>CM039674.1:370069742-371416068 GCA_022496015.1 Hordeum marinum | reverse complement strand
TAGATGGTGCCCTATCTAAAGTGAATGTAGTTGTCTCTAATGCATAACCCCAAAACGATAGTGGTAAAAGGATAAGAGACATCATAATTCGTACCATATCCAATAGAGCACGACTATGACATTCGGACACACCATCACACTATGGTGTTCCAGGTGGCGTGAGTTGTGAACAACTTTCACATTGTCTTAAGTTGTATACCAAACTCGTAACTCAGATATTCACCTCCACGATCATATCGCGGACATTTTATCTTCTTGTCACGATGATCTTAAACTTCACTCTGAATTTGCTTGAACTTTTTCAAACGATTCAAACTTGCGTTTCATAAAGTAAATATACACTATTATCTACTCAAATCATCAGTGAAGGTAAGAAAATAACAATATCCACTACATGCTACAAGACTCATTGGATTGCATACATAACCATGTATCATTTCCAATAAATCACTTGCCCGCTCCATCAAACCAGAAAACGGGGTCCTTAGTCATCTTGCCCAAGAGGCATGGTTCGCATGTCTCAACCAATTCGAAATTGAATGAGTCCAAAGATCCATCAGCATGGAGTTTCTTCATGTGCTTTATACCAATATGACATTTAGCAGAAGTGCCACAAGTATGTGGTACTATCATTATTAACTTTGTATCTTTTGGCATCAATGTTATCAACATGTGTATTACTACGATCAAGACTCAACAAACCATTCTCACTGGGTGCATGACCATTGAAGGTATTATTCATGTAAACAGAATAACCATTATTCTTTAACTTAAATGAATAACCGTGTTGCAATAAACACGATCTAATCACGTTCATGCTCAACGCTAAACACCAAATAACATTTATTTAGGTTCGTCACTAATCCCAAAGGTAGAGAGAGCGTGCGATGTTGATCACATCAACCTTGGAAACATTTCCAACACACATCGTCACCTCACCCTTAGCTAGTGCTCCGTTTATTCCGTAGCTTTTATTTCGAGTTACTAACATTTAGCAACCGAACCGGTATCCAACACTCATGTGCTACTAGGAGTACTAGCAAGGTACACATAAATAACACGTATATCAAATATACTTCTGTCGACGTTGCCAGCCTTCTTATCTACCAAGTATCTAGGGTTGTTCCGCTTCAGCGACCGCTCTCCTCATAATCTAAGCACTTAGTGTCGGGTTTGGGTTCAACTTTGGTTTGCTTCACTGGAACATCAACTGACTTGCTATCCATGAAATTTCCCCTCCTTGCTCCTGCCCTTCTCGAAACTAGTGGTTTGACTAACCATCAACACTTGACGCTCCTTCTTGATTTCTACCTTCGTGGTGTCAAACATCGTGAACAACTCAGGGATCATTATTTCTATCCCTGGCATTTTGTAGTTCATCACCAAGTTCTAGTAGCTTAGTGACAGTGACTTGGAGAACTATATCAATCACTAAATTATCTGGAAGATCAACTCCCACTTGATTCAAGCGATTGTAGCACCCAGACAATCTGAGCACATGCTCAACGATTGAGCTATTCTCTTTCATATTACAGGCAAAGAATTTTGTTGGAGATCTCATATCTCGCAACACGGGCATGAGCTTAAGATCCTAATTTCAGCTCTTAGAACATCTCATATGTTCTATGACGTTCAAAACGTTTCGGAGCCTCAATTCTAAGCCGTAATGCATGACGCACTAAACTATCAAGTAGTTATCAGAACGTGCCTGTCAGATGTTCACAACATCTACAAACAACGCTAGAGGGGTTGGTGCACCGAGCGGTGCATTAAGGACATAAGCCTTCTGTGCAGCAATGAGGACAATCCTCAGATCACGGAGCCAGTCCGCAATATAGCTACCATCATCTTTCAACTCTATTTCTCTAGGAACATATAAAAATTCAAGGGAGCTACAACGTGAGCTAGTAATCTACAACACAGTTTGCAAAGACACTACTGACTATGTTCATGATAATGAGTTCAATTAATCATATTACTTAAGAACTCCCACTCAAATTGACATCCCTCCAGTCATTCGAGTGATACATGATCCAAATTCACCAACTCAAGTCCGATCATCATGTGAGTTGAGGTGGTTTCAATGGTGAACATCATCATGTTGAACATCATCATGTTGATCATATCTACTATATGACTCATGTTCGACCTTTCGGTCTCTTATGTTCCGAGGCCATGTTTGTACATGCTAGGCTCGTCAAGTTTAACCCGAGTGTTCTGCATGTGCAACACTGGCTTGCACCCGTTGTATGTGAACGTAGAATCTATCACAGCCGATCATCACGTGGTGTCTCAACAGGACGAACTTTCGCAACGGCGCACACTCGGGGAGAACACAATTCATCTTGAAATTTAAGTGAGGGATCACCTTATAATGCTACCGTCATCCTAAGCAAAACAAGGTGCATAAAAGGATTAACATCACATGCAAATCATAAGTGACATGATATGGCCATGAACTTGTGCTTATATTCTCCATCTTGAAAGCACTGGCATGATCTCCATCGTCACCGACAAGACACCATGATCTCCATCATCTTGATCTCCATCAACGTGTCGCCATCGGGGTTGTCGCGCCCAACATGCTTCTACTACTATTGCTACCGTTTAGCGATAAAGTAAAGCATTACATAGCACTTAATGATTGACACGCAGGTCATACAATAATTAAAGACAACCCTATGGCTCCTGCCAGTTGCCGTACTCATCGACATGCAAGTCGTGATAATCTATACATCACATGATCATATCATACATCACATATATCACATCATGTAATTGCCATATCATATCACAACATACCCTGCAAAAACAAGTTAGACATCCTCTAATTGTTGTTGCATGTTTTACGTGGCTGCTACGGGTATCTAGCAAGAACAATTCTCACCTACGCATAAACCACAACGGTGATACATAAGTTGATTTTCAACCTTCTCAAGGACCGCCTTAGTCGAATCTGATCCAACTAAAGTAGGAGAAACAGGCACCCGCCAGCCATCTTTGTGCAACAAGGTTACACGTCAGTCGATGGAACCGGTCTCTCGTAAGCGTACGAGTAAGGTTGGTCCGGGCCGCTTCATCCCACAATACCGTTGAACCAAAACACGATCAAGGGAGGAAGCAATCTAAGCATCAACGCCCACAAACTCTTTGTGTTCTACTCGAGATATCATCTACACATAGACCTAGCTCATGATGCCACTGTTAGGGAACGTCGCATGGGAAACAAAAATTTTCCTACGCACATGCAAGATCTATCCATGGTGATGAGCATCTACGAGAGGGAGAGTGGATCTACATACCCTTGTAGATCGCTAAGCGGGAAGCATTAAGAAACGCGGTTGGTGTAGTCGAACGTCTTCACAATCCAAATCTCCGAGCGTCCCACGATCTTATCATGATCCGTCCCGTGATCCAATCACGATCCGTCCCGCGAACTCATCACGATCCGCCCCGCGATCCAATCACAATTCGTCCCACGAACTCATCACGATCCGTCCTGCGAACTTGATCACGGTCCTTTCGATCTAGCGCCGAACGGACGACACCTCCGCGTTCATCATACGTATAGCTCGATGACGATCTTCGCCTTCTTGATCAAGCAAGAGGGAGCAGATAGGTAGACGAGTTCACCGGCAGCGTGATGGTGCTGCGGTGATGGTGGTTGAGCAATTCCGGCAGGGCTTCGCCTAAGCACTGCAAAAAACCGATCTAGAGGAGAAACTATGCACTAGAGGAACGGGTGGCACGTGGCTGAAAATCTTGTGCCAAAACCCTAAAATCATCTAGTATATATAGGAGGAGAGGAGGAGGAGGCTTGCCTCCCAAGGAGGCAGCCCTTGGGTTGGCCGAACCAGGAGGGAGGAGTCCTCCTCCTCCACTCCTAGTAGGATTAGGACTCCTTCCTAATTTAGCCATTTTGCCTTTTTCCACCTTTTTCCTTTTGGGCTTTTCTTCCCAGCCGCATGGGCCTTGTGTGGGACTTCCACCAGCCCACTAAAGGCTGGTATTCATCCTCCCACAGCCCATGTTGCCTCTTGGGTCGAAATACTCCTCCCGATGGTCTCCCGGTACACTACCGGCACTACCGATACATTATCGATGAGCCCGAAACTTTTTTGGCAACCAAAATAGGACTTCCTATATATCAATCTTTACCTACGGACCATTCCGGAGCTCCTCATGACATCTGGCATCTCATCCGGGACTCCGAACAACCTTCGGTCACCACCATACATAACTCTATACTACCGAAACGTCACCGAACCTTAAGTGTGCAGACACTGCGGGTTCGAGAACTATGTAGACATGACTGGACACCTCTACGGTCAATAACCAATAGCGGGACCTGGATGCCCATATTGGTTCCTACATATTCTACGAAGATCTTTATCGGTCGAACCTCTATGTCAAGGATTCAGTTAATCCCGTATGATGTTCCCTTTGTTCTTCGGTATGTTACTTGCCCGAGATTCGATCGTTGGTATCTCCATACCTAGTTCAACCTTGTTGCTGGCAAGTCTCTTTAATCATTCCGTAATACAAGATCCCATGACTAACACTTAGTCACATTGCTTGCAAGGCTTATTGTGATGTTGTATTACTGAGTGGGCCCTGAGATACCTCTCCGTCACACGGAGTAACAAATCCCAGTCTTGATCCATGCCAACTCAATAGACACCCTCGGAGATACCTGTAGAGCACCTTTATAGTCACCCAGTTACGTTGTGACGTTTGATACACACAAGATACTCCTCCGGTGTCAGTGAGTTGCATGATCTCATGGTCATAGGAACATATACTTGACATGCAGAAAACAGTAGCAATAAACTGACACGATCATATGCTACGTTTGTAGTTTGGGTCTTGTCCATCACATCATTCTCCTAGTGATGTGATCCCGTTACCAAATGACATTTCATGTCCATGACTAGGAAACCATAGCCATGTTTGATCAACGAGCTAGTTTATTAGAGGCATACTAGGGACATGGTGTTGTCTATGTATCCACACATGTATCTGAGTTTCCGATCAACACAATTATAGCATGGATAATAAACGATTATCATGAACAAGGAAATATGATAATAACTAATTTATTATTGCCTCTAGGGCATATTTTCAATAGATCTGTGGGTCCCCCCGATCTAGGGTTTCGCTGGAGGAAGACCGTCGGGGCATCGGAATCACTGCAGGGGTAGATCAATGAAAAACTGTTTGGCTGAACTTGCCTATACTTGAACCGTGTCTTGAGATCTCCAATGGTGTCCTCGTAGTCTAGATTATAATACTCTTCAAGCTCCTTCTCAAGCTCCACCTTGTCCTTGAGAGAAATCTTACCCTTTCTTTTCTCGCCTACCTCCTCACCATCTGCAAGCTCCTTGTTTTTCTTCTTCTTTTTTCTTTTCACCAGTGGAAGTAAACCCTTCTTTACCATCAAGGGCCCAATCTTTAGGTAGCCCAAGAAATTCATCTTCCTTGTCAAAATCAGGTTTACCCAAATCCAAATCGTCTCCACTTCCAAACTCAGGATCAACCTGAGTAAAATCCTGAATCTGTTTGTTGAAACTCCCGGTACGGGTCAACCGGTGTGAATAATTTGGTGAAATGTGTCCAACCTTGGTTCTCCATGTACATATGTGCTAAACAAACATAGATAGAGAAAAAAGTCCATTGGTCAACCCTCGTACGGAGAAATTTATAGGGGTAGATCTGCGGGTCCCCCCGATCTAGGGTTTCAGAGGTGAATGACCGCCAGAGCGTCGGAATCACTCGAAAACCTGCATGTGTCCCTAACATATGTGTAGAAGTGTGATGTAATTTTGGTAGATGGCATATCCAGGTCATGTGTCTGACGTTGTTCATAGACATGAGCTAACACTTAGTAAAATCCTGGATCTGTATGTCGAAACTCCCGGTACGGGTCAACCGGTGTGAATAATTTGGTGAAATGTGTCCAACATTGGTTCTCCATGTACATATGTGCTAAACAAACATAGATAGATAAAAAGTCCATTGGTCAACCTTCGTACGGAGAAATTTATAGGGGTAGATCTGCGTGTACCTCCGATTTAGGGTTTCGGAGGTGAATGACTGGCGGAGCACCGGAATCCCACAAAAACCTGCATGTGCACCTAGGGTATGTGTACAAGTGTGGTGGAAAACCCATAGATGCAAGACATAGATCCCGAGTGTGACCTCTTCATGCGCATGGGAGAAAGCCCCGTATCGTCTACCCCCCTAGATATTCTCCGGATGGGGGTAGCCCGGTGGACATTTGTCTTGGGTTGTGTTTGGTTAGGTCATAGGGTCATTACAAACCATGTTTGAGCCCAAGCTGTCACAAGATCCTACCCCGTTCCACGGAAAACGGGGAGTTTCCCCCTAATAATTAAACACCGGAACCTTCGTAGCTGGGTGACAGAGGATGTCTGCGAAGGGGTATAGACCTAAGCTTGAAAACAATTAAAAACAATGGTGTAAAAAATAAAAAAGATTTTGTATGCTTGAAAACATAAAATAATATAGAAATAAAGAAATAAAAAAATGTAAATGGCCCTAAGCCGATGGCCAAGCCGTCGGCTTATATGAATTAAAAAAATTAAATAGACCTAAGCCGACGGCCAGGCCGTCGGCGTAGGTCCTCGTACCCTAGATCGGACGGCCGGCCACCGGAACCTTATCCGAAACCCCCACTCTCCCCCGACCCTGACCCTGACCCCGCTGCCGGCCCGCATGCTCCCCACGCTCGCCCGACCCCCCACCGGCCGGACCCCGCCGCCGGCCGCGGTGCCCCCTCCCGTCCCGCCCACCCCTCTCGCCCGCCCCTCCCATCGCCCGCCCCTCGCGCCCCCGCCGTCGGCCCGCCCCTCACGCGAGCTAACTCCCGCCCCTGCCCCCGCTGCCTGCCTGCCCCTCCGGCAAGCTTCCTCCCGCCCCCGCCGCCGGCCTACCACCGTCCGCCGCCACCGGAGCCGAACACCACCTCCGACCTAACCCCGACGCCGGCCCGACCCCAAGCCGACCCTTCTGTCGTCGTCGTCTCGGAGCCCCCTGTGTCGTATCGAAGCCCCCTCCATCGCCTCGGAGCTGCCGTCGTCTCGGAGCCCCCTCCGTCGCCTTGCACCCCCCGTCATCGATCACGCTTCAAGGGTGAGAATTCGTTCACCCCTCTCGTGTACCTAGGTTTATTTTCGTGTCTAGATCACCAAGTCAAGTCGCGTCACCTAGGCGTCATCCCGACTGTAAGCGTTACGCGGATAAATATGCATTAATGGTCTCGCATATTTTGAATCGTAACGCTTACACTTTTATCGGGAGTCGGCGGATTCGTAGTTGGGTATGGTTCTCGCTTGCTCTTCCTCGATCCGAGACAGGATTTCGGCGGCGCCTCCTCGTTGTTCTCCGGATGCACATTCTCTCGGCTTTTTGTCGAGACGTGTATCGGGAGAGCAGCAGGGAGGTGCTGCCGAAATTCTGCTCGGATTGGGGTAGAGCCAGGGAGAACTTACCCAATCTACGGATCCAGCGGCTGGTTAGGACCCACTTTCCTAGTAGACATGTAGGTTGATTTTTGCATAAAAAATGAAGCATTTTAGTCTCCTGTTTGGTATGAAATGCTATGTTTGTTGTTTGGCTCTCAATAAAGCAGAAGAGGATGACTGATAATGGGTGGATGCATAGTGGCGATACTAGTGATGTTGACAGAACAGATGAGTGGGCATGGAAGACCGAAATGGTAGTGCAAGAGATAGCCCGTGGTCCAAAGACACTTGATCCCCATTGCCCTTGCGCCCGTTGTAGGAACCGTTAGTGCGCTAAAAAGGAGATTATGAAACAACACCTTTGGGCTTCTGGGTATATGCCGGGCTTCGTCACGATGGTCGACTTTACTCAGAACGAACGTGACAGAGGTGGTGATGCGGCAGCGGATCGATGGCATAGAGTACGATGGCATGCGAACTTGCTGGAGGATTTCCGCGATGCCATGCCGGAGTCTCCACCTTCTGCTGAACCAGAGGGACCGCCGGAACCGGAGCAACCGCCTGAACCACAGGATCCCGAGCCATCCGCTAAGGCGTTCTATGATATGATGGAATCGGCTAAGAGGCCTATGTACCCGGGTGCAAATGTTTCTTAGCTCGATACCACCTCGCAAGCACTAGCCACAAAGCTCCAGTTCAACATGACCCGTTCATGCTTTGAAGCCAATCTGTTAAAACATGGTAACACGTTGCCCGAAGGGCATTGTCTGCCTAAAACCTTGTACGAATGCAAGAAAATCATGCGAGCGCTCAACATGGACTACACAAAGATAGATTGTTGTCCAAAAGGTTCCCTTTTGTTTTGGAAACAGTTTACGGATGACAAGTAATGTAGCTTGTGTGGGGCCTCTAGGTATCTTGAGTCCAAGGGAGCCAATGGTGAGCCCAAGGTGCAGACAAAGATCCCCGCTTCGATTCTTCGTTATCTCCCATTTATAAAAAGAATCCAGCGACTTTACATGACCTTGGAGTCTGCCAAACAAATGACGTGGCACAAGGACAGGCTGGTATACACATACATGGAACGAGGCCAGGCTGGTATACACATACATGGAACAACCTTCATTTATTTCCCCTCATGCATGTTCCTACTTGGTACTCATAACATCTCTTTGGCGGTGCAGGAGGAGAAACTAGGGAGGCATGTCAGCGATTATGAGTCATGGGACTCGATGAGGATGAAGGCGCCCGATCTCTCCCAGCCTCAGCCTCAGCTTCCCGAGTACTTCGACACCGCCCAGGAGGACGGTGCTAAGTACCTCGAGACGCTAGTCGCTCTTAATCCGGAGGTGGACGACCCTAGAAGTGTGGATCCTGACGAGAGAGCGTTGGTCGTGTCTGGCGGAGGCCTTCAGCACGGCCGTCTGCATGTTATGGATAAGATGACCCCGCGCACTCCCACTTTGAGCCTCATGCGGATCAAGGCTACCCTTAGTGCCGACGACCCTGCATCGCCTCCTCGACGATGACCTTCCCAACCTGGCTACGATGTAAGTTTCTCTCATTTCCATCCTTTCTCTGACAATACTACTTCCTCAGTGGCTTAGTTGATGAGATGGTTCAATTTTTGTAATTGTAGGCTGCTTTCGAGGGGGCCTACAAGGCCCACAACGATGCCTATTTGGTGGAGCTTGCGCAGTGGAGGCAGAGAGCAGAAGTACACGAGGCATGGAAAGAGGCAAAAGAAGATGTAAGTTCCAACCTTTCTTTTTGCAAAAGATGACAAGTCTCACTTTTCATACTTTTGTGCAATGCCTGACATGTTAACTATCTTGCAGGCTCAAGAGAGGGCTCGGCTTACAGGAGTGCCGGTCGATATACCGCCACGTATATCACCACGACCTCCTCGAGCCGGGCTTAAGCCAAAGTTTGTATCGAAGGAAGAGTTCTCCCAGAACTTCTACTACACCGGCTTAACCCCGGTAATTTACTTGCCCAATCACTTGTTACCGCTTTCATGTGCCTTGGCGGTTGCTAACTATTGCTCAAACGTGTAGGGAACGGGAGCCTCCGGTACTGGACCCTTTGGTCGTGCTGCTGCCTCGCGCGAGAGCACACCGGTTCATGGTGGCGCGGGATCACTTGCTTCCGGTGCTGATTCGACGGCGCCTCCACGCCGTCAGTCGCCTATCTTCACGCCCGGAGACCTGGGTTTCTCCGGCTCGACTCCCTCTCTGGACGCTACCCTTGACGTGTAGAGGTCTCGTTTGTAGATGTTTGGATGTTGTTGTACTGTGTATCGATACCATCTATCTTATTTTTGGATGTTTGGATGTTGTTATACCGTGTATCGAAATGATGTGCATGTGTATCAATACTATCTATCTATTATGCTCTTTGTCGATGTGCATGTTCTATATAATGATATGTGGATGAATACTGTGTATTTAGAATTTTGTATATGTAGGAAACGAAGCAAAACAGAGAAAAGAAGGAAACCTGACAGTACCTACGCCGACGGCCAGGCCGTCGGCATAGGCCTTGTCCTGTGCGAAATGGCACAACCTATGCCGACGGTCAGGCCGTCGGCGTAGGCCCATCGCCCAGATGCGCTTAGGAGCTGCCGCGTGGCCTCACTGGACGATAGCCTATGCCGACGGCGAGGCCGTCGGCATAGCTGATAACCAGGCCTAACGGTCGTTAGGCCCCGCGTGGGGCCCATATGACGTATACCGACGGCCTCTATGCCGACGGCTAGAGCGTGCCGTTGCCTTAGCCACCTACGCCGACGGCATAGGGTACGCCGACGGCTACTAGGGCAAGCCCGAGGGATATCTACCCCGACGGCTATACGTCGACGGCAGCCGTCGGCGTAGGCCTAAGCCGACGGCTTATGGGTCTACGCCGACGGTGGCCGGCCGTCGGTGTATGGCCTCAGTCCCGTAGTGCAGCTAGCTCGCCCTCAAATCCACTACAACCTATTCTCTATTTGAGATTAGAAAAAACTATTCTCTCCATGCAAATAAAAACAATATAGATGTATGCACCGGGTTATGACTGGACGCGACATGCGACACGCCTCCGCCCGCTAGTGAATGTAAATACTCATGTGTTAGAGCACCTTCATCAAGGGGGTGTCTATACACACGAGTGAGTCTTGCAATAAATCTCCGCACTCAAGAATCTGCAGTGAGATGAGGAAGGGGGAGCTGAAAAGTACCGCAGGGGAAAGGACAAGGAGCATACGGTGGTTGGCGGGTCACATGCTGGAGGATCGGGTTGGGGTTACCCACTGGGGGAACCCAATATGCATGGTGTGCATGGGAGACAAAGGGGTAGGTACGTGAGGAAACCCAGGCAGAGCTTTGACCATCGGACACGTCAGGAGCAGTATGTTATTTCTGATAAGGCTAGTAGGAAGCGGGGTCAAAAACAGTTGTGGGTGGCTAAAGGAGATTTGGACAGGCATCATACTTCTAATGCGTTCATTCGCGACACGAGGCAAAAAACTTCCTCGGTGTTTGACCGCATCTCTGAGACTCACGATGGATCGGCGAACCCCGAGGTCCGGGGCCGTCGGATCAATGAATCTGCTAGCCTAGAACTATCGAGGCTTGGGGTTGGACTCGACAGTGGACGTACTCCGCGACCTGATAAGGTCTCACAACCCAGCTGAAAGGACGTGGATGTCGCCTAGAGGGGGGTGAATAGGCGCTTTAAAATAATTACGGTTTAGGCTTGAACAAATGCGGAATAAAACTATCGTTTAATTAGTCAAGCACAAAATCTAAAACAACTAGGCTCACCTATGTGCACCAACAACTTATGCTAAGCAAGATATACAACTAGGTGATAGCAAGATATATAACAAGAAACAATATGGCTATCACAAAATAAAGTGCATAAGTAAAGGGCTCGGGTAAGAGATAACCGAGGCACGCGGAGACGACGACGTATCCCGAAGTTCACATCCTTGCGGATGCTAATCTCCATTCGGAGCGGTGTGGAGGCACAATGATCCCCAAGAAGCCACTAGGGCCACCGTAATATCCTCATGCCCTCGCACAATGCAAGATGTCATGATTCCACTAAGGGACCCTTGAGGGTGGTTACCGAACCCATATAAACAAGGTTGGGGCAATCTTCACAACTTGGTTGGAGGCTCCCAACGACACCACGAAGCTTCACCATAATGGATTGTGTCTCCGAGGTGACCTCAAATGCTCGGGGCAATCTCCACAACCTAATTGGAGACCTCGAAGCTTGCCCGGAGCTTTGCACCACAATGATTGAGTTCCGAGGCACCATCAACCGTCTAGGGCGCCAAAGCACCCAAGAGGAACAAGCTCTAGGGTACTCAAACACCCAAGAGTAATAGCTTCTCAACTTCTCACTTCCATGTATCACCGTGGAGAACTCAAACCTATGCACCAAATGCAATGGCAAGGGCACACGGAGTGCCCAAATCCTTCTCTCCCAAATCCCACCAAAGCAACTAATGCTAGGGAGGGAAATGAGAGGAAGAACGAAGAAGAACACGAAGAACTCCAAGATCTAGATCCAAGGGGTTCCCCTCACTTAGAGGAGAAAGTGATTGGTGGAAATGTGGATCTAGCAAGAATCATTGGAGGGATTGAGAGTTAGCAAGCTCGAGGAAGGTCAACAATGGGGGAAGACCACGATCTCAAGAGATGAGGTCCATTGGAGAAGAAGACCCCCTTTTATAGGTGGGAAAAAATCCAATCGTTATCCTCACAGCCCGCACAGAGCGGTACTACTGCTCCAAGGAGCGGTACTACCGCTAGGGCAGTAATACCCCTTTGAAAAACAACACCGAGGAGGCAAAAGGCCAGTAGAACCACCGGAGCAGTACTACCGCTCGTCCTCACGGTACTACCGCTATGGATAGCGGTACTACCGCTACGGGTAGCGGTACTACTGCTTGCGAGCGGTACTAAAAAATTACATCCGTGCCTACCACAGCTATAAATGACACTAGATTTTGGTCCGAAGTGATAGTACCGCTCTTGGAGCCGTGGTAGTACCGCTCCGAAGCGGTAGTAAAAAATTACATCCACTCTAGCCGCGGTAGTACCGCTGCAGCCTTTTAAGAACACCAAAACTGCCACAACTTTTGCAAATGGACTCGGAATTCAATGAAACAAAGTTTGTTTGAAAGCTAACGACATGTGCTAACACAATCTTGATTGAAATATCAATAAGAAGCAAATGATAAATGGCCCACAAGAAAATGGTGAGAACCCTTCCTCGAATAAGACCGGTAAAACTTCCAACACCGAAAACGCAATAGGCGAATCATATGAAATCCGTTTTCGATGTACTAGAGCTTGTCACGAAGATAACCAAAAGCTCAAGAACCCACATAGAGAAAAGTCAACCAATAACCAAGAAATATGATGATGCCAAGAATGCAATGGTTTGAGCTCTCAACGAACGATACGATCAAGCTACTCACTTGAGAGCCCCCTTGATAGTACGACAATCGATCCTATAACCCGGTCTCTCAACTACCACCATGAGACTAGTAAAATAGAAAACTCTATCAAGGTCAAACCTTAGCCTTGCGCATAGTCCACTTGAGCTAGATGATGACGATCTTGACTTGCTCAAGATGGACCACATTTCTTGATTGCGTTGGCTTGATGAAGACTAGATGATTGCTCCCCCATACTCCACTCTGGGTGAGCCACTCTTCAGCACATCTTCACAAGTCCATTGTCGCCATAATGAACGGCGAGCCTCAAGCATGATCTCTCCATGATGCTTCACTTGATCTTGCACATCGCAACCTTGATGACGATCTCCACTTGATGTCATCTTCCATGGGATGTATGGGATCTGCCTCTTGATGCAAGCCCATGGAAATATACCTAACCCCACAAAGAAATCTCACGGAGACCATGGATTAGTAGACAAAGCATAATGGACAATGCTTACCACACCATGGGATCACTTGAACCCTCTCAGTACATCTTGTACGCTTTGTGTGTTGATCAACTTGATTCACTTTTTGACTTAGTATTGATCAACCTTGTATCTTAGCTTCTCTCTTCATAAAGGTGATGTCTTGAAGGTAAACATGAATGCTTACACAATCTTATTCTTCAAGACATGCTTGCAATAAGCTCAACTCCCACATGACCAATCTTTGGATAAACCTTGAATACCACCTTGGTCACCATATAAACTCCTTGAAACCCAACAGATGGACTTCAAGAAGTGCCTATGGACAAATCCTTCGAATATAACTCAAGGCAACCATTAGTCCGTAGGGGTGTCATCAATTACCCAAAACCACACATGGAGAAATGTGCTCTTACACCAGCGGTGGTGTTTTTGTGTGAAACGAAGAAGAAGGCTGGAGCTATGAAAAGACTCAAATGGAGCTTGGGATTCAAGAGCGGGGTGGCAGTGGATTGTGTGGGCAGAAGTGGTGGTTTGGCACTATGGTGGAGAGATGATATTCAAGCCACGGTGAAACCATGGTGCCAATACTTTATTGACGCTGAGATTGTGTGATGGCATAACCTCAAGATTCACTGGATTCTATGGGAGCCGAACACTGAGATGAGGAAGAAATCCTGGGATGCTATTAGATTTTTGCGGCGACAAAATGACCTTCCCTGGATATGCGTGGGCGATTACAATGAGGCATTATTCCAAACAGATCAAATTGGAGGAAACCCAAGAAACTTCTCTCGTATGGAGGACTTTAGAGACTGTTTGGCCGACTGCGGCCTAGCAGACTTGGGGGTCTTCGGATATCCATATACCTGGGATAATAAAAGAGATGGTTCTGAAAACATCCATGTCTGGTTGGATAGAGCAACATGCAATGATAGTTTCCTGCAGCTGTACCCGGATACGATGGTTGAACATATTATGACTGAGGAGTCCAATCATCAGGCTATTCTGGTGAGAGCACTGGAGACAGCTCCATGCTCCACTAGAGGAAACAACAGGACTTTTCGCTTCGAGGAAGCATGGACGAGACATGAGCAGTATGAGAAAATGGTGGCCGAAGCTTGGGAAGCTGTAGGAGATGGGGGACTGAGTTTAACTGCTGTGTGGGATAAACTGGGTACAGTGGCGGGCAGTATGCAACGATGGGCAAGAGAAGTGTTTTGGTCAGTCAGGCGCAAGATTGCTAAACTCAAAACGCAGCTAATGGAGGCTAAGACGTGTGCGCTCACTTCTGGGTGCTAGGGTGAAGTCCGAGACCTGGAGGAACAGCTGCGAGAGATGTTTGAGCAGGAGGAACTACTATATAAGCAAAGGTCTAGGGTGGACTGGTTAATGGATGAAGATCAAAATACTAAATACTTTCAGAACCGAGCCACATACAGGAAAAGGAAGAATACCATTAAGGCGCTACTACGGGAAGATGGGACAAAGTGTACGGTGAATGAGGACATGCATGAGCTGGCGGCCAGCTTTTATGAGAAGTTATTCACTTTAGAAGGGTCGTAGGGCGCCGATGTGTTGCTGCAAAACATAGCATAGGTGGTGCCGGAGGACATGAACGTGAGACTGGCGGTGCCGATTATGGACGAGGAGGTACATGAGACTTTATTCCAGATGGACCCAACAAAATCGCCCGGTCCGAACGGGCTTCCGGCTCTATTCTACCAACGACACTGGTTGTTGGTTAGAAGGAAGTCTGCTTGGCGGTGAGTGAATTTCTGAATGGGGCGGCTACTCCGGACACCTTCAACAATATTGTCCTGGTTATGATCCCCAAGGTGAACTCACTGGAGTTACACTCTCAGTTCCGGCCAATCAGTCTCTGCAACGTGCTGTACAAAATTGCAACAAAGGTTCTCACAAATAGATTGAAAGTCATCCTTCCAATCCTCATCTCCGAGGAGCAGAGCGCTTTTGTTCCCGGACGGCTTATTACGGATAATGTTTTGGTTGCATATGAGTGTGTTCATGCCATCCGTTCTAGGAGAAGGAAGAAATGTCTATGTGTGGTGAAGCTCGACATGATGAAGGCCTACGATAGAGTAGAGTGGGAGTTTCTTGATCAGATTCTAACATGATTTGGTTTTCATCCCATATGGATATCGATGATCATGAGATGCATCAGGACGACAAGGTTCTCTATTAAATTAAATGGTGAATGCTCGCGGGAATTTGTACCCTCGCGTGGTCTAAGGCAGGGTGACCCTCTATCGCTGTATCCTTTTCTCTTCTGTGTTGAGGGGTTCTCGGCCTTGTTGAAGAAAGCTCAGACCGACAACTCTCTGAAGGGTGTTACATTTGGCGGCACTGGCCCCCATGTTACACATCTGCTTTTTGGTGATGATAGTATTGTTTTCTTGGAAGGCACTAGTGAAAGCATGATGGCGCTTAAGGATATCTTAGCAAGGTATGAGGAGGCCTCCGGACAGAAGGTGAACTTGCACAAGTCTTCTATAGTTTTCGGTAAAGGTTGTAATGAGGGCACAAAATCTAAATTGAAGCAAGTCATAGGGATTGAGTCTGAGGCTTTGAGTGAGAGATACCTTGGTCTACCAACATTGGTTGGTAGATCAAAAGATGGTACGTTTAAGTATCTTATAGAAAGCTCCAAAGGAAAGGTGACCGGATGGAAGGGTCAAGGACTATCGAAGGCTGCGAGAGAAGTACTTGTGAAATCAGGACTACAATCTACTCCGACGTTCACTATGAGTTGTTTTCACCTCACGAAGAAGATATGTCGGAATCTGACTTTGATCTCTTCGAAATTTTGGTGGGGTGCGATGAATGGTGAACGAAAGGTGCATTGGATCTCCTGGGAGAAGATGTGTACTTCGAAGAGAGAGGGGGGGCTTGGTTTTCGGGATCCGGAAGGCTTCAACCAAGCCCTTTTGGCAAAACAAGCATGGCGGATTTTGACTACCCCCTCCTCGCTTTGTGCTAGGGTGCTTAAAGCCAGGTACTTCCAGGATGAATCAATTCTATCGGCTACTATCCCTTCCAACTCATCATTCACGTACATGAGCATATTGCATGGACGAGATCTACTGAGAGAAGGTCTGGTGTGGCGTGTGGGTGATGGGTCAAGAATAAATATTCATCATGATAATTGGATACCGATACATGGGTACTTGAGACCACTGGGTTAGCAGTACATACATGGAATGATGAAGGTTTCGGACCTCCTTGACAATGAGGGAACGAGCTGGGACTCTGGCAAACTTGCGGCGATGTTTACTGAGTCACATGCTAATGACATCCGACAAATAGCAGTGGGAGGTCCGGGAACAGAGGATTATCTGGCTTGGAATTTTACTAAAAATGGTATTTTTAGTGTTAAATCTGCTTACCATTTGTGGGTGTCCAGGAGGAGAGCTGGGAGGGGCCAACAAGAAAGCTCGAGCTCGGGTCTGAGGTATAAGGGCTACATGGCATTGTGGGACACTAGTGCGCCGCAGAAGGCTAAGATTCACATGTGGAGATTGATCAAGAATGGGCTGGCCATAGGTGCCGAGCTCCACCGTAGAAGAATTAAACCCGGAGTTTTTTGTGTGGCATGCGGAAGAGAAGAAACCATTTATCATCGTTTTGGGGCATGCCAGCATTCCGTCCACTTTTGGAAGCTTCTACGGGAGGAGAAATGCATTTCAGTGGCGTCCCCACCGGCCCTGATGGATGTCCATATTGCACTATCGCGATGGCTCCTTGAATGGTTCGCCAAAGTGAACGGCGATGAGAGGGAGGCGATGATTCAATGCACATATGGTCTATGGCTGGCGAGGAATGCAGCGAGAGACGGGAAGAGGATCGACCAGCCACATGAAATAATGAAAGCGGTGTGCTCTCATATGGCGGAATGGAGTAGCCTGCACCAGTCAAAAGCAAGACAATCAGTGACGGCGCAAATACAAAAGTGGGAGGTACCTGAGGAGGGCTGTGTGAAGATCAACTCTGATGGTGCAGTACAAAAAACTGGAGACAAGGCAGGTGGAGGTGCGGTACTCAGGGACCACAATGGGGCGTTCTTGGGCGGAGTGTGCCATTATTTCCCCCATATTGTGGATCCAGAAGCCGCAGAAACCTTAGCTTGTAAGAGGGCTCTGCGAGTAGCGGAGGAGATCAATGCACAGAATGTCCATTTGGAGTTGGACTGTTTGCCGATGGTGCAAATGATCAACCAGAAGGGCATGAATTATTCAGGAGCTGGTCCATGGATCCAGGAAATAAAACAGATGCTTGCGACGAGGAATGATTTCAAGGTGACGTGGGTTAGACGCACCGCCAATACTGCCGCCATAGATTAGCGAAGATAGGTGTAGGAGATGAACGGTGTAAGGTTTGGTTGGGGGTTCCCCCGGACTACATTTTGGATGTAATTTCGGATGAGTTTCCCTTAATTGAATAAAGTGGCGACTTTACCCCTCAAAAAAAGGGAGCAATGTCCAGAGGAAATTTTGCATGTCTCTGTTATTTTAGGATGCCTAGGCCCCATCGTTTTATGCGGGGCACATCGTTCACCCGCACACAAATTGGGCTAGGCACATGTTGTCCCTCGCCTGTTACGTATGTGTTGATTTGTTTTTTCTTATTTACTTTATATTTCGAAAATTATATATAGTTTAAAAATATTATTTACTTATTGATTCTACATAAAAAATATTAATAAATTTGAAAAACTGTTTGTTTAAATTTGAAAAGATCCTTTATGACACTCAAAAAATGTTTACGACATTCAAAAATGTTCACAGAAATTAAAAATATTTTTACCTTTAAAAAATGTTTATGAAATTTAAATTCTATTTTAAATATTCGTACCAACAAAAATAGTTCATGGAAAAAATGTTCACTTTTTTGAAGAAAAAATATGTTCGTGACATTTAAAAAATGTATTTGTAATGTAAAAACAATGTTCACATAGTTTTTTTTAATTCATGACATTAAAAAAATGTTCAACACATATTTCAAGAAAAATGTTTAACATGCATTTAGAACATGTATTATAAAACATAAATCGTATATTTGAAAAATGTTTAGTGTGTATTAGAACATGTGATTTTTTTTACATTCTATAAACATTTTAAAGATAAATACACGAACATATTTTTGGAAACGCGTGAACATTTTCTAAATGTCACGAACTGAATGCTACCAACTTTAATATATTTTTCACACTGCATGAACATTTTAAAATGTGCGATCAAGGTTTAAAATGTTAAGAAAAATATGTTCCCATTTTTGAAATATACATAAAATTAATGGAACAAGAAAATTAAAAAGAAAGAAAAAACACGCTCCTTGGGCTAACCCATTTAGGGCGTCCTTAAGGCAAGGGGTTCTTTCGTCTTGCATAAAGCGAGGCAAAGATGTGTCCCAACCCCTATCGACATGTACAATGGGTGTGGAGATTTCGCCGTGGTATCCATAATTAACGTATTACATATATGGTCCACAATCTTTAATTATAAATTCTATATCAATCGAACAACATCAATTGACAATAAAGAGATGCCACTGATAATGAGTTATGAGCTACAATGTATAGTGACTACATATGAAAGACATCGAAGATGGAAATGGTGTTGTGGGTGCAAATGATGCCCTCCACGTCACCTAGGTGTTGGTGACGACGAATTCGTGTAGAGGCGATGGAGAATGCAGAATACATCGCTTCATGCCGATGAAATGACTTCTCTGTTTCACCGCAATGCTGTTTTACCTTCACCAATCATCATATGTCTACTTTAGTGTAGTATGAAGGACATCTTGTAAGAAGGAGAGTCTCAAAGGAGCTCTGCACAGCCCACACACCAGGCTAGCATGCCTAGGCCTAGCATGCCAACCTACTTTAACAGGTTCATGGGCCTCCATAATTGACCCTCTTTCGGATGGTTTTGTATTCACATATAAGTTTTAGTCTGTTTTTACACATTACTAAAAATACAGAAATCTTCTAATTATCGCTTCTTTTCAGAACGCATCATCACAACGAGCCTTCAATAAGAAATTGATTGTTGACATGACATGTTCAATGTAGGTTAATAATGAGTCATATTGACATGTTTATTTGCTAAATTTATGGTGAAAAATGCACATATGAATAACTACCAATATTCGACTACATGCATGCCATATATTTTTGGTCAGTTATAATTGCCTTGTAGTAGTCACATTGACACTGTTGGAGCCGACCTTATATTACCTTCCTGCATTGTGCATATACCCCATTAACCATTATAATTTCTTCGGATTCAAGTGCTAGATATATCTGCACTAGCCAAGGGGACTATTGTGAGCATACTTCATGGAGAATGTGAATGAAATAGTTAATGGCTGGTTAGGACATCATGTCTTTAGATATGGAGGAGATAAAGCAAGAAACCTCAAGTTGCTTTTATGTGCATTTGAAGAGCACTCTGGTCTAAAAATTAATTTTCATAAGAGTGAGCTTTTCTATTTCGGAAATGCCACATAATCCGCATCTAAGTATGCTGAGATTTTTGGCTGCCAGCTCAGGCAATTCCCGATTCAGTATCTCGAAATTCCAATTCGCTATTGGCGTTTAACTATCGCTCAGTGGAAGCACGTGGAAGAAAGACTTGAGAAACGGTTATTTAGTTGGAAAGCCAAACTCATGACGTATGGGGGCGGTTGATTCTCATCAATTCCGTCCTTATCAACATGGGTCTATACATGTTGTCATTCTTTCACTTACCGAAAGAGGTTCTTCAACGTCTCGATTATTTTAGATCCAGATTTTTCTGGCAGTGTGATAATGAATCGAAGAAATATTGGCTGGCTAGATGAAGTATTTTATGCCGACCTAAAAGTCAAGGGGGCCTTGAAATTCAGGATCTTGAGATTAAAAACATCGCTCTTCTTAGTAAATAGGTATACAAACTACTTACTGAGAATGGAGTGTGATAGGAAATCATTCGTAACAAGTACGTGAGGTCCAAAGTCATTTCTCAAGTTCTTTGAAAACCTGGTGATTCACATTTTTGGAGTGGCATGATGAAGGCCAAGGAATTCTTTTTTCAATTTGGCACTTTCTCGGTTAGGGATGGTTCTTAGGTTCGATTTTGGGAAGACACCTGGATGGGGGCCACTCCACGTATGGTGCAATATCCTAGCTTGCACAGGATTGTCACACATAAATTTGTCACGATCAAACAAGTTTTCGGACAAGAAAACCCTAATATTTCTTTTCGAAGGGATCTTTTTAGGCCTCGCCTGGTAGCATGGAATGAATTACTTGTTCGTCTCGCGGTCATTCAGCTGTTAGGAGATCTAGACAAGTTTCTGGAATTTGCATCAGAACTGAAGCTTTTTAGTCAAATCCTTATATGATGCATTGGTTCATAGTGAGGTTCCGGTTGATCACAAAAATTTATGGAAGCTCAAAATTCCTCTAAGAGTGAAGATATTCCTCTGGTTTCTAAACAGAGGGGACATTTTAACTAGGGATAACCTAGCAGGACGTAACTGGCATGGTAGCAAAACATGTGTCTTTTGCCAACATGACGAGTCTATTAAACACTTATTATTTGAGTGCAAATTTGCTCATGAAGTTTGGACCATAGTTCAAGTAGCTTCAAATCTATATCCGCCACGTAGTGCACGTAACATGTTTGGCAATTGGCCGCGGGGTATTGATAAACAATTTTCTACACATCCACTTGTGGAGGCGGCTGCCTTATGTTGGGCACTATGACTTACCAGGAATGATGTGGTCTATTTTATCTCTTGTGTAGGTTATTCATGCATGTACACGATGGCTCTGTACTTGGTCTATCCTATAGAGGCCTACAGAGGCCAGAGGAAAGAGATCTTTTTTATGATGGCGTCTACACGGCTGGAGCATACGGCTAGGAAGGTTTTCTCTCAACATGAATGGTGGTGTAATCTCCGGATAGGATTTGCCCACCCTAAGCTGAACTTATTTATTTTTTATGTAAAACAATTTTTACTTTTAGGTTTGTTGGACTTGTTGGCTGTGTGCATCGCGCTATGCAGAGGCCGGACATTCTTTCAATGTGATTGTATCACGGTATATCGATTGAATGAAATATTCTTTATCAAAAAAAGATACGAAGGAGATGATGTATGTATGTCACGATCATCTTTGACATATGTTCGGCGTTTCTCAAATCCAAGACGCGGGGCACACCATCTCCCATTGACACCTGATAATTGACGGGCACACGATCTCCTACTAAAACAACAACGTCGTAAAATCTAGATTAAATACATATACAAGCACTCGTGCTAAATAGGAACTTGAATCGGGAGGGGGGGGGGGGGGGCAGGTTTCGCCAAATGAAACCGATCCGCGCTCAATTCGCGACATGTATGTCTGTATTGATTTTGCACAATGTGCAATATAGAGTAAGTGTTAGTATTATGGAAATTACTTATATGATAAAACGAATGAAAAATCTCTTTGTAACATCATGTGGTTTCTCATTAATTAGTAGATATAATCGATAAAGAAGGTTGTTGCTAACTTTCTAGATGGACATCTGCTTTAAAAGTTAAAACTGGGCATTTTCACTTTGCTTATCCAAAACGACCGCAGAACCCACCACATATATATTTTTTGTTTAAAGAAGATCGTCACATGAATACATTATAACACGTACCTTTCCGGTCCAACGAAACTATCTTGTGTTGCTTGAGCAATCCTAAAGCTTGGCTAGTACTAGAGCATCGTGGTCGGTGTAGCCATTGCCACCCGGCTAGGGCCTAGGGCAAGAACATGCGCGTGAGCATCACTTATTAGCACGTAACCGATATGCTCGGCGTGTCACCAAGGAAAGAAAGACGCCATGTGCAACAGCACCGATACGTGCGCGGCGTGGAGGCACCCGAAATGCGTTTGATATTTATGAATCACACACGTACGCAGCTAGTCGAGGAGGTAGGGTCTTCCTCGTTTGGGGTAGGCACGCTACTGCACTGTGCGCTGGCCCCCAAATGAGTACGGTGCGGCGTGGTGAGGAAAACGCAGCACCACTCGAACTGTTCGATCCAGTAATTCACGGGCTTGTTTTTCAAGTTTACGCTGTATGTATATGCTGCACCGGTACTCCCGTAGCATCCGCTTCTGTGGTGCACATGAGATGAGCTATGCATGTGCGTTACGTGCATCGCAAAAAAAAAATAAAAATGTCATGAATCTTTCAACGAGCAAGCTGCGGTGTGCTTGGGTCTGTAGGAGAGGATGCGATTTTAAACCAAAATATGAAACGGCTTACGCTCATGTTTACGTACCGGCTCAGCGTATGCATGCATGTAATGAGAAGATAACCACGTAACACTGCGTTTCTGCCTCCGATCTTGAGGGTGGGCTAGGTCTTTTAGACATTCAAGGATACTGCTGCATGAAAAGCTCGAGCCTCTTTAGCAGATCGAGGGCAACTAGTCTTTTGGGTCAACTTGATGTGGACTCCGACACAAATGAGCCTAGCATGAGCATTTTATGTAGAGTGAAATGCATCAAAGGTCCTAAAGTATTTTAAATGTGTCAAGTAGGTCTTAAAAGCTTGAAATCGTTCACTGCGGATCCTATATGTGTATTTTACCCGTGACTTTAGGTACCTACTTGACGCATTTGGAATACTTTTAGGACTTATGGTGAGCGACTTACACATATTTAGGACCTATGGCGAACGGTTCCAAACTTTTAAAACCTACTTGACCCACTTTGAATACTTTTAGGACTTCTAGTGTATTTTACTCTTTTATGTACTCGCTCGATTAAGAAATGAGTTGATCTCGAGCAAATACTGGCTCGCTCAATTTTAGCTCAATATAATGTAGTTAAATTAAATAATCAAATATATATGTACATATATATATAGATATATATTAAAGGAAATAAGGTAATTTATTATCATATGTGTCATGTATGATTTTCTTCATTTTATCTAGCAAACGTGGAAGCTGAATTAAGTCCGAAGAAAATTTATGCGTCAATATGATATGTGATCAGCCATGTGTTAATTATCATGTTATTTTTTTGCCAAAGTTTAAAAGCAGACACACATTCATTTCTTCTCTTGCCAGTTCACCCACAAAGTTTAAGAAGAGTACATGTCTTCAGTTGTGAGAGGATAAGCCAAACTATCTTGCAAAAAAATTATATTATCATTTCTTTGATTGGAATAATATTTTACATTGATATTTTATGTTGTGTTGTGACATATCTTGTTTGAAAAACTGGCATAGATTATTAAAATATCATGGTAATGAGGTCAAAATTAGCCCGAGATTGTTACGGGTCGAGAACGTGCCATTTTTTTACGGTTCAGCCTTGAGCTTTACCTAATTTGAGCCCACTCGAATTATTGCATTAGTCGAGCTGATTTTAACTCAACTTGCTCGAACTCGATTCGTTTGTAGTCATGGTTGCTCCATAGACCATAACATGCCATATGTGCGTGCTGCATCTTTTCTTTGTTTTGAGTTTTTTTTCCTTCAAATGCAAAGAGATGAAAATGTTAAAAAAACAAAATGCATCCCCGCTTAAAAGAACCAAAACCCCGCGTCGATGGATCGATGTATCGACGTTGTCGGAACGATACATATCGAACAGTGGCGAGGACCCGTGACCGGGCACACGTGGTGTGTACGTGGAGGAAGCACGGAATGGCCCCGGGACGTGGGTCTTGTTCTGATGGGGTCCGTTCGCTCTGCGAGCAGGACACGTTTCGAGACCAAAGACGTCATGAGCTCACGACGGTCTCGGTCAAGTTGTAACAACCTGGTGGTAGCATGGCGCTCAAAACCTTTTGAAAAACAATGATGCCATAGTAGTCGCAAAGAAAGAAAATCAACAAGGGCATCTGGGTGTACTGCGTTTCACGCCACCGTGTTGATGTCAGAAGCAACCCCTAAAATAATGAAAGGTATACTCCAAACTTTTTCGTACCGTTGAAAAAGCTGACACTGTTGCACAGTTTTTTTTTCTTCCTAAAATGTTAAGGTATGGAGTTGCAGAAATGCAGGGTTTTCTCATAAGGGTGCCGACGGCCCATGAAGTGCTTTTGATCTCATTCCGTCTCTGATCAATGAAGATCTTTTTTTTGAGGAATATCACGCTTTACTGATCAAGAATAATAAAGAGAGAGTGCCCCCGAATACAATCAAGGGTTACTTGAAATAGAATCACTAGAGGACTTAGAAGATCTCTCTCTTTCTCCTTCTCTCTCTATAGGGTCGTGCTATTCGTCATCCTGGGTGAGGAATAGTTATTCTTCACCCCCTCTATTTTGATATCAATGCACCTAATTTTACGTTGCGTAATTTTTTTCTTATTCCGTACGTAAAAAGAGATTGTAAGAAAATTTATAATTACAGTAAAAAATATTTTTGTTACGTAAAATTACAAACATAAAAATATATTGTAAAATATACATAAAATGTAATTTTTCTTGTCTTACAGCCTTTATTTTTATTTTCTTATGTCAAATTTTACATAGTGGGTCAATATAAATATAACTATTTGTATTTCAAATGCAATTTATTTATGAAAACCCGTAAGATTATCTCGGATGAAGAATAACCTATTCTACACCCTGGGTGATGAATAGAGTTTATATATATATATATATATATATATATATATATATATATGCTTTGATACCAAATATACAGCAATCTACAGTAATATATTCTTTACTGTACGCTGTACGCTAATTTAAGCAAATTAGATTAGACTAATATGTGATTAGGTGAAAGCGACAGGCAGGTACGCGCTTTTTATCTTGAATAGTATTTACTATTTATTACACTATTTGGAATAGTTATTTAGCTATTCGCAACAATATTTAAATCTTTGCTATTATTTGATTATTTAGTTAATGCAGGATCAAATCAGGCTATTGAGGCCAATACGACGACTGAAGTGTGCGCAGTGGTGTAATATTCTACTCAGTACTCACCATATTTATCATTATGTTGTTTCAGATGTAACTAGGTTCATTCACTTGATGTTTTTAAATGCAAATTTATGGGCTAAATTCCTATCGTCTTCCCAGACAGTTTCACCCGAAGGGAACACTTTTCTACGGCCACCACGTTCTCATACAAATGCCACACTAGGCTAAACAGAGAACTACCGCCAGAGGTTTCTCCTATAGGATCCCTAGCATAAGAACTCATCCCATAAATTCATTAATAAAATACCAAGTGAACCACGAAACTACATCATTTCCACAACATAATTTACATATGGTTTTCCCTTTCGGGAACCCCCGAAGGGTTTACACACAAAGATAAAAGAAATTACCTTCTAACTACCTTCATGAGCTTACAAATGCTCTGAATATTGTAGCTCTTATTACACGATGAGGAAGTACTACTACTACTACTGAGCAACGAGCTTGCTAGCTGAGTTGCAGCTCCCTGCTCTATCTGTGGCTGGTTCTTCTCTGTTTCGTGTGTCTCTTTGCAGCAAGCCTCTCCTTTTATAGGCGAGAGAGCAGCTCTTGGATAGCTTCCCGGGGAAGACTCCTCCATTATTTTCATCTTCTTTCTTCTTATCCATCATGCCTCTAATTTTTAGGCCTTCTAGGCTTTATAGGCTTTGTAGCCATTTATAGCCCTTCTTTCTAGGGTATTGAGTGCATGTTGGAGGGAATTACACACCTTGCCTTGGCTGCAAATGGAGGTGGTGCTTCTTCTTTTGGGATTTTCTTCTTCGTCATGATTTTGTCTTGGACTTCAGAAATATTACAACCTCCGAGTATACATATGCGCGTGCATTTGCTGCTGATATGTGTACGCAGACATATTTGGATGCAAACTTGCCGAATATCCATATGCGCGTGTACGCATGCATACTTGAATGCGAGTACGCTGACCACACATTATTTATTTAATTAATTTTTTTGACGGGGTGTTCCTTGCCCATGTAATTGATATTTTCATATCAATATTCAAAGATATTATATATATATAAGTACATGATCAACTTGGAGTGCAACTGTGCAAGACAAGGGATAAGGAATCCTCCGGTGTCCTATCTTTCTTAACTAAACACGATACTCATAATACCCCCGCAATCACAAGGTAGCGATGTAGATGGTGAGTCTACAGAAGAATCTGATGGTAAGCCGACGGACATTCCCCCACAGTCGTACCCACAGTCGTAACGGTCGATGCATCGTGAAAGTCGTGGCTGGAGTGAAAACCGACGAGGTTGCTCAAGCAAGATGGTAGCCCTTTGTGCCGGATGTCGAGGTAGCTGAGAGTGTAGGGTGGTGTAGCTGTGTTTGAGGTAGACGTATGAGGGACGCTGTGGTCGATGTCGATTCGGGGTGGCCGGTGTCGAGGTAGTCATCGTGGAGCCACATACGCACGGAGACGCCATGTTAGTCATGCAGTGGTATTGAGGTAGTGGTGCACCGGGAAGAAGACGGTGTTGGCAAAATGTTGCGCTGGGTTTGCCAAGGTCGGGGACACATCATGGACGAAGGCGCGCATCGGTGTTGCCAGCACCGGACATGCATAGACAGATGAAGTCGATGTTGATGAGGCATGGTACCAAGCTTGCCAGGCCGGGGACACGTCGTGGACGAAGGCACACATTGGTGTTGCCAGCACCAGGCATGTGTAGAAGGGGACCAACATGAGTTTTATGCCATGTTGAGGGGGCTAGCAGAGGAGGACTTGACGACGGTTGCAACGCCAATCGGCATGGGTCCAATTTTGCCCACGGTTGTCGGAGTAGATGACACGAGATGGTGCTAGATGGATAAGAGGTGGACACCGATGACGGTTACCGGGGTAGCGGCGGTGGCCTAAGGAGATGGCGTCGACTAGGTTAGAAGTGCCTGGGCGGTGCTTGAAGTAGGTGAAGAACCTGACAGCGTGACGAAGACCATGCACGGACGGTGTCATCCCCGCGCCTAGGGAGACGGTGTGGCGTATACCACGCAAAAGTTGATGCGCGGGGATGACGGAGAGGATCGCATGCCACGGTGCTATGGCCCGAAGGGATGATGCAGCTGTTGGAAATATGCCCTAGAGGCAATAATATTGTATTATTATATTCTATGCTATAATTGCTATGATCCTAGAATATGCGATTTGTTGGAAAACTCATATGCACGTGTGGAATGATAAACGGTAAAATAAGGTTCACAGTCTTGTCTCCAAGACTGGCTCAAGTGTTGTTGGTGATCACGTTTTCGGGATCTTGGGATATCGTTGAGTGTAATGATGATCCTAAAACAACATTGAGAGTATGTCGTTAGAAGAACGATCATATTGAATCGACCCAAACTTGTTTGTTATACTATGAGATAATATCGTCTGAAATCAATTGTTATAACACAGAGAGTTAACATGTGTCTTATGTTCCTTAGATCATGAGACTATCATAGTTACTTCTTACTGTACGGTGAGCTTCGGGGATCATAACGACAACTTACATGTTCATCAGAAACTTTGGCAAGGGACTAGATAGCTCGAGAGTGGGATTTTCTCTTGTGATGATGGAGAGATATTCTTAAGGATATCTCGGTGTGAAGGCATCCGTCATCGTCTGGCTAGACACATGGGACTATGTCATGGGGATGCCGGAACACATCAACGACAAAGAAGAACAAAACCACTAACGAGAATAACGGTATAGTGAGCATGTGATTACTCGGGAGGATATCGAAGCACGTCGGGTTCTATAAAGTATCGTGAAGCAAAGGGAATGTCACATGGTAACAAAAGGTTCACTCGAATATCATTCTTGTATTCATAGGGATCGATATGGATATCCACGGTTCTGCTATCGGCCATTGAACGAAGGAGTTTCGTTCATGTCTATGAGTTACCAAACCTACATGGTCATGATGACCCACAAGTATAGGGGATCTATAGTAGTACTTTCTATAAGTAAGAGTGTCGAACCCAACGAGGAGCAGAAGGAAATGACAAGCGGTTCTCAATAAGGTATTCTCTGCAAGCACTGAAATTATAGGTAACAGATAGTTTTGTGATAAGATAATTCGTAACGGGTAGCAAGTAAGAATTGTAACAAAGGTGAAGCAAGGTGGCCCAATCCTTTTTATAGCAAAGGACAAGCCTGGAGAAACTCTTATATAAAGCAAGGCGCTCCCGAGGACACATGGGAATTTCTGTCAAGCTAGTTTTCATCATGCATATATGATTCATGTTCATTACTCTGATAATTTGATATGTGGGTGGACCGGTGCTTGGGTTCTGCCCTTACTTGGAAAAGCCTCCCACTTATGATTAACCCCTCTCACAAGCATCCGCAAATACGAAAGAAGAATTAAGATAAATCTAACCATAGCATGAAACATGTGGATCCAAATCAACCCCTTACAAAGCAACACATAAACTAGGGTTTAAGCTTTTGTCACTCTAGCAACCCATCATCTACTTATTACTTCCCAATGCCTTCCTCTAGGCACAAACAATGGTGAAGTGTCATGTAGTCGATGTTCACATGACACCACTAGAGGAGAGACAACATACATCTCATCAAAATATCGAACGAATACAAAATTCACATGATTACTTATAGCAAGACTTTTCCCATGTCCTCAGGAACAAACGTGACTACTCACAAAGCATATTCATGTTCATAATCAGAGGAGTATTAATGATGATCAAGGATCTGAACATATGATCTTCCACCAAGTAAACCAACTAGCATCAACTACAAGGAGTAATCAACACTACTAGCAACCCATAGGTACCAATCTGAGGTTTTGAGACAAAGGTCGGATACAAGAGATGAACTAGGGTTTGGAGAGGAGATGGTGCTGATGAAGATGTTGATGGAGATTGACCCCCTCTCGATGAGAGGATCGTTGGTGATGACGATGGCTTTGATTTCCCCCTCCCGGATGGAAGTTTCCCCGGCACAACAGCCCTACCGGAGCTCTAGATTGATTCTGTCCAAGTTCTGCCTCGAGATGGCGGCGCTTCGTCCCGAAAGCTCTGTTATAATTTTTTTAGGTCAAAACCCTCCATATAGCAGAAGATGGGCATCGGAGGGCTGCCAGGTGGGCCACAAGCCCCACGAGCGCGCCCAGGGGGTAGGGCACGCCCCCAGGCTTGTGGCTGCCTCGTGGGCCCCTTGATGTATTTCTTCTGCCGAATATTTTATATATATTCCAAAATAATTCTCCGTAGATTTTTAGGACTTTTGGAGTTGTGCAGAATAGGTATCTCAGATTTGCTCCTTTTCTAGTCCAGAACTCCAGCTGCCGGCATTCTCCCTCTTCATGTAAACCGTGTAAAATAAGAGAGAAAAGGCATAAGTATTATACCAAAATGTGTAGTAACAGCCCATAACGCAATAAATATCAATATAAAAGCATGATGTAAAATGGACGTATCAACTCCCTCAAGCTTAGACCTCGCTTGTCCTCAAGCGAAAGCCAAAATCGATAAATATGCCCACATGTTTAGAGATAGAGGTGTCGATAAAATAAAATACGGACATGAAGGCATCATGATCATCTTTAGAATAGAAACATATATTGACATATAATTTCTTATGCTAAAGTAACAATTCATTCACAATGGTGAAGTACGAATCAAGAACTCTATCGAGAACCGACAAACTACAATCGCAGTCATTGAAGCAATTACAATTTATCATAACGTAGGAAAGAGTCAATATAAGAGCTTGTAAATAAAATCCACATACTCAATCATCTTTTTGTCTTTCACAATTGCTAACACTCACGAGGTACCTATGAGGTCAAAGATTCAATCAGACACAGAGAAAGATAGGGGCTTATAGTGTTGCCTCCCAACTATTTACCTCAAGGGTAATGTCAACAGTAATAACTCATGTTCGTCCACTTTTGAGTGGATATATGTGCCTAGATAATTCCCCAACACATGATGCTTGCCAGAAGATAAATGCAAACTAGAGAAAGTGATAGAGATCACCACGACTCTTGCATAAAGGTAAGTACTAGAAAATAAAAGTAACAAATAGGCCCTTCGTAGAGGGAAGCAGAGGTTGCCATGCGCTTTTATAGTTGGGTGCACAATCCCTCAGTGCAAAAGAACATCACTTTATATTGACCCTTGTGATAGAGAACTTTATTATGCAGTCCGTCGCTTTTATTTCTTCCCTATCACAAGTTCGTATAAAGTTTATTTTTCTCACACTAATAGATCACACATATTTAGAGACTAATTTTTTATTGCCTGCACTGATGACAACTTACTTGAAGGATCTTAATCAATCCGTAGGTAGGTATGGTGGACTCTCATGACAAAACTGGGTTAAGGGTGTTTGGCTACACAAGTAGTATCTCTACTTGGTGCGGAAGTTTTGGCTGATATGAGGTGGAAGCAAGCGAAACATGTTGAGGGATCTATAACAATATAACTTCTATTCAAAAAATAAGCAAACATAAACCATTATGTTGTCTTCCTTGTCCAACATCAACTTCTTAACATATAATATTTTAATGAGTGCTCACAATCATAGAAGATGTCCAAGATAATATATTTATATGTGAACCTCTCTTTCTTTATTACTTCCTTTCAATTGCCCCAATGACCAACAACTATGTTTGTCAACCCACAACAGGTCTCAATCGACATACTTCTTATATGTGAAGTCATCACTCCCCATAAGATCATCATATATACTCTTTGCTTTTATTCTATACTTCTTTCTACTTCATCTTTCTCAATATCAAGATCATACCAAATAAGCAAATCCCTCAACTCAAAATTACTTTTTATTATATAAATCTCGGACTTGCTTACATATGAGGAATCATAAAGCAAAAACTCAAAACTATATCACACGAAAAGTTTATTCTACTAGATCAAGATATAACCAAAAGGATTGAACTAAGAAAAGATTATAAAAATAAAAATAAAAATAAAAATAAAAGATGTGATGGTGATACGATACCGGGGCACCTCCCCCAAGCTTGGCGCAAGACAAGGGGAGTGCCCATACCCATGTGTTTAGTTGTCTTGCTTCGGAGGTGGTGATGTTGGAGTTGTTGATGAGGTTGGGAACTTGTCTAGTTTCCTCCTAAGCATAAAATTTTGTTCCCTCAGATCGTCCACCTCCTTCTCAAGCTTCAATATACTTTGACATAATTCTTCCTTGCTCTCCTATAGGAAACGAGAAGGGATAAATAGAACCTTGGGTTTTCGCCTGGTGTTTGGAAGGCTCGATTTCTTGAAATTTACGTGCATATCTCCTAGCTAAGGCAGGGGAGCCTCTTCTTCATCCGAGATTTCTTCCTCATACTTGCCTTCTTGGTCCTCCTTCGAGAACAATCCATAAGGGTCTAAGTCCCCGTAGCGCTTGGGATTGGCAAGATAATGCGATATATAGCTCTCCCCATCAGAATCTTGGGACGACATATTGCTCTAAATCTGCTGCAAAAACAACTCAAAGAGAAAATAGGAGGTATTGTCATGATACGTGAGTCAAAACCTTCAGGAGATTATATAATAAATTTTTACCGACCCGAAGGAGTATACCACAAGAAAACGGAGTCTGGAAGGTACACGAGGTGACCACAAGCCATAGGGGCGCGCCTAGGGGGTACGACGCGCCCCCCAGGTTTGTCGCCACCTTGTGCACTATTCGGCCTACTTTAAATTTTCCTATTTTTTTAAATATTCCAAAACAGATAAAAATTGCCATTGAAAAAGTTCTGGAGTCTATTTACTTACCGTACCACATACCTATTCCTTTTCGGAGTCTGAAACGTTCTGGTAAGTCTCCCTAATGTACTCCTCCGGAGTTCTGGTATTGATGATATTGGTTTCAACATTTATGGGAGTACCTGAGATATAATGTTTGATTCTTTGACCGTTCACCACCTTCGGGTTTGTGCCTTCATTTTTGTTAATCTTGATGGCACCGGAACGGTACACCTCCTCGATAACATAAGGACCTTCCCATTTAGAGAGAAGTTTTCCTGCAAAAATCTTAAACAAGAATTGTATAGCAAGACATGATCACCTGCATTGAATTCACGCTTTTGTATCCTTCTATCATGCCATCTCTTAACCTTTTCTTTAAACAACTTGGCATTCTCATAGGCTTGGGTTCTCCATTCGTCAAGTGAGCTAATGTCAAATAACCTCTTATAACCAGCAAGTTTGAAATCATAATTGAGCTCTTTGATTGCTCAATAAGCTTTATATTCTAGCTCTAGAGGTAAGTGACATGCTTTACCATAAACCATCTTATACGGAGACATACCCATAGGGTTTTTGTAAGCAGTTCTATAAGCCCACAATGCATCATCAAGTTTCTTAGACCAATTCTTCCTAGATTTATTAACAGTCTTCTGAAAAATCAATTTAATTTCTCTATTGCTCAATTCTACTTGACCACTAGACTAAGGATGATAAGGAGATGCAATTCTATGATTAACATCGTATTTAGCGAGCAATTTACGGAAAGCACCATGAATAAAGTGTGAACCACCATCAGTCATCAAATATCTAGGGACTCCAAATCTAGGGAAAATAACTTCTTTAAGCATTTTAATAGAAGTGTTATGATCAGCGCTACTAGTTGGAATAGCTTCTAACCACTTAGTAACATAATCAACAACAACTAGAATATGAGTACACCCGTTAGATTGTGGAAAAGGCCCCATATAATCAAAACCCCAAACATCAAATGGTTCAATAACAAGAGAGTAATTCATAGGCATTTCTTGATGTCTACTAATATTACCAATTCTTTGACATTCATCACAATACAAGACAAACTTACGAGCATCCTTGAAGAGAGTAGGCCAATAAAACCCAGATTGTAGTACCTTATGTGCAGTTCTATCTCCAGCGTGGTGTCCTCCATAGGCTTCAGAGTGGCACTTGCATAAGATATGTTCCTGTTCATGCTTAGGTACACAACGTCTAATAATACCATCTACTCCTTCTTTATAAAGGTGTGGATCATCCCAAAATTAATGCCTTAAATCATAGACGAACCTTTTCTTTTGTTGGTATGTGAAAGCAGGCGGTATAAATTTAGCAACAATGTAATTGGCATAATCAGCATACCATAGAGCATTGTGTGAAGCATTTACGACAACTAATGGTTCATCAGGAAAGCTATCATCAATAGGTAGTGGGTCATCAAGAACATTTTCTAATCTAGACAAGTTATCTGCCACAGTGTTATAAACACCCTTTCTAGCAATAATATGCAAATCAAATTCTTGTAGCAGTAGGACCCACCTAATAAGTGTAGGTTTAGCATCTTTCTTCTCCATAAGGTACTTAATGGCAGCATGATCAGTGTGAACAGTTAATTTGGAATCAACAATATAAGGTCTAAACTTATCACAAGCAAACACGACTGCTAAAAATTCCTTTTCAGTAGTAGCATAGTTTCTTTGAGCACAATTACTTTGGAATCAACAATATAAGGTCTAAACTTATCACAAGCAAACACGGCTGCTAAAAATTCCTTTTCAGTAGTAGCATAGTTTCTTCGAGCACTGTCTAGAGTTTTAATAGCATAATGGATACCATTTAATTTCTTATCGACTCTTTGTCCTAGAACAACACCAACAACATAATCACTATCATCACACATAATTTCAAAGGGTAGGTTCTAGTCGGGTGGTTGAACAAGAGGTGCGGTAATCAAGGCATTCTTAAGAATTTCTAATGCTTCTACACAATCATCATCAAAAACAAATGGAACATATTTTTGCAAAAGATTCATGAGAGGCCTAGAAATCCTAGAGAAATCTTTGATAAACCTCCTATAGGAACCAACATGACCAAGGAAACTTCTTATACCTTTGATATCCGTAGGGCACGTCATTTTTTCAATATCATCAACTTTAGATTTATCAACTTCAATACCTCTTTAGAAGATCTTGTGCCCCAAGACAATACCTTCATTAACCATAAAGTGGCACTTTTCCCAATTCAAGACAAGATTAGTTTATTCACATCTCTGCAAAACTCGATCAAGGTTGCTCAAACAGACATCAAATGAAGTTTCGTAAACGGAAAAATCATCCATGAAAACCTCAAGAATCTTTTCACAAAAGTCAGAGAATATAGCCATCATACATCTTTGAAAGGTAGCAGGTGCATTGCATAAACCAAAAGGCATACGTCTATAAGCAAAGGTACCAAAAGGGCAAGTAAAAGTGGTTTTTTCTTGATCCTCTCTTGATACAGGTACTTGAGAGAAACCAGAGTAACCATCTAGAAAGCAAAAATGTGTATGTTTGGATAGTCTTTCTAGCATTTGATCAATAAAAGGTAAAGGTTAATGATCTTTCTTAGTAGCTTTATTTAGTTTCCTAAAATAAATTACCATTCTATAACCTGCAACAATTCTTTGCGGGATCAATTCATTTTTATCATTAGGAACAACGGTGATACCTCCCTTCTTAGGGACACAATGGACGGGACTAACCCATGTACTATCAGCAACAGGATAAATTATACCTGTCTCCAGAAGCTTTTTCTTTTCTTACCACTTCTTTCATCTTATGGTTCAATCTTTGCTGGTGATCAATAATTGGTTTGGCATCAGGCTCCATATTAATTTTATGCTGACATAGAGTGGGATTAATGCCCTTAAGATCATCAAGAGTATAACCAATAGCAGCACGGTGCTTCCTTAGAGTTTTCAATAATCTCTTTTCTTCATGCTCTGAAAGGTTAGCACTAATAATAACAGGATATATCTCCTTTTCATAAAGATAAGCATATTTCAACGTATCGGGTAATTGTTTGAGCTCAAACACGGGATCACCCTTGGGTGGAGGAGGATCCCCAAGTATTTCAATAGGTAAGTTGTGTTTCAAAATAGGCTGCTGATCAAAGAAAATTTTATCCATTTCATTCCTCTCATTCATATGCATATCATTTTCATGGTCTAGCAAATATTGTTCTAAAGGATCAATAGGAGGCACAACAATAGAAGCAAGACCAATAATTTCATCTTTACTAGGCAATTCTTTGTCATGGGGTTGTCTACAAAATTTAGAGAAATTGAACTCATGAGACACATCCCCAAAACTCATAGTAACTGTTTTTTTCTCGCAATCAATCCTAGCATTAACAATATTCAAGAAGGGTATGCCAAATATAATGGGACAAAAATCATCTTGTGGGGAACCAAGAACAAGAAAATCAGTAGGATATTTTATTTTCTCACACAAGACTTCAACATCTCTAACAATCCCCATCGGTGCAATAGTGTCTCTATTAGCAAGCTTAATAGTAACATCAATTTCCTCTAGTTCAACTGGTGCAATATCATGCATGATTTCTTTGTATAAGGAAAAGGGAATTTCACTTACGCTAGCACCCATATCACACAAGACATGATAACAATGATCTCCTATTTTAACAGAAATAACAAGCATGCCAACAACTGGTCTATGTTTACTCTTAGTATCAGGTCTAGCAATTCTAGCCGCTGAAATGAATAACATGCCCATCAATATTATCATCCAAGAGATCTTTAACCATAGAAACACTAGGTTCAATTTAATTTGTTCAAGTGGTGTAGGTGTTCTAATACAACTGTTATGAACCATAGTTGAATCTTAGCATGTTCCTTTATCCTAACAGGGAAGGGTGGTTTCTCAATGTAATCAGTAGGAATAACAGGATCAACATTATAAGTAATAGTTTCATCTTCAACTTTAATAGGTTCAAATACTTTCACCTCAATGGGAGGATGATATTTAAACCACTTCTCCTTAGGGAGATCAACATGAGTAGCTAAAGATTCATAGAAAGAAGCTACTATCTCAGAGTCAAGTCCATATTTAGTGCTAAATTCACGAAAAGCATCGGTGTCTATAATGGATTTAACACAATCAAATTTAAGGTTTATACCTTACACCTTACATTCGTCGAGTTCCCAATCTTCAGAGTTGCGTTTAATTCTTTCCAATAAGTCCCATTTGAATTCAATATCTTTCTTCATAAAAGAAACGGAGCAAGAAGTATCGAGCATGGATCGATCATTATGAGAAAGCCGAGCATAAAAATTCTGAATAATAATTTCTCTTGAGAGCTCATGGTTGGGGCATGAATATAGCATTGACTTAAGCCTCCCCCAAGCTTGAGCGATTCTTTCTCCTTCACGAGGCCAAAAAATTTAAATATAATTCCTATCACGACGAACCAGATGCATATGATAAAACTTTTGATGAAATTCCAATTTCAGTCGATTGTAGTTCCATGATCCAATATCATCACATAGCCTATACCATGCCAATGCCTTCTCCTTCAAATATAAAGGAAATACCTTCTTCTTGACAACATACTCGGGCAAACCTGCAAGCTAAATAATCCACAAACTTCATCCACATACATTAGATGCAAATCAGGATGTAGTGTTCCATCTCCTGCATAAGGATTAGCTAGTAGTTTCTCTATCATACCTAAAGGAATTTCATAATAAATATTTTCAGTAGGTGCAGTAGGTTGAGGAGCGACTCTTTGTGCTTCCGGTCGAGGTGAAGATACCCCGAACAAGCCCCTCAAAGGATTATTTTCCATAGTAACAAGTGAGAGTAAATTTCAGCACACTATATAAATTTTTCCTTACCAAGTTCCACTCACCAAAGGTGCTTCACTCCCCGGCAACGGTGCCAGAAAAGAGTCTTGATGACCCACAAGTATAGGGGATCTATCGTAGTCCTTTCGATAAGTAAGAGTGTCGAACCCAACGAGGAGCAGAAGGAAATGACAAGCGATTCTTAGTAAGGTAATCTCTGCAAGCAGTGAAATTATCGGTAACAGATAGTTTTGTGATAAGATAATTCGTAACGGGTAGCAAGTAACAATTGTAACAAAGGTGCAACAAGGTCGCCCAATCCTTTTTATAGCAAAGGACAAGCTTGGACAAACTCTTATATAAAGCAAGGCGCTCCCGAGGACACATGGGAATTTCTGTCAAGCTAGTTTTCATCATGCATATATGATTCACGTTCATTACTTTTATAATTTGATATCTGGGTGGACCGGTGCTTGGGTGCTGCCCTTACTTGGACAAGCCTCCCACTTATGATTAACCCCTCTCACATGCATCCGCAACTACGAAAGAAGAATTAAGATAAATCTAACCATAGCATGAAACATGTGGATCCAAATCAGCCCCTTACGAAGCAACACATAAACTAGGGTTTAAGCTTCTGTCACTCTAGCAACCCATCATCTACTTATTACTTCCCAATGCCTTCCTCTAGGCACAAACAATGGTGAAGTGTCATGTAGTCGATGTTCACATGTCACCACTAGAGGAGAGACAACATACATCTCATCAAAATATCGAACGAATACAAAATTCACATGATTACTTATAGCAAGACTTTTCCCATGTCCTCAGGAACAAACATGACTACTCACAAAGCATGTTCATGTTCATAATCAGAGGAGTATTAATGATGATCAAGGATCTGAACATATGATCTTCCACCAAGTAAACCAACTAGCATCAACTACAAGAAGTAATCAACACTACTATCAACCCACAGGTACCAATCTGAGGTTTTGAGACAAAGATCGGATACAAGAGATGAACTAGGGTTTGGAGAGGAGATGGTGCTGATGAAAATGTTGATGGAGATTGACCCCGTCTCAATGAGAGGATTGTTGGTGATGACGATGGCTTCGATTCCCCCCTCCCAGAGGGAAGTTTCCCGTGCAGAACAGCCCTACCGGAGCTCTAGATTGGTTTTGTCCAAGTTCTGCCTCGATACGGCGGCGCTTCGTCCCGAAAGCTATGTTATCATTTTTTCAGGTCAAAACCCTCCATATAGCAGAAGATGGGCATCAACGGGCTGCCAGGTGGGCCACAAGCCTTAGGGGCGCCCCCCCAGGCTTGTGGCTGCCTGGTGGCCCCCCTGATGTATTTTTTCACCCAATAGTTTTTATATATTCCAAAATAATTCTCCGTAGATTTTCAGGACTTTTGGAGTTGCTCATAATAGGTATCTCAGATTTGCTCCTTTTCCAGTCCAGAACTCCAGCTGTCGGCATTCTCCCTCTTCATGTAAACCTTGTAAAATAAGAGAAAAAGGCATAAGTATTTTACCAAAATGTGTAGTAACAACCCATAATGCAATAAATATCAATATAAAAGCATGATGCAAAATGGACGTATCAGGTCACAAGCTTAAGGTAATCATGATATGTTGAGTGATAGTAGGATGAGTGATGGAGTCCAGGACTAAGGGGTCCTCGGGCCGTCGACTCATTCCTCATGGGCCAGATCGTTGAGCCGCTTTGTGGAGGGCCGAACTATGAGGAGACCCTATGTTCAGGAAGGAAAGATCCTAAGAATGGCATGGCCTCCAAGCTTTGAAGATGGGATCTGCGTATCTATCCCCTATTGAAGCTCAGTTAGGTGTAACCCTAGGTATCCCTGGTGTCTATATCAACCAGAGGGTCCCGTTCGTAGAGGGGAGGTTGACTCATCTAGGGTTTTAGATCATACGCTCTCGAGGTAGATCAACTTTGTAATTCTCATCCACATCAATATAATCAGCACGACGTAGGGTTTTACCTCCTCACGAGGGCCCGAACCTGGGTAAACACTATCTCCTTCGTCCCATGTTACCCATCGATCTAAGGTCCATAACTCGGGATCCCCTACCTCAGATCTGCCGGTTTTGACACCGACATTGGTCCTTACACTGAGAGTTTCGCTGTGAGATCGCTAGAAAGGTCGATGGCTCACCTAATCATAAGTGATCAAGTCTGCAATGGGGACACCTTCATCCTTGGACAGGTTTTCACCTTTGGCAGCATCACGCTGCGTACTGATCTGACCGTCCATCTAGGCCATATTGGAAGCTTCTCCCCCGATCAAGGAATCAAGTTCGAGAATCTAGAATTCTCCGCCTACTCTCGGGGCGATCTGACACCCGCTGGGCTCTTGGTCTCGTCCAATGAGTTTAGAAACCCCTAAGCCTTAACTTCGAGTCTCTTGCTCGGTCCCGCTCTCGGCTACCTTTCGGCCGGAGATCCACCCTTGTGTTTCGGCGCGGCCTCAATGCCCGAGCACCTGAATTCGACCCTTGCCGAGAACCCGTGCCTTGCGGACACCCCGGAGATTCTCCCCAAAAACCTTCGAGTGATTGACTCGGACGACCTCTCGATGTTAAACGAGGCGCTTGATCGGATCCACTCGATGGATATTGTGGACGACCTAAACCCGACCTATGTTCAGATCGTTCTGAGGTCAGGTCATGAGGAATTTCACTACCCACCCACCACCCACTTGGTAGCCACAACGAAGACTTAATCTTCGTCATCGTACCGTTCTGCAGCGGCTATCATGCACTGCCTGGCCGCACAACATTCGCTCGCTCCAACACTGTTCCCCATTACGCCTATCTGAAGCTCAAGATGCCAGGACCCAAGGGGTCATAACCGTCAATAGCAATACATAGCGCTCTCTCTAGACTGAAGAACACACCATGGCCTTAGCAGCCAAATGCCAATATGATAGTGAAGCACCGGGGTCCCAATCAGTCATCAAGACGCGACAGGCAGGCAAGCGAGCTTGAGCCCAACCGGATCTGCCAAAGCCATCTCTCGCTCAACACAAATAGGGATACACTCCCCATAGCACTATTGGAAATATGCCCTAGAGGCAATAATAAATCAGTTATTATCATATTTCCTTGGTCATGATAATCGTTTATTATCCATGCTAGAATTGTATTGTTCGGAAACTCAGATACAAGTGTGGATACATGGACAACACCATGTCCCTAGTATGCCTCTAATAGACTAGCTCGTTGGTCAAAGATGGTAAAGGTTTCCTAGCCATGGACATGAGATGTCATTTGATAACAGGATCACATCATTAGGAGAATGATGTGATGGACATTATGCAAACTATAAACATAGCATAAGATCGTGTCAGTTTATTGCTATAGTTTTCTGCATGTCAAGTATCTGTTCCTATGACCATGAGATCATGCAACTCACTGACATCGAAAGAGTACCTTGTGTGTATAAAACGTCGCAACGTAATTGGGTGACTATAAAGGTGCTCTACAAGCATCTCCGAGGGTGTCTGTTGAGTTGGCATGGATCATGACTCGGATTTGTTACTCCGTGTGATGGAGAGGTATCTTAGGGCCCACTCGGTAATACAACATCACAATAAGCCTTGAAGCAATGTGACTAAGTGTTAGACACATGATCTTGTATTACGGAATGAGTAAAGAGACTTGCCAGTAACAAGATTGAACTAGGTATAGAGATACCGAACATCGAATCTCGGGCAAGTAACATACCGAAGAACAAAGGGAACAACGTACGAGATTAAGTGAATCCTTGACATAGAGGTTCAACCAATAAAGATCTTCGTAGAATATGTAGGAACCAATATGGTCATCCAGGTCCCGCTATTGGTTGTTGACCGTGGAGGTGTCTTGGTCATATCTACATAGTTCTCGAATCCGCAGGGTCTGCACACTTAAGGTTCAGTGACGTTTCAGTATAGTAGAGTTATCTATGGTGATGAATGAAGGTTGTTCTGAGTCCCGGATGAGATCCTAGATGTCACGAGGATCTCCGTAATGGTCCGGAGGCAAAGATTGATATATAGGAAGTCCTGTTTTGGTCACCGAAAAAGTTTCGGGTACTTCAGTAGTGTACTGGGAGTGCTAGGAGGGTACCGAGGGCCATGTGGAGGGGTGTCTCGACCCAAAGGACCTCATGGGCTATGGGAGGAGTCAAACCAGACCCTAGTGGGCTGGCCGAACCCCCCACCAAGGCCCATGCGGCTAAGGCTGGGAAAAAACAAAAGGTCGAAAGGTGGAAAGGGTTTCCAAGTGGAGATTAGGAATCCTACTCCTAGTAGGATTGGAGTAGGACCCCTCCACCTCCAATTTTGGCCACCCCTTGAGGGTTTGAGGCTGCCTCCTCCACTCCCTCCATCCTATATATACTAGAGGATTTAGAGGGGAGAGCTAACCCTAATTGCCACGTGCTCCCTCTACTTCATCTAGATCATTTTCTCCTCTAGTCTAGTTCGGCGGTGTTTAGGCGAAGCCCTGCAGGAATAGTTCCACCACCATCGCTGCCACGCTGTTGTGCTGTCGGAGAACTCATCTACTTCTCTGCTCCCTCTTGCTGGATCAAGAAGGTGGAGATCATCATCGAGCTATACGTGTGCTGAACGCGGAGGCGCCATCCGTTCGATGCTACATCGGGAGGACCGTGATCAGGATCGCGAGACGATTCGTGATTTGATTGCGGGACGGATCATGATGGGATCGCAGGACGGATCGTGATTGTATCGCAATAAGGATCGTGATGGGATCATGGGACGCTCGGTAATTTGGATCGCAAAGACGTTCGACTACATCAACCACGTTTCTTAATGCTTCCCACTTAGCGATCTACAAGGGTATGTAGATCCACTCTCCCTCTCGTAGATGCTCATCACCATCGATAGATCTTGCGTGTGCGTAGGGATTTTTTTGTTTCCCATGCAACATTTCCCAACAAGCACGGCCCGGCTACCCGTGAGGTATGTCTCTTGAAGACACAAATTTGATCTCAAAATACCATGGGCAGCTGTGGGGACCCACTACCAAGGACTAGATGTCCGGCTCAACCGAACTACAGTTCAAACGCTTCTTCGGACAGAAGAAAGATTCCATCAAGGATCTCCCAAGTGTCAAGCTTACACACTCTACGACGGCTTCTCAAGACCCCCTTCCCCAAGGTCTGTTTGCCAACAACAACTAACTTTAAAGGATTCTACCCCTCCCCACTCGAGAGCAAAGGAGTAAGCGCGCAACAGGGCACAGGGAGGACGTCAAGCCACCCATCGAAGGCCATGAGTAAAACTCTATCCTATAAAGATTGTTTTATTTTTCAAAATAAGAATTACCTGTAACAGCCGCCTCGACATTATGAATTATAAGACTACTACTTGTGGCCTATTTTCAGCATTTTTATGATTACACAACTTGTTTCCCGCTCACCGGCATCGTAAGGAAAAATTCTCCGGTACATGATAGGTGCTATTGGCTAATAGATCGGAGGTTTGGATATAATTACCACCCCAAGCATCACCTTGTCACAATGTTTTATGTGTTCGGCGTCTCGGATATTGCATTATATGAATCGGTTCTGAATTATGTCTTGGGTCAATAGTTGGGTAGCCACGCTCCTGTACTTGCCCCTTTACGTTCTGCTAGTTCGGCTAAAAGGGCAAAGGGAGAACCACTCTGATTTTATTCCCAGCTGGCCTGGCGAACTACTTTAGTGGAGAAAGCCGAAAACTGACTGTCATAATAAGTGAGAACCGGCCTGCAATCCGAGTTTAAGTGTCAAACTAAGAACCAATGCAGATTATTCCATGCCATTCGAGGGGTTTGTACCTTCCCAAACCTTGTGGTACTAGTTTAAAACTTTGGACAAACCGACTAGCACAAAATACTGAGGCCTCGTCACCAGCCCCCGCATTCAAGCTCCTAAGGCTAAGTGAAAGCACTAAAGCCACATAGTATGATTGTGTCGTTTCCCTCACACACTACCGCCAAAGGCGCCAGTATATCGGCTAAGGGTTCAGTGCGGAGGTCGAAACACCCCTCATAGTATCTACATGGGGGCTGAAGCCGATGACTGGCAACTTTCAGATTAAAACGGCCACGCAGGAGTCAAAATAATGCAAAATACTATATATTCAGGACAAGCATTATAAAGAAAAATTGTCTTAAGGGCACATGATAACGTCCTCACTCATACATTACATCCTTCGGGCATTGGGTCTCTATCGACTGAGCATCCTCTAACACAACATGACAATAAAGCTCGGGGCACCTATGTTCTCCCCATGGAGGCAGGGGCGCGGTGGCCATCTCAATCGGCTTCACCCTTGGCCAATGCATCATTGTCCTTGCAAATGCCATATCTGCTCCCTCGATACACATGGAGCGCTTCATGGCTTCAATCCGCGGCATGACATCGCAAAGTTTCTATAGCAAGCCAAAATAGCTGCTCGACAACAGCTCGGTAGGCCACAACTGGATGCAGAGATCCTTCAAAACTATTTCCGCCATACTGTGCAGCTCCATCAGCTGCTTCATCTGATAGATGAGAAGGGGACGCGACTCGGGGTTTGAAACTGAGCCCAGAAAAGCCTCTGCTCCACATCCCTGTCTTGGACCGCAAAGTGTTTTGCCGCATCCACCACATTCTTTGGGAGGTCCATAAAGGCGCCTGGGGAATGCCACAGTCGTGTAACAAAAGGTGAACCTATTTCCACCAAAGGCATATTGCAATAAGTATGGCTTACCATCCGCGATCAACTTGACTTGGCGAAGTTCTTCCTCAAAGAACCGCCTCTCGACGTGCTCCGATTTGAGATCGGAGGATAGCGTGGATAGCTTGGTCGCTTGAACCTTGGCCTTTTGCTCCAGGTCCTCGCACTTAGTGCTCGCATCCTGGAGCTCCTGTTGCACCTCGGCCACTCAAGCCTCATGCTTGCCACTCTCAACCTTTAATGAGCTTAGTTTGGTAGCCGCCCAATCGGCAGCTACCTTCTGATTGGCGGCCTCTGCTTGGCTTTCCTCAGCTCGGCATTGAGGTTTTCAACCTCTACACTTGCGGCCACAGGTATAAATGGAAGCAAGCTCATTAACCAAAGCCGGAACAATACTTACTAATGAGAAAAACAATAAACTTAGAAAGTACGGTTCAAACCTACCTTGCATCTCGTCGAAGCGTGTGGGGACCCCGACTCATAAGTCATGATCACTGAATGCACATGCACAGTGATCCCATAGACCAATGCTCACTGAACACACAGACACTGGAATACAAGAGTCTTACATTCTTACATACCGTCTTACACAAATAAAGGCCAGCTAGGCCAAGTATTACATAGATAGGGCCGTAAAGGCCAAACACTTAAACATAACAAGCAGCAGAAATCTTGATCGAAAGCGTAGACCCATGCCATCTGCCTTAACCTACATGCATTCTGACTGGGAAGGGTCCTAGTTTGCATGTTCGTCACCAACAAACTCTTCACCATATTCCTACTCTTCCATGCCTGTCCAATTAAATAACCAGTGGCAAGCCAATGAGTACTTTGAATGTACTTGCAAGCAACCCATGTATGGAACAAGGTACAACAATGCATGATATAGTACTAAGTAGGTAAGTTTTGCAGAAAGCTAATTTTGAGTGCAATGACATGATCAAATATCTATGTAAGCATGCATCAACACTTGATAGACATCCGAGTGAACAAGTTACTGATATCATCGTAAGCGGGGGTTGAACATCTCATGTTCAATCATCATACTAAGTCATCAGTCTTATAACAAGTACCACTTGAACACTTCAGGTTCAGTCACCATGTCAAGTCATCCAACTTAGCTCAAATACCATCCCATTGTTTTCACACCCACACACAAACATCTTAGGAAAACACTAGACGTAGCTTAAGCAACACCACCCAACTGTCCTTGACCGTGGACGTGGCTATTCGAATAGTTTTACACTCTGCAGAGGTTGCACGCTTTACCCACAAGACTCTGGGAACTTCCGTGTCATCCACGACTTGCGGTATATTTCATACCCGAGACAAGTACCCGAACAATGCCTTTCCCACGGTGATACTAAACAAAGAGTCCACTTGATTGTTACACAACCCTCATGATGTACATCCCATGAGCCTTGCTCCAGATTGTATCATCCATGAAGGGACCAAAGGTGTGCCCGGTGCCTGTGAGGACAACACATGATCGCCCATTCCGGTACGATCCCATCTCGAGAGTGACCACTTCACTCTCGCCACTAGTAGTGCGGGCTCCCTTCTAGCACCAACCATAGTAATCAACATAGCCCCGTCCCATAAGGGGTATCGTGGTCGCACATGTAAGGTTGGGACGGTCGACATATCTTAAACCCTCGGTTTTCGAAAACACACACACATCCTGTTCCGGTACACCACTTATTTCCCAAGTGGTTATCTAGTCCATCATCATCTCCCTCGGGCATTAGTGGCACCCGACGGGGTTTTCAAAAAATTCTTGAAAATATTTTCCTTTCCATCACCATGCATATACCCATCCCATTTGCATAGCAACTACTAAGCAAACCTATCTACACCCACCCGCATAACCCTATTAAGGCGGTAGGGTCATGCACGATGCAAGTGTAAACGATAAAGTATCGGTAGCAACCCACCGAAGTGGTCATCACATCATCATGATCAATATATCGAAAACAAAGTGCCATGTGTCATGCCAATGATAAAAATTGTTTCTTAACATGGTCAAAGGGCTGCTTTACTTGCTCAACAAAGTCTTCAGGGTCATCAAAGTCTTCTGGTCCAAGTGCCTCGTCAACAACGTAATTTATCGTCGCGATATAAACGGGCAAAAATAAGCATACCTCTAAACAGAGAAAAATAAACTACTCCAAAAATGTGGTAATTTTTTTTGTAAAATACTAGATTTAAAAAAAATATAAATTCTACTAGTATTAGTATCTGGTTTTAAAAAGAAAATGTTTTCAAAACAACTTTTAACAGAGTCTAACAGTATTCAAATCTAGGTTTTTAAATAAAGTTGAATAGAAAAACATTTCAAAAATTTGCACAAGTGGCACTCTAAAATACTACATATTATTCTAGGAATTTAGGTGGAAAAATATTTGGAATATGATTTTTATTGGAGCTGTGGGATTTTTGGGAAACCCCACAAAAAAGGCCTCTATGCCTGGGCCAGAGGCAGCCAGCAGCTAGGCCGGCCTAGCTGGCCAGCCATCCAGCCGCACGTGTGGCTAGGTTCAAACATGACGCGTGAGGCCTGGCTGTCAGTGACAACAAGGGGAGAGAGGGAGGCGAGGCAGAGGCCGACAGGTGGGGGCCACCTGTCGGGTCCTTGTTCCTCCTTGGGACCGAAGGGGGGAAGCTCACCGGCGGCGAGAGGGGGCACGACAGGGCTCGATGATGGGGGCAATGGAACCAAGACGTTGCCGCCTGTCGATCGATGAAGGAGGCGGACGGGGAGGAGCAGCAGGTCACCGGTGACGAGGTCCCATGGTGGGGAGGCCTCGAGTGGTGGTCGCCGTTGATGTTCCCGACCACAAAACGATCGGGGAGGAAGGGGAAACGAGGCAGGGGCTCTCTATGGTCTCAATGAAGAAGAAAAGAAGGCCGGAACGGGACGGTATCCCGAGATCAACGAAGCCCCGACGTGGCGGCACCTCGGTCAATCCCGAGAACTGGTGCTCCTGGAGGTTACATGGGTGGTTCAGGGGGTTGATTGAGAGGGGAAGGGGGTTCCAGAGGGGAGGAGAGAGCTCGGGTGAGGCCTTAAATAGGCGGGGGCGAGTCCACCGAGCGCTCCTGCGCCGACGAGGTCGAAGCCGTCGCTGGGGACCACGGGAGGAGGCGTGGGCGTGCCTGGGGAGTTTGTGGAGCACGTCCACGACCAGGGGGAGAGATATAAGGGAGGAGAGAGCACGCGTGTGTGAAGCCATCGGTTGGCCGAGTTCTGCTAGTTCGGCTAAAAGGGCAAAGGGAGAACCACTCTGATTTTATTCCCAGCTGGCCTGGTGAACTACTTTAGTGGAGAAAGCCGAAAACTGACTGTCATAATAAGTGAGAACCGGCCTGCAATCCGAGCTTAAGTGTCAAACTAAGAACCAATGCAGATTATTCCATGCCATTCGAGGGGTTTGTACCTTCCCAAACCTTGTGGTACTAGTTTCAAACTTTGGACAAACCGACTAGCACAAAATACCGAGGGCTCGTCACCAGCCCCCGCATTTAAGCTCCTAAGGCTAGGTGAAAGCACTAAAGCCACATAGTCTGATTGTGTCGTTTCCCTCACACACTACCGCCAAAGGCGCCAGTATATCGGCTAAGGGTTCAGTGCGGAGGTCAAAACACCCCTCATAGTATTTACATGGGGGCTGAAGCCGATGACTGGCAACTTTCAGATTAAAACGGCCACGTAGGAGTCAAAATAATACAAAATACTATATATTCAGGACAAGCATTATAAAGCAAAATTGTCTTAAGGGCACATGATAACGCCCTCACTCATACATTACATCCTTCGGGCATTGGGTCTCTATCGACCGAGCATCCTCTAACACAACATGACAATAAAGCTCGGGGCGCCTATGTTCTCCCCGTGGAGGCAGGGGCGCGGTGGCCATCTCAATCGGCTTCACCCTCGGCCAATGCATCATTGTCCTTGCAAATGCCATCTCTGCTCCCTCGATACACATGGAGCGCTTCATGGCTTCAATCCGCGGCATGACATCGCAAAGTTTCTATAGCAAGCCAAAATAGCTGCTCGACAACAGCTCGGTAGGCCACAACTGGATGCAGATATCCTTCAAAACTGTCTCCACCATCCTGTGCAGCTCCATAAGTTGCTTCATCTGATAGATGAGAAGGGGACGCGACTCGGGGTTTGAAACTGAGCCCAGAAAAGCCTTTGCTCCACATCCCCGTCTTGGGCCGCAAAGTGTTTTGCCGCATCCACCACATTCTTCGGGAGGTTCGTAAAGGCGCCTGGGGAATGCCACAGTCGTGTAACAAAAGGTGAACCTATTTCCACCAAAGGCATATTGCAATAAGTATGGCTTACCATCCGCAATCAACTTGACTTGGCGAAGTTCTTCCTCAAAGAACCGCCTCTCGACGTGCTCCGATTTGAGATCGGAGGATAGCGTGGATAGCTTGGTCGCCTGAACCTTGGCCTTTTGCTCCAGGTCCTCGCACTTAGTGCTTGCATCCTGGAGCTCCTGTTGCACCTCGGCCACTCAAGCCTCATGCTTGCCACTCTCAACCTTTAATGAGCTTAGTTTGGTAGCCGCCCAATCGGCAGCTACCTTCTGATTGGCGGCCTCTGCTTGGCTTTCCTCAGCTCGGCATTGAGGTTTTCAACCTATACACTTGCGGCCGCAGGTATAAATGGAAGCAAGCTCATTAACCAAAGCCGGAACAATACTTACTAATGAGAAAAACAATAAACTTAGCAAGTACGGTTCAAACCTACCTTGCATCTCGTCGAAGCGTGTGGGGACCCCGACTCATAAGTCATGATCACTGAATGCACATGCACAGTGATCCCATAGACCAATGCTCACTGAACACACAGACACTGGAATACAAGAGTCTTACATTCTTACATACCGTCTTACACAAATAAAGGCCAGCTAGGCCAAGTATTACATAGATAGGTCCGTAAAGGCCAAACACTTAAACATAACAAGCAGCAGAAATCTTGATCGAAAGCGTAGACCCATGCCATCTGCCTTAACCTACATGCATTCTGACTGGGAAGGGTCCTAGTTTGCATGTTCGTCACCAACAAACTCTTCACCATATTCCTACTCTTCCATGCTTGTCCAATTAAATAACCAGTGGCAAGCCAATGAGTACTTTGAATGTACTTGCAAGCAACCCATGTATGGAACAAGGTACAACAATGCATGATATAGTACTAAGTAGGTAAGTTTTGCAGAAAGCTAATTTTGAGTGCAATGACATGATCAAATATCTATGTAAGCATGCATCAACACTTGATAGACATTCGAGTGAACAAGTTACTGATATCATCGTAAGCGGGGGTTGAACATCTCATGTTCAATCATCATACTAAGTCATCAGTCTTATAACAAGTACCACTTGAACACTTCATGTTCAGTCACCATGTCAAGTCATCCAACTTAGCTCAAATACCATCCCATTGTTTTCACACCCACAAACAAACATCTTCGGAAAACACTAGACGTAGCTTAAGCAACACCACCCAACTGTCCTTGACCGTGGACGTGGCTATTCGAATAGTTTTACACTCTGCAGAGGTTGCACGCTTTACCCACAAGACTCGGGGAACTTCCGTGTCATCCACGACTTGCGGTATATTTCATACCCGAGACAAGTACCCGAACAATGCCTTTCCCACGGTGATACTAAACAAAGAGTCCACTTGATTGTTACACAACCCTCATGATGTACATCCCATGAGCCTTGCTCCAGATTGTATCATCCATGAAGGGACCAAAGGTGTGCCCGGTGCCTGTGAGGACAACACATGATCGCCCATTCCAGTACGATCCCATCTCGAGAGTGACCACTTCACTCTCGCCACTAGTAGTGCGGGCTCCTTTCTAGCACCAACCATAGTAATCAACATAGCCGCGTCCCATAAGGGGTATCGTGGTCGCACATGTAAGGTTGGGACGGTCGACATATCTTAAACCCCCGGTTTTCGAAAACACACACACATCCTGTTCTGGTACACCACTTATTTCCCAAGTGGTTATCTAGTCCATCATCATCTCCCTCGGGCATTAGTGGCACCCGACGGGGTTTTCAAAAAAGTCTTGAATATATTTTCCTTTCCATCACCATGCATATACCCATCCCATTTGTGTAGCAACTACTAAGCAAACCTATATACACCCACCCGCATAACCCTCATAAGGCGGTAGGGTCATGCACGATGCAAGTGTCAACGATAAAGTATCGGTAGGAACCCACCGAAGTGGTCATCACATCATCATGATCAATATATCGAAAATAAAGTGCCATGTGTCATGCAAATGATAAAAATGGTTTCTTAACATGGTCAAAGGGCTCCTTTCCTCGCTCAACAAAGTCTTCACGCTCATTAAAGTCTTCTGGTGCAACTGCCTCGTCAACAACGTAATCTATTGTCGCGATATAAACGGGCAAAAATAAGCATACCTCTAAACAGAGAAAAATAAACTACTCCAAAAATGTGGTAATTTTTTTTGTAAAATACTAGATTTAAAAATAGAAATTATACTAGTATTAGTATCTGGTTTTAAAAAGAAAATGTTTTCAAAACAACTTTTAACAGAGTCTAACAGTATTCAAATCTAGGGTTTTAAATAAAGTTGAATAGAAAAACATTTCAAAAATTTGCACAAGTGGCATTCTAAAATACTACATATTATTCTAGGAATTTAGGTGCAAAAATATTTGGAATATGATTTTTATTTGGAGCTGTGGGATTTTTGGGAAACCCCACAAAAAAAGGCCTCTATGCCTGGGCCAGAGGCAGCCAGCAGCTAGGCCGGCCTAGCTGGCCAGCCAGCCATCCGCACGTGTGGCTAGGTTCAAACATGACGCACGAGGCTATCAGTGACAACAAGGGGAGAGAGGGAGGCGATGCAGAGGCCGACAGGTGGGGGCCACCTGTCGGGTCCTTGTTCCTCCTCGGGACCGAAGGGGGGAAGCTCACCGGCGGCAAGAGGGGGCACGACAGGGCTTGATGATGGGGGCAATGGAACCAAGACGTTGCCGCCTGTCGGTCTATGAAGGAGGCGGACGGGGAGGAGCAGCAGGTCGCCGGTGACGAGGTCCCACGGTGGAGAGGCCTCAAGTGGTGGTCGTCGTTGATGTTCCTGACCACAAAACGATTGGGGGGGAAGGGGCAATGAGGCAGGGGCTCTCTATGGTCTCAATGGAGAAGAAAAGAAGGCGTGGCTGCTACGAGGAAGGGGCAACAAGTTAGACGTCCTCTAATTGTTGTTGCATGTTTTACGTGGCTGCTATGGGTATCTAGCAAGAACGATTCTCACCTACGCATAAACCACAACGGTGATACATAGATTGGTTTTCAACCTTCTCAAGGACCGCCTTTGTCGGATCCGATCCAACTAAAGTGAGAGAAACTGTCACCCGCAAGCCATCTAAGCAACAAGTTGCGTCGAGGGAACCGGTCTCTCGTAAGCTTACGAGTAATGTTGGTCCGGGCCGCTTCATCTCACAATCCCGCTGAACCAAAATCCAACCAAGGGAGGAAGCAATCTAAGCATCAACGCCCACAAACCTTTTGTGTTCTACTCGAGATCTCATCGAACCATCAACCTAGCTCATGATGCCACTGTTGGGGAATGTCGCATGGGAAACAAAAAATTTCCTACGCACACGCAAACCTATCCATGGTGATGAGCATCTACGAGAGGGAGAGTGGATCTATGTACCCTTGTAGATCACTAAGTGGGAAGCATTAAGAAACGCGGTTGGTGTAGTCGAACATCTTCGCGATCCAAATCGCCGAGCGTCCCGCGATCTCATCACCATCTGTCCCGTGATCCAATCGAGATCCGTCCCGCGAACACATCATGATCCGTCCAGCGAACTCATCATGATCCGTCTCACGATCTTGATCACGATCTGTCTCGTGAACTCATCACGATCCGTTCCGTGATCACATCACGAACCGTCTCACGATCTCGATCACGGTCCTTCCGATCTAGCGCCGAACGGACGGCACCTCCGCGTTCAGCACACGTGCAGCTTGATGATGATCTCCACCCTCTCGATCCAGCGAGAGGAGGTGGAGAGGAGAGAGAGTTCACCGGCAGCGTGACGGCGCTCCGGTGATGGTGGTGGAGCAATTCCGGCAGGGCTTCGCCTAAGCGCTGCAGAAAACCAATCTAGAGGAGAAACTATGCACCAGTGTAACGGGTAGCACGTGGCCGGAAATTCTGTCCAAAAACCATCCAATCCACTAGTATATATAGGAGGAGAGGAGAGGAGAGGCAGCCAAGGCCGTTGGGTCGACCGAAATAGGAGGTGGGAAGCAATCCTACTTCACCTCCAATCCTAGTTGGAGTAGGATTGCCTCATATTGGCTGATTTTCCACTTTTTGCTTTAGGACTTTCTCTCCTGCGCCATAGGCCTTTGTGGTTGTTTTCACAGACCACTAAGGGCTGGTTATTATTCTCCCACATCCCATGGACCTCTTGGGGTCGAAATACCCCTCCCGGAGGCCTCCCGGTACACTACCGGCACTCCCGGTACACTACCGATGAGCCCGAAACTTTTCCGGAAACCAAATTGGGACTTCCTATATATGAATCTTTACCTCAGGACCATTCCGGAGCTCCTCGTGACGTCCGGGATCTCATCTGGGACTCCGAACAAACTTCGGTCACCACCATACATAACTCTACACTACCGAAACGTCACCGAACCTTAAGTGTGCAGACCCTGCGGGTTCAAGAACTATGTAGACATGACCGAGACACCTCTACGGTCAATAACCAATGGAGGGACCTGGACGTCCACATTGGTTCCTACATATTCTACGAAGATCTTTATCGGTCGAACCTCTATGTCAAGGATTCAGTTAATCCCGTATAACGTTCCCTTTGTTCTTCGGTATGTTACTTGCTCGAGATTCGATCGTCGATATCTCCATACCTAGTTCAACCTTGTTACCGGCAAGTCTCTTTACTCGTTCCGTAATACAAGATCCCGCAACTAACAATTAGTCACATTGCTTGCAAGGCTTATTGTGATGTTGCATTACCGAGTGGGCCCCGAGATACCTCTCCGTCACACGGAGTACAAATCCTTTATAGTCACCCAGTTACGTTGCGATGTTTGATACACACAAGGCACTCCTCCGATATCTGTGAGTTGCATGATCTCATGGTCATAGGAACACATACTTGACATGCGGAAAACAGTAGCAATAAACTGACACGATCATATGCTACGTTTGAAGTTTGGGTCTTGTCCATCACATCATTCTCCTAATGATGTGACCCCATTATCAAATGACATCTCATGTCCATGGCTAAGAAACCTTAACCATCTTTTGATCAACGAGCTAGTCTATTAGAGGCATACTAGGGACATGGTATTGTCTATGTATCCACACATGCATCTAAGTCTCCGATCAATACAATTATAGCATGGATAATAAACGATTATCATGAACAAGGAAATATGATAATAACTGATTTATTATTGCCTCTAGGGCATATTTCCAACAGTCTCCCACTTGCACTAGAGTCAATGTTCTCGGAAGTGTTTAAACCCGTGAACATTGAATAGTACAATGGAACTACTGACCCAACCGTTCGGATTGAGGACTTCCTCCTCCATTTCCACATGTCTCGAGGAGATGACCTCCACACCATCAAATACCTTCCCCTCAAACTCAAGGGGCCAGCTCGGCACTGGCTAAACAGCCTCCCGAAAACTCCATCGGATGCTAGGAGGACCTGGAGGATGCTTTACGCTCTAATTTCCAAGGAACCTATGTTCGACCATCGGATTCTTCCAACCTTAGCAACATCGTCCAGAAGCCCGGCGAGTCTGCTCGGCAATTCTGGAATCAGTTCTTCACTAAGAAAAACCGGATTGTCAATTGTCCGAACACTAAGGCCATAGCCTCCTTCCGGCACAGTATTCGGGACAAATGGCTGGCCCGCTAGCTGGGCCAGGACAAACCACATACTATGTCCACCCTAACATCCCTCATGACCTGCTTTTGCACGAGCGAAGATAATTGGCTGGCTAGATGCAGCCACAATAACAGTGATGCCGATGACACGGCCGTTAATGCCAACTTCCGCAACTCCCGTCCTGGACAACTGAAGAAGCCTCCTAAAGGCAATCGTGATGGACCCACTCCATTGGAAAAAATAATGGAGTGAACTTGCCAAAACCATGGGACTCAGGAGAAGCACGCCAACCACACACATCACAATTGTTGGGTGTTCAGACAGGTCGGCAAGCTCCCACCCGAGGATCAAAGCAAGAGACCCCACAGCAAAGATGAGGATGATCCTTGGGTCCCGATTGGTGGCAACCAAAATAAATTTCGTCCGGAAGTAAAAACAGTAAATATGATATACGCCACCCATATACCGAAAAAGGAGAGTAAGCACACGCTTTGAGAGGTCTACGCCGTAGAGCCTGTGGCCTCGAAGTATAACCCATGGTTGGCATATCCGATCACTTTTGATTGGCATGATCATCCGACCAGTATCCGTCACGGGGGTTCGGCCGCACTCGTCCTCGACCCCATTATAGATGGCTATCACCTCACAAAAGTCCTAATGGACGGAGGAAGTAGCCTTAATCTGATATACTCATATACGATGAAAAAGAGGGCATAGACCCGTCACGGATTAAACCCAGTAACACCACCTTCAAAGGGGTGATTCCAGGTGTCGAAGCCCGGTGCACGGGCTCGATAACCCTGAAAGTTGTGTTCGGCTTGCCTGACAACTTTCGTAACAAAGACTTGATCTTCGAAATTGTACCCTTCCGGAGCGGCTATCATGCCCTGCTTGGTCGGATAGCATTCGCTCATTTCAACGTCGTCCCGCATTATGCATACCTCAAGCTGAAGAGGCCTGGCCCCAGAGGGGTCATCACTGTCAACAGCAATACGAAGCGATCTCTACGGACTGAGGAGCATGCGCTGGCCCTGGCGGACAAATTTAGTTACCAAGATGATTGGCAGGTTCCGGCATCTGTCGTAAAGACATACAAGGTGGGGAAGCGAGCTCGGCTGCAGGACAAACTCTCAGAGCCCTCCTCTACCCCCAAATAGGGACTCGCACCCCACCGCACGCCCCTAGGACCAGCGAAGTACGCGCCAAGAAGGCACAACTTCGCGCTTAAAGTTCCATGGGCAGCGGTGGGGAAACAAAGGTGGGAGTCCGGCTGGACTAGACTACTACCACTAAATGTGACTTCAGACACAATTGAGGGACCATTAAAGGGCCCATCACGACCATAAAGCCTATCCATAGTTTGGCGACTTCTCAAGACTTCGTTAGCAAGATCCGTTTGCCGAATGATGCCAACCATTGAGGCACATCAAAGATCAGGAGTAAAGCTAGCAACAAGGCATATTGAGGATATAAGGCCATCAATCAAAGACCCCTGGTACAACCGCTCCTGTAATATCCTTTCTTTTTTCCTTGTATACCTGTAAGCAATTGCCTCGGCACTCCAAATAATAAGAGTTGTCGAGAGAAATACAACATCATTCTACATGTTTTCTAGTTGTCCTTCTCAGCACATATTTTCCTTTTCTCCCTCTTATCGCGAATTAATTCGATATGTTACGATGCCACCGGATATTACACCGGGGGCTCGAACTTACATACAAATCGCCTCACATATTGTTCATTATGTGTTCGGCGTCTCGGGGTTCACTTAATATGCATCGGTTCCGAACTGTGTCTTGGGTTAATAGTTGGGTTGCCCGGCTCCTGTGCTTGCCCCTTTACGTTCCGCTCGTTCGGCTAAAAGGGCAAAGGGAGCACCCCTGCGATTGTGCTTCCGGATAGTCTGGTCAAGCACCTCAGGGGAGAAAGCCGAAAACTGACTGTCATAGTATGTGAGATCGGGTCTGTGAACCCGAGCTAGAAGTATTATACTTCAAACCTCGTAAGCGGTTATTCTGTGTTGTATGAGGAGTTTGTATTTTATGCAAACTTTGTGATATTGTCTTTAGCCGCGGTTCGTCCGAACATCACAACACTTCGGTAGAAAATCGTAAACTCCCCACGGTCCTTTTCGTGCCCCTATGGCTAAGTGAAAGAAATAAAGCACTATAGTCTGATTGCCTAGTCTGCCGCACTTTACTTCCTTTGGGTTCCGATAACTCGGCTAAGAGACATAGTGCATTGGCATAGACACCCCACGTGGTATCTACTTGGGGGCTGAAGTCGACGACTCGCATCTTTCAGTATTAAAACAGCCACACAAGAGTTATAAAGGAATGCAAAACTATAATAACTTATCACATAAAAAATTTCGACGCGTCTCGGACGTGTTACAACTCATTCAAACATATTATTGCCCGAACACTGTGATGCTATCACCCAAGCACTCTCTATCACTCCATTGAAGTATAGCTCGGGGCGTATATGTTCCTTCCCGGGAGGCGGCGGGGCGGTTGCTACCTTCATCGGATCGAGCCCCCGCTAGTGCACCTTGGCTTTGGCAAGGCCCATCCGAACTCCCTCTATGTAGGAAGAGCGCTTCGCGGCGTCGAAGTGGGGCGAGGCGGCAATCAACTTCTCCACCAGGCCAAAGTAACTCCCTGGCAGCGGCTCGCCGGGCCATAGGCGGATGGACAGGTCCTTCATGGCCAGCTCTGCCATCTGGTGCAGCTCCATCTGTTGTTTTAGCTGCTCCACGAGAAGGGGCGAGCGCTCATGGTATCCAAACTGTGCCAAGAATAGACGAGCTGTGTCTCCTTCTTCCCTCGAGGTGAACATCATATTGACGCTCACCACGCTCTTTTGAAGATCGGAGGAGGCGCCTGAAGAACGCCACACCTGGGTAAGCAATTTTAATCTGCTATCCCCAAAGACGCACTCTAGTAAGTATGGCTTACCATCCATTATGTCCTTTGCTTGGTGGACCTGCTCTTCATAAAACCGCCTGTCCACCCGCTCCTTCTAAAGTTCATTCTTTAGGGTGGATAGTTCGACCTCGCTCTCCTTGCCCTTCTGCTCAAGGACCTCACACTTACGGCTGGCGTCCATGAGCTCTTGTTGAACCTCTGCCACACGAGCCTCATGCTTCTGGTTGGTGGCTCGCAGGGTGGAGAGGGCGGTCGCCGCTTCTTTGGCCGCCGCTCTCTCGACGGCCTCATGGTCCTTTGCTTGTTGGAGCTCGGCCTTGAGCCTCTCCACCTCCTTCACCGAAGCTGTTTACACAATAAGACATTATGAAAAGCTGCAGGGACAGTGTTCTGGTAAAGGTGTTCGGATAGAGGAGTTCGGGCAAAGGTATTCGGATTTTGTTTTCACCGACCTTGTGCCTCTTCGAATCTTCGGTTGAGGGCCTCAACTTCATCCTCGGAGCGTTTACGCTTTCGATTCAGCTCGTCTAGCTCGGCGCCATTTATTGCCGCCACCGATGATGATGCCTACAGTACACATACAGTGGACATGTTACATGGGTTTTCAACTCCCGCATTATTATCAATCCGATCATATGTTGGACCTTAGTAGGAGCTATCCTCACATGCCAGACACATAAATTGTATCTAGTCCGATATCGGATATATGATTGACCCCTAGGTAAGTTTTTCAAACTCTCCTAGGGCTCGAGGGCTGCCATGTACATAATGGAATAAATAAAAGCTTTGGAAATAAGAGTATCAGGTGACTTACTAGAAAACCCGTTAGGAGACCTCGGAAGGCCTCCTTATGTTTGTTGTCAACGGACTGGATGCTCTTTAATACCACACCCATGAGGGTACGGTGCTCCTTAGAGATGGGGGCGCTCGATAGAGCCTCTTCCATGACCGGCCACCCGTTGGTCTGTGGCACCGGAGGTGATCGGATAACCCGATCACCAACCGGCGTTTGAGCCAGAACCTTTGAAGGCGTGCGATGCTCTGGAGATGCCCTTGGAGGGGACTGAGTGGCTACTTGACTGGCCTCCTCAGTGTCTGGGCGGGGTACTTCTCCTTGGTATTCAGTAACCGAGGCGTTAGCCTCGGCCATTGTGTTGTATCCCCTGCCGCCGGGGCCCGGCTCCATAGGATCATGGGATGACAGCTCGGCGGTATCCTTCACGGCGCCCGAGGTGGCGGGATGCGAAGCATTCCCGCTCTCCGCTAGTTCGGTGGGCGGGGTCTCCCCATTTGATATTTGATCGGTGGGGAGGACATGCGGGGGGCAGCAAAGTCCATAAACACATGCGTGTTAGTAAACTCTAAACTTGTTAAAAGAACAAACAAGGGGTCTTTGGATCCTAACCTTCGAGCTGGGGACTTGACCTTGATGTTCCTTCACGGAAACACTTCGAGGTTATCGGACTCAGTATCTGAGTCCGAGCTGTCGTCGGACAGGATCACATGTGCCCGACGTGTCCTTTTCGGGGCAGGAGGGGGAACCTCCTCTGGGCGTCCCCTCGGCTTCGTCATCCTCCTCTTCCTCGTGCTCCTCCTCATCCTCTTCCTCCTCATGCTCCTCTTGATTTGAGGAGGCATGGGTTTCCCCGGACACAGTCTCTGACTAGTCCCGGATACGAAGGCCGCTTTGGCCTGGTTTCTTCTTCTTCTCCTTCTTCGTGCGGGCCTCATAAGTCTTCTCCACAAGCATTTCAGCTAACAGCCCGGACCTAGCGTCCTCGGGCTGAGGTGCCGGACTGCTAATGTTAACGACTTTCTTCAGCCATTTTTGCGAAGAAGTGATCGAAAGAGCATTATGGATCCTTCTTGGAAAATGAAAAAGTCGATCAAACAGAATTATCCCATGCCTCGGTGATGGGTTTGGAGGCCTTCAAGCCTCTGTCTTCCTCCTCGGATGGCCAGCTCTCTTGTGACTTGAAGAGTGCCTTCCCTAACTTCTTCCGTGTAGTGCGAAAGAGGTACCAGATTGTGGGTGCATCATCAAGTTGTCGAGCCCACAAGGGAGTGTCCCAACGCTGGCAGGGGAGAATGCACCTTCGGAGCATCACCTGGAGCACGTTGGTCAGCTTGATGTCCTCCTCAATGCAGACGAGGATGAAAGTCAATATATGCATAAAGGAATTCGACGGGAGGTCGTGGAAGTCAAGGCCGTATAAGAACATCAACCCTTTGATGAAGGTGTGAAGCGGGAAGCTCAACCCCCTGATGAAGTGGGGGAGGAAGACCAACCTTTTTCCTGGACGGGGGGTGGGGATAACTTGGCCCTCCTCTGGTGCGTGATGAGGAATGCCAGCGGAGAGGTAGCCGGCCGTCTTGAGGTCGAGAATGTTGCGGTCGGTGACCGTGGAGACCTCCCACTGGCCGTTGGAGCCCGCCATTGATGAGCTTGGAGGTGGGGGTGGAAGACCTAGATCTGTGCTCTGGAGGCGCAGAGGAATGGAGGGCGGAGAAAGCAAATGGGAAACGTGAATAGGCTTTGGGGTTTTCCTCTCCTTTTATGAGGCTTATCGATTTGGTCTCCCCTTGCTGCGCCGTGAATCCCTCCACTTCCCGAGACGTGCGAACCATTGCGCGCGCGTGATTAAACATATCTCGTATCAAACGGGACACGATCAGTATGTTGATAGATCGTGATGATTGAAACAGCCTCAGACCACGAATCGAGCTTGTGTAACTGGCCTCGAACCGTGATGATTCGGTCTCGAGGTAGATCAACTTTGTAACCCCCATATCATCAATACATCCAGGCACGACATAGGGTATTACCTCCATAGGAGGGCCCGAACCTGTGTAAATTTGTGTCCCCTTCGTCTCCTGTTACCATCGATCTTAGTCTCACAGTTCGGGACCCCCTACCCGAGATCCGCCGGTTTTGACACCGACAGTGATGACGATGGCTTGGATTTCCCCCTTCGGGAGGGAAGTTCTCCCATCGGAGGGCAAAAGTGCTCCTGCCCAAGTTCCGCTTCGAGGCGCCGGCGCTTCGTCCCAAAAGTCCTCCTCCTGATTGTTTTAGGTTTTTTGGGGAATTTATACCAGAAGATGGGCTCTGGAGGTGGTCCGGGATGGGCACGCTCCACCAGGGTGCGGTTAGGAGGCCTGGCGCGCCCTGGTGGAGGGTGGACACGTGGTGCCCCCCCCTCCGATAGTTTTCAGCTCCAGTGTTTCTTATTTATTATATAAGAAATATTTATAAATTTTCAGCTTCATTAGGGATGTGCAGAATAGGTATCTCTGACATGCTTTTTTCACGTAATGGATTCCAGTTGTTGACATTCTCCCTCTTGGTGTAAATCTTGCAATTTGTGAGAGAAAAGGCATTAGAATTTCTCCCCAAATCATTATTATTAATAAAAAATTATAAATAACAGTAGTAAAACATGATACAAAATGGACGTATCAACTCCCCCAAGCTTAGACCTTGCTTGCCCTCAAGCGAAAGCCGATATCGAAGAACATGTACACATGGTTTGAGAGAGAGAGAGAGAGAGGTGTCGATAAAAACAAAATACGAACATAGTAGGATCATGCTTATTATTATAAAAGCAACAAAAATTAACATAAACTTTCTCATAGAACTTTTATTTCATAACAACATCATATAACTTGTTATGAGCAAGTAACAATTCATCACAACATGGAAGTATAAAGCATAAACCTTTTTGGAAACCAACAAACTATGTTCTTAGTCAACTTTGCAACTAAAATTCATCATATTTTCAGGAAGGGTCTCATGTAGGAGCCTTTTGGCAAGTCCACATACTCAACCATAATTTAGTCTTCTATGATTGCTAACAGTCACAACATACCCATGAGCAAAAAGTTTTAATCTGACACATAGAAAGATAGTGGATTATAGTTTACCTCCCAACGTATTCACCTCAAGGGTGATGTCAACAATAATAACTCATGCTCACTCATATCCAACTGGACATATGTGCCTAGATCTTTCCTGACCACATGATGCTTGCCAAAGGAGAAAAATAAAAGGAATAGGGAAGAATACTTTGACTCTTGCATAAAAGTAAATGCTTAAAAGTAAAAGATAGGCCCTTCGTAGAGGGAAGCAGAGGTTTTCATGCGCTTTTTAGTTTGTATGTCAAATCCCTTAGCGCAAAATAATGTCACATTGCATTGCCTCTTGTGATAGCAACCTTTATTATGCAGTCCATCGCTTTTATTACTTTGCTGTCACAAGTTCGTGCAACACTCAATTTTCTCTTACACTAATTGGTCCAACACTTTTTGAAGCAATTTTTATTGCCTTGATGCACCGATGACAACTTACTTGAAGGATCTTATTCAATCCATAGGTAGGTACGATGGACTCTAAAACATGAGTTTGGATTTTGGGTTTTTCGATGCACAAGTATTATCTCTACTTAGTGCGGAATTTTTGGCTAGCAAAGATATTGGGCAAACACCACATGTTGAAGTATCTATGAAAACATAACTTCTATGTGAATATGAACAAGCATAAATCATTAGGTTGTCTTCCTTTCTGACGTCAACAATTTTGGCATGTAATATTTAATGAGGGGTCAAAATCATAAAAGATGTCCATGATAGTATATTTGCATGTGAATCTTCTCTTCCCTAATTTATTTTTTCACGAATTGCATCATTGACTAATGCTATATTTTCCAATATCCAATATTTTTTACCGCTTACACTTTTCTTTATTGTGATGTCATTACTCACCATAAGATTAGAATATGATCTTTTCTCATTTGTTTTCTTTTGTTATGATTGTAACGAGAAAGTAAAGGGGCAAAAGCTCAAACTAAACTTTATTATATAACTCTCACTCGATTACATAGATAGATGGATCACGAAACTAGCACTCAAAAATAGATCATACTAAACTTTTATTCAACTAAATCTTGGAAAAGCTAAGGATCGGAATAAAAAGCAAGGTAATTTGTAACGAGCAAGTAACGACAATAATAGGTAAGGTGCAGCAAGGTAGCCCAATCCTTTTGTGGCAAAGAACAGGCCAAAACTATCTATGATAAGCAAAGTGTTCTGGAGGGTACACCGGAATTTCATCCAGTCATTTTTCATCATGTTGGTTTGATTCGTGTTCGCTACTTTGATAATTTGATATGTGGGTGGACCGGTGCTAAGGTGATGTTCTTACTTGAACTAACAACCTACTTATGATTAACCCCCTCGCAAGCATCCGCAACTACAAGAGAAGTATTAAGACAAAGTCTAACCATAGCGTTAAACATGTGGACCCAAATCAGCCCCTTACGAAGTAGTGCATAAACTAGGGTTTAAGATTTTGTCACTCTAGCAACCCATCATCTAATAACTACTCCACAATGCATTCCCTTAGGCCCAAGGATGGTGAAGTGTCATGTAGTCGACGTTCACAGGACACCACTAAGGGAATCACAACATACATATCATCAAAATATCGAACACATATCAAATTCACATGATTACTTGCAACATGACTTCTCCTGTAACCTCTAGAACAAAGGTAACTACTCACAAATAATATGCATGCTCAAGATCAAAGGTGTATTGAATAGTATAGTGGATCTGACATATAATCTTCCACCAAATAAACCATATAGCAATCAACTACGCAAGGTAATCAACACTACTAGTCACCCATAGGTGCCAATCTGAGGTTTCGGTACAAAGATTGAACACAAGAGATGAACTAGGGTTTGAGAGGAGATGGTGTTGTTGAATATGTTGATGAAGAATGGCCTGCCCAAGATGATAGGGTTGTTGGTGACGATGATGGCTTCGATTTCCCCCTCCGGGAGGGAAGTTCCCCTGGCGGAATCGATCCGTTGGAGGGAAAAAGTGCTCCTGCCCAAGTTTGACCTCGAGGCGGCGGCGCTTCATCCCGAAAGTCCTCCTCCTATTAAAAGGAGGCCTTAATATCCCTTAGTGTCCATTAGGACCCCGTTCACACGGGAGGGTAGGACAAAAGATGCCATGCAAGTTCTTTTCCATAAGCATGTATGACTATATATATAATACATGCCTACATTACATTGATGAATTGGAGCTAGTTCTGTGTCACCCTATGTTATAACTGTTGCATGATGAATGCCATCCGACATAATTATCCATCATTGATCCATTGCCTACGAGCTTTTCACATATTGATCCTTGCTAATTTACTTTTCTGTTGCTACTGTCACAATCACTACAAAACTGCTACTGTCACTTTTGCCACCGTTACCGTTACTCCCATACTACTTTGCTACCAAATACTTTGCTGCAGATACTAAGTCTTTCAGGTGTGGTTGAATTGATAACTCAGCTGCTAATACTCAAGAATATTCTTTGGCTCCCCTTGTGTCGAATCAATAAATTTGGGTTGAATACTCTACCCTCGAAAACTGTTGCAATACCCTATACTTGTGGGTTATCAAAGGGGCGTCGGAGGGCCAGCAGGGGGCCCACAAGCCATCAGGGCGTGCCCCAGGGGGGCACCCTATTGGCTTGTGCCCTGCTGGTGGGCCCCCTCTGGTATATTTTGGTTCCAAAATTTCTTAAATATTCCAAAAATATTCTCTATGAAGTTTCAGGTCATTTGGAGTCTCATGATTTTTCTGTCTTTTTCTCGGTTTTCCAGTCCAGAATTCCAGTTTCCATATATTCCCCTCCTTGTGGTGTACCTTGCATATTCAGGGAAAAAGGCATATAACTATATAATAATGTGGAATATTGTACAAGAATGAAGTAGATAGTAATAAGAATTCATGAATCAAAATGTACGTATCACCAAGGACCCGCCAAGTGCTCCTCGGGGATGTCGAAATCATCGGGTCCGAAGCTTATATCCTCCACAAACTCTGGGTAGTAGTTGTCATCTTCAAGGTCATCATCGTCCTAGTTGGTCATGGCGTCATCGGGGTTCTTAGCGTCATCACCAGTCTGCTAGACCACGATGCCTTCTGAAGTGGCTCCGTTTTCTGGGGCATCGCCATTATCGGTGTTGTCATGACTACCATCACTATTGTTTGCGCCTTTACCGCGGCATTTCCCACATCTATGTTTGGGTGTATCTTTGTCCCCTTAATCCTACTTGGGGGTGTCTACCATGTAGATGTCGTAGGTAGAGGTAGTTGGTCACTTGCCAGTCTTGGAGGTGGCTAGGGGTGATGTGCAATAAGACATATCATCGGCATTTCATTCATGCCATTTATCTCAGCAGAGGTGTAGTCCAATACATCGGTTAATTCCTCGATAGTAGCGACTAGGTGGGTGGAAGGTGGGTAAGAGATTCTCGTTTCTCCTGGTTTGCCTCCGATCTGATCATAGACCGAGGTCCGGTCATCCGAAATTCCAACACTTTGAATCTGATCTAACGTCTCATTCCTAAGAGTGAGGTCAGTCTCGCCCATCTCTTGATGATGGGAGGGGATTACCTATAGTTTCCCGAGGTGCCACTTGACATAGCCTCGGGGCTTATGCTAAGTAAACCCGATGCCTGATCCTCGAGCGCAGAGTTCGGGTCCGAGCTTGAAGCTAGAGTCGAGGTATGGCTCGATCCATGGCCCTGATCTAAGATTGAATATGCCATCAGGGCGGTTTCGTTTATAGGATCTCTGGGTTGGTTTGACACCCAACCCGAAAAAAGTGAGTTCTCCATGGGAATCCGCGGCGTACTCCAGACTACCGAACCTCATAGTCTGGCCAGGGGGAGTTCTTGACCTGGCCAAGGTGACCAACAGAGTCCGCGTGCAGCACAATGCTTCCAAAGGCAAAAAAACTAGCTGGGAACAAAGGTACTCTCACAGCTAATGCCATTGTTGATCCGAATATGATCCATCGAGCCTTTGTGACCACACAACACGACATGTATGGGCCTCCAATGTCTATTCTTAAATCGGCGAATATCAGGTAGGGGGTCTGATGCGTCTCCAATGTATCGATAGTTTTTAATTGTTTCATGCTATTATATTGTCAAAATTATATACTTTATATATCATTTTATATCATTTTTATGGACTAACCTATTAACTCGGTGTCGAGTGTCAGTCCCTGTTTTATGCATATTTTTGGTTTTCTAGAAAATCCATACCAAACAGAGTGCAAACATGACGAAACTTGTCGACGAATTTTTCTGGACCGGAAGACACTTTGGAAGCTTCAGAGGGAGACTAGATGAAAGACGAAGCCAAAAGGCTTGGGGTGCCCTGGGGGTAGGGTGCTCCTAGCCCCCTTGTGCCCCCTACAACTTCGTTTACCCTAATTCATGTGCTATGAATTCACATATTGCCAGAAACCTTTGTACCACATACTGAAACAATTTTGCTGCCTCTACAAGCCTTTGTTCTTTCGTGATCCCATCTGGAGGCCTTTTTCTGGATTTCTGCCGGAGGGGGAAGCCTTCACGGAGGTCATCTTCATCAACCTTGTTGCCTCCATGGTGATGTATGAGCAGTTCCCCACATGACCTATGGGTCCACAACAATATCTAGATGGCTCTTTCTCTCTTTTTGATCTTCAATACCATGTTCTCTTCATAGATCTATTCAATTTAATCTTTGTGGTGCGTTTGTTGGGATCCGATGAATTGTGGGTTTATGATCAGATTATTCACTAAAAGTATTTGAATCTATTTTGAGATATGTTTATATGTAAATTTATAGCTATTTATGATTTCCGATGTATGAGTTTTCTTTGGTCAAGTGGACGATTAGATCTTCACAGGAAATGGTGCATAGTGGTAGGTTCAATCTTGTGGTGTTCTTACTCTGTGACAGGAAGGGTTGCAAGGCACGTATTGTATTGTTGCTACTAAGAATAAAACGCTGGGGTTAAAACATATTGCATGGTCTTTTTCTATCTACATAATATCATCTTGCTTCATGCATTACTCTATTTGTTATGAAATTAATAGCTTGTGATTCATGCTAGATAGCGGTCAAGGGGTGGAGTAATAGTAGCAGGCGTCAATAAGTTTAACAGTCTACTTGTCACGGACGTGATGCCTATATATAAATTATGACATGGATGATCATCATAATTATTCACTTTTGTATCAATTGCCAAACAGTAATTTCTTTCCTGCCGTTACTATGCTCATGAGAGAGATGTCACTTTGGATCATGGGTCCATTCAATTCATATTACTAAAAACTAAATACCTTGCTATTTTCAATTACTTTTTATTTAATATCCACAACCCTCTTGCCTCTGTTGGGTGCAAGTGTTTATTTGTGTGTGTATATGCCGCTTATCTTGTTTGTGTGGTGTCTCCTATTGGTTCGATAACCTTGGTTATTAATTGAGTGAAATATTTTTTCTACTACGCTACATCACCCTTCCTCTTTGGGGAATCCCAACACCTATCACAAGTCACAGGGTTCCGAGCTGGTGATCTTGGCTAGATGGCAACAGGAAAAAGGGGAAGATGATGCTTTACCCAAGTTCGGGCCCTCTCTAAAAGGTAAAAATTTATGTCATGCTTATATTGTATTGCTTGTGGATGGGTACAAAGTACAAGATGATCACCTCGAGATCGTATGAATGAGCTCTAGTCTAAAAACACGGCCTTTATAGACTAATCCACTCGGGTTATATATGCACCAGGGAGATCTAGGGTTACAAGTATGTCAGCTCCAACTAGGAATAACATGTTGATCATTCAAGTATGCCTTGAAGTGTACGCGAAGTCTTTCGGAGGATTCCATCTTGAGCATGCTGAGGGCCAGGGCATGTGTGACCCATTCTTCGCTTGTCGGGGTATCGTCGGCCAACCCAGTAATGGCATGCTGACATGGTGTGCACCCCGTAATTCAGCACACCATCAACGGGATACAAACGTGGAGCGACGGTGGCACGACGGCATGTCGATGGACGGTGACGGCAGGATCGTGGATGTTAGGATATGACGCAATGGGCTGTGTGGTGTGGCCACCAGTGGTGGAGACAACTCTGGTGCAACTAAATATGGGGTCGTTGGTTGTGGGTACATCTGTGCATGGGCAGCCTGGGCCGAGCCCGGCCCGGGGTCGGGTCGGGCTCGGGCTTCAAAACTAGGCCCGAAATGACCACCGGGCCGGGCTGGGGCTTGCGAAAACTACGATTTTACATGGAGGCCTGACCCGTCCCGACTCGAAATCTCTCTTTTTAGCCCATTCGGGACGGGCTCGGGCCTGAAAATAATAATTTTAGGTCGGGCCGGGCTCGGGCTTGAGGTTTTCACTTTGGGCTTTCTAAAGCTTGGCCCGGCCCGGGATATGCCCGGGTCTAGCTGCGGGTGGCAGGGGCGCCGTCGATGCGACTTCCTTTGCTACTTCAAGGATCCGGACCACCTCGGGCGTTAGCACTCGCGGCTGGGTGGCCGTATTCGCCTCATCTCGACTTGGTGTCTCCCCATCTTTGAGTCTGTCGTGGCAGAGAATTGTGTCCCTGCAGGGTTCTTCAGCCCGATGCATTTCCATTTCTATAAAGAAAGAGATGTCATATGACGCATATGACATGATTTTTCACTGAGTCTAGACCAATATCTTTTTTCCTTTTAAACGTGAAGGATTGTTACCTATCCTACATAGAAATAAGAATCCATTTCTACAAACCAAAAGGTTTGAAAGGAATTTTTCCTACGAAGTTCCTACTCTTTGGGACCGGCTATGTGCGAGTCACCCGAATTCCCAATTTGGGTTAGTCGATCATCCCACGTCCTCGATCTCTATCTAATAGCTACTAAGTCGTATTTCACCTCCCAACACATCTTCTTCAAACTGCCCCCACGGACCACCGGACCAACCACCGACCACCACCGCCACGCGGTCGACGACGTTGTTACGCCGCCTCGCCGCTGTTGCACCGCCTCGCCTCGCCGCCCTCTCCGAAACCAGCCGCCCATCTGTCTTCTGCGGTCCCCGACCATCCCTCTAGCCCTCCCGCGCCGAGTTTTTTGTCGGACGAAGCCACGCGCCCCCACTTTCCACCACCGCCCCCACCCTAAACTCTTAGAGACTGGGGAAGCCTACACAACGAACTTCTTCCTCCCCTCCGGCTAAGTTCTTCATCCACTCCGGCCGTTTCTTCCTTCAACCAAAATCGATTGACCCAAATTCGAAATTCAGTCGATGGACATGTAGCTATCATGGCATTCTTTACAATTCCTATAATATTTCTATGAACCAAAGGGCGCGTCAGCTGGCAAGTAAAACCGCCGCTGGTATGCCGGGGCAGTTTGCGATGCGAATACCCTCCGAGCTGGTTTATGATTTTGAACTTCTCTTTCCGAATTGCGAACCTTGCCGACACGGTAAAAAACGGAAGCTTCGCAGCAGGTTCCAAGGAAACGGGGCGTCGAACGAACGGCAATCCCGATCAACCCTGAACCACAGAGAGAGAATTACCAGCACGCGTGACGGCAGCCCACAAAATCCACCTGCGTCGGAAGAAGAATTCGGGTCAGTAGGCGCCTCGCACGACGCGCGCAGGCAGCAAGGAATATACTTGGCGGAGGCGAGGATAAACCGTAAAACAGCTTGGGATTACTATATAAACCGTACTACTAGTGGTAGCAAAATAGCTTGGGATTACTATAAGTAACTTTCGAATCCGATAAGTTTTACGGCTGAGATAGTAACTACGCACTACTCGCTGGGCCGGGGCCGAGGGGTGGGGCGGGGGTGCTGTTGGCCTTGGCGGTGCCTCAGTGGCTCTCGCAGCTCCCCGCTTTATTTACTCCTTAAGAATCGTTCCCTTCAGCTGACCCTCCTCCCCTTCTCGCAGCTCCACGCCAATTAAACCCTACTACTACTCCTCCCCCCGACTCCCTTCTCGCCCCCTGCGTTATCTGCGCTCCCCTCGCGCAGCAGCAGACGTAGTACAAAACGAAACAAAAAAGCGCCGAGTAACGCACGCAGATAGAATCGCTCGTTGCGTTGCGTTGCGCCCACCGCTCTCGCGCGCGCGGCGATGGAGGCGACGGCGCCCGAGTACGACGACGCGCATGACTGCTACGGCCGCGACAAGAAGGGCTCCGACCTCTTCGTCGTCGACGACCTCCTCGCACTGCCGTGCGACGACGACGAGGACGAGGAGGAAGGGGCGGGCGAGGCGCCCTTCCTGGCCGGCAACGGCAACGCCGCCGCCGTCGTCAAGCAGGAGGCCGGGTTCGGGTTCGGGAACGCGTCGGCCGACTCGTCCACCGTCACGGCCCTCCACAGCTGCAGCAACTCCTTCTCCGGCCTCGCCGACGGCGACTTCTCCGGCGGCCTCTGCGAGCCGGTAAATTCTCCGTCCTTCTCTTCTGCTCCTTTATCGCATCCTCAATTGTTCCTCTGAATTCTTCTCCTCTCCGCTAATTAAGTGAGCGACTTTACGTTTTTTCCGTCCTTAATTTGTCTCATTTACACGAGGGAATTCCAGGAAAAATGCATATACGAATATTAAGACTGATTTTACAACATATATTCCGTAATTAAACCACTCCAAAAATATCCTCCAGAATTACGCATATAACTCCAATGCACTTTTTTTATCTCAGAAAGAGTAACCGAAATAGGAAACAGCTGCCACGCGTAAATGGCACTGTGCAGCACCAAAAATAGCAGCTTTCCCGTCCAGCGCTAGCTGGACGCTTCCATATGCGCACAAGAACTCGAGTGGCTTCCCAAAATTTTAGCTTAATTATGGAGTTCTCGAAATGAACATGCATGAGCTGTTGCCATTGCTAAACTTGATGTGAATTGTGCGCAGTACGATCAGCTGGCGGAGCTGGAATGGCTGTCCAACTACATGGGCGAAGGCGAGGAGAGCTTCGCCACCGAGGACCTGCACAAGCTGCAGCTCATCTCCGGCATCCCGTCCGGCGGCTTCCCCTCGGCGAACGGGCCGCCTGCTCCGGCGACCACCGCAGCTGCCACGGCGCAGCCTGGCGTGTTCCTGCCGGAGGGGCCCGTCCCCGCCAAGGCCCGTAGCAAGCGCTCCCGCGTTGCGCCGGGCAACTGGTCGTCCCGCCTGCTCGTTCTCCCGCCGGCCCCGGCCTCCCCGCCGTCCCCGGCGTCCATGGCCATCTCGCCGGCGGAGTCTGGCGTCTCAGCCCAGGCGTTCTACGTCAAGAAGCCTTCCAAGCCGGCAAAGAAGAAGGAGGTGCCGCCGCAGGCTCAGGCCCAGGCCCAGGCTCAGTCAGTGACAGTGGGCTCGCCCACAGCGCCGTCGGGCGTCACGGCGGCGGCCAACGAAGGTCGGCGGTGCCTGCACTGCGAGACGGACAAGACGCCGCAGTGGAGGACGGGGCCCATGGGCCCCAAGACGCTGTGCAACGCGTGCGGGGTGCGGTACAAGTCGGGGCGGCTGGTGCCGGAGTACCGCCCCGCCGCGAGCCCGACGTTCGTGACGTCGAGGCACTCCAACTCCCACCGCAAGGTGCTGGAGCTCCGCCGGCAGAGGGAGATGCACCACCAGCCGTCGCACTCGCAGCACCTGCAGCAGCACGTGGTCCCCGGCGGCGGCGTCAGGAGGATAATGCACATGGAGAGCCACCTGCTGTTCGACGGGCCGGCGGCGCCGCCCATCATCGGCGGCGGCGACGACTTCTTGATCCACCACCGCCTAGGCACGACGGACTACCGGCAGCAGCTCATCTAGACGAGTCGTCGGTCAGTTAGAACTGATCAGTTTAGCCCAGGAATAATGAAAAGCAGCTAAAACCCCAAGAACTTGCCGGAAATATCGGAAGAACTGCAAATGTTTGCTTAGGAGTTGTTTTCCCAGTTTTCTCTCCCCCGTTTGGTTAATTAGCCCGTGTGCTTCTTTTTTTTTGTTGAGCTCGAAATTTTCGTGTCAGTTTAGTTCATGATCCTCCCCAGTTTCCCGCTTGATTCGTTCACCCCTAATTACCCCTCAGAAACTAATCCTAGGGAGTGGAATTTTTCTGTTTCTTATCACTAGCATTTTGTAATGCTACAATACTTTTCATTTCGACTTTTGCTTCTTTTTCTGCGCCTAGCTAGAATATGAAAACAAACTTGTTGGCCAATTTTTCGTCCACTTTGTAACTCCCATTGTGGCATGCACTTGCAGCAACCATGCGTGCACTCATGCATGTCACGGATGTTGTGTGCGCAACCGAACGAGCAAAGTTACCACAAGGAGGAGTAGGAGGCGAGAGTGCCATTGCCCACCCACCATCACTCCATCAGTCCGTCCGTCGGAGCTCGCACGTGATGATTACGTTAGAAAAAATTCTCGCGTGAAAAAAGATGCCTTCTCAGTCGTTGGATCCAATCAGAGCGTCCTCTTTGGTCCTGGCGGTGAAGCCTGGTGGTGGCGTCGTTGGGGGTTCATCATTGCGCTGCTGCAGGCTGCACCTCTCGTGGGGCACCACCTTTCCGTGGATAAGCAAATTCATGCCCCCAAGCTGCAGCAACCTTGCCTGGATTTGCCATTGCCAAGTGGCCAAGTGAAGCTTCGTTTTACCCCGGCGTAACTAACACTGACTGTCGCCGGAAGTCAGAAGGGCAGCACAACGCCGGGAACACCGTACGCCAGCCACACTGGCGTACGCGCTCGTTTGTCTGTAGTAGTAGTAGCATGCTTATAGTTATAGAGCACGGTCACCACCGGCGGCCGGCCCTGGAAAACGTCAAGTTACCGCGTGCGTTTTACCGGCCCCGTACGCATGTGGACATTGGATAATAAGTGCAGCGCGGTTGGCGAGTCGGAGAGGGTAATTCGGCAGCGGTCGAACGAAGTGCGAGGGCATGTTGGCGCTCACCGCTCGGCGCCACCAGCCGGCGACAAGTGGAGGGGCATATAAAACGGGCGATCGGGGCGGCAGGGCGCGCGCCCGGCGACGCGCGGAGGCGCTCCGTGGCTCACATGGGGGTGGCAACAGAGATAGAGTAGAATACTCGAGCTGCTACGAGCGAGACGGAGAGAGCCTCTGAAATTCTGACGGGAGCGCGGCGCGGAGTACAATATTTGCGTCGGTCAGGGCGTCCTCGTGATCCCAGACACGCAGTCTGGCGTTGGTGATCCAGATGGAACGGACAATTCTACTTATATATGGCCATCGGGTGCTGGGCTTACGCTACTTCCGCGTCAATACGAGTTGACGGAAATTTACCACCTCTGAATATGCCCCTGGCGCCGGAGCATGAATGTACCCCCGGCCTCGGTAGCACCAACGACTGCGCCTTGGCCACCAGCAGCAACGACGGTGCACGGTGATTTTGCTAGCAAACCACCGGCATTGCCGCACGTCTGCACAATGCTTCTGCTCCTTGGGTTGTGCATTGGAGATTTGAAGGACAGGATTGCACGGATCAAAGCCGGGCTCACGCGCGCGCATCTTGTGCACGTACGTACTGACGTCGTACGCGCTGGCAGCTTGTGCGGTCAATGCCACGGCCCCTCTCCTCTGGCCTCGATATAGTACAATACAGATCGTCAGCGAAACTGATGAGAGCGAGGTGGATGGAGGGATCAAGGAGCACAGATTCGCTGCGAGTTAATTAAGCCGGAGGGGCGTGCGAACCGGGCGAGCGTAGTGGGGGGTGTCGACTCGGCTCGACCCGGCTCACATGCATGCATGCGGCCGTGGTAGCAAGCGTTGCCGTGGGCTTTTGCTGGGGTGGTAACGTGCTGGCCCCTCCCGTGCAGCTAGCTGCTAGGAGTAGCTCTTGTTGCCTTGGTCGCCGGCGAGTGAGGTGAGAAAAACAGTGCGGCTCACGACTCCGGGCACGTGCGGCCACGTGCGCGTGCGTGAGAGCACCCACCCTGCACCCCCCGGGCGGGGGCGGCTTTTGGGTGGGTCCGCGGCGGTGCCAAGGCAGGCAGATGCGGACGGTTGCCTTGCCCGGCACCGCAGGCAGGCAGGCAAGCAGCGGCGAATCAGCTTAGCTAAGCTATGCACTGGCATTGCCACCTTCACCTTGATTGCTGCAGGTACTTCTATCCTCTTCGATCCAGTTGCTGCCTGCCTGCCTGCTTTTGTTTTGAGTACCTCCACTACGTACGAGCGGTCAAAACTCGAAACAGTTGAGAGGATTGCAACCGCGTACGATGGTAATATACGGCTGGCACTGCATAGCTCCATCTTCCTGTAAGCAAAGGTGGTCATGGAGGGAACGACACGTACGTGCGTGCGCTTGCTTTGCTTCGGAGAAGAACAAAGGCTCTGTAGTCTGTACGTAACTGTAAAGCCTCACGCCTAGCAAGCAGATTAGCAACACACGCTTCTCATTGTTTCCGGCCAAGGTCTGTGACTGCTCCCATGCCTTCCGTTTCATCACGATCGACGACGATGAGGAACCGTTGCTGCAGTCCTCGGCTGGTGGCCACTTACTTCACACACACAGCTGGTGGCTAGTTAATTTTATAAAGCGGCATGCGCATTCCGCAGCCCCTTTCCGTTTCTACGACGATTCAACGTATTGCATGAAACTGAACGTAATCGGAGAAGCTCGTTGTATTGCTTGCTTAATTCTCTTTCTTTCTTCCTGAGAACAAGAAGAAATGTAAATCTTACAAGAGAGTCCTTGGGGATACCATCGTCTTCAACCTCTAAACTGAGTGGATGGCACGCCACCGCCTGACCGAGCCGAACCCTAGCTATGTGCAGTGGCAGATCCAGAAATTCAAGTCATCCGAGGCGGACAATTAACTTACGAAATATGAAAGATGCTTTAAAAGATTAATGTAAGTCATGGCTTAAAATAGTTTAAGATTCGTCAACTAGACAATGTAACCATAAAAAAAAAACCAAAAATACAACATAAACATCATATAGAACTACTATCATTGAATCTCGTTGCTTATATTTCAGGACGCACCTAGTGTGCCTGAGCTCTTCAATATACTAGATAATACCTCACATGTTGCCATGAGAATCGACTGCAATATATTTGCATGAGATTTGATTGTGGGAAATATAAATATTTATACGAATAACATATGACCAAAATTCAAAATACATATGACGTGTTATCTTTAATTATGTATGGTTGTAAAAAAGGTATTGAATATAAGTAGAATAATACTACCTCGGTCCGAAACTTGTTGGAGAAATGAAAAAAATGGATGTATCTAAAACTAAAATACGTCTAAAGACATTCACTAGTAGAAAACAAGGCTTTCGTCACAGCTCAATCTACACATTAGTCCCGGTTGCCTTACAAACCGGGACTAATGTGAGCATTAGTCCCAGTTTGAGCGGCTAGGGCGCCGGTCGGGCATTAGTCCCAGTTCAAATGGGACCTTTAGTCCCGGTTGGAGACACGGACCGGGACTAAAGGGGTTGGGGCTTTAGTCCCGGTTCGTATCTCCAACCGGGACTAAAGGCTAGACCTTTAGTCCCGGTTAGAGATACCAACCGGTACTAAAGGGTTTTGAAAGTTTTTTTGTTTTTTCTATTTGTTTTCTATTTTTAGTTTCTGTTTTAAATTGCTTATATCTTTTAGGATATTTGATGTTTTTGAGTGAATCTTTTTGCATTAGATTCAAAATTTTGTCTAGTTTGTGTTTGTGCAATTAGTTTTCAAATTTGAATGGTTTAATTTTGAATTTGTTCAAATTTGCTTCAAATCCTAGATTGTTAATAACTTGAGTTTAAAAATAGTTTTTAATTTAATTTTTTTTGCTCCTAGGCACATGTTAGATGGTGCATGTTGAACGCACAAAAAGTATGGTGTTGAAATAAGTTAAAAAAATGAAATGCCTTTGTAACAGATGATTTTTCGTCCAAAACCCTGATACTTCGAAAGGGATTGTCCAGTTTGTACACGAAGTGCATCTAGTTTTTACCGTAACCCTCTCAACTTTTTAGCACATGTTATGTGGGTGAAATAATGATACCATGCCAAGTTTCAACCTTTTCAGAGTTCATTTGTAGTGTTTTTTGATTTTAGGGTCATTTAGCTCAAAAAAACATTAAATGCATGAAAAATAGCAAATGAAGTTAGAAATGGGTTAACTCTGGCTTGGTTAACCTTAGTTGTGACTCTGGCTGGGACGATGCTAGCATATGTAGTCGACGGTATGATTGGATGGACACCAACCCCGGAATAAAGGGGTTCTAAAATTTTCAAACTCTACCCCCCCCGTGTGGACCGTCTTTCTGAGTTTTCCAAAAAATAAACAAAAATGATAAAATCTTCAAAAAAATAAAATCCTTTGAGATGTAGTTAGGTTTTAGTGTCTAGTTGGTATAGAAATTTTGAAATATCAATTTTGACCGTTTCTGCAAAAAAATGAAAAAAAATGTAAAACAGCCATAACTTTTGCATACGATGTCGAAAAAAAGTTTAATATATCAAAAAAAAACTAGAGAAAAATTGGGACTCGATTTCACCCGAGTTTACCTGGTGAAGTTTTCTCAGATTCTCGAAATTCCAAAAGTAAAAAAATATTTCAAAAAGAAGATTTTTTCCTACAAAATAAAATAAAAAATAAAAAAAAAATTGATTTAGAAATAAATAAATGATGTCATATTTGGATTCCTCACATTTTTCCGATAATAATGGATCTATTATTTGTTGAATTTCGATTTACAGATTTAAAGATATTAATTTTTCCATATGAATTGAATATATGGCAAAAAATGAATAAAATAATAATATTACTTATTTTATTTTCATAGAAATTCAATATTATTATTACTTATTTTGTTTATTTTAATAATTGTTTGGAATTCAAAAAATTAAATAATGTGACATCAAGACCTACGGGTTAATAGGATTGATACCTTACTATTGTCAAAAAAACAACAAGTGCAGACTTGGAAACAAAGGGTGGTAGAACTCGAAAGTTAAGCATGCTCGGGTTAGAGCAGTGAGAGGATGGGTGACCGGCTGGAAAGTTAAGATAATTTGGAATGAGTGGTGATTAGAGATTAAATTATCAAATAATTCAAAAACAGTGAGAAGGGGTGATTAGAGATTAAATTGTCAGATAATTCATAGATTTGAAAATCAGAAAAAAAATTGAAAAACAAAAATAAAAATTTTATTAAAAAAATACCTTTAGTCCCGGTTTGTAACACCAACCTGGACTAAAGGTCCCGCTCCAGAAAGCTGCCAGGTGGAGGGCCTTTAGTCCAGGTTCGTAACACAACCGGGACTAAAGTGTGGAGGCTTTAGTCCCGACCCTTTAGTCTCGATTCCAGAACCGGGACTAAAGACCCTCTGGAACCGGGACTAAAAGCTAGTTTTCTACTAGTGATTCATTTTTTGACAAGTATTTCCGGACGGAGCGAATAGAATAGTGTGATCTATTTAGCTAGTGCTTGTATACACCTATGTGAATAATTAGCTAGCTAGCCGTTTGTGTTTGTTCTAATTTTATTATAGTCCCGAAATAGTGATAGCGCGATGCTAGGATTTTTTTCTTCAACAAATGCACAAAAACACAGTGCCCAATCATGCGGCCCCACTCGCAACGGCTAGCGCGCGCAATCCGACGCCCCAATAATGCGGCCCGAAAGCCAGCGCGCTCAAAGTTTGTAGCCCGGACGCTGACTTTTTTGTACGTGTTTTATTTTCTACTGGAGCACTGTTTTCTATATCCGGCGTCCAAGAAACGAATCTTTTAATCGCACGGAGCAGTTTTTGGGCCGATGTTGAAGATGCTCTTAGGTAGTTAGTGGTTGTATTTTTTATTATTGAGGCATTGTTTTTTTTCTAGGAGCTGACTAGTGGGTAGACTGAACGGGCCATACACAAAGCCATCGGCATGCACAAACAGAACCAGTGGCCGCTATATGATCACAGTACGAGATTGAGTTGATGTACTTGTGATGTAACCGGGACTGGGATATTCTAGATTGTTTTCCTATTACCAGCCCGCCGGTGATTTGTTCTAAGCCGGCTACTGAGATGGACGTATGTGGAACATATATTATGATGGGTATATATTTGAAGCGTACATTATTTCTACCCGGGGCGGCCGACCATACCAGCTCCTACGGTGGCACCGCCCCTGGCTACGTGGATGCTGGAGTGACAAGCGAACAAGCCAACCACGTAGCCAGGGTTCGGTAGCGAACAAGCCAACCATGTAGCCACGATTCGGCTGGGACAGGAAATTCGATTGTTAGGGGAAGATTTGGGTTTCATTTTTTTGGCCCAACTCTAAATACCTGGATATATAAGCCGGTCCAAAATCCCACGGTGGGTCGCGACCCATCCTGTCCATCCTGTGGCTCTGTCACTTTTGAGTCATACATCTGATTCTATTCTCGCGTTGACTTTCTGCATTACACTTGAGAGGAATGCCAAAGTCTATATGTGAGTTACCTAATCCTTTTCATTATTTCTGTTTTCTGAAACTACTGGTCGAAGCATGAATACAATATGATATCCGAGCCAATCTTGAATTTAAAACCGTGTCAACGCAGTGTGAAAAAAGGATTATGTGGGCTATATTAATCCCATGTCTAAGCGCTAAATAATTTGCATGAAGGATGTCAAAATATATCATCCATCTTTTTCCACCAGTTCATACTTTTATACGAGTTAGGTGGAACATGAATTCAATATAGGAGAACCCCTCCCATTGGCAAAGTCGAAATCCACCGCACCTACATGGCTCTTTTTTAAGGAAAATTTACGATCTATTATTTTTTTAATAATGACACTACAACAAACACCAGAAATAATAAAAAATACATCCATATACGTAGAACATCTAGCGACGACTACAAGCACTCAAGCGAGCCGAAGGCGCATCACCGTCCCCTCTCCTACTTTGCCGGAGCCGGACAACACTTGTTGTAGTAGTCAGCCGGGAAGTCGTCATGCTAATGTTGGAAATATGACCTAGAGGCAATAAATAAAGTGTTTATTATTATATTTCTTTGTTCATGATAATTGTTTATTATCCATGCTATAATTGTATTGATTGGAAACACATTACATATGTGGATAAATAGACAACACTTTGTCCCTAGTATGCCTCTAGTAAACTAGCTTGTTGGTCAAAGATGGTCAAGGTTTTCTAGCCATTGAAATGTGATGTCATTTGATAACGAGATCACATAATTAGGAGAATGATGTGATGGACAAGACCCAAACTACAAACGTAGCATATGATCGTGTCGGTTTATTGCTACTGTTTTCTGCATGTCAAGTATATGTTCCTATGACCATGAGATCATGCAACTCACGGACACCGGAAGAGTGTCTTGTGTGTATCAAACGTCGCAACGTAACTGAGTGACTATAAAGATGCTCTACAGGTATCTCCGAGGGTGTCTGTTGGGTTGGCATGGATCAAGACTGGGATTTGTTACTCCGTGTGACGGAGAGGTATCTTAGGGCCCACTCGGTAATACAACATCACAATAAGCCTTGCAATCAATGTGACTAAGTGTTAGTCATGGTATCTTGTATTACGGAACGAGTAAAGAGACTTGCCGGTAACGAGGTTGAACTAGGTATGGAGATACCGACGATCGAATCTCGGGCAAGTAACATAACGAAGAACAAAGGGAACATCATACGTGATTAACTGAATCCTTGACATAGAGGTTCGAACGATAAAGATCTTCATAGAATATGTAGGAACCAATATGGGCATCCAGGTCCCGCTATTGGTTATTGACCGTAGAGGTGTCTCGGTCATGTCTACATAGTTCTCGAACCCGCAGGGTCTGCACACTTAAGGTTTGGTGACGTTTCGGTAGTATAGAGTTATGCATGATGGTGACCGAAGGATTTCTGGAGTCCCGGATGAGATCCCGGACATCAGGAGGAGCTCCGGAATGGTCCGGAGGTAAATATTGATATATAGGAAGTCCTATTTTGGTCCCCGAAAAAGTTTCGGGCTCATCGATAGTGTACCGGGAGTACCGGTAGTGTATCAGGAGACCATCGGGAGGGGTATTTGGACCCAAGAGGCTACATGGACCATGTGAGAGTGAATACCAGCCCTTATTAGGATGGTGGAAGTCCCACACAAGGCCCATGCGTCTGGGAAGAAAAGCCCAAAGAGAAAAAGGTGAAAAAAGGCAAAAAGGCCAAAATAAGGAGTCTTAGTCCTACTAGGATTGGAGGAGCAATCCTCCTCTCCTCCTTGGTTCGGCTGAAGCCTAGGGCTGGCCCCTTGAGGTCCAAGCCTCCTCCTCTCTTCCTCTTATATATACTAGAGGTTTTAGGGTTTTTGCACTAGATTTTTCTGCCACGTGCTACCCTCTCCTCTTGTGCATAGTTTCTCCTCTAGATCGGTTTTCTGCAGTGCTTAGGCGAAGCCCTGCCGGAATAGCTCCATCACCATCGCCGCAGCACCGTAACGCTTTCGGAGAACTCTTCTATCTCTCTGCTCCCTCTTGCTAGATCAAGAAGGAGGAGATCGTCATCGAGCTGTACGTGTGCGGAACGCGGAAGTGTCGTCTGTTCGGCGCTAGATCGGATGGACCGTGATCAAGATCGCGAGACGGATCGTGATGAGATCGCGAGACAGATCGTGATGAGTTCACGGAACGGATCGTGATGAGTTCTTGGGACGGATCGTGATGAGATCGCGGGACGGATCGTGATGAGTTCGCGAGACAGATCGTGATTGGATCGCGGGACGGATCGTGGGACGCTCGACAATTTGGATCGCGAAGACGTTCGACTACACCAACCGCGTTTCTTAACGCTTCCCGCTTAGCGATCTAAAAGGGTATGTAGATCCACTCTCCCTCTCGTAGATGCTCATCACCATGGATAGATCTTGCGTGTGCGTAGGAAATTTTTTGTTTCCCATGCAATGGTCCCTAACAGTGGCATCATGAGCTAGGTCTATTTGTAGATGAGATCTCGAGTAGAACACAAAGAGTTTGTGGGAGTCGATGCTTAGATTGCTTCCTCCCTTGGTCGTGTTTTGGTTCAGCGGTATTGTGGGATGAAGCAGCCCGGACCAACCTTACTCGTACGCTTACGAGAGACCGGTTCCATCAACTCACATGTAACCTCGTTGCACAAAGATGGCTGGCGGGTGCCTGTTTCTCTTACTTTAGTTGGATCGGATTCGACAAAGGCGGTCCTTGAGAAGGTTGAAAAGCAACTTATGTATCACCATTGTGGTTTATGCGTAGGTGAGAATTGTTCTTGCCAGATACCCGTAGCAGCCATGTAAAACATGAAACAACAATTAGAGGACGTCTAACTTGTTTTTGTAGGGTATGTTGTGATGTGATATGGCCAATTACATGATGAGATATATGTGATGTATGTGATGATCATGTGTTTTATAGAATAACACGACTTGCATGTCGATGAATACGGCAACCGGTAGGAGCCATAGGGTTGTCTTTATTGTATGACCTGCGTGTCAATCATTAAGCGCTATGTAATGCTTTACTTTCTTGCTAAACGGTAGAAATAGTAGTAGAAGCATGATGGGCGCGACAACCCCGATGGCGACATGTTGATGGAGATCAAGATGATGGAGATCATGGTGTCGTGCCGGTGACGATGGAGATCATGCTAGTGCTTTCAAGATGGAGATCAAAAGAACAATTTCATGGCCATATCATGTCACTTATGATTTGCATGTGATGTTAATCCTTTTATGCACCTTGTTTTTCTTAGGACGACGGTAGCATTATAAGGTGATCCCTCACTTAATTTCAAGATAAATTATGTTCTCCCCGAGTGTGCACGGTTGTGTAAGTTCGTCGTGTCGAGACACCACGTGATGATCGGGTGTGATAAACTCTACGTTCACATACAATGGGTGCAAGCCAGTGTTGCACATGCAGAACACTCGAGTTAAACTTGACGAGCCTAGCATGTACAGACATGGCCTCCGAACACAAGAGACCGAAAGGTCGAACATGAGTCATATAGTAGATATGATCAACATGATGATGTTCACCATTGAAACCACCTCAACTCACATGATGATCGGACTTGAGTTGGTGAATTTGGATCGTGTATCACTCGAATGACCGGAGGGATGTCAATTTGAGTGGGAGTTCTTCAGTAATATGATTAATTGAACTCATTATCATGAACATAGTCAGTAGTGTCTTTGCAAATGTTGTTGTAGATTACTTGCTCGCGCTGTAGCTCCCTTGTATTTTTATATGTTCCTAGAGAAATAGAGTTGAAAGATGATGGTAGTGTTGGAAATATGCCCTAGAGGCAATAATAAATTATTTATTATCATATTTCCTTTTTCATGATAATCGTTTATTATCCATGCTATAATTGTGTTGATCGGAAACTCAGATACATGTGTGGATACATAGACAACACCATGTCCCTAGTATGCCTCTAATAGACTAGCTCATTGATCAAAGATGGCTATGTTTCCTAGTCATGTACATGAGATGTCATTTGGTAACAGGATCACATCATTAGGAGAATGATGTGATAGACAAGACCCAAACTACAAACGTAGCATATGATCGTGTCAGTTTATTGCTAGTCTTTTCTACATGTCAAGTATATGTTCCTATGACCATGAGATCAAGCAACTCACTGACACCGAAGGAGTACCTTGTGTGTATCGAACGTCGCAACGTAACTGGGTGACTATAAAGGTGCTCTACAGGTATCTCCGAGGGTGTCTGTTGAGTTGGCATGGATCAAGACTGGGATTTGTTACTCCGTGTGACGGAGAGGTATCTCAGGGCCCACTCGGCAATACAGCATCACAGTAAGCCTTGCAAGCAATGTGACTAAGTGTTAGTCATGGGACCTTGTATTACGGAACGAGTAAAGAGACTTTTCGGTAACGAGGTTGAACTAGGTATGGAGATACCGACGATCGAATCTCGGGCAAGTAACATACCGAAGAACAAAGGGAACATCATACGGGATTAATTGAATCCTTGACATAGAGGTTTGACTGATAAAGATCTTTGTAGAATATGTAGGAACCAATATGGGCATCTAGGTCCCGCTATTGGTTATTGACCGTAGAGGTGTCTCGGTCATGTCTACATAGTTCTCGAACCCGCAGGGTCTGCACACTTAAGGTTCAGTGACGTTTCGGTAGTATAGAGTTATGTATGGTGGTGACCGAAGATTGTTCGGAGTCCCAGATGAGATCCCAGACATCACGAGGATCTCTGGAATGGTCCGGAGGTAAATATAGATATATAGGAAGTCCTGTTTTGGTCGCCGGAAAAGTTATTTGGCTAATCGGTAATCTACCGGGAGTGCCGGTAGTATACCGGGAGACCACCGGGAGGGATATTTCGACCCAAGAGGCTTCATGGGCTGTGGGAGAATAATTACCAGCCTTTTGTGGGCTGGTGGAAGTCCCACACAAAGCCCATGCGGCTAGGGAAAGAAAGCCCAAAGAGAAAAAGTGGAAAAGGGCAAAAATAGGATGAATCCTAGTCCTACTAGGATTGGAGGTGGATTCCACCTCTCCCACCTGGTTCGGCCTCCTCCTTGGAGGCTTGGCCCTTGGTCCAAGCCTCCTCCTCCCTTCCTCCTATATATACTGGTGGTTTTAGGGGTTTTGCACAGAATTTTAGCCACGTGCTGCCCCTTCCTCCAGTGCATAGTTTCTCCTCTAGATAGGATTTCTTTAGTGCTTAGGCGAAGCCCTGCCGGAATAGCTCCACCACCATCGTCGGAGCGTCGTCACGCTGCCGGAGAACTCTTATTCCTATCCGCTCCCTCTTGCTGGATCAAGACGGCGGAGATCATCATCAAGTCGTACATGTGCTGAATGCGGAGGTGTCGTCCATTCGGCGCTAGATCGGAAGGACCGTGATTGAGATCGCAGGACGGATCATGATGAGATCGCGGGACGGATCATGATGAGTTCGTGGGACGGATCGTGATTTGATCGCGGGACGGATCATGATGAGATCGCGGGACACTTGGCGATTTGGATTGCAAAGACGTTCAACTACACCAATCGCGTTTCTTAACGCTTCCCGCTTAGCGATCTACAAGGGTATGTAGATCCACTCTCCCTCTCGTAGATGATCATCACCATGGATAGATCTTGTGAGTGCATAGGAAATTTTTTATTTCCCATTCAACGTTTCCGAACAGTGGCATCATGAGCTAGGTCTATGTGTAGATGAGATCTCGAGTAGAACACAAAGAGTTTGTGGGCGTTGATGCTTAGATTGCTTCCTCCCTTGGTCATGTTTTGGTTCAGCGGTATTGTGAGATGAAGCGGCCCGGACCAACATTACTCGTACGCTTACAAGAGACCGGTTCCCTCAACCGCAACGTGTTGCATATATGGCTTGCGGGTGCCAGTTTCTCTCACTTTAGTTGGATCCGATTCGACAAAGGCGGGCCTTGAGAAGGTTGAAAAGCAACTAGTGTATCACCGTTGTGGTTTTTGCGTAGATGAGAATTGTTCTTGATAGATACCCGTAGCAGCCACGTAAAACATGCAACAACAATTAGACGACGTCTAACTTGTTTTTGCAGGGTATGTTGTGATGTGATATGGCCAATTACACGATGTGATATATGTGATGTGTGAGATGATCATGTGTTGTATAGAATATCACGACTTGCATGTCGATGAGTACGACAACCGGTAGGAGCCATAGGGTTGTCTTTAATTATTGTATGACCTACGTGTCAATCATTAAGCGCTATGTAATGCTTTACTTTCTCGCTAAACGGTAGCAATAGTAGTACAAGCATGATGGGTGCGACAACCCCGATGGTGAAACGTTGATGGAGATCAAGATGATGGAGATCATGGTGTCATGCCGGTGAGGATGGAGATCATTCCGGTGCTTTCAAGATGGAGATCAAAAGCACAAGTTCATGGCCATATCATGTCACTTATGATTTGCATGTGACGTTAATCCTTTTATGCACCTTGTTTTGCTTAGGACGACGGTAGCATTATAAGGTGATCCCTCACTTAAATTTCAAGATGAATTGTGTTCTCCCCGAGTGTGCACCGTTGCGAAAGTTCATCGTGTTGAGACACCACGTGATGATCGGGTGTGATAGACTCTACGTTCACATACAACGGGTGCAAGCCAGTGTTGCACATGCAGAACACTCGGGTTAAACTTGATTACCCTTACATGTATAGACATGGCCTCAGAACACAAGAGACCGAATGGTCGAACATGAGTCATATAGCAGATATGATCAACATGATGATGTTCACCATTGAAACCACCTCAACTCACATGATGATCGGACTTGACTTGGTGAATTTGGATCATGTATCACTCGAATGACCGGAGGGATGTCAATTTGAGTGGGAGTTCTTCAGAAATATGATTAATTGAACTCATTATCATGAACATAGTCAGTAGTGTCTTTGCAAACTGTGTTGTAGCTTACTAGCTCACGCTGTAGCTCCCTTGTATTTTATATGTTCCTTGAGAAATAGAGTTGAAAGATGATGGTAGCAATATTGCGGACTGGGTCCGTGATGTGAGGATTGTCCTCATTGCTGCACAGAAGGCTTATGTCCTTAATGCACCGCTCGGTGCGCCAACCCCTCTAGTGTCGTCTATAGATGTTGTGAACATCTAACAAGCACGTTCTGATGAATACTTGTTAGTTTAGTGCGTTGTGCATTACGGCTTAGAATTGAGGCTCCGAAACGTTTTGAACATCACGGAACATATGAGATGTTCTAAGAGCTGAAATTAGGATCTTAGGCTCGTGCCCGTGTTGCGAGATATGAGATCTCCAATAAGATTCTTTGCCTGCAAGCTGAAAGAGAATAGCTCAATCATTGAGCATGTGCTCAGATTTTCTGGGTGCTACAATCGCTTGAATCGAGTGGGAGTTGATCTTCCAGATACGATAGTGATTGATATAGTTCTCCAAGTCACTGTCACTAAAGCTACTAGAACTTGGTGATGAACTATAAAATGTCAGGGATAGAAATAATGATCCTTGAGCTATTCGCTATGTTTGACTCCGCGAAGGTAGAAATCAAGAAGGAGTGTCAAGTGTTGATGGTTAGTCAAACCACTAGTTTCGAGAAGGGCAAGAGCAAGGAGGGAAACTTGATGGATAGCAAGTCAGTTGCTGCTCCAGTGAAGCAACCCAAAGTTGAACCCAAACCCGAGACTAAGTGCTTTGATTATGAGGAGAGTGGTCGCTGAAGCGGAACAACCCTAGATACTTGGTAGATAAGAAGGCTGGCAACGTCGACAGAAGTATATTTGATATACGTGTTAATGAGTGTACCTTGCGAGTACTCCTAGTAGCACTTGGGTATTGGATACCGGTTCGGTTGCTAAATGTTAGTAACTCGAAATAAAAGCTACGGAATAAACGGAGAACTAGCTAAGGGTGAGGTGACGATGTGTGTTGGAAATGTTTCCAAGGTTGATGTGATCAACATTGCACGCTCTCTCTACCTTTGGGATTAGTGACAAAGCTAAATAAATGTTATTTGGTGTTTTGCATTGAGCATGAACATGATTAGATCGTGTTTATTGCAACACAGTTATTAATTTAAGTTAGAGAATAATGGTTATTCTGTTTACATGAATAATACCTTAAATGGTCATGCACCCAGTGAGAATGGTTTGTTGAATCTTGATCGTAGTAATACACATGTTCATAACATTGATGCCAAAAGATACAAAGTTAATAATGATAGTACCACATACTTGTGGCACTGCCGCTAATTGTCATATTGGTATAAAGCGCATGAAGAAACTCCATGCTGATGGATCTTTGGACTCATTCGATTTCGAATCGGTTGAGACATGCGAACCATGCCTCTTGGGCAAGATGACTAAGGACCCGTTTCCAAATGGATGGAGCGGGCAAGTGATTTATTGGAAATGATACATATTGATGTATGCAATCCAATGAGTCTTGTAGCGTGCGGTGGATATCGTTATTTTCTTACCTTCACTGATGATTTGAGTAGATATAGTGTATATTTACTTAATGAAACACAAGTCTGAATCGTTTGAAAGGTTCAAGCAAATTCAGAGTGAAGTTTAAGATCATCGTGACAAGAAGATAAAAATGTCTGCGATATGATCGTGGAGGTAAATATCTGAGTTACGAGTTTGGCATACAACTTTAGACAATGTGAAAGTTGTTTCACAACTCACGCCACCTGGAACACCATAGTGTGATGGTGTGTTCGAACATCATAGTCGTGCTCTATTGAAAATGGTGCTTGCTATTATGTCTCTTATCGTTTTGCTACTATAATTTCGGGGTTATGCATTAGAGAGAACTACATTCACTTTAGATAGGGCACCATCTAAATCCGTTGAGATGACACCATGTGAATTATGGTTTGATAGAAACCTAAGCTGACATTTCTTAATGTTTGGGGCTGCAACACTTATGTGAAAAAGGTTTTCACCTAATGAGCTCGAACCCAAAGTGGACAAATGCATCTTCATAGAATACCCTAAAGACAGTTGGGTAAACCATCTATCTCAGATCCAAGCATAAAGTGTTTTTTGCTAAAACCGGGTCCTTTCTCGAGAAAGAGTTTCTCTCGAAAGAATTGAGTGGGAGGAAGATAGAACTTGATGAGGTTGTTGAACCTTTGTTCAACCAAAGAGCAGCGCAGCGCAGGAATTTGTTTATGTGAAGCCTACGTTAGTTGAAGAGGAAGTTAATGATGATGATCATGAAGCTTCGGATCAAGTTACTATCGAACCTCGTAGGTCGACAAGGATGTGTACTGCTCCTGAGCAGTACGACAACCCTGTCTTGGAGGTCATGTTGTTGGACAACGATGAACCTACGAGCTGTGGAGAAGCGATGATGGGCCCGGATTCCGACAAATGGTTAGAGGCCATGAAATCCGAGAAAGGATCCATGTAGGAAAACCAAGTACAGACTTTGGTAGACTTGCTCGTTGGACAGCAGGTCGTTGAGTACAAATGGATGTTTAAAATGAAGACATACGCTCATGGTAAATGTCACCATTTGTAAAGCTCGACTTGTTGCAAAGAAGTTTACGACAAGTTCAAGGAGTTGACTGCGATGAGACTTTCTCACTCGTAGCTATGCTAAAGTCTGTTGGAATTATGTTAGCAGTTGCTGCATTTTTACATTATGAAATCTGGCAAATGGATATCAAAACATCGTTTCCTTAACGGTTTACTTGAGGAAAGGTTGTATGTGATACAACCAGAAGGTTTTTTCAGTCCTAAGGATGCGAAAAGGTGTGCAAGCTTCAGTGATTCTTCTATGAACTGAAGCAAGCATCTCGGAGTTGGAATATACACTTTGATGAGGTGATCAAAGTTTTGAGTCTATACAAAGTTTACGAGAAACTTGTATTTACAATAAAGTGAGTGGGAGCACTATATAATTTCTGATAAGTATATGTGGATGACATATTGTTGATCGGAAATGATGTAGGGTTTCTGGAAAGCATAAACGGTTGTTTGAAAAGAGTTTTTCAAAGGAAGACCTGGATAAAGCTACCTAATTGTTGAGCATCAAGATCTATAGAGATAGATCAAGATGGTTGATGAGACTTTCAAATGAGTACATACCTTGACAAGATTTTGAAAAAGTTCAAAATGGATCAGTCAGAGAAAGAGTTCTCGCCTGATTTGCGAGGTGTGAAGTTGAGTGAGACTCAAAGCTCGACAACGGCAGAAGAAAGAGAAAGGACGAATGCCATACCCTATGCCTTAGCCATAGGCTCTGTATAGTATGCCATGCTGTGTACCGCACCTGTGTGTGCCTTGACATGAGTCCGTCAAGGGGTACAAGAGTGATCCATAAGTGGATCACTTGACAGCGGTCAATATCATCCTTAGTGACTAAAAGACTAAGGAAATGTTTCTCGATTCTGGAGGTGATAAAGGGTTCGTCGTAAAGGGTTACGTCGATGCAAATCTCAACACCAATCCGGATGACTCTGAGTAGCAATCTGGATACGTATCATGGAGCAGCCATTTCAAATAGCTCCAAGTGGAGTGTGGTAGTCTACAGTATGACATAGAGATTTGCAAAGTACACACGGATCTGAATGTCGTAGACCCGTTGACTAAAGGACCTCTCTCACATGCAAAGCATGATCGCGCCTGAGAATTCATTGGGTGTTAGATTCATAACAATGCGAATCACATGGTGATGTGAACTGGATTATTGACTCTAGTGCAAGTGGGAGACTATTTGAAATATGCCCTAGAGGCAATAAATAAAGTATTTATTATTATATTTCCTTGTTCATGATAATCGTTTATTATCCATGCTATAATTGTATTGATTGGAAACACATTACATGTGTGGGTAAATAGACAACACTTTGTCCCTAGTATGCCTCTAGTGAACTAGCTCGTTGGTCAAACATGGTCAAGGTTTCCTAGCCATTGACATGTGATGTCATTTGATAATGGGATCACATCATTAGGAGAATGATGTGATGGACAAGACCCAAACTACAAACGTAGCATATGATCGTGTCAGTTTATTGCTACTGTTTTCTGCATGTCAAGTATATGTTCCTATGACCATGAGATCATGCAACTCACGGACACCGGAAGAGTGCCTTGTGTGTATCAAACGTCGTAACGTAACTGGGTGACTATAAAGGTACTCTACAGGTATCTCCGAGGGTGTCTGTTGGGTTGGCATGGATCAAGACTGGGATTTGTTACTCCGTGTGACGGAGAGGTACCTCAGGGCCCACTCGGTAATACAACATCACAATAAGCCTTGCAAGCAATGTACTAAGTGTTAGTCATGGGATCTTGTATTACGGAACGAGTAAAGAGACTTGCCGGTAACGAGGTTGAACTAGGTATGGAGATACCGACGATCGAATCTCGGGCAAGTAACATACCGAAGAACAAAGGGAACATCATACGGGATTAACTGAATCCTTGACATAGAGGCTCGACCGATAAAGATCTTCGTAGAATATGTAGGAACCAATATGGGCATCCAGGTCCCGCTATTGGTTATTGACCGTAGAGGTGTCTCAATCATGTCTACATAGTTCTCGAACCCGCAGAGTCTGCACACTTAAGGTTTGGTGACGTTTCGGTAGTATAGAGTTATGTATGGTGGTGATTGAAGGTTGTTAGGAGTCCCGGATGAGATCCCGAACGTCATGAGGAGCTCCGGAATGGTCCGGAGGTAAAGATTGATATATAGGAAGTCCTATTTTGGTCGCCGGAAAAGTTTCGGGCTCATCGGTAGTGTACCGGGAGTACCGGTAGTGTACCGGGAGACCATCGGGAGGGGTATTTCGACCCAAGAGTCTACATGGGCTGTGGGAGAGTGAATACCAGACCTTAGTGGGCTGGTGGAAGTCTCACACAAGGCCCATGCGGCTGGGAAGAAAAGCCCAAAGAGAAAAAGGTGGAAAAAGGCCAAAAGGCCAAAATAAGGAGTCCTAGTCCTACTAGGATTGGAGGAGGAATCCTCCTCACCTCCTTGGTTCGGCCGAAGCCTAGGGCTGGCCCTTGAGGGCCAAGCCTCCTCCTCTCTTCCTCTTATATATACTAGAGGTTTTAGGGTTTTTGCACTAGATTTTCTGCCACGTGCTACCCTCTCCTCTAGTGCATAGTTTCTCCTCTAGATCGGTTTTTTGCAGTGCTTAGGCGAAACCCTACCGGAATAGCTCCACCACCATCGCCGCAGTGCCGTCGTGCTGCCGGAGAACTCTTCTACCTCTCCTCTCTCTCTTGCTGGATCAAGAAGGCGCAGATCGTCAGCGAGCTATACGTGTGCTGAACGTGGAGGTGCCGTCCGTTCGGCGCTAGATCGGAAGGACCGTGATCAAGATCGCGAGACGGATCATGATGAGTTCGCGGGGCGGATCGTGATGAGTTCGCGGGATGGATCATGATGAGATCGCAGGATGGATCGTGATGAATTCGCGGGACGGATCGTGATTGGATCGCGGGGCGGATCGTGATGAGATCGCGGGACGCTCGGCGATTTGGATCGCGAAGACGTTCGACTACACCAACCGCGTTTCTTAACACTTCCCGCTTAGCGATCTACAAGGGTATGTAGATCCACTCTCTCTCTCTCGTAGATGTTCATCACCATGGATAGATCTTGCGCGTGCGTAGGAATTTTTTTGTTTCCCATGCAACGTTCCCCAACAGCTAAGGCCCATAGGACCAGCGCATCAGAACAACAAAGAGTAGCATAGATCGGAAGGATCAAACCTGACGACACACGAACGTAGAAGAAAGACAACTAGATCCGACAAAATCCACCAAAGACATATTAACCAGATACACACCTCCACACGCACACTGACGATGCTAGACACATCACTGGAACGAAAACTAGACGGGGAGAACTTTATTTCATCTTCAGGGAGTCGTCATGGTCTCACCTTTCTGAACATGACATAAATCCTAACAAAACTCAAAGAACATTGAAAAGCAGAGCCCTTCCACCGGCAAAGATCGGGATCCACCACGCCACATGGCCCTAAGACCACTGGTGGCGAGGCGGACCGACGTAGGTAGAGAAACCATGAGAATTTTTTTGGGAGGGGGGGAGAGAAGGGGGCAACGACTACATGTGGTAATGTGTTGACGAGTGCGTGTGGATCTAGCAATCCTTGTGCTTACATGGCTCTAAGACCATCGAAAACGAGACGAGACGTCAACTGCGCCAACGGGAGTCAAAGACACCCTAGTCATTTTTCTGTCTGTTTGAGAGCAAGACTCGAGAGGTATTGAGAGGGTTTCATGCGACGCAACACTACAGGGAGGGGCTACTACTCACTAACTTTCAAATTCTCATTGTTAAGATTGAAAAATGCAATAAACAGGGAAATCCTTTCTCCCACAAAAGTGACGTGAACGAATAATATAGCAAAGGCCTTGTGTATTTCACCTAGATCAACAGAATTGCTATATGTTACTCGTATCGAACAATATTTATTGCTCACTAATCATGAGGCACACACACACGAATAGTTTTCTTCTACCGAGCACACTCCCGTATGTTGGACCTGTTTGGGACATCTTCGCTCCCTAGAATTCAGCTCCCCTCTAAAAGCAAGCCAAACCAAATAGCTCCATTATGTCTTGCTCCACCGAAAACAATAATTTGGTGTATAACTACATGTTTTCCGTGAAGCTCTTAATGAGATGCTCCAAAAACTATAGTTCGAAAAATCCTCATGAAGTCAAAAAAAAAAAACATCACTATCAACGGTAAATGGATACTCCTTTGCTTTATTTCCCACGCCACACAACCTCAATAAAACCTTTCCAACCAAAACTACCATCCTTGAAGCTAGAGCTAGCTGCAAACCAAACAAAGTAAATTGCTCTATGGTGAAGCTGCAACTGGTGGAGAAACTGCTACAAAGGGGATTTGATAAAGTGAAACTGGTCTAGATGGACTGGAGCGGTCTAAAAAAGGCATGTAGTGTATGTTGTTTTATCTTGTTTTCTTACACGTGTGTTCCAGCCTTCTCTGTAGGTACTTTTCCAAACAAAATCTCTTACTTTGTTTTATCATTTTTTTATTTTCTGTTTTCATCCTTTCTTGTTTTCATTACATGTTTATGTTGATTTTTACTGTGTTTTTTTATTTTCTAAATTAGTTATTTATTTTTTGTTATCTTTTACTTTCTGAATATTTTTAGAAAAAGTTTATTTTCTGATATAAATATGTGAGCACACATTCGATGTCGTGAACTTTTTAAGGAAGTGTTAGTTTTCTTAAAATAAACATAAATGAAATGTAATAGTATATTTCTTAAAAAAACGTGAACACTTTTTGAATGACATGAATATTTCCTAAACACATGATAAATAAATTTCCGACCACATGATGTATATTTTATTTTTCTTGAATACATGATGAATTTAAACACATAAAGCTTTTTAATAAGTTTTTGAATGAAAATATTTTTCCAATTATATATTTTATAAAATTATGAAAAAAAGAGAAATGCCGAAACAATGAAAACAATACGCAAGTGAGTGGGCTGGCTCGTTGCTGATGCATTAGCTGGCTACAAAGTATAGGCGATCTATAGGGTACCTTATAGTTGACGCTTTTGCGTTGCGTCAAGTAGGGTTTACGCACAGGGCGTCCCCCTCCCCCATTAGTCCGATCCGTCAGTACTCCTCGTATATGCAACAGTTTTTTAAGTATAGTAAAAATATATTAAAAATCACAAAAAAATAAATTTTCCAGAATATTTCACCTTTTTTTCAAAAAATAACTTTTCTTTTAGTTATCAATTTTTTTCATGAATATGAAAGTATATTCACTTCCCAAAAAATAATATTTAAAATGTTCTAAAATACAAAAATGATCTCAAATTTCGGAAATGTTCATTAGTACCATAAGTGTTCATATCTTTGATTTTTTTTCAAAAATTTATATTGTTCTTGAATTTAAAGTTATTGGAAAAACAATTGTACATTGTCAAAAAACATGAACATATTTATTTCAAAAATAAGAAATAAAAGCAAGCAAAACAGGAAATTCAGAAAAGAGAAATAAAAACAAAAGTAACGATAGAGAAAACAAATGGTAATAAGAGAAACAAACAAAAGACAATGTAACATTGTAGAAGGATCATAGAAAGCAAGATTAAAAAACTTTCCCGCTAACTAGGTAAACAGGACTCCTTGTCCATTTGCTAGAAAAATCGACACGTAGAACCTTAAATCGGAAGAGCTTATATATGGCCGAAATCAGTAACAAAGGAGTATTCTTTGTAAAGATTACCTCATCTCCTCTGGTGAATGCCAATTGATGCACTGCATGTGCATCAATTGTCGCAACTAGAGAATTTTGATCGGCTTTTCACATCCTTGCATGGGGATCAGATATTTACTATTTTGTGTTTTTTTGCCAATTTTTTTCAAAATTATTTATCTCTTGAGTTGTGCGTTCAAGTCATGAAAGGTTTTTACGGTTGTGTTTCTGTCACTGAATTCTTTGAAACTAGATCTCATATTTATAGGTTTCCAAAAAATGAAGAAAAATTATGTTTTCAGCGTGTAGTAACTTATGTTTCAATGTGAACTAAACTATACTCCCAATGCAAACTAGACGATAGTGCTCCTCGCGGGGATGAAGCACTACTATGATTCACACAGAAAAGTACGAAGTGATCCCAGCTCCTTGCACGCAAAAAAAGAAAAAACAGAAAAAATTAAACCAAGAAAATCCAAATAAAAACCCTAGAAAAAATTGCTACAATGAAAAAAGCGTCCAATACACAACAAGTGACAACGCTGGGGTGCACCACATGGAGCCACTGGAGCGCTTTCATGTGTTGGGAGTGACTCCCGCAGGGGCGAATTCTCTATACGCTGCTAACTATATCGTAATGTTGAAGCTTCGCACAGAAATGCGTGAAGGAGGTACGTAGTGGATTGGCCGGATTAGCTCCCATAGCTTATTAGTTTTGTATAGTTTTCCTTTCGGTTTTTAGAACCTTCTAGAAGGTTCTTGAACCTGGTTTTCCCCTAATAGATTTCTTCTTCTGGCCACTCCATTTGTGCGTATTTTCATATTTCATATTGCCTTTTCTTTTCCATAAATTAAAAAATACCATTATTTCCATTATTTCAAATTTTGTTGGCTTATAAAAAATGTCAAAATTCCAAAATTTAGTTCACTTGTCTAAAAGACGTTCAAAATTTCAGTATATTATTCGTGCTGTTTAAAAATGGTTCAAAATTTTGAAAACAAATCATAGTTTTCATGAAGTGTCAATTTTTCTAAAAAGTGAAAGAAAATTCAAAATTGTATTCATGTTTTTCAAAATAAATAATCATTTTTTTTAAATTATTTGCGTTAGTAAAAAATTCTGAATTTTAAAAATGTTCTGAATTTCAAAATAGGTTCGAACAAATTTAAGCTTTTTGAATACGTCGATGCTGCTAGTTCTTAGTTGTGCGCGCCACCCTCTCTCTTTTTCCCTCCTTTTATGCACTCTTTTGCTTATGCATTGCCCTGTTTAACAATATGACCTTTATTCTTGAATCATGCACAATATATGTGCTTAATATATAGGGCAGCCGACTATATTTACAGTATGTATTCTCTGCTTCAGAAGTTCCTTCAAACAATGTCATTATATTTGGTGTCTGTATGCAAGCAGGTTGAATTGAACAATCAATGAAAATCTTGATTTTGTATATGCTTTGTTCCGTATGAACAATTTTTGTGTACCAGTGTGTTAAATCTTTGTACATAATGAAGGTATTGTTTTTTAGGGTTAATAAATATATTATTGAAGTCTGCTAATTTTCATTTCGCCTGGATGTGTGTATTTCTTGTAGGGCCACAATGGGAGATGCTGCTCTTTACCTTTGAGGTTAGTTTCATCTTTTTGTGGCTTATTGTATATCATATACTATTGTGCAATTTTGAATTAGCTTTCTAATATTTATAATCTCATGCACGTAGGTACCTATGTCATGGGTACAGATCCACACTCCAACACTTTTAGTGTATAGAGCAAGAGATATTCCTGAACGAGTGCCAATTGAAGTAACTAAGAAAGGTTGTTAGGATCAACAGAAGGGTGATCAAAATCAAACTTTTTGTTTGTGCACTATTCGAGATAGAAGTAAATTTCAGGATGGTAAGAACTAGAGTTTCCCATTCACAACGTATTTACAACCATAATATTTGAATATTCCCGTTTTCAATGGTTTTCAAAGCAGTTCACTAAGGAACCTCTCAAACCACGTGATTCTTGGTGACACAAATAAAATTAAAGTATCCCACCAAGACCACTATGATGAAGAACATGATGTCTTCCTCAAGATGGGGAAGGATGACGTGTAGTCATCACAAGGGGTTGAATAAGGTTATTAAAGCATTCCACATGAAGGAAGGCACAATATAGCCATTCTGCTTCTTCAACAATGAGAGCGATCCGAATGTCATTCCCCTCGCTCTTCATCGTCTTTAAAGTTGATATTGAGTTTGTTGCTAACTCTTTAATGCTAAACTGTTGCTAGCCAGCCAGTTGTTGTATTTGAATCCTTTCAATTAGTTTGATTCTTATAATTCTTGAACATATATATGTTGTATGTTTGTTGATATAATGATCAGTGCTTGCATCTAATTTGGAATGAAGTTTCTAGTATATTATCTATTTCATTAACCAAATTATATAAAATATAATACCCTGACACTATACATAACGTTGCACATGGTTCTTGACGAAAAGGCATGAGCCATGAACTCTAACAACGCACATTTAAACAACTGGACTGTGACAGACAACTCATTGCACACATTTGTGAATAGATAATCATCTGCTATTTGCTGACAAATTACACACATTTAGGGCATGTATAATGGTTCTATCTTATGAATGCAACGTAGGATAAATGATGAGGTGGAGTAGAGAAAAATCATAAGAAAAGGTTTGTCTTCTCTTATTTAAGAGAAGACAAGAGATGATCTCGTAGCACAATATGTCTCATCATATTTTTAGAAATAGATAGTTATTGAAGATAAGGCTAAGCGGTGACCCATTGTAGACATTTTTTTGTCATCTCTAAGTTACATGCAAGACTTAAGATAAGACTACCTTATCAACCATTGTACATGCCCTTATTACTAACAAACTTTTTGCAAACAATGACAACATCGGACACGCTAATTTATGGACAACTGGCTATGATGCATATTATTTCACAAACTTTTTTTTGCAATGTGTGTGAACATTAAAGGATCTGCACACGATTACGCGATGCCAAACGTTTGGGAACACCCGTGCATCACACAGGTTAATTTTCTCTTTGGTCAGCAATGGACCCCCTGTCCCCGCCCCACTCGAGCACATGGTTTCAATACTATGTCCGATTGGGGGTACGAACGTGTGATAGCCCTAAACTGTACCAATGAAACACCGTATGAGCGACCAAAAATAAATAAATTTTAGAACCCACGATCTATAGAATCATAAGTTTTGAAAACTAAAACTTAAAGCTTGTTATGCCCTTGAAAGGGATACAACAACTTTGCAGATCACGAGGCAATCGAGCGGGCGACACGACTGGGCAGATGCATGCCCATACTGATTTTCGCAAGTTGTACTAGAGAAAGCATTATATGAATCAAATGGAGCAAACATGCCATGTGTTTAGATTTGTTTTGATGACGGGTGGGGCAATGATTCGGATGGTTATCATTTGACGATGTTCTTCAACGACACCTAAAGAGCGGCGCTCAATCGTTGTCATCATCGGATCCAACCACTGAAGGTAAGAATCAAGGTTTTCATCTGGATTAACCAGTTCGAGCATATCCGAGCAATGCCTTTAACATGATAATAACGTAAAAACATCATCATTGCTAGGCATAGCAACTCAGGTCACCTAGACTTTCATCTCGGGGCTCAAGACCGGGTGCTCAAAATAGCACCGTCATAAGATCACTTTTGTGTTCTTTTGGGAAAGGTCACTCTTGTGTTGTCACCATCACTTTTTCGTAATTCCAGGAGCTACATGCAATGTGTGACCACGGCTGCTGCACCATCATTTCTTCGCGTCAAGTAGCCATTCATAGTTTACATCTGATCGCCGAAGCCACTGAATCTAAGGGTGTGTTTGGTAGCATTCCCAACCTAGCATGGTTGTTCTTCTCTGATACATGCTGAGTGTAGCCATGCTGAATACATGCATTTGATGTTGTTTGGTAGCGATGTATGTGCTAAGACATGCTAAGTTGAGACTCTGTTTGGCAGCTTGCATCTGTTTGGACATGTCGGTCGACACTGTAGCAACCGGTATTTTCAAACAAGTGAACAAAATTTTTCAACTCTGTTTGGTATTCTGAACATTTTTTGAAAATTAAATTATTTTTTAGAAATCCTCAACATTATTTGGAACACATTGTCGCTCGCTTCGCTCATGCATGCTGACCAGTGAACGGCTGTTCGGGTGTTCTCTCTTCATGCATGCTAAGAGGGTATTTGAGATGAGGTCGTGCATGCTGAGAAGGCCCGTGCAGGCTACCAAACACCCAAAAATGGATCGAGGAGGAAACTGTTGAGCTTATGCATCCTCCATGCACTCTACCAAACACACCTAAAGGGAGGCCACCGCAATCCACATTGAGGCCGCGGCCGGTACCAGATGACACAGTGATCGGGGAGGCCCAAAATAATCTTACTCTCATAATATGTTTGGTGGTGGTACTTGAATGTGCTTATGCATTTTATTGGATGAAAAGCATGGCTTATATTTATTTAAGATGTCATAATAGTGTTATATACTTCAACTTTTACAAATAAAACATCTTGATTCAGGCTTTTGGAAACTTCGATATATATTCTATCAATTTGCATATCGTTTCATTCGGAATTATCCTTTGATTTCATAAGAATAGGATAAACACATTGTTAGGTGAAAACAAGAGTGCAAAACAACAAGCAAATTAGGCTTTTTAAAGGTATAATAAAGACACAATCTCTGCCGCATTCACAACAACGTAACAAGATGTAGTCATGTAGGGTCCATTTTTTCGTTCTACAGAAACATTGAATCATTAATTAGTGGCAACATGTAGTATTGCTAATTGCTACTTTAGCATTGCTAATTGCTAGCAATCACTTGCAACACAGGTGGCCGGACCAATCTAAACCAATGTAAACATAGATGGTGGACATTCTCTTGGAAGACCCGGTAGCTACGAGGCACCTCCATGGCGAACTCCATGCTATTCCTTAGAGCATCAAACCCTGCAATCAAGACCAACCACGATCGATTTAACTTGCTGGAAACCCAATCGTCAACCAGGACTGTCACCAACAAAAATGGCGTGCAAAGGTGCCAGAAATGATCGAATTTCAGAATTCAGCACGTGAGTGTGAGGGAGTTGGTGTGGATGGATGGAGGGGGCGTGACGTGCGGGTAGATCCTGGTGACGGGATGAAATCCTACCGTCGACGGGATGAAATCCTACCTCCAGCGAGGATCCCTTTCATAGCGACGACGCACAGAATGATGAGAAAACTCGTACCGAAAATACCCCTGAATTTTGTACCGAGAATACGCTCGAAATATTTTGGGCGGAAAACCTGATAAGTTCAAAAAAGAAATTCCCCCGAGAATGCCACTCGGGCTCCGTTATAATACACATGACGTCTTGGTATTGCGTTGCATCTGGACCGTCGAATCCACTCCGACGAACGGTCCATATCGACCGGATGTACCGTAAAAGGACTCTTTATGTTTGTACCTTCGCCCGGCTACCTCTTGTTGTTGGTCCAGTTCTTGGAGGTACGTGCCAAGGGAGAAGTCCAGGTATTGCATCATGGCCCTGCCTCACAGCTGCCAGAGAGCTCCAACGGTCTGTTTCGACGGCGAGTACAGGATCTCTCAAGCCCGGATGGGATTCACCTGGCTATCCTGTAAATTTTTGCAAGAAATCATGTCACGTTCTGCAGGAAGGATATAGCACACTGAATGAATAATCACAGAGAGTATCTCGTCAGCACTCCAACTTTTCTTTTCTTCTTCTCTGGCAGAAATTACAGAGTAATCTAGTAGAGATTTCCCATTCAGGCTTGTCACATACGAGATATTAGACTTTGAGTATACTCATCACCTTCAGCAACAAATCATAAATTATGCTTACGGGGTTCGGCAACACATCTAGTCCAGACTTAAGAATAGCAGCTATAATCCAACAAAAAGGAGAATTTAGAGCTAGCTAAACATTTTTTTTGCTCTATGAAGCAAAGTAAAAAAACAGACGCTGAAAATGTTTGACGATTTTGGGAAAAACTTGAACTATCTCAAGTGAGAACTTCTGCAAGGCAAGGGAGAAGGTCCCTGCTCCATAGTCGGAGGCCAGACAAATCCTCGTGGCAATTTAAAGGCAACGGCCGAGATGAGAAGTGGATGCAAAGTGCTTGTAAAACATTAAACATTCACCAGTTCAAGCTTAAAGAGAAAGGATACCACATTCAAAACGGAGGGCAATGCTAGTAACTGCAAAAACAAAAGGCATACATAAGTCTTTGTTCTTGTAAATCATCAAACGTAGTAAACACTTCACTTGTGGAAAAATCTAAGGAAACTGCATCACTTATTCATAGAATGACATCTTTCTTCACGGATATGTATTCCTAAATATCTTATGATACGAACAATATGGACTAAAACGTCTTATGTGATACCACCATATTGGACTTGCAAAAGGATTGCTTTCACTTACATATTTCTTCACTACAGGAAAATCACGTTTTGCCATGTGGAAGACTATAAACCGAGAGTTTTTTGGGGGGTACTCGGCTTATGTTTTTCTAAACCAAGTCTACGGGGAAAGACACCCGACAACCACAAGGGACTCGGCTTATGGCAGTTTGTAAGCCGAGTGGTCTACGAAATCCCTCGGCTTACAATAAGAACATGTCATCTTCTAAAAAAGCACCCGCCTTATAGCTCGTACTCGGTAAAGATATCTTCCACGTGTCTACAACGGAGGTGGCTGACGGCGGCGTCACAGAGAAGCCTATAAGCCGTGTGCCATGTAAAACCTCATGCCTTATATGGCATATAAGCTGTGAGCCCTGTGAAAGAACCCGTCTTAGATGGCATATAGGCCTTGTGCCTTGTGAAAGCAATTGGCTTACATTTCACATATTTTTTGCAACCCTTAACATTTACGCATAAATGGTTTTGAAATGATTTCCATTGCCCCTCCTTCCACTGCATAATGCCTACGCTTGTGGTTAGGATATCATATAGGATTTCCCAGACCTCTTCTGGACATGATTTCATTTGGCCGCGGGGCAAATCTACAATTTCCCGTTTTGAAATCATAGGAATGTAATAAATGTCTCAAATATTGCAAATGGACCCAAAAACTAGCAGAGTCTGGCACGTGTCATGCGATGGCATCCTTTAAGAGCACAAGAAGTTTCAAGGCCAATGAGGCAACGAGCCCTGTGAGGGAGTCCTGGATTAAGGGGTCCTCGGATAGCCGAACTATTGTTATGGGCCGGACTATGAGAGCTGCTTACCGAACACCGAAGGATTTGAAGGCCCAATCTCTTCGATGGAAGCTTTGGGAAACAAGGCTTGCGCTCCACGTCTGATGTAGTAGTTAGGAAAGTTTATCTCTTTGGTATGTAACCGACCATGTATAAACCCTAGGCATCCTCAGCATCTGTATAAGCCGGAAGGTTTTAGGGTATAGGCAGAACAACTCATCTAGGGTTAGACATACGATCTCGAGGTAGATCAACTCTGTAACCCCTTACACCATCAATACAATCAAGTAGGACGTAGGGTATTACCTCCATTGGAGGGCCCAAACCTGGGTAAACTCGTGTCCCCCCTCGTCTCCTATTACCGCTGATCCTAATCTCACAGTTTGGGACCCCCTACCCGAGATCCGTCGGTTTTGACATCGACATTGGTGCTTTCATTGAGAGTTCCTCTGTGAGCAAGATGGAATCGACGCATCGTCTCTTCATCAATGAAGAGGTTCGCAACATGGACGTTTTCGTCCTTGGATAGATCTTCGCCTTCGGCAGCGTTGTGCTGCATGCGGATTCCGCCAGTCATCTAGGCCACGTTGAGAGCTTCGCCCCTGATCAAGAGGTCAGATTTGGAAACTTAGAGTTCTTCGTCCACTCTCGAGGTGACCTGTCACTAATCGGGCTCACGGCTTCGCCTGTAGCCCCCGAGGACTGTGAGGCCTTAACCTCGAGCCCTTTCTTCGAACATGCCAATGGGGTCACCCCTGGCGGCAGTCCGATCTCTCATCCCGGTCTGGCCATCAAGCTATGTGACCTGACATGTGTTCCTTCCGAACATTCCCCATGGGTGGGCTTCACGGGGGTTAACTCCACAAGTTCCAAACAATTGGATCCGATCGGGCCCTTGGCGATCGACGAGGCCTTGGAGCAATTCTCGTCGATGAGGATCACCGATGATCCAGCCCCGATCTACACCCGGCCCGGTTACGGTTCGGGCAGGGATGGATTTTACGACCCACCCACCACCCACTTGATAGCCACCGGCGACGACTTAACCGACATGCTAGACTATGCCTCCGACGAGGCAAAATACATGGATGAAGAGGACTGTGCTCCCACCCCCGTTAACATCGGGAGTTGGGCCGCCACTTCTACATACGACATCTGCATGGTGGACACTCCTATCACCAACGACGACAATACGCCTCCCAACAACGGTGACAAATCAGGTGATGCGCCATCAAGGCGCCGGAAATCGCATAAGTGGTCCAAAAGAAAAAAGGGAAGAAGAGCTATTATCAGCAACGGGGAAGATAATGCCCCTGCCGATCATGACAATCCCGATATCCCCGAGCACCCGTTTGAGGGTCTGGAAGAGCCTAAGGATCAAAATGACCACGATACCGTCAATGACCCTGAAGGCGACGATTACCTTCCCCACGTCGAGGAGGAAGATATACCGGAAGCCGATGACTTGTACATCCTTGATAACCTCGAGGATCAGGAGGAACTCATGCAATGTCTCATAGCAACTTCTCGCAGCCTAAAGGACAAAGAGCGGAAACTCAAAGCCGAACAGGCCAACCTCAACGATCGATGGATGAAAGTCCTCTCAGCCGAGGAAGTATACGACACTAGCCCGTCAAACCAGCCCAAAGCTACCCTCGGAGAAGGTTGATGCCGCAATTCGACGACGAACTTACTGATACTCCATCTCCAAACCGTACTCCGTACGACAAGCCGGACCGCCCCCCTCGTGGTCGAGACAGGATGGCCGACGACACTGGTTACATACCGGCAGTGCCCAGAAGACGGGGCAAGGAACTATTAGAGGCCAATGACAGGTTCGACCTGAGAGATGACCTGGATCACAGAGCAGGCCGCACTAGATCCATTTATGGATCCAGAGAGTACGCACCCGATAGACGTGGTGAGTACATACCATGGTTTGACCAAAACAACAGAGTACGGGAACGCAACCGGCCCCATACAGACGCTGAATATAGGCGCTACATAACATGGGTTAGAGGCGCCGCTCGCCCTCTGTGCTTCACGGACGAGGTAATGCGGCATCAGTTCCTCGAAGGGTTCAAACCATTGAATATAGAACAATACGACGAGACCACTGACCCAACTGTATGGATCGAGGACTTCCGCCTCCATATCTACATGGCACACGAGGAGATGATCTCCATGCCATCAAATACCTACCTCTTAAGCTTAAGGGGTGATGTCTACTATGCAACTTTATTCTTGTAGACACGTGTTGGGCCTCCAAGCGTAGAGTTTTGTAGGACAATATCAATTTTCCCTCAAGTGGATGACCAAGGGTTATCAATCCGTGAGAGGTGTAGGATGAAGATGGTCTCTCTCAAACGACCCTGCAACCAAATAAAAGAAATCTCTTGTGTCCCCAACACACCCAATACAATGGCAAATTGTATAGGTGCACTAGTTCGGCGAAGAGATGGTGATAAAAGTGCAATATTGATGGTAGAAATATATTTTTATAATCTGAATAAATAAAAACAGCAAGGTTGCAAATAGTAAACGGGCACAAAACGGTATTGCAATGCTTGAAAATGAGGCCTAGGGTCCGTATTTTCGCTAGTGCAATTTCTCAACAGTGCTAACATAGTTGGATCATATAACCATCCCTCAACGTGCAACGAAGAATCACTCCAAACTTCCTATCTAGCGGAGAACATAAGAAGAAATTGTTTGTAGGGTACGAAACCACCTCAAAGCTATTCTTTCTGTTCGATCTATCCTAGAGTTCGTACTAAAATAACAGAAGCTATTCTTTTCGATCGATCTAATCAAGAGTTCGTACTAAAACAACACCAAATAGTTTCAGATTCATAATACTCAATCCAACACAAAGAACTTCAAGGAGTGCTCCAAGATTTCTATTGGAGAAACAAAGACAAGAACATGCATCAACCCCTATGCATAGATTACCCCAATGTCACCGCGGGAATCCGCAAGTTGAATGCCAAAATACATATCAAGTGAATCAATACGATACCCCACTGTCACCATGAGTATTCAATTGCAAGACATATATCAAGTGTTCTCAAATCTATTAAAGTATTCAATCCAATAACAACGAAATCTCAAAGGGAAAACTCAATTCATCACAAGAAGAGTATAGAGGGGAGAAACATCATATGATCCATCTATGTTAACAAAGCCCATGATATATCAAGATCGTGACATCTCAAGATCACGAGAGAGAGAGAGAGATTAAACACATGGCTAATGGTACAAACCCTCGGCCTCGAGGGTGGACTAGTCCCTCCTCATCGTGGTGGCCGCCGGGATGATGAAGATTGCCCCCGGAGATGATTCCCCTCCGACAGGGTGCCAGAACGGGGTCTAGATTGGTTTTCGGTGGCTACAGAGCCTTGCGGCGGTGGAACTTCTGATCTAGGGCTACCCCAAAGGGTTTAGGAATATTTGGAAATTTATAGTGCAAAGAGGGGATGCGGGAGGTCACCGAGGTGGGCACAACCCACCTGGGCTAGCGCGCCCTGGTGGGTTGTGCCCCCCTCGGGGCACCCCCCAGGTGTAGTTGTGGCCCATTGGGTTCCTTCTAGTGCAAAAAAAATCTCCAAAAAGTTTCGTGGTGTTTGGACTCCGTTTGATATTGATTTCCTGCGATGTAATAAACAAGCATGGCACTGGGCACTGGGTCAATAGGTTAGTCCCAAAAAATGATATAAAGTTGCTATAAAATGATTGTAAAACATCTAAGAATGATAAAATAACGGCATGAATACTTCATTTTAGATACGTTGGAGACGTATCAGCATCCCCAAGCTTAATTCCAACTCGTCCTCGAGTAGGTAAATGATAAAAGAAATAATTTATGAAGTGTGAATGCTAGCAAAGTGCATAAGTTTGATCAATGATAATTTCAATCACTTTTCCTAGCATCATAATAGCAATTCTTTCTTATAAAACGTCTCATGTTAAAGTAGCAACCAATTCACATGTTAAGGTTCAAACCATGAATTCTCTTGAAACTCAACAACCTATGTTCTCAGTCACCAAGAAATTGCAATTCAACTTATTCAAGAGAGTTTAAGTAAGAGCTCCACATACTCAACCATCATATAGTCTTTTATGCTTGCTAACACTCACCGTGTACACATGAGCAAAATGTTTCAACCGGACACATAGAAAGATAGGGGCTTATTGTTTTGCCTCCCAACGTATTCACCTCAAGGGTGATGTCAACAATAATAACTCATGCTACCCATATTCAACTGGACACATGTGCCTAGATCTTTCCTCACCACATGATGCTTGCCAAAGGAGAAAAATAAAAAGGAATAGAGAGAAAACTTTGACTCCTTGCATAAAAGTAAATACTGAAAAGTAAAAGATAGGCCCTTCACAGAGGGAAGCAGAGGTTGCCATGCACTTTGTATGCTCAACGCCTTAGTGCAAAAGAACATCACGTTATATTGCCCCTTATGATAGCAACCTTCACTATGCAGTCCGTCGCTTTTATTACTTTGCCATCACAAGTTCGTACAACGCTCAATTTTCTCTTACACTAAATGATCTAACACTTTTAGAAGAAAATTTTATTACCTTATTGCACCGATGACAACTTACTTGAAGGATCTTTCTCAATCCTTAGGTAGGTATGGTGGAATCTTGAAAATAAGATTTGGGTTTAAGGGTTTTTGGATGCACAAGTAGTATCTCTACTTGGTGCGGAATTTTTGGCTAGCAAAGATGGGGGGCAATCACCACATGTCGAAGGATCTATGACAATATAACTTCTATGTGAATATGAACAAACATAAATCATTACATTGTCTTCCTTGTCCAACGTCAACAATTTTGGCATATAATATTTTGATGGGGGCTCACAATCACAAAAGACTTCCAGGATAGTGTATCTGCATGTGAAAGTTCTCTTCCTTATACTAATTATTCGTGAATTGCTTGTATGACCAATATTGTGATTGACAAGCCTCAAAAGATTTCACTTTCTAAACCCAATGTGAAGCTACCACTAGGCATGATATGGTTTCAACTTCATGACATTCAATTTATTCAGCAATTTACTCATAGGATATAAGTGAATCACAAGAGTAAACGACATAAAAAAGAGCTTCGTTGACGGGATGTGAATGCCGCTTACTTAGCCTCCTTGGAAATTACTCGAGGACGCTATTTTATTTAAAAACTTTAAGATCTAATTATTTTATTAAAACAACAAGCAAAACAAAATAATATTTCAAGAATAGCACACATCATGTGAAGATGCAAAAACTTAGGATCAACCGATACTAACCGATAATTGTTGATGAAGAAAGGTGGGATGCCTACTGAGGCATCCCCAAGCTTAGGTGCTTGATACATCTTGAAATATTATCTTGGTATGCCTTGGGCATTCCCAAGCTTGAGCTTTTGTGTCTCTTTCAATCCTCTCATATCACGGTTTACCTAATACTGAAAACTTCATCCACACAAAACTCAAAAAGAACTCATGAGATAGGTTAGTACACATAATAATAAATCAACTCTTAATTACTGCCAAGACAAGTTGCATAATAAGTTTCAAACATTATGTACTGTATAATATCATTTCCTCAATTCATATCTACCAATATAGGCTATGGAAACTATAGGATAAGTAGATAATGAAACTATGATAGCAATCTATCTAAACAGAACAGTCTGTAGCAATTTATGAAAACAGTGTACTTATGTAACTCAAAAAATTATGAAATTTTTTTACATGCTATAAAATTTATATTAACATACTGTTCAAAAATTTCAGAAACTTTCCATGTTCCAGTAAAATATGAAAATTCAAACACTACAACCAAAGTTTTTGTTTTTACACAGCACTCATCAAAACATGCAATGCAAGCATCCTAAGGCAATTCTTGGAACTTTTTATTGAAAAAATAGATTATAAATAACACCTAACAGAAGCTAACAAAATATAATGACGATCCAAGAAAATCACATATTGTGTGACGAATAAAAATATAGCTCCAAGTAAGATATATCGATAGTGTTGAAGACTATAGAGGGGATGCCTTCCGGGGCATCCCCAAGCTTAGGTGCTTGAGTATTCCTTGTATATTACCTTGGGGGTTCCTTGGGCATCCCCAATCTTAGGTTCTTGTCACTCCTTATTCTCCTCATATCGGTGTCTCACCCAAAACCTGAAAACTTCAATCACACAAAACTTAACGGAACTTCGTGAGATGGGTTAGTATGATAAAGAGCAAACCATTTCACTTTGGTACTGTCAAGACAAGATCCATAATTGTTCTCACACAATTACTACTGTATAATATCATTTCCACAATTTATATTGAGTAATAAGCCATAGAAACTAGAAAATAAGCAAACTATGCATTGAGAACAGAATCTGTCAAAAACAGAACAGTTTATAGTAATCTGTACTCCAACCATACTTCTGCTACTATAATTTTTTTGAAAACTTAGGAACACGTGAGAAATTTGTATATTAATCTTCTGCAAAAAGAATCAACTCAAAATCACTCTTCTGTTAAAAATTAGAATTATTTTCATGAGCACAAAAGTTTTTGTTTTTCAGCAAGATCAAATCAATTATCACCCCACATGATCCCAAAGGCTTTACTTGGTACTTTATTGAAATAAAAGCAATAAAAAATGATTACTACAGTATCTTAATCATGTGAACACACAAAAACAGTAGGTAAAAGTGTTGGGTTGTCTCCCAACAAGCGCTTTTCTTTTATGCCTTTTAAGCTAGGCATGATGATTTCAATGATGCTCGCATAAAAATAAAGAATTGAAACATAAAGAGAGGATCATGAAGCATATGAATAGTACATTTAAGCCTAACCCATTTCCTATGCATAGGTATTTTGTGAGCAAACAATTTATGGGAGCAAGAATCAACTAGCATAGGAAGGCAAAACAAGCATAGCTTCAAGATTTTCAACACGTAGAGAGGAAGCTTGATATTATTGCAATACCTACAAGCATATGTTCCTCTCTCATAATATTTTTCAGTAGAATCATGAATGAATTCAAAAATATAGCTATCACATAAAGCATTCTTTTCATGGTGCATAAGCATAGAGATTTTGTTACTCTCCACATAAGAAAATTTATTCTCATCAATAGTAGTGGGAGCAAACTCAACAAAATAACTATCATGTGATTGAAAATTAAAATCACGATGACAAGTTTCATGGTTATCATTATTATTTATAGCATACATGTCATCACCATAATCATCATATATAGGAACTTTGTTGTCATAATCAATAGCAACCTCTTCCAAATAGTGGATTCATCATTAAATAAAGTCATGACCTCTCCAAATCCACTCTCATCAATATAATCATCATAAATAGGAGGCATGCTTTCATTATAACAAATTTCCACATCAAAACTTGGGGGACAAAAAATATCATGTTCATCAAACATAGCATCCCCAAGCTTATGGCTTTGCATATCATTAGCACCATGGATATTCAAAGAATTCATACTAACAACATTGCAATCATGCTCATCATTCATTCCAATCATTTTATTGAATTCTTCTTCTATTAATTGAGCACAATTTTCTGATCCATCATTTTCAAGAAAGATATTATAAATATGATCAACAATATGATGCAGCCTCAATTAAATTTTTATGTAGTTTTCTTTTATAAACCAAACTATTGATAAAACAAGAAACTAAAAGATTCGATTGCACGATCTAAAGATATACCTTCATGCACTCACCTCCCCGGCAACGGTGCCTGAAAAGAGCTTGATGTCTACTACGCAACTTTATTCTTGTAGACACGTGTTGGGCCTCCAAGCGCAGAGTTCTGTAGGATAGTAGCGATATCCCCTCAAGTGGATGGCATAAGGTTTATCAATCCGTGAGAGGTGTAGGATGAAGATGGTCTCTCTAAAACGACCCTGCAATCAAATACAAGAAATCTCTTGTGTCCCCAACACACCCAATACAATGGAAAAATGTATAGGTGCATTAGTTCCGCGAAGAGATGGTGATAAAAGTGTAATATTGATGGTAGAAATCTATTTTTATAATCTGAATAAATAAAAACAGCAAGGTTGCAAATAGTAAACGGGCTCAAAAACAGTATTGCACTGCTTGAAAATGAGGCCTAGGGTCCGTACTTTGGCTAGTGCAATTTCTCAACAGTGCTAACATAGTCGGATCATATAACCATCCCTCAACGTACAACGAATAATCACTCCAAAGTTCCTAACTAGCAGAGAACATAAGAAGAAATTGTTTGTAGGGTACGAAATCACCTCAAAGCTATTCTTTCCGTTCGATCTATCCTAGAGTTCGTACAAAAATAACAGAAGCTATTCTTTCTGATCGATCTAATCAAGAGTTCGTACTAAAACAACACCAAATAATTTCAGATTCATAATACTCAATCCAACACAAAGAACTTCAAGGAGTGCCCCAAGATTTCTACCGGAGAAACAAAGACAAGAACATGCATCAACCCCTATGCATAGATTACCCCAATGTCACTGCGGGAATCCGCAAGTTGAATGCCAAAATACATATCAAGTGATTCACTACGATACCCCATTGTCACCACGAGTATTCAATTGCAAGACATATATCAAGTGTTATCAAATCCATTAAAGTATTCAATCCGATAACAACGAAATCTCAAAGGGAAAACTCAATTCATCACAAGAAGAGTATAGAGGGGAGAAACATCATATGATCCATCTATGTTAACAAAGCCCATGTATCAAGATCGTGACATCTCAGGATCATGTGTGAGAGAGATTAAACACATAGCTACAGGTACAAACCCTCAGCCCCGAGGGTGGACTACTCCCTCCTCATCGTGGTGGCCGCCGGGATGATGAAGATTGCCACCAGAGATGATTCCCCCTCCGGCAGGGTGCCGGAATGGGGTCTAGATTGGTTTTCGGTGGCTACAGAGCCTTGCGGAGGCAGATCTTTTTTCTAGGGCTACCCCAAAGGGTTTCGTAATATTTGGGAATTTATTGTGCAAAGAGGGGGTGCGGGATGCCACCGAGGTGGGCACAACCCACCTGGGCGCGCTAGGGGGCCCTGACGCACCCTGGTGGGTTGTGCCCCCTCGGTTAACCCCCAGGTGTAGCTCTGGCCCATTGGGTTCCTTCTGGTCCAAAAAAATCTCCAAAAAGTTTTGTGGTGTTTGGACTCCGTTTGATATTGATTTCCTGCAATGTAAAAAACAAGCAAAAAATAACAACTGGCACTGGGCACTGGGTCAATAGGTTAGTCCAAAAAAATGATATAAAGTTGCTATAAAATGATTGCAAAACATCCAAGAATGATAAAATAACAACATGAATACTTCATAAATTATAGATACATTGGAGACGTATCAAGGGGCCAGCTCGGCACTGGTTAAACAACCTCCCCAAAAACTCCATTGGATGCTGGGAAGACCTAGATTTCTCGTTCCGCTCTAACTTCCAGGGGACCTATGCCCGCCCACCGGACCCTTCCGATCTCAGCAACATCGTCTAGAAGTCCGTCGTGTCCACCGGCAGTTCTGGAATCGGTTCTTGACTTAGAAGAACCAAATCGTCGACTGTCCGGATGCTTAGGTCATAGCCTCCTTTCGGCACAATATTCGGGACGAATGGCTGGCCCGCCAGCTAGGCCAGGACAAGCCTCAAACTATGTCCGCCCTTACCTCCCTCATGACCCGCTTTTGCGTGGGCGAGGATAACTGGCTGGCTAGACGCAGCCACAATTCTGAAGATCCCGTGGCACCTGAAGCCCAGGATGGCAACTCAAAGCCAAAGCGCAGTAAGAATAAGTGCCGACACAATAATAATGATGTCGATGACACGACTATTAATGCCGGATTCCACAACTCCTGACCTGGGCAGCGGAAGAAGCCCCCTAAAGGCAATCGTGACGGACCCACTCAGATCGAAAAGATCATGGAAAGGCCTTGAAAAATCCATGGAACTTCGAAAAAGCCCGCCAACCACACAAAACGCAACTGCTGGGTGCTTAAATAGGCTGGCAAGACACACCCCGAAGACCAAGGAAAAAGCTCACACAACAAGGACAAAGATGAGCCTCGGGGTCCAATTGGTGGCGGTCCGAAGAAGTTCCCTCCCGAAGTGAAAATGATGAACATGATATACGCCACCCACATACCGAAGAAGGAGAGGAAGCACGCCCTTCGGGAAGTCTACGTGGTAGAACCCGTAGCCCCAAAGTACAACCCATGGTCGGCATACCCGATCACCTTTGATCGGCGTGATCATCAGACTAGTATCTGCCATGGGGGTTTGGCGGCCGTCGTCCTAGATCCATTATAGATGGGTATCACCTCACAAAGGTCTTAATGGACGGAGGAAGTAGCCTTAACCTGATTTACTCAGATACGGTGAAAAATATGGGCATTAACCCATCAAGGATCAAACCCAGCAGCACTACCTTAAAAGGAGTGATCCCGGGCGTTGAGGCCCGATGCACGGGCTCAATAACTCTAGAGGTCGTGTTCGGCTCACTCGAGAACTTTTGCAGCGAAGACTTGATCTTCGACATTGTGCCCTTCCTCGGCGGCTATCATGTGATGCTTCGACGGACAACGTTTGCTCGTTTCAACGTAGTCCCACACTACGCATACCTCAAGCTCAAGATGCCGGGCCCCAAGGGGGTCATTACTATCAACGACAACACCGAGCGCTCCCTTAGAACTGAGGAACATGCATTGTCCCTAGCGGTCGAATTCAGCTATAAAGAAGATCAACAAGTTTCGACATCCGCCATAAAGGCACATAAAGCTGGGAAGCGAGTTCGGCTTCAGACCGAAAACTCGGATCCTTCCTCTTCCCCTCTATAGGGACTCGCCCCCACCGCACAATATCTGGACCAGCAAAGTATGTGACGAGGAGGCACAACTTCGCACTTAAAATTCCATGGGAAAGCGGTGGGGAAATAAAGGTGGGTGTTCGGCTGCCCCGACCTACTACCACCAATATGTTGGGAGACGTAGTAGTAAATCAAAATTTTCCTACGTTCACCAAGATCTATCTATGGAGAAACCAGCAACGAGAGGGGAGAGATTGCATCTTCATACCTTTGAAGATCGCTAAGCGGAAGCGTTACAAGAACGCGGTTGATGGAGTCGTACTCGCAGCGATTCAGATCGCGGTAGATCCGATCAAGTGCCGAACGGACGGCACCTCCGCGTTCAACACACGTGCAGCCCGGTGACGTCTCCAACACCTTGATCCAGCAAGGAGGAAGGAGAGGTTGGGGAAGGTCTCCAACAGCAGCACGACGGCGTGGTGGTGGTGGAGTAGCAAGGTATTCCGACAGGGCTTCGCCTAAGCGCTGCGGAGGAGGAAGAAGAGAGGTAGGGCTTCGCCGTGAGAGAGAGATCAAATCTTGTCTCAAAACATCCAAAACCTCAAGTATATATAGGAGGAGGGACGTGGAGGGCTGGCTTGGCCTCTACTCCAAAGAGGAGATGGCCGGCCGAATTAAAGGGAGAGTCCACCTCCCACAAAGGAGGTGGATCTCCTCCTTTTAAATCCTTTTTGCCTTATCTCCTTATCTCCAGCCGCATGGGCCTTTAGCAAAAGTCTTGCCCAGCCCAATAAGGGCTGGCACACTTTATCTAACAGCCCATGTGGTCCTTTGGTCGTCACACCCCTCCCGGGGGTCATCCGGCACCCTCCCGGCACTCCCGGTACACTACTGATGAGCCCGAAAACTTTCCGGTGACCAAAACTGGACTTCCTATATATCAATCTTTACCTCCGGACCATTCTGGAGCTCCTCGTGACGTCCGGGATCTCATCCGGGACTCCGAACAACCTTCGGTAATCACGTATACCTTTTCCCTATAACCCTAGCGTCATCGAACCTTAAGTGTGTAGACCCTACGGGTTCGGGAGACACATAGACATGACCGAGACACCTCTCCGGTCAATAACCAACAGCGGGATCTGGATACCCATGTTGTCTCCCACTTACTCCACGATGATCTCATCGGATGAACCACGATGTCAAGGATTCAATCAATCCCGTATACAATTCCCTTTGTCTATCGGTATGATACTTGCCCGAGATTCGATCGTCGGTATCCCCATACCTTGTTCAATCTCGTTACCGGCAAGTCTCTTTACTCGTTCCGTAATACATCATCCCGTGACTAACTCCTTAGTCACATTGAGCTCATAATGATGATGTCTTACCGAGTGGGCCCAGAGATACCTCTCCGTCACACGGAGTGACAAATCCCAGTCTCGATTCATGCCAACCCAACAGATACTTTTGGAGATACCCGTAGTGCACCTTTATAGCCACCCAGTTACGTTGTGACGTTTGGCACACCCAAAGCATTCCTACGGTATCCGGGAGTTGCACAATCTCATGGTCTAAGGAAACGATACTTGACATTGAAAAGCTTTAGCAAACGAACTACACGATCTTGTGCTATGCTTAGAATTGGGTCTTGTCCATCACATCATTCTCCTAATGATGTGATCCCGTTATCAATGACATCCAATGTCCATGGCCATGAAACCGTGACCATCTATTGATCAACGAGCTAGTCAACTAGAGGCTCACTAGGGACATGTTGTGGTCTATGTATTCACACATGTATTATGGTTTCCGGTCAACACAATTATAGCATGAACAATAGACAATTATCATGAACAAGGAAATACAATAATAACCATTTTATTATTGCCTCTAGGGCATATTTCCAACAGTCTCCCACTTGCACTAGAGTCAATAATCTAGTTCACATCACCATGTGATTAACACTTACATCACCATGTGATCATATCATCATGTGATTAACACCCAATAAGTTCTGGGGTTTGTTCATGTCCTGCTCGTGAAAGAGGTTTTAGTCAACGGGTCTGCGACATTCAGATCCGTGTGTACCTTACAAACTTTCCATGTCATATTTGTAGATACTACTCCCATGCTCCACTTGGAGCTATTCCAAATGGCTGCTCCACTATACGTAGCTGGATTTCTACTAAGAGTCATCCGGATTGGTTTTAAAGCTTGCATCATCGTAACACTTTACGATGAACTCTTTATCACCTCCATAATCGAGAAATATTTCCTTAGTTCTCAAGTTACTAAGGCTAACTTTGACCGCTGTCTAGTGATCCACTCTTGGATTACTCTTGTACCCCTTGACAGACTCATGGCAAGGCACACACAGGTGCGGTACACAGCATGGCATACTATATAGAGCCTATGGCTAAAGCATAGGAGATGACACTCATCTCTTCTTTATCTTCTGCCGTGGTCGGGTATTGAGTCTTACTCAATTTCACACCTTACAATACAGTCAAGAACTCCTTCTTTGACCCATCTATTTTGAACTCCTTCAAAAACTTGTCAAGGTATGTCTTCGTCGAAAAAACTTATCAAGCGAATAGATCTATCCCTATAGATCTTGATGCTCAATAAAATAGTAGCTTTATCTGGGTCTTCCTTTGAAAAACAAAACTTTTCAAACAACCCTTCATGCTCTTCCAGAAATTCTACATCATTTCCGATCAATAATATGTCAACTACATATTCTTATAAGAAATTCCATAGTGCTCCCACTCACTTTCTTGCAAATACAAGTTTCTCATAAACTTTGTATAAACTTAAACACTTTGATCACCTCATCAAAGCATATATTCCAACTCCGAGATGCTTGCTCCAGTCCATAGAAGGATCGCTGGAGTTTGCATATTATTAGCATCCTTAGGATTGACAAAACCTTCTGGTTGTATCACATACAACTCTTCCTCACATAAACCATTACGGAAACCTTGTTTTGTCATCCATCTGCCAGATTTCATAATCGAAAAATGCAGCAACTGCTAACAAAATTTTAATAGACTTTTAGCATCGCTACAGATGAGACAATCTCATTGCAGTCAACTCCTTGAACTTGGCGGAAACTTCTTTGCGACAAGTCGAGCTTTATAAACGGTGACATTTCACCATTAGCGTCTATGTTTATCTCAAAGGTCCATTTGTACTCAATGACCCGCCATTCAACAGGCAAGTCTACCAAAGTCCATACTTGGTTTTCATACATGGATCCTTTCTCGGATTTCATGGCTCCTAGCCATTTGTTGGAATCCGGGCCCACCATCGCTTCTCCATAGTTCGTAGGTTCATCGTTGTCCAACAACATGATTTCCAAGACAGGGTTGTCGTACTACTCAGGAGCAGTACGCGTCCTTGTCGACCTACGAGGTTCGATAGTGACTTGATCCGAAGCTTCATGATCATCATCATTAACTTCCTTTTCAACTAAGTAGGCTCTACAGAAACATCTTTCTGTGTTGCGCTATTCTCTGGTTGAAACAAAGGTTCAACAACCTTATCAAGTTCTATCTTCCTCCCACTCAATTCTTTCGAGAGAAACTCTTTCTCAAAAAGGACCCGTTCTTAGCAACAAACACCTTTTGCGCTTGGATCTGAGATAGAAGGTATACCCAATGTCTCATTAGGGTATTCTATGAAGATGCATTTGTCTGCTTTGAGTTCGAGCTCGCTAGGTGAAAAACCCATTTTCACATAAGCGTCGCAGCCCCAAACATTAAGAAATGACAGCTTAGGCTTCTGTCAAACCATAATTCTCACGGTGTCATCTCAACAGACTTAGATGGTGCCCTGTTAAAGTGAATGGATTTGTCTTTAATGCATAACCCCATAACGATAGTGGTAAAACGATAAGAGACATCATAGTACTCACTATATCTAATAGAGCACGACTACGACGTTCGAACACACCATCACACTATGGTGTTCCAGGAGGCGTGAGCTGTGAAACAATTTCCACATTGTCTAAAATTGCATACCAAACTCGTAACTTAGATATTCACCTCCATGATCATATCATAGACATTTATCTTCTTGTCACGATGATCTTTAACTTCACTCTGAAACTCCTTGAACCTTTCAAACATTTCAGATTCGTGTTTCATTAAGTAAATATCCCCATATTTACTCAAATCATCAGTGAAGGTAAAGAAAAACAACGATATCCACTGTGTGTTTCAACACTCATTGGACCACATACATCAACATGTATTAATTCCAATAAGCCACTTGCCCGCTCCATCATATTGGATGACGGGGTCTCAGTCATCTTGCCCAAGAGGCATGGCTCGCATGTCTCAACCGATTCGAAATCGAGTGAGTCAAAAAACATCCATCATCATGGAGTTTCTTCATGCGATTTATACCAATATGACATTACGTGGCAGTGCCACAAGCATGTGGTACTATCATTATTAACTTTGTATCTTTTGGTACCAATGTTATGAATATGTGTACTACTACGATCATGATTCGATAAACCATTTCGAGTGGGTGCATGACCATTGAAGGCATTATCCATGTAAACAGAATAACCATTATTCTCTAACTTATATGAATAACCGTATCGCACTAATCATGATCTAATCACGTTTATGCTCAACGCAAACACCAAATAACATTTATTTAGGTTTATCACAAATCCTGAAGGTAGAGAGAGCGTGCGATGGTGATCACATCAATCTTGGAAATACTTCCAACACACATCGTCACCTTTCACCTAGCTAGTCTCCATTTACTCCGTAGCTTTTATTTCGAGTTGCTAACACTTAGCAACCGAACCGGTATCTAATACCCAGGTGCTACTAGGAGTACCAGCAAGGTACACATCACTAACACGTATATCAAATATACTTCCATTGACATTACCAGCCTTCTTATCTACCAATCATCTAGGGTTTTTCCGCTTCAGCGAACATTCTCCTCATAACAGAAGCACTTAGTCTCGGGTTCGGGCTCAACCTTGGGTTTCTTCACTAGAGCAACAACTGGCTTGCCATTCCTGAAGTTTTTCCCTTCTTGCCCTTGCCCCTTTTGAAACTAGTGGTTTTCACTTAACCATCAACACTTGATGCTCCTTATTGATTTCTACCTTCGTGGTGTCAAACATCATGAACAACTCAGGGATCATCTTATCCATCCCTGGCATGTTATAGTTCATCACGAAGCTCTAGTAGCTTGGTGGCAGTGACTTGGAGAACTGCATTAATCACTATCTCATCTGGAAGATTAACTCCCACTTGATTCAAGTGATTGTAGCACCCAGACAATCTGAGAACACGCTCACCGATTAAGCTATTCTCCTTTATCTTGCAGGCAAAGAATCTTGTTGGAGGTCTGATACCTCTCAACATAGGCACGAGCTTGAGATCACAATCTCAGCTCCTAGAACATCTCATATGTTCTGTGACGTTCAAAACATTTTGAAGCCTCAATTCTAAGCCGTAATGCATGACGCACTGAACTATCACGTAGTCATCAAAAAGTGCCTGTCATATGTTCACAACATCTACAGACAACGCTTGAGGGAGTGATGCAGTTAGCGGTACATCAAAAACATAAGCTTTCTGTGCAGCAATGAAGACAATCCTCAGATCACGGACCCAGTCCGCATTATTGCTACCATCAACTTGCAACTTACTTTTCTCTAGGATTGTATCAATAAAACTGGGGAGCTACAGCGCGAGCTATCTACGACATAATTTGCAAGGACATTTTTAGACTAAGTTCATGATAATTAAGTTCATTTAATCAAATTATTAATGAACTCCCACTTAGATAGACATCTCTCTAGTCTTCCAAGTGATACATGATCCATGTCAACTAGCCCGTGTCCGATCATCACGTGAGACGGACTAGTCATCCATGGTGAACATCTCTATGTTGATCGTATCTTCTATACGACTCATGTTCGACCTTTCGGTCTTCCGTGTTCCGAGGCCATGTCTGTACATGCTAGGCTCGTCAAGTCAACCTAAGTGTTTCGCATGTGTAAATCTGGCTTACACCCGTTGTATGCGAACGTTAGAACCTATCACACCCGATCATCACGTGGTGCTTCGGAACGACGATCCTTAGCAACGGTGCACAGTTAGGGTGAACACCTTTCTTGAAATTTTATTGAGAGATCATCTTATTTACTACCGTCGTTCTATGCAAATAAGATGTAAACATGATAAACATCACATGCAATCAATATAGTGACATGATATGGCCAATATCATTTTGCTCCTATGATCTCCATCTTCGGGGCACCATGATCATCACTGTCACCGGCACGACACCATGATCTCCATCATCATGATCTCCATCATTGTGTGTTCATGAAGTTGTCTCGCCAACTATTACTTCTACTACTATGGCTAACGCTTAGCAATAAAGTAAAGTAATTACGTGGCGTTTATGATTGACACGCAGGTCATACAATAAATAAGACAACTCCTATGGCTCCTGCCGGTTGTCATAATCATCGACATGCAAGTCGTGAATCCTATTACAAGAACATGATCAATTCATACATCACAATGCATCACATCACATCCTTTGGCCATATCACATCACAAGGCACATGCTGCAAAAACAAGTTAGACGTCCTCTAATTTGTAGTTGCAAGTTTTTACGTGGCTGCTATAGGTTACTAGCAAGAACGTTTCTTACCTACGTCAACACCACAACGTGATTTGCCAATTGCTATTTACCCTTCATAAGGACCCTTTTCATCGAATCCGATCCGACTAAGGTAGGAGAGACAGACACCCGCTAGCCACCTTATGCATCCAGTGCATGTCAGGCGGTGGAACCGGTCTCACGTAAGCGTACGTGTAAAGTTGGTCCGGGCCGCTTCATCCCACAATACCGCCGAATCAAGATAAGACTAGTAGCGGCAAGCAAATTAACAAACTCGACGCCCACAACTGCTTTGTGTTCTACTCGTGCATAGATTCTACGCATAGACCTAGCTCATGATGCCACTGTTGGGAGACGTAGTAGTAAATCAAAATTTTCCTACGTTCACCAAGATCTATCTATGGAGAAACCAGCAACGAGAGGGGAGAGATTGCATCTTCATACCTTTGAAGATCGCTAAGCGGAAGCGTTACAAGAACGCGGTTGATGGAGTCGTACTCGCAGCGATTCAGATCGCGGTAGATCCGATCAAGTGCCGAACGGACGGCACCTCCGCGTTCAACACACGTGCAGCCCGGTGACGTCTCCAACACCTTGATCCAGCAAGGAGGAAGGAGAGGTTGGGGAAGGTCTCCAACAGCAGCACGACGGCGTGGTGGTGGTGGAGTAGCAAGGTATTCCGACAGGGCTTCGCCTAAGCGCTGCGGAGGAGGAAGAAGAGAGGTAGGGCTTCGCCGTGAGAGAGAGATCAAATCTTGTCTCAAAACATCCAAAACCTCAAGTATATATAGGAGGAGGGACGTGGAGGGCTGGCTTGGCCTCTACTCCAAAGAGGAGATGGCCGGCCGAATTAAAGGGAGAGTCCACCTCCCACAAAGGAGGTGGATCTCCTCCTTTTAAATCCTTTTTGCCTTATCTCCTTATCTCCAGCCGCATGGGCCTTTAGCAAAAGTCTTGCCCAGCCCAATAAGGGCTGGCACACTTTATCTAACAGCCCATGTGGTCCTTTGGTCGTCACACCCCTCCCGGGGGTCATCCGGCACCCTCCCGGCACTCCCGGTACACTACTGATGAGCCCGAAAACTTTCCGGTGACCAAAACTGGACTTCCTATATATCAATCTTTACCTCCGGACCATTCTGGAGCTCCCCGTGACGTCCGGGATCTCATCCGGGACTCCGAACAACCTTCGGTAATCACGTATACCTTTTCCCTATAACCCTAGCGTCATCGAACCTTAAGTGTGTAGACCCTACGGGTTCGGGAGACACGTAGACATGACCGAGACACCTCTCCGGTCAATAACCAACAGCGGGATCTGGATACCCATGTTGTCTCCCACGTACTCCACGATGATCTCATCGGATGAACCACGATGTCAAGGATTCAATCAATCCCGTATACAATTCCCTTTGTCTATCGGTATGATACTTGCCCGAGATTCGATCGTCGGTATCCCCATACCTTGTTCAATCTCGTTACCGGCAAGTCTCTTTACTCGTTCCGTAATACATCATCCCGTGACTAACTCCTTAGTCACATTGAGCTCATAATGATGATGTCTTACCGAGTGGGCCCAGAGATACCTCTCCGTCACACGGAGTGACAAATCCCAGTCTCGATTCATGCCAACCCAACAGATACTTTTGGAGATACCCGTAGTGCACCTTTATAGCCACCCAGTTACGTTGTGACGTTTGGCACACCCAAAGCATTCCTACGGTATCCGGGAGTTGCACAATCTCATGGTCTAAGGAAACGATACTTGACATTGAAAAGCTTTAGCAAACGAACTACACGATCTTGTGCTATGCTTAGAATTGGGTCTTGTCCATCACATCATTCTCCTAATGATGTGATCCCGTTATCAATGACATCCAATGTCCATGGCCATGAAACCGTGACCATCTATTGATCAACGAGCTAGTCAACTAGAGGCTCACTAGGGACATGTTGTGGTCTATGTATTCACACATGTATTATGGTTTCCGGTCAACACAATTATAGCATGAACAATAGACAATTATCATGAACAAGGAAATACAATAATAACCATTTTATTATTGCCTCTAGGGCATATTTCCAACACAATACGTCTTCGAACAAGATGCATGTGCTCCTAAAAGAGCTTGCCGACGGAGTAAAGCTCATGTTTAATGTTGCGGCCTCTCAAGATTTTGTACGCAAAATCCACCCACACTAACACCCATCAAGGTGCACCCAAGAGCAAGAGTCAACTAGCAAGGGGGCATATCGAGGACGTTAGGTCACCAATTAAAGACCCCTGGTACAACAACTCCCGTAGGACATTATTTCTTATTTTCTTTCGCATACCTGTAAATAGTTGCTTTGGCAATCCGAGTTATAAGAGTTTTTGAGAAATGCAAAATTGCATGGCGCAAGTACACCTCATGTGTCCTATTTTCGGCACATACTTTTTCTCCTTTCTTCCTCTTCTCGTGAACCTGTTCGGTATGACGCGAGGTAACCGACTAATAGACCGGGGGCTCGATTTCAAACACAAATCACCTTAACTATCATGTGTTCGGCATCTTGATGTTCGCTTTATATGCATAGGTTCCAAGCTATGTCTTTGGTCACTAAGTTGGGCTGGCCGGCTCCTGTGCTTGCCCCTTTATGTTCCGCTCGTTTTGCTAAAAGGGCAAAGGGAGCACCCCTGCGATTGTGCTTCCAGATAGTCCGGTCAAGCACCTAAGAGGAGAAAGCCGAAAACGAACTGTCATAGTATGCGATCCGATCTATGAACCCCAAGTTAGAAGTATTATACTTCAATCTTGGTAAGCGGTTATTCCGTGTTATACGAGGAATTTGCCTTTTACACAAACATTATGATGTTGGCTTCGGCCTCGGTTCGTCCGAACATCGCAAACACTCTGGTGGCTAATCGTACGCTTCCCATAGTCCTTTTCGCGCCCCTTTTGTTAAGTGAAAGAAATAAAGCACTATAGTCTGATTGCCTAGTCTGCTGCACTACACCGCCTTCGGGTTCCGATAATACTTCTAAGGGACATAGTGCATTGGCATATACACCGCAGGTAGTATCTACGTGGGGGCTGAAACTGACAACTCGCATCTTTCAGCATTAAACGACCACACAGGAGTTATATAGGAATAAAAAACCACATCAGAGCGGATACTAATATCATTAAAAGTTATCATGAGTCTTCGGACACGTTACAAGTTCATTCAAATAATTTTTCACCCGAACACTGCGACACTATCACCCGCGCACTCTCCATCACTCCATCAAAGTATATCTCAGGGCGTCGGTGCTCCTTTCCGGGTGGCGGCGGGTCGGTGGTGACCTCATCGGACTAAGCCTCGTCCAATGCACTTTGGCCTTGGCAAGGGCCATCCGGACCCCTTCGATGCAGGAGGAGCGCTTGACCGCGTCGAGGCGGGGTGTGGCAGCAATCATTCTTTGCACCACACCGAAGTAACTACCTAGGAGATCGGTAGATGCGCCTGAGGATCACCACACCCGGTTCAGCAATTCGAATCTGCTATCTCCGAATACGCACTTTAGGGAGTACGGCTTACCATCGATTATTTCCTTGGCTCGGTGCACTTGCTGCTCGAAGAACCATCTGTCCATCCGCTCCTTCTAGAGATCGGATTTCATGGTGGACAGTTCGACCAAGCTCGCCTTATTCTTTTGCTCCAAGGCCTCACACTTTTTGCTAGCGTTCGTGAGCTCATCCTGTATCTCCGCCACACGAGCTTGGTGCTTATCGCTGGTGGATCGTAGGGCGGAGAGTGCGGTGGCCACTTCTTTGGCCACCGCCTTCTCAACGACCACCTCGTCTTTGGCACGTTGAAGCTCGGCCTTGAGCTTTTCGATCTCTTTCGATGAAGCTGCAAAATGACAAAACTTTATATAATAGGAATCTGCATTGAGAGTATTCGGGGAAAAGTATTCAGATTTATTTCGGACTTACCCTGTGCCTCGTCGAACCTCTTGTTGAGGGCTTCCACCTCATCCTCGGGGCACTTGAGCTTCCGATGTAGCTCGTCCAGCTCGGCACCATTTTTGGCCGCCGCTGATGACGAAGCCTACATTACACACACAATTCCTACATCACATCGTCACTCACTTCCCGAATTATAGACAATCCGATCATACATCGACTTATTCTAGCATGCTAAACACTTAGAGTGCTTTTAGTGCATTATCAGATTCAGATGTGACCCCTAGGAGAGCTTGTTCACCTCACCTAGGGCTCGGGGGCTGCCATGTATACAATACGAATAAATAAAGATCTTAGCAAAATATTAGGCGACTTACTTGAAAGCCCGCAAGGAGACCTTTGAAGTCCTCCTTCAGTCCGTTGTCAATGTACTGGACGCTTTTTAGTACCGCACCCATAAGGGTGCGGTGATCTCGGGGATGGAGGCAATCGATATAGCCTCCTCCTTGGCCGACCACTAGTTGGTTGGCGGTGCCGGGGATGATCGGATTTACCGATCACCCACCGGAGATTGGACCGGTGCCTCCGGAAGCATAGTGCACTCCGGAGATGTCCTCGAAGGGGACTGATTGCCCGCTCGTCCGGCCTCCTCAGTGTCCGAGCAGGGCGTTGTCCCCTGGTCTTCGACGACCGAAGCGTTAGACTCGGCCACGGTGCTTTCTCCCTCGCCCCCTGTGTCCGCCTCCATTGGAGTAGGCTGGGGCGACACCTCCACGATGTCCTTCGTGGTGCTTGGAGTGGTGGGGTGCGAGGCATCCCCACTCTCCGCCATTTCGGCGGGCGGGGTCTCCCCATTCGATACCACCTTGGTGGGGATAATGCATGGGGGACAGTTGGACCAATAACCTACGTGTTAGCAAACTCTGAATCTACTGGTTATAGGTAGGAGGGTCTTCGGATCCTAACCTGGATGGAGGGGGCTTGACCTTAGGCTCCTTCATGGAACCTCCTCGGGGTCTTTAGACGTGGAGCTCGAGTCCGAGCTGTCGTCGGACAAGACCACCCGCGCCTGTCGCGCCCTCTTCGTGGCAGGTGAAGCAACCTGCCCCGGCGCGTCCGAAGATGCCATTCTCTTCTTGGCGCGGGTGGAGTTGCCTCACCCCTCGCTCTCGACCCCCTCCTCCTCTTTGGCCTCCACCTGATTTGATGAGGTGGGGGTGTCTTCGGATGCAGCGTCAGGCTGGTCCTTGATGCGGCGGCCAACCTGGCCTGGTTCTTCTTCTTCTCTTTCTTCGTGGGAGGCTCGTAAGGCTTCTCCATGAGCATCTTGGCTAACAGTCCGGTCTTCTCGTCTTCGGGCTGAGGAGCCGGACTGTTGATGTTGGTGGCTTTCTTCTGCCATCTCTGCTAGAATGGATCGGATAAGAGGATGTAGGGATTCTGTGTGTAGTAAAACCAACCAAGCTGGGGAATATCATACCTCGGAATCCGGCTTGGCAGCGTGCCGACCCTTTTCCTCCTCCTCGGATGGCCAGCTCTTCATCGACTTGAAGAGCTCCTTCCACAGCTTCTCCCGCATAGTGCGGAAGGGATTCTGGACTGTGGGCTCGGCTTCGAGTTCTTGAGACCACAGAAGAGTGTCCCGACGTTGGCAGGGGAGGATGCGTCTCCAGAGCATCACCTGGACCACATCGGCTAGCTTGATGCCCCCTTGACCAGGGAGCGGAGGCGCTTCTGTAGGTCAGTCACCTCTTTGCCCGAACCCCAGAACAGGCCCTTTTCAGGCCACGAAGCCAATCTGGTGGGGGGACCGGATCTGAATGCGGCGGCGGGGAGTTGGCCCTCTTCTCGTGGTTCCGTGACATAGAACCACTCCTTTTGACATCCTTTGATGGTGTCGATGAAGGTGCCCGACGGCCACCCGACGCGGGCGAGCTTGCTGATGACGGCCTTGCCACAGCCCGTGTGCTTGCCACCGACGCACTTGGGCTTGATATTGAAGACCTTCAGCCAGAGCCCAAAGTGCGGCTCGACGTGCAGGAAGTCCTCGCAGACGAGGATGAACGCCAAGATGTGCATGATGGATTTCGACTAGAGGTCATGGAAGTCGAGGCCGTAGAAGCTGACGAAGGGGTGGAGTGGGAAGCTCAACCCCCTGATGAAGTGGGGGATGAACACCACCCTCTCGCCTGACCTTGGGGTGGGGATCACTTGGCCCTCCTCCGCCGCACGGTGAGGAATGTTGGCGGGGAGGTAACCGGCCTTCTTGAGGTCGAGTATGTCCTTGTTGGTGACCGTGGAAGCTTCCCACTGGCCATTGGATCCCACCATTGCCGAGATCGAAGGTGGGGGCAGAGAGACCTGGATCTGTGCTCTAGAGGCGCAAGGGAATGGGAGGTGGACAAGTCGAATGCAAAGCGTAAAACTTTTGGGCTTTTCGTTCTCTTTTTATGAGGCCTGTCGATGTGGATTCCCCTCTCCGCGCCGTGAATCCCTCCACTTCCCGAGACGCGCGAGTTGTTGCATGCACATCATTAAGTATATCCCGTATAAAATGGGACACGATCAGTATATTGATAGATCATGATGATTAAAACGGCATCGAACCGCGACTCGAGTCCATGTAACTGGTCTGACGATCGTGGTGGGCCGTAACCTTTCGTCAGAAAGGTCGCCAGAGGGCCGTTGTTTATCCCCTGACGTTTGGGCTTCAAAGCCAGTCAATTTACAATATTCAGATGTGCCACTATGGGGGATACTACTTGTCATCGGAGGTCGAACTATGATTCAACAGGAAGGAACTCACCTCGCAAGCCAAAGACTCTGTTCGCGAAGTAGTCGAAGCTGAAGACCCTTGGTGTTGGAGGCAAGTTTGGGGGCTACAGAGGGAGTCCTAGATTAGGGGGTCCTCGGATAGACGACCTATTGTTATGGTCCGGACTATGAGGGCTGCTTACCGAACACCGAAGGATTTGAAGGCCCAATCTCTTAGATGGAAGCTTCAAGAAACATGGCTTGCGCTCCACGTCTGATGTAATAGTTAGGCAAGTTTATCTCTTCAGCATGTAACTGACCATGTATAAACCCTAGGCATCCTCGGCATCTATATAAGCGAGAAGGTTTTAGGGTATAGTCAGAACAACTCATCTAGGGTTAGACATACGATCTCGAGGTAGATCAACTCTGTAACCCCTTACACCATCAATACAATCAAGCATGACATAGGGTATTACCTCCATTGGAGGGCCCGAACCTGGATAAACTCGTGTCCCCTTCGCCTCCTATTACCATCGATCCTAGTCTCATAGTTTGGGACTCCCTACCCGAGATCCGCCGGTTTTGACACCGACACCCTGCACTTTCTTCACAAACCGGACACGTTCCATGTCAATAGCTACATACTACCTTGGAGACGGTGCGGTTTACAAGTGGCCTCCGGGCAGGCTTATGCGAAATAGGCTTATATTTGTACCAAAAACTATAGGGGTCGTAATAACGACACCATGCCAAGTCCCAAGGAATTTCGGCATCGTATGATTTTCCATGGATTAGAACGACTGGATCTGACATGCCATTGAGGTACATTCACAGCCCTGTGGCGTGGCACGCCCCTCCATCCGCTGCACGAGGCCTACACATGTCACGAGGACATCATATATGATTTCCCAATCCTCTTACGCACATGATGTCACTAGGACACTAGGGCAGATCTGCAATTTCCTGCGTTGAAACTCTAGGAATACAAAAAATGTCTCAAATATTGCACGCGGGCCCAAAAAATGCAACAAATGTCTCAAATATTGTAGGCAGGCCCAAAAAATGTTAGCATGTGGCACGTGTCATGTGATGGACTCCTGATACATGTAGCATAGATCTTTTCAGACTTGGAGGGGGGAAAGGGAGAAAACCGAAGAGAAATCACAAACTCATGGACGAACTTTGATCACACATCCACTTGAAACACACAAACCCACGAGATACAAAGATCCACAATCAACAAAAGGATACACAGTAACCGATAGTTCTCCTCACTCCAAAGGAGGAGGCCTTGAATCTCGTAGGATCTTCCCTCTAGAGGGGCCTTGGCATCACTTCGGATCTTCTCACGTAGAGGTGTATGCTCCACGAGGGAAGGAAGTAATGGAATAGGCTTAACAAAATTATTTGCTAAACACAAGCTAACCCTAACTTGGGGTGGAGGAGTCTCTTATATAGTGCTAGGGGAAAGAGGGGTGAAGGAGAGGGTACATGGCCACTTGGGCCCGAGTCTTCATGCATAGGGGCCGGATGTTCGGGGCTTTAGTGGTTGGCCGAATGTCGGGGCTTGGGGGTCGGATGTTCGGGATGGATTTCGCTCGGTTCTGTCTTCGTTGGGCTAGAAATCAGGGAGTGAGGGCCAGATATCCAGGGGCTGGCCAGATGTCCGGGCTGGGGCCAGATGTCCGGGCGAGGGCCGGATTTCCGGCACCTGTAGCTTTTCCTGGGCACTGGTGGAGTCCCCAGGGGCCAGATGTCTGGGCTAGAGGACGGATATCCAGGGCCTGGGAGGTGACTTGGCCTTCTTTTGGTCCTCTTGTCCATGCATCTTCGGATCCATATTCATAGTGACTTGGTCTTCACTCCGAGTGTGTCCTAGACCATCTTCATTGTACCTGAGTATGCAAATAGTCTCTGCTTGAGGTAGCATCCAAGTTCCATGAGCATCAAAGGGAGAATCGTATAGGAGAGATGTTACCTCGTTTGCAATGGCAGATGCATGGGCTCTCGTCATGGGTCCTTTCGTAGCTTGAGGTGTTGGAGATGGGTCCATGGGGTGATCATGGGATGCTGTGTGTCATCTCCCCCCTTGCAAGAGATCCGTCCTCGGATCAAGATCTTCATCACCATGGAAAGGGGATAGGTCCGTGATGTTGAACGTGTCGATCACATTGTACTTGTCGCGTGGAATGTCAATCTTGTAAGCATTGTTGTTGTAGCATTCCAACACCTTGAAGGTTCCATCGGCTCGAGGAAGCAGCTTGGACTTGCGCTCGACGGGAAAACGATCCTTGCAAAGGTGTAGCCACACAAGATCGCCGACCTTGAACACCATGAGGTGCTTGTTGATGTTGCGCTTGGCGGTGACGTGTTCCACTTGACGTTCTATCGCGCGGCTTGTATCGTCATGCATCTTCTTGATGTATCTTGCCCTTGTGCTTGCATCCATGTTCACCCACTCTTGGAGTGGAAGAGGGAGTATGTCCAACGAGGACAAATGGTTGAAGCTATAGACCACCTCAAAAGGAGACTTGCCAGTGGTGAAGCGTGTGGCGCGGTTGTAGGCGTACTTGGCGATGGGGAGACAATCTTCCCATTCCTTGATGTTCCTCTTTATCAACACGCATAGGAAAGTTGAGAGCGTTCAATTCGTCACTTCCATTTGGCCATCGGTTTGTGGATGATATGCCAAATATAATAGGAGCTTGATACCGAGCTTGGTGCATAGTGTCTTCCAAAAGTAGCTAAGGAACTTTATGTCTCAATCTGAGACAATGGTCTTGGGCACTCCATGTAGTCATAAGATGTGCGTACAAAATAGATTTGCAATATGCGAAGCATCGTCGGTCTTATGACATGGAATGATATGAGCCATTTTGAAAAAACAATCTACAACAACAAACACGAAATCATGGTCATATTTAGTGTGTGGCAAACCAAGCACAAAGTACATGCTAATGTCTTCCCAAGGTTGAAATGGTATAGGAAGTGGCATGTAAAGACCATGGGATTGAGATTTGGACTTAGCTTTGCGGCATGTAGAGCATCGGTTGGTGAAGCGTGGAACATCACGAAACATCTTTGGCCAAAAGTACTTGTTGGAGAGGGTGGCACATGTCTTATCACGTCCAAAGTGACCCATAAGTCCTCCACCATGAGCCTCTTGTAATAGCAAGAAACGAAGAGAAGACTCGGGTATACAAAGTTTGTTTGCATGCATAAGATAGCCATCTTTCATGTAGTAGTTCTCCCAACAAGATTTCACTTGGCACTTAGCATACGGAGTAGCAAAAGAAACATCATGCTCATACAAGTCTTTGATATGCTCAAAACCAATAACATTCAATTCAAGTTGAGTAACAAGCATGCATTTGCAGGAAAGAGCATCCGCCACAACATTTTCTTTACCCTTAATGTACTTGATGATAGAAGGAATAGATTCAATGAATTCACTCCATTTATCATGTCGTTTGTTCAACTTATTGACTCTTAAGATACTTGAGAGTTTCATGATTGACAAGAATAACAAATTCATGTGGATGGAGATAATGCTCCCAAAATGTAACACTCTCACCAAAGCATACAATTACTTATCATAGATGGGATAGTTAAGTTGAGCGTCGGAAAGTTTCTCACTTAAGTACACAATTGGGTGTTTTTCTTGTATTAGCACACCACCTATGCCATTACCACTAGCGTCACAATGCACTTCAAAAGTTTTAACAAAGTTGGGTAATGAAAGCAAAGGTGCATGTGAAAGCAATTTTTTAAGCTCTAGGAATGCGGTGTCTTGTGTTGGTCCCCGAATGAAAGGTGAAATTTTCGTCCTCAAAGCATGTAGAGCAGATGCAATAGTGCTAAAATCATTAATAAAGCGAGGGTAGAAAGCAGCTAGTCCTAGGAAGCTACGCACTTGTTGCAAATTGGTGGGTGTGGGCCAAGTTTTAATTGCATCAATTTTAGTTTGATCCACATATACACCCTTAGAGAAACCACAAATCCTAGGAATACAACCTTTTAAACACCAAAAGTACATTCTTCCATGTTAGCTTACAATTGTTCCTTCCTAAGAACTTGTAATACTTCCCTAACATGTTTAGCATGCTCCTCGAGAGATTCGCTAATAACAAGAATGTCATCAAAGTATACCATAATGCAATATCCAATGAATGGGTGTCAGACTTGATGCATGACATGCATAAATGTACTCGGTGCTTCGGATAAGCCCATGGGCATCAAAAGCCATTCATATAGACCAAACTTAGTTTTGAATGACGTTTCCCACTCATCACCCTCTTGTATGCGTATTTGATAGTAGCCACTTTTCAAGTCAATCTTGGAAAATATGGTGGCACCACTAAGTTCATCTAGCATATCATCTAGGCGAGGAATAGGGTGGCAATATCTAATCTTTATAGCATTGATAGGGCGGCAATCCGAACACATACGCATCCTTCCATATTGCTTAGGTATTTTTTGACTATAAACAGTAGGGTAAAACCCCACTGCATTTTTTTTATAAATTAAATGAAAAGTGACAAAGTTTGGGATGCTTGAGGTAAGCCTAAGGGCAAAAATAAAAAAACTAGCTACCTAGAAAAGGAGAAGAAACAAAAGAAAAGAAAAGAAACAGAAGAAAAGGAACAAAGAAAGGAACTAAGGATGCTAAAATCTGTAATTACAAAATAGAGTCCAGCCAGGTATTGTAGTGATGTAGATGTTTTCTCTTCATTCTCAATCTGAGCAGTTTTAGTTCCTCCAGGAAGATGAATTTCCATCCTTGAAAAGTGGGTGTAATGTTCTCAAAGATCTTGTTATTCCTGGAAATCCAGATAGCCCATGATCCCAGTATGATAAACTCCACAAAGAAGGGATAGTTGAGCTTATCTTTGAGATCTTTATATGCTTCCAGGACTGACAAGTTGCGTGTTTTTGAGGGACATATAAAGTCCCAACATTGTATGGAAAAAGGGCAACCCCAAAAAAGATGATTAAGTGTTTCTTCCTGTTGACAATCTCTCACTACACACTTGTAATCTTCCAGCACAAAATTCTTCCTTCTTAAAAGATTTCTTGTGTTTATTCTGTCATGAAGGAGCATCTAGAAAAAAAGTTTGTGCTTGGGCTGACAAGAGGTTTTCCAAATCCAAGTAAAATGAGGTGGTGTTTGTTTGTGTCCTATCAGAACCTTGTATGCTTTGGTGGAGGAGTAGAATTCATTTCCCCAAATATAAGACCATGTGTCCAGTGCATTCAAGTATTCAGGATGTTGCAAATTGATACAAATATTTTCCATTTCTAGGAATTTCTCATATGCTTGAATAGTCAGTGGGAGATGGAAGAGGTCTTGGAGGTATTCAATGCTTATCACTTGCTGGATAGTGAGATTAGTGTTTTTGGCAAAAGTGTATAGGTGATGGAACTTATGTTTCAGAAAAAATGATGCCACAAGTCATCCCAAAACATGGCACTCCTTCCATGTCCTACATTGCATCTGGCAATTGCGTTGAAACAATCAATGAGTATCAGATTTGATCTCCACCAGAATGATCCCACCTTATTTATTCCTAGAACTTGTCCATTGCTATAGTAGGTTTCCCATATTAAGTTGACCCATGGAATTTCATGTCTATTGAAGAATTCCTGCAAATTTTTCATGAGTAGGGTCTTGTTATGTGTGAAAATATCCATTACTCCCAGACCACCTTGATTTTTAGGTCTACATACAGTGTGCCATGCCACCATAGCTCGTCTGTGGTCTTGCAGGTCAGGGCTTCTCCATAAACAGTGCCTCAGGTATTTGTTGATCTGCTTTTTGATGGTGATGGGTATGTCCAGGCAGCACATGAAGAAAATTGAAAGAGATGCAAGTACAAATTTGACTGGTAGTAGTCCCCCTGCCTGGGTCATGAAGGTTGAGATACCAACCAACCTTTTAGCAATTGTTTGTACAAGGGGCATACATTGTTCCACAGTTGGTTTATAGATACCCAAAGGTAATCCCAGATAGGTGAAAGGGAACTGTCCCCTAGCACATTGTAATGTATTAGTGAATATGCCCACTCTGTCATCAGCATTCTTTATTGGTACCATGATTGATTTTTCATAATTAACTTTTAATCCAGTGGCTGAGGCAAAGTATTCAGTAGTGCCTTGAGACAAGTCAACCGTCTGGCATTTGCTTCCATCAGAACCAGGGTGTCATCTGCATATTGCACTATTGGAAAGTCAGGGATGAATTTACTTGCAGAGGAGGGGTGATTAGGTTTAGTCTCATGGCCCTATTTAGTATTGATTGTAGCAAGTCAGCAGCCAAGAAAAAGATTAAAGTAGACAAAGGATCACCCTGTCTAACTCCTCTTTTGCAGTAGAATTTTTCCCAGGAACACCATTTAGCATTACTGCAGATGATGCAGATGCAAAAAGTAATTGCATCCAAGAAATCCACTTTTTCCCAAATCCCTTTGCTCTGAGCATGTCAATGATGGCATGATGCTCAGTTGTTTCAAAGGCTTTTTCAAAATCAAGCTTAATCACCAGCATCTCTTTTTATGATCTGTGGCATTGGTATATGTATTCATATGCCCAACCAAGGCAGTCCTGAATTACCCTACCTTTGAGAAAACCATACCGATTGATATGAACCAGTTGAAGAATAATCTTTTGAAGTCTATTGGCCATCAACTTTGCGATAATCTTAAGAACTCCATTCAGCAGAGAAATTGGCCTAAAATCATTAGGTGAAACTGGCACTTCTTTTTTGGGTATTAAAGTGATGAAAGAGGTATTAATACTTTCCAGGTTCAAGGTGCCAGCATGAAAGTCCATGATAAGCTTATTAATATCCACATTAATGATGTCCCAACATGCTTTGATGAATTTATTGTTAAAACCATCTAGACCTAGCGATTTATCTGTAGGCAGATTTTTTACCACTTCATCAATTTCCTCCTGTGTAAATGGTTTCTCAAGATCCTGAAAAACTTGGGGATCCACTCTGTTTTCATAAATATTGGTCAAGTCGAAGTGCATTGTGTGTCCATTAGATTGCCCTCATCTGTTCTTAAAAGCATCCCAAAGAATTGCAGCCTTTCCTTCATGGTCAGTGATTTCCACTTGATCATCATTCCGTAACATTGCAATTTTATTGTGCCTGTGATTGATTGAAGCTTTAGTATGGAAGAATTTTGTGTTTTCATCACCAAACTTAACTCCTTTAGTTCTTCCTCTCTGTTTCCAATATATTTTCTGATTATTAAGCACTGTGTGTAGGAATTCTTTCAATATGGATCTACAATTCCATTCAAGAGTAGAAAGATCTGTGTATTCCTCTATAAGATCCCACAAGAAAATACATGCATTTAAATCTTCAATCTGCTTTTTGAGACAGGACAAACTTTTGGCCCATAACTTCAAAGCTCTTCTCAGGTTTTTAAATTTGGCATTGATTTTCTTAGCTGAATCAGTGTGTCCCATAGGAATATCCCAAGCTGCTTGAACTATAGCTTTGAATGAACTGTGTTTGAGCCAGTAATTTTCAAATCTGAAGACCTTAGACTTAGGAATGGCTGTTCCATTTTTAATCACACATGGGAGATGGTCAGAAATGGGTTTAGCTAGTGGTAATGCAGTAGTGTCAGGGTAAGAAGTCATCCAAGCCGCAGAGCTGAAAAAACAGTCTAGTTTTTCTAAAAGAGGGCTTTCCTGCATGTTACTCCAGCTGAATTGTCTGCCTTTTAAAGGTAATTCCACCAGCCCTAAGTTGTTGATAGCTTCATTAAAGAGCAACATTTGATTGACATCTCCACCAGGTCTATTTCTGTCTTTAGGAGCCCTTATGAAGTTAAAATCCCCCATAATAATCCAATCCACATCATTGGGCATTTGAATGTTACTGAACCAGTCTATGAATTCAACTTTTTCTTCCAAGTGGCAAGGACCATAGATGTTTGTAAGAATCCAGGTTTTGGAAGTTGTGGTACATGTGAACTGAATAGAGATGTAGAATTTGTTTTGAAATATGAGTTCACCAGAAAATAAAGCTCCATTCCAAGTAGTCAAGATACCTCCAGAGGCCCCAATAGAAGGCAAGTACTCAAATTTGTTAAATCTTGGTGGGCAAAATTGATTGATGTATCCCAAGTCAAAATTCTCTCTTTTAGTTTCCTGGATGCACACAATTCCATCAACACATTCTTCAACTTTTTGTTTAACAACCAACCATTTTTTAGATGAATTTAGCCCTCTAACATTCCAGTTCAATATGTTCCAAGATCTATTATTATTCATAATAAACTAGATGCAGCTTCCTTTGGAATACCAAGTGCCATGCCTTGGTATGATTCCTGAAATATGAGTTAGATCTTCCTTTTCTCAGACCCATGTAGGAAATGTACAATTCACCACATTCCATCATGCAGATACAATTCATTGACAACATGAATATGTTATAAAGAAGTTTTTGAAATATCACCATGAGTTTTTCAAATATCACAAGGAGTTCAAGATTATCCTTACAGATATACCAAAGAAAGAACACATAAATGAGCAACAAAAGTTCTACTAGCAAAAGGTGCCACATTGACCCAAAACCCAATTGTTTACATAAACTGACATCCTTAAAACCAACATACACACATATGTGGTAGTCCAGGGTAAATAGATAGAGCATCTCCCTCTTAATCTAATTGTTATGTTGTAACATCATCATTACACAAATTTTGGTTTGTTTGATATTCCTGTGGCTTTGCCACCTTGGCCACATCCTCCTGTCCTTCCTGCTTGAGTCTTTTGGATAGCTTCTCCTGAAGTTCTTCCTCAGTCACCTTGCAAAAAGTTTTTGTAAGATTTTTGACCAGTCTGCTATGAGTAATTGGTGGAACAACATTGCAAGGTAAGAAAGATTTTGTATCACAAGATTTCCTCCTATATCCATTATTATCTTTTTTAATTCTATCACTTCTCCTTATCTCAGTTTCCACCATTGGTTCTTTATCTCTCCTTTTATTTGAAATAGCTTCTCCTAAGGGCAGGAGAATCACTTTTTTGGGGGAAACTTGCTTTAGAGGACTACCAACCCCACTGGAGGAGTGAGCAGCTGGGATGATACCCTCATTCTCCTTACCCAGTCCAAGCATTATCCCCTTATAGCTAGGAGCCTATGTAGTAGAGCATCCATTAGGGATATGAAACATGATACTATCTTCAGAAGAGCAATTTTCAGTTAGCACACTCCATAGTTCAGATTTCAATAAGTGCATAATACATCCAAATTTGTCTGGAGTTAATAACAAGTGGATTATGAAATTGAACCAACTTACTAGGATCTCAATCTTTAAAGAATCTGAATCTCCCTGAGTGACTGGAGCAAAGTGCTTTATCTAGAGATCCATGCCCTCTCCAGAGATTAAGTGGGAGTCATCAATTATATCCAAAGCATGAGACTCAGTAATGTTTTGCAATTGAAATGAATGAGGATGACTAAAGGAGAGTTGTGCAACATCAATACCTCCGTTGGGAATATCTGTAGATGTGCCTGTTTGTGGAATTGGGCTTGGAGGAACTTCCTCATTTCCAATGTTGACTGTCTTTTCACCGACACTATGTGAATCATCCTTCATTACTTGTCCCCCAGCTGTTGGAGTCCCACTTTGAGTGTCTCTTGAGACACTATCAATGTTGATAACAAGGTACTGTCAACAACTTTGACTAGTGCATTAGCCTGTGCTGTAGAAGAACCAGCTTTGTCATAGTCCCCCATGGGTGTATCAGACATATCCAGATTATTCAGGTTATTCTGCTGCTCTGAAGTGTTACTAACTCCAATCCCAGGTGTCTGACCAATCCCACTCTGCTGCTTTGGTTCCTCTGCTGGGTGCTGCTCATCTTGCTCACCATCTGCTTGGTAAGCCATTGTAATGTTTTGGAGCCCACGTCCCATGGCTAGGGCTAGGATTCCTTGATTAACTTCTTCACTAGCAGTGTGTGCAATGGAATTAATGCCATCAGACAGAGATATGGTGGTGGCGATACTGCTGTTAGGGCCCCCCTCATGTTGTAACGTAGGTATTTCAGCTTGCTGCTGAGCAGGCACAGGTGGTTCTGGTTGAGGAAAAGCCCAGTGGTCTTGCTCATCTTGTTCATCCCATTCATCCCAATCATCATTTGGGGGTTGCACATTATTCACAAGAAAAGGCTGAAATCCTGGGAAATCATTTGCATGCAAAGGTATAGGGTGGGGATCCACACTAGGAGGTGAAATGGGGTCTTCATCAGCAGGGCCACCTCCCAACATTTCATCAAGTAAAACTTCAAGAGAAGAAGTCCAGGATTCCTCTTCAAAACTTTGTCCTTCAGACCACCTGATACTTTTAGGAATGTCAGCAAGATCTGTGACTCTTGCCTTGACTAGAATCTTTCCTCTCAAAGCATCCTCCTTCTCTGAACTAATAATCCTGCCCCAATTAGCAATGGCAGTAGCTATGTCCTCTGTATTGCAGTAATCAAATGGAACACCTATGAACAGTAGCCAGCAAGTTCTATTGAAATGAACTCTGCGCTAGTTCCTACCATCATTGTGTTTGTTGAAAGTAATGAAAACATCACCAAAAGGATGCAGGCTCTGCTGAATCAATCTGTCCCTATCGCTGACATGCCTGAACTGGACATACGCCTCACCAAATGGGCATGGGTGAATTTCCCGAAAACCTACTACAACAGCTCCTTGGAAGAACTCCTCAAGAACCTCCCTAACATTTGCAAAAAATATCTCATTAGGATGTGGAAAGATGGTGGCAATCACTCAATATTCATGGCGACGAGGTCGATGAGGTAGAATGGCTCTAGAAATCCCAGTCCTCCCTTCAACATCTTGTACCTGAAAGCCATGGGGGATGAAGGGGGTGGGGTCAATGGGTATGTTAGCCATTGGTGGAGAATGGCTCGAATGGCGCACCACCTCCCGGGTTGGCGATGATGGAGATGAAGGCGAGCTCATAGGCTTGGAAGCATATTTGGAAAGAGGAGCAGAATGCGAGGAGATAGGCAGGGGTCTCGGTTGGAAGTTTGAAAAAAAATCCCTGACCAACTCCTTAAATGTCAATGCTTGGCGAAACGATGGAGCTGGGCCAGCACATCGAAACCAAGAGCCTACAACGCCCTCGGACCAAGCTTGCTCTGGTGGGCTAGGAAAAGTTTCAAATCGAATAAAAGGCCAAAGCCCAGGGAGATTTGGTGTCGGGCAGTTTCGCGCGAAGTGACCTCGGACTCCACATGCAAAACAGACCACATACCCGTTCTCCTGAGTACGTTGCGAGGTGAGAGGCTCATATTGCAGGCAGGAATAAAACGAATTAAGATCAGAGTAATTGACCAAAGCCCCTTGATTAGTGCCAACTTGAATAGGGTCCGATAATCTCTCAAACATCGGCCTACGAGCTCGAGCCACCGTGGTGGAACTCTGGTGATCACCGGAGCAAGAGGCAAACCACTTTGCCATTTCTACCAACCAAAGTCAATTCTTTGTCAAGTTCATCATAATAAGCAATTTCTTCTCGACACCAATTAGGGCCTCCAAAATTCTAGAGGTTAAACACTACTTCAAACTCTTTCTCAACTATTCTGCCCACATTGTACATCTCAACACCTACTGACTTGGAGGCAACAGAGAACTTGAAAGATCTATCCTTTAGAGAGCGCACGCGAAAACCTTGGGCATAGCCACCAAACATAGCATGCGGAGAAACACTCACCATGTGTGGATCGAGCTTGAATGAGGACCTACAGAACAAAACCACCAGAGTATATTCACGTTGGCGAAAGCCCAGGGAGAAAACCACCGGATGTCCAAACTTCTTTCCAAGATGAGAAAACCACCAGAGTATATTCACGTTGGCGAAAGCCCAGGGAGAAAACCACCGGATGTCCAAACTTGGATCTCATCTCCACTTGAAACTTCTTTCCAAGATCAAAGTTGAGGTCGAACGGTGCCATGTTGGCAATAAGGGGTGGCTGCCGTGGCCGGAGTGACCACCAAAAGGGAGGAGAGGTGGCCGCTGAGGTCGGAGTGGCCACCGGCGGGGAGGGGAGGTGGCCACCGTGGCCGGAGTGGCCACCGGTGCAAATCGCCTAGGAGCTGCCTAGGAGTCGCCTAGGGGGGTGGAGGGTCCGCGGGAGCTATTGTGACGGTGCTTGGGGAGATCCCTTTCTTAGGTACTAGAATCACGGGAACCGCACACGTACTTAAACTCTCGCGTACATGTCCTTTATCTAGGATTTTTTGGACTTTCCTTTGGATCTCCTTAGTTTCTTCGGGGTTGACGCGGTAGGGTGCCTTGTTGGGAAGCGGTGTGCCGGGATGAGGTCGATGCGGTGCTCAATCCCTCGTTCTGGTGGTAATCCTGGAGGTAGCTCATCGGGAAAAACGTCTTGAAATTCCTGCAACAAGTGAGATAACACAAGAGGAATATGTTGTGAAGGGTTAGGCCATGCGACATCATCCTTGCACACAAGCACATAGTGAAGAACGGTCGATGGGCTCTCACTCACATCCCTCAAATCTCTTTTGGTGGCTAATAGAACTAGATCTCTCATGTCCCTCATCATGGATTCACTCATTTTTGGCTTGTGTAACTCACTCTCTTTGAGGTGGATCACTCTCTCACTTTTATCTTCACGATGGGATGAAGCTTGCTTGTCGGCGGTCAGTTGACTTGGAGACATTGGTCGAAGCACATATTCCTTGCCCTTCATTTTGAAGCTATAGTGATTGGTCCGACCATTGTGGATGACACCACGGTTGAATTGCCTAGGTCTCCCAAAGAGTAGATGGAAAACATCCATGGGAACCACATCACACTCCAAGGTGTCTTCATAAGCGCCAATATTGAAGGAGACTTGCACGGTATGATCGACTTGGATAGTGCCAAAGTCACTAAGCCATTGGACGTTGTAGGGGCGAGGGTGCTTCTTCTTGACCAATTGGAGCTTGGAGCAAAGGTCTTCACTTGCCAAATTGTGGAAACTTCCTCCATATATGATGATCTTGACGGATTTGCCTTGGATACCCGCCTTGGTGTGGAAGACGTGGCAACATTGGTCCTCATCTTCTTGTTGTTGAAGAGTCAAAAACCTGGAAACAACGAGAGTGGGGTTTGGATCGTTGTCACAAAATATTTAAGAATCCTCGTCTTCATTGACTTTCAATGCATGGCGACGTGCTCCAACACTTGCATCTCGTCGCTCATAGATTCATAGGTTCCATCGTCTTGAAGAATCATGGTCCTTCTTGTTGGACATTCGTAGGTCTTGTGGCCGCGACCTTGGCACATGAAACACTTGATGGAGCTTGATTTAGCTGTGTCATCCTATGTTGGTGTAGAGGATGAAGCCCTTTGCTTGTAGTTGCTTGAAGTAGTATGGCGGCTTGACGAAGTCATCTTGTCCTTCAAACTTGACTTGTCGCCGGTAGGTGTTGTAGATTTTGTAGTCGAAGGCGTCGTTGTCGTAGAAGTTTGAGCACTTGAGCCGTAGGTCTTGGAAGAGAACTTGGAATACTTGTAGTCATCCTGAAATTGGTGTTCCGCCTTGGTTGCTTGATGTACTAGCTCAAGTAAGTTGGATTATGGTTGGAAGTCCGCGATTTTCTTGACTTGGTAGTTGAGACCATTCAAGAAGCGCGCCATTGTTTTCTTGTTATCTTCCTTGACATTGGCTCGGATCATGGCAATTTTCAGAAAGTATTCTTCTATGGACTTTGTGCCTTGCTTGAGTAGTTGGAATTTCTTGAAGAGATCCCGGTTGTAGTGTGTAGGCACAAAACAAGCTCTCATGAGATCCTTCATTTAAGCCCAAGTGGTGATAGGAGGTTCACCTCTTTCCTTTATTTGCTCAATCATTTGTTCCCACTAAATGAGAAAATAGTCTTGGAACTCAAGAGAGGCCATGGCAATCTTCTTCTCTTCCTCAAAGTTGTGCAAATGGAAACTCTTGTCAACTTTGAGTGCCCATGAAAGGTAGTCTTCAGGGTCGTTGCTTCCGGAGAACTTAGGCATTGTGAACTTGTTCTTGCCGAAGCATTGTTCATCATTGGGGTTGTTTTAGTGATGCCCTTGACAAGGAGGAGGTGCGTCAATGTTGTTTTTCGACTTGACGTTATGGTTGCCTTGGGGTGTCATCATCATTGTGCTCAACATGATGTGCTTGAGGCCGTTGACGAGGTCCTTGTGTGTGGTTTGATCATTCTTGTAGCTCCTCTTGGCGAGCGGCTTCTTCTTGTCGTTCTCATTGTTCCTCTTGGCGAGCGGCGTATTCTTGTTTTTCTCATCGGAGTGCTTCTCGTTCGCGATGAGCTTGGCGGATGCGCTCCGGCAAGGCGCGGGTAGCTTCTTCCAAGGAACGATGTGCTTGAAGCGATTGTTCATGGTGACGATGGTGTTCTTCTTGGCGACCTTGTTCTTTCTCCCAAGCATTTTGATCTTGTTGGCAGCGACAGTCGCGAGAGCGGACATTATCTTGCAATCCATTGCCATGGAATGGATTTTTGGTAGCTTGAAGTTGTCAACCTTGAGGTGAGCTTGTACCACAGCGTTCGTCTTGGTGATGAACACGTGCTCACGGAGGACTTGCTTCGGAAGAATACTCCGACGAGTGTCGACTTGAGTGTCGTCTTGACGTAGTCGAAGTAGAGGGAGCGCGGTTGACCATCAAGGCCTGAAATTCCTTCATTTGGCTTGATAGCTTGGTGTCGAGGTAGTCCCGTGTGCGCGTCTCGGATTTGCGCAAGTCGGTGACGAGGTTCTTGATGCGGTCATTCAAGGCATTTTAAGATTGAGTAATTTCCTTGTTTGCACCGAAGAAGTGCAACTTGGTGACATGGGTGTTCACGTCGTTGTCATTCTCCTCGAATGTCGGCTTTGACATGATGTTCCTATCCAGAGCACTCAAGAAGATATAAGTGGAAGAGTGAGAAGACAATGCCGATTACCGTTCCAAAAGTTGAAAGTGGATTAAGGTCACTCAGTGTGCAAGTATGGAAATAGTAGAATTGGTACCGAAGATCATCCCTCTCACACCTACACAAGTAATGCTTATGGAGTAGCTTGGTTAGATTCAATAAAGTTGAGAGATATTCGCAAATTCGCAAATAAGACAATGTAGATCAATAGCAATGAGTCTACACGAAAACACACACACGAATAGATAAGTGGGGACGTGCAACCAAGGAATGAGCACAAAATGGTGGAATCCACGGAAAACGTTCGTGTTGCATAACACTAGAGAGGCACTAGCACGATTGTGCAAATGGGCATGATACGAACTTGTGCACAAACTATAAGAAACAAAATGTGTCGTCTTTCTATTCCCAACTTGCTATGTATGTATGAGGCACGAGTCACTCGCTCAAGTGATCCAAGATGATCAAGTATGATATGCAAATTTGGCGATGCTATTGCTCTTTTGTCCTTGCTTAAAATCTTTGCTTCTCTTTCTTGTAGCAATGATAGTTGGATTGTCACTATGCGGGACGTGCACACCAAGATAGCAATTATGTATGCGGGTACTATGTGATGTCTACTACGCAACCTTCTTCTTGTAGACCCGTGTTGGGCCTCCAAGCGCAGAGTTTTGTAGGACAGTAGCAAATTTCCCTCAAGTGTAGAACCTAAGTTATCAATCCATGGGAGCCATACGATGAAGATGGTCTCTCTCGAACAACCCTGCAACCAAATAACAAAGAGTCTCTTGTGTCCCCAACACACCCAACACAATGGTACATTGTATAGGTGCACTAGTTCGGCGAAGAGATGGTGATACAAGTGTAATATGGATGGTAGATATAGGTTTTTGTAATCTGAAAATATAAAAACATCAAGGTAACTAATAACAAAAGTGAGCAAAAATGGTATTACAATGCATGAAAACAAGGACTAGGGTTCATACTTTCACTAGTGCAATTTCTCTCAATAATACTAACATTGTTGAATCATATGTAAATCTGTCACGCGCGACAAAGAGTTCACTCCAAAGTCACAAATAGCGGAGAACAAATGAAGAAATTATTATACGGTACGAAACCACCTCAAAGTTATCTTTTCCGATAAATTTTATGAGCTATCCCTATAAGTGTCACGAACAGCCCTAGAGTCCATACTAAAATAACACCTTAACATACCAATCAACCAAAACCCTAATGTCACCTAGATACTCCAATGTCACCATGAGTACTCATGGGCTTGATTATATGATATGCAGCACACAATTTCAGATTCATCATGTTCAATCCAACACAAAGAACTTCAAATAGTGCCCCAAAGTTTCTACCAGAGAGTCAAGACAAAAACGTGTGCCAACCCCTTTGCATAGATTCCCAAGGTCACGAAACCCGCAAGTTGATCACCAAAACATACATCAAGTGAATCAATAGAACATCCCATTGTCACCACGGATATCCCATCGCAAGCATCAAGTGTTCTCAAATCATTTAAAGACTCAATCTGATAAGAAAACTTCAAAGGGAAAACTCAATTTATCACAAGAAGATAGATAGGGGAAAACTCCATATGATTCATCTATATTAATATAGCTCGCGGTACATCAAGATTGTGTCATCTCAAGAACACGAGAGAGAGAGATCAAACACATAGCTACTGGTACATACCCTCAGCCTCGAGGGTGAACTACTCCCTCCTCGTTATGGAGACCGTCGGGATGATGAGGATGGCCTCTGGTGATGGTTTCCCCCTTTGGGAGGGTGCCGGAACGGGCGCCTAATTAGTTTTCGTGGCTATAGAGGCTTGTGGCGGTGGAACCCCCAATATAGATTTCTTTCTGGGTTTTTTAGTATTTATAGGAATTTTTGGCATCGGTCTCACGTCAAGGGGGTGCTCGAGGAGTCCACAAGCCACAGGGGCGCGACCTAGGGGGGTCGCGCCCAGCAGGCTTCTGGCCTCCTCGTCCACTTCCTGTCCCAGCTCTTGTGCTTCGGGGGTCTCTTTTGGTCCATAAAAATCACCGTAAATTTTAAGCCCATTCCGAGAACTTTTATTTCTGCACAAAAAACGACACCATAGTAGTTCTGCTGAAAACAACGTCAGTCCGGGTTAGTTCTAATAAAATCATACCAAAATCATACAGAATTATTGTAAACATGGCATGAATAGTTCATAAATTATAGATACGTTGGAGACATATCACTATGCAACACAAGAGATGATATGATGATTTATGCCGCAAATGAAGCTATGCGGAGTATGTATCACTAAAGTGCACAAGTAGCATAGCCTGGCAATACTCAATGGTTAGTCTCAATAGGAAAGTAACACCAACAGGCTCAGGGTAACAATGAAATGGCAAGGGTATATGTCAAGAGTATCATCGCGGTTACCGTCCTTGCTTACGGTGTGGTTTCAATGAAGAGTTGGTTGGCGACGGTTCGGGGCGATGATGAGCGGCGATGTCGATGAAGAACCACTCCTACTTAGCCAAAACACCTTAGGAAGTGGCGAGGCTAGCGACTCAAAATCTCAAATGCAAATGGGTTGCAGAAGAAATGGCGAAAGGGTTCCAGAAGAAATGGCGGAAACGGAACAAATCCGCCCCAAAGAGAGGCAAGACAACTTTGCTGGCTGCCAGGGGCCGGATGTCTGGGCCAATGTGTCGGATGTCCGGGGTCCAGGCCAGATGTCCGGGGTGCCTGATCCCGATTGGATCTAAGTAATCTCTATGAACTAGAGGACGAACACGAAAAAATTTCAGCAAAATTGGGGCGATTTGGCGGGGGAAATCGATGAGGATGATGGGGAAAAGGTAGATCCACTTGCCAACTACGAAATCCATAGATCCAAATCAACAAAATCTCCTCAAATGAAACGAATCCAAGAAATTTTGGTAGGGCTATTTTTGTAGGGATTTTAGAAATTAGGTCAAATCAAAACAAAAATTGGCTAAAAAGTGGAGGGAAAGACTGAAGGTGTGAATCTACGTGGCTCATGATACCAATATGATACGTGGAAAGCCCAGTACCGTAGATCTTTTCACACTTGGAGGGGGAAAAGGGAGAAAACCAAAGAGAAATCACAAAGTCATGGACGAACTCTGATCACACATCCACTAGAAATAGATGAACACACGAGATACAAAGATCCACGATCAAAAAAAGGATACATGATAGCCGATAGTTCTCCTCACTCCAAAGGACGAGGCCTTGAAACCTGTAGGATCTTCCCTCTAGAGGGTCCTTGGTATCACTTTGGATCTTCTCACGTAGAGTTGTATCGCTCCAAGAGGGAAGGAAGTAATGGAGCAGGCTCAACAAAAGTATTTCCTAAACACAAGCTAACCCTAACTTGGGGTGGAGGAGTCTCTTATATAGTACTAGCGGAAAGAAGGGCGAAGGAGAGGGTACATGGCCACTTGGGCCCAAGTCTGCCTGCACAGGGGTCGGATGTCCGGGCCTGGGGGCCGGATATCTGGGCTTCAGTTGTCGGCCGAATGTCCTGGCTTTGGGGTTGGATGTCCGTTCTAGAAGGGGTGGATTTCGCTCGGTTCTAGCTTCGTTGGGTCGGAAATCCAGGAGCGAGGGCCGGATATCCGAGGGCTGTCCGGATGTCCGGGGTAGGGCCGAATGTTCGGCGCTTGTAGCTTTGCCTGGTGAAAGCACATTTTCTCCCTTGGTGGTTTTGGTAATTCATAACAACATATATATCATTGAACTAATATTTCCACCAATCATATTTCAGGAAAAGTTTAATGACGGGTTGGCAAAAGGATTGTGGAGAAACCCCTAGATGCAAGGAAATGGATTGGCAAAAGCTTCAAGCAAAGAGCACTCTGCATTTTACTTTGTGAGAAATCACTTTTAGTCCATAGGAAAAGCCAATACTATTAAAAGGGGGTAAGGTGCTATTGGTGAACAAGATGCTCAAACGTGCACAAGTGATAGTCACCAAAAACACCCACAAGCTCTCCGACAAATCCTCTGTCTAGATCCCTACCACTCAAATTGGTGAAACCAACAATTTCCACTCGGTCCCACCGATTCCCAAACTCAGACAGACCCATGCCAAACCCTAGCACATCGGTGCAACCGATCCCACATCAGTGCCACCGAGTTCATGCTGCCAACTTTCTCTTGCCTCGATTCATAAAATCGGAATTTCCCAGTTTTTGGATCCGTGTGACCGAGATGTGGATTCTGACCGTTGGACACCTGATCGGTAGCTCCGAGAATTATATATCGGTCTCACCAAGATTCAAAAGTTGTTACCTTTGGAGCAACTTAGTACCATGAATATTCACATATCGGTGTCACTGAGTTGGTCACTTAAGGTGTAACGGTTGGATTTTTGGAGATGCCTATATATACCCCTCCACCACCACTCACTCGCAATAGAAGCACTCAGAATGGATCCCCACTTATGCCATCAGATTTTCTGAGAGAGAGCCCACCTACTCATGTGTTGAGATCATGCCATTCCATTCCTACCATATGAATCCTGATCTCTAGCCTCCCTAAGTTGCTTTCCACCCAATCAATCTCTTCCACCAAAGCCAAATCTGTGAGAGAGTGATTGAGTGTTGAGGAGTCTATCATCTTGAAGCACAAGAGCAAGGAGTTCATCGACATTATCGAGCCTATTACCTTTTGGAGGGTGGTGCCTCCTAGATTGGTTAGGTGTCGCTTGGGAGCCTCCTACTTCGTGTTGTGGAGTGAACCAAGAAATTTGTAAGGGCAAGGAAATTGCCTACTTCGTGAAGATCTACCCCGAGTTAGGCTAGTCCTCCATGGATGTAGGCCATCATGGTATAGTCAAGGTTGCTTCTTCGTGGAACCCTCCATGGAATCTTGCGACCGTTACCCTCCGTGGGTTGAAGACTGCATAAACATGGACGTACGATAGCACCACCTATCGGGACCATGAGAAAAATCTTCGTGTCTCCAAATTGTGTTTGATCTTCCTACCTTTCCTTTACTACTCATGCTTGTCTTTATGTTCCGCTGCTATACTCGTAGACATGCATGTATATGGTGTGCTTGACTTGCTATAAATGCTAAAATCTACCAACACTTAAAATTGGGGAAAAGTAGATTTTTATTTGTTCAAGTAGTCTAATCACCCCCTATAGACCTACTTTCGATCCTACACCTGGGTGCTGGTGGAGTCCCCAGGGTCCGAATATCCGGGCTGGAGGTCGGATGTCGGGGGCCTGGGACGTGACTTGGCCTTCTTTTGGTCCTCTCATCCATGCATCTTGGGATCCATCTTCATAGTGACTTGGTCTTCACTCCGAGGATCTCTTAGAACATCTTCATTGTACCTGAGTATGCAAAGAGTATACACTTGAGGTAGCATCCAAGTTCCATGAACATCAAAGGGAGAATCATAGAGGAGAGATGTCACCTCGTTTGCAATGGCATGTGCACGGGCTCTCGTCATGGGTCCTTTTGTAGCTTGAGGTGTTGGAGATGGGTCCATGTGGGTGATCATGGGATGCTATGCATCACCTCTTCTAGGAACACAAGAAGTTTTAAGCCCAATGGATCAATGAGCTCTGCACTTCCTTCACAAACTGGACACATTCCCTCTCGATATCTAGATAGTACCTCAGAGTTGGTGCGGTTTACAAGCGTCCTCCGGGTGAGCTTATGTGAAACATGCTCAGATTTTTACCACTCTATAGGGGGCATATGCCGATACCGTGACATGTGTCAGGCCCCTGGGACTATGGGTACACCGGCTCGTCTGACCGTGGTCCAGGATGCGTCGCATATCGTGGGCCCATGGAGGCCACCACGGGACTTGACGAGCAAGACCCCCACGAGGGCCCGTGCCTCGCGAGACACACGACATCAAGCATCGCTAAGAGCCTCGTGCATCCCCCTCGCGAGGCCGCCTCCCGAGGCTTCCCTTGAGACCTTCGCAGGGCATACTAGTCAAGGGCGGCACGGTGGGGCCTCCTGGTTCTGTGCCTTCACGTGGGTGACGTGTGCCGCGCCAGGCGGTGCCAGAAGTCGTGCCAGCGGGCTCAGACGAAGAGGTTTTCCTATTTTGTGCTAAGGGAGCAAGGCCAGCTCGCCGGTTCCCAAAGCAATCCTCAAAGGTTCTCCAACTCCATTCGAGCTCCATCTTTGTCAATCCCATGGCTGAAAACCATCATGTGTGTGTCGAGCACCAGGCGGCGCATGTCATCCAAGCCGCTCCTGTGGGCTATGACGATCGCCGCCACTCCACCGGCGCAGAAGCTGCTGCCGCCACCGACCCTGCTGCCCACGAGCAGCAGGACTCTTATGTGCACCCTTACATGCGGGAGGATGGCCGCACCACCACGACCTCCTCTTCCCACGCCCGCCTTGGGCGCATGGACGTGCAGGCCACGCTGTTCATGGCATGTGAGCTGCTTTGCTACTGCCAGGCAGACACCAGTTACGATGCATGGCTAGGTCGGATCACCGAGCTCATCACCGACCACTGGAGAAGCACCGACGCCCTCCCACTCAATCCACACTCCATCGTATCGTTTCGGGGACGAGGCACACGGAGTACCTTCGCTACCTCCCCTGCGTGACGACTCGATCGAGCCCCATCGCGAGGCAAAGCCGCGCGACCAGCCTAAGGAAGCACCTATGCGGGCCCAAGATGAAGCCAGCCCCCAGATCGTCCGCCGCGCATTGCATGACATGCGAGTGATCCTCGAGCAGCAGCACGAGCGTCAAGATCGGGTCGTTTAGGACGTCGCGGCGGCTGGGCGCCAGAACCAAAATGCCCTCGCATGTGGTGTCCCCAGGAGCAGCGTGGGATGTCGGGCCTTCACTTGTGAGCTGCGCTAAGTGGTCTAGCCCGTCAAGTTCAAGTTGGAGATACCCCAACAGTATGACGGCGCTCCCGACACCATGGAGTTTGTCTAGCTCTACGTACTCAGCATCAAGGTGGTGAGCGGTGACAACAAGGTCATGGCAAACTGGCTCCCCATGGCCCTCAAGGATGGCGCACGCTCCTGGCTTCTGAACCTGCTCGAAGAGTCGGTCTCTTCATGGAGTGACCTCTACAAGCTATTCATCACCAACTTTAAGGGCACTCATGATCGCCCCCTCTCCATCAATGACATGCAGCGTGTGAAGCACCACCCAGGGGAGACCCTACGCAAGTAAATCCAACGCTTTAGTCAGGTGCATGCTACCTCTTGGGCATGCGTTGGTTTTCCTTTCAAGAGGAAAGGGTGATGCAGCAAAGTAGATAATTATTTCCCTCAGTTGTTGAGAGCCAAGGTATCAATCCAGTAGGGGCAAAAAGCAAGTCACCAATGGATGCACCTACACCAATAATCAAACTCTTGCACCCAACGCTATAAAGGGGTTGTCAATCCCTTCACGGTTATTTGCAAGGATTAGATCCGATAGAGATAGATGTAACGAGTGCGAAAAGTAAAAGGTAAATAAATTACAACAAGTATAGATCTGAAAATATATGATGGAAAAAAGACCCCAGGGGCCATAGATTTCACTAGAGGCTTCTCTCTTGAAGGCAAATATCATGGTGGGTAAACAAATTACTGTCAAGCAATTGATAGAAAAGCAAATAATCATGTAGTTATCCAAGGCAATGATCATGCATATAGGCATCACATTCGTGACAAGTATACCGAAACGATTATGCATCTACTACTATTACTCCACACATCGACCGACCCCTTCCTGCATCTAGAGTATTAAGTTCATGAAGAACACAGTAACACATTAAGAAAGATGGCATGATGTAGAGGGATAAACTCAAGCAATATGATGAAAACCCCATCTTGTTACCCTTGATGGCAACAATACAATACATGCCCCGCTACCCCTATTTTGTCACTGGGTCAGGACACCGCAAGATTGAACCCAAAACCAAGCACTTCTCCCATTGCAAGAATTACCAATCTATTATGCCAAACCAAACCAATAACTCGAAGAGAGTTGCAAGGATATGAAATCATGCGTATAATAAATCAGAGGAGATTCAAATAAGATTCATGGATAATCTGAACATAAACTCACAATTCATCGGATCTTGACAAACACACCACAAAAGAGGATTACATGAGATAGATCTGCATGAAGATCATAAAGAACATGGTATTGAAGATCAAAGAGAGAGAGAAGAAGCCATCTAGCTACTAGCTATGGATCCGTAGGTCTATGGTGGACTACTCACGCATCATCGGAGGGGCAATGGAGTTGATGTAGATGCCCTTCATGATCGAAACCCCCTCCGGCAGATTACCGGAAAAGGCTCCAAGATTGTATCTCTCGGGAACGGAGGCTTCCGGCGGTGGGTAAGTATTTGTGTGGCCCTTTTTGATGTTGGGGGAATATTTGGGAATTTATAGGCCAAGAATTAGGGTTCAAAGACCCGCCAGGAGGCGACAAGCCTGCTAGGCGCGGCCAGGGGGCCCACGCCTAGCAGGCTTGTGGCACCCTGGCACCTCCCCTGACGTGCACTCCAAGCTTGGATGACTTGTTTCCTTCCAGAAAAATTCCTTCCGCAGGTTTTATTCGTTTGGACTCCGTTTCATATTCCATATCTGCAAAACTCAAAAACAATGAAAAACAGAAACTGGCACTTGGCTCTAGATTAATAGGTTAGTCCCAAAAATAATATGAAATAGCATATTAATTCATATAAAACATCCAAAACAGACAAAAATTATAGATACGTTGGAGACGTATCAGCATCCCCAAGCTTAACTCCTGCTCGTCCTCGAGTAGGTAAATGATAAATACATAATTTTTGATGTGGAGTTCTACCTAACATATTTATCCAAGTAATATTCTTTATTGTGGCATGAATATTCAGATCCATAAGACTCAAAACAAAAGCTTAATATTGATATAGAAACAATAATGTTTCAAGCATACTAGCAAAGCAATTGTATCTCTTCAAAATATAATGGTAAAAGAAACTTATCCCTTCAATATCATATAGTCTGGCTATGCTCCATTTTCCCCACAAAAAATATTTACATCAGGCACAACCCCGATGGAAAGTCAAGCAATTGTTTTCACACCTTTATTTTCTCAAACTTTTTCAACTCTCACGCAATACATGAGCGCGAGCCATGGATATATCACTATAGGTGGAATAGAATATGGTGGAGGTTGTCAAGGAAAGGGAGAAGATAGTCTCACATCAACTAGGCATATCAACGGGCTATGGAGATCCCCATCAATAGATATCAATGTGAGTGAGTAGGTATTTCCATGCAAAGGATGCACTAGATCTATAAGTGTATGAAAGCTCAAAAAGAAACTAACTGGATGTGCATCATGAAGAAAAATTCCACTAGCTATATGAAAGTGACAAAATAGGAGACTCTCTATCATGAAGATCATGGTGCTACTTTGAAGCACAAGTGTGGCAAAAGGTAGTATCAATGTCCCTTCTCTCTTTTCTCTCATTTTTTTGTTGGGCATCTAAGGCCTCTTTTATTCATTTTTTATTTGGGCTTCGCTGGCCTCTTTTATTTTTCATAAAGTCCGGACTCTCATCCCTACAAGTAAGGGAATCATAGCTTCCATCATTCTTTCCTCACATGGGACATCCTCTATAATGAAAATCATCACACTTTTATTTACTTACAACTCAAAAGGAAAATTACAACTCAATACCTATGACAAAATATGACTCTATATGCAATATGTAAGTTATGGTGCATGCCATAAAAGGAAACGGTGGAAGTTGCATGGCAATATATCTCGGAATGGCTATGGAAATGCCATAATAGGTAGGTATGGTAGCTGTTTAGAGGAAAGATATATGGTGGCTGTTTTGAGGAAGGTATTTGTTGCACCGGCGAAAGTTGCGCGGTACTAGAAAGGCTAGCAAAAGTGGAAGGGTGAGAGTGCGTATAATCCATGGACTCAAAATTAGTCATAAATAACTCACATACTTATTGCAAAAGTCTATTAGTCATTGAAGCAAATCATTAAACGCATGCTCCTAGGGGGAGATTTGTAGGAGTTAACCATCGTGTGCCCTCGACCCTCACACAAAGGTCGACAATCTATAAACAAGTCATGCTCCGAGTTCCTTACATAGCGGTTCACCATACGTGCATGCTACGGGAATCACAGACCTTTACATAAGTATTTTTACCAAATCACAATTTACTTCCTAACATGTCTATTAACATTACCGTCTTTATATCTCAAAACTTTATGCAAGGAATCAAACTTCTCATAAATACTCAATGCACTTAATATGGAAGTTTTTATTATATCCCTTTTGGATGCCTATCATATTAGGAGTAAATTCATAACCTAGACCAATTACCATGCTATTTTTAGAAACTCTCAAAATAACATAAGTGGGGTACAAGAATTCGAGTACTTCTATAAAACAGAAACACCACCGTGCTCTAAAACATATAAGTGAAGCATATAGAGCAAAATTGCGTAACTCAAAAGATATAAGTGAAGCACAAAGAGTATTCTAATAAATTCATGATTCAGCGTGTATCTATCAAAAGATGTGTGCAGCAAGGATTATTGTGGCAAACTAAAAAGCAAAGACTCATATCATACAAGACGCTCCAAGCAAAACACATATTATGTGGTGAATAAAAATATAGCCTCAAGTAAATTTACGGATGGATTGATGACGAAAGAGGGGATGCCTTACGGGGCATACCCAAGCTTAGGCTCTTTCGCATCCTTGAATATGACTTTGGGTGCCTTGGTCATCCCCAAGATTAGGCTGTTTCCACTCCTTATTCCATAGTCCATCCAATCTTTACCCAAAACTTGAAAACTTCACAACACAAAACTTAACAGAAAATTCGTGAGATCCATTAGTATAAGAAAATAAATCACCACTTTAGGTACTGTTGTGAACTCATTCTTTATTTATATTGGTGTTATACCTACTGTAATCTAACTTCTCCATGGCTCATACCACATGATACAATACATAGATTCATCAAAATAGGCAAACAACTCAAATAAAACATAATCTGTCAAAAACAGAACAGTCTGTAGAAATCTGGAAACTTCATATACTTATGTGACTCAAACAATTCTTACAAATTAGGAAAATCTGCGAAACTAATATATCAATCTTGTGTAAAAATTTCAGATCAATTCGATGCTCTGAAAATATTAGAAAATTCCTAGACTTAGCGCAAAATTTTCAGTTTTTCAGCAAGATCAAATCAACAACTACCATAGATCACCCCAAAGGTTTTACATGGATCAAACACTAATTAAAACACCAAAACACAATTACTAAAAATTAATAATGTGGGAAACACTCAAAAACTGAAGGAAAAACAGAACATAAAAAAAGTTGGGTTGCCTCCCAACAAGCGCTTTTCTTTAAAGCCTTTTAGCTAGGCATGATGATTCCAATGATGCTCACATAAAAAGTAGTAATTGAAGCATGCAAGAGAGCATAATGAATCTCATGACAAACACATTTAAGTCTAACCCACTTCCTATGCATAGGGATTTTATGAGCAAATAATTTATGGGAGCAAGAATCAACTAGCATAGGAAGGCAAAACAAGCATAACTTAAAAACTTCGAACACATAGAGAGGAAACTTGATATTATTGAAATTCCTACAAGCATATATTACTCCCTCATAATAATTTTCAGTAGCATCATGAAGGAATTTCACAATATAACTATCAAATAAAGCATTATTTCCATCATCAATTATAGCATACGTGTCATCATCAAAACTTGGGGAACAAAGAATATCATATTAATCAAGCATAGCATCCCCAAGCTTGTCATTTTGCATATAATTAGCATCATGGATATTCAGAGAATTCATACTAACAACATGCCAATCATGCTTTTCATTCAAGGAACTATCATGAATCTCCTTACAAATTTCTTCTTTCAACACTTCATCAAAATTTACAGATTCATGATTTTCAAACCAAACTTCATAGAGATAATGAAGTGCACTCAACTCCCTAGCAATTGGTTCATCATAATGTGGTCTTTTGAAAAGATTAGCAAGTGGATAAGGATCCATATCAATAGAGTTTTAGCAAGCGAAGATGCAAGCAAATAGAAGGCACATGGCAACTCAAGCAAACATAGCAATGAAAAGGCGAACGAAAGAAGGGCGAATAAAAAGGCAAATCTTCTTGGTATTTTTTGAAAATCGTTTTAGAAGTGGAGGAGAGGAAAACGAGAGGCAAAAGGCAAATAATGTAAATGCAAGAGATGAGCTTGTGATGGGTACTTGGTATGCTTGATGTGTATCCTCCCCGACAACGGCACTAGAAATCCTTCTTGCTACCTCTTGAGCATGCGTTGGTTTTCCTTTGAAGAGGAAAGGATGATGCAGCGAAGTAGATAAGTATTTCCCTCAGTTTTTGAGAACCAAGGTATCAATCCAGTAGGAGGAACAATCAAGTCACCAATGGATGCACCTACAGAAATAATCAAACTCTTGCACCCAACGCTATAAAGGGTTGTCAACCCCTTCAAGGTTATTTGCAAGGATTAGATCCGATAGATATAGATGTAACGAGTGTGGATAGTAAAAGGTAAATAAATTGCAGCAAGTATAGATCTGAAAATATATGATGGAAAATAGACCCGGGGGCCATAGGTTTCACTAGAGGCTTCTCTCTTGAAGGCAAATATCATGGTGGGTAAACAAATTATTGTCAAGCAATTGATAGAAAAGCGAATAATCATGTAGTTATGCAAGGCAATGATCATGCATATAGGCATCACATCCATGACAATTAGACCGAAACAATTCTGCATCTACTACTATTACTCCACACATCGACTGACTCCTGCCTGCATCTAGAGTATTAAGTTCATGAAGAATAGATTAACACATTAAGAAAGATGACATGATGTAGAGGGATAAACTCAAGGAAGATGATGAAAACCCCATCTTGTTACCCTTGATGGAAACAATAAAATACATGCCTCGCTACCCCTACTTTGTCACTGGGTGAGGACACCGCAAGGTTGAACCCAAAACCAGGCACTTCTCCCATTGCAAGAATACCAATCTAGTTGGCCAAACCAAACCAATAACTCGAAGAGAGTTGCAAGGATATGAAATCATGCATATAAGAAATCAGAGGAGATTCAAATAAGGTTCATGGATAATCTGAACATAAACTCACAATTCATCAGATCTTGACAAACACACCACACAAGAGGATTACATTGGATAGATCTCCATGAAGATCATGAAGAACATGGTATTGAAGATCAAAGAGAGAGAAGAAGCCATCTAGCTACTAGATATGGACCCGTAGGTCTGTGGTGGACTACTCATGCATCATCGGAGGGGCAATGGAGTTGATGTAGATGCCCTCCATGATCGAAACCCCCACCGGCAGATTACCGGAAAAGGCTCCAAGATTGGATCTCTCGAGAACGGAGGCTTCCAGCGTCGGAAAAGTATTTGCGTGGCTCTTTTTGATGTTGGGGGAATATTGGGGTATTTATAGGCCAAGAATTAGGGTTAGGAGACCTGCCAGGAGGCGACAAGCCTGCTAGGCATGGCTAGGGGGCCCGCGCCTAGCAGGCTTGTGGCGCCCTGGCACCTCCCCTGACGTGCATTCCAAACTTGGATGACTTGTTTCCTTCCTGAAAAATTCCTTCCGCGGGTTTTATTCCATTTGGACTCCGTTTAATATTTCATATCTGCGAAACTCAAAAACAAGGAAAAAACAGAAACTAGCACTTGGCTATAGATTAGTAGGTTAGTCCCAAAAATAGTATAAAATAGCATATTAATGCATATAAACATCCAAAACAGATAATATAATAGCATGCCATCATAAAAAATTATAGATACGTTGGAGACGTATCAGTGTGCAACAAGATCCTGCACGCCTCTGATAAAGCCGTCATAATGGCGTTCACCAACGACATTAAGGATGTCCATATGTGAGAGAAGCTTGCCATCAATGACGGCTTGAGCTCGTCCCTAGAGCTGTTCAACATCGCTGACAAGTGTGCCAAGGCAGAAGAGGGCCACCTGTTCATCCACGACTACCTGGACACTGCACCCGATGATGGCGAGGTCAAGGGCAAGGAGACTAAATGAAAAGGCCCTGTTGTGCTCATGGTAGAACCTGAGCAGAAGTGCGGCCATGACCATGATGCTCCTAAGAAGAACCACTGTCGTTCTGCATCTACCATGACGTGCATACTCCCAATAGAGAAGACTGCCAGGAGCTCAAGTCCCTCCATGATGAGCGCATCGGATGATGCCCGGACCGTAACAATCGCAGCTCCGGCTGTGGGGGTGGCCGCAGTGGCGGCAGGTGGGATGGCCGCAATAGCAATCCGTGCCAAGGCTGGTGGGATTAGCCTCGCAAGGACAACTAGCGCAACCAACCTTGTGATGCCGCTTGGCGCAAGCAGCCTCACGAGGCGCGCCCTTAGGAAAACACCGCTCTCCCGCCACTATCGCCGCCACCCAGGAGGGATGACAATAACCTGCATGATGAGGGCATCGGGGGCTATCAGGAGCCTCGCATAGTTGCCAACATCCTCGTCGTGGCGCATGCTCCCACGTCTAACCTCCTATTCAAGAAATTCTCACACAAATTGAACATTGCCCTCCCAAGGCCGAAAGCTGCGCGGCCCCTCAAGTGGTCCCAGTACACCATCTCTTTTGACGTCAGGGATGACCTCAAGTTTACAGCTGCTGGGGGTGCACTCCCCATGTTGTGCACCCCATCGTCAGCAACGTTCTCATCACCAAGACCCTCATCGATGGAGGCGCAGACCTCAATTTGGTCTCCGTGGAGACTGTCGAGACGCTCCAGGTTCCCGATGACTAGCTGGTGCCCCACCAAACCATTCTCTGGGGTGACCGAAGGCTCCACCAGCCCATGGGGCAGGTCCGCCTCCCCGTAACCTTTGGCACTCACGACAACTACCGCACCGAGCTCATTGGCTTTGACTTAGCGCACATCGGCCTTGCTTACAATGTGATCCTAGGGTACCCTGTATTGGCCAAGTTCATGGGGCAACTCACCACGGGCACAACGTCCTTAAGATGCCTGGATGCAGCGGCGTCATCACCACTATTTATGACAAGAAGGACGCGGTTTGCTCCCTCGAGCACGCTTACAAGGCTGTTGTAGCCGAGCACTCTAGCGACGAGGGAGGAGTTGGGCCACGTGAGGTCGTGCCACCAAGGAAGAAGCAATCATTGCCCATCCAAGACTCCACCAAGGTGAAGAAGGCAGCGCACAACGCCGCGAGCCCCGAGCCCACTCCTGGTGCTTGCTTTCCCCCAACATAGGAAGGCGCACCTAGTGCCTCCCTCAGGTTGGGCTCGGGGGCTTCCTCCTGGAGGGTGTCCGCCCTGACCGGTATGACAAGGGAGGTGCTCGGGCACCACTTGGGGGCGTGCTTCAACGCATGTCCCCGCAAGAAAGGAGTACAACACTAGGTGCCAGGGGCCGAAGAGTTCGTTTCCCGAGATTAGCAAGCTGCAAGAGGCTCGAGCCAAGCGCGACGAGCATCGCCCAGGACTCCTCATCGGCTCGGTCGCCATCCCCGCGGAGAGCAACAAGGTGCGCATGTGCATCGATGTCGTAGGACCCAACAAGGATGGATCCGAAGACCTCTTCTGGCCATCGGGCGCTGGCCTAAGAAAGGGTGTTGCCATGAACTACGTCCACATCCCTTCGGCTTGGTGAATGTCGGTGCCACCTACCGAAGGCTAACACAGCTCACAATGGCACGTGGCAAGGCTTCGGGCCCTCATGAGCCCTCAAGGCCTCGGGAGCCAACTGGCCCCTAAAAGGTGGACCTCCGCGGCACGCGTCGCAAAATAGCCCGACACTTCCACGACAGCATGATTGGTAGGTGACTTTTTGGTTTGCTCAAATAGAGGGCGCCCTTCAGGATGCATTATCCTCAAGCTGGCAGGGGTATGCCCTGGCATCATACTCACTTTTTGGTTGTGTAGTGGATTTTCTTACCTTTTATTTGAAGTTATGCCATTCGTTTAAGCCTTGTGTTTGGTGCCTGACCATCGTTTGAAACCATCTCACCCTCGCGGCTCTTCCCACGACCGTCCCATGACTAGGGGCTGGACACGACATATGTGCTTGGGTCCATCCCTGCACCGTTTATAAATCCAAGCATTCAAGCTTTGTCTTGAGGGCCTGCTCCCGTGTACGTCACCTCCTGGGGTCCTTGGTATCTCGCCCCTTCATGGAACTGTTGCGAGTAGGCGAGCAAGGGCGCTGTTTGATTTGTATAACTGCTAGCTGGGTGTTTTACAACACCTCGAGTGCCGCACGTCCGACGACTTCTCCCTTGAACATTCCACAGAGGAACTTGACACAATGTCTGTGCTTGGGTCCGTCCCTACAGCGTTGCTAAACCCGACTGATCGAGCTCTATCTGGCAGGCCAACCCCGCACATGTCACCTCCTTAGGTCCTCTTTGTCCGACCTCTCCATGCGATGGCCTTGGGACGACCGTCTGACGCACGTCGCCCCCACACCGCAGGTCATACGTGTGCATAAGTTGCACCAAGAGCTAGGCACAACCTGCCTGTAAGCCAATTAAGGAGCTCCTAGGCCCTACACCTGGAGCATCTGACATCTCCACAAACTCTGCTCGTGACCCTCTCACATAAGAGTGAGGTGGGGTTGTACATGCCCCGGAGCCTCCCGGTGCGTCGCCCAAGGGCCTTGGGAGGACTCCCACCCACTCCCAAGTGGAAGCCCCATGCCCTGCGCTGGCGGAATGAACTATCGAATCGCGACTATTCCCACACCCAATAGGAAGCCCCATGCTCCATGCTGGCGGAATAAACTGTCGAACCATGACTATGCCCATGCCCAAGTTGAAGCCCGATGCTCTGTGCTGGAGGATGGTTGATTGAGAGGCTCACCTCCCTCTGAGCTGCGTGCTCATCAGTTTCCTTTTGGCCTCACGTGAGCGGGGCTAGACACGGTGCTTGCACGAAGGGTAACCCCTACAGTGCCGAATAACACAAGGGACCGGGCCTTGGCTCGCGCATCACCCCACCAAGGCCCTTGGTGTCTGCTCTCCCCGTGCGACACCCAAACGCAAGCTAACGAGCGTGTGTCACTTGAAATAAAATTGTTTTGTGCACATGACCTTCAAATGGATTAGACATCACGAGGTGCCACCAGCAAACAACAACCTACCGGCATTGCAGAAAGCTAAGTATGAGAACCCTTAGGAGTGTTCCCGCCATGCTAGTGTTTTCCCTCAAGCGGGTTGCTTGCGCATCAAGGGAGGGGGTCTTTGAGCATTGCGACTTAGGAACCTTCACTAGTTCTCGTAGATGCTTGCCTCCTGGTTTTGTTCATGCCCCGCGACCTGGCATTCCAGCAATAGTTGAGGTATGCGCGGGGCTGGGCCCTGTCAACGTAGAGCACGAAAGCACACAAGAGAAAAACAAGCACGAAAAGAAACCCATGCACTAGTGCATAAATGGCTAGGCACAACTCTTGTTCCTGGCGCGCCATTTCTCACCAACGCCAGCACTAATATTTTCAAATAGTGTTGGCATTGGCTAAATTTAAACGCCATAGCTATTCTATTAGTGCTGGCGTTGCACATTAGCCCCGGCATTACAAATTAGGACCATTAGGCCCACACCAGTACTAATATATCTAATCCCTGCCCCGTGCCCGACCTAGGTACTCCCCACTCTCTCGAGCCCCCAACTCCTTCCTCCTCCTCTCGATCCCTGCCGCCGCCCCCGACACCGTCCGTCATAGCCGCGCCTGACGCCGCGAGAAGCCGCCACACCCGAAGCCTCCCCGCCCGACCCCATGCCCGAAGCCGCCCAGCCTGCAGACCCTCCTCGCCGCCCGGGTATTTGAATCTTAGTACATGTTGATGAAAAAAACTACAATGCTAGAATTGGGGGTATTGGGTATTTTGCTATTTGAATCTTAGTACATGTTGTAGAAAAAACTAGAATGCTAAAATTGGGGGTATTGTGTATTTTGCTATTTGAATCTTATTACATGTTGTAGAAAACACTAGAATGCTAGAATTGGGGGTATTGGGTATTTTGCTATTTGAATCTTCCTACATGTTGTAGAAAAAACTAGAATGCTAGAATGGGGGGTATTGGGTATTTTGCTATTAGAATCTTAGTATATGTTGTAGAAAAAACTAGAATGCTAGATATGGGGGTATTGGGTATTTTGATATTTGAATCTTAGTACATGTCGTATTAAAAACTAGAACGCTAGAATTGGGGGTAATAGGTATTTTGCTATTTGAATCTTAGTACATGTTGTAGAAAACACTTGAATGCTAGAATTGGGGGCATTGGGTATTTTGCTATTTTCTTATATGGTTCGGTGTAGCATAAGTGCTTATAATTAAACTTATAACATAATTGTAAAGAAGATGTAGTTATAATTAAACTTATAGTATAAGTTCTTACACTTTTGGTCTCTATTAGTCGTTGCCAAAAGGCATAAACTCAATTTTTTCGATCAACCTAAGTAATTTATTATGTTTCAATCAACTTAAGTAATTTACATGTATTACACAATGTGTGTCCATTTTGGTAGGCTCATTCATTTCATTCTTTATGCAAATAGCATGGCCGACTCTAGCCTGTGGGTAGGCTCATCTGATCAATGGTCAGGGTTTTCTGAAGATAAATGCGACGTGAGCACCAACCAGGTAATTAAGGTTAAAAAATCATAAATTAGCATTGCAAACATCCATATATATATATACGTATCTAACCACCAATAAATTGTTCATGATCTGAAACCCTTGGCAGGCATACTTAGGAGGTCCGTCTTCGTCGACTGTCGTTGTGCAGTCTTCAGGCAGTGACGTCGACGTGCTCAGTCACGAGCTACTCATGTCATGTTAGAGAACCCTCAACGCCCTGCAGGAGTTGGATGACTCCCTGGTGAAGGAGAAGGACAAAATTATCAATGACAATGCTATTGTCTACAATAAAATTTACAGTCTCGAAAGTCAGATCACGACACTGAACCTAGAGATACCTGAGATCAATAAGGACATAGAAGTCCTGAAGGTCCAGAGGACTCAGCTAAAGACGGATAAAGCGCATTACATCAAAGAGGGGCAGACGAATATGAATAAGCTTCGTGAGATGAAGTTAGTCCTGAGGATAAACTAGCTAGCTAGGTAGTGTCGATCAAGAGAGGGGAAGATCGATATATACATTGTCAGAAGTAATTGGTACTTTCCTTTTGTGAATGAAATGTTTGGTATCTTCTGTGAATCAAATGTTTAGTATCTTTTGTGAATGAAATGTTATATATTTTTTTATTAGATAAATATGACAGTGCAAGCGTGCAGCTTTTTCCAACGCCAATAGGTGTTCAAAATATTGCTGGCATCATCTCTAACGCCACCAGTATATTTTAACTGTGGCGCCTTATTGCTGGCGTAGGGTGTCTACGCCAGCAAGGCCATTTTGGCCACGTCATAGCTAGGCTTTTCTACACTAGTGATGGGTCATAAAAAAGTTATTACAAACAACGAAATGTTTCACGCATTAAACCATGGTCTCACGCCCATGCGGGGTAGAATTAGCTTATTGCACGACGATAAAAGGAGCATGATTGTCGGGCTCTTCGTCGCCACCGTAGGAGAACTTCCTGAGCAGTGCACCCTGCTACTTCTCAAGCATGCGTTGGTTTCCCGTGAAGAGGAACGGTATGATGCAAAAAAGTAGATAAGTATTTCCCTCAGTTTTTGAGAACCAAGGTATCAATCCAGTAGGAGATACAAGTGAGCCACCAATAGATGTACCTGCACAGGGAATCAAACTCTTGCACCCAACACTATAAAGGGGTTGTCAATCCCTTCACGGTTATTTGCAAGGATGAGATCTAGTAGAGATAGATATAATAGGATGCTTGAACGGAAAGTAAATCTAAAAGTAAAAGTAGGGAAGCAAGTATTTTCGGTATTTTTGGTTTTAGATCTGAAAATATAATATGGAAAATAGACCCAAGGGCCATAGGTTTCACTAGATGGCTTTTCTCATGATGGCAAGGATTACGGTGGGTGAACGACTTACTGTCGAGCAATTGATAGAAAAGCGAATAATTATGAAGATATACAAGGCAATGATTATGCATATAGGAATCACGTCCATGACAAGTAGACCGAAACGATTCTGCATCTACTGCTATTAGTCCACACATCGACCGACTCCTGCCTGCATCTAGAGTATTAAGTTCATGAAGAACAGAGTAACGCATTAAGCAAGATGCCATGATGTAGAGGGATAAACTCAAGCAATATGATGAAAACCCCATCTTTTTACCCTTGATGGCAATAATACAATACGTGTCTCGCTACCCCTACTTTGTCACTAGGTCAGGACACCGCAAGATTGAACCCAAAACTAAGCACTTCTCCTATTGCAAGAATTACCAATCTAGTTGGCCAAACCAAACTAATATCTCGAAGAGACTTGCAAAGATATGAAATCCTGCATATCAGAATTCAGGAAAGACTCAAATAATATTCATGGATAATCTGAACATAAACCCACAATTCATCGGATCTCGACAAACACACCGCAAAAGAGTATTACATCGGATAGATCTCCATGAAGATCATGAAGAACATGGTATTGAGAAGCAAAGAGAGAGAAGAAGCCATCTAGATACTAGCTATGGACCCGTAGGTATGTGGTGAACTACTCACACATCATCGGAGGGGCAATGGAGTTGATGCAGATGCCCTCCGTGATCTAATCTCCCTCCGAAAGATTATCGAAAATAGCTCCAAGATTGGATCTCTCGGGAACGGAGGCTTCTGGCGGCAGAAAAGTTTTCCGTGGATCTCTTTGATAATGATGGTATATTTGGGAATTTATAGGCCGAAGATTAGGGTTAGGGGAGTTGCCAGGGGCCCACAAGCCTGCTCGGACGGGGTACCCCCTGGCCACGACAAGCGGGCTTGTGGCCCCGTGGCAGCTCCTCTGCCTTGGTTCTCAAGTATCACGACTTCCTTTTATTCCAGAAAAAATCATTCCATAGGTTTTATTCCATTTGGACTAGGCTTAATATTCCTTATCTGCGAAACTCAAAAGCAAGGAAAAACAGAAAATGGCACTAGGCTCTAGATTAATAGGTTAGTCCCAAAAATAATATAAAATAGCATATTAATGCATATAAAACATCCAAAACAGATAATATAATAGCATGGAAAAATAAAAATTTATAGATACGTTGGAGACATATCAGCATCCCCAAGATTCATTCCTGCTCGTCCTCAAGTAGGTAAATGATAAAAACAGAATTTTTGATGTGGAATGCTACCCAACATATTTATCCATGTAATATTCTTTATTGTGGCATGAATATTCAGATCCGTTAGATTCAAAACAATAGTCTAATATTGACATAAAAACAGTAATACTTTGAGCACACCAACAATGTAGTTGTGTCCTTTCGAAATAACATGGCCTTAGAAAGTTATCCCTACAAAATCATATGGTCTGGCTATGCTCCATCTTCCCCACACAACGTATCTAAATCATGCACAACCCCGATGAACAAGTCAAGCAATTGTTCCACACTTTTGGTGTTCTCAAACCTTTTCAACTCTCACACAATACATGAGCGCGAGCCATGGATATATCATTATAGGTGGAATAGAATATGGAGGGGTGCAAAGGAAAAAGGAGAAGATAGTCTCACATCAACTAGGCGTATCAACAGGCTATGGAGATGCCCATCAATAGATATCAATGTGAGTGAGTAGGGATTGCCATGCAACAAATGCACTTAGAGCATAAGTGTATGAAAGCTCAAAAAGAAAACTAAGTGGTCGTGCATAATGAATATCCACTAGTTATATGAAAGTGACAAAATAGGAGACTCTCTATCATGAAGATCATGGTGCTACTTTTAAGCACAAGTGTGGAAAAAGATAGTAGCAATTGTCCCTTCTCTCTTTCTCTCATTTATATATATATATTTTTGGTGGGCTTCTTTGGCCTCTTTTATTTTTTTGTTTGGGCTTCGCTGGCCTCTTTTATTTTTTTTGTAAAGTTCGGATACTCGTCCCAACTTGTGATGGAGTCATAGAATCCATCATCCTTTTCTATCATGGGACAACACTCTATTAATGAAAAATCATCACACTTTTATTTACCTATAACTCAAAGAAAAAGAAATTACAACTCGATTCCTATGACAAGATATAACTCTACATGCAATATGAAGTGATGATGCAAGTCATAGAAAAACTACATGATGGAAGTTGCATGGCAATATATCTCGGAATGGCTATGGAAATGCCATAATAGGTTGGTATGGTGGCTGTTTTGAGGAAGGAGGGTTTTATGTACCGGCGAAAGTTGCGCGGTACTAGAGAGGCTAATTAAGATGGAAGGGTGAGAGTGCGTATAATCCATGGACTCACATTAGTCATAGAGAACTCACATACTTGTTGAAAAAGCCTATTAGTTATCAAACAAAGCATTATACGCATGCTCCTAGGGGAAAGGTTGGTAGGAGTTAACCATCGCGTGCTCCCGACCAGCACACAAAGGTCGACAATCATTAGACAAATCATGCTCCGACTTCGTTACATAACGGTTCACCATACATTCATGCTACGGGAATCAAAAGCTTTAACACACATATCTATTCAATTCACAACTACTCACTAGCATGACTCTCATATTACCATCCCTATTATCTCAAAACTATATGCAAGGAATCCAACTTCTCATAGTTGTTAATGCACTTAATATGAAAGTTTTTATTATATCCCATCTTGGATGCCATTATATTAGGACTAAATTCATAACCTAAAAAAATTACCAAGCTGTTTTTAAGAAACTATCAAAATAATATAAGTGAGGAATGAGAGTTCAATAATTTCTATAAAATATAACACCACCATGCTCTATAAAGATATAAGTGAAGCACTAGGGCAACATTGCCTAGCTCAAAAGATATAAGTGAAGCACATAGAGTATTCTAACAAATTCATGATTCAGCGTGTCTCTCTCAAAAGATGTGTGCAGCAAGAATGATTGTGGCAAACTAACAAGCAAAGACTCATATCATACAAGATGCTCCAAGAAAAGCACATATCATGTGGTGAATAAAAATATAGCCTCAAGTAAATTTAGCGATGGATTGAAGACGAACGAGGTGATGCCTTCCGGGGTATCCCCAAGTTTAGGATTTTTGGTATCCTTAAATATGACTTGGGTTTCCTTCGGCATCCCAAAGCTTAGTCTCTTTCCACTCTTTATTCCATAGTCCATCAAATCTTCACCCAAAACTGGAAAACTTCACAACACAAAACTCAACAGAAAACTCATGAGATTCGTTAGTATAAGAAAAATAAATCACCACTTTAGGTACTGTTTTGAACTCATTATTTGTTTATATTTGTGTAATACCTAATGTATTCAAACTTTTCCATGACTCATACCCCCCGATACGACCCATAGATACATCAAAATAAGCAAACAACACAAGAAAAACAGAATTTGTCAAAAACAGAACATTCTGTAGCAATCTATAAACTTCGAATACTTCTGCAACTCTACAAATTCTGAAAAAATAGGAAAACCAGGGAAATTCGTATATATATCCTGTGTAAAACTTTCAGATCAATTTGATGCTCTGAAAAATTCATAAAATTCCTGGACTGAGCGCAAAAGTTTCTGTTTTTCAGCAAGATCAAATCAACAACTACCATAGATCAACCCAAAGGTTTTACTTGGCTAAAACACTAATTTAAACACAAAAACACAATTACTACAGAAGTAATAATGTGCCAAACATACCAAAACAGAAGCAAAAAGCAGAAAGAAAAAAAAAATTGGGTTGCCTCCCAAGAAGCGCTATTGTTTAACGCCCCTAGCTAGGCAAAACACAATAGATCTAGGTATTGTCATATTTGGTATTGGCTATTTTTGTGAGGGATTTATCAAATCCAGGAGGTTATTTAGTTTTATCAATGATCATACTCCTAGGCAAAAAGTCAAGAAATTATCTTGTAGCAATCGGTTCCCGAACAATGTTGATAAAATTAGGGTGAACACTTATCATCTTAAGACCTTCGTCCCCTTTACTAGATGATTCACCCTTATCCTTGGGAACATAAAAAAACTTGGCAGCCTTAGAAAGAGGATATTTAGTAGTGGTTTGAACAGCGGCTAAAGCGGAACCCAAGTTGGTAATAATGTCCTCTAGCTTCCCTATTCTAAAGGAATCTTGATCCAATTTTTCATTAACTATGGGTTATTTTTTCCCTTAGGTCTTTTAGAGTAACTCCAACCTTAGATACCTATTGAGTGATATGATTATGAATATTTTTATCCAAAGTTAAAATTGTCGCATTAACCATGATTGGAGGTGATCCAAACAAATTTATCATAGCACTATAGGAGTCAAAGGTATGAATTCCCAAAAAATTCCCTCCTATGATGGTATCTAGGACATATCTATTCCAAGGAGTGATTCCCACGTAAAAATTGCGAAGGAGAACAGTAGTAGATTGCTTACAAATAGATCTATTTTGAGCACTACAAATTCTATACCAAGCATCTTTTAAGTTTTCTCCCTCCCTTTGCTTAAAGTTTAGAACTTCATACTCGGGGGCAATAGTAGCAAGGCTATCCATGAGTTTGAGCGATCTACCACACCAAAAGCAAACGAAAAGACGAACGAAGAAGGGCAAAAGAAATTCTTTTTCATATTTTCTAAAAATTGTTTTAGAAGTGGGGGAGAGGAAAACGAGAGGCAAATGGCAAATAATGTAAATGCAAGAGATGAGTTTGTGATGGGTACTTGGCATCCTTGACTTGCTATGTATCTCCCCGGCAACGGCGCCAGAAATCATTCTTGCTACTTCTCGAGCATGCATTGGTTTCCCGTGAAGAGGAACGATTTGATGCAGCAAAGTAGATAAGTATTTCCCTTTGTTTTTGAGAACCAAGGTATCAATCCAGTAGGAGATACAAGCGAGCCACCAATAGATGTACCTGCACAAGGAATTGAACTCTTGCACCCAATGCTATAAAGGAATTGTCAATCCCTTCACCGTTATTTGCAAGGATGAGATCTAGTAGAGATAGATATATTAGGATGCTTGAACGGAAAGTAAAACTAAAAGTAAAAATAGGGCAGCAAGTATTTTTGGTATTTTTGGTTTTAGATCTGAAAATATAATATGGAAAATAGACCCCGGGGCCATAGGTTTCACTAGATGGCTTCTCTCATGATGGCAAGTATTACGGTGGGTGAACGAATTACTGTCGAGCAATTGATAGAAAAGCGAATAATTATGAAGATATCCAAGGCAATGCTTATGCATATAGGCACCACATCCATGACAAGTAGACCGAAACGATTCTGCATCTACTACTATTACTTCACACATCGACCGACTCCTGCCTGCATCTAGAGTATTAAGTTCATGAAGAATAGAGTAACGCATTAAGCAAGATGACATGATGTAAAGGGATAAACTCAAGCAATATGATGAAAACCCCATCTTTTTACCCTTGATGGCAACAATACAATACGTGCCTCGCTACCCCTACTTTGTCACTTGGTGATGACACCGCAAGATTGAACCAAAAACTAAGCACTTCTCCTATTGTAAGAATTACCAATCTAGTTGGCCAAACCAAACCAATAACTCGAAGAGACTTGCAAAGATATGAAATCATGCATATAAGAATTCAGGAAAGACTCAAATGATATTCATGGATAATCTGAACATAAACCCACAATTCATCGGATCCCGACAAACACACCACAAAAGAGTATTACATCTGATAGATCTCCATGAAGATCATGAAGAACATGGCATTGAGAAGAAAAGAGAGAGAAGAATCCGTCTAGATACTAGCTATGGACCCGTAGGTGTGTGTTTAACTACTCACGCATCATCAGAGGGGAAATGGAGTTGATGTAGATGCCCTCGGTGATCGAATCCCCCTCCAGCAGATTACCAGAAAAGGCTCCAAGATTGGATCTCTCAGGAACGGAGGCTTCTAGCGGCGGAAAAGTGTTTTTGTGGCTATCTTCGATAATGATGGAACATTTGGGAATTTATAGGCCGAAGATTAGGGTTAGGGAGTTTCCAGGGGCCCACAAGCCTGCCCGGCGCAAGGTGCCCCCCTGGCCGCGGCAAGCGAGCTTGTGGCCCCATGGCAGCTCCTCTGCCTTGGTTCTCAAGTCTCGTGGCTTCCTTTTATTCTAGAAAAAATCATTCCGAAGGTTTATTCCGTTTGGACTCGGTTTAATATTCCTTATCTGCGAAACTGAAATAAAGGGAAAAAAAGAAACTAGCACTAGGCTCTAGATTAATAGGTTAGTGCCAAAAATAATATAAAATAGCCTATTAATGCATATAAAACATCCAAAACAGATAATATAATAGCATGGAACAATCAAAAATTATAGATACGTTGGACACGTATCACACACACATGGTCTTCCACGGTGGCCGCTAGACTGTCGTGAGGTTCTTAGAGGACTAGGCCTATCACCTTGTTGAGATCGAAACCGGAGTCGCAGAGAAGGAGGTGGCTGAAGACGCGTGTCGTTGCCAAGGAGAAGAGGTCGCGTCACTCTTCCTCCAAGATGCCATCCACCTGACGGGACGTGTCCTTGAGCTCCCCCATGACCCTGGACAAGAGGTCAGCGTAGCCGGTGCCAAGGGCGGCAAGAGGAGTCCCGAACCCCCCTTGGTTATGGAACCCAGAGCCTTGTGGCCTTGAGATCAAGGGAACAACGGGTGATGCTACCCATCACCGCCTTCGCATCGGCATCGGCCTGGATCTGCGTCCAGTGCGGCGTTGTCATCGAAAATGTGTCAGGTGTGAGTTAACTGAGCCTCGACCACTTTGCATTGCAGCGCCTCGAGAACTGGTTGGTTGCGGTCTTCGCTAGCTCGGAGTCGTGCTCCGTGAGCTTCGCCTCGCGGGCCTTGGGGTCGTCCTCCTGCAGATGGATTTGTTGTGCCTACATGGCCCGCTCGTCCCTGAGCGCCTTCAGGTCGGCTTCTGCCTCCTCGCAGTGCTTGGCGGCTGCATGCACCTCTGCAAGCGTGCGCCCAAGAGCCTCCTTTTCCATGGCGGCCAACGCGGACTCCCTCTTGCCCTTAGTAACGGTGACCGTGGCCCTCGCCTAGGCCTTTTTCATGGTGATGTCAAGATGACGCCACCCCATGGCGAGCTTCAGGCGCTCATCGACAAGACTTGTTTCGGCATCCCAGAGATCCGCCCCGAACCGGTTGAGCATGGCATGGTCCTCGGTCAAGGCCCTATGCCTGAACAAGGCGCGATAGTTCACGAGAGCGAGGGCCTGGCAAGGGAGCGCCGCCTCAGCACTCGCTGTCACCACGACTAAAGGGGCCTCTGTGGCTTCCGCGTGTGGTGTAGGTGGCAACGGGTCCTCCCCAGCAATCGTCCCCTGCAGCGCGCTTGAGGGGATAATCACGCTAGACTCCTAGGCCCCAGGAGCGGGTGCACCCGAAGGTGGTTCTCAGGAGCACCCTGCGTCACGCCCAGTCATAGAGGTGAGAGTGGCCGGCGGAGGCTAGGGTGCCAGTTCCTTCCCCGCAGGCTGAGCCGTCACCACCTTAGCAGGCGGCACTAGGGGCTGGCCCAACGCGACCTTGGCAGGCGAAGCCGGGGGCTCTACCATTGTGTCCTTACAATCGGGCCCCTTCACTGTGTTGGGGAAACATTGGGCGCTGCCGTGGCGCTTGCGCGCCCGGATGCGGCGGCACCTGTATGATCGAGCGTAGCGGTAGGCTGGCGCGAGATGCCCCCGTCCCTGCAAACGCCACGGCCGAGTGCCACCATCGCCTTCTGGACAAGGGTCACCTTTGTCCCAAGAGTCACCTTCTTCATCTTCTCCTTGCCACCACACTGGTGTCTCTGCCGGCGAGGGGTTAGCCCAAACGGGCGAATCACAGAAGCACGACAAAAATGGGAAGAAGCACTTACTCGTCTCCGGCGGGCCATCTCCTTTTCTTCTTGACAACAAGAGGCGCTCCCTTGTCGCCCATGCGGGCCGCCCCGGTGTTGCTCAAGGGGTGCTCGGCGCGGTCCCCGGCGAACCCAGCCTGGTCCCCCTCCTTCTAGAGAACTTGAGATACCCCTTGAGGGGATGCCGCCACCACAGGTGCGATGACCGCTTCACCGACAAGGGCCTCCGTCACTGGCGTTGGGGTGCTCATGAGGTCAGGCTCCATTTCCCCACTGTGCCAGTAGGACTAGGAGACAGCGTTTGAGGCTGCTCCTCGTCATCATCGTCATCGTCATCGAAGCCACGCAGGACCGGCGGTGATGGGGGTCCGGGGTTCGGCCGATGTCCCCTTCCTCCTCCATCGCCTCTGAGTCCTCGCCACTATAACTTTTGCTGGAGAGGCCCCATGCAGGCCATCGCTGTTGATTGGCACAAGACCCCATTCGTTGAAGATGGGCATGACAACAACTAGGTCCTCCTTGTCGTCGTAGCTCTACAGCGGGGACGCAGCCTCAGGAGTACCCTTGGGAACGGGCTAGAGCAGAGCTCCCAGGGCCACGTCTAACTCATCAGACATCAGGCCACCAATGTGCAGCCTCACCGGGTCCCTCAAGACGTCGTACTTCCACACGAGCCGCGAGTGCACCTGGAGCGGCACGATGGGCTGTCCCAGGAACTCTTTGACTATCATTGGCCCTGTCAGCTGGGACCACCCCGTGAGCGGCGATCTGTGCCAGGACGGGCTTGGCCCTTGGGTCGACGAGCTTCTCGTGGCCACATTGGGGGCTTTTCTTAGGTTGTGCTGTGGGGAGCGCCGGGAGCGGGCTGGCCCAACATGTATCCATGAAGACCCAGCGGTGCCGATAGCCTTCCACCTTCTTCTCGGCCTTCAGGCGAATACTCTCACCCTTGACGTCGATGAAGAAGATGCACGCTGAGCGCTGATCCTGAGCGGTGAACCACAGGCAGACAAAGTGGCGAAACAGCGCCACCTAGGGCCTCACGCCCATTGAGGCCTCACAATAGAAGGCAAAAATGGCTAGGAGGAGGATGGAGTTGGGTTCGAAGTGAAGGGCCTTGATCTGGTAATGGGCGAGGATGGCGTAGAAGAACTCGGAAAATGGCGGGACCATCCCGACGAAGATGTTATGGAGGAATAAGGGGTAGAAAGACTCCCCCAGGCCACTCCACGCCACCGAACCCAGATGGATCTCGGCCGACTACCCTTTTATCAGGTTGCCTGCTATCATCAGGCGCACTGGCCTCAAGCCATCCTTTGAGGCTATGGAGGGGGGCAATAGAGCCGACCCAAGGGCACGGTCACGCGCGGCCGACGCCGTGGATTTTGCCTTCTTGCTGACCAGTGCCATCCGCATGTTGTGGTCGCGAGGGAGCCCGGGAGATGCCTCACCTGAAACTGAATTTCGAGGAAGCGCAGCGAGATGGATGCAAAGGGAGGAAGAGCAATGATGGCCCCACGCCATGCACGGGCTTTATGTCGGCCATGGCAGTTGTCGAGGCGTCGTGAGGAGTGGAGGTGCCCCACGCGCGACGCGTCGTGCCTGTCCCGTACACAGTTAGCGCGCGCACCTCTTCTTTTCCCCCAACTGGCACAGTAGAGCATGCCGCGGGCCCGAGGGCTACAGCTGGGTCCCGGGGACTGTGGGTACCTAGGCCCATCTGCTTGTGGCCCAGGACGTGTTGCATATCGTGGGCCCATGACGGACCACCATGTACTTCATGAGCAAGACCCCCACGAGGGACTCCTCCTCGCGAGAAGCACTGCAACCAGCATCGTCAGGAGCCTCGCGGAGCCCCCTAGTGAGGCCACCTCCTGAGGCTGCCCCCTAGACCTTCCTGTTGGAAATATGCCCTAGAGGCAATAATAAAATGGTTATTATTATATTTCCTTGTTCATGATAATTTTTTACTATCCATGCTATAATTGTATTGATTGGAAACACATTGCATGTGTGGATATATAGACAACACTTTCCCCCTAGTGTGCCTCTCGTAAACTAGCTCGTCAATCAAAGATGGTCAAGGTTTCCTAGCCATTGACATGAGACGTCATTTGATAACAGGATCGCATCATTAGGAGAATGATGTGATGGACAAGACCCAAACTATAAATGTAGCATATGATCGTGACAGTTTATTGCTACAATTTTCTGCATGTCAAGTATATGTTCCTATGACCATGAGATCATGCAACTCACGGATACCGGAGGAGTGCCTTGTGTGTATCAAATGTCGCAACATAACTGGGTGACTATAAAGGTGTCCTACAGGTATTTCTGAGGGTGTCTACTGGGTTGGCATGGATCAACACTGGGATTTGTTACTCCGTGTGACGGAGAGGTATCTCAGGGCCCACTCGGTAATACAACATCACAATAAGCCTTGCAAGCAATGTGACTAAGTGTTAGCCATGGGATCTTGTGTTACAGAATGAGTAAAGAGACTTGTTGGCAACGAGATTGAACTAGGTATGGAGATACCTACGATCGAACCTCGGGCAAGTAACATACCGAAGAACAAAGGGAACATCATACGGGATTAACTGAATCCTTGACAAAGAGGTTCGACCGATAAAGATCTTCGTAGAATATGTAGGACTCAATATGGGCATCTAGGTCCCTCTATTGTTTATTGACCGTAGAGGTGTGTCGGTCATGTCTACATAGTTCTCAAACCCGCAGGGTATCCACACTTAAGGTTTGGTGACGTTTCGGTAGTATAGAGATATGTATGGTGGTGACCAAAGGTTGTTTGGAGTCCCGTATGAGATCCTAGAAGTCACGAGGAGCTCCGGAATGGTCTGGAGGTAAAGATTGATATATAGGAAGTCCTGTTTTGGTCACCGGAAAAGTTTCGGGCTCATCAGTAGTGTACTAAGAGTGCCGGGAGGGTACCGGGGGACCATCGGGAGGGGTATTTCGACCCAAGAGGCTACATGGGCTGTGGAAGAAGGAATGCCAGCCCTTAGTGGGCTGGTCGAAGTCCCACAGAAGTCCCATGCGTCTAGGGAATTAAATCCAAGCTAAAGTGGTAAAAAGGAAGGAGTCCTAATCCTACTAGGAGTGGAGGAGGAGGACTCCTCCCTCCCACTTCGGCCGAAGCAAAGGGCTTGCCCCTTGGGGGCCAAGCCTCCTCCTCCCCTCCTCCTACCCTCCTCGTATATATACTAGAGTTTTGAGGGTTTTTTGGACACAGAAAAACAGCCACGTGCTACCTCTCGTCTAGATCACAGTTTCTCCTCTAGATCGGTTTTCAGCGGTGCTTAGGCGAAGACCTGCTGGAATAACTCCACCACCATCGCTGCAACGCCGTTGCGCTGCCTGAGAAATCGTCGACCTCTCTGCTCCCTCTTGCTGGATCAAGAAGGCAGAGATTGTCATCAAGCCATACGTGTGCTGAACACGAAGGTGGCATCCGTTCGGTGCTAGATCAGGACGGATCGTGCTTGGATCGCGGGACGCTCGGCGATTTGGATCGCGAAGACGTTTGACTACATCAACCACGTTTCTTAACTCTCCCCGCATAGCGATCATCAAGTTGTATGTGTGTTGAACACGGAGGTGCCGTCCGTTCGGCGCTAGATCGGAAGGACCGCGATGAGTTCGCGGGACGGATCGTGATGAAATCACGGGACGGATCGTGATGAGTTCGCGAGACAGATCATGATGAGTTCGTGGGATGGATTGTGATTGGATCGCGGGACAGATCGTGATGAGATCGCGGGACGCTCAGGGATTTGGATCGCAAAGATGTTCAACTACACCAACCGTGTTTCTTAACGCTTCCCGCTTAGCGATCTACAAGGGTACGTAGATCCACTCTCCCTCTCGTAGATGCCCATCACCATGGATAGATCTGCGTGTGCGTAGGAATTTTTTTGTTTCCCATGCGACGTAACCCAACAGTGGCATCATGAGCTATGTCTATGTGTAGATGAGATCTCGAGTAGAACACAAAAGGTTTGTGGGCGTTGATGCTTAGATTGCTTCCTCCCTTGGTCGGATTTTGGTTCATAGGTATTGAGAGATGAAGCGGCCCGGAGCAACATTACTCGTACGCTTACGAGAGACCGGTTCCCTCGACTGCAACTTCTTGCATAGATGGCTTGCGGGTGCCAGTTTCGCTCACTTTAGTTGGATCAGATTTGACAAAGGCGGTCCTTGAGAAGGATGGAAAGCAACTAGTGTATCACCGTTGTGGTTTTTGCATAGATGAGAATTGTTCTTGCTAGATACCCATAGCAGCTACGTAAAACATGCAACAACAATTAGAGGACGTCTAACTTGTTTTTGCAGGGTATGTTGTGATGTGATATGGCCCATTACATGATGTGATATATGTGATGTATGATATGATCATGTGATGTATAGGTTATCACGACTTCCATGTCAATGAGTATGGCAACCGGCAGGAGCCGTAGGGTTGTCTTTAATTATTATCTGACGTGCGTGTCAATCATTAAGCGCTATGTAATGTTTTACTTTATCGCTAAATGGTAGCAATAGTAGTACAAGCATGATGGGTGCGACAACCCCAATGGCGACACGTTGATGGAGATCAAGATGATGGAGATCATGGTGTCGTGCCGGTGACGATGGAGATCATGCTGGTGCTTTCAAGATGGAGATCAAAAGCACAAGTTCATGGCCATATCATGTCACTTATGAATTGCATGTGATGTTAATACTTTTATGCACCTTGTTTTGCTTAGGACGACGGTAGCATTATAAGGTCATCCCTCACTTAATTTTCAAGACGAATTGTGTTCTCCCCGAGTGTGAAACATTGAGAAAATTCGTCGTGTCGAGACACCACGTGATGATCGGGTGTGATAGACTCTGTTGGAAATATGCCCTAGAGGCAATAATAAATTAGTTATTATCATATTTCCTTGTTCATGATAATCGTTTATTATCCATGCTATAATTGTATTGATCGGAGACTTAGATGCATGTGTGGATGCATAGACAAAACCATGTCCCTAGTATGCCTCTAATAGACTAGCTCGTTGATAAAAGATGGTTAAGGTTTCCTAGCCATGGACATGAGATGTCATTTGATAAACGGGATCACATCATTAGGAAAATGGTGTGATGGACAAGACCCAAACTACAAACGTAGCATATGATCGTGTCAGTTTATTGCTACTATTTTCTGCAAGTCAAGTAGATGTTTCTATGACCATGAGATCATGCAACTCATGGATACCGGAGGAGTGCCTTGTGCGTATCAAACGTCGCAACGTAACTGGATGACTATAAAGGTGCTCTACGGGTATCTTCGAGGGTGTCTGTTGAGTTAGCATGGATCAAGACTGGAATTTGTTACTCCGTGTGACGGAGAGGTATCTCAGGGCCCACTCAGTAATACAACATCACAATAAGCCTTGCAAGAAATGTGACTAAGTGTTAGTCACGGGATCTTGTATTACGGAACGAGTAAAGAGACTTGCCGGTAACGAGGTTGAACTAGGTATGGAGATACCGACGATCGAATCTCGGGCAAGTAACATACCGAAGAACAAAGGAAACATCATACGGGATTAATTGAATCCTTGACATAGAGGTTCGACCGATAAAGATCTTTGTAGAATATGTAGGAACCAATATGGGCATCCAGGTCCCTCTATTGGTTATTGACCGTGGAGGTGTCTCGGTCATGTCTACATAGTTCTCGAACCCACAGGGTCTGCACACTTAAGGTTCGGTGACATTTCGGTAGTATAGAGTTATGCATGGTGGTGACTGAAGGTTGTTCGGAGTCCCAGATGATATCTCGTACGTCACGAGGAGCTCCGGAATGGTCCGGAGGTAAAGATTGATATATAGGAAGTTCTATTTTGGTCGCCGGAAAAGTTTCGGGCTCATCGGTAGTGTGCTGGGAGTGCTGGTAGTGTACCGGGAGACCATCGGGAGGGCTATTTCGACCCAAGAGGCTACATGGGCTGTGCGAGGATGAATACCAGCCCTTATTGGGCTGGTGGAAGTCCCACACAAGGCCCATGTGGCTGGGAAGAAAACCCAAAAGGAAAAAGGTGGAAAAAGGCAAAAAGGGCTAAATTAGGAAGGAGTCCTAATCCTACTAGGAGTGGAGGAAGAGGACTCCTCCCTCTTGGTTCGGCCGACCCAAGGGCTGCCTTCATGGGAGGCAAGCCTCCTCCTCCTCTCCTCCTATATATACTTGAGGGTTTTAGGGTTTTGGCACAAGATTTTCAGCCACGTGAAAGGAACGTTGCGGAAGTTCGTCGTGTTGAGACACCACGTGATGATCGGGTGTGATAGACTCTACATTCACATACAACGGGTGCAAGCCAGTGTTGCACATCCAGAACACTTGGGTTAAACTTGACGAGCCTAGCATGTACAGACATGGCCTCGGAACACAAAAGACCGAAAGGTCGAACATGAGTCATATAGTAGATATGATCAACATGATGATGTTCACCATTGAAACCACCTCAACTCACGTGATGATCGGACTTGAGTTGGTGAATTTGGATCATGTATCACTCGAATGACTAGAGGGATGTCAATTTGAGTGGGAGTTCTTAAGTAATATGATTAATTGAACTCATTATCATGAACATAGTCAGTAGTGTCTTTGCAAACTGTGTTGTAGATTACTTGCTCACGCTATAGCTCCCTTGAATTTTTATATGTTCCTAGATAAATAGAGTTGAAAGATGATGGTAGCAATATTGCGGACTGGCTCCGTGATCTAAAGATTGTCCTCATTGCTGCATAGAAGGCTTATGTCCTTAATGCATCGTTCGGTGCACCAACCCCTCTAGCGTTGTTTGTAGATGTTGTGAACATCTGACAGGCACGTTCTGATAACTACTTGATAGTTTAGTGCGTCATGCATTAAAGCTTAGAATTGAGGCTTCGAAACGTTTTGAACGTCATGGAACATATGAGATGTTCTAAGAGCTGAAATTAGGATCTCAGGCTCGTGCCCGTGTTGCGAGATATGAGATCTCCAACAAGTTTCTTTTCCTGTAAGATGAAGGAGAATAGCTCAGCCGTTGAGCATGTGCTCAGATTGTCTGGGTGCTACAATTGCTTGAATCGAGTGGAAGTTGATCTTCCAGATAAGATAGTGATTGATATTGTTATCCAAGTCACTGTCACTAACCTACTAGAACTTGGTGATGAACTATAAATTCCAGGGATAGAAATAATGATCCCTGAGCTATTCGCGATTTTTGACACCGCGAAGGTAGAAATCAAGAAGGAACATCAAGTGTTGATGGTTAGTAAAACCACTAGTTTCAAGAAGGGCAAGGGCAAGGAGGGAAACTTCATGGATAGCAAGTCAGTTGCTGCTCCGGTGAAGCAACCCAAAGTTGAACCCAAACCCGAGACTAAGTGCTTCGATTATGAGGAGAGCGGTCGCTGAAGCGGAACAACCCTAGATACTAGGTAGATAAGAAGGTTGGCAACGTCGACAAAAGTATATTCTATATACGTGTTATTGATGTGTACTTTGCTAGTACTCCTAGTAGCACCTGGGTATTGGATACCGGTTCGGTTGCTAAATGTTAGTAACTCGAAATAAAAGCTACGGAATAAACGGAGAACTAGGTAAGGGTGAGGTGACGATGTGTGTTGGAAATGTTTCCAAGGTTGATGTGATCAACATCGCATGCTCTCTCTACCTTCGGGATTAGTGACAAACCTAAATAAATGTTATTTGGTGTTTTGCGTTGAGCATGAACGTATTTGGATCATGTTTATTGCAACACGGTTATTCATTTAAGTTAGAGAATAATGGTTATTCTGTTTACATGAATAATACCTTCAATGGTCAAGCACCAAGTGAGAATGGTTTGTTGAATCTTGATCATAGTAATACACATGTTCATAACATTGATGCCAAAAGATACAAAGTTAATAATAATAGTTGAGACATGCGAACCATGCCTCTTGGTCATTTGATTTCGAATCGGTTGAGACATGCGAACCATGCCTCTTGGTCAAGATGACTAAGGACCCCATTTATTGGGAGCGGGCAAGTGACTTATTGGAAATGATACATTTTGATGTATGCAATCCAATGAGTCTTATAGCTAGCGGTGGATATCGTTATTTTTTTACCTTCACTGATGATTTGAGTAGATATAGTGTATATTTGCTTAATGAAACACAAGTCTGAATCGTTTGAAAGGTTCAAGCAAATTCAGAGTGAAGTTTAAGATCATCGTGACAAGAAGATAAAAATGTCTACAACATGATCGTCGAGATGAATATCTGAGTTGCGAGTTTGGCATACAACTTTAGACAATGTGAAAATCGCTTCACAACTCACGCCACCTGGAACACCATAGTGTGATGGTGTGTCCGAATGTCATTGTCATGCTCTATTGGATATGGTGCATGCTATGATGTCTCTTATCGTTTTGTTACTATAATTTTGAGGTTATGCATTAGAGACAACTACATTCACTTTAAATAGGGCATCATCTAAATCTGTTGAGATGACACCGTGTGAATTATGGTTTGATAAAAACCTAACCTGTCATTTGTTAATGTTTGGGGCTGCGACGCCTGTGTGGAAAATGTTATCACCTAATGAGCTCGAACCCAAAGTGGACAAATGCATCTTCATAGAATACCCTAAGAACAGTTGGGTGAACCTTCTATCTCAGATCCAAGCATAAAATGTTTGTTTCTAAAAACGGGTCCTTTCTCGAGAAAAAGTTTTGTTTGAAAGAATTGAGTGGGAGGAGGATAGAACATGATGAGGTTATTGAACCTCTGTTTCAACCAGAGAGTAGCGCAACGCAGGAAGTTGTTTCTATGAAGCCTACGTTAGTTGAAGAGGAAGCTAATGATGATGATCATGAAGCTTCGGATCAAGTTACTATCAAACCTCGTAGGTCGACAAGGACGTGCACTGCTCCTGAGTGGTGCGGCAACCCTGTCTCGTTGTTGGACAACGATGAACCTACGAACTATGGAGAAGAGATGATGGGCCCGGAAACCAACAAATGGTTAGAAGCCATGAAATCCGAGAAAGGATCCATGTATGAAAACCAAGTATAGACTTTGGTGGACTTGCTCATTGGATGGCAGGTCGTTAAGTACAAATGGATCTTTGAAATGAAGACACACGCTAATGGTAAATGCCACCATTTGTAAAGCTCGACTTGTTGCAAAGAAGTTTACGACAAGTTCAAGGAGTTGACTGCGATGAGACTTTCTCGCTCGTTGCGATGCTAAATTCTGTTGAAATTATGTTAGTAGTTGCTGCACTTTCAATTATGAAATCTGGCAGATGGATGTCAAAACATCGTTTCCTTAACGGTTTACTTGAGGAAAGGTTGTATCTGATACAACCAGAAGGTTTTGTTAGTCCTAAGTATGCTAAAAGGCGTGCAAGCTTCAGTGATCCTTTTATAGACTGAAGCAAGCATCTTGGAGTTGGAATGTACACTTTGATGAGGTGATCAAAGTTTTTGAGTCTATACAAAGTTTATGAGAAACTTGTATTTGCAATAAATTGAGTGGGAGCACCATAGAGTTTCTGATAAGTATATGTGGATGACATATTGCTATTTGGAAATAATGTGGAATTTTTGGAAAGCATAACGGTTGTTTGAAAAGTGATTTTCAAAGGAAGACCTGAATAAAGCTACCTAATTGTTGAGCATCAAGATCTATAAAGATAGATCAAGATGTTTGATAAGAATTTCAATGAGTACATACCTTGACAAGATTTTGAAAGAGTTCAAAATGGATTAGTCAGAGAGAAGTGTTCTCGCCTGCTTTGTTAGGTGTGAAGTTGAGTGAGACTCAAAGCTCGACCGCAGCAGAAGAAAGAGAAAGGACGAATGTCGTCCCCTATGCCTTAGCCATAGGCTCTGTATAGTATGCCATGTTGTGTACCGCACCTGTGTGTGCCTTGCCATGAGTCCGTCAAGGGGTACAAGAGTGATCCAGGAGTGGATCACTGGACAGCGGTCAAGATTATCCTTAGTAACTAAAAGACTAAGGAGATGTTTCTCAATTCTGGAGGTGATAAAGAGTTCGTCGTAAAGAGTTACGTTGATGCAAGCTTTAACGCCAATCCGGATGACCCGTAGTAGCAATCTGGATACATATAGTGGAGCAGCCATTTGGAATAGTACCAAGTGGAGTGTGGTAGCAGTGTTTACGGTTTGACATAGAGATTTGCAAAGTACACACGGATCTGAATGTCGTAGACCCGTTGACTATAAGACCTCTCTCACATGCAAAGCATGATCGAGCCCCAGAACTCATTAGGTGTTAGATTCATAACAATGTGAATCATATGGTGATGTGAACTAGATTATTGACTCTAGTGCAAGTGGGAGACTATTGGAAATATGCCCTAGAGGCAATAATAAATTAGTTAATATCATATTTCCTTGTTCATGATAATCTTTTATTATCCATGCTATAATTGTATTGATCGGAGACTTAGATGCATGTGTGGATACATAGACAAAACCATGTCAATAGTATGCCTCTAATAGACTAGCTCGTTGATCAAAGATGGTTAAGGTTTCCTAGCCATGGACATGATATGTCATTGTTGGGGAACGTTGCATGGGAAACAAAAAGTTTCCTACGCACATGCAGATCTATCCATGGTGATGAGCATCTACGAGAGGGAGAGTGGATCTACATACCATTGTAGATCGGTAAGCGGGAAGCGTTAAGAAACGCGGTTGGTGTAGTTGAACGTCTTCGCGATCCAAATCGCCGTGCGTCCCGCGATCCAATCATGATCCGTCCCGCGATCCAATTAGGATCCGTCCTGCAATCCAATCATGATCCGTCCCACGAACTTGATCACGATCCGTCCCACGAACTTGATCACGATCCTTCCGATCTAGCGCCGAACGGACGACACCTCCGCGTTCAGCACTCGTACAACTTGATGACGATCTCCACCGTCTTGATCCAGCAAGAGAGAGAGGAGAGGTAAGAGTTCTCTGGCAGCGTGACGGTGCTCCGGCGATGGTGGTGAAGCAATTCCGGCAGGGCTTCACCTAAGCGCTGCAGAAAACCGATCTAGAGAAGAAACTATGCACTGGAGGAACGGACAGCACGTGGCTGAAAATTCGGTTCAAAAACCCTAAAACCTCCAGTATATATAAGAGGAAGAGAGGAGGAGGCTTGGCACAAGGGCCCAGCCTCCAAGGAGTCATCCGAACCAGGTGGAGGAGGTGGACTCCACCTCCAATCCTAGTACGACTAGGATTCACCCTATTTTTGCCTTTTTCCACTTTTTCTCTTTGGGCCTTTTTTCCCAAACCGGATGGGCCTTGTGTGGGACTTCCACCAGCTCACTAAGGGCTGGTAAACACTCTCCCACAGCCCATAGAGCCTCTTGGGTCGAAATACCCCTCCCGATGGTCTCCCGGTACACTACCGGCACTCTCGGTACACTACCGATGAGCCCGAAACTTTTCCGGCGACCAAAACAGGACTTCCTATATATGAATCTTTACCTCCGAACCATTACGGAGCTCCTTGTGACGTCCGGGATCTCATACGGGACTCCAAACAACATTCGGTCACCACCATACATAACTCTATACTACCGAAACGTCACCAAACCTTAAGTGTGCAGACCCTTCGGGTTCGAGAACTATGTAGACATGACCGAGACACCTCTACTGTCACTAACCAATAGCGGGACCTGGATGCCCATATTGGTTCCTACATATTCTACGAAGATCTTTATCGGTCGAACCTCTATGTCAAGGATTCAGTTAATCCCGTATGATGTTCCCTTTGTTCTTCGGTATGTTACTTGCCCGAGATTCGATCGTCGGTATCTCCGTACCTAGTTCAACCTCGTTACCGGCAAGTCTCTTTACTCGTTACGTAATACAAGATCCCATGACTAACACTTAGTCACATTTCTTGCAAGGCTTATTGTGATGTTGTATTACTGAGTGGGCCCTGAGATACCGCTCCGTCACACGGAGTAACAAATCCTAGTCTTGATCCATGCCAACTCAACAGACACCCTCAGAGATACTTGTAGAGCACCTTTATAGTCACCCAGTTACGTTGCGACGTTTCATACACACAAGGCACTACTCCAATGTCCGTGAGTTGCATGATCTCATGGTCATAGGAACATATACTTGACATACAGAAAACAGTAGCAATAAACTGACACGATCATATGCTACGTTTGTAGTTTGGGTCTTGTCCATCACATCGTTCTCCTAATGATGTGATCCCGTTATCAAATGACATCACATGTCAATGGCTAGGAAACCTTGACCATCTTTGGTCAACGAGCTAGTTCACTAGAGGCATACTAGGGACAAAGTGTTGTGTATTTACCCACACATGTAATGTGTTTCCAATTAATACAATTATAGCATGGATAATAAACGATTATCACGAACAAGGAAATATAATAATAAACACTTTATTCATTGCCTCTAGGGCATATTTCCAACAGTCTCCCACTTGCACTAGAGTCAATAATCTAGCTCACATCACTATGTGATTTACATTGTAATGAATCGAACACCCATGTAGTTCTGGTGTTGATCATGTGTAGCCCTTGGAAGAGGTTTAGTCAATGGGTCTGCAACATTCAGATCCATGTGAACTTTCCAAATATTTATGAACTTCTCCTTGATGTAATCGCGGATGGAATCGAAGCGTCGCTTTTGTGTCTAGTCCTCTTGGGAAACCTTGGTTCCTTGGCCAGAGCAATGGCACCAGTGTTGTCACAGAACAGGTTCATTGGATTCAATGCACTGGGCACTACTCCAAGATCTGTCATGAACTGCTTCATCCAGACACCTTCCTTCACCGCCTCCGAGGCTGCGATGTACTCCGCTTCACATGGAGAACCGGCTGCCACGCTTTGCTTGGAACTGCACCAGCTTACCGCTCCCCCGTTAAGAATAAATACCTATCAGGTTTGTGACTTAGAGTCATCCGGATTAGTGTCAAAGCTTGCATCGACGTAACCCCTTACGACGAGCTCTTCATCACCTCCATAAACGAGAAACATTTCCTTAGTCCTTTTCAAGTACTTAAGGATATTCTTGACCGCTGCCCAGTGTTCCATTCCAGGATCACTTTGAAACCTCCCGGCCATACTTATAGCAAGACTGACATCCGGTCTTGTGCACAGCATTGCATACATGATAGAGCCTATGGTTGAAGCATAGGGGATGACACTCATCTTTTCTCTATCTTCTGCAGTCACTGGGCATTGAATCTTACTCAACTTCACACCTTGTAACACAAGCAAGAACCCCTTCTTGGACTGATCCATTTTGAACTTCTTCAAAACTTTATCAAGGTATGTGCTCTCTGAAAGTGCTATTAAGTGTCTCAATCTATCTCTATAGATCTTAATGCCTAATATGAAAGCAACTCCTCCTAGGTCTTTCATTGAAAAACTCTTGTTCAAATATTCCTTCACGCTTTCCAGCATTTCTATATTGTTTCCAATCAGCAATATGTCATCCACATATAATATTAGAAACGCTATAGAGCTCCCATTCACTTTCTTGTAAATACAAGCTTCTCCATAAACTTGTATAAACTCAAACACTTTGATCACCTCATCAAAACGCTTATTCCAACTCCGAGATGCTTGCACCAGCCCATAAATGGATCGCTGGAGTTTGCAAACTTTGTTAGCATTCTCTGGATTGACAAAACCTTCTGGTTGCATCATATACAACTCTTCCTCAAGGAAACCGTTGAGGAACGCTATTTTGACATCCATCTGCCAAATTTCATAGTCGAAATAAGCAGCTATTGCCAACATGATTCTGACAGACTTAAGCATCGCTACGGGTGACAAGGTCTCATCGTAGTCAACTCCTTGAACTTGTGAAAAACCCTTTGCCACAAGTCGAGCTTTATAGATGGTGACATTACCGTCCGCGTCTGTCTTCTTCTTAAAGATCCATTTGTTCTGAATGGCCTTTTGCCCTTCAGGTAATACTTCCAAAGTCCATACTTTTGTTTTCATACATGGATCCCATCTCGGATTTCATGGCCTCTAACCATTTCTTGGAATCTAGGCCCATCACTTCTCCTCCATAGCTCGTTCGTTCATTGTTGTCCAACAACATGACCTCCAAGACAGGGTTGCCGTACCACTTAGGAGTAGTACGCGGCCTTGTCGACCTACGAGGTTCAATAGTAGCTTGATCCAAAGCTTCATGATCATCATCATTAACTTCCTCTTCTACCATCGTAGGTTCTAGAGAAACATCTTTCTGCGCTGAGCTACTTACTGGTTGAAGTAAAGGTTCAATAACCTCATCAAGCTCTATTTTCCTCCCACTCAATTCTTTCGAGAGAAACACTTTCTCAAGAAATGTTCTGTTCTTAGTGACAAACACTTTGCCTTCGGATCTGAGATAGAAGGTATACCCGACTGTCTCTTTCGGGTATCTTATGCAGACGCATTTTTCCGCTTTGGGTTCCAGCTTTTTAGGCTGAAGCTTTATGACATAAGCATCACATCCCCAAACTTTAAGAAACGACAACTTTGGCCTCTTGCCAAACCACAGTTCATATGACGTCGTCTCAACGGATTTTGATGGTGCCCTATTTAAAGTGAATGCAGCTGTCTCTAATGCATAACCCCAAAATGATAGGGCAAATCAGCAAGAGACATTATAGAACCCACCATATCTAATAAGGTTCGATTACGACGTTCGGACACACCATTACGCTGTGGTGTTCCGGGCGGTGTCAACTGTGAAAAATTCCACACTGTCTTAAGTGACTGCCAAACTCATAACTCAGATATTCACCTCCTCGATCAGATCGCAGGAATTTAATCTTCTTGTTACAATGATTCTCAACTTCACTCTAAAATTGTTTGAACTTTGCAAACGTTTCAGACTTGTGTTTCATCAAGTAAATATACCCATATCTACTTAAGTCATCAGTGAAGGTGAGAAAATAATGATATCCACCATGCATTGTAACATTCATTGGACCGCACACATCAGTATGTATGATTTCCAATAAGTCACTTGCTCGTTCCATTGTTCCAGAGAACGGCGTTTTAGTCATCTTGCCCATGAGGCATGGTTCACATGTGTCAAGTGATTCAAAATCAAGTGACTCCAAAAGTCCATCAGCATGGAGGTTCTTCATGCGCTTTACACCAATATGATCTAAACGGCAGTGCCACAAGAAAGTGGTACTATCATTATCAACTCTACATCTTTTGGCATCAATGTTATGAACATGTGTGTCATCACTATCAAGATTCAATATGAATAAACCCCTAACATTGGGTGCATGACCATAAAAGATATTACTCATATAAATAGAACAACCTTTATTCTCTGATTTAAATGAGTAACCGTCTCGCAATAAACAAGATCCAGATATAATGTTCATGCTTAACGCAGGCACTAAATAACAATTATTCAGGTTCATCACTAATCCCGATGGTAATCGAAGAGAGAGCGTGCTGACGGCGATCACATCAACCTTGGAACCATTTCCCACGCGCATCGTCACTTCGTCCTTTGCCAGCCTTCATTTATTCCATAGTTCCTGGTTATAGTTGCAAATGTGAGCAACCGAACCGGTATCAAATACCCAGGCACTACTATGAGAGCTAGTAAGGTACACATCAATAACATGTATATCATATATACCTTGTTTGTCGTTGGCCGCCTTCTTGTCAGCTAGGTACTTGGGGCAGTTCCGCTTCGAGGGACCAGTTCCCTTGCAATGAAAGCACTCAGTTTCTGACTTGGGTCCATGCTTGGGCTTCTTTATAGGAGTAGCAACTCCTTTGCCATCCTTCTTGGTTTTACCCTTCTTGCCCTTGCCCTTGACCTTGCCATTTTTCTTGAAACTAGTGGTTTTATTTACCATCAACACTTGATGTTCTTTTTCGATTTCAGACTCAGCGACTTTTAGCATCGCAAACAGCTCGGCAACTGACTTGTTCATCCCGTGCATGTTATAGTTCATCACAAAGCTCTTGTAACTAGGTGGCAGTGATTGAAGAACTCTGTCAGTGATCGCCTCTGGTGGAAGGGAAATTCCCAACTCCACTAGATGAGTTGAATACCCAGACATTCTAAGTGTATGTTCACTGATAGACCCATTCTCCTCCATCTTGCAAGCATAGAATTTATCAGAGGTTTGATACCTCTCGATCCGGGCGTTCTTCTGAAAGATAAACTTCAACTCCTGGAACATCTCATATGCTCCATGACGTTCAAAACGTCTTTGAAGTCCCAGTTCTAAGACATATAATATCGCACACTGAACTATTGAGTAATCTCCAGTACATGCCTCCCAAGCATTCTTAATGTCTTCGGAGGTCATGTCTTCTGGTTGGATACCAAGCGGTGCATCAAGGACATATGATTTCTAGGAAGCCGTGAGGATAATCCTCAGATTACGGGCCCAGTCAACAAAGTTACTTCCATCATCTTTCAACTTAGCTTTCTCTAGGAACGTATTAAAATTCAGCGGTGCTACTGCGCGAGCCATTGATCTACAACATAAATATGCAAAGTTTACTTAGACTATTGTTCAAGATAATGAGTTTAGTTAATCAAATTACTAAAGCTCCCACTCAAATCGACATCCCTCAGGTCATCTGAGTGTCACATGATCCAAATCCACCAACTCAAGTCCGATCATCACGTGAGTTGAGGTGGCTTCAATGGTGAACATCATTATGTTGATCATATCTACTATATGACTCATGTTCGACCTTTCGGTCTCTTGTGTTACAAGGCCATGTCTGTACATGCTAGGCTCGTCAAGTTTAACCCGAGTGTTCTACACGGGCAACACTGGCTTGCACCCATTGTATGTGAACGTAGAGTCTATCACACCCGATCATCACGTGGTGTCTCAACACGACGAACTTTCGCAACGGTGCACACTCGGGGAAAACACAATTTATCTTGAAATTAAGTGAGGGATCACCTTATAATGCTACCATTGTCCTAAGCAAAACAAGGTGCATAAAAGGATTAACATCACGTGCAAATCACAAGTGACATGATATGGCCATGAACTTGTGCTTTTGATCTCCATATTGAAAGTATCGGCATGATCTCCATCGTCACCGGCAAGACACCATGATCTCCATCATCTTGATCTCCATCAACGTGTCGCCATCGAGGTTGTCGCGCCCAACATGCTTCTACTACTATTGCTACCATTTAGCAATAAAGTAAAGCATTACATAGAGCTTAATGATTGACACGCAGGTCATACAATAATTAAAGACAACCCTATGGCTCCTACCGGTTGCCGTACTCATCGACATGCAAGTCGTGATAATCTATACATCACATGATCATCTCATACATCACATATATCACATCATGTAATTGGCCATATCACATCACAACATACCCTGCAAAAACAAGTTAGACGTCCTCTAATTGTTGTTGCATTTTTTACGTGGCTGCTACGGGTATCTAGCAAGAAAAATTCTCATCTACGCAAAAACCACAACGGTGATACACTAGTTGCTTTTCAACCTTCTCAAGGACCGCCTTTGTTGAATCCGATCCAACTAAAGTGAGATACTGGCACCCGCAAGCCATCTATGCACCAAGTTGCGGTCGCGGGAACCGGTCTCTCGTAAGCGTATGAGTAATGTTGGTCTGGGCCGCTTCATCTCACAATACCGCTGAACCAAAATCCGACCAAGGGAGGAAGCAATCTAAGCATCAACGCCCACAAACCTTTTGTGTTCTACTCGAGATCAAATCTACACATAGACCTAGCTCATGATGCCACTATTGGGGAACGTTGCATGGGAAACAAAAAATTTCCTATGCACACGCAGATCTATCCATGGTGATGAGCATCTACGAGAGGGAGAGTGGATCTACGTACCCTTGTAGATCGCTAAGCGGGAAGCATTAAGAAACTCGGTTTGTGTAGTCGAACGTCTTCGCGATCCAAATTGCCGTGCGTCCCGCGATCCAATCACGATCCATACCGCGATCCAATCACGATCTGTCCCGCGATCCAATCACGATCCGTCCCACGAACTTGATCACGATCCGTCTCACGAACTTGATCATGATCCTTCCGATCTAGCACCGAACGAACGACACCTCCGTGTTCAGCACACGTACAGCTTGATGATGATCTCCGTCGTCTTGATCCAGCAAAAGAGAGCGTAGAGGTAGAAGAGTTCTTTGGCAGCGTGGCGGCGCTCCGACGATGGTGGTGGAGCAATTCCGGCAGGGCTTCGCCTAAGCGCTGCAGAAAACCGATCTAGAGGAGAAACTATACACTGGAGGAACGGGCGGCACGTGGCTGAAAATTCTGTTCAAAACCCCTAAAACCTCCAAGGGCCAAGCCTCCAAGGAGTCGGCTGAACCAGGTGGAGGAGGTGGACTCCACCTCCAATCCTAGTAGGACTAGGATTCACCCTATTTTTGCCTTTTTCTACTTTTTCTCTTTGGGCCTTTTTTCCCAAACCGCATGGGCCTTGTGTGGGACTTCCACCAGCCCACTAAGGGTTGGAAAACACTCTCCCAGAGCCCATGGAGCCTCTTGGGTCGAAATACCCCTCCCAATGGTCTCCCGATACACTACCGGCACTCCCGGTACACTACCGATGAGCCCAAAACTTTTTCGGCGACCAAAACAAGACTTCCTATATATGAATCTTTACCCATGGACCATTCCAGAGCTCCTCCTGACATCCGGGATCTCATCCGGGACTCCGAACAACATTCGGTCACCACCATACATAACTCTATACTACTGATACGTCACCAAACCTTAAGTGTGCAGACCCTGCGGGTTCGAGAACTATGTAGACATGACCGAGATACCTCTACGGTCAATAACCAATAGCGGGACCTGGATGCCCATATTAGTTCCTACATATTCTACGAAGTTCTTTATCGGTTGAACCTCTATGTCAAGGATTCAGTTAATCACGTATGATGTTCCCTTTGTTCTTCGGTATGTTACTTGCACGAGATTCGATCATCGGTATCTCCGAACCTAGTTCAACCTCGTTACCGGCAAGTCCCTTTACTCGTTCCGTAATACAAGATCTCGTGACTAACACTTAGTCACATTGCTTGCAAGTCTTATTTTGATGTTGTATTACCGAGTGGGCCCTGAGATACCTCTCCGTCACACGAAGTAACAAGTCCCAGTCTTGATCCATGCCAACCTAACAGACACCCTCGGAGATACCTATAGAGCACCTTTATAGTCACCCAGTTACATTGCGACATTTGATACACACAAGGTAGTCCTCCGATGTCCGTGAGTTGCATGATGTCATGGTCATAGGAACACATGCTTGACATGCAGAAAACAGTAGCAATAAACTGACACGATCATATGCTACGTTTGTAGTTTGGGTCTTGTCCATCACATGATTCTCCTAATGATGTGATCCCGTTATCAAATGACATCACATGTCAATGGCTAGGAAACCTTGACCATCTTTGATCAATGAGCTAGTTCACTAGAGGCATACTAGGGACAAAGTGTTGTCTATTTACCCACACATGTAATGTGTTTCCAATTAATACAATTATAGCATGGATAATAAACGATTATCATGAACGAGGAAATATAATAATAAACACTTTATTTATTGCCTCTAGGGCATATTTCCAACAGTCATTTGATAAATGGGATCACATCATTAGGAGAATGGTGTGATGGACAAGACCCAAACTACAAACGTAGCATATGATCGTGTCAGTTTATTGCTACTATTTTCTGCATGTTAAGTAGATGTTCCTATGACCATGAGATCATGCAACTCATGGATACCGGAGGAGTGCCTTGTGTGTATTAATCGTCGCAACGTAACTGGGTGACTATAATGGTGCTCTACAGGTATCTCCGAGGGTGTTTCTTCAGTTGGCATGGATCAAGACTGGAATTTTTTACTCCGTATGACGGAGAGGTATCTCAGGGCCCACTCGGTAATACAACATCACAATAAGCCTCGCAAGCAATGTGACTAAGTGTTAGGCACGGGATCTTGTATTACGGAACGAGTAAAGAGACTTGTCGGTAACGAGGTTGAACTAGGTATGGAGATACCGACGATCGAATCTCGAGCAAGTAAGATACCGAAGAACAAAGGGAACATCATACGGGATTAACTGAATCCTTGACATAGAGGTTCGACCGATAAAGATCTTCGTAGAATATGTAGGAACCAATATGGGCATCCAGGTCCCGCTATTGGTTATTGATTGTAGAGGTGTCTCGGTCATGTCTACATAGTTCTCGAACCCGCAAGGTCTGCACACTTAAGGTTTGGTGACGTTTCGCTAGTATAAAGTTATGTATGGTGGAGACCGAAGGTTGTTCAGAGTCCCGGATGAGATCCCGGACGTCATGAGGAGCTCCGGAATGGTCCGGAGGTAAATATTCATATATAGGAAGTCCTGTTTTGGTCGCCGGAAAAGTTTCGGGCTCATCGGTAGTATAGCGGGAGTGCCGGTAGTGTACCGGGAGACCATCGGGAGGGGTATTTCGACCCAAGAGGCTCCATGGGCTGTGGGAGAGTGTTTACCAGCCCTTAGTGGGCTGGTGGAAGTCCCACACAAGGCCCATGCGGTTTGGAAAAAAAGGTCCAAAGAGAAAAAGTGGAAAAAGGCAAAAATAGGGTGAATCCTTGTCCTACTAGGATTGGAGGTGGAGTCCACCTCCTCCACCTGGTCCGGCCGACTCCTTAGAGGCTTGGCCCTTGTGCCAAGCCTCCTCCTCTCTTCCTCTTATATATACTGGTGGTTTTAGGGTTTTTGCATAGAATTTTCAGCCACGTGCTGCCCGTTACTCCAGTGCATAGTTTCTCCTCTAGATCGGTTTTCTGTAGCGCTTGGGCGAAGCCCTGCCGGAATTGCTCCACCACCATCGCTGGAGCGCCGTCACGCTGCCGGATAACTCTTCTTCCTCTCCGCTCCTTCTTGCTGGATCAAGACAGCGGAGTTCGTCATCAAGCTGTACGTGTGTTGAACGCGGAGGTGTCGTCCGTTCGGCGCTAGATCGGAAGGATCGTGATCAAGTTCGTGGGACGGATCGTGATCAAGTTTGTGGGATGGATTGTGACTGGATCGTGGGACGGATCGTAATTGGATCGTGGGATGCATGGCGATTTGGATCGCGAAGACGTTCGACTACACCAACCGCGTTTCTTAACACTTCCCGCTTAGCGATCCACATGGGTACGTAGATCCACTCTCCCTCTCGTAGATGCTCATCACCATGGATAGATCTGCGTGTGCATAGGAAAATTTTGTTTCCCATGCAACGTTCCCCAGCAAGAAGACCAAGGCCGGGGGCTCGCCAGGATGGACGTCATCCCTGAGCCCACCGGCGCGTCACGACAATGATCTTTAGCACGCGAAGACTGCTTTTGTTAGGATAGACTGCGATCTTGTCCCCCTTCAAACGGTCCGATGTGACAACCTTTCCTGCCTTATGATTTCGGGGGAAGAGGACCAGGGCTAGTATAAGATAGGTTGTGCCTCCGTCGTGGAGGAAATGGGGAACACACGTTTGTAGCCTCTCATCTCTCGAAGCAATTCAGACAAGCAGGAGTAGGGTCTTACATGGGGAGGTGTCCCGAACCTGGGAAATCACTGCGTCAGTGTTCTTCTTCCTTAGCTCGTGCTCGTCGTAGCATCGTTTGAGGCTCACGAGGTAGAATAGGGCTGGTGAGCAAGCACATCCTAGAGTTTGAACCTTCTTAGGTCCCCGGAGCCCCGATTCCGACAACAGGTCCCGAGGTTCTTCAACGTCATATGATTTTCCATGGATTAGTACGGCTGCATCTAGTTTGCCGTCGAGGTACATTCATAGCCTGATGTTGGGGTCCACCCATCCTTCCACTACACAAGGCATATGCATGTCGCGAAGACATCGTATAAGATTTCCAAAACCTCTTATGGAAATGATTTCATTAGGCCGCCGGGCAGATCTATAATTTCCCGTGTTGAAACCCTAGGAATGCAATAAATGTGTCAAATATTGTAGTCGGACTGAAAAGATGCCAGGATCTGGCACGTGTCATGCAATGGCCTCCTTTGAGAGCACAAAAGGTTTCAAGGCCTACGAAGCAACGAGCCATGCACTTCCTTCACAAATCGTACACGTTCCCTCTCAATAGCTAGATAATACCTTGGAGATGGTGAACTTTACAAGCGGCATGTGGGCAGGCTTATGCGAAACGTTCTCAAACTTGGTCTTGCATATCACCATGGCCTACCGCAAGATAAAACAAAAGAATTCACCTCAGTCAAACCCCTTTCGAGTCCGGTCAAAGGTGTAGATCGTGCGGGCCTTGCGGATCGGCTCATCTCCGGAAACCGTGAGAGGGGTGTAGGAAGAGCACACCCACCATTGGTCTTGAGATGTTTGTGTTACTGAATTTTAGTCCTCATACATGAACAATAATGAAATTACAAACATGAAGGTGCTAACACTCAACAAGAAGCATGAAGTTTATTGATATTTTAATTATAAAAATGCAAATAAAGTCTGGAAAACATGAAACTTGCTATGGTATATCTTTATATGTCATAAACATAATGTGGTAAAAGTTCGAGAAGGTTGCTCAAAAGTGGCCATGCACAGTACATAGGAACCGTGGCATCTCCTAAAAAACTACTCCATTACATGTCATGTTTCAAGGCGATGAGACCGCTGCGTCACTATTGGCCTTTAAAAAAAATTCTACACTCACGATAAGCCATTACATGATCCGTGTCAAGATTTGACATGTTTCGGGATTCGTTTCCTATATTTAAATCATTAAATATATTTTAAACAATTAGTGAATATAGTATAAAAATGTAATACAAATGCATGAAAATTTAAGCGATATTGGGTTAATAAATTCTATTTGTCTTGAGGAGTCTTTGTTTAGACCTTATTCAAAAAGATAAAAAGGAAAGAAAATTCAAAAAATAGAAAAAATACATATTTACCGAGTGTTTTTTTATTTTACACTCGGCTTATTCCATTGTAAACCATGTGCCGTCCAAAAATCACTCGGCTTATGAGTGTGCATTCTTATTGGTCAGTCTAGGCCTCCCACAGATCATGGATCATGACCGTTGGATTCACTTTAATCTGACGGCCGAGTAGCTATCTTATCTCTTCCCCACCGCCACCCCCTCTCTCCTTCTCTCCTTATCCATCTGGATTCTCAGCTGCACACAACACACAGCCATGGCGATGTTCCTCCCATCGCTCGCCTCGCCGTTGGTGCTCCTCGCCCGTTTTGCCACGGACGCGTTTGATCTGATACCTGGACGTAGTATATCCTGCACACACGGAAAGGGGCCACCTTTAAGCATTGTTTTCGCACGGTGAATACTGCACCTCATGAGGTAGCTAAGTTTAGTTTCTGTAATAAGGTGTCAGATAGTTGGACTGATGAACCACCTACTTGTGTCGTCAATAGCCTTGTAAATGATGTAATTTTAATCTAAATTAATAAAACTAGTCATGATGGTCTTTTCTAAAAAAACAGTTCGAGCATATCTGAGCAATGCCTTCAACATGATAATGACGTAAAAAACATCATAATTGCTAGGCATGGTAACTCAAGTCCCCTAGACTTTCATCCCGAGGCTCGAGACCGGGTGTTCAAAATAGCACCATCATAAGGTCACTTTGTATTTTTTTGTAAGTAAGGTCATCTATGTTATCATCATCATTTTTTCGTGATTTCAACAGCTACACGTAATGCGTGACCACCGCCAATGCACCACCATTCCTTCGCGTCATGTCCTCGTCCATAGTTTACATCTCATCCTCGAAGCCACTAAATCTGAAGCGAAGCCACTAAATCTGAAGGGAGGCCACCGCAATCCGCATTTAGGCCGCGGCCGGTACGAGATGACACAGTGGAAGGGAGTCCACCGCAAGCCACATTGAGGCCGCGGCCGGTACGAGATGACACAGTGATCGGCGAGGCCCAACAGACAGCGGCGCGTCGGATCTGGGTGTAGCAGCCACACTGGCGACGACCGCCGCATGTCAGCATGAGAGAGAGCCTGAGCCACCCAATCTGCAGCCGGAGAAGCGCGGAGTCTGACCAGATGGGAGGTCTACGAGCGATGCCACCAAATTAAAGGATGAAGGTCGCAGGCACCTGCTGTCGGATCTGGCCGGAGATGACCCCACCGCAGCACCGCCGGAAGCCGCCGCCGATGAGAACATGCACGTGCAAAGCTAGCCTCAACCAAGCACACATGCAGCTTGATTGGTTTGCTGCCCGGCATGCACGTCTAGCCGCGTACGAGCAAATCCGTAGCTGCGGTAGAATCGATTCGATCTCTCCGTGACTACTTGGTGACCTCGGGGAAGAACATCCACAAGCATGGACCCGCCGCCACGTCAGCCGCACTGGCTTTGCCGGCGGCGTCCTCCAGCGAAGGCGGGAGGGAAAGACGGAAAGAAGGAAAGTTGGGTTGGGGAACGGCGCCGCCGCCCTTGTTGCCCACGAAGAGCAACGCGGGGGCAGAGCGTTATTTCGGATTGAGCGTTACGTTTTGCATGGTGGTTGACTAAAAACAAGCGTCTGATCTCCCTCTCTCTTGAGAAAAACAAGCGTCTGATCCGATACCTGGACGTAGTGTATCCTGCACACGAAAAGGGGCCCGAATCCGAGTTATGCTCCTACAAGAACATCGTCTTGCCTGGCACGTGATCCATACTATATATACACGCGCACCGTACGTACCGTGGTACATGCAAAAATCTTGAACAAGCCTAGACGAGAGATACTACTATGGGACCGGAGAGCATTGCACGAGAGTTGTGGTTTCCGGTCCGCAAGCGAAGAGAGGGCCTCCTCGGCAACCGGAGGCCGCTCATCGCAGACGGCTACGGCGTCTACTCCTTGGCGCACCGCCGCTTCACCCGCACGTCGCGGCACCAGCGCTACCGCGAGCTGGCCACGGATCTCGCCTCGCTCGTCAAATTCTACCGCTCGCTGCAAAAGCTCGGGATGAAAAACTGGCCGGAGTACGACGAGGAAGCGAGGAGGGAGATCACGCTCTGGAAGCGCAAGCTCATGGACGTGTACTGGGACACCGCTCCGGACAAGCGCACGGCGAGCGCCACGGAGCGCTACCTTAGTGCGCGGTACAAGCACCGGATGCTCTGCCCGTTCCTCGCGTGCGACGTTGCCCTGATTGGCATTGGTTTGGCGCATCGGATACTGGTCGGGAGATACATGCCATTCCTGTTGCTGCTGACCCACATCTTTCTGATATGGCTTCTTTTAGCAGCGACGGAGATACTGGTCACGGGTAGTTGGACTTGGATCCTCTCCCGCTCCGTGAGCTACAAGATTTTGGAATTTGAGTTGACAAATTAATTGTTTAGACACTGTTCATTAGTATAAGGGGTTAGACTCTTCTATCATGTACTCCTACTTTTCATGTGATTTTTCTGCGGGGGCCTTTTCATTCTCGTGTGTGCTGTATGCACAACGTCGAATATATATTGTATGCAAAAGTGTTTTTACGATGGAAATTAACAGTTAGCGGATACTCGTTACAAAAGTTATTCTTAAGGACATCTCCATCGTTGACGCTCAAACCGCCCGCAACTGTCCGGATCACGCGATTGTGATGCGGTTTGTCATCCAACACGGACATGTATCAGTCCGACAAGCGGTCCGGAAGTACTTTTTTCAGCAAACCCGAGATAATTATGGAAGGCTTTACGGGAGTCCAGACAGCACCCACGTAGGTCTCCGACAACCCTAGCCCATCCAAAACCCTTCTCGAACCCCGCACTTTAATCCTTCTCATTTTCTCTCATTTGATTTTTCTCTCTTGCCTTTGCCGCCGCTCCACCACCCCGTCCGCCGTGCCACACCCCCGTCGGAACTCTACGTCAACCCTGCTTCTCCAACATCGTCGTTCCATCCCTCGCCTTCGACCGTCTCGCCAAGTACCATTCGCTACTGCTATACTCACAATGATCGACAATTGTTCGAATTTTGATGGAGTGGAACAGTCCCAAACATGTCTGTAGTGTATATTGTTTTATCTCGTTTTCTTACACGCTTGTTTCAGCCTTCTTTTAGCCAGTTTTCCTTAAAGAACTCTTATTATGCTTTCTCATTTTTCTCATTTTCTGTTTTCATTATATATTTATGATTCATTTTTTGTGTTTTTCATTTTCTAAATCATATATTTCTTTTCATTATCTTTTCCCCCTGTTAAACATTTTTAGAAAAACTTTATTTTATGTTATAAATATGTGAACACCTTTTGGTAACATGAATATTTCCTAAACACATGATGAAAAGTAATCGAACAAACGATGCATATTTTACTTTTTCTTGAATGAACGATGAACGATTTTTTTTAAACACGCAGAGCATTTGTTATAAGTTTTTGAAGTAACATATTTTCCAAGTATATATTTTCGGATATTGTGTAAAAAATAGAGAAATACCAAAAAAAACTAAAAGAACTTAGAAGAAATGGAACACAAGTTCATAGGCTGGCTTGTGGCAGATGCATTAGCTGCGGCCCAGGCAATCCCACGACATTGCTTTAGGCGATGTATAGGATACCTCCTATTTGTTGCTCTTTGCATTGCGTTAAATAGTAGGGTTGACACACAAGGCGCCCCCTCCCCCATTAGGCCGACCCATTAATGCTCCTGGTGCATGAAGCGGTTTTTTAAGTATAGTAAAAAAACAAATCACAAAAAATAAAATTATCACAAAAAATAAAAACCCAGAAAAATGCTACAATGGAGAAAGCACCTAGCACGCGACACCAGATGGCGTTGGGGCACACCACGTAGAGCCGCTAGAGTGCTTGGTATCTAGGGAGTGAACTGGGGGCTGGGGGGGGGGGGAGGGGGTATGTTGGTAGCTATAACGTAATGTTGACGCTTCACATAGGAATGCGAGAGGGAGCGACGAAGTGGGCCGGCCCAATTAGCTTGCTTAGCTTACTTTTTGTATAATTTTTTACTTTCAGTTTTGGGAACCTTCTAGAAGGTGTCAGGATTGACTTTTTCCCTATTGATTTCTTCTTCTGGTTACTTAATTTATTGTTTTTCTATTTCTCCAAAGAAAATCATAAACTCACAAATATTCATTTTCAGAACTTTAAATTTTGTTGTCTTTTTAAAAATGTCTGAAATTCTAGAATTTAGTTCAACTTATCTTTAAAAAGGTATCGGAATTTCAATATATTGTTCAAGTTTTTCAAAAAATGTTTGGAATTTTGAAATTTGTTCACAGTTTTCAATAAGTATTAAAAATTAAAAAAATGAATGGAAATTAAAAAATATCCATGTTCAAAAAACACGTTTTAAATATATTATTTGTGTTTTTAATTTTTTTAAATTGTTCAGAATTTGAAGAAAGGTTCGAACTAATTTAAAAAATAAGCAAATATATCCCTGTTATTAGTTCTTAAATGTTTATGCTGCCGGCTAATACGTCTCCATCGAATCTACTTTTCCATGTACGTTTACTCTTGTTTGGGCCTCTAATTTGTATGATTTGAATGAAACTAATCCGGACTGACGATGTTTGCAACAGACTTTACTTGGTGTTATTTTTGTGGACAAATAAAAGTTCTCGAAATTCAACAAAATTTGACAAAGATTCTTTATTTTATATAAAAAATACTGGAGCAAACATCTAACAGATGGGGGCCACCACGTGGCCACAACGCATGGGGCGTGCCTACCCCCTCAAGCGCACTCAGTTGCCTTGTGTGGCCCTCCAGTCTTTGTTTGACCTAATTTCAACTCCATATATTTCGTCTTCGTGAGAAGAAAATCAAAGAGGAAGTTTCATTGCATTTTATGACATGGAGCCACCGCCACCTCTTGTTCTTCACCGGGAGGCAGAATCTGGAATCCGCTCGGGGCTCGTGAGAGGAAAATCATCGTCATCATCATCAATAACCCCTCTCCATCGACAACCTCATGATGCTCACCATCGGGAGTGAGTAATCTCATTATAGGTATACTGGAGGTAAATGAAGATGGATGAGATTTGTCATGTAATCAAGTCAATTTGTTAGGACGTGGTCCCTAGTATCCACTATGTTCTGAGATTGATGTTGTCATCAATGTTAAGGAAATCGATAACCGGTAGCTGCTCGGGCGGATTGGGAGTAGCGATTAATCGGTGAATCGGCCTATGAACTAGATTAATCGGTCGATCATTAATCGGTACATTAGATAGAAACTTCCCAACTTATATGTAGTATTTTGTATATTATACCATACTTCCATACACCTAGCTATGTAATATATCAAAATATTATATTGTAGGTATACAAAAAAATAGACAAGAGGTAAAGTTAATAATCGTTATACATCCAAATCTCCAAAATCTCAAAATTATAAATTATAAATTAAACTTTTCAACTTTTCCATGTACATGTTAATATACATCACACAGTATACTAAAGATAAGAACAAAAACCAATAGTTCCATCCACTAATCTACAAAACTGTAATTTATAATCTACTAATATATGAATGTTGGTTTCTCCACTAAGATAGAGCGAAATATGGTAGTATCTTGCCTGGTGGTGATGCCATGGAGGAAGATATTTGGAAGCACCCCATGGGATAGGATGGGGAGTAGCCAAGGGGTGGCAGGGATGGGGTTCAGGCAGGCGACTAGAGTGGCCGAGTAGCTGGATCTTGGAGATGTAGTCTGGTGGCTCAGAACGGTGTGGACGTGGCTAGCCACCAGCCAGGTTAGGAGGGGATGAAAGGAGTATGAGGGAGTGGGAGGAGGGCCTAAACCTAGGTATTTGTAACAAGAGGGGGTGGAGGGTTATGTGCCAAAAGTTTGATATTTGTTTGCCCATCAGTTAATGGGACGATAGGATTAATCGGTTTGGCAACTGATTAATCGGTATGAATACTGATTAATCGGTCTAACTTGCCAATTAATCGGACTAGCAAGTTAGCGTGATGAATAGGTGCTATTGGATTCGGTCACCCTACGAGTAGCGATTAACTGACAAGTTAATTAGTTAATCGGACGAATTCTTGAACAGTGGTTGTCATGACTTTGCTATGCATAATGCTTGCCACTAGGGCTCAATTTCCATGATTTCATATTCGAATCTATTATTTATTGATGTATATATTTGAGTTCTAGATCATATCTTGCAAGTTGTATGCACCTGTTATTTTTTTGAGTTGTAGACCCCAATGTGACAAAAATTAGGATACTCTTCGGGGATGACTATAGTTTGAGGAGTTCATGTATTCATTATGTATTAATGCTTTGTTCCGGTTCTCTGTTAAAAGGAGCGCCTTAATTATCTTAGTTTTCATTAAGACCCCGATGCCCAGGGGGTAGGACAAAAGATGTGATGCAAGTTCTTATTGCTAGCACGTATAACTATATACGAAATACATGCATGCCTACATATGATCGATGAATTGGAGCTAATTCTATGTTGCTCTAGGTTGTGATTGTTGCATGATGAATTTCATCCAAATATCTATCGCTACTCCATCCCTACACTTTCTCATAATATTTTTGTCTTGAATCACTATTTCTGCTATTGTTCCAATTACTACAAAACTGCTAGTGTTACTATTGCTACGACTATCACTTCTATCAAAACTATCATATTGGTGTGCTGCTAATATTTTGTTGCGAAGAAATAACTTTTCAGGCGTGTTTGAATTCATAACTCAACTTCTATGCCTTATAAATATTCTTCAGCTCTCCATGTGTCAATTAATAAATTTGGGTGAAATACTACCCTCAAAGACTGTTGCGATTCCCCATATTTGTGGGTCATCAACGCTATTTTCTGGCACTGTTGCCGGAGAGCATAGCTCTATTTATTAAGGTCACTTGGAAGTTATTTTTCTTCTGCAATTTATATGCACTATGAAGAATGTGAGAAACAAGAAGACCAATATCATGCCCTCTAGGACGAGAGGAAGTAAGGAACTGCCAACTAAGTCTACTCTTGATTCACCTTCTATTTTAAATCAGCTTGTGGTACCGCCACCTCCTATTCATTCTGATATGTCACAAGTAATAGACACTGCTTCTGCTATTGATGATACTCATGATGATGACTCTACTTTGCTTGATAAATCTATGCCACTTGGTGAATGAATTGATTCTCATATTGCTAAAGCTAAAGGATTTGAAACTGAACTTGATGAAAATGATGATTACATTTTACTCCTCGTACTCCTACTAGGTATAAATCCTTTGAAGTACCTAATGGTTATACTATGGATGAGGAGATTTCTAAATAAATACTTTCTTGTGATAATAGGAAGAAGTTTGCTCAATTAATTGTTAAGCTTAAAGAAAAGTCTATGAACTAACTGATGAAATATGATCCTAAATTTTCAATTTCTCCTATTTTTGTTACCGATAAGGATTATGAATTCTCTATTCATCCTGAACGTATTACTATGATAGAATCTGATCCTTTTCATGGCTATAAATGCGAAAGAATTGTTACACATCTTACTAAAATGGATGAAATTGTTGGAAATATGCCCTAGAGGCAATAATAAAATGGTTATTATTGTATTTCCTTGTTCATGATAATTCTCTATTGTTCATGCTATAATTGTGTTAACCGGAAACCGTAATGCATGTGTGAATACATAGACCACAATATGTCCCTAGTGAGCCTCTAGTTGGCTAGCTCGTTGATCAATAGATGGTCACGGTTTCATGACCATGGACATTGGATGTCATTGATAACGGGGTCACATCGTTAGGAGAATGATGTGATGGACAAGACCCAATCTTAAGCATAGCACAAGATCGTGTAGTTCGTCTGCTAAAGCTTTTCTAATGTCAAGTATCATTTCCTTAGACCATGAGATTGTGCAACTCTCGGATACCGTAGGAATGCTTTGGGTGTGCCAAATGTCAGAACGTAACTGGGTGGCTATAAAGGTGCACTATGGGTATCTCCGAAAGTGTCTATTGGGTTGGCATGAATCGAGACTGGGATTTGTCACTCCGTGTGACGGAGAGGTATCATTGGGACCACTCGGTAAGACATCATCATAATGAGCTCAAAGTGACTAAGGAGTTATCCATGGGATGATGTGTTACGGAACGAGTAAAGAGACTGCCGGTAACGAGATTGAACAAGGTATAGGGATACCAACGATCGAATCTCGGGCAAGTATCATACCGGTAGACAAAGGGAGTTGTATACGGGATTGATTGAATCCCCGACATCATGGTTCATCCGATGAGATCATCATGGATCATGCGGGAGCCAACGTGGGTATCCAGATCCCACTGTTGGTTATTGACCGGAGAGGTGTCTCGGTCATGTCTACGTGTCTCCCAAACCCGTAGGGTCTACACACTTAAGGTTCGATGATGCTAGGGTTATAGGGAATTAGTGTACGTGGTTACCGAAGGTTGTTTGGAGTCCCAGATGAGATCCCGGACATCACGAGGAGTTCCGGAATGGTCCAGAGGTAAAGATTCATATATAGGAAGTAGGGATTTGGCCATCGAAAGAGTTTTGGGCGTCACCGGTAACGTACTTGGACCACCGGAAGGGTTCCGGGGCTCCACCAAGTGGGCCCACCAGCCCCAGAGGGCTGCATGGGCCGCAGGTGGGAGGGAACCAGCCCCTAGGTGGGCTGGTGCGCCCCCCACAAGGGCCCAAGGCGCAGCTAAAGTGGGAGGGGGGCAAACCCTAGGGCAGATGGGCCCTAAGGCCCACCCTAGGGCAGCCGCACTCCTCTCCCTCTTGGCCGCCGGCCAGATGGGATCTGGTGGCTGCCACACCACCCTAGGGTGGAAACCCTAGGGAGCAGCCCTCCCTCCTCCTCCTCCTATATATAGTGGAGCCCTTGGGGCAGCCGGAGACACGCATCTCTCTGTCCCACGGCGCAACCCTACTCCTCCCTCTCCTCGTCCTCCATAGTGCTTAGCGAAGCTTTGCCGGAGTACCACGCAGCTCCACCGTCACTACGCCGTCATGCTACCGAAGCTCTCCCTCAACCTCGCCTTCTTCCTTGTTGGATCAAGGTGTAGGAGACGTCACTGGGCTGCATGTGTGTTGAACACGGAGGCGCCGTTGTTCGGCGCTAAGATCGGAGTCCACCGCGATCTGAATCACTACGAGTACGACTCCACCAACCGCGTTCTTGTAACGCTTCCGCTTAGAGATCTTCAAACGTATGAATATGCAATCTCTCCCCACTCGTTGCTGGTTTCTCCATAGATAGATCTTGGTGATCATAGGAATTTTTTTGATTTACTACTACGTCTCCCAACAGTGGCATCATGAGCTTGGTATATGCGTAGAATCTATGCATGAGTAGAACACAAAGTTGCCATGGGCGTCGATCTTGTTAATTTGCTTACCACTACTAGTCTTATCTTGATTCGGCGATATTGTGGGATGAAGCGGCCCGGACAACTTTACACGTACGCTTACGTGAGACCGGTTCCACCGCCTAACATGTACTTGTTGCATAAGGTGGCTAGCGGGTGTCTGTCTCTCCCACCTTAGTCGGATTGGATTCAATGAAAAGGGTCCTTATGAAGGGTAAATAGCAATTGGCCACGTTGTGGTTTTGGCGTAGGTAAGAAACGTTCTTGCTAGAAACCTATAGCAGCCACGTAAAAACTTGCAACTACAAATTAGAGGACGTCTAACTTGTTTTTGCATCATATGACTTGTGATGTGATATGGCCAAAGGATGTGATGTGATGCATTGTGATGTATGAGATTGATCATGTTCTTATAATAGGATTCATGACTTGCATGTCGATGAGTATGACAACCGGCAGGAGCCATAGGAGTTGTCTTATTTTATTGTATGACCTGCATGTCAATCATAAACGCCATGTAATTACTTTACTTTATTGCTAAACGTTAGCCATAGTAGTAGAAGTAATAGTTGGCAAGACAACGTCATGAAGACACGATGATGGAGATCATGGTGTCGTGCCGGTGACAGTGATGATCATGGTGCCCCGAAGATGGAGATAAAAGGAGCAAGATGATATTGGCCATATCATGTCATTATATTAATTGCATGTGATGTTTATCATGTTTACATCTTATTTGCTTAGAACGCTAGTAGTGAATAAGATGATCTCTCAATAAAATTTCAATAAAGGTGTTCACCCTAACTGTGCACTGTTGCTAAGGATTGTTGTTCCGAAGCACCACGTGATGATCGGGTGTGATAGGTTCTAACGTTCTCATACAACGGGTGTAAGCTAGATTTACACACGCGAAACACTTAGGTTGACTTGACGAGCCTAGCATGTACAGGCATGGCCTCGGAACACGGAAGACCGAAAGGTCGAACATGAGTCGTATAGAAGGTACGATCAACATGGAGCTGTTCACCATGGATGACTAGTCCATCTCACGTGATGATCGGACACGGGCTAGTTGACATGGATCATGTATCACTTGGATGACTAGAGAGATGTCTATCTAAGTGGGAGTTCGTTAAATAATTTGATTATGTGAACTTAATTATCATGAACTTAGTCTAAAATTGTCTTTACAATCTATATTGTAGATCCAATGGCCAATGCTAATGTCACCCTCAACTTCAACGCATTCCTATAGAAAACCAAGCTGAAAGATGATGGAAGCAACTATGCGGACTGGGTCCGTGGCTTGAGGATCATCCTCATAGCTTCCAAAAGATTGTATGTCCTTGATGCACCGCTAGGTGACCCACACATTTTCCCAGCGGACCAAGACGTTACGAATGCTTGGCAGTCACGCTGCGATGATTACTCCCTTGTTCAGTGCGGCATGCTTTACAGTTTAGAACCAGGGCTCCAAAAGTGTTTTGAGCAACACGGAGCATATGAGATGTTACAAGAGTTGAAACTAGTTTTCCAAGCTCATGCCCGGGTCAAGATATATGAAGTCTCCGGCAAGTTCTTCAGCTGTAAGATGGAGGAGAATAGTTTTGTCAGTGAGCACATACTCAAAATGTCTGGGTTGCACAACCACTTGACTCAGCTGGGAGTTAATCTCCCGAATGACTCGGTCATTGACAGAATCCTCCAATCGCTCCCACCTAGCTACAAGAGCTTTGTGAGGAACTACAACATGCAGGGTATGGAGAAGTCCATTCCTAAGTTGTACTCAATGCTGAAATCAACGGAGGTCGAGATCAAAAAGGAGCATCAAGTGTTGATGGTGAATAAGACCACTAGTTTCAAGAAAGGCAAGGTTAAGAAGAACTTCAAGAAGTACGACAAGTTGTTGCCGCGCCCGGTAAGCAAGTTGCCGGGAAGAAGAACAAGAATGGACCCAAGCCTGAGACTGAGTGCTTTTATTGCAAGGGTACCGGTCACTCGAAGCGGAACTGCCCCAAGTACTTAGCGGATAAGAAGGCCGTCAACGTTAAAGGTATATGTGATATACTTGTTATTGATGTGTACCTAACCAGCACTCGTAGTAGCTCCTGGGTATTTGATATCGATGTAGTTGCTCACATTTGTAACTCCAAACAGGAGCTGCGGAATAAGTGGAGGCTGGCAAAGGACGGGGTGACGATGAGCGTCGGGAATGGTTCCAAGGTCGATGTGATTGCCGTCGGCACGCTACCTCTACATCTACCTTCGGGATTAGTTTTAAACCTCAATAATTGTTATTTAGTACCAGCTTTGAGCATGAACATTGTATCTGGATCTCGTTTGATTCGAGATGGCTACTCATTTAAATCTGAGAATAATGGTTGTTCCATTTATATGAGAGAAATGTTTTATGGTCATGCCCCGCTGGTCAATGGTTTATTTTTTATGAATCTCGAACGTGATGTTACACATGTTCATAGTGTGAGTACCAAAAAGTGTAAGGTTGATAACGATAGTCCCACTTACATGTGGCACTGCTGCCTTGGTCATATTGGTGTCAAATGCATGAAGAAGCTCCATGCTGATGGACTTTTGGAGTCTCTTGATTTCGAATCATTTGACATGTGCGAACCATGCCTCATGGGCAAGATGACCAAGACTCCGTTCTCCGGAACAATGGAGCGAGCAACTGACTTGTTGGAGATAATACATACCTATGTATGGGGTCCAATGAGCGCCGAGGCTCGCAGGGGCTACCGTTATGTTCTCACCCTCACTGATGACTTGAGCAGATATGGGTATGTCTACTTAATGAAACACAAGTCTAAAACCTTTGAAAGGTACAAGGAATTTCAGAGTGAGGTAGAGAATCAACGTGACAGGAAAATAAAGTGCTTCTGATCTGATCGCGGCGGAGAATATTTGAGTCACGAGTTTGGCACGCACCTAAGGAAATGTGGAATTGCTTCACAACTCACGCCGCTTGGCACACCTCAGCGAAATGGTGTGTCTGAACGTCGTAATCGCACTCTATTGGATATGGTGCGATTTATGATGTCTCTTACCGACTTACCATTATCATTTTGGGGATACGCATGAGATACTTTCGCATTCACTTTAAATATGGCATCGTCAAAGTCCGTTGAGACGACACCGTATGAATTATGGTTTGGAAAGAAACCTAAGCTGTCGTTTCTAAAAGTTTGGGGATGCGATGCTTATGTGAAGAAACTTCAACCTGAGAAGCTCGAACACAAAGCAGAAAAATGCGTCTTCATAGGATATCCCAAAGAGACTATTGGGTATACCTTCTACCTCAGATCCGAAGGCAAAGTCTTTTTTCCAAGAATGGATCCTTTCTCGAGAAAGAGTTTCTATCAAAGAAGTAAGTGGTAGAACTTGATGAGGTAATTGTACCTCCACTCGAACCGGAGAGTAGCGCAACACAGGAAGTTGTTTCTGTGGAGCCTGCACCGGCTAGAGAGGAAATTAATGATGATGATCATGAAACTTCAGATCAAGTTACTATTGAATGTTGAAGGTCCACTAGGACACGTTCCGCACCAGAGTGGTAGGGCAATCCTGTCCCGAAGATCATGTTGTTGGACAACGGTGAACCTTTAAACTATGAAGAAGCGATGGTGGGCCCGAATTCCAACAAATGGCTTGAAGCCATGAAATCCGAGATAGGATCCATGTATGAGAACAAAGTGTGGACTTTGCTGGACTTGCCTGATGATAAACGAGCCATTGAAAATAAATGGATCTTTAAGAAGAAGACTGATCCTGATGGTAATGTGACCGTCTATAAGGCTCGGCTTGTCGCTAAGGGTTATCGACAAGTTCAAGGAGTTGACTACGATGAGACTTTCTCACCCGCAGCAATGCTGAAGTCTGTCTGAATCATGTTAGCAATTGCTGCATTTTATGATTATGAGATCTAGCAAATGGACGTCAAAACGGCAATCCTTAATGGTTTCCTTAAGGAAGAACTGTATATGATGCATCCGGAAGGTTTTGTCGATCCTAAAGATGCTAACAAGGTATGCAAGCTCCAGCGCTCCATCTATGGGCTGGTGCAAGCATCTCAGAGTTGGAACATTCGCTTTAATGAGGTGATTAAAGCGTTTGGGTTTGTACAGGTTTATGGAGAACCCTATATTTACAAGAAAGTGAGTGGGAGCTCTATAGCATTTCTCATATTATATGTGGATGACATACTAATAATGGGAAATGATATAGAACTTTTGGAAAGTATAAAGGCCTACTTGAATAAATGTTTTTCAATGAAGGACCTTGGAGAAGCTGCTTACATATTAGGTATTAAGATCTATAGAGATAGATCGAAACGCCTCATAGGTCTTGCACAAAGCACATACCTTTAAAAGATATTGAAGAAGTTCAATATGGATCAGTCCAAGAAGGGGTTCTTGCCTGTGTTACAGGGTGTGAGATTGAGTACGACTCAACGCCCAACCACGGCAAAGGATAGAGAAGAGATGAGTGGCATCCCCTATGCTTCAGCCATAGGCTCTATTATGTATGCCATGCTGTGTACGAGACCTGATGTGAACCTTGCCATAAGTTTGGTAGGGAGGTACCAAAGTGATCCCGGAGTGGAACATTGGACAACGGTCAAGAATATCCTGAAGTACCTGAAAAGTACAAAGGACATGTTTCTCATATATGGACGTGCCGAAGAGCTCATCGTAAAGGGTTACGTCGATGCTAGCTTCGACACAGATCCGGACGACTCCAACTCGCAAACCGGATATGTGTATATTTTGAATGGAGGGGCAGTCAGCTGGTGCAGCAGCAAGCAAAGCATTGTGGCGGCATCTACATGTGAAGCGGAGTACATAGCTGCTTCGGAAGCAGCAAAGGAAGGAGTCTGGATGAAGGAGTTCATCACCGACCTAGGAGTGATTCCCAATGCGTCGGGGCCGATGACTCTATTCTGTGATAACACTGGAGCTATTGCCCTTGAGAAGGAGCCCAGGTTTCACAAGAAGACAAGACACATCAAGCGCCGCTTCAAATCGATCTGTGATTACATTCAGGAGGGAGATATAGATATTTGTAAAGTACATACGGATCTGAATGTCGCAGATCCATTGACTAAACCTCTCTCGCGAGCAAAACATGATCAACACCAGAATGCTATGGGTGTTCGAATCATCACAATGTAACTAGATTATTGACTCAAGTGCAAGTGGGAGACTGTTGGAAATATGCCCTAGAGGCAATAATAAAATGGTTATTATTGTATTTCCTTGTTCATGATAATTGTCTATTGTTCATACTATAATTGTGTTAACCGGAAACCGTAATGCATGTGTGAATACATAGACCATAACATGTCCCTAGTGAGCCTCTAGTTGGCTAGCTCGTTGATCAATAGATGGTCACGGTTTCATGACCATGGACATTGGATGTCATTGATAACGGGATCACATCATTAGGAGAATGATGTGATGGACAGGACCCAATCTTAAGCATAGGACAAGATCGTGTAGTTCGTCTACTAAAGCTTTTCTAATGTCAATTATCATTTCCTTAGACCATGAGATTGTGCAACTCCTGGATACCGTAGGAATGCTTTGGGTGTGCCAAACGTCACAACGTAACTGGGTGGCTATAAAGGTGCATTACAGGTATCTCCCAAAGTGTATGTTGGGTTGGCATGAATCGAGACTGGGATTTGTCACTCCATGTGACGGAGAGGTATCTCTGAGCCCACTCGGTAAGACATCATCATAATAAGCTCAAAGTGACTAAGGAGTTAGCCATGGGATGATGTGTTATGGAACGATTAAAGAGACTTGCCAGAACGAGATTGAACAAGGTATAGGGATACCGACGATCGAATCTCGGGCAAGTATCATACTGGTAGACAAAGGGAATTGTATACGGGATTGATTGCTTCCCCGACATCATGGTTCATCCGATGAGATCATCGTGGAGCATGCGGGAGCCAATATGGGTATCCAGATCCCGCTGTTAGTTATTGACTAGAGAGGTGTCTCGGTCATGTCTATGTGTCTCCCGAACCCGTAGGGTCTACACACTTAAGGTTCGATGACTCTAAGGTTATAGGGAAATAGTGTATGTGGTTACCAAAGGTTATTAGGAGTCCCAGATGAGATCACAGACATCACGAGGAGCTTTGGAATGGTCCGGAGGTAAAGATTCATATATAGGAAGTGAGGTTTTGGTCATCAGAAATGTTTCAGGAATTACCACTAACGTACCGGGACCACCGGAAGGGTTCCGGGGGTCCACCAAGTGGGGCCACCAGCCCCAGAGGGCTGCATGGGCCGCAAGTGGGAGGGAACCAGCCCCTAGGTGGGCTGGTGCACCCCCCACAAGGTCCCAAGGTGCAGCTAAAGTGGGAGGGCGGCAAACCCTAGGGCAGATGGGCCCTAAGGCCCACCCTAGGGCAGCCGCACCCCACTCCCTCTTGGCCGCCGGCCAGATGGGATCTGGTGGCTGCCGCACCACCCTAGGGTGGAAATCCTAGGGCGCAGCCCTCCCTCCTCCTCCTCCTATATATAGTGGAGCCCTTGGGGCAGCCGGAGACACGCATCTCTCTCTCCCACGATGCAGCCCTATTCCTCCCTGTCCTCGTCCTCCGTAGTGCTTAGCGAAGCTCTGTCGGAGTACCATGCAGCTCCACCGTCACCACACCGTCGTTCTGCCGGAGCTCTGCCTCAACCTCTCCTTCCTCCTTGCTGGATCAAGGCGTAGGAGACGTCACCGGTCTGCACGTGTGTTGAACACGGAGGCGCCGTTGTTCGGCGCTAAGATCGGAGTCCACCGTGATCTGAATCGCTACGAGTACGACTCCACCAACCGCGTTCTTGTAATGCTTCCGCTTAGCGATCTTCAAAGGTATTAAGATGCAATATCTCCCCACTCATTGTTGGTTTCTCCATAGATAGATCTTGGTGATCGTAGGAATTTTTTTGATTTACTACTATGTCTCCCAACAGAAATTTCCACCCTATTTGCTCAAGAAGAAAAGATTCACTATTATTACTTTCTTAAGTTGTTTCCTTTCTTATTAAACGGTGATGCTAAAATATGGTCCAATAATATTACTCTTGGTTGTGTGCATAGTCCCTAGGATATGATTTATTATTTCTTCAAAAATATTTTGCTGCTCATAAGAAACAAGCTGCCTTAGAGTAAATAAATAACTTTGTGCAACTTGAGGAAGAACATCTCCCTCGAGCTTGGGGGAGGCTTCTCCAATTATTAAATGATTTCTCTGATCATCCTCCTAAGAAAAATGAAATACTTGATATCTTTTATATTGGACTAACTAATACTTGTGATCTGTGTTAGGTTTTCCGCGAAGAGGAGTGGGTGATGCAGTACAGTATAGATACGTATTTCCCTTAGTGAGAACCAAGGTTATCAAAGCAATAGGAGTAGCACTCAACCCCAGTCTTCAATGACTGCACGCAAAGAAGCAAACTCTTGCACCCAACGCGTGCAAGAGGGTTGTCAATCCCCTCAGACTCGTTATATGCAAGTTAATGAAGTATGTAGATGATAGTTAGATAAAGTAAATTGCAAAATAAAATATAATATAATAAATGGCAGCAAGGTATTGAAAGCTTTTGTAAATATATAAATGAATAGACCCGGGGGACGTAGTGTTCTCTAGTGGCATCTCTCATGTAGTAGGCATACGGTGGGTAAACAAATTATTGTTGGGCAATTAATAGAAAAGCGCATAGTTATGCAATATTTCTTCATGGCAATGATCATGTGTATATAGGCATCACGTCCATAAGCAAATATACTAACTCTTGCCTGCACCTATTACTATTACTCCACGTTCGAGAGCACTTCTATGCTTGCCTCACTGAATATTAAGTTCATGACAAACAGAGTACCGCTTGGAGAACGAAGACATGATGTAGACAAAGAAACTCAATCAATATGAATTAACCCCATCATTTTATCCTTAGTTGCAACGATGTAAAGACGTGTCTTGTCGCCTTCTATCACTAGGATATAGAGCACCGCCAGAATGAACCCAGTACAACGCACCCCTCTCACTAAAGAAATATCGATCTAGTTGGCCAAAGTATTTCAATAGATTGGAGAGATTTACGATGCTATAATAATCATGCAAATAAGAATCATAATAGAAATCATAGAAGACTCAAATCTTTTTTATGAATAATCTGAACATAAACCCACAATTCACCGGATCCCAACAAACGCACCACACAAAGTGATTACATTGAATAAATCACCGCGAAGATGCGGTGAACTTTGTATTGAATATCAAGATAGAGAGAGAGAGAGATGGCCATCTAGGTACTAACTACAGGCCCGTAGGTCTATAGGGAACTACTCATACAACACCATGGGAGCAACAAAGGTTGATGTAGAGGCCCTCCGTGATCGATCCCCCCTCCGGCAGGGCATTGAAAAAGGGCTCCACATGGGCACACGGCAGAATAGAGACTTGCAGCAGCGGAAAAAGTGTTTCGAGCGGCTCTCTAGGGTTTTAGGGATTTATTGGAATTTATAGGCCAGACAGGGGCGTTGGGGATGCCCGAGGGGGCCACCACATAACAGGGCGCGACCACCCCCCTAGGCGCGCCCTGTTATGTGCTCACTCCCTCATGCAGCCTCTAGTATCCTCCCGAAGCTTACATGTATTCTTTTGGTCCATAAAAAATCATAAAAAAGTTTCGGGGCAATTGGACTTCGTTTGGTACTATAAACCTGAAAAGTCAAAAACATGCAGAAAACAACAACTGGCACTAGGCACTGGGTTAATAGTTAGTGCTCAGAAATAATATGCATTGGCAAATTATCACCCAAAAAGCATCCTAGCATGATAATATTATAGGATGGAACAATCAAAAAATTATAGATACGTTGGAGACGTATCAGCATCCCCAAGCTTAATTCATGCTTGTCCTTGAGTAGGTAAATGATAAAAACAGATTTTTTGATGTCACATGCTACCAAACATATAATCTATTACAGGTATGATCATTGAGAAACAATCAATTAAAAAATATCAACATAGTAATACTGATAAACATAAGCAACATAATCACCAAGTTTCAAAAAATACGATCCTTCAATAATGTTCACCCCCATTCATTTTATCATATTAGAATGGCATGTCTCCGTCTTCACCACATAAATACAAATGTCAAGCACCATGGTGTCAAGTCAGGCAATTGAATCGTAATTTTTCATGCGCTTCAGCTTTTTATTACTCATGCAATATATGAGCGTTCACCATGGATATAGCATAAAGGTGGAATAGAATATGGTGGTAGGTTTCAAAGGGGTAAAAGTGGAGAAGAAAGGCTCGCATCAACTAGGCGTATGATGACCCACAAGTATAGAGGATCCATCGCAGTCCTTTCGATAAGTAAGAGTGTCGAACCCAACGAGGAGTAGAAGGAAATGATAAGCGGTTTCCAGTAAGGTATTCTCTGCAAGCACTAAAATTATCGGTAACAGATAGTTTTGTGATAAGATAATTTGTAATGAGTAACAAATAACAAGTGTAGCAAAGGTGCAACAAGGTATCCCAATCCTTTTTGTAGCAAAGGACATGCCTGGACAAACTCTTATATAAAGCAAAGCGCTCCCGAGGACACATGTGAATTTTTGTCAAGCTAGTTTTCATCATGCTCATTTGATTCATGTTCGTTACTTTGATAACTTGATATGTGGGTGGACCGGTGCTTGGGTGCTGCCCTTACTTGGACAAACCTCTCACTTATTATTAACCTCTCTCACAAGCATCCGCAACTACGAAAGAAGAATTAAGATAAATCTAACCATAGCATGAAACATGTGGACCCAAATCAGGCCCTTACGAACCAACACATAAACTAGGGTTTAAGCTTCTGTCACTCTAGCTAACCATCATCTACTTATTACTTCCCAATGCCTTCCCCTAGGCCCAAATAATGGTGAAGTGTTATGTAGTCAATGTTCACATAACACCACTAGAGGAGAGACAACATACATCTCATCAAAATATCGAATGAATACTGAATTCACATGATTACTTATAGCAAGACTTATCACATGTCCTCAGGAACAAACGTAACAACTCACAAAACATGTTCATGTTCAGAATCAGAGGAGTATTAATTATCATTAAGGATCTAAACATATGATCTTCCACCAAGTAAACCGACTAGCATCAACTACAAGGAGTAATCAACACTATTAGCAACCCACAGGTACCAATCTGAGGTTTGAGACAAAGATCAGATACAAGAGATGAACTAGGGTTTGGAGAGGAGATGGTGCTGGTGAAGATGTTGATGGAGATTGACCCCCTCTCGATGAGAGGATCATTAGTGATGACGATGGCTTAGATTCCCCCTTCGTGAGGGAAGTTTCCCCGGTAGAACAGCCCTGTCGGAGCTCTAGATTGGTTCTGTCCAAGTTCCGCCTCGAGACGGTGGTGCTTCGTCCCAAAAGCTTCCTTCTAATTTTTTTCTAGGTCAAAACCCTCCATATAGAAGAAGATGGGCGTCGAGGGCCTGCCACGTGGGTCACAAGCCTGCTAGGCGTGGCCAGGGGGTGGCCGCGCCTGCCAGGCTTGTCACTTCCTAGTGGGCCCCTCAGGTATCTGTTTTGCCTAGTATTTTTTTATATATTCCAAAATAATTCTCCGTAAATTTCTAGAACTTTTGGAGTTGTGCAGAATAGGTATCTCGGATTTGCTCCTTTTCCAGTCTAGAATTCCAGCTGCCGGCATTCTCCCTCTTCATGTAAACCTTGTAAAATAAGAGAGAAAAGGCATAAATATTGTACCATAACGTGTAATAACAGCCCATAATGCAATAAATATCAATATAAAAGCATGATACAAAATGGACGTATCAACTCCCCCAAGCTTATACCTCTCTTGCCCTCAAGCGAAAGTCGAGATCGATAAATATGTCCACATGTTTAGAGATAGAGGTGTCGATAAAATACAATACGGACATGAGGGCATCATTAACATCTTTAGAACAACAATACTCATTGTGTAAGATTTCTTATGCTAGAGTAAATATTCATTCACAAGCTAAAGTATGAACCAAAACTCTATTGAAAACCAACAAACTATGATCTTAGTCACTAAAGCAATTGATAATTTATCATAACATCGAAAAGAGTCAATATAAGAGCTTGTAAAGCAAACCCACATACTCAATCATCTTGTAGTCTTTCACAATTGCTAACACTCACACGGTACCCATGAGATCAAAGCTTCAATCGGATACAGAGAAAGATAGGGGCTTATAGTTTTGCCTACCAACTATTCACCTCAAGGGTGATGTCAACGATAATAACTCATGCTCACCCATATCCAAATGGATATATGCGTATATATCATTCCCCAACACATAATGCTTGCCAAGAGAGAGACGGAATATAGGAAGTGGTGAGGATCACCATGACTCTTGCATAAAGCTAAGTACTTAAAATTAAATATAACACATAGGCCCTTCGCAGAGGGAAGCAAAGATTGTCACGCTTTTTAGTTTGGGATGCACAAACCCTTAGTGCAAAGGAACGCCGCATTGTATTGCCCTTTGTGATAGCAACCCCTATTATGCAGTCCATCACTTTTATTTCTTTACTATCACAATTTGTACAACGCTTATTTCCCTTATAATAAAAGATCACACATATTTAGGAGCAATTTTTATTTCCTTTTGCACTGGTGACAACTTACTTGAAGGATCTTATTCAATCCATAGGTAGGTATGGTGGACTCTCATCACAAAACTGGGTTGAGGTGTTTGGATGCACAAGTAGTATCTCTACTTGGTGTGGAAGCTTTGGCTAATATGAGGTGGAAGCAAGCACTACATGTTAGAGGATCTAAAACCATCTATCTTCTATCCCGAGGCAAGCAAACATAACCCATTATGTTGTCTTCCTTGTCCAACATCAACTTCTTGTCATGTAATATTTTAATGAGTGGTCACAATCATAAAAGATGTCCAAGATAATATATTTATATGTGAATCTCTCTTTCTTTATCACTTCCTTTTCAATTTCACCAATGGCCAATTACTATGTTTGTTAACTCCCAATAAATTTCAATCGACATACTTCTTATATGTGAAGTCATCACTCCCCATAAGATCATTATGTATACTCTTTGCTTTTATTATATTCTTCTTCATTTATTACTCTCAAGAGCATAGTAATCTAGCAAATCCCTAACATCAAAACTACTTTTTTATTATAAATCTTGGACTTGCTTACATAAGGGGAGCAAAAACCAAAAACTAAAAGGTAGGCCATACTTAAATTTTATTCTACTAGATCAAAACAAAATCAAAAAGGATTGAATTAAGAAAAACAAGAAAAAGGGAAAAGGGAAAAAGTGTGATGGTGATACGATACCGGGGCACCTCCTCCAAGATTGGCACAAGCCAAGGGGAGTGCCCATACCCATGTGTTCAGATGTCCTTCTTCGAAGGTGATGGTGGTGGAGTTGTTGATGAGGATGGAAGCTTGTCCTCTGTCTTCCAAGGCATAGGCTCACCATCGTAAAAAGATGAACGAGTCTCTGGAATTCACAAATCTGTAGCCAAACTCATTCTCTTAAATCTGTATTCATACTCACAGTTTTGGTTTTGCAGATCATAGATTTGGGCTTGGAGATGCTCAATTGTCTCGTAAAGCTTCAAGATAAGCTCCCCGGTGTCCTTGGTGTCCAACTTGTGTTCATGGGCAAACTCCGAGATCATCATATGATTGGCATTGAGTCCATGTTCCACTTCCCTTGGCACTTGAAGACTTGTTGCTCCATTGCTTCGAGCCTTGTTTCCAAGCTTCCGGTCTTTTTTGGCCCCTCAACGTCACGGATGTGCAGCACCCCCTCACGCATCTCAATGGTTTGAGGGTGTTGCGGCACCTCTGAATGATAAGGGTTGATGACCTTCTCGAAAAACTTGTCCTTCGGAGAACTGGGGGACGCCATGACGATCTAAATCTGCTGCAGAAACAGCTCAAAACGAAAATAGGAGGTATTGTCATGATACGAAAGTGCAAACCTTTGGGAGATTATATAATGAATTTTTGCCGTCCCGAAGGAGTGTACCACAAGAACACGGAGTTCGGAGGGCGCACGTGGTGGTGGCAAGCCGCCTAGGCACGACTAGGGGGGTGGCCGCGCCTAGCAGGCTTGTCGCCTCCCCTTGCGTCCTTCGGACTACTTTTGATTTTTTTTTAAATAAATATTCCAAAACTGAGTAAAATTTCTATTGGGAAATTTTTGGAGTTGGTTTACTTACCGTACCACATACCTATTCCTTTCCGGAGTCTGAAACGTTCCGGTAGGTGTCCCTAATATGCTCTTTCGGAGTTATGGTATTGATAACATTAGTTTCAACAGTACTGGGAGTACTTGAGATATAATGTTTGATTCTTTGCCCGTTTACCACCTTTGGATTTGTGCCTTCGGCGTTGTTGTTCTTGATGGCACCAGAACGATATACTTTCTCGATGATGTAAGGTCCTTCCCATTTAGAGAGAAGTTTTCCAGCAAAAAATCTTAACCGAGAATTGTATAGCAAGACATGATCACCTACATTGAATTCACGCTTTTGTATCATTTTATCATGCCATCTCTTAACTTTTTATTTAAACAACTTGGCATTCTCATAGGCCTGGGTTCTCCATTCATCAAGTGAGCAAATATTAAATAACCTCTTCTCACCAGCTAGTTTGAAATCATAGTTGAGATCTTTGATTGCCCAATAAGCTTTGTGCTCTAGATCTAGAGGTAAGTGACATGCTTTACCATAAACCATTTTACACGGAGACATACCCATAGGGTTCTTGTGAACAGTTCTATAAGCCCATAATGCATCATCAAGTTTCTTAGACCAATTCTTCCTGGATCTATTAACCGTCTTTTGCAAGATCAATTTAATTTCTCTGTTGATTAATTATACTTGACCACTAGACTGAGAATGATAAAGATATGCAATTCTATGATTAACATCATACTTAGCAATCAATTTACGGAAAGCACTATGAATGAAATGTGAACCACCATCAGTCATTAAATATCTAGGGACTCCAAATCTAGGGAAAATAACTTCTTTAAGCATCTTAATAGAGGTGTTATGATCAGCGCTACTAGTTGGAATAGCTTCTACCCACTTAGTAACATAATCAACAACAACTAATATATGAGTATACCTGTTGGACATTGGAAAAGGTCCCATATAATCAATACCCCAAACATCAAATGGTTCAATAACAAGAGAGTAATTCATAGGCATTTCCCGACGTCTACTAATATTTCCAATTCTTTGATATTCATCACATGGCAAGACAAACTTACGAGCATCCTTGAAGACAGTAGGCCAATAAAAACCAGATTGTAATACCTTATGTGCAATTCTATCTCGAGCGCGGTGTCCTCTGTAGGCCTCGGAATGACACTTCTGTAGGATTTGTTCCTGTTCATGCTCAGGTACACAACATCTAATAACACCATCTATTCCTTCTTTATAAAGGTGTGGGCCATCCCAAAAGTAATGTCTTAAATCATAGAAAACCTTTTTCTTTTGTTGGTATGTGAAACTAGGCGGTATAAATTTAGCGACAATGTAATTAGCATAATCAGCAGACCAGGGAGCATTACGAGAAGCATTTATGATAGCCAATTGTTCATCAGGAAAGCTATCATCAATAGGTAGTGGGCCATCAAGAACATTCTCTAACCTAAACAAGTTACCTACTACGAGGTTATCATCACCCTTTCTATCAACAACATGCAAATCAAATTCTTGTAGGAGAAGAACCCACCTGATAAGTCTAGGTTTAGCATCTTTATTTTCCATAAGATATTTAATAGCAGCATGATCAATGTGAACAGTTACTTTAGAATCAACAATATAGGGTCTAAACTTATCACAAGCGAACACAACTGCTAAAAATTCTTTTTCAGTGGTAGCATAGTTTCTTTGAGCAGTGTCCAGAGTTTTGATAGCATAATGAATAACATTTAATTTCTTATCAACTCTTTGTCCTAGGACAGCACCAATGGCATAATCACTAGCATCACACATAATTTCAAAGGGTAGGTTCCAATCAGGTGGTTGAACAACAGGTGGAGAAATCAAGGCATTCTTAAGAATTTCAAAAGCTTCTACACAATCATCATCAAAAACGAATGGAGCATCTTTTTGCAATAGATTAGTAAGCGGCCTAGAAATCTTAGAGAAGTCTGTAATAAATCTCCTATAGAAACCAGCATGACCAAGGAAACTTCTTATACCTCTGATATCAGTAGGACACGGCATTTTTTCAATAGCATCAACTTTAGCTTTATCAACTTCAGTACCTCTTTCGGAAATTTTGTCTCCCAAGACAATGCCTTCATTCACCATAACGTGGCACTTCTCCCAATTCAAGACAAGAGTAGTTTCTTCACATCTCTGCAAAACTCGATCAAGGTTGCTCAAACAATCATCAAAAGAAGTTTCGAAAACGGAAAAATCATCCATGAAAACCTCAACAATCCTTTCACAAAAGTCAGAGAATATAGAAGTCATGCATCTTTGAAAGGTAGCAGGTGCATTGCATGAACCAAAAGGCATACGTCTATAAGCAAAGGTACCAAAAGGGCAGGTAAAGGTGATCTTCTCCTAGACCTCTTTTGACACAGGTATTTGAGAGAAACCAGAATAACCATCTAGAAAGCAGAAATGTGTGTGTTTGGATAGTCTTTCTAGCATTTCATCAATAAAAGGTAGAGGGTAATGATATTTTCTAGTAGCTTTATTCAATTTCCTAAAATCAATTACCATTCTATATCCTGTAACAATTCTCTGCGGGATCAATTCATTTTTATCATTAGGAACTATGGTTATACCTCCTTTCTTAGGGACATAGTGAACGAGACTAACCCATCTACTATCAGCAATAGGGTAAATGATACCTGCCTCCAGAAGCTTTAATCTTTCATTTCTTACCACTTCCTTCATTTTAGTATTTAACCGTCGCTGGTGGTCAACAACTGATTTAGCATCGGGCTCCATTTTAATTTATGCTGACATAGAGTGGGACTAATGCCCTTAAGATCATAAAGAGTATATCCAATAGCAGCACGGTGCTTCCTTAGTGTTTTTAATTATCTCTGTTCTTCATGCTCTGAAAGGTTAGCACTAATAATAATAGGATATATGTTTTTTTCATCAAGATAAGAATATTTTAGAGTATCCGGTAATTGTTTAAGCTCAAACACGGGATCACCCTTGGGTGGAGGAGGATCCCCAAGTACTTCAACATGCAAGTTGTGTTTCAGAATAGGATGTTGATCAAAGAAAATCTTATCTATTTCATTCCTTTCATTCATATGCATGTAATTTTCATGGTCCAGCAAATATTGCTCTAAAGGATCAGTAGGAGGCACAACAATAGAAGCAAGACCAATAATTTCATCCTTACTAGGCAATTCCTTATCATGCGGTTGTCTACGAAATTTACAGAAATTAAACTCATGAGACGTATCCCCAAAACTTACGGTAACCGTTTCCTTCTCACAATCTATCCTAGCATTAACGGTATTCAAGAAGGGTCTACCAAATATAATGGGACAAGAATCATCTTGTGGGGAGCCAAGAAAAGAAAATCATCTTGTGGGGAGCCAAGAAAAGAAAATAAGTGGAATATTTTATTTTCCCATACAAGAGTTCAACATCTCTAATAATCCCAACTCGTGATGTAGTATCTCTATTAGCAAGCTTAATTATAACATCAATTTCCTCTAACTCTGTCGGAGCAATATCATTCATAATCTCTTTATATAAGGAAAAGGGAATTGCACTCACACTAGCACCTGTATCACATAAGACATGATAAAAATGATCTCCTATTTTAACTGAAAAATAGGCGTGCCAACAATGGGTCTATGTTTATCTTTAGCATCAAGTTTAACAATTCTAGCGGCTTCATCACAAAATTGAATAGCATGCCCATCAATATTATAAACCAAGAGATCCTTAACCTTAGTAATACTAGGCTCAACTTTAATTTGCTCAAGGGGTGTAGGTGTTCTAGCACAGCTCTTACGAACCACATTTTAAGCTTTAGCATGTTCCTTTATTCTAATAGGGAAAGGTGGTCTTTCGATGTACACAGCGGGAATAACTGGATCAACATTATAAGTAATAGTTTTCTATTCGACTTTAATAGGTTCAACTACTTTCACTTCAATGGGAGGATGCTATTTAAACCACTTCTCCTTAGGGAGATCAACATGAGCAGCAAAAGATTCACAAAAAGAAGCTACTATCTCAGAGTCAAGTCCATATTTAGTGCTAAATTCACAAAAAGCATCAGTGTCTATGAAGGATTTAACACAATCAAGATTAAGGTTCATAACTAACTCCTTACCTTCATCGAGTTCCCAATCTTCAGAGTTGCGTTTAATTCTTTCCAATAAATCATATTCGAAGTCAATATCTTTCTTCTTATAGGAACCGGCACAAGAAGTATAGAGCATGGATTGATCATTACGATAAAGCCAAGCATAAAAATTCTGAAAATAATTTCTCTCGAGAGCTCATGATTGGGGCATGAATATAACATTGACTTAAGCCTCCCCCAAGCTTGAGCGATTCTTTCTCCTTCACGAGGCCAAAAACTATAAATATAATTCCGATCACGATGAACTAGATGCATAGGATAGAACTTCTGATGAAATTCCATTTTCAATCGGTTGTAGCTCCATGATACAATATCATCACATAGACTATACCATGTCAATGCCTTCTCCTTCAAAGATAAAGGAAAGACTTTCTTCTTGACATGATCCTCGGGCAAACCTACAAGCTTAAATAATCCACAAACTTCATCCACATAGATTAGATGCAAACCAGAATGTAGTGTTCCATCTCGTACATAAGGATTAGCCAGCATTTTGTCTATCATACCCGAAGGAATTTTATAATAAATATTTTCAGTAGGTTCAGCAGGTTGGGGGACAACTCTTTGTGTTTCCGGTCAAGGTGAAGATACCCCAAACAAGCCCCTCAAAGGATTACTTTCCATAGTAACAAGTGACAGTAAATTTCAGCACACAATATAAATTTTTCCTTACCAGATTCCACAACCAAAGGTGCTTCACTCGCCTGCAATGGTGCCAGCAAAGAGTCTTGAAGACCCACAAGTATAGGGGATCTATCGTAGTCCTTTCAATAAGTAAGAGTGTCGAACCCAACAAGGAGCACAAGGAAATGATAAGCAGTTTCCAATAAGGTATTCTCTACGAGCACTTAAATTATCGGTAACAGATAGTTTTGTGATAAGATAATTTATAACGAGTAACAAGTAACAAGTGTAGCAAAGGTGCATCAAGGTAGCCCAATCCTTTTTGTAGCAAAGGACAGGCCTACACAAACTCTTATATAAAGCAAAGCGCTCCCGAGGACACATGGGAATTTCTGTCAAGCTAGTTTTCATCATGCTCATTTGATTCGCGTTCGTTACTTTGATAACTTGATATGTGGGTGGACCGGTGCTTGGGTGCTGCCCTTACTTGGACAAACCTACCACTTATGATTAACCCCTCTCGCAAGCATTCGCCACTACGAAAGAAGAATTAAGGTAAATCTAACCATAACATGAAACATGTGGATCCAAATCAGCCCCTTACGAAGCAATGCATAAACTAGAGTTTAACCTTCTGTCACTCTAGAAACCCATCATCTACTTATTACTTCCCAATGCCTTCCCCTAGGCCCAATAATGGTGAAGTGTTATGTAGTCGACGTTCACATAACACCACTAGAGGAGAGACAACATACATCTCATCAAAATATCGAATGAATACCAAATACACATGATTATTTATAACAAGACTTATCCCATTTCCTCAGGAAAAAACATAATGACTCACAAAACATGTTCATGTTCATAATCAGAGGAGTATTAATTATCATTAAGGATCTGAACATATGATCTTCCATCGAGTAAACTGACTAGCATCAACTACAAGGAGTAATCAACACTACTAGCAACCCGCAGGTACCAATCTTAGGTTTAAGACAAAGATCGGACACAAGAGATGAACTAGGGTTTGGAGAGGAGATGGTGCTGGTGAAGATGTTGATGGAGATTAACCCCCTCTCGATAAGAGGATCGTTGGTGATGACGATGGCTTCGATTCCCCCTTCATGAGGGAAGTTTCCCCAGCAGAACAGTCCTACCGGAGCTCTAGATTGGTTTTGTCCAAGTTCCGCCTCGAGACGGCGGCGCTTCGTCCCAAAAGCTTCCTTCTGATTTTTTCCATGTCAAAACCCTGCATATAGTAGAAGATGGGCATCGGCGGCTTGCCTTGCCACGTCCTGGTGGGGATCCTCAGGTATCTGTTTTGCCCAGTATTTTTTATATATTCCAAAATAATTCTTCGTAATTTTTCAAGACTTTTGGAGTTTTGCATAATAGGTATCTCAGATTTGCTCCTTTTCCAGTCCAGCATTCCAATTGCTCGCATTCTCCCTCTTCATGTAAACTTTGTAAAATAAGAGAGAAAAGGCATAAGTATTGTACCATAACATGCAATAACATCCCATAATGCAATAAATATCAATATAAAAGCATGATGCAAAATGGACGTATCAGTGTATCAATGGGCTATGGATATGGCCATCAATAGATATCCTTGCGAGGAGTAGGGATTTCCATGCAATGGATGCACTAGAGATATAAGTGTATGAAAACTCAACTAAAGCTTAGTGGGTGTGCATCCAACTTGCTTGCTCATGAAGACCTTGGGCATTTGAGGAAGCCCTTCATCTAAATATACAAGCAAAGTTCTATAATGAAAAATTCCCACTAGCATATGAAAGTGACAAAACAAGAGACTCTCTATATGAGCAACATGGTGCCACTTTGAGGAAAAAGTGTGGAAAAAGAGGTAGTAGCACTGTCCCTTCTCTCTTTTCTCTCATTTATTTATTTATTTATTTATTTTCTTTTTCTCTTTCTTTCTTTCTTTTATTTTTTGTCCGGAGTCTCATCCCGACCTGTGGGGTAATCATTATCTCCAATTCTGCATCATCCTTTCCTCACTGAGACAGTGCCCTAATAATGATGATCATCACACTTTTATTTACTTAAAACTAAACATGGAAATTTATAGCATGACTCTATATGAATGCCTCTAGTAGTGTACCAGGATGTGCAATGATCTAGCATAGCAAAGGATATTCCTAAATGGACAAGCCATAGAAATATCATGCTAGATATCTTATGATCATGCAAAGCAATGTGACAATGAGTGTACTGGTCATATGATGTAACGGTGGAAGTTGCATGGCAATATATATCCGAATGGCTATGGAAATGCCATAATAGGTAGGTATGGTGGCTGTTTTGAGGAAGATATAATAATGCTTATGTGCAACAGAGTATCATGTCACAGGGTTTGGATGCACCGGTGAAAGTTGCGCCGATCCTCGAGGTGAGAATGAGCAATGCACGGTACATAAGAGGCTAGCAAATATGAGAAGGTGAGAGTGCATGAATCCATGGATTCACATTAGTCATAAAGAACTCACATACTTATTGCAAGGTTTTATAGCTCTCTTGAAGCAAAGTACTACTTGCATACCCCTAGGGAGGAGGTTGGGAGGAGTTAACCATCACGTGCCTCCCACTTAAAAAACACTAGGATTTCAACGAGGAATAAGAATGCTCACACATTATCACCATGCCATAAAAATATTTAGATGAACAACAAGTTAACGCCCTCTAATTCACAATATTCTTACTAACTAATGATCAAGCACTCATGCCCTTCCACATTACCACATCAATATCATTAACCCACAATTTGTCTTTTATGTGATACATGTGGTTTTGTTATGTACTCATTGGATACCTATTATTTTTGGACTAGTCTTATAAACCATAGTAGATGATGTTTGAAAATTATTGTGCAACTTGTCTTGGCAGTACATGAAGTGTTGATTTGTTTTTATGCATACTAACATATCTCATGAGTTCTTTCAAGTTTTGTGTGGATGAAGTTTTTGAGAATAGGTGAAACCATGATATGAGAGGATTTAAAGAGATAAAAAATCTCAAGATTGGGTATTCCCAAGGCTCCCCAAGTAAATATTTCAAGAAGTCGCAAGCATCTAAGCTTGGGGATGACGCATCCCACCTCCCTTCATCAACTATCGGTTAGCCTATCTTGAGCCTAAATTTTTACTCGTTAACATGATATGTGCTATTCTTGGAGTGCTATTTTTATTTTACTCATTGTTTAAATAAAATACTCAGATATGGAAATATTTATTGAAAGAGAGTCCTCACATAGCTAATTTATTGTTTGACCACTCATCGATCTTCACTTATAACTTTTGAAGAGTAGTTTGATGTTTACTCTTGTGCTTCACTTATATATTATGAGTAAATTGTGAATCAATGAAATATCATAAATCTGAAATTATCAATGTGCAGTATGCTTAGTAGTATCTTCACTTCTGGTTTATAAAGTAAAATCTATGGAAGTTTGACAATCATCAAATTGGTCATACAAGCAATTCATGAATAATTAGTATAAGAAAGAGAACTTTCACATACGAATATATTATCCTGGACACCTTTTATGATTGTGAATACCCATCAATTATTTTCAAACTTGATCAAATAGTTGAAGTTAGAAAAGAAAGACAACGTAGTGGTTATGTTTGGGTATATGTGCATAGAAGTTATATTGGTATGGATCCTCCAACATGTGGTGCTTGTTTAGAACCTTTTGCTAGCCAAAACATTGTACTAAGTAGAGATACTACTTGTGCATCCAAATACTTGAGCCAAGTTTCCTCCATGAGAGTCCACCATACCTACCTATATATGGTATTTCACTGCCATTCCAAGTAAATTTGCATGTGCCACCTCGAAAAATTCAAATAAACATCCATTTTGTGTGCTTGTACCTCTGATGAAGCAACGGGGCGGTCATTATCTTCCATGCTAGGAGAGTTTTTCTCAAGATGAGTGTTTATTCACTTGTCATTGCATGAGACAAGCTGGTAAAAGGATTCCCAGTCCTGCATAACATACAAAAAAAACTCCCCCTAGAAAGTTGATTGTTTGGAGGGAAATCGTGGATTCGGCCAGCCATGGAATGTGTTTAAATGGTGGGGGGAGTAACAAAATTCAATTCTATTTGGGAACCGCCAATAATGTGTTTATCATGGAAGGTATTGAAAACTCTATTGTGACATTGAAAGGAAAGGCACACCACTCAAAATTACATATTCATCTTTGTTTTAAACAATGAGCTCTGGCACCTCTGTAAATCCCTGCTTCCCTCTCCGAAGGGACAATCCATTTACTTTCGTGTTAATTACTTTTCATGTTGAGTCAACTTATTATTCCACCTCAATCTATTAGTTGGCAAGCACCATGTGGTGGGGAATGATCCAGACATATATATCCAATCAAATATATTTGATCATGATTCATTATTGTTGACAATTATCTTTATGATAAGTATGTTGGGACGCGAAACATTAAGCCCCTATATTTCTATGTGTTTGATGGATGTTGTTTGTTCCAAAAATATGCCTTGAGTATTAGCAATCATAAAATACTATATGATAATTGAGTATGTGGAGCTCCTACTTAGACTTGATGATGCATTGAAATTGTTTGATGACTAAGAACATATGTTGTTAAGTTTCAAGTGAATGAATTGTTTGAACCATGACATGTGAATTGATTGCTACTCTATCTTGATGAATTTTATTAGAAAAAGCTACTGGTTATGATGCTATAAAAGTTACTGAAATTATCAATGATCAAAACTATTCACTATGCTAGCATTCACACTTCATAAATTATTTCTTTTATCATTTACCTACTCGAGGACGAGCATGAATTAAGCTTGGGGATGCTGATACGTCTCCAACGTATTGATAATTTATGAATTATTCATGCCATATTCACCTATGTTTATAATACTTTTACATGGTTTTGATGCACTTTATATGATTTATTTAGAACTAACCCAGACTGACGTTGTTTTCAACAAAATTACCGTGGTGTTGTTTTTGTGCAAAAAATGAAAGTTCTTGGCATCGCCCGAAACTTTTTTTGTGATTTTTTTCTAGAGGAAATAAGCAACATTGGAGCGAAGACCTGCCAGAGGGGGTGTGCTAGTGGGCCACCATGCAATAGGCCGCCCCCTAGTGGCACGGTAAGATATGTGATGGTCCTATGTGGCTCCGTTGCGTGTGATTCCAACGCTGAAAAATCCTATAAACCCCCCAAACCCCAAAAATAAACAGAGACTCCTTGTTCCACCACCTCAAAGCTGACAATTTGTAACAGTAGCTATGTGTTCAATATCTCTCTCTCTCTCATGTTTTTGAGATGGCACGATCTTGATGTATCATGGGCTTTGTTAATAGGGATAATTGTATTTGAGCCCTTAGTTGTGCCACCATCGACAGGAATACCCCTAATTTTGGAAAACACGCGTTCATGCCCACATCACTTTGCTCATCTTGTGCTTTTGCCCTTTGATTGTTTGACTGTCATTTTGAAAACTTCATAACTATTTCATACTAACTCGAAAAAATGCAAATAAGATATCAAAATGTTCGGAAAGACATCACCTATATGTGTATGACATTTGCATTCATGAGAAAATTGTTGGGAAGTCTCCATATCAGTTTTAGCTCATATAGGTGATGGGGACTTTCCAACACTTTTGTCATGACTGCAAATGACATGCACGTATAGGCGATGTGTTTCCGAACATTTTGATATCTTGTTTGCATTTTTCCGAGTTAGTATGAAATAGTTATGAAGTTTTCAAAATGGCAGTCAAACGGTCAAAGGGCAAAAGCACAAGATGAGCAAAGTGATGTGGGCATGACCGCGTATTTTCGGAAACTAGGGGTATTCCTGTTGACGGTGACACCACTAAGGGCACAAATACAATTATTCCTTGTTAATATAGTTGGATCATATGATGTTATTCTCTTGCTACCTTGTCATGATGAATTGAATCTTTCCTTTGAGATCTCGTTATGTTGGATTTACTATTATGGTTTGAGAACACTTGATGTATGTCTTGTGTGGGATTCCTATAGTGACATTGGGGTATTCTATTGAGTCACTCAATATATGTTGAGGCATCAACTTGCAGATTCCGGTGACCTTGGGGATATATGCATAGGGGTTGACTGCATGTTTTCATACCATGTTCTCCAATAGAAATCTTGGGGTGCTCCTTGAAGTTCTTTGTGTTGGATTGAATATGATAGATCTGAAATAGTTTGATGCATGTCATATAATTTACCCACGGATACTTGAGGTGACATTGGAGTATCTAGGTGACATTAGTGTGGATTGATATGTATCATCGGTGTTATTCTACTATGAACTATAGGGCTGTTTGTGACACTTATAGGAATAGCTCAAAAGATTGATCGAAAAGAATAACTTTGAGGTGGTTCTAATACCTACACCAATTTCATCTATTTGTTCTCTGCTAGATAGGAACTTTGGAGTGAATCTTTGTTGCACGTTGAGGGGTGATCATATGATTGAACTATGTTAGCATTGTTGGGAGATTGCACTAGAGAAAGTATGAACCGTAGGCCTTGTTTCCAAGCATTAAAATGTTGTTTTTCTCGCTGTTTACTATTTATTACCTTGCTTTTTTTATATTTTCAGATTACAAAAACCTATATCTACTATCCTAATTGCACTTGTATCACCATCTCTTCGCCGAACTAGTGCACCTATACAATTTGCCATTGTATTGGGTGTGTTGGGGACACAAGAGATTTCTTATATTTGATTGCAGGGTTGTTTGAGAGAGACCATCTTCATCGTACACCTCCCATGGATTGATAAACCTTAGATCATCCACTTGAGGGAAAATTGCTACTGTCCTACAAAACTCTGTGCTTGGAGATCCAACACGATTCTTCAAGAATAAAGTTGCATAGTAGACATCATTTAGCGAATTCTAAGGTGCGACACCTACTCCACCAAAAATGATAGCCACCATCTCATGGAAAGACGGGCCCCTTTGACTCTATCAAGTAGTATTATATTTCCAAGTTGCTCGGTGAGATTTTACCAGTTTATCATAGTTTTAGATCTCATCTGTTCTTCATCCCTATAGTCCATGAAAAAGCCACACAAAAATTAGGGTTAGTTCATCCAATCTGAACCAATCTGAGCCTGTTGCAATTTTCTGTTCGGTGTTTCGCTTTGTTAAATTTTTGGTTGCATCGTCGTGTCAAGTTGCTGGTCTTAGCATCTAGTCTTATAGAGTTTCGAGTTCTATTCACATGTTGTCACACCGCCGCAGCACCATCTTCATCGCATCTGCCACATACCACCACCGCACCATCTTCATCGCATCTGCCATATACCGGCACCGCACCATCTTCATTGCATCTGCTATATACCACCACCGCACCATCTTCATCGCATCTTCCATATACCACCACCGCACCATCTTCATCGCATCTGCCATATACCACCATCGCACCATCTTCATCGCATCTGCCATATACCACCACCGCACCATCTTCATCGCATATGTCATATATCACCACCCATCATCATCACTTCCACTTCCATATATCACCACCACATATCCACCCCTAATCCAAAATCTTTGTTATTAGGTTTGTTTTCGAGTTCTATCTCTTTTCGGTTTTGTGTTTCCTGGCCTGAGTAGGTCTCGAAAAAAATAAAAAAGGGAGTCTAGAGACCCTGGGCAGTTTTTAGGCCAAAATTTGGATGAGCAGAAATATATTTTTCCCTATCATGTTTTTAGGCTTTCCACAACGTTTTGAACACTCACCACTATAATGATTTTGTGCCGCAGTTTTTGGTCGTCGCAACCCTGAATCGTTCAAGAAAAATAGTCATTTTTTGTGTTTATCCTATTTATGCACCTTCAGAAGAGTTTTGAGACACTCGCCATTATAGTGATTTCTTGAGCAAAAAATGAGCGCAAAAGAAAAAAAGAGGCGCAAACAAAACGAAAAAATCAGAGTGTGATCTTTCCTTGATTACGTGTAGCGTCGTGATTTTGTTGGTGTTCTAGGCTCGCGTCTCTAGCACAGTCTAGCCTAGGACCAGCACAGTACCGTCGTTGAGCGTTTATTCAACTTTGCATCTCTGAATTGATTATTGTTGACCCCTCTTGCTACCAATTATAAGACTTCCAACTTAAGATACATCTACGTCGTGTGTTTGGTACCACCTGGCAATCGCTCTATCCAAGCTTTGAGAGTTTTGACTACAACAGTTGCCGATCACCACCTGTTGTTGGGTAAGAATTGGTAGGAATTTGAGATTTGCTTGACGAATTTGTGACACACCACCACCACCCCCACCACTTCCTAGTAGTTTGTAGGTTCATATTCTTGGGTGTTCCTATTGCTGCTAACAATGATAGGGTCATAAGACGATGAGATCAACTGGGACAACATAATGAACAAGGAGCTCCACGACAAATTTCAGAAAATGATGGGTCAACAGGTGAACGACTTGGTGACGAGCCTTGGAGAGGCTATGGAGAATCTAGATGGTTTGGAGAAGACGATCGACACCAAGCTTGATGCTAAATTCAATGAGGTGCTTGCACGTCTACCTCCACTAGTGATACGTCCATTTTGCATCATGTTTTCCTACTGTTATTTATAATGTTTTTAAGCATAATAATGCTTTGGGGAGTAATTATAATGGCTTTTCTCTCATAATTTGCAATGTTTCCACAAAGAGGGAGAATACCTGTAGCTAGAATACAGGACCTGAAAAAAGCATCTCAGTGATACCTATTCTGCACATCCCCAATGGATATGAAACCTTATTGAGAATTTTTGTGGAATAAATGAAAAATACTGGACCAGAAAACTACCGGAGGGGCCACCTGGTGAAGAACACCCACCAGAGCGAGCCAGGACCCCCAGGCGTGGCTTGGTGGGTGGTGTGCACCCTGGCCCATCTTATGGTATAAATTCTGGAAAAAACTAAAAAATTAAGAAGAGGACTGTCAGGACGAGATGCCGCCGTCTCGAGGCAGAACTAGGGCAGGAGCACTTTTGCCCTCTGCCAGAGCAATTCCGCTGGGGGAACTTCCCTCCCGGAGGGGGAAATCAAAGCCATCATCATCACAAACAACCCTCTCATCTTGGAGAGGCCATTCTTCATCAACATCTTCAACAATACCATCTCCTCTCAAACCCTAGTTCATCTCTTGTGTTCAATCTTTGTACCGGAACCTCAGATTGGAACCTGTGGGTGACTACTAGTGTTGATTACCTTGTGTAGTTGATTGCTATATGGTTTATTTGGTGGAAGATTATATGTTTAGATCCATTATGCTATTCAATACACCTCTGATCTTGAGCATGAGTGTTATTTGTGAGTAGTTACCTTTGTTCTTGAGGTCATGAGAGAAGTCATGTTGCAAGTAATCATGTAAATTTGATATGTTTTCGATATTTTGGTGATATGTATGTTGTCATTCCCTTAGTGGTGTCATGTGAAAATCGAATACATGGCATTTCACCATCCTTGGGCCTAAGGGAACGCATTTTGGAGTAGTTATTAGATGATGGGTTGCTAGAGTGACACAAGCTTAAACCCAAGTTATGCGCTACTTTCTAAGGGGCTGATTTGGGTCCACATGTTTAATGATATGGTTAGACTTTGTCTTAATACTTTCTGGTAGTTGCGGATGCTTGCGAGGGGGTTAATCATAAGTAGGTTGTTAGTTCAAGTAATAACAACACCTTAGCACCGGTCCACCGACATATCAAATTATCAAAGTTGCGAACACGAATCAAACCAACATGATGAAAGTGACTAGATGAAATTCTCGTGTACCCTCAAGAACACTTTGCTTATCATAAGAGATAGTTTTGGACTCTCCTTGGCCACAAAAGGATTGGTATACCTTGCTGCACCTTACCTATTGTTACCGTTACTTACTCGTTACAAATTACCTTGCTATCAAACTACTTGCTACTTACAATTTCCATGCTTGTAGAAATTACCTTGCTGAAAACCACTTATCATTTCCTTATGCTCCTCGTTGGGTTCGACACTCTTAATTATAGAAAGGACTACGATTGATCCCCTACACTTGTGGGTCATCGAGTCTCTTTTATGACGCCGTTGCTAGGGAGTGAAGCGCTCTTGGTAAGGGCAAATCGGTAAGGAAAAACTTATACTCTATGCTGAAATTTACTGTCACTTGTTACTATGGAAAACAATCCTTTGAGGGGTTTGTTCGGGGTATCTTCACCTTGACCGGAACCACAATTAGTTACCCCGTCATCCTACATCACCTACTAAAAATATTGGTTATGAAATTCCTTCCTGTATGTTAGAACAACTGCTAGATAATCCTTATGCAGGAGACAGAACTGAACATCCTCATATGCACCTAATACATGTGGATGAAATTTCTAGATTATTTAAGCTTGCAGGTTTATCTAGAGATGAAGGGAAAAGCATTGATATGGTATAGGCTATGTGATGATATTGGATCATGGAACTGGAATCGATTGAAATTGGAATTCCACTAAAAGTTTTATCTTATGCATCAAGTTCATCGTGATCAGAATTATATATATAATTTTTGTCCTCGCGGAGGAGAAAGTATCGCTCTATCTTGGGGGAGGCTTAAGTCAATGTTATATTCATGCCTCAACCATGATATCTTGAGAGAAGTTATTATTCAATAAATTTATGCTCGGCTTTCTCATAATGATCGATCCATGCTCGATACTTCTTGTGTTGGTTCTTTTGTGAAGAAGACTATTGAATTCAAGTGGGATCTAATAGAAATAATTAATCCCAACTTTGAAGATTGGGAACTCGACGAAGGTAATGAGTCAGGTATTAAGCTTGAATTTGATTGTGTTAAATCTTTTATGAAGACCGATGCTTTTCACAAGTTTGGCACTAAATATGGACTTGACTCAAAGATAGTAGCCTCTTTTTGTGAATCATTTGCTGCTTGATAATCCCCAAGTGCAAGGAATCATCATAGCAATTTCCAAAGATGGAAGTGATAAGTATGGAGTGTCGAACCTAAAAGGAGCTAAAGATAAGATCAATATTCTCTCAAGTCCTATCTACCACCGGTATGACTCTATGTACGCCGAACGTTTGCTTCCAACTAGAAATGAGAAATAAAACTATGTTGTGGGTATGAAGAGAATAGATTTGCATGAAATCGGAGAACTAAAATATAAAAATAGGTGTTGTTATCACAAAGTTAGTTACAATATATTACAAATAGCGAGTGTGGAATAATGATCGGTTGGTGTGCGGAATTATCCTAGGCAATTGTTAACAAGATCGGCAATTATTATTGTAATTTTATTTGAGCGAGAGGCATAAGCTAACATACTGTCTCTACTTGTATCATATGCACTTATGATTGGAACTCTAGCAAGCATCCACAACTACTAAAGATCATTAAGGTAAAACCAAACCATAGCATTAAAGCATCAAGTCCCCTTTATCCCATACGCAACAACCCCCTTACTCGGGTTTATGCTTCTATCACTCAAGCAACCCACTATAAGCAAATCATGAACGTATTGCAACACCCTACAACGGGAATCCTTCACGTGTGAGGGAGTCTTGGATTAAGGGGTCCTCGGGAAGCCGACCTGTGTCTTATGGGCCAGACTGTATGGGTCACTTGCTGAACATTGGATCGATCGAAGGCCCTATCTCCAGGAAGGAAGCTTCGGGAATCGTGGCTTTTCCTCCATGTTTAATGTAGCGAATAGGCATGTTTATCTCTCCGGCATGTAACCGACCATGTGTAAACCCTAGATACCCTTGACGTCTATATAAGCCGAAGGGTTTTAGGTTGTAGAATAAGCACGCGGTGGAAGATGTCGGCAGGGAGGTAGCTGGCGGCCTTAAGGTCTCGGATGTCTTGGTCGGTGACCGTGGAGGCCTCCCACTTGCCATTGGAGCCGGAGCCCACCATGGGTTAGCTCGGAGAAGGTGCGGTGGAAGACCTAGATCTGCGTTGTAGAAGCTCAGAAGGACGGGGAAGAAGAGGGTGTGAATGTGGAGCGTGGTTAAGCCTTGGGCTTTTCTTTCCCTTTTATGAGGGTTACTACTGTTTGGCCTCCCCTTGCTGCGTCGTGAATCCCTCCGCTTCCTAAGACGTGTGTGTCGTCACACGCACATGATTAAACGTATCTTATATAAAACGGGACACGATCTGTGCATTGATAGAACGTGTTGATGAAAACGGCTTTGAACCGCGAATCGAGTTGTTGAAACTGGCTCAACGGTCGTGGTAGGCCATGACCTTTTGTCAGAGGGGTCATCAGGGGATGTTATTTTACCCCTAGACGTTTGGCCTTCATGGCCGACCTATTCATGGTGTTCGGAAGTGCCTCTATTCAGGAAACTAAATGTCATTGGAGGCCAAACTAAACTCGGCGGGAAGAACTCACCTCGCAAGCCGAAGACTCTGATTATATGAAGCAATTCAATCTAATAACCTTGACGTTGGAGGCAAGTTCGGGGGATACTGAGGGAGTCCTGGATTAAGGGTTCCTCGGGAAGTCGACCTATTTCTTATGGGTCGGATTGTATGGGCTGCTTGCCAAACATTGGATCAATCGAAGGCCCTGTCTCCAGGAATGAAGCTTCGGGAATCGTGGCTTGTCCTCCATGTTTAATGTAGCGAATAGGCATGTTTATATCTTCGTCATGTAACTGACCATGTGTAAACTATAGATAACCTCGGCGTCTATATAAGTCGGAGGGTTTTAGGTTGTAGATATAGAACAACTCATCTAGGGTTTAGCTATTCGATCTCGAGGTAGATCAACTCTATAACCCACATATCATCAATACAATCAAGCAGGACGTAGGGTATTACCTCCATAGGAGGGCCCGAACCTGGGTAAACATTGTCTCCCTTGTCTCATGTTACCATCGATCCCAGTCTCACAGTTCGGGACCCCTACCCGAGATCTGCCGGTTTTGACACTGACAACGTGTGTGCGACACGAAAGGCACCATAGGACAGCACCAAAATAAACATACAAATCAAACCAATCTAGATCATCAATCAACCCATAAGAGAAAAGAAATCTAATCAAAACATCATAGAATGGCAACACAACATTGGATCATAATATGTGGCATAAAGCACCATGTTCAAGCAGGGGATTACAACGGGATGCGGGAGAGTAGACCGCTGAAAAGATATGAGGATGGTGATGAAGAAGGTGATGTTGATGAAGACGATCACCGCGGCAATGGTTCCCCTAATGGCACTCCAGCGCCACCGAGAGAGAGAGAGAGAGAGGGTCTCCCCCTTGTGCTTCCTCCTCCATGGCCTCCCCCTAGGTGGGGAGAGGTTCTCCCTCTGGTCCTTGACCTCCATGGTGATGATGGCCCCTCTGGGATGATGAAGATGGCCTCCGATGATGGTGAACCCCTCTAGTAGGGTGCTGGAGAGGGCCAAGATTGGTTTTTTGTGGCTACAGAGACTTGCGGCGGTGGAAGTTCTGATCTAGGTTTATGTCTATGGGTTTTGGTATTTATAGGAATTTTTGGCGTCGGAAACAAGTCAAGGGGGGCCACGAGGCGACGATAAGCCACCCCGGCGTGGCGAGGGGGGCGCCCTCCTGGCTTGTGGCCTCCTCGTGGCTCTTCTGGCCCAACTACAATGCTTCGGGGTTCTCTTTTGGTCCATAAAAAATCACCGTAAATTTTCAGCCCATTCTGAGAACTTTTATTTCTGCACAAAAAACGACACCATGGTAGTTCTGCCGAAAACAGCGTCTGTCCGGGTTAGTTCTAATAAAATCATACCAAAATCATATAGAATTATTGTAAACATGGAATGAATACTTCATAAATTATAGATACGTTGGAGACGTATCAGCATCCCGAAGATTAATTCATTCTCGTCCTCGAGTAGGTAAATGGTAAAATAAATAATTTATGAAGTGTGAATGCTAGCAAGTGCACAAGTTTCATCAATGATAATTCCAATCGCCTTTTCTAGCATCATTATATATCATAAATATTAGCTCATCTCATAAAACTTCTCATGATGAAGTAACAAGCTATTCACATGTTAAAGTATAGACCATAATGTTTCTTGAAAAATAACAAACCATATTCTTAGTCATCAAACAATTGCAATTCATCTTATTTTCAGGAAGGGTCTATGTAAGAGCTTTAATTTAGCAAATTCCACATACTCAACGATCATATAGTCTTCCATGATTATTGACACTCAAAGCTTATTTTTAGAAAAAATAGCATCCATCGAACACAGAGAAAGATAGGAGCTTAATGTTTTTCCTACCAACTTATTTATCTTATAGATAATTTTCAAAAATAATAATTCATGATCAAATATATTTGTATGGATATATATGTCTACATCATTCCCCAACACATGACGCTTTCCAAGAGAAAAAGGCAAAATATAGGAAGTGGTGAAGATCACCATGACTCTTGCGTAAAGGTAAGTATTCATGCCAAGAAACTAAAAGATAGGCCGTTCGCAGAGGGAAGTAGAGGTTGTCACGCACTTTTTGTTTTTGGATGTGCAAACCCTTAATGCAAAGGAACATCACGTTGTATTGCCCTTTGTGATAACATCATTTATTGTGCAGTCCGTCGCTTTTATTTCTTTACCATCACAAGTTCATACAACACTTATTTTCCCTTACAATAAAAGATCATACATATTTAGGAGCAATCTTTATTGCATTTTGCACCGATGAAAACTTACTTGAAGGATCTTATTCAATCCATAGGTAGGTATAGTGGACTCCCTACCCGAGATCCGCCGGTTTTGACACTGACAATGTGTGCGCGACACGGAAGGCACCATAGGATAGCACCAAAATAAACATACAACTCAAACCAATCTAGATCATCAATCAACCCATAAGACAAAAGAAATCTAATCAAAACATCATAGAATGGCAACACAACATTGGATCATAATATGTGGCATAAAGCACCATGTTCAAGCAGGGGATTACAATGGGATGCGGGAGAGTAGACCGCTGAAAAGATATGAGGATGGTGATGAAGAAGGTGATGTTGACGAAGACGATCACCGCGGCAATAGTTCCCCTAATGGCACTCCAGCGCCACCGAGAGAGAGAGAGAGAAAGAGAGAGAGAGAGAGAGAGTTCATCTGTGATCGCCCAAGGAATCGATGTCTCGCCTTGTCATCAACGTGGAGGTCCGCAACATGGACACTTTCATCCCCTGACAGATCTTTGCCTTTGGCAGCATTGTGCTGCATGCCGAATAGACCAGCCATCTAGGCCGTGTCGAAAGCTTCGCCCCTGGTCAAGAGATCAGATTTGGGAACCTAGAGTTGTCCATGGATCCTAGGGTGAGGCTTCACTAACCGGGCTCGCAGTATTGCCTGCCATGCCCGAAAACTCTGAGGCATTAACCTCGAGCTCCCTTTTCGGTCACGCCCACGATGTTAACCCCGGCGATGGCCCAACTCTTAGTCTGGATCCGTTCATAGTGCTAGAGGACCGGATACTTGTTCTTTCCAAACACTCCACTTGTTTGGACACGTCAGAGATCAACTCCGACAACTCCACGCAGTTTGACCCGACTGGGCTCTCGACACTGAACGAGGCCCTAGATCGGATCTCATTGATGAAAATTACCGACGATGCAACCCCGGTTTGTGCTCAGATCGGCCACAAAGTGGGTCAGGACGAATTTTTTGACTCACCCACCACCCACTTCATAGCCACAGTCGAAGACTTAATCGACATGTTGGCCTATGCCTCCGAGGAGGCAGAATACATGGATGAAGAGGATTGCGCTCCCACCCCCGTTAACGCCAGGTGATGGGCGGCCAGCTCCACGTACGATGTCTACATGGTAGACAATCCTGCTGCTAATGGCGAAACCACGCCTAAGAACGATGGCGACAAATTGGGTGACGCACCGTCAAGGCGCCGGAAGCCGCATAAGCGGTCAAAAGGCAAAAAGGGAAGGAAAGCTATCATCAGCACCGGGGACGGAGATACCCTGGAGGACCTATTCGATCCCGATATCCCTGAACACCTGCTAGAGGGTCAGGAGAAGCCCGAAGACCAGCACAACCCCGATGACTTCAACGATTCCGAGGACGATAACTACCTCCCTCCCGTAGAGGAGGAGGACATCTCGGAAGCCGATGACCTCGACATCCCAGACAATCTCAAGGATCAGGAATTGTTCAGGCAACAGCTCATAACCACGACACGCAGCCTGAAAGCAAAAGAACGTCAACTTAAAGCCGAACAAGATGACCTCAATGATCGATGGACGAGAGTCCTCTCAGCTGAGGAGGGGTACGGTACCGGTCTGTCGGACCAACCCAAAAGCTATCCACGCAGAAGGCTGCTGCCACAATCTGACGACGAGCTCGACAAGCCAGACCGCCCTCCTCGCGGGCATGACAGGACGGCTGATGACACCTGTTACAGACCGGCGATGCCCCAAAGATGGGGAAAGGAGCCACTAGAGCCCAATGATAGGTTTGACCTATGGGACGACCTAGACTATGGAGCAGGTCGTACAAGATCCATGTACTGATCCAGAGGTTACTCACCCGGTAGACGAGAAGGGAACAAACCATGGCTTGACCGCAATAATAGATGCCGGGAATGCAACCGGGCTAGAACAGATGCCGTATACAGGCGCGACATACCTCGGGTCAGAGGCGCCGCTCACCCATTATGCTTCACAGATGAGGTGATGCAACATCAGTTCCTAGAGGGGTTTAAACCCGTGAACATAGAGCAGTACGATGGGACAACTAACCCAACCATATGGATTGAGTACTTCCTCCTCCACATCCACATGGCTCGAGGAAATGATCTCCATGCCATCAAATATCTCCCCCTAAAACTCAAGGGGGCAGCTCGGCACTCATTAAACAACCTCCTCAAAAACTCCATTGGATGTTGGGAAGACTTAGATGATGCATTCCGATCTAACTTCCAGGGCACCTATGTTCAGCCGTCGGATTCCTCCGACCTAAGTAATGTCGTTCAAAAGCCCGGAGAGTCTGCGCGGCAATTCTGGAATCGATTCTTGACCAAGAAGAACCAGATTGTCGATTTCTTGGACGCCGATGCAATAGCCTCCTTCCGGCATAATATTCGGGATGAATGGCCGACTCACCAGCTCGGCTAGGATAAACCTTGGACTATGTCCGCCCTTACATCCCTCATGACCCGCTTTTGCATGGGCGAAGATAATTGGCTAGCAAGATGCAACCACAACTTTGAAGAGCCTAGAACATCTGAAGTTCGGGACGGCAACGGGAAACCAAAGCGCAACAAAAACAAATGCCAAAACAATACTAGTGATGTCGATGACACAGCCGTTAACGCCGGCTTCCACAACTCCCGACCTAGGCAGCGTAAGAATCCCCCTAAAGGCAATCGAGACAAACCAACCACACTAGAGAAGATCATGGAAAGGCCTTGCCAAATCCATGGGAGTCAAGAGAATCCCGCCAATCATACACACCGCACTTCCTGGGTGTTCAAACAGGCCAGCAAGCTCCTGCCCGAGGATCAAGGCAAGAGCCCTCACAGCGAGGACGAGGATGAGCCTCGGGGTCCGATTGGTGGTGGACAAAAGAAATTCCCTCCAAAGGTCAAAATAGTAAACATGATATACGCCACCCATATACACAAGAAGGAGAGGAAGCTCGCCCTTTGAGAGGTCTATGTTGTAGAGCCTGTAGCCCCGAAGTATAACCCATCGTCGGCATATCCGATCACCATTGATCGACGTGATCACCCGGCCAGTATCCGTAAAGGGGGTTCGGCCACACTCGTCCTAGACCCCATCATAGATGGGTATCACCTCACAGAAGTCCTAATGGACGGAGGAAGTAGCCTTAACCTGATTTACTCAGACACGATGAAAAAGATGGGAATAGATCCGTTAAGGATCAAACCCAGCAAAACTACCTTTAAAGGAGTGATCCCAAGTGTCGAGGCCCGGTGCATGGGCTCCGTCAGCCTAGAAGTAGTGTTCGGCTCGCCCGATAACTTTCTCAGTGAAGACTTGGTCTTTGACATTGTACCCTTCCGTAGCGGCTTTCATGCCTTGCTCGGCCAGACAACGTTCGCTCACTTCAACGTCGTTCCACAATATGCATACCTCAAGCTCAAGATGCCTGGCCCCAAGGGGGTCATTACTAGTAAAGGCAACACGGAGCGCTCTCTCAAACTGAGGAACATGCACTGGCCCTGGCGGCCAAATTTAATTACAACGATGATCGACAAACTCCGTCATCTACCGTAAAGGCACGCAAGATGAGGAAGCGAGCACGGTTTCAGTCCGAACTCTCAGAACCTTCCCCTCCCCTTAAATAGGTATTCGCCCCCCATCGCACAACCCTAGGACTAGCAAAGTACGTTCCAAGGAGGCACAACTTCGCACTCAAAATTCCATGGGCGACATTGGGAAAAAAGGGTAAGTCTTCGACTAAACCGAACTATTACCATTACGATGTCTTCGGACATAATGCAGGCACTATCAAAGGGCTTGCACAAGGCGTAAAGCTCATCCACACTTCGGCGACTTCTCAAGACCTTGTTTGCAAGATCCGTTCGCCAAACAGTACCACCCATTGAGGTGCACCAAGGCGCAGGAGTACACAAGCGGTGGGGCACATCGAGGACTTAAGGTCACCAATCGAAGACCCCTGGTACAGCCACTCCTGTAGAATTTCTTATTTTTTTCACATACCTGTAAGCAGTTGCTTCGGCAATCTGAGCAATAAGAGTTGTTGAGAAAAATATAGCATCATTATATATGTTTGTCTTCTTGTCCTTTCTGGCACATATTTTCTTTCTCCCTCTTCTCGTGAAACTGTTTGGTATGTTGCGATGCAACCGGCTAATAGGCCAGGGGCTTGAGTTAAAAAAATCACCTTATGTACAACTTATTATGCATTCGGCGTCTTGGAATTCACTTTATATGCATTGGTTCTGAACTATGTCTTCGGTCAATAGTTGGGTTACCCGGCTCCTATGCTTGCCCCTTTATGTTCCACTCGTTCGGCTAAAAGGGCAAAGGGAGAACCCATGCGATTGTGTTTCTGGATAGTCTAGTCAAGCACCTCAGGGGAGAAAGCCGAAAACTGACTATCATAGTATGTGAGAGCCGGTCTATGAATCTGAGCTTGAAGTGTTATACTTAAATCCTCATCAGAGGATATTCTGTGTTATACGAGGTGTTTGTTCTTCATGCAAACCATGTGGTGCTGGCCTTAGTCATAGTTCATCCGAACATCACAACACTCCGGGGGCTAGTCATCAGCCCCCACAGTCCTTTTCGTGCCCCTACGGCTAAGTGAAAGCAATAAAGCACTATGATCTGATTGCCTAGTCCGCCGCACTCTACCGCCTTCGAGTTTCGATAACTCGGCTAAGGGACATGGTGCATTGGCAGAGACACCCCATGTAGTATCTACATGGGGGCTAAAGCCAACAACTCGCAGCTTTCAGTTTCAACAGCCACACAGGAGTTATAAAGGAATGCAAAACATTGAAAGCATGATAAAATTATAACATTTAAACGTTAAAATGCCTTTGGACATATTACAACCTAATCATTCATGCTCTCTTTCGAGCATTGTGACTCTATCGCCCGAGCACCCTCCATTACTCTGGCGAAGTACAGCTCGGGGTCGCCTATGTTCCTTCCCAGGAGGCGGGGGGCGGTTGCTATCTCCATCAGATCCAACCCCGGCCAGTGCACCTTGGCCTTTGCAAAGGCCATCCGAGCTCCCTCGATGCAGGATGAGCGCTTCATAGCATCGAGGCAGGGCGCAACATCGACCAACTTCTCCACCAAGCAGGATGAGCTGCTTCAACTGCTCGACAAGAAGAGGAGAGCGCTCGGGGGCCTCAAACTGCACCCAGAATAGGCGAGCTTCATCTCCTTCTTCCTACGAAGCATATAGATGATTCGCGTCTGCTACGCTCTTCTGGAGGTCAGAGCAGGCGCCTGAGGAATGCCACACCCGGGTAAGCAACTCGAACTAGTTATCCCCGAAGACACACTATAGTAAGTATGGCTTACCATCTATTATAGCCTTCGCCTGGCAAACTTGTTCTTCGAAAAACCTCCTATCCACCCGCTCCTTTTGGAGTTCGGTTTTCATGGTGGATAGTTCGGCAGCCTACTCCTTGCCTTTCAGCTCAAGGGCCTCACACTTGAGGCCGGTGTCCTTGAGATCATGTTGGAACTCCTCCACCCAAGCCTCGTGCTTGTCACCGGTGGCCCTTAGGGGTGACAATGCGGAAGCCGCTTGTGCAGTCGCCGCCCTCTCAACCAATGCCTCCTGCTTCGCATTTTGCAGCTCGGCCCTGAGCTTCTCCATTTCCTTCGTGGAGGTTGTGTAAGCATCAAGAATAAGAATGCTGCATCGACAGTAGGATAACCACATTTTTTTGTATATTGACTAGGGCTTACCTTGCGTCTCAGCGAATCTCTTGTTGAGAGCATCAAGCTTGTCTTCGGAGCTTTTGAGCTTCCGATTCAGCTCATCCAGCTCGGCGTCATTCACAGCCGCCGCCGATGATGAAGCCTGAAACACACAAATCCTTGTCAGGTTATATGGGTTCAAAACTTCTGAATTATTGTCAATCTGATCTTATGTTCGGACTTCTTAAGGGGTGTCATAACATTCTGACCATATAGTTTCATATATAGTTCGGATAACGATCCATGATTGACCCCTAGGTAAGTTTTCCGAACGCACCTAGGGATCGGGGGCTGCCATGTGTATAATCATAAAAATAAATAAACATTTTTCAAATAAGAGTGTCACGTGGCTTACCTGAAAGCCTGTCAGGAGACCCTTGATGGCCTCCTTCAGTCTGTTATCGACGGACTGAATGCTCTGCAATACCGCACCCATAAGGGTGCGGTGCTCCTCGGAGATGGAGGCGCTGGATAGAGCCTCCCCCATAACCGACCACCCATCGGTCGGTGGTACCGGTAGTGATCGGACAACCCGATCACCAACCGAGGACTAAACCAATACCTCCGGAGGCATGGTGCACTCCAGAGATGCCATCGGAGGGGACGAAGAGGCCGCTCGTCCGGCCTCCTTAGTATCCGGGTGGGGTACCGCCCCCCGGTCTTCAGTGACCGAGGTGTTAGCCTCGGCCATGATGTTATCTCCCCTGCCGTTGGTGCCCAGTTCCATAGGAGCATGCTGGGACGACACCTCCATGGTGTCCTTCACGATGCCCGAAGCGGTGGGATGCGACGCATCCCCGCTCTCCGCTAGCTCGGCAGGCGGGGTCTCCCTGTCCAAAACTTGGTCGGTGGGAGAACGCGCCGTGGGCTGCAAAGTCAATAAATGCTCGCATGTTATTGAACTATAAACTTATCAATGACAACTAAAGGAGTCTTCATATCCTCACCTTCGAGCAGGGGGCTTGACCCTTATGCTCCTTCGTGGAACCCTCTCGAAGTCATCGGACTTGGTATCCGAGTCTGAACTGTTGTCGGACAGGATAACGTGTGTCCGACGCAGTTTCTTCTGGGCGGGAGGGGGTACCTCCTCTACGGTGTCCGATGACACCGCTCTATTTCATGCGAGGGGGAATCGCCCTCCCCTTGCCTTTGTCCTCGTCGTCATGCTCCTCTTGATTCGAGGGGGCATGGGTTTCTTCGGACACAGCCTCTGGCTGGTCCCTGATGCGCAGACCTTCTTGGCCTGGTTTCTTGTTCTTCTCTTTCTTCGCAGGCACCTCGTAAGGCGCCTCGACGAGCATCTCCGCTAACAGCCCAGACCTGTTGTCTTTGGGCTGAGGCATCGGGCAGTTGATGCCCGTGGCTTTGCTCAGCCATTCCTGTAAAGAATGATCGGTTTTATAAACTTCTTTACAAGCAATATAGCCGATCAAACAGAGCTATGATATACCTTGAAGGTGGGTTTGGTGGCGTGTAGACCCCGATCCTCCTCTTCGGCTGGCCAATCCTTCTGTGACTTGAAGAGCGCCTTCCACAGCTTCTCTCGAGTAGTGCAGAAGAGGTGCCGAATCATGGGCTTGTCATCGAGCTGACAATCCCACACGGGAGTATCCTGACGCTGATAGGGGAGGATGCGACGTCGGAGCATGACCTGGACCATGTTGGTCAGCATGATGTCGTTCTTGATCATGGAGCTGATGCACTTCTGCAGGTCGCTCACCTCCTTGCTCGACCCCTAGTTGAGGCCCTTTTGGAGCCACATTGTTAGTATGGTGGGGGGGCCGGATCTGAATCCGGCTGGGGCAGCTTGACCTTCCTCCCTCGGCTCGGTGATGTAAAACCACTACTTCTGCCATACTTAGATGGTGTTGATGAAGGTCCCAGAGGGCCATACGACACGGGTGAGCTTGTCGATGACAGCCCTGCCGCAGTCTGCGTGTTCGCCTATGGCACACTTCAGCTTTATGTTAAACACCTTGAGCCGAAGACCGAAGTGTAGCTCGACCTGCAGAAAAGCCTCGCAGACGAGGATTAAGGCCAAGCATGAAGGAGTTTGGCGGGAGGTCGTGGAAGTCGATGTCGTAGAAGAACACGAGACCCCTTACGAAGGGGTGGATTGGGAAGCTCAATCGTCAGATGAAGTGGGGAATAAAGACCACCCTTTCGCCTGGCTTGGGGGTGGGGATCACCTAGTCCTTCTCCGGCACGCGGTGGAAGATGTTGGCAGGGAGGTAGCTGGCGGCCTTAAGATCTCGGATGTCTTGGTCGGTGACTGTGGAGGCCTCCCACTTGTCATTGGAGCCGAAGCCCACCAAGGGTTAGCTCGGAGAAGGTGCGGTGAAAGACCTAGATCTGCGTTGTAGAAGCTCAGAAGGACGGGGAAGAAGAGGGTGTGAATGTGGAGCGTGGTTAAGCCTTGGGCTTTTCTTTCCCTTTTATGAGGGTTACTGCTGTTTGGCCTCCCCTTGCTGCGTCATGAATCCCTCCGCTTCCTAAGAGGTGTGTGTCATCACACGCACATGATTAAACGTATCTTATATAAAACGGGACACGATCTGTGCATTGATAGAACGTGTTGATGAAAACGGCTTTGAACCGCGAATCGAGTTGTTGAAACTGGCTCGACGGTCGTGGTAGGCCATGACCTTTTGTCAGAGGGGTCATCACGGGATGTTATTTTACCCCTAGACGTTTAGCCTTCATGGTCGACCTATTCATGGTGTTCGGAAGTGCCTCTATTCGGGAAACTACATGTCATTGGAGGCCAAACTAAACTCGGCGGGAAGAACTCACCTCGCAAGCCGAAGACTCTCATTATATGAAGCAATTGAATCTAATAACCTTGACGTTGGAGGCAAGTTCGGGGGATACTGAGGGAGTCCTGGATTAGGGGTTCCTCGGGAATTCGACCTATTTCTTATGGGTCGGATTGTATGGGCCGCTTGCCAAACATTGGATCAATCGAAGGCCCTGTCTCCAGGAAGGAAGCTTCGGGAATCGTGGCTTGTCCTCCATGTTTAATGTAGCGAATAGGCATGTTTATATCTTCATCATGTAACCGACCATGTGTAAACTATAGATAACCTCGGCGTCTATATAAGTCGGAGGGTTTTAGGTTGTAGATATAGAACAACTCATCTAGGGTTTAGCTATTCGATCTCGAGGTAGATCAACTCTATAACCCACATATCATCAATACAATCAAGCAGGACGTAGGGTATTACCTCCATAGGAGGGCCCGAACCTGGGTAAACATTGTCTCCCTTGTCTCCTGTTACCATCGATCCCAGTCTCACAGTTCGGGACCCCTACCCGAGATCTGCCGGTTTTGACACTGACAACGTGTGTGCGACACGAAAGGCACCATAGGACAGCACCAAAATAAACATACAAATCAAACCAATCTAGATCATCAATCAACCCATAAGAGAAAAGAAATCTAATCAAAACATCATAGAATGGCAACACAACATTGGATCATAATATGTGGCATAATGCACCATGTTCAAGCAGGGGATTACAACGGGATGCGAGAGAGTAGACCGCTGAAAAGATATGAGGATGGTGATGAAGAAGGTGATGTTGATGAAGACGATCACCGCGGCAATGGTTCCCCTAATGGCACTCCAGCGCCACCGAGAGAGAGAGAGAGAGAGAGGGTCTCCCCCTTGTGCTTCCTCCTCCATGGCCTCCCCCTAGGTGGGGAGAGGTTCTCCCTCTGGTCCTTGACCTCCATGGTGATGATGGCCCCTCTGGGATGATGAAGATGGCCTCCGATGATGGTGAACCCCTCTAGTAGGGTGCTGGAGAGGGCCAAGATTGGTTTTTTGTGGCTACAGAGACTTGCGGCGGTGGAAGTTCTGATCTAGGTTTATTTCTATGGGTTTTGGTATTTATAGGAATTTTTGGCGTCGGAAACAAGTCAAGGGGGGCCACGAGGCGACGATAAGCCACCCCGGCGTGGCGAGGGGGGCGCCCTCCTGGCTTGTGGCCTCCTCGTGGCTCTTCTGGCCCAACTACAATGCTTCGGGGTTCTCTTTTGGTCCATAAAAAATCACCGTAAATTTTCAGCCCATTCTGAGAACTTTTATTTCTGCACAAAAAACGACACCATGGTAGTTCTGCCGAAAACAGCGTCTGTCCGGGTTAGTTCTAATAAAATCATACCAAAATCATATAGAATTATTGTAAACATGGAATGAATACTTCATAAATTATAGATACGTTGGAGACGTATCAGCATCCCGAAGATTAATTCATTCTCGTCCTCGAGTAGGTAAATGGTAAAATAAATAATTTATGAAGTGTGAATGCTAGCAAGTGCACAAGTTTCATCAATGATAATTCCAATCGCCTTTTCTAGCATCATTATATATCATAAATATTAGCTCATCTCATAAAACTTCTCATGATGAAGTAACAAGCTATTCACATGTTAAAGTATAGACCATAATGTTTCTTGAAAAATAACAAACCATATTCTTAGTCATCAAACAATTGCAATTCATCTTATTTTCAGGAAGGGTCTATGTAAGAGCTTTAATTTAGCAAATTCCACATACTCAACGATCATATAGTCTTCCATGATTATTGACACTCAAAGCTTATTTTTAGAAAAAATAGCATCCATCGAACACAGAGAAAGATAGGAGCTTAATGTTTTGCCTACCAACTTATTTATCTTATAGATAATTTTCAAAAATAATAATTCATGATCAAATATATTTGTATGGATATATATGTCTACATCATTCCCCAACACATGACGCTTTCCAAGAGAAAAAGGCAAAATATAGGAAGTGGTGAAGATCACCATGACTCTTGCGTAAAGGTAAGTATTCATGCCAAGAAACTAAAAGATAGGCCGTTCGCAGAGGGAAGTAGAGGTTGTCACGCACTTTTTGTTTTTGGATGTGCAAACCCTTAATGCAAAGGAACATCATGTTGTATTGCCCTTTGTGATAACATCATTTATTGTGCAGTCCGTCGCTTTTATTTCTTTACCATCACAAGTTCATACAACACTTATTTTCCCTTACAATAAAAGATCATACATATTTAGGAGCAATCTTTATTGCATTTTGCACCGATGAAAACTTACTTGAAGGATCTTATTCAATCCATAGGTAGGTATAGTGGACTCCCAGGGCAAAACTGGTTTAAGGGTGTTTGGATGCACAAGTAGTATTTCTACTTGGTGCGGAAGTTTTGGCTTGTATGAGGTGGAATCAAGCACCACAAGTTGGAACATCTATAACAATATAACTTCTACACAAATACCCAAACATAACTCATTAAGTTGTCTTCCTTGTCAAATTTCAACTAATTTTCTCGAGTTTGAAAATAATTAATAAGCTTACAATCATAGAAGATGTCCATGATAGTATACTTATATGTGGAATCTCTCTTCCTTCAAGAATCTTTCATGAATTGTTCAAGCGACCAATGCGGTGTTTGCTAACTTTCAATAAATTTTACCACCTATACTTATTATGTGTGAAGTCATTACTCCCCATGGGATAATTATATGAAGCATATTTAATTTCAAATTTATGATATTTAGTTCATTCAACCATTTACTCATAGGATATAAGTGAAGCACGAGAGTGAATGACAAACTACTCCAAAAAGATATAAGTTAAGATCAATCCGTAGTCAATTAGTTAAATAGCCATGTGAGGACTCTCTCTTATTAAAAAATCAGATCCAATGATTTTTTTGAAACAGCAAACAAAATAAAATGGCATTTCAAGGATAGCACACATCATGTGAACGAAAAAAATAGCCTCAACATAGGCTAACCGATAGTTGACGAAGAGAGGTGGGATGCGTAGCATCCCCAAGATTAGATGCTTGAGAGATCTTGAAATATTTACTTGGGGTGCCTTAGGAATCCCCAAGCTTGAGCTTTTTTATCTTTTTCAATCCTCTCATATCCCAGTTTCACCTATTCTCAAAAACTTCATCCACACAAAACTCAAAAAGAACTCGTGAGATAGGTTAGTACACATAAGAACAAATCAACACTTAATGTACTGCCAAGACAAGTTGCACAATTATTTCCAAACATTAGGTACTGTATACTATCATTTCCTCAATTTATATCTCCCAATATAGGCTATGGAAACTATAGGGTAAGCAGATAACAAAACTATGAGAGCAATCTGTCAAAACAAAATAGTATGTATCAATTTATCAAACCAGTGCACTTATGTAACTATAAAAATTATGAAAATTTAGGACATGCTAAGGTATTTATATGAAAACACTGTGTGAAAATTCAGAAACTTTCCACGTTCGAGTAAAATACGAAAATTCAAACACTATAGCAGAAGTTCGTGTTTTTACCCAGCACATATCAAAACATGCAATGCAAGCATTCTAAGGCGATTCTTGGAAATTTTTATTGAAAAACAAGATTATAAATACCACCTAATAGAGAACAACAAAATAAAATGACGCTCCAAGCAAAACTCATATTATGTGACGAATAAAAATATAGCTCCAAGTGAGATATACCGATAGTGTTGAAGACGAAAGAGGGATGCCTTCCGAGGCATCCCCAAGATTAGGAACTTGAATATTCCTTGGATATTACCTTGGTGTGCCTTGGGCATACCCAATATTAGGTTCTTGTAACTCCTTATTCTTCTCATATCGGTGTCTCACCCAAAACTTGAAAACTTCAATCACACAAAACTTAACGGAACTTTGTGAGAAGGGTTAGTGTAATAAAGATAGATCATTCACTTAGGTACTATTAAGACAAGATTAATAATTATTCCCATTTATATTACTCAATATAAGCTATAGGAATAATTGAAACAAGCAAATTGTGCATGAAAAATAGAATCTGTCAAAAACAGAACAATCTGTAAAGATCTGAATGATCACCAAACTTCCCTAACTCTAACAATTCTGGAAAATTAGGAAATATCACACAATTTTCATAGCAATGTTGTGGAAAATTTTCAGTGTTTTCTGACTCTCTAGTAAAATCATATAACTCACATACTGGACGCAAAACTTTCTGTTTTTGCACAAAATCAAACAAGCAAGTATCCACACTATCCCAAAGGCTTTACTTAGCACTTTATTGGAATAAAAGACACAAAACATGATTACTATAGTAGCTTAATCATGTGAACACATAAAAATAGAAGGTAAAAGTGTTGGGTTGTCTCTCAACAAGCATTTTTCTTTTTTAGCTAGGCATGACATTTTAATGGTACTCTTCCAAGCCTAATTCTGATGATCATTTTATTCATACTCTAAAAGATATAAGTTAAGTTCATAGAGCATTCTACAATTAATATACATTAACCCATATCCAATCTCAAAATATATAAGTGAAGAACACAAAGCATTCTATAAATCCATACTCAAAAGATTTAAGTGAAGCACAAAACGCATTCTAGAAAGCCATACTCAAAAGATTTAAGTGAAGCGCATGAAGCATTCTACAAATATATGAAGTACTATATCATACTATAAGGGTTAATAAAGTAAAATAAAAACACTAAAGACGCATATCATGTGAACAAAACAAAAACTGACATATACCGATAATTGTTGAAGAATAAAGATGGGATGCCTTCCGGGGCATCCCCAAGATTAGATGCTTGAGTCTCCTTGAAATATTTATTTGGGGTGCCTTGGGAATCCCCAAGCTTGAACTCTTGTATCTCTGTATTCTTCTTATATCAATACCTCCTCGATCTTCGAACACTTCATTCACATAAAACTTAACAAAAACCCCGTGAGATCCGTTAGTATAATAAGGAAAATACTACTTTAAGTATTGTTGTGAAATCATTCCAAATTCAAATTAGCATTATATATACTTTCGTACAACTTCACCATGGTTCATACCCCCATATGCAACCCATAGATTCATCAAAATAAGAGAACAATGCATAGAAAACAGAATCTATCAAAAACAGGACAGTCTGTAGCAATCTGGAAACTTCATATACTTATGTAACTTAAACAATTCTGAAAAATTAGGACAAATTAAAAAAATTATATATCAGTACTGTGTAAAAATGTCAGCAACTTTTGACATTCCAGTAAAAATGTAAATTCACGCACTACAGCCAAAAGTATCTGTTTTTGCACTGCACACACCAAACAAACAATGTAATTGTCCTAAAAGAAAAGCTGGCACATTATTTTTATAATAGAGTGTATATATACAAGGGGATGATTATTTTTGAGAACCTTTGATGAAAAATTCTACATTGTTTCCATGAGCACGAACACAAGTGTTCAAGGTCGACCCTCACTTCTCCAATGCACAACCTTCCAATCACTTCTCTTTTTGAAAAACTTATGCATAAGAGGCAAGTAACTATTTTTGTTATTTTCATTATTTAATATTTTTTTGTTTGTTTCACCCACAACTAAAGAAATAAAAAAGGGAAAACAAAATCTACTTATTGAAGAAAGCAAAGAAGCACACACGAGAATATCAACCCCACACTATTGCTCCCCGGCAACGGCGCCAGAAAAGATCTTGATAATCCCCAAGTGCAAGGAATCATCGTAGCAATTTCCAAAGGTGGAAGTGATAAGTATGGAGTTTTGAACCCACAATGAGCTAAAGGTAAGATCAATATTCTCTCAAGTCCTATCTACCACTGATACGACTCTACGTACGTCGAACGTTTGCTTCCAACTAGAAACGAGAAATAAAACAACGTTGTGGGTATGAAGAGAATAGATTTGCATGAAATCAGAGACCTAAAATATAAAAATAGGTGATGTTATCATACAGTTAGAATATATTACAATATATTAAAAAGAGCGAGTGTGGAATAATGATGGATCGGTGTGCGGAATTATCCTAGGCAATTGTTAACAAGATCGGCAATCATTATTGCATTTTTATTTGAGGGAGAGGCATAAGCTAAAATACTTTCTCTACTTGGATCATATGCACTTACGATTTGGAACTCTAGCAAGCATCCTCAACTACTAAAGATCATTAAGGTAAAACCCAACCATAGCATTAAAACATCAAGTCCCCTTTATCCCATACGCAACAACCCCCTTACTCGAGTTTATGCTTCTGTCACTCAACAAACCCACTATAAGAGAATCATGAAAGCATTGCAACACCCTACAATGGGAATCCTTCACATGTGCGCAGCACGGAAGGCACCATAGGAAGCACCAAAATAAACATACTACTCAAATCAATCTAGATCATCAATAAACCCATAAGACAAAACAAATCTACTCAAAACATCATAGGATGGCAACACATCATTGGATCATAATATATGGAATAAAGCACCATGTTCAAGTAGGGGATTATAGTGGGATGTGGGAGAGTGGACCACTGAAAAGATATGAGCACGGTGATGTTGATGAAGACGATTACCGCGGCGATGGTTCCCCCGATGGCACTCCGACACCACTAAGAGAGAGAGAGAGAGAGAGTGACATAAAGGGTCTCCCCCTTGTGATTCCTCCTCCATGGCCGCCCCCTTAGGTGGGGAGAGGTTCTCCCTCGGTTCCTGGGCCTCCATGGCGATGATGTAACATCCCAAACTTTGGAATGTTATAATAAATATAGAATGATTGTTTGTTTGCTTGAATGATTGAAAGTGAGTGAAATTTGAAACTTTTTGAAACTTTTGAAAGTTTATTGAGAGGGAATGAAATGACTTTCCCAAAACTTTCAATCTGCATTTTGATCACCAGGAATTCAAATTCATTTCATCACAAAACCCTAGAGTGAAGATGACATGACTTCTTCCATTTAAAGAAATGAAAAGGGATTTGAAAATGATTTGAATTTCCATTTTGAAAATATTTCAAATTCAGAAAACTTTAAGCAACTCAATGATTTTCATGAGAGAAGATAAAATGACTTCTTCAAATTATATGAAATATGACTTGGAAGTTTTAAATAAATCTTTGAATAGTGAATGTGAAAATCTCTGGATTTTCTTTTGGAATCATTTCATATTTGGTTCCTATTCCAATTTCAAAGTATTCAAACCCCTGATCAAAATTTGACAGGAGTAACATGACACTCCAAGCCAGGGGGTAATTTGTGAAGTTTTTTTGAATCATCATACCCAAAAAGTTATTTGAAGAATATTTGCAAAATTAAATAAAGCCAATTAAGGCATTTTCTGAAAAATGATTTTTTTTCAAAGTGTTCAAATGCCAGAATAAAAACATTCATTAAATTGCATTTATTATTATGTTAATTTTGATATATAATACCCCTATATTTACAAACGATTTGAATGCTTTAAAAGCTTTTGAATGTCTCTGGAAAATTATTAAAGGAAAAACGGTAACCGTTTCCGGTATTAAACGGGCCGGCCCACGGCAGTTACTCGCGTATTGATTAGAAGCCGGCCGACCGCGCGTAACGGACACGCCCTCCTCTCACTGACGCTGGACCCCACCCGACCGACCGTTTCACCGAACGGTCATCTTCTCCCTCCCCCGCACGCGCCGTCGTCGCCGGTTCCCCTCGCCGCAGATCTCCTCCTTCCTGTCCCTCCCCTCGACCCCCGAGGTCCTATATAAGGAGCCCTGCCTCCCCTCGACCCATTCCCCCCCCTTTGCCCCTCTGCCCCGTGCCTCTCTCTTGCCGGGATAGCTCGCCGGAGTCCACCACGGCCGCCACACCTTTGCCGCGCCACCGCTCCACCCTGCCCTCCCTGAGCTCTCTCGAGCCCATCACCGAGCTTCCCTCGCTCGCTCACACCTCCCCATCCCCTGCCTGAGCCTCGGAGACCCCAGAGCCGCCACACCGTCGACCTCGCCGGAGTCCGAACCGCCCCCGAGCTCGTACCTCTCATCTCCGTCGTCCCCAAGCTCGTCCGACGCCACCACTGGACACGCCACTCATCGCCGCGTCGACAAGTGCCAACGCCGTCGTCGGAGACCCACCAGAGAGCTCGCCTGCATCACGCCGTCGCCGTCGCTGTCGCCGAAGAAGCCATCGCCGTTGACCATATCCCTGTGAGCTCACCCCCTCCCTCTCTGTGTGCGTTGGATCTGGATCCAACGATCCAGATCATAACATTTAAAACGGCGAAGAGTTTTCTTCTAAGGACCGGTCACCCGCCCGTAACACACCGCGCGCACCCCTTTGACCAATCAGAAGATGCCACGTCACCCCCCTGTCCGTTAGTTATAGGATTTTTATTTTCTGTTTTGTTATAAAAATCAGAATAGTCCTGATTTTGTTTTTAGTATATCTTTTATGTTTTTAAGTGTTTTTAATTGATTCTTTTTGCATTAGGTCACAATTTTTATATAGTTTCCGTAGATACAAAATTTGACCATGTTTGAACATTTAAATTTGAATTTGAACAGATTTGATTTAAATTTTGTTTTCTGAATATCTTGAGTTCTCAAATGAATTTTTGAATGATTCTTTTTCCTACTTGTCACTAGTGATCATAGCTATAATTTGGTAGAGTTTGAGAATTTTTATAATAAATTTAAATAGTATTTTCAAACCAAACAGAATCTGTTTAGTTTCCTATTAGTTTAATTAAATTGATTTATTTTGTTTTATTTTGAAAATCTGAATATGATTTACATTATGTTTTAGATTTCATTTAGTTTTGTTGTTCCAAACCTTAGTAATTTACTTGCTGTTAACAAAAAATTAATTTGTTTAGTTTATAAATTTTGTTGTAGGGATCTTTACCCTCTTTCAAATAGGTATAGTTGTTTTAAAAGCAAATTTGTTAGTAACAATTCTTTTAACTAATGTTTTAAGTAATTACATTCTGTTTTCTAATAAAAATTTGTACTTATTACTTTCTGTTAAGAAATGCTTAGTTAATAAAAATAATTTTGTTTTGCTCTATTAGGATAGGAAACTAGATTATTTTGCATTAGGTAATGTGTTATAAAACAATTTAGTTTTTCATAGAAATTATTTTCACAAAGTTTTAGATGACTTAATTCTGTTTTATAATAAAGATTTTATTTAATTATTTTTTTTGTTAACTTAGTTGTTTTACAATATGTTTTCTCTTAGTTTATGTTTGCTTGTTGTTAAGTTCATTAGGCAAACACTTATATTGTTTAGAAGGTTGTTTTTTATAGTTCTAGTTGTCTTTCAAAAGTGATTCATTTTTTTTCTAGAAAAATATTTACAAAAATCTTTTATTATATTTTACTTTTTTTGGGGTTTTGTGTTACTTTTGAAATTGTTGGAGTTTTGTGTTTCAACTTTGTCTTAAGTATTTCTTCCATCAACCTTGTTGCTTTTGTTTTGTATTACTTTTTGTTAGAATTGATTACTAGTATGATTGCTTATATGTATGTAATGTTTGTTATAGATTTTCATCGGAGAGTAACGAATAGTGTATCAAGTTATTTCTGAGAGCGATCTTTATCTTCATCAACAGTACACGCAAGTTCACCTTGACCATCTATTTCATACCTATGTTTTTATTGCATGTAGTGACATCATTCAACATATCCCTCCTGTAGTGTTATTGAAATTCTTGTAGTTGAGTAGAATGCAGGAGGTAGGAACCCATCACTGGTTACTAAAGCCCCGGGAACGTTAGTTAATTTTATGCTGTGCTAAAGTAGACGGGGTTTGGTATGAGTGTTCGTGAGTGGTGTGAAGGACTCCGCGTCAAAACGACGACTTCATGAAGACATCTTCAAGTCCTGCATCTTCAAGACCTCAAGACTTCAAGACTCGATAAGACAAGTTTTCAATACACACTACTGGGTGAAGGATGGTTGATTGGGCACCCTGGAGAAACCAGTGAGTGGCCGGGATGCATGGAGAAGCGCCATGACATCTTGCGGAAAGCTTCACCCAGACTCAAAGAGAAGGATGAATACTTCATGCCCGGAAGCTTACCTGTGTAGCCACAAGTCATTGTGGGCTCTGGCTTGGTTGATCTTTGTTGTGACTCTGCTGGGCAGTGCTATGAGATGTAGTCGACGTTAGGATTGGGATGGGCATTGTCGGACAGTCAGGGAAGCACTCTGAAAGACCATGTTTCTTTCATCCTGTTCTCAAACACCAGGCAGTGCGAGGACTTACCAGGAGGGAAAGAATCTTGTGGGTAAAGTACACAACACTCTACAGAGTTAAACCTAATCGATTAGCCGTGTCCCCGGTTACGGACAATTTGAGCTTCTAGACTTGGATCTATCTCTGAACTCTCAACACTGGACTGAAAACTAATTGTGGGCAACTTAATGATACTTATGGGCATTGAGACATTGGTTGGCGGAACCATGTCATGACAGGTAACTCTATAGTGAAATTCCTGATATTCCTTTGTTGTAGGAAAATAAAATCAGCTTTTACGCAAAAACTCAGACACAGAGCCACAAAGCCTTTGCATATAGAATAGTCTTTATTCTTCTGTTCTTCTATGGTGATCTTGCCGGCATATTCAAAATGCTGACCTACATGGCTGCAAACCTTATGTTGCAGATACTCTTCTACGACGGGTAAGAGTACGATTCAGGTTTACGGTCCGCACTCAATTTGCCGTTGGTGTTATTGGGACTCCACTCCCGTTGACTGTATCTGCTGCTATTTTAAGGTATATATCATTTTTACGTTAATTACATGTGATTGCACTTTGATATATACATTGATGTACTGTGTGTGCCAGCATACTGATCCAAGGATGGCATAGAAAACACAGAGGCTTGACTCGTTTTGAGTCGGGTCACTACAGAAATGGTATCAGAGCACATGTTGACTGTAGGACGTGACCCTAGAAACTGGAAAGCCTTAGGAAATGATTTCTCGAAAATTTTGTTTTCAAAATATCTTCTGCTTCTCATCCCTTCTGAGTTTTATCAAGAGTTAGAAAATACCCTTTTCCACTTGACCACACGAAGGATCAACTAAAGCCACTCCAAGAAGGACAAGATATCGAAACAACTGATGGTCACTTCAAAGTAAATAAGATTTCACCATGCATTAGAAGAGTTGAAGTTACACGTGTTGAAGACTGTGAAGACCCGAAGAAATTGAAGACCATGAAGAATTTTCCAGGATATTATGCCCCTAGAAGACCAAACCCCTGTTGTATACTTACGTTAGATACGATGATTTGTGAGCTGTCATTTGAGTGTAAGTTTTAATTTTTGACAGCCACAACTAAAATCTATTTTCAAAACCATTGTTTGTATTGTGTGTATCCCCTCCTTTCTCTCTCTTACCTATCTCATCCCAAAACCTTGAACCCAATAGATGATGAGTGAAGCTGGACTCGTGTATTCTGGATCAATGACTCGGTTAGAGACAGAAGTATGGATTCACAACATGGAGAATCATTTCAGGAGCAACTCGATAGCACAGAAGTATAAGGTTCAATATGCTCTCCAGCACTTTACCCAAAGTGCCGCAACTTGGTGGAAAATGCATCATGCCATACAAGGATTTAATGGAGCAAAGAATTGGGAAGAACTCAGGAAGACTCTGTTAAGATCCCGTCTCATTCAGAAGCATTGTGTTATCCCGATGAAGAAGACCTGAGCATGTAAAATCTGTGGAGAAATAGGACACACCCAGGAAGAACACAAGAAAGGATGCCCTCATTGTGAAGAAAATCACCCTGCTGAGGAATGCCCAACTGGGCAGGTGACATGTTTCTTGTGTGAAGGAACCAACCACTACCCGGCTCAATGCCAAATATACCCCAAGGTACAGGAAGTCATCAAGCAACAGAAGGAAGCCTTCAGAGGAGAATTTGGAGAATTTGCGATGAAGAAAGATATTGAAGACCCTGATGGAGAAGGATTAACCAGATTTTACTCAAATGTCTGCTATACATGTGGAGAAGAAGGACATTTCTCACAGGACTGTACGAAGGAAAGAAAAGATTATCTGGGAAACTTCCCGGTAGAAGAAGTGGAGTTTGATCCACGGGAAATTGAAGTTTTGATCGGAACAAAGAACCTCAGGAAGGGACAAGCCCCTGAACAGAAGGACTTGAGTCATGTTAGATGTTTCAAGTGTAAGGATATGGGCCACTATGCCGATAAGTGCCCAAGAAAGGAATCAAGAACCCAAGAGCAAAAAACCAACATCAAGAAGCCCCGAGAGATGTCAGAAATCATTTGTTTTCAGTGCAAGAAGACAGAACATTACTCCTATACCTGTCCAGAGAAGAATGCTAAGCATGAGTAGTTTGAGTTCGGAAGTAATAAATGTAATAGGTAGCACTCTTATCCTTTGAGGTTATGTAATGGATAATCCATTTGTTTTAAGGATGACAATACTCTCTAAAGATGTTGGAAAGTGAAATTGAAGTTTGATTTTGAATAACATGGATGTTTACCCAAGTCGAGACATATGTCCATTCTGAGTACCTTTTCTGACACACGCAGATGACCACCCTTTATGAGTCTTTCCTCAAAGGCTCGGAAACAATCATGACCCTGACCAGTGATCATGACTACCCAAGGATCCTGAAGGATATGATGAAGCACATCCATCTTGAAGGAGATGCAGTCTACAAAGGCTACCCATTCATGGATAATGGAGTGAAACTTTGGTATGTGGAGGTACACCTTCACCGTGCAAAGGGAGTTTGCCCAAAGACTACTGGACGATACTTTTACATATCTCGTGTACCACAAGCTATTTTCTTTGACGCTGTTCGTGAAGCTGCCATGGAAGCCATATGCCATATTGGAGAAATACTTGAAGCAAGACTCCGTCATACTCAGGAATACCTACAAGAGGTGCATACGGAGATGATGGAGATGAAGCTCATGTCCACCCTAATCAAGGAAAATATGGAGGATTTCAAGGAGCACATCGCAAATTTCCAGTGGTACTAGAGTATCTCCAAGGGGAGATGAATGAATAAAGTTGGGAGTTGATGCTAGACCATACCAAACTATGTGGATGGCAGCATTTGTAATAAAGTACTTTCTAGGAGTTTTAAGAAGTGATTGAGGATGTAATCAAGGATTGAATATGAGAAGAAAACTAGAATGGGATAGTTAAGTTTTGAAGATGGAAATACCTGTATCATGAAGCACCTTTGTTTTTCATGAGTTTATCTTGTTATGGAAGTCTCAGAGTCTGTAAATAAATTCATGAGTCAATGGAAATTATGGTGTCATGATTTATCTTATGTTGAAATATGTGAGTTGTTACTCTATGAACAAAGATCTCTTACCATTTTCGAGGATAAGAGAAAATATGGTCTATGCATACATGAGTGCATTTCATTTTAAGTGTGGTAGTAACCACAGGTACCTTTTCCGGATTTAGGAGTTTGGATAAGTGAATACAGGTGAAGAGAATGTGGAACCATCTCAAACTGTGTGGATGATAACCTTTGTGACAAGGTACTTTTGAAGTTGGAATAGAGAATGATTGTGATGAAACCATACCCAAGGTTAAACAGACCAATGGAAAGGAAAATGGATTCTTTAGAGTGGAATTTAGACAAGAATAAGTCTGTGATTTGTTACCTCAAGAGTATAATGGAGTGAACTGAAGGTAATGCTGGAATATGGATCGATAGTCACCCCACGGGTGAGATGAAGTTGTTCAAGAAATTCAAGTGAATCCACAAGTCACTGACCTCAGGATTGATAAGGATCAAGCCCCACCCTTGTGAAGGAGGAAACTTGGAAGAAGCTACGACTGCTCAGCAAACGTTTTTCTTAGGAACATACGATAACCTGAGAGATGTGAAGAAACGATAGATGTTTTGTTCAGCTTGCAGAAATCAATGGATTATCCGAACCTCGTTCGATGAGAAGAAAATTTCTGCAACACTTGTGAGGAAGTCCAAGTGTTAGAATACGAGATTCACTAAACCTTATACAAGGTAATGATTTCAGTGCGACATGGTTTGGCCACCATGACGACTTACTCTTATCATTCTCTTGCTATTCGGAATGGTAAATCTGAGTGACTTACCCATAGTAAAGAGACGACGTTCTTTGAAGCTTTTTGTTTAAGCCTTAGAATGGTAGGATGAAACCCCTAGTACATGACAGTTGCTGTCACACGTAGGAATTTTTACGGTGAGGAATGAAGCCAAGACCCATTTCACTTCAGGATAACCACTAATGGTAGACCACCATGAGATCGTCGATAAGTTATTTAGAATGATCACGAGACTTGTTAGCTAAGAAGACCCAGTATTGGAGGAAGTACACCTTGTTGTGAGGACACAAGATTTTGATATAACCGAAGATCATCACCAAGGAAGATGCTGTGAAGAATGTGAACAGACAAGTGCACCCACAGGACTGTCATGATTTTTGAAGGACCAATAACTCTCATTTTAAGTGTGGTAGACCCACATTTCCAGGTCAATGGAGTTTTGTTGGAAGACCCCACACCTTCCAGGACAGTGGATTTGTTAGAAGACCCCAAACCCTAACCTTTTCTTTCTAGCCTCTCCAAATCTCGAGGACGAGATTCATTTTAAGTGTGGTAGATTTGTAACATCCCAAACTTTGGAATGTTATAATAAATATAGAATGATTGTTTGTTTGCTTGAATGATTGAAAGTGAGTGAATTTGAAACTTTTTGAATCTTTTGAAAGTTTATTGAGAGGGAATGAAATGACTTTCCCAAAACTTTCAATCTGCATTTTGATCACCAGGAATTCAAATTCATTTCATCACAAAACCCTAGAGTGAAGATGACATGACTTCTTCCATTTAAAGAAATGAAAAGGGATTTGAAAATGATTTGAATTTCCATTTTGAAAATATTTCAAATTCAGAAAACATTAAGCAACTCAATGATTTTCATGAGAGAAGATAAAATGACTTCTTCAAATTATATGAAATATGACTTGGAAGTTTAAAATAAATCTTTGAATAGTGAATGTGAAAATCTCTGGATTTTCTTTTGGAATCATTTCATATTTGGTTCCTATTCCAATTTCAAAGTATTCAAACCCCTGACAAAAATTTGAGAGGAGTAACATGACACTCCAAGCCAGGGGGTAATTTGTGAAGTTTTTTTGAATCATCATACCCAAAAAGTTATTTGAAGAATATTTGCAAAATTAAATAAAGCCAATTAAGGCATTTTCTGAAAAATGATTTTTTTTCAAAGTGTTCAAATGCCAGAATAAAAACGTTCATTAAATTGCATTTATTATTATGTTAATTTTGATATATAATACCCCTATATTTACAAACGATTTGAATGCTTTAAAAGCTTTTGAATGTCTCTGGAAAATTATTAAAGGAAAAACGGTAACCGTTTCCGGTATTAAACGGGCCGGCCCACGGCAGTTACTCGCGTATTGATTAGAAGCCGGCCGACCGCGCGTAACGGACACGCCCTCCTCTCACTGACGCTGGACCCCACCCGACCGACCGTTTCACCGAACGGTCATCTTCTCCCTCCCCCGCACGCGCCGTCGTCGCCGGTTCCCCTCGCCGCGGATCTCCTCCTTCCTGTCCCTCCCCTCGACCCCGAGGTCCTATATAAGGAGCCCTGCCTCCCCTCGACCCATTCCCCCCCTTTGCCCCTCTGCCCGTGCCTCTCTCTTGCCGGGATAGCTCGCCGGAGTCCACCACGGCCGCCACACCTTTGCCGCGCCACCGCTCCACCCTGCCCTCCATGAGCTCTCCCGAGCCCATCACCGAGCTTCCCTCGCTCGCTCGCACCTCCCCATCCCCTGCCTGAGCCTCGGAGACCCCAGAGCCGCCACACCGTCGACCTCGCCGGAGTCCGAACCGCCCCCGAGCTCGTACCTCTCATCTCCGTCGTCCCCAAGCTCGTCCGACGCCACCACTGGACGCGCCACTCATCGCCTCGTCGATCAGTGCCAACGCCGTCGTTGGAGACCCACCAGAGAGCTCGCCTGCATCACGCCGTCGCCGTCGCTGTCGCCGGAGAAGCCATCACCGTTGACCATATCCCTGTGAGCTCACCCCCCCCCTCTCTGTGTGCGTTGGATCTGGATCCAACGATCCAGATCATAACATTTAAAACGGCGAAGAGTTTTCTTCTAAGGACCGGTCACCCGCCCGTAACACACCGCGCGCGCACCCCTTTGACCAATCAGAAGATGCCACATCACCCCCCCTGTCCGTTAGTTATAGGATTTTTATTTTCTGTTTTGTTATAAAAACAGAATAGTCCAGATTTTGTTTTTAGTATATCTTTTATGTTTTTAAGTGTTTTTAATTGATTATTTTTGCATTTGGTCACAATTTTTATATAGTTTCTGTAGATACAAAATTTGACCATGTTTGAACATTTAAATTTGAATTTGAACAGATTTGATTTAAATTTTGTTTTCTGAATATCTTGAGTTCTAAAATGAATTTTTGAATGATTCTTTTTCCTACTTGTCACTAGTGATCATAGATATCATTTGGTAGAGTTTGAGAATTTTTATAATAAATTTAAATAGTATTTTCAAACCAAACAGAATCTGTTTAGTTTCCTATTAGTTTAATTAAATTGATTTATTTTGTTTTATTTTGAAAATCTGAATATGATTTACATTATGTTTTAGATTTCATTTAGTTTTGTTGTTCCAAACCTTAGTAATTTACTTGCTGTTAACAAAAAATTAATTTGTTTAGTTTATAAATTTTGTTGTAGGGATCTTTACCCTCTTTCAAATAGGTATAGTTGTTTTAAAAGCAAATTTGTTAGTAACAATTCTTTTAACTAATGTTTTAAGTAATTACATTCTGTTTTCTAATAAAAAAATTTACTTATTACTTTCTGTTAAGAAATGCTTAGTTAATAAAAATAATTTTGTTTTGCTCTATTAGGATAGGAAACTAGATTATTTTGCATTAGGTAATGTGTTATAAAACAATTTAGTTTTTCATAGAAATAATTTTCACAAAGTGTTAGATGACTTAATTCTGTTTTATAATAAAGATTTTATTTAATTATTTTTTCTGTTAACTTAGTTGTTTTACAATATGTTTTCTCTTAGTTTATGTTTGCTTGTTGTTAAGTTCATTAGGCAAACACTTATATTGTTTAGAAGGTTGTTTTTTATAGTTCTAGTTGTCTTTCAAAAGTGATTCATTTTTTTTCTAGAAAAATATTTACAAAAATCTTTTATTATATTTTACTTTGTTTTGGGTTTTGTGTTACTTTTGAAATTGTTGGAGTTTTGTGTTTCAACTTTGTCTTAAGTATTTCTTCCATCAACCTTGTTGCTTTTGTTTTGTATTAATTTTTGTTAGAATTGATTGCTAGTATGATTGCTTATATGTATGTAATGTTTGTTATAGATTTTCATCGGAGAGTAACGAATAGTCTATCAAGTTATTTCTGAGAGCGATCTTTATCTTCATCAACAGTACACGCAAGTTCACCTTGACCATCTATTTCATACCTATGTTTTTATTGCATGTAGTGACATCATTCAACATATCCCTCCCGTAGTGTTATTGAAATTCTTGTAGTTGAGTAGAATGCATGAGGTAGGAACCCATCACTGGTTACTAAAGCCCCGGGAACGTTAGTTAATTTTATGCTGTGCTAAAGTAGACGGGGTTTGGTATGAGTGTTCGTGAGTGGTGTGAAGGACTCCGCGTCAAAACGACGACTTCATGAAGACATCTTCAAGTCCTGCATCTTCAAGACCTCAAGACTTCAAGACTCGATAAGACAAGTTTTCAATACACGCTACTGGGTGAAGGATGGTTGATTGGGCACCCTGGAGAAACCAGTGAGTGGCCGGGATGCATGGAGAAGCGCCATGACATCTTGCGGAAAGCTTCACCCAGACTCAAAGAGAAGGATGAATACTTCATGCCCGGAAGCTTACCTGTGTAGCCACAAGTCATTATGGGCTCTGGCTTGGTTGATCTTTGTTGTGACTCTGCTGGGCAGTGCTACGAGATGTAGTCGACGTTAGGATTGGGATGGGCACTGTCGGACAGTCAGGGAAGCACTCTGAAAGACCATGTTTCTTTCATCCTGTTCTCAAACACCAGGCAGTGCGAGGACTTACCAGGAGGGAAAGAATCTTGTGGGTAAAGTACACAACACTCTACAGAGTTAAACCTAATCGATTAGCCGTGTCCCCGGTTACGGACAATTTGAGCTTCTAGACTTGGATCTATCTCTGAACTCTCAACACTGGACTGATAACTAATTGTGGGCAACTTAATGATACTTATGGGCATTGAGACATTGGTTGGCGGAACCATGTCATGATAGGTAACTCTATAGTGAAATTCCTGATATTCCTTTGTTGTAGGAAAATAAAATCAGCTTTTACGCAAAAACTCAGACACAGAGCCACAAAGCCTTTGCATATAGAATAGTCTTTGTTCTTCTGTTCTTCTATGGTGATCTTGCCGGCATATTCAAAATGCTGACCTACATGGCTGCAACGTCTTATGTTGCAGATACTCTTCTACGACAGGTAAGAGTACGATTCAGGGTTACGGTCCGCACTCAATTTGCCGTTGGTGTTATTGGGACTCCACTCCCGTTGACTGTATCTGCTGCTATTTTAAGGTATATATCATTTTTACGTTAATTACATGTGATTGCACTTTGATATATACATTGATGTACTGTGTGTGCCAGCATACTGATCCAGGGATGGCACAGAAAACACAGAGGCTTGACTCGTTTTGAGTCGGGTCGCTACAGATGATGGCTCCTCCGGGATTGTGAAGATGGCCTCCCGTGATGGTGAGCCCCTCCAGCAGGGTGCTAGAGAGGGCCAAGATTGGTTTTTCATGGCTATAGAGACTTATGGGGGTGGAACTTCTGATCTAGGTTTATTTCTGTGGGTTCTGGTATTTATAGGAATTTTTGGCGTCGGAAACAAGTCAAGGGGGGCCACGAGGCGATGACAAGCCACCCCGGTGCGGCCAGAGGGGCACCCTCCTGGCTTGTGGCCTCCTCATGGCTCTTCTGGCCCTACTCCAATGCTTAGGGGGTCTCTTTCGGTCCATAAAAAATCACCGTAAATTTTTAGCCCATTCCGAGAACTTTTATTTCTGCACAAAAAATGACATCATGGTAGTTCTACTGAAAACAGCGTCAGTCCGGGTTAGTTCTAATAAAATCATACCAAAATCATATAGAATTATTGTAAACATGGCATGAATACATCATAAATTATAGATACATTGGAGATGTATCACTGCTCATGTTGATCTCCCTAAGGAGAAGTGGTTTAAATATCATCCCCCTATTAAAAAGGAAATGAAAGAACCGGTCATAGCTAAAGAAGAAACTATCATCTACAATGTTGATCCATGTGTGCCTACTGCTTATATTGAGAAACAACCTATCCCTGTTAGTATAGAGGAACATGCTAAGGTATCAACTATGGTCCAGAAGAGTAATTTTAGAGCACCTAAGTCACATGAACAAATTAAAGTATAACCTAGTGTTGTTGTGGTTAAAGATCTCTTGGTAGAAAATATTGATGGGCATGTTATTTACTTCTGTGATGAAAAGATAAACATAGACCCGTAGTTGGAATGTCTATTGTCTCAGTTAAATAGGAGATCATTGTTATCATGGCTTATGTGATTTAGGTGCTAGTGTGAGTGCTATTCCTTTTACCTTATATAAAGAAATTATGGATGACATAGCACCTGCTGAAATAGAAGATATCGATGTTAATATTAAACTTGCTAATAGAGACACCATCACACCACTTGGGATTGTTAGAGATGTTGATGTCTTGTGTGGGAAAATAAAATATCCTACTTATAGTTCTTGGTTCCCCCCAAGATGACTTTTGCCCCATTATCTTGGGTAGACCTTTCTTGAGCACTGTTAATGCTAAGATAGATTGCCAAAAAGAAACCGTCAGTATTAAGTTTGGTGATGTGTCTCATGATTTTAATTTCTCCAAGTTTAGTAGACAACCCCGTGATAAAGAACTACCAAGTAAGGATGAAATATTTGGTCTTGCTTCCATTCCGTTCCTCCTACCGATCCACTAGAACATTATTTGCTAGACCATGAAAATGATATGCACTTGTGTGAAAGAAATGTAATAGATAAAAATTCTTTGAACAACAACCTCTACTAAAACACAATTTTCCTATTGAAACTCTAGGAGGTCCTGTTCCACCTAAAGGTGATCATGTGTTTGAATTAAAAAAATTGCGTGACACTCTGAAGTGTGCTTATCTTGATGAGAAAAAGATATATCATATTATTATTAGTGCTAACCTTTCAGAACATGAAGAAGAAAGATTATTGAAAATTCTCAGGAAGCACCAGGCTGCTATTGGATATACTCTTGAGGATCTTAATGGCATTAGTTCCACTCTATGTCCGCACAAGATCAATATGGGACCTGATGCTAAACCCGTTGTTGATCACCAACGACGATTGAATCCTGAGATGAAAGAAGTGGTAAGAACTGAATTTTAAATCTCTTGGAAGCAGGTATAATCTATCCCATAGCTGATAGTAAGTGGGTAAGTGACGTTCATTGTGTCCCTAAGAAAGGGGGAATTACTGTTGTTCCTAATGATAAAAATGAACTTATCCCACAATGAATTGTTACTGGCTATAGAATGGTAATTGATTTTAGAAAACAAAATAAAGCTACTAGAAAAGATCATTACCCCCTGCCTTTCATGGATCAAATGCTTGAAAGATTATCTAAGCACACCCACTTTTGTTTCCTGGAAGGATATTCTGGTTTCTCTCAAATACCTGTGTCACAATATAATCAAGAGAAAAACACCTTTACTTGTCCTTTTGGGACATATGCTTATAGACGTATGCCTTTTGGTTTATGCAATGCACCTCCTACCTTTCAAAGATGTACGACTGCTATATTCTCTATTTTTTGTGAAAAGATTGTGGAGGTTTTCATGGATGATTTTTCTGTTTACGAAACTTCTTTTGATGATTGCTTAAGAAACCTTGATTGAGTTTTGTAGAGATGTGAATAAACCAATCTCATCTTGAATTGGGAGAAGTTCCACTTTATGGTTAATGAAGGTATTGTCGCGGTGAATAAACCAATCCACGTTTATGGTTAATGGAGGTGTTTTGCAGATATGTGAATAAACTAATCCACGTTTATGGAGTCTTCAACCCATAGAGGGTAACGGTCGCGAGAGTCCATGGAGGGCTCCACCCAAAAGGGTCCACGAAGTAGCAACCTTGACTATTCCATACGGCTTCCGTCCATGAAGAACTAGCCTCACTATGGGTAGATCTTCACGAAGTAGGCGATCTCCTTGCCCTTACAAACTTCTTGGTTCACTCCACAACACGAAGTAGGAGGCTCCCAAGCGACACCTAACCAATCTAGGAGGCACCACCCTCCAAAAGGTAATAGGCTTGGTAATGACGATGAACTCCTTGCTCTTGTGCTTAAAGATGATAGACTCCTCAGCACCCAATCACTCTCTCATAGATTTGGCATGGTGGAAGAGATGGGATTGGTGGAAACCTACTTGGGGAGGCTATAAGTCGAGATCCATATGATTGGAGTGGAAGATCTTGACCTCAACACAAGGGTAGGTAGTTCTCTCAAAAAAAATCTGATAGAATAGGTATGGAATAGTTATGAGTGCTTCTCATTCGAGTAAGTGGTGGTGAAGGGGTATATATAGGCATCCCCAAAAATCCAACCGTTACACACAAAATGACGAACTCGGTGACACTGATGTGCTAAACTCGGTGGTACCGAAATGACCAAAAGGTGGCAACTTTTGAATCTCGGTAAAGCCGATATAGGAAACTCGGTTGCACCGATAAGGTGACCAACGGTCAGATTTCCAATCTTGGTGACACCGATCCAACATTCTCGGTGGGACCAAAAATGTGAATTTGTGTAACAGGAAGTTGGCAACCTAAAGTCGGTGGCACCGGTATGGAATCGGTTGCACCGAAGTGGCTAGGGTTTGGCTTGAGTCTGTCTAGGTTCTGGAATCGGTGGCACCGAAGTGGGAAAGATGGTTGCATCGATTTTGAGTGTTAGGTATAGGACAGACTTTGGTGGGAGAGTTTGTGGATGTTTTTGGCGACTATCACTTGTGCATGTTTGAGCATATTATTCACCAACAAAACCTTACCCCCTTTTAATAGTATTGGCTTTCCTATGGACTCAAAGTGATTTCTCACAAGTATAAAATGTAGAGTCCTCTTGCTTGAAGCTTGGCCAACCTATTTCCTTGCATCTTCGGGTTTGTCCACAGTCTCCTTTTGCCAATCCTCCCTATAGACTGTATCTGAAATACACTAGGTAAAAATATCAGTCCAAGAGACAATGTATGTTGTCATGAATTATCAAAACCACCACGGGAGCATGTTGTGCTTTCAATCTCCCCCTTTTTGGTAAGTGATGACAACATACAATCAAAGCTTCAAATAAAGATATGCATGATTATACTGAAGACTTTGAGAGACACATGACTTAGATTTGCTCCCCCTAAATGTGTGCAGTCCTTTAAAGGATAGTTGCTTTTGAATACATGAACACACATAAGGTAGAAGGGATATAACAGGTCATGTGTATCTTGGTTATATGCATCAAATATATATGAATGAGATGTATCTTTGTTCAAGACATCACTCTTGCAAACAATATGTGCAAGAAGCAAGAGATCATATTGACCAAGGATATGATGCATATACTTACCTTGAGTTCTTGAGCATCCTGGTGATAGAAACACACTTGAGAAAACAATGTTAGGAAACACAAGAGTATTCTACCAAATAGCAAGGTAATAGAACTCAAAATTTCCAAGATAAGATATGGAGGACATATAGAAAATAGTATTCCTTAGAATTGATATGTCTCCAAGATCATTTAGAATATGAAAATAGATTATCCTCTCCACCTGAAACTTAGCATGTAGATATTAGGATTGGATAAGGTGAGAAAGGTCAACAATTTTCTTCTCCCCTTACTTTGATATTCTCCCCTTGTTTATAAAGGTATGAGAATTAACATTGGCTCTCCCCCTTGATCATATCTCCCCCTTTGCATAAGCATATATCTCCCCTTTAGCTTGAAGCTTTGGTCTTCTCCCCCTTTGGCATTAATTCCCAAAAAGGTCAAAAACAGGGATAGATACAGGGATCATTGGCTAAGAAGGGATCCTTGAGTACAAGGGTCATTGAATTGTAGGATTCATAGAAATGAAAATTGAGAGAGACATAGAAACTGATTCGTTCTTCTCCTCCTTTCTTCATTGAAGATAGGGATCCTTGAAGAAAGAAATTATCTGCTCAAAATTAACTTTAGTGCTTCTCCCCCTGAGTAATACAAAGTTTTTTTAATATTAGGGGATCATCGAAGTAATGGAAGTATTACAAGAAAGATCACTAAGAAAACACAAAATTGCAAAAACGAATTCAAAAGAAACAGAATGAATATCGGTGACGCTGAGATAAATAGATTGGTGGTATCGAGATGTTGTAGTGCAGCTTGTCTGGAATTTCGGTAGAACCGAAATATCTGAGTCGATGGCTCCGAAAGAGAAACTAAGTTTCTATTTTCATAGAGTCAAGAGAAAGATTTTTAATGAAATATGAAGTTTTTTTACAAGGGACATCAACTGAGAAGATTGGAGTAGTTATGAGAAATCATGCAATAGAGAGCAAACTGCACCAGATTCTTAACTAGATGATGGGCGGTGACTAGGTCACCTATATTAGAGTATATTGACTTAGGAGACAAGCAAGAATACTTGATCATAGGTCATACTCTATGTTAAGCTCAAAATGGGGTTACCATTTTTTGATTAAGTATTTTAATGTCGTCATATCGCTTGATTTTCTTTAGCTCATTTCTTGGAGTAAAACCTTTTCAAGGACATGAGTACATACCTTTGAGTGATGTTGCTGACGTAGCTTGTAGATGAACTTGTTGAGGATGCTCGAGGTTGATAAAGATCATCTTGAGTTTTGACCAATCCTTCTTGTTCTAGTTCACTGGTTACCTACAAAGTTTAGTCATGCAAGGAAGAACAATAGATATATCCAATTGACATGATACCAATTGAGAGTGTGTAATTTTGATCAAGTATATGTCAAGGATATGGTTGAGTGGTCTTCTTCCTTCCATCATCAGGAGGGGTTGTGGATACTTGGTATGACAAGATTGCTTATGATTGGAGTTGATGGCAATCTTGGGGAATGAAGTTTTTCCAAGTACCTACAAGAGATTAGATGCAATACAAGGGAGCATAGAATTCCATGGCATAAGATGAAATGTTAAGACACATGGAAATATCAAGAAAGCTCATGCCCTTGCATGCAACCGAGTGAGTCTAGCTCAAGTTTGAAGCGTCGATGATGTTCAACTCACTCCTCAAGTGACAAAATTTATTCTCATCAAGTGGCTTAGTAAAGATATCTGCCAATTGCTTGTTGGTGCGAACATGCTTAAGATTAATATCTCCTTTGGCAACATGATCACGAATGAAATGATGTCGAACTTGAATATGCTTAGTTCGAGAATGTTGCACGGGATTATGACCAATTTTAATAGCACTTTCATTGTCACAAAGTAATGGAACATTTTAACATGAATTCCATAATCCTTAAGTGTTTGTGTCATCCAAAGAAGTTGCGCACAATAAGATCCAGCAACAATGTACTCAGCTTCGGCAGTTGATAGAGATACCGAGTTTTCTTTCTTAGAGGACCAAGATACAAGAGATCTGCCCAAAAATTGACAAGTACCCAAGGTGGATTTTCTATCAACCTTGTCACCGGCATAGTCCAAATCATAATAGCCAACAAGGTCAAAAGAAGATCCCTTGGGATACCAAATGCCAAAAATTGACGTTTGTATCAAGTATCTCACAATACGTTTTACAGCTAAAAGATGACATTCTTTCGGTGCAGCTTGATATCTAGCACACATTCAAACACTAAGCATTATATCGGGATGAGATGCACATATATATAATAATGAACCAATCATAGATCGATAAACTTTCTGATCAACCGGCTCATCCTCTCTGGTGAGACCAACATGTCCGCTAGTAGGCATAGGGGTTTTCATACCTTTGCACTCATGAATGTTGAACTTTTTGATCAAGTCCTTGGTATACTTAGTTTGAGAGATGAAAGTTCCTTCTTTTGATTGCTTGATTTGCAAGCCAAGAAAGAATTTCAGCTCACACATCATAGACATCTCATACTTCTCGAACATCAACTTTCCAAATCTTTCACTAAATTGAGGGTTAGTTGAACCGAATATAATATCATTCACATAAATTTGGCACACAAATAATTCACCATTAACTCTCTTAGTGAATAAGGTTGCATCAATTTTACCAATTTCAAAACCTTTTTCAATAAGAAACTTCGTTAAACATTTGTACCAAGCACGAGGGGCTTGCTTAAGACCATAAAGAGCTTTACGAAGCTTGTAAACAGGATTAGGTTTCTTAGGATTCACAAAGCCAGGTGGTTGTTTAACATAAACCTCTTCTTCAATTTCACCATTTAAAAATGCACTTTTAATATCCATTTGATAAAACGTGATATCATGGTGATTGGCATAAGCAAGAAGAATCCGAATAGCTTCAAGTCTAGCAACGGGGGCGTAGGGCTCACCATAGTCCATACCTTCGACTTGCGTATATCCTTGAGCTACGAGGCGAGCCTTGTTGCGCACGACTTGAACGTCTTTGTCTTGCTTGTTCCGAAATACACATTTGGTTCCCATGATGTTGTGTTCATCCTCGGGCTTCTCCACGAGTGTCCACACTTCCTTCCTTTCGAAGTTGTGAAGCTCTTCATGCATAGCATTCACCCAATCAGCGTGTTCAAGAGCTTGTTCTACCTTCAAGGGATCAATGCTAGAGATGAAAGAATAATGCTCACAGAAGTTTGCTAGACGAGTTTTACAGCGAGTGATTCTCCCTGTTTGTATATCACCAAAGATTTGGTTTAGGGGATGGTTCTTGGTCACTTGTGCTCGAACTCGGGTCAGCTTCCGATAGTTAGTTGGTGGAGCTTCTTCTTCATCATCATCTCCTTTATCTTCGTTGTTGTTGAAGGTGTCGTTCCCTTGAGGTGGTTGTGAAGGAGGTTGTGGTGGATCTTCATGATGCACTTCCTCCTCTTCATCATCTTGCCGTGTACCGCTTGTGGATGCCTCCATGTCATGTTGTGGTTCACCTTGTCGTAATGTAGGGGCTTCCAGTTGAGTTGATGACGCGCTTTCCTTCACCTCCATGGGACGAATCTTGCTGATGGGTAAATCTAGGATAGCTTCCAAAGGGTTCTTATCACCTACATCATTTGGCAATTGTTCGACTTGCAAACCATTAGATTCATCAAAATTCACATCTACCGTCTCTTCACCTTTTCGAGTGAAGTTGTTGTAGACACGGTAAGTGTGAGAGTTCGATCCATAACCAAGTAGGAATCCATCATGAGATTTAGGAGAAAATTTAGTACGACGATGCTTATCAAGAATGTAGCACTTGGAGCCAAATACCCGAAAGTGTCCAACTTGGGGTTTGTTACCGGTGAGTAGCTCGTATGCCATTTTACCGAGAAGCTTGTGCAAGTAAAGTCAGTTTGTGGCATGACATGTTGTTTCCACGGCTTTTGCCCAAAAGTGTTTTGGCGTCTTGTATTCATCAAGAATCATTCTTGCCATCTCAATGAGTGTTCGGTTCTTCCTCTCAACAACTCAATTTTGTTGAGGTGTGTACGTAGCCGAGAACTCATGTGAAACACCTTCTTCGTCAAGAAAGGTATCCACATGGGTGTTCTTGAACTCAGATCCATTATCGCTCTGAACCTTCTTGATCTTCACTTCAAACTGATTTTGCACTTTGCGAGCGAAGTTCTTGAAGATCTTTTGAACCCGTGACTTATCATCAAGAAAGAATACCCATGTAAATTTGGAAAAATCATCAACTATAACTAGACCATAGGAATTTCCACCGAGACTTTTGTAAGCATTGGGACCGAAAAGATCCATGTGAAGTAACTCGAGTGGTCTCCTAGTAGTCATGATATTCTTAACAGGATGACTTCCACCTACTTGCTTTCCAGCTTGATAAGCACTACAAAGTCTATCTTTGTCAAAGATAACATCTTTAACACCAAGTATATGATCACCTTTGATAAGTTTATCTAAATTACGCATGCCAACATGTCCTAATCTTCTATGCCAAAGCCAACCTTTAGAAGATTTAGCAATTAAACAAATGCGGGGTTTGGATCTCTTAGTGAAATCGATAATGTATAGATCACCTCTATGGATACCTGTAAAGAAAATTTTATGATTATCTTGACAAAACACTTGGCAATCTATTTTCATGAATAACACATTGAAACCGAAGTCGGCAAGTTTAGACATGGAAAGAAGATTATAGCCAAGAGATTCAACAACCATAACATTTTGAATATAACTATCATGGGATATGACCACCTTACCAAGACCAAGTACCTTACCCTTGGAGTTGTCTCCAAACGTTATGTACCTTCGCGGTCCATGGTTTGGTGTAATCTCTTCAAACATTTCTCTATCTCCGGTCATATGTTCGGTACATCCGCTATCGAGAATCCACTCTTTTCCTCTAGACATGTAATCCTTGAAGTTTGCCATGAGACTTGGATTCTTCATGATATTCTCATACTCGATGTCGAACAGCTCATCTTCATCATAGTAGCCATGTTCCACATTGTCATCATCAAGTGGGAAATCCTTGTCATAAAGAACAAGAGATTCGTTAGGATGGTGATCATGAAAATGTTCAAGTTTATGAGTGCGAGTGGCTTCAAAGATAATGTTGCTGATAGTGGTGACATCTCCTTTAGCACGCATAAGATCACGAAGTTCAAATAGGCGTTTATCAAAGTTTGGATCACTAGGCTTCATTTTGTGAAAAGCAATGGCTTTATGAAGAATTTCATCTAGATTCCCTAAGGAAAGATTTGGATATCGTTTATCCAAATCAGACCATAAGGTATAAGCACATGCAAAGTTCTTCATTTAAGAGAGCACGAATCTTGGTAAACCTCTAACAATAAGATTGACAGTTCTTAGGTTACCAAGCATGTTAATTTCCTCTTCGTGTGTGGGATGCAATTCATCAATAGGAGGCTCATAGGGGCGCATAACATATTTTCTCAATTGAAATTCATTAAACAGCTCAAGCATCAAAGACTTCCATTGACTATAGTACTCTCCATCAAGAATGGGCACTCTACAACTCAAACTCCCTATACTAGACACATCCATCTTCCTCCTCGGTGATTAAACCGAAGCAATGGAGACCAACGCTCTGATACCAATTGAGGGATCACTAGAAGAGTGTCTAGAGGGGGTGAATAGACTACTAGCAGAAATTTAAAACCTAACCTTTTCCCAAGTTAATTGGTTGGCAGATTTTAATAGTTTTAGCAACGCTAGAAAGTCTAACAGCCCTACACATGCATGTCAACAAATATGGCAGCGGAAAGTAAAGACATTGCATATGAAGTAAAGTGTTGAGATAGGTAGATCAAACGGAGTTGTAGACACGATGATTTTTCCCGTGGTTCTGATAGGTGGTGCTATCGTACATCCACGTTTATGGAGTCTTCAACCCACGGAGGGTAACGGCCGCGAGAGTCCACGAAGGGCTCCACCCAAAAGGGTCCACGAAGTAGCAACCTTGAATATTCCATACGGCTTCCATCCACGAAGGACTAGCCTCACTATGGGTAGATCTTCACGAAGTAGGCGATCTCCTTGCCCTTACAAACTTCTTGGTTCACTCCACAACACGAAGTAGGAGGCTCCCAAGAAACACCTAACCAATCTAGGAGGCACCACCCTCCAAAAGGTAATAGGCTCGGTAATGACGATGAACTCCTTGCTCTTGGGCTTCAAGATGATAGACTCCTCAGCACCCAATCACTCTCTCATAGATTTGGCATGGTGGAAGAGATGGGATTGGTGGAAAGCTACTTGGGGAGGCTAGAAATCAAGATCCATATGATTGGAGTGGAAGATCTTGACCTCAACACAAGGGTAGGTAGTTCTCTCTCAGAAAATCTGATAGGATAGGTATGGAATAGTTCTGAGTGCTTCTCTTTTGAGTAAGTGGTGGTGAAGGGGTATATATAGGCATCCCCAAAAATCCAACCGTTACACACAAAATGATCAACTTGGTGACACCGATGTGTTAAACTCGGTGGTACCGAAGTGACCAAAAGGTGGCAACTTTTGAATCTCGGTAAAGCCGATATAGGAAACTCGATTGCACTGATAAGGTGACCAATAGTTAGATTTCCAATCTCGGTGACGCCGATCCAACATTCTCGGTGGGACCGAAAATGTGAATTTGCGTAACAGAAAGTTGGCAACCTAAACTCGGTGGCACCATTATGGAATCGGTTGCACCAAAGTGGCTAGGGTTTGGCTTGAGTCTATCTAGGTTCTGGAATCGGTGGCACCAAAGTGGGAAAGATGGTTGCACCAATTTGAGTGTTAGGTATAGAACAGACTTTGGTGGGAGAGTTTGTGGATGTTTTTGGTGACTATCACTTGTGCACGTTTGAGCATATTGTTCACCAACAAAATCTTACCCCCTTTTAATAGTATTGTCTTTCCTATGGACTCAAAGTAATTTCTCACAAGTATAAAATGTAGAGTCCTCTTGCTTGAAGCTTGGCCAACCTATTTCCTTGCATCTTGGGGTTTGTCCACAATTTCCTTTTGCCAATCCTCTCTATAGACTGTATCTGAAATACACTAGGTAAAAATATCAGTCCAAGAGACAATGTATGTTGTCATGAATTATCAAAACCACCAAGGGAGCATGTTGTGCTTTCAACGATAGCACCACCTATCGGAACCACGGGAAAAAAACTCTGTGTCCTTCATGTGTTTGATATTCCTATCTCTACTCCTTACTTCCATGTGCATGTCTTTACTTTCCGCTGCTATACTTGATGACTTGCATGTGTAGGGAGTGCTAGACTTGCTATTATTGTTAAAATCTGCCAACACATAGCTTTGCACCTTGTGTAGATTTGAAATTCCTTCTAGTAGTCTATTCACCCCCTCTAGACATACTCTTCTAGTGATCGTGCAATTGGTATTAGAGAATTGGTCTCCATTGCTTCGATTTCATCACTGTGGAGGAAGATGAATGTGTCTAGTGTGGAGAGTTTGTATTGTAGAGTGCCCATTCTTGATGGAGAGTACTATAGTCGATGGAAGAATGCCATGATTGATCTACTTGACAAATTACATTTGAGAAAACTTATTGAAAATCCCTATGTGCACCCCATTGATGAATTGCATCCCACACACGAAGAGGAAATTAACAGGCTTGGTAACCTTAGAACTGTCAATCTTATTGTTAGAGGCTTACCAAGATCCGTGCTTTCTCAATTGAAGAACTTTGCATGCGCTTATACTTTGTGGAATGATTTGGAGAAACGATATCCAAATCTTTCATTACGTAATCTTGATGAAATTCTTCATAAAACTGTTGCTTTTCACAAAATGAAGCCTAGTGATCCAAAATTTGATAAATGCCTATTCGAGCTTCGTCATCTTATGCGTGTTAAAGGAGATGTCAGAACTATCAACAACATTATTATTGAAGCCATTCACATTCATAAACTTGAACATTGTCATGGTTACGATACTAACGAGTCTCTTGGTTTCTATGACAAGGAGATTCCACCAAATGATGACAATGAAGAACATGGCTACTATGATGAAGAAGAGTTGTTCGACATCGAGCATGAAAAGATCATGAAGAATCTAAGTCTAATGGCAAACTTCAAGGATTACATGTCCAGTGGAAAAAAGTGGATTCTCGACAGTGGATGCACGGATCACATGACTAGTGACAAAGACATGTTCCAAGAGATCACGCCTAATCAAGGTCCTCGAAGATACGTGACCTTTGGAGATAACTCTAAGGGTAAGGTACTTGGCCTTGGTAAGGTGGCCATATCACATGGTAGCTCCATTCAAAATGTGATGCTTGTTGAATCCCTTGGCAACAATCTTCTTTCCGTATCTAGACTAGCAGACTTCGGTTTCAATGTGCTATTTACCAAAGTAGATTGCCAAGTTTTTCGATTAGATAATCATAAAATTGTCTTTACCGGTATTCATGGAGGTGATCTATACATTGTCGATTTCACTAAAAAGGCCCAACCTCGTACTTGTCTCATTGCAAAATCATCTAAAGGTTGGCTATGGCATAGAAGGTTAGGACATGTAGGCATGCACTATCTAGATAAGCTTATCAAGGGTGGTCATATTCTTGGTATTAAAGATGTTATCTTTGACAAAGATAGGCTTTGTAGCACTTGTCAAGAAGGAAAGCAAGTAGGTGGAAGTCATCCGGTCAAGAACATCATGACCACTAGGAGACCACTCGAGTTACTTCATATGGATCTTTTTGGTACAAATGCTGACAACAGTCTTGGTGGAAACTCTTATGGTCTAGTTATAGTTGATGATTTTTCCAGATTTACATGGGTATTCTTTCTTGATGATAAGTCGCGGGTACAAAAGATCTTAAAGAACATCGTACGCAAAGCGCAAAATCAATTTGAATTGAAGATCAAGAAAGTTCGAAGCGATAATGGATCAGAGTTCAAGAACACCCATGTGGACACCTTTCTAGACGAAGAGCGTATTTCACATGAGTTCTCAGCTATGTACACGCGTCAACAAAATGGAGTTGTTGAGAGTAAGAAACAAACCCTCATTGAGATGGCAAGAATGATGCTTGATGAATACAAGATACCAAGACACTTTTGGGCAGAAGTCGTGGAAACAACATGTCATGCCACAAACCGACTCTACCTGCACAAGCTTCTCGCTAAGACGGCATATGAGCTTCTCACCGGTAACAAACCCCAAGTTGGATACTTTCAGCTATTCGGCTCTAAGTGTTACATTCTTGATAAGCATCACCGTGCTAAATTTGCTCCCAAGTCTCATGAAGGTTTCCTACTTGGTTACGGATCAAACTCTCACCCCTACCGTGTCTACAGCAACTTCACTCGAAAAGTTGAAGAGACGGTAGAGGTGAAGTTTGATGAGTCTAATGGTTCTCAAGTCGAACAATTGCCAAATGATGTAGGTGATAAAGATCCTTCGGAAGCTATCGAAGATTTGCCCATCGGCAAGATTCGTCCCATGGAGGTGAAGGAAAGTACTTCATCAACCCAAGTGGAAGCTCCTAATTCGGATCAAGGCTACCGACAAAATGACATGGAAGCATCCACAAGTGGTACATGACAAGATGAAGGGGAGGAGGAAGTACATCATGAAGATCCACCACAACCTCCTTCACCACCACCTTAAGGAGACGGCAACTTCGACAACAACAAAGATGAGGGATATGATGAATAACAAGAATCTCCACCAACTAACAAGCCAAAGCTACCCCGAGTTTGAGCACAAGTGACGAGGAACCATCGCCTAAACCAAATCTTTGGTGACATACTAATAGGGAGGATCACTCGCTCTAAAATTCGCTTGGCTAACTTTTGTGAGCATTATTCTTTCATCTCTAGCATTGAACCATTAAAGGTTGAACAAGCTCTTAATGACGCGGATTGGGTGAATGCTATGCATGAAGAGCTTCATAACTCAAGAGGAATGAAGTGTGGACACTCGCGGAGAAGCCCAAGGATGAGAAAAACATCATCGGCATCAAATGGGTATTTCAGAACAAGAAAGATGAAGACGGTCAAGTCATTCGCAACAAGGCTCGCCTCATAGCGCAAGGATATACGTAAGTCGAAGGTATGGACTGCGGTGAGACCTACACCCCCCCCCCCCCCCGTTGCTAGACTAGAAGCCATTCGAATTCTTCTTGCTTATGCCAATCACCATGACATTACTCTTTACCAAATGGACATTAAAAGTGCATTCTTAAATGGTTAGATTAAAGAACAAGTCTATGTTAAGCAACCACCTGGTTTTGTAAATCCTAAGAAATCTGACCACGTTTACAAACTTCACAAAACTTTATATGGTCTTAAGCAAGCTCCTCACGCTTGGTATAAATGCCTAACGGAGTTTCTTATTGAAAAAGGATTTGAAATTGGTAAAATTTACGCAACCTTATTCACAAAGAGAGTTAATGGTGAATTATTTGTGTACCAAATTTATGTGGATGATATTATGTTTGGATCTACTAATCCACAATTTAGTGAGAAATTTGGAAGGTTGATGTAAGATAAGTATGAAATGTCTATGATGTGTGAGCTGAAATTCTTCCTTGGTCTACAAATCAAGCAAACGAGAGAAGTTACATTCATCTCTCAAACAAAGTACACCAAGGACTTGATCAAGAAATTCAACAGGTACGAGTGCAAAGGTATGAAAACTCCCATGCCCACTAGCAGACACGATGATCTCACTAAGGAGGGTGAATTGGTTAATCAAAAGGTTTATCGATCAATGATTGGTTCATTACTATATCTATGCGCCTCCCATCCCGATATTATGCTTAGTGTTTGCATGTGTGCTAGATATCAAGATGCACCTAAAGAGTGTCATCTTAAGGCTGTGAAACGAATTGTGAGATACTTGATTCATACACCAAACTTTGGCATTTGGTATCCCAAGGGATCTTATTTTAATCTTGTTGGCTACTCCGACTCGGACTATGCCGGTGACAAGGTTGATAGAAAATCCACCTCGGGTACATGTGAATTTCTTGGTAGATCTCTTGTGTCTTGGTCTTCCAAGAAACAAAACTCGGTATCTCTATCTACTACCAAAGCGGAATACATTGCCGCTGGATCATGTTGTGCGCAATTATTATGGATGACTCAAACGCTTAAATATTATGTAATCTTTGTTTAAAATTTGCCATTACTTTGTGGCAACGAAAGTGCTATTAAGATTGGTCATAATCCTATGCAACATTCTCGAACCAAGCATATTCAAGTTTGACATCATTTCATTCGTGATCATGTTGCCAAATGAGATATTAATCTTAAGCATGTTCATACTAGCAATCAATTGGTCGATATCTTTACTAAGCCACTTGATGAAAAAGTGTTGTGTCATTTGAGAAGGGAGTTGAACATCATTGATGCTTCAAACTTCAGCTAAGCTCATTCGGATACATGCAAGGGGATGAGCTTTATTGTCTATTCCATGCTAATATTATCTTGAATATCATATCTTGGAATTGTTTGCTCCCTTGTCTTGCATCTAACCCTTTTATAGGTACTTGGAAGAACAACACTATACAAGATTGCCAACAACTCATATCTTAAGCAATCTTGTCATGACCTAGTATCCACAACCTCGTTCTGGTGATGAAAGGAAGAAGACAACAAAACATATCCTTGACTATATTTATCAAGTGATATCAACTCACAATTGGTATCACGTCATATGGATATATCATGTTCTTTATTGCGTGACTAACCCATGTAGGTGAAAAGTGAACTAAAACAACAAGGATTGCTCCCAACTCAAGACGAACTTCATCAACTTCGAGCATCCTCATCAAGTTCACGTACCAGCTATGTCAACAACATCACTCAAAGGTATGTATTCATATACTTGAAAAAGGCTTTACTCCAAATCATGAGATAAAGCAACTCAAGTGATACGAAGACATTAAAATGCTTAATGAAAAAATGGTAACCCCATTTTGAGTTTAACGATGAGTATGACCTATGATCAAGTATTCTTGCTTGGCTCCTAAGTCAATATACTCTAATATAGGTGACCTAGTCACCGCCCATCATCTAGTTAAGAATCTTGGTTGGTTCATTCTTTATTGCAAGCCTTCTTGGAACCATTCAAATCTTCTCTAGTTGATACCTCTTTGTAAATTATTTGCATTTCATTTACAAATTCGTTTTGGCTCTTTGTTACAAATTGTCACAATTTGCAAGTTTTCCAAACTTTGCCAAGTTTCTGTTTTATGCCTCGGAGCCTCCGATACAAAGGACTCGGTTCTATAGATTCAGCAGATGAGCTGCATAACATCATATCAGTAACACCGACAAATTTGTCTCGGAGCCACCGACTTTCTATCATATTTCATTATGTGTTTCTATCTATAAATCTTTGTGTTCCTTCTTTGATTTCTCAATTATTCGATGATCCCTTTTATTAAAAAAAGGGGAAGGGGAGAAATACATTCAAGGATCCCTAACTCAAAGGAGGAGAAGTTATGCAAATTCTCAGTTTAGCCAAAGGGAGAGAAATTATTTTCAATGGTTCCCTCAAACTTTTTTCTAATGATTTTCATATTCTATGTATCCTACATTCTATAACCCTTGTTCTCAAGGATCCCTTCTAAATCAATGATCCCTATATCTGACCGTATATTTGACCTTTTTGGCAATTAATGCCAAAGGGGGGAATACCAAAGCTTCAAAGCTAAAGAGGGAGATACATGCTTATGAAAAGGGGGAGATATAACCTAGGGGAGAGGAGAATATCTATGTTTATACTTATATAGACAGGGGGAGAATAAGTAGGGGGAGAAAATATGTTTTGGAAGAGGATGTGTTTATTGTGTGTTTACTGCATTTGATTTTTTCATGTTAAACTTTTCTCACCCTATCCAATCCCAATATCTACATGCTAAGATTAAGGGGGAGAGGATGTACTACCATTTTCATATCTAAAGGGGAGAAATCTCTAAACGTTCTTTGAGACATATCAATCATAAGGAATACTACCTTCTATATGTTCTCCATATCTTGGTACTTTTGAGTTCTATTGCTTTTGATTGGTAGAATACTCTTGTGTTTCCTAACATTGTTTTCTCAAGTGTATTTATACTGCTAGAATGCTCAAGAACTCAAGGTAATTATATGCATCATATCTTTGATCAAGATGATCTCTTGCTTCTTACTCATATTGTTTGCAAGAGTGAAGTCATGAAAAAGGATACACCTCATTCATATATATTTGATGCATTGACCAAGATACACATGACTTATTATATCACTTCTACTATATGTGTGCCCATGCATTCCAAAGCAACTATCTTTTAAAGGGTTGGCACACATTTAGGGGGAGCAAGTCTAAGTCATGTATCTCTCAAAGTCTTCATTATATACATGCATATATTTATTTGAAGCTTTGATTGTATGTTGTCATCAATTACCAAAAAGGGGGAGATTGAAATCACAATATGCTCCCTCGGTGGTTTTGATAATTCATGACACCATACATTGTCTCTTGGACTAATACTTTCATCTAGTGTATTTCAGGTAAAGTCCATAGAGAGATGGGTTGGAAAAAGGAGTGTGGAGAGTATCCCCTTGAAGAAGAAGGATAAGGAATAGCATTGGCAAAGCTTCAAGCAAGAGGACTCTACATTTTACTTTGTGAGAAATCACTTTGAGTCCATAGGAAAGCCAATACTATCAAAAGGGGGTAAGGTACTATTGGTGAACAAAATTCTCATACGTGCACAAGTGATAGTCACCACATACACCCACAAGCTCTTCCACACAAGTCTATCCAAAGCCAAATATCCAAAATCGGTGCAACCAACACTTTCCACATGGTGCCACCGCTTCTCAGCCTCAGACAGACTCAACCAAACCCTAGCCCTTTGGTGCAACTGATTCTGCTTTGGTGCAACCGATTCTGCTTCGGTGCCACCGAGTTTGGGTTGCCAACTTTCTGTTACGCAAATTCACAAAATCGGTACCACCGATTTTGTTGAATCAGCGTCACCGAGTTGAGCAATCTGACCGTTGGTCACCTTATCGGTGCAACCGAGTTTTATGTACCGGTCTCACCGAGATTCAAAAGTTGCTACCTTTGAGGCAACTCGGTACCACCAAGATTAGCACATCGGTGTCATAGAGTCTGACTTATTGTGTAATGGTTGGATTTTTGGAGATGCCTATATATACCCCTCCACCACCACTCACTCGCAATAGAAGCACTCAGAACAGATCTAAATCTATCCTATCAGATTTTCTGAGAGAGAGCCACCTACACATGTGTTGAGATCATGCCATTCCATTCCAACCATATGAATCTTGATCTTTAGCCTCCCCAAGTTGCTTTCCACCCAATCAATCTCTTCCACCAAAGCAAAATCTGTGAGAGAGTGATTGTGTGTTGAGGAGTCTATCATCTTGAAGCACAAGAGCAAGGAGTTCATTGACATTATCAAGCTTATTACCTTTTGGAGGGTGGTGCCGTCCTAGATTAGTTAGGTGTCTCTTGGGAGCCTCCTACTTCGCGTTGTGGAGTGAACCAAGAAGTTTGTAAGGGCAAGGAGATCGCCTACTTCGTGAAGATCTACCCTGAGTGAGGCTAGTCCTTCGTGGACGGAAGCCATTATGAAATAGTCAAGGTTGCTACTTCGTGGAACCTTATGGGTGGATCCCTTCATGGACTCTCGTGACCGTTACCCTCCATGGGTTGAAGACTCCATAAACGTGGACGTACAATAGCACCACCTATCGGAACCACGGGAAAAATCTTCATGTCCTTCATGCGTTTGATCTTCCTATCTCTACTCCTTACTTCCATGTGCAATGTCTTTACTTTCCGCTGCCATACTTGATCACTTGCATGTGTAGGGAGTGCTAGAGTTTCTATTATCATTAAAATCTGCCAACACATAGCTTTGCACCTTGTGTAGATTTTGAATTCCTGCTAGTAGTCTATTCACCCCCTCTAGACATACTCTTCTAGTCATCCTGCAGGTGGTCAATGGACAAAGAATTGAACACTATATCTCAAGTAAGCCTATTAATGTTGAAAGAAATGTTATCCAAACCATGACACCAGAGGAACACATAAGAGAAACCTTCCAGAATACTCCAGAATCATGAAAAATAAGAGGTACGTGATATGGTAAGTAAACGGACTCCAAAAAATCCGCAAAAATATTTTTTATCAGTTTTGAAATATTTTAGAATTCTATAAAATAAGAAATAAACCAGAAGGCAACCGAGGTGAGCACGATACACCAGGGTGCGGTTGCCCTCCCTGACGTGCCCTGGTGGGTGGTGCCCACCTTGGGAACCTTCCCGACTCTGTTTTCCTTCCGTTTGCTTTATTTCCAAGGTTAAAAATTCTCTATATATACCCCTTAATTTTTTTGACCACCGTCTCGCGAGATTTTCTTCTGTTCTTGTTTCGTGTTTTTTCCTAATAGATCTATCAACACAGGCATCATGTCTTCTTCCTCTCCCAATAACGTAGAAGAGGATGCTTGGTTGATGAAGATGGAGCTGAAGAGAGAAGAGCCAAAAGAAGCCAATAAGGAAGACAAGGGCAAGGAAGCTATGCAGAATCATGCTCAAGAAGGAGGCAACCCATGGACACGGCAGAGGAGGAAGAAGAGGATATCCTTCGGCCTTACTACCGTCATCTCACCCCTCTTGAAATTGAAGCTTTTAGGGCTTCCAAAGCAGTTCATGTTCAGAATAAGTTCCTCACTCATGAAAATATTTTGCTAGAGGAGCACATCACCACCCTCAGGAGCGTCATCCATAAATTGAATTATTTACTAGAGCTAAAGTGTGATGCTTCATCACCACCACCTTCATCGTCTTCACCACCAAAGAATACTTGAGTAAACGGGTATGGGCACTCCCCTTGGCTTGAGCCAAGCTTGGGGGAGGTGCCTCGGTATCGCATCACCATCACATTTTACCTTTGATTTTTTATTTTGATCCATAGCTTTTGCGTGATTTAGTTGAATAAAAGTTTAGTATGATCTATTTTCGAGTGTTAGTTTCATGATCTATCAACCTATGTAATCGAGTGTGAGTTATATAATAAAGTTTAGTTTGAGCTTTTGTCTCTTTACTTTCTTGTTGCAATCATGATAAAAGAAAATAATGAAAAATATCATATGCTAATCTTATGGTGAGTAATGACATCACATAAAGAAAATTATATGTGGTAAAATTTATTGGAGATTGGCAAACATAGCATTAGTCAATGATGCAATTCATGAAAGAATTAATTAGGGAAGAGAAGATTCGCATGCAAATACACTACCATGGACATCTTTTATGATTGTGAGTCCCCATTAAATATTATATGCCAAAATTGTTGACGTTGGACAAGGAAGACAACATAATGATTTATGCTTGTTCATATTCACATAAAAGTTATATTGTCATAGATCCGACAACATGTGGTGCTTTCTCAATCTCTTTACTAACCAAAAATTCCGCACTAAGTAGAGATACTACTTGTGCATCCAAAAAACCGAAACCTAAACTCATGTTTACGAGTCCACCATACCTAACTATGTATTGAATAAGATCCTTCAAGTAAGTTGTATCGGTGCATCAAGGAAATAAAATTACTTCTAAACGTGTTGGATCAATTAGTGTAAGAGGAAATTGAGCCTTGCACGAACTTGTGATGGCAACGTAATAAAAGTGACAGACTGCATAATAAAGGTTGCTATCATAAGAGGCAATACAACATGACTTTCTTTTGCGCTAAGGCATTTGGCATACAAATTAAAAAGCGCATGACAACCTCTACTTCCCTCTGTGAAGGGCCTATCTTTTACCTTTATGTATTTATTTTTATGCAAGAGTCAAAGTATTCTTCCCTATTCCTTTTTATTTTTCTCATTTTGCAAGCATCATGTGGTGAGGAAATATCTAGGCACATATATCCAGTTGGATATGAGTGAGCATGAGTTATTATTGTTGACATCACCCTTGAGGCGAATACATAGGGAGGCGAAACTATAATCCCCTATCTTTTATGTGTCCGGTTGAAACTATTTGCTCATGGGTATGATGTGAGAGTTAGCAATCATAGAATACTAAATGATGGTTGAGTATGTGGACTTGCCAAAAGGCTCCTACATGAGACCCTACCTCAAAATATGATGAATTGTAGTTGCAAAGTTGACTAAGAACATAGTTTGTGGTTTCCAATAAGGTTTATGCTTAATACTTCCATGTTGTGATGAATTGTTACTTGATCATAAGAGGTTATATGATGTTGTTATGAAATAAAAGTTTTGTGTTTGTTGTTGTTATAATAATAAGCATGATGCTACTATGTCTGTATTTTGTTTTTATCGACACCTCTCTCTCAAACCATGTGGACATGTTCTTCGATATCGGCTTTTGCTTGAGGACAAGCGAGGTCTAAGCTTGGGGGAGTTGATACGTCCATTCTGCATCATGTTTTCCTACTGTTATTTATAATGTTTTTATGCATAATAATGCTTTGGGGAGTAATTATAATGAATTTTCTCTCATAATTTGCAAGGTTTACACAAAGAGGGGGAATACCAACGGTTGGAATTCGGGACCTGAAAAAAGCATGTCAAAGATACCTATTCTGCACATCCTCAATGGAGCTGAAACTTTACGGATAATTTTTGTGGAATAATTGAAAAATAATGGACCAGAAAACTACCGGAGGGGGCACCTGGTGAGGAACACCCACCAGGGCACGTCAGGACCCCCAGGCACGGCCTGGTGGGTGGTGCTCAACCCAGCCCACCTCCGAAGCCCATCTTCTGGTATAAATTCTGGAAAAAACTAGAAAATATTAAGAAGAGGATTTTCGGGATGAGGCGTCGCCGTCTCAAGGCGGAACTTGGGCAGGAGCACTTTTGCCCTCCGACGGAGCGATTCTGCCAGGGGAACTTCCCTCCCGGAGGGGGAAATCGAAGCCATCATCATCACCAACAACCCTATCATCTTGGGGAGACCATTCTTCATCAACATCTTCAAAAGCACCATCTCCTCTCAAACCCTAGTTCATCTCTTGTGTTCAATCTTTGTATCGGAACCTCAGATTGGTACCTATGGGTGACTAGTAGTGTTGATTACCTTGTGTAATTGATTGCTATATGGTTTATTTGGTGGAAGATTATATGTTCAGATCCGTTAAGCTATTCAATACACCTCCGATCTTGAGCATCATTATTATTTGTGAGTAGTTACCTTTGTTCTTGAGGTCACGAGAGAAGTCATATTGCAAGTAATCATGTGAATTTGATATGTGTTCGATATTTTGATGATATGTATGTTGTGATTCCCTTAGTGGTGTCATGTGAACGTCGACTACATGACACTTCACCATCCTTGGGCCTAAGGGAATGCATTGTGGAGTAGTTATTATATGATGGGTTGCTAGTGTGACAGAAGCTTAAACCCTAGTTTATCCGCTACTTCGTAAGCAGCTGATTTGGATCCACATGTTTAATGCTATGGTTAGACTTTCTCTTAATACTTTTCTAGTAGTTGTGGATGCTTGTGAGGGGGTTAATCATAAGTAGGTTGTTATTTCAAGTAAGAATGACACCTTAGCACCGGTCCACCCACATGTCAAATTATAAAAGTACCGAACACAAATCAAACCAACATGATGAAAGTGACTAGATGAAATTCTCGTGTACCCTCAAGAACACTTTGCTAATCATAAGAGATAGTTTTGGCCTGTCCTTTGCCACAAAAGGATTGGGCTACCTTGCTCCACCTTACCTATTATTACTGTTACTTGCTCGTTGGAAATTACCTTGCTATCAAACTACTTGCTACTTACAATTTCCGTGCTTGCAGAAATTACCTTGCTGAAAACCACTTATCATTTCCTTCTGCTCCTCGTTGGGTTCGACAACCAATTCAACCCATCGTACCTCAGCAACAACAACATCTACAATGCCCACATTTTGCGGGACGAGCGCGACGTGTGCCTATCAACCAAGGCCAAAATTCTGGTGTCATTGCTACTGATGCAGCTTCGGTGGTTGTTGTTGTTGCTGCTACTACCGTTGAGAAGAATGAGGTTATGATAAGGACTATGATGGTGATTACGATGATGAGGGGGAGGTTGCTCCACATCAGCCCTAGGGGTAACCACCACCACACGCACCAGGTCGTCCACATGGTTACATTCGCAACGGTAGGGCTCCACCACCCCCTCAGGTATGGGATCATGACCATCTCCCTAAACTTAAATTGAATATTCCAACATTTGAGGGTAGATATGTTCCTGATATATATCTTACTTGGGAGTTAGAAAGGGAACAATGTTTTACATGCTTACAATTTCCTGAGGATAGACGTGTTGCTGCTGGTGTTTGTGCATTCACTAGTTTTGCTTGTGTTTGGTGGTCTGAACATTGTAGAATACATCATGATAATATCCCTACTACTTGGGCTGCTTTGAGAACTGCTATGCATAATCGTTGGGTTCCACCATATTATCAAAGTAAATTGCTTCAAAATTTGTAGCGTTTAAGACAAGTATTTTTTATAGAGGAATATTACCAGGAATTACAAACTGGCATGATTAGATGTGGTATTGTTGAGGAAAATGAAGCTATGCTTGCACGTTTTATGGGTGGATTAAATAGAGATATTCAGACTATTTTACACTATCACTTGTTTATTCCATCTTGCTTGCAAATCTGAACATGAAGTGCAGGATCGACATGCATTGGGCAGAACTAATTTTTCTGTAGGTCGCACTTCATCATCAACGCCACGGATCTCATCTACTTCCACATGTCCTACTATGGCACCGCCTATTTCATCCACCAACTCCAATAGAGATACCAGGAATCAGGCACCGCCACCAGCCTCCAGCAAGGGCACACCTTCAGGGCCTACACAGATCTCTTCTTCATCCATGGCATCTATAGGGCAAACACATGAGGTTATATGTCGTTGTTGCAAGGGTAGAGGTCACTTTGTGAGAGAATACACATCCAGGCATGTGATGATTGTTACTGAGGATGGTGGATATGCCTCCGCTAGTGATTATGATGAGGAGACTTTGGCTCTTATTGCAAGTAAAGAACGGGGTGCCAAGAATACTGAACAAGAGACACACTACATGGTTGATGACTATGCGGACATGTATGAAAGTTTAGTTGCTCAACGGGTTCTGAGTGTGTAGGTTACACAGGCTGAGCAAAATCAGAGGTACAACTTCTTCCATACAAAGGGAGTTGTGAAGGAGTGTTCTGTTCTCACCACCAGATGAAGGGAGTTGCAACAAGTTGGCAAGCATGTAAATGGCGGAGAAGTTGTCTCTCACCACGAGGCCACATCCTCATCCATATTACATCCAATGGTTCAACAACAATGGCAAGGTTAAGGTAACATGTATTGTTCGTGTGCACTTTAGCATTGCTACATATTCTGATTATGTTGATTGTGATGTGGTACCCATGCAAGCATGTTCCTTTTTACTTGGTAGACCATGGCAATTTTATAACAATTCCGTACACCATGGTAGGACAAATCAGTATACTCTTGTTCATAAGGATAAAAATATAACTTTGCTTCATATGTCTCCTGAACATATTATGAAAGATTACATTGCTAGATCTAGTAAATCAAAATAGGAGCAAAGTGAGAGTGAAAATCATATTGTGGCAAAGGAATTTGTGCAACATAATAAGCCTGATAAACAATCATCTAGTGTTGCATCTGAAATAAAACTAAAGAGTGGTTGTTTACTTGCCACTAAATCTGATATTACTGATTTGGATGTTACTACATATGTTTGCTATGCTTTTGTATGCAAAGAGGTATTATTTTCATTCGAGGACATGCCTGCCACTTTGCCTCCTGTTGTCACTAACATTTTGCAGGAGTTCGTTGACGTCTTTCCACAAGACGTACCACCGGGATTACCACCTATTCGAGGGATTGAGCATCAAATTGACTAAATCCCCAATGCATCACTACCCAACCGTGCACCATACCATACCAATCCAGAGGAGATGAAGGAGATTATGCGTCAACTACACGAGCTGCTCGACAAAGGTTATATACGTGAATACCTTAGTCCTTATGTTGTTCCTATTATTCTAGTGCCTAAAAAGGATGGCCCATCGCATATGTGTGTGAATTGTAGAGGCATTAATAATATTACTATTCATTATCGTCATCCTATTCTTAGGCTAGATGATATGCTTGATGAATTAAGTGGCTCTACAATTTTCTCCAAAGTAGTTTTGTGTAGTGGATACCATCAAATTCGTATGAAATTGCGAGATGAATGGAAAACAATGTTTAAAACTAAGTTTGGTTTATATGAGTGGTTCAAGCCTTTTGGGTTAACTAATTCACCTAGTACTTTCATGAGATTAATAAATGAGGTTTTACGTGCTTTCATTGGACGATTTTTGGTAGTCTATTTTGATGATATACTAATTTATAGTAGATCTTTGGCGGGACACTTGGAACATTTACGTGATGTTTTTATTGCTCTACTTGGTGCATGTTTGTTTAGTAACCTTGGGAAGTGCACTTTTTGCACCGACCGAGTATCTTTTCTTGGCTATGTTGTTACTCCACAGGGAATTGAAGTTGATAAAGCCAAGATTGAAGCTATTGAGAATTGGCCGTAGCCCAGAACCGTCACACAAGTGAGGAGTTTTCTTGGCCTCGCTGGTTTCTATAGACGTTTTGTGAGGGATGTCAGCATCATTGCTGCACCTCTAAACGAGCTTACAAAGAAGTATGTGCCTTTTGTTCGGGGTATCGCATAGGAAGAAGCCTTCACGGTATTGAAATATAAGTTAACACATGCTCCTTTACTCCAACTTCCTGATTTTAATAAGACTTTTGAGCTTGAATGTCATGCTAGTGGAATTGGATTAGGCGATGTGTTATTACAAGATGGTAAACTTGTTGCATACTTTTCTAAAAAATTGAAAGTGCGTTATATCGACTTGAGGGGGTGAATAGGCGATTTTTACAAATTCATCACTTGAGGAATGTCTACTTGGGGAATTTGAAATTTGATGAATACCTAGCAGCGGAATAAGTACTCAAGTGCATGAGAAACATAGAAATAGCATAGTCATCATGATGAAATAAAGCATGCACAGATTACAGGTAGCGTGATACAGGATAAGCACATGAGGAACAAGGTAACTTGAAGAATTTGAGGTGAGGAAATTGAGAAAGTATTTAGTTAAATTCTTCGAATAGTAACAATCAATTTCATCAACAAGTATATGAGGAAATGAAAGGGTTGAGGAAATAGAACCAGGTATCTCGATGTAGATAATGGTTTGATGACCCAGTTCCAACTGCTGTGATAGTCGTACATCTGGTTTGGAGCGGCCTGATATTTAATAGAGAGGACACACAGTCCTTACCGTATTCTCCTTGAGATAAGGTCACAAAGTCCTCGCCCAACAATCGTTGTAAGTTTTTAGGGTAGACTTACAAAATCCTCACAAAGTGGTCACAAGGCGATCCACAATTGACTACTGGATGCTCTAGACCAAGGTCACTCCGTGATCCCCAATTGACTACAGGATGCACTAGACCATGACGCCTAACTGTCTAGAAGATACACAGTCTTCAAAGGTAACAAGTGTCGGTTCCACACAGGAACAATCTCTTGAGTGATGCTCAATCACTTTGGGTTTGGTGGTTTGGATTTGGGTTTTTCCTCACTGATGATTTGATACATCTCCAACGTATGTATAATTTATGAAGTATTCATGCCATGTTTACAATAATTATATATGATTTTGGTATGATTTTATTAGAACTAACCCGGACTGACGTTGTTTTCAGCACAACTACCATAGTGTCCTTTTTTGTGCAGAAATAAAAGTCATCGAAATGGGCTGAAAATTTAGTATGATTTTTTGTGGACCAAAAGAGACCCCCGAAGCATTGGAGCTGAGCCAAAAGATCCATGAGCAGGCGACAAGCCTGCCAGGCGCAGCCAGGGGGTGGCCACGCCTAGCAGGCTTCTGACTCCCTCGTGGCCCCCCTTGATGTGAGATCGATGCCAAAAATTCCTATAAATCTAGAAACCATCGAAAAGAAACCTATATCGGGAGTTTCGCCGCCGCACACCTCCAGAGCCACGAAAACCCAATCTTGGCCCTCTCCGGCACCCTGCCAGAGGGGGTCACCATCACCGGAGGTCATCTTCATTGTCCCAGAGGGGCCATCAACACCATGGAGGCCAAGGACCAAAGGGAGAACCTCTCCCCACAGAGGGGGAGGCCATTGAGGAGGAAGAACAAGGGGGAGAACCTCTCCCCCTCTCTCCCGATGGTGCCGGAGTGTCATCGGTGGAACCATCGTCGCGGTGATCGTCTTCATCAACATCACCTTATTCATCACCATCCTCATCTCCTTTTAGCGGTCCACTCTTCTGCACCTCGTTGTAATCACCTACTTGAACATGGTGCTTTATGCTACATATTATGATCCAATGATGTGTTGCCATCCTATCATGTTTTGAGTAGATTACTTTTGTCCTTTGGGTTGATTGATGATCTAGATTGGTTTGAGTTGTATGTTTATTTTGGTGTTGACCTATGGTGCCTCCCGTGCCGTGCACACATGAAGGATTCTCGTTGTAGGGTGTTTCAATACGTTCATGATTCACTTATAGTGGGTTCCTTGAGTGACAAAAGCATAAACCCGAGTAAGGGGGTTGTTGCGTATGAGATAAAGGGGACTTCGTGCTTTAATGCTATGGTTGGGTTTTACCTTAATGATCTTTAGTAGTTGAGGATGGTTGCTAGAGTTCCAATCATAAGTGCATATGATCCAAGTAAAGAAAGTATGTTAGCTTATGCCTCTCCCTCATATAAAATTGCAATAATGATTTCCGATCTTGTTAACAATTGCCTAGGATAATTTCGCACACCGACCCATCATTATTCCATACTCGCTATTTGTAATATATTTTAATATTATGATAAAATCACCTATATTTATATTTTAGTTCTCCGTTATCATGCAAAGCTATCATCTTCATACCCACAACGTAGTTTTATTTCTCGTTTCTAGATGGAAGCAAACGTTCGGTGTATGTAGAGTCATATCGGTGCCAGATAGGACTTCAGAGAATATTGATCTTACCTTTAGCTCCTTATGGGTTCGACACTCCATACTTATCACTTCCACCTTTGGAAATTGCTATGATGATTCCTTGCACTTGGGGTTTATCAAGCTCTTTTATGGCGTCGTTGCCGGGGAGCAATATCATGGGGTTGATATTCTCGTGTATGGTTGTTTGCTTTATTCACTAAATAGATTGTGTTTTCCCTTTTTACTTTCTATAGTTGTGGATGAAACAAACCAAAAAAAATAATGAAAAATACAAAAAGAGTTACTTGCCTCTTATGCCTAAGAAGTTTTTCAAAAAGAGAAGTGATTGGAAGGTTGTGCATTGGAGAAGTGAGGGTCGACCTTGAACACTTGTGTTCATGCTCATTGAAACAATGTAGAATTTTTCATGGAAGGTTCTGAAAAATAATTATCACCTTGTATATATCATTGTATGATAAAAATAATGTGTCAAAATTTGCTTTTAGATTGCTTGTTTGGTGTGTGCAGTGCAAAAACAGAAACTTTGGCTGTAGTGTGTGAATTTACGTTTTTTACTAGAACATCAAAAGTTTTTGAAATTTTTACACAGTACTTATATAAAAAAATTGTCCTAAATTTTCAGGGTTGTTTGAGTTATATAAGTATACGAAGTGTCTAGATAACTACAGATTGTTCTGTTTTTGACAGATTCTGTTTTCTATGCATTGTTCTCTTATTTTTATGAATCTATGGCTTGTATCGGGGGGTATGAGCCATGGTGAAGTTGGAATACAGTAGATATAATGCTAATATGAATTTGGAATGAGTTAAATACAGTACTTAAAGTATTAATTTGCTTTATTATATTAACGGGTCTCACGAGGTTTTTGTTAAGTTTTGTGTGAATGAAGTGAAGATCGAGGAGGTATCGATATAAGAAGAATACAGAGAGAGAAGAGTTCAAGCTTGGGGATGCCCAAGGAACCCCAAGTAAATATTTCAAGGAGACTCAAGCACCTAAGCTTGGGGATGCCCCAGAAGGCATCCCATCTTTATTCTTCAACAATTATCGGTATACCTCGGTTTTTGTTTTGTTCACATGATATGAGTCTTTAATGTTTGTCTTTTCCCTTATGCACCCTTGTAGTATGAGTTAGTCCTTGTAGGATTTGTAGAATGCTCTTTGTGCTTCCCTTAAATCTTTTGAGTATGGCTTTATAGAATTCTCTTTGTGCTTCACTTAAATCTTTTGAGTATGGCTTTGTTGAATGCTTCATGCGTTTCACTTAAATCTTTTGAGTATGGCTTTATAGAATGCTTCGTGTGCTTCACTTATATATTTTGAGATTGGATATTGCTTAATATATATTAATTGTAGAATGTTCTATTAAATCCACTTATATCTTTTAGAGTGTGAATAAAATGATCATCGCAATTTGGCTTGGAAGAGTATCATTGAAATATCATGCCTAGCTAAAAAGGCATTAAAGAAAGACGCTTCTAGGGAGACAACCCAACACTTTTACTTTCTGTTTTTCTGTTTTCACATGATTAAGATGTTGTAGTAATCATGTTTTGTGCCTTTTATTTCAATAAAGTGCCAAGTAAAGCCTTTGGGATAAAGTGGATACTTGCTTGTTTCATTCTGTGCAAAAACGGAAAGTTTTGCGTCCAGTATATGAAATATCTGATTTTACTGGAGCGTCAAAAAGTTCTGAAATGTTTACACAACATATATGTGAAAATTCCTTGAGTTTTACTTTTTTTTTAATTTTTAGAGTCAGATAAGTATGGTGATCATTCAGATCTTTACAGACTGTTCTGTTTTTGACAGATTCTATTTTGCATGCATAGTTTGCTTGTTTCAAGTGTTCCTATAGCTTATATTGAGTAATATAAATGGTGGAAATTATGGAATGCATTAGGTATCATGTGGTAACAATTATGTATCTTCTCTTGACAGTACCTAAGTGAATGATCTACCTTTATTACACTAACCCTTCTCACAAAGTTACGTTAAGTTTTGTGTGATTGAAGTTTTCAAGTTTTGGGTGAGACACCGATATGAGGAGAATAAGGAGTGACAAGAAACTAAGCTTGGGGATTGCCAAGGAACCCCCAATGTAATATCCAATTAACACTCAAGCATCTAAGCTTGGGGATGCCCCGGAAGGCATCCCCTTTCGCCTTCAACACTATCGGTATATCTTACTTGGAGCTATATTTTTATTCGTCACATAATATGAGTTTTTCTTGGAGCGTCATTTTATTTTGTTTTCCTGTGTTAGGTGTTATTTATAATCTTGTTTTTCAATAAAAATTTCCAAGAATTGCCTTAGGATGCTTGCTTTGCATGTTTAATGTGTGTTGTGTAAAAAACAAAAAGTTTTGTTGTAGTGTTTGAATTTTCATATTTTACTGGAACGCATAATGTTTCTGATCCAGTGATCGCCCGGCCGTGCCGCTTCTCCATACAGCGCCCGCGCCGCTCAAGCCATCGCCGCGTGGTCATGCGCTTGTGCCAGCTCTGCAGCGCCGCCTGCTAGTCGTGGCCGTCTCAATATCGACCTCGCACTGCTCGTTGTTCTGCTCTTCCGCGTCTCTCTGTGTGCCCGCCTTGCTTGCACAGATCAACTTGAGCCGGCCGCCGGTTGAGCTGCCACCGTACGCGAGCCTGTCTCCGCCATGGCTCCGCCTCCCGCAGCTGTCATGCATCGCTTGCTTCGCTGTCGCGCGCCGTCTTCGCTGCCTATTGCGCCTGACCCCGAGCCGGCCCACGTCCATGCCTCACCCTAACCAACACACTTGCACGCCCATCATGGTTCATTCCTCTCCACCGCCGCCTTGAGCAAACCCGCATGGGTCCCCTCTGGCCAGTCGTTTCTCGCCCTTGCTAGATGTCGGCTCTCTCCTCGTCTGTTGGTACACTGCCCGAAGGAAGATATAATAAAGACAAAGGCCGCCTTGTCGTTGCGGTTGCATCCAGCATTGAGCCGCCCCGCGTTGAGTGCCCTGTGTTTGCAAGCCGCCGCTGCGCAACCTGTTTTTTCTGTCGGTGTCGTACGGGTATGGACACACGCGAGGAACCAAGGACAAAGGAGTTTTTTACTGGGTAAAGAGCAAAAAGTGAATTGATGTCGTCGTTTTCTCACGACAGATGCCATAGGGTAGCTTATCGGTGGTGTTGGGGCCATAGGACGCCGATGGGCTCTGGGTGCGAGATTGGGTACAAGAAGGTGGAGACACGCGGTGTACCCAGGTTTGGGGCACTCCGTGGGAGGTAATGCCCCTAGTCCTGCTTGGATTCGTTGGATGGGTGGATAAGTATACAGAGGTGCTCCTAGAGCTGTGTTCGGAGGAGGAAGAAAGGAGCAGCCGGCTTGTCTCCCTCCGCTACTCGGAAGGGTATGAGAGCTCCCTATGTGTGTGTTCTTGATCGGGGGTTCCGTCCCCGTTGCATGGGGGCTCGGGGGGGTTATAGGCCAACCCCCCGGCTCTTACAATATGATTTAGGTACAAGGGTGGAGGGACCCGGATGGCAACCTCCCCGCTTGGCCAGGGGGTCCCGCGGCTTGTATCGTCTCGTCGTGGGCGGGGCCCGCCACCGAGCGGTTCCATCCCTGCTGGGACCCGCCGTCGGGCACCGCGATTGGCCCTCCCCCACATGTCCCGGCACAGGCCGCCCGGGGAGGCGTCACTTAGCGCCAACCGGCCAAGGTTGTCGGTACAGCCGGCGGCACTGTAGCCACACCGGGGCAGGCACTCGAGTAGCGGAGGCATGCTGGAACTGTTCCCTGTCCAGTCGCGCTCACTGAGGTCAGCGGGCCGGACGGATGGACTGTAGCCATGCGGGACGGTGCGTCAGTGACCACTGTGGCGACAGGGTCACTCGCCGCCAGTCACGTTGCGCTATCATACCTGTAGACAGGGAGACGGGACAGGGCGTGTCCGTCCCCAAGTCAATGGACAGCCCGGCTTGTGGGCAGCCGGCTGCTTGGCCAGCCGGGCGGGAGCACGCCCGGCCGCTAGACCAGCCGGGCGAAACACCAGCCGGAGACGGCTCGTGTGGTGTGTCCCCAGCCAGCCTCGTCGAGCCGACCGATTGGTTTTTCTTCAAAGCGGAGAGGGGAGGACCCCGTTGCTTTGGCCTACCCGGGGATATAAACCCCGTTAGTAGCCCCCGAAGCCGGCGGGGGCCCATGTCCGGCGGACGGTGGGGTGCCGGTGGCTTCCCCCTAGTCTAGCCTGCCTCCAGCTCGAAGGTGAAGGGGCAGCCGGGCCAGCTGCAGGACCCGACGCCTCGGGTTCTGGCACGTCACTCCGGGGCACGCGTCGGCACGCGACCTGCCACGTGGTGCGTAATGATGCGCTGGGCCCCACGCATGTGGGGAGACGGGACGTCGCCCAGGCCTAGTCCGGTAGGGCCCAGGAGTAGCCTAGTAGGCCTCGGGGCCGGGGCCGGATCCCCCGTGCCCCGATACGGGCGTTATGGCCCGAAGTGACCTACTCGTGCAGGATTTCGAGGGAACGTGGGCGCAGACGATCCCACGTCCCCGGTCGTGTCCTCCCCTATAAAGGGGAGGGAAGGGCATGGGGTGAAGGTACCCGCACCCCACTTGCCCCCTTGCAGCCCTTATCGCCATTGCTCCTCGCTTCCTGACCTCGCCTCTCCTCATGCTGCCGTGCTCGAGCCCACGCACGCGCCCGCACGCAGCCCCACCGCTGAGATGGCCAATGGACGCGGTGGCAGCTGGGGGATCCTTTGTCATTGATGCCGATATTGAGGAGCTGCGCAAGGCGCGGATGAGGGTCCCGCGGAAGAGGGTGTGGACTCCTCCGGGGAGGCCGACGAGCCGGCGGGGTCGCGAGGCGGCGCTCCCAGCGGAGCCGGAGGGTACGGAGCAGCCGGGGGACCCGGCGGAGCGGGTGAGTTCCCTCTTGGTCCCACCATCCGCGATTGGACGGATGACAACGAGGATGATGATGATGAGCTTATGATCCTCGATGGACCTCCTCCTGTAGTGCGCCCGGACCAGAGGAGCAAGGAGCGCCCGCTTCAAGGCCCGGCCGCCAAGCCGGCCGGCAGGGGAAAAAGGCCGGCCTAGGAGGGGTCGGCGGCTCCACCGCCCGACCCAAAGCGGGTCAAGGTGGCTGCGCGGAAGCTGCCGCCTCGCGCCAAGCGGGCCCTGCCCCTCGTCATCGCATAAGTCCTCTATGCTTCTCCCTTGTTTTTTTCTGTTTTCGTCTTATGAGTTGGTCGATGACCGGGGCTTGGATGCTGCAGTGACCCCATCGAGCTCCAAGAGGAGGGGGCGCCCGATGAGCAGGCGGACGTCGCCAGCTGGCTGGCCCGTGAGCATGCGGCCACCCAGAGGGAGGAGAAGAGGAGGCTCGCAGAGCTGCGAGCCTCCCGGTCCGGCACGCGGGGAGGGGCCGTATGCTCCGGAACTTCAAGCGTCCGGCGGCATAGAGGGGCGACCGAGCCGCCGCGGGCCTCGGACTCAGCGGCGAAGTCCACCCGCATGTCAAGACCCCCTCCAGCGAGCCGCGAGATGCGGCCATGGATCTGCCGCCGCCCCCGCCTGCACGGGAGACGGTGACGGAGCCGGCCCCTGAGGTGGCTCGGCATGAAGTGCCAGAGGTAACCTTGCCAACTCTCGAGCCGACCCGGGAGGAGGTGATCCCGCCGGCTCCGGAGGCACCGTCGGAGGCGCTGTCGGAGGCGGTCGTTATGAAGGTGGGGCGGCCCTCCGGCGCGACCGATGCGCTGGAGCGGCCGGCAGGTGAGGCAGCGACGGCGTCCGGCGGGGGCCGGCGGGAGGCGACTCCCGGTCCCTCACCGTTATCAACCCGCCCCCAGCGGCCGGACCCGCGGCGAGCCCGGGCGATAGCGGCGACCGTGCTCGGCGAATCCTGCGGTCAATGCAGGAGGTCAGCCGAGACTGGGAGGCGCTGGCGAACGTGTCGGTCCTACTGGCGCCTCCGGAAGGCAGCTCGGTCCCCTTCTTTGGGGATCTGGGGAGTGTCCTGGACCGGTGCCGGCAGGAGCTGGCCCGGTTCGCGGAGGCAGCAGACACCGCCCTTCGGCGTGCTGAGGTAAGCTTCTCCTTCCGTCTTTAGTATTTTCAGTGGGGGCACGCAAGCGCACCCACTGGGTGTAGCCCCCGAGATGCGGGCCGGCTGACCGGCTGACGAGTAGCCGGGCCGGATCTCCTTCGAGCGCGTTTTTGACGTTCTCCCCCTTTTGCAACAGGAGGGAGCCTCCCTATGCAAGAAGCTCTTCGCATAGGCGGTCGCCATCGACAACTGCGGCAAGTACGGCTTCTACCGTCTGGAGGAGGAGTTGGCCCGTGTGCAAGGTGAGTTGCATTTTGCGGGTGGAGGTGTGTAGCCCCCGGGAGTCGGCGGTTTTACGCCTGTTTTACTGATGTTATCATTGTTACGCAAGCGAGCTGGCCGCCCTTCGGGAGGAAAAGACCGGGCTTGCCGCCGAGCGGAACCGGCTGGCGCGGGATGTCTAGGCGGCCGCGCAGGAGACGGACCGGCTGGCCATGCTGCTAGTTGACGGCGAGGCGGTCCGTGACCGGCTCAAGGCTGAGGCGGCGAAGGAGGTAGCGGCCCGGGAGGCAGCTGACACCGCCTTGAGGACTACCGCCCTCCAAGGTGAGGTGACCCGCCTCGAGAAGTCGCTCGAGAAGGCCAAGGGCTCTCTTGCCGCCTCGGAAGCGGCTCGGGCGGCCAAGCGGACGGTGGCGCTCAACTTCGCCATCAGTGCGAATGATGCGATCGAAGGTAAGCACTTGTTTCTTTCTTTTTCGATTGGTTGCCTTTTGCTTGCCGCCTCTTTGTGCTTCATCTGGTTTTCCTTCTCTTCTTCCCTTCTTCCCCTCAGTGCGGTTCCCGGAGACCCATCACTGCGCCGCGCGGGCCGTTGAGGAGCACCGGGAGCACCTCCAGGGGTACGTCCGCTCCACTGATGAGCATGCCCCATGGGATGTGGACGAGATCGGGCTCGCCGTCGAGATGCACATGACCCATCTCGGGCAGAGCATGGAGTGGCTCAAGACCGCCAGCAAGGAGGTCATCGCCGCGCTATGGCCGGGCCGCGGAGGAGCTCCGACGCATCGCGTGGCGCTGTGGCTTGAGCACGCCGTCCCCCGCCTCGAGGCCTGGAAAGCCTCGGCTGCCCGAGCTGGAGCGCAGATGGCGCTTCGGTTCGTCACTTCATGGTACCGAGGGGTGGACCTCGCCCGACTAGCGATGATGCGGGACGTGCCGGCCGTGGAGCGGGAGGCTCGCGAGCCGGCCCTCGTCTTGCGGGCGAACAAGCTCGCGTCATATGTCGACACGGATGAGTTCCTGTCGCCCCTTGGAGAAGACGGCGAGCCGTTGCCCGAGGACTCCTTCGGCATCCCCCAGGGCCTGGACGATGCCGAAGTTGCCGACGAGAGAATCGACTCGGGCGGCGAGACCGAGGAGGCCGCTGCGAAGGGCAAGGCGGCCGACCCGAAGGCTGCGAGCACCTCCGGGACGAGGACCGAGCCGCCTCTCGATGTGCCGGCTGGCGACGCGCCGGTGGCTTGAGCCCCCGAGCATCTTCCTGTTTTGCTCTGTCTTTTTCTTCTTTCCTGCACTTTGAACTTGGATTCGATCCACCTACTAGGGGTGTGTATGTAATGAATTGAACGCCGGCCGTGGGACATTTTGCTTTACGTTATGAATACTTTGTGTTTTATGCCTTATGAATCTTGCCGCCTCCACCTTACCCCTTTTTCACCCGCCACGACCCTTTGCACTTCTACTCCGTTTCCCCTTTGGCCTCAGCCCCGCCAGCCCAACAGCCGGGAGCCGGTCTGTGGCTGGGTCGAGGCGTCCGCCTCGACGGAGCTGTTTCAAAACTTAGGAATCACGGAGGTTTTTTTGGGGGTAAGTGAAGCGGCTAGAGATGCGGCAAGGGTCTAGCTTGGCCTAGAAAAGATCCCTTCCCGTTTCGACCTTTGGTGCGAGCCGAACCTTGCCGCCTCGAGGCCCCGTCAACCGGACAGCCGGGTGCTGGTCTGTAGCTGGAAAGGATGGGGAGGCTTGGCCGGCTCGCATTTACTTAGTCTTTTCTGCGGAGAGACACTTCTAGGTCCAGCCGGCTAGCCCCCGGGCCTGGGAGCCGGTGAGTGTGGAAAGCTTTGAGATAAACGAAACGGGGCATGCCCCAAGAGCCAGCTTGGGACGCCCATTGCATTCATAAGCCCGAAAGGACGGGGATACATACATAAGTTGGTTTTTCCTTAGCAGTAAAACGGGTGCAGGAGTGCCGCGTTCCATGGACGCTCCGTTTCTTTGCCGGAGGCGTCTCTCTTGCGCTTCTGTGGCTTCTGGGTGTCTATTAGATAGTACGCATTGTTGTGTAGCGCCTTGCTGACGATGAACGGGCCCTCCCATGGGGAGGACAGCTTGTGCTGATCAGCGGTTCGTTGGATCCGTCTGAGGACTAGGTCCCCCTCGCGGAATGAGAGCGGACGGATCCTCTTGTTGTGATAATGCCGGAGCTTCTATTGGTAGATTGCCATCTGGCTCAAGGCTAGCTCGCGAGCCTCCTCGAGCAGGACGACGTCGTCTTCTCTTTCTTCCTTGGCGTCCTTCTTCGTGTATAGGGCGACCCGAGGCGAGTCGAATTCGATGTCGGTGGGGATGATCGCCTCGGACCCATACACGAGAAAGAACGGGGTGTAGCCGGTTGAACGGTTAGGGGTGGTCCTGAGACTCCAAAGGACGGCCGGTAGCTTGTCAATCCAGCAGTCGGCCGACCTGACCAGCGGAGTCACAAGCCGGGGCTTGATGCCGGATAGGATGAGGCCGTTTGCCCTCTCGACCTGGCCGTTTGATTGCGGATGAGCGATGGAGGCCAGGTTGAGACGGGTCCCTTGCTTGGAGCAGAAACGCGCAAGCGCACCCTTGGCAAAGTTGGTGCCGTTGTCGGTGATGATGCTGTGGGGGACACCATAGCGTAGTGTAATGTCATTGATGAACCGGACGGCCGTGGGGCCGTCCAGCTTCTTGATGGGTCATGCTTCGATCCACTTGGTGAATTTGTCCACGGCCACCAGCAAGTGCATCATGCCGCCTCGAGTGGTTTTGAAGGGGCCCACCATGTCCAGCCCCCAAACGGCAAAGGGCCACGAGAGGGGGATGGTTTGGAGGGCTGTTGCCGGCAGGTGGCTTTGCATGTTGAAGCGTTGGTAGCCCTTGCACTCGTCAACCAATTTCTTGGCCGCCTCGAGAGTCATGGGCCAATAGAAGCCCTCGTGGAAAGCCTTGGCCACCAGGGTCCGGGAGGCAGTGTCGTGCCCGCACTCGCCCTAGTGGATGTCGAGGAGGATCTCTTGGCCTTTTTATGGCTCGACACACCGCTGGAAGACGCCGGTGGTGCTGCGGTGGACGAGCTCGTTGTTGATGATGCTGTAAGCCGAGGCCGGGGGCTGGATCTGCCTAGCCAGAGCCTCGTCCGGAGGCAGCTCGCCTTGTAAAAGGAACGCCAAGATGGGCTGGGCCCATGAGGGGGCTGCAACGGCAGCCGGCTGGAGAACTCCCGAGGCTGGTTGATCAGCCCTCGGGACCGACTTGCCAGCCCCTAGACCTGCTCGGGAGCCCCCGAGGCTGGTTGATCAGCCCCCGGGCCTGGCTCGTTGACCCCTAGAGCCGTCTGGTCGATGACCATCATGACGACCGCGTCGTCGGGTCCGTTCGCTTCGGGTGCCGCTGGTTTGACCGGGGCCGGCTGGGCAACCGGCGGTTCGAGAGCCGACGACGGAGTTGCCAAGGAGGTGGCCGGTGCCGTTGATGGGCCAGTGGCGCTTGCCGGCACGAAGATTGACTCCGACTCTGGGGAGGGCTTGACCGACGGCTTGAGCAGCCACACGAGAGAGACGCCGGCTGGGATGGCCTGCCGGGTGGAGTCGATTTTTGCCAACGCGTCTGCCGCCTCATTATCCGCTCGGGGGATATGGTGGAACTCGCAGCCCTCGAATGAGCCAGTGATTTGTTGCACGAGGAAACGGTAGCTGGCCATGTTGGCATCCCTAGTGTCCCATTCGCCAGAAACTTGCTGCACCACGAGGTCGGAGTCGCCGAAGCAAAGGATGCGCCTGATGTCGATCTCCTTGGCGAGCTGGAGTCCATGGACGATGGCCTCGTACTCTGCCACGTTGTTGGAGGCGGCAAAGTGGATCTGGAGGGCGTACTTGAGTTGATCACCTTTCCGGGAGGAGAGGACTATGCCGGCACCCAGGCCGGTCCTCATCTTCGAGCCGTCTAAGTGCATTTGCCAATGCGTGGAGTCATAGGGAGGCGGGACGAACTCCGTCTCTGCCCAGTCGACGAGGAAATCCGCCAATGCTTGCGACTTGACGGCGGTTCTTGGCTCATACCAGATCTCGTGATCGGCGAGGATGATCACCCACTTGGCAATCCGGACGATGGAGTCCCGACCGCTCATGATCTCGCCGAGCGAGGCCGTGCTCACCACGGTGATGGTGTGCTCTTGGAAGTATTGTTTGACCTTCCTAGCAGCAAAGTATATGCCGTAACACATCTTCTGGTGGTGGGGGTAGTTCTGCTTGGACACGGAGAGGAGCTCGCTGAGGTAGTAGATGGGCCGCTGGACTGGTAGGGCCTTGCCCTCCTTCGGTCGTTCGACCACCAACACGACGTTGATGACCCAGGTTGTTGCGGCGATGTACACGAGCAGTGGTTCCTTCTCAACTAGCGCAGCCAAGATTGGCGCGCGGGTGAGAGCCTTCTTGAGGCCGCGGAAGGCCTCGTCTGCCTCGTCAGGCTAGTCGAAGGTGCCCGGCTTCTTGGTTTGACCTGGCTCGATGAGAGTCATCTTGCGAAGGAGCCCATAGAGGGGTAGAGCCTTCTCCCCCAGCCGGCTGATGAACCGGCTGAGCGAGGCAAGGCAGACGGTGAACTTCTAGAAGTCGTGGAGCCGGGTCAGCTTTGGCATGCGCTTGATCACGTGGATCTTCTCGGGGTTAGCTTTGATGCCGCGAGCGGACACGAAGAAACCCAAGAGTTGACCGGCAGGAACGCCGAAGACACATTTCTCCAGGTTGAGCTTGACCTTGTATTCGCGCAAGTTCGCGAAGGTCCCCCGGAGGTCGTCAAGGAGGCTGAAGTGCTTCTTGGTTTTGACAACGATGTTGTTGACGTAGACGTGGACATTCTTGCCTATCTGAGGTAGGAGGCACTTTTGCATGCACCGTTGGAAGGTGGCGCCTGTGTTCTTTAGGCCGAAGGACATGGTGATGTAGCAGTACGCCCCAAAGGGCGTGATGAAGGAGGTCTTGAGCCAGTCTTCCGGGTCTAGCTTGATTTGGTGGTAGCCGGAATAGGCGTCCAAGAAGGACAACAAGTCGCAGCCGGTCGTGGAGTCGATAACTTGATCGATCCGTGGCAGGGCGAATGGGTCCTTGGGACATGCCTTGTTCAGGCTGGTGTAGTCGATACACATGCGCCAGGTCTTGTTTTTCTTCAGCACTAGGACTGGGTTGGCCAGCCAGTTTGGGTGGAACACTTCCATGATGAACCCGGCAGCGAGCAGCCGGGCGATCTCTTCTCCTATAGTGCACCGCTTCTCCTCGGAGAAGCGGCATAGGGGTTGCCTGACCGGCTTGACGTCTGGCCGGACGTGTAGTTTGTGCTTGGTGAACTTCCTCGGAACACCCGGCATGTCCTTGGGGGACCACGCGAAGATGTCCCGATTCTCACGAAGGAAGTCGACGAGCTCGCCTTCCTATTTGCTATTGAGGTGGGAGCCGATCGTCACGCACTGAGCCAGGTTGGCCGGGTCGAGCTGGATTTGCTTGGTGTCCTTGGACAGCTGGAAGGAGGCCTCGTCGGTGGATTGCGAGGGAGGAGCCGGCATGGCCGGCTGGATGGCGGCGAGGGCCACGAGCCGGTCGAGCTGCCGCTTCTCCTCGACGATTTTCAGGGCCTCAGCCAGCCGGCTATGGTCTCGAGCGCATTCGAGCGACATCTTGTAGTCGCCCTTGACGGTAATGATTCCCTTGGGGCCCGGCATCTTGAGCATGAGGTAGGCATAGTGCGGGACCGCCATGAAGCTGACTAGAGCCGGCCGACCCAGCAGCGCATGGTAGGGGCTTGCGAGGTCCACGACCTCGAACAGTACTGGCTCGCGGCGGAAGTGGCCGGGTTCGCCGAAGAGGACGTCGAGCGTGATCTTGCCTACAGGGGAGCAAGACTTTCCAGGCATGATGCCGTGGAAAACCGTCCGGCTCGCCTGTAGGTCTTCTATCTTTAGCCCCAGCTTGTGCATCGTGTCGAGGTAGAGGATATTGATGCTGCTACCACCATCTATCAGCACCTGCGTAAAGCGGCAGGCTCGATCCTTGGTGGCGATGGTGGGGTCGACGACCAAGGCGTAGCTGCCGGGATTCGGCATCACCGCGGGATGGTCGGCCTGGCTCCACTGACCGGCTTCTCCGACCAGTGCATGAGATGGGGAGTTGTTGGCATGGTGGCGTTCACTTCACGACGGAGATGGCGCTCCGCGTGCTTGCCTGTCTCTTCACTGGTGAAGACGACATAGCAACCGTCTTGGTTGGGGTACTGGTCGACTAGGCGACTGTTGTTTGGGGCCATTGCCGGCATCGGGGCGGCAGCTTGGACCGGGGTCGGCGCATGGGCTGGCGGCACGGGAGGAGCCGGAAGGCCGTCCCCCCAGGCCAATCGCTGTGAGAAGCTGCACTGCCGGAGAGTGTGTGTGAAGGGTTTGGCCCCCGAGTGATTCTTGCATGGAAGATTGAGCATTTGCTCGAAGGTGAGCTTCGGTTGCCAGGCAGCCTTGCCGGTGCGCTGGCGCTGGCTGGAAGGCTAGGTAGCCGGCTCCTGATCCTCGACAGTGTTGACCTGCCGGCTCCCGTAGCGGGATCCGGCTGGTCATTCTTGCGCTTGTTGCTCTGCGACTGCCGGTTGTCGGCAGCCGTCCGGGCCGCGGCCGGCGTCGTTGTTGCCTTGGCCGGCGGGGCCGTCTTGACCCGAATGGCCGAGTCGGCCGTGGCGTATTTGTCCGCCTTGGTCATGAGTTCGGCCAGCGTGGCCGGCTCGGAGCATAGAAGCTTGTGCTTGAGAGGGGTGCCGTCCCGGCAACCCTTGATGAAGTATTGCACGGCTTGCACCTCGTGCACTCCCTCGCGGGAGTTGCGGAGCTCGGTCCACCGGGTGAGGTAGTCGCGGAGGGATTCGTCCAGCCCCTGAACGCACATAGCAAGTTCATGGAGCCAGCCAGGCCGCTTGTAGGTGCCGGTGAAGTTGCGGACGAAGGCCTCCTCGAAGTTCGTCCACGTGTTGATGCTGCCGGCCACGAGGCTATTGAGCTAGGTGCGGGCCGAGCAGATGAGCATGAGGGGGGCATAGCGGACGGCCACGTGTTTGTTTCCCCTGGCGATGCCCACTGTGGTGGTGTAGTCGATCAGCCAGTCTTCTGGCTTGGCGGCCCCGTTGTACTTAGGGGTGTCCCTAGGGAGCGTGAAGCCCTTCGGGAATGGCTCGGTGCGGATCCGGGGGCCGAAGCAAGTCGGGTCGATCGAACCCTCCTCCTCGAGGAGGGCGGATTGCGTGAGTTGGTTGATGCGGTTCCGAGCATCATCCTTGCTACGAGGGACGCATGGCCCGAGTCAGGCTGAGAGCTTGGGGCAGATGGTGGGCGGCATTGATTACCGCGACCCGTGTTGCGGGGGTGGTGTGTGCCCCCGGCTATGCCGGCTGCCGGATGCCGGTGCTTCGTGGTAGCGGCCGCTACGTGGCGGCTCGTTGGTGCGTCGGCTGCTAACAGTCGGCTGCCCACTCCTCGGCGGCTCAGAGGGCCAAGGGTCGTGCGTATCGACCCGATGACCGGAGATGCGAAGGGGATTAGGAGTACTGCGCCGCCTGGCGGCAGGCAGTTCCCGTGACCTCGCGCTCGGGCCAGGGGCCTTCAGCGGCGGTGCCGCCTGGCGCGAGCTGATGTTGTTGTGCGTCAGCAGCATCGATAAGCTCCTTGATGTGGCGCTTGTGGGCGGCACGTTCTTCGCCCTCCAAGGTGTCCAGTTCCTCGTAGGCCACCTTTAGGGCCCGCAGGTTAGCTACGGGGGTGTCGTAGACGGGCATTTTGCCGTCGAGGATTTCGGCGACAACACGGCCATGGTCACGCACGGCCTCATGCCGGCTGGGCTCGGCGCCAGCCGGGGTAAGGCCGTAAGTGGAGGTGTATTCCCGCTCTGCCGCTTCCATGCGGCGGCGTTTGGCGGCGAGGGCGGTGGCGTCCTCGAAGAGGATGCGACGAGCCGCCTCGAGGTCGGCCGCGGTGGTATCGGGGTTTGCCGTTGGGGCGATCGGGGTGCTCAAGCCCCGGAGGGCCACACCGACCGGGTCGGACGTGCCGACGCGGGCGGCAGCAGCGGTGGCCGTTACCCGCGCCCGTCCGGAGGCGGTGGAGGAGGTGATGGCCATCACCCCCTCACGATCGCGGGACCCGCTGGGGCGGGCCGCAGTGAGTATGCCCATGGCTGTGGGCGGGGCGGCGCAGACGAGTACCCCCGCGGGGTACTCACCCGTGGCCGGAGCCTCAGCAAGGCTGAGCTTGCCGAAGTGCTCGGTCAGCACGTCGATGTCGGCTGCTAGGCCGTCGGAGTCGCCCGCAGGGCGTGTCGCAGCAAGCCCCACGAGCCCCCCATGGTTTCGCCGGGCCGAACGGCGGCGGCGGGGAATGGCAAGAGGTCCCGCCCGAAGCATGAATCCGAGCGGCGCCATGGATGGCCCCACGGTGGGCGCCAACTGTCGTCGTTTTCTCACGACAGATGCCATAGGGTGGCTTATCGGTGGTGTTGGGGCCATAGGACGCCAATGGGCTCTGGGTGCAAGATTGGGTACAAGAAGGTGGAGACACGCGATGTACCCAGGTTCGGGGCCCTCCGTGGGAGGTAATGCCCCTAGTCCTGCTTGGATTCGTTGGATCAGTGGATAAGTATACAGAGGTGCTCCTAGAGCTGTGTTCGGAGGAGGAAGAAAGGAGCAGTCGGCTCGTCTCCCTCCGCTACTGGGAAGGGTATGAGAGCTCCCTATGTGTGTGTTGTTGATCGGGGGTTCCGCCCCCGTTGCATGGGGGGCTCGGGGGGGTTTATAGGCCAACCCCCCGGCTCTTACAATATGATTTAGGTATGAGGGTGGAGGGACCCGGCCGGTAGCCTCTCCGCCTGGCCAGGGGGTCCCGCGGCTTGTATCGTCTCGTCATGGGCGGGGCCCACCGGCCGAGCGGTTCCATCCCTGCTGGGACCCGCCGACGGGCGCCGCGATTGGCCCTCCCCCACCTGCCCCGGCACGGGCCACCCAAGGAGGCGTAGCTTAGCGCCAGCCGGCCGAGGTCGTCGGTACGGCCAGCGGCACTATAGCCACGCCGAGGCAGGCACTCGAGTGGCGGAGGCGTGCTGGAACTGTTCCCCGTTCGGTCGCGCTCACTGAGGTCAGCGGGCCGAACAGATGGATTGTAGCCATGCGGGACGGCGCATCAGCGACCACTGTGGCCACAGGGTCGCTCGCCCCGCCAGTCACGTTGCGCTGCCGTACCTGCAGACAGGGAGACGGGACAGGGCGTGTCCGTCCCCAAGTCAATGGACAGCCCGGCTCATGGGCAGTCGGCTGCTTGGCCAGCCGGGCGGGAGCACGCCCGGCCGCTAGACCAGCCGGGTGAAACGCCAGCCGGAGACGGCTCGTGTGGCGTGTCCCCAGCCGGCCTCGTCGAGCCAGCCGATTGGTTTTTCTTCGAAGCGGAGAGGGGAGGACCCCGTTTCTTTGGCCTACCCGGGGATATAAAGCCCATCAATTGATCTGCGTATTGAAACTTGGTTTGCTTCGTCTGCCTTCATCCGGCAAGAATATCAGGTGCTATTTGCCCTTTATGTTTCCAATACATATTATTTGTCCAAAAAGAATTACTCTGTTTCTTGCAATATTTGTATGTAGGATAATTATTCAAGTGGTATCATACCGCGGAGATGGAGCGCGTGCCAGCATCGTTCTATACTGGTGTTCATCCGTGTTGCGTTGCTCAATGGACGCGCGTAGGCCGCCACCGCCGCGGGCCGGTCTACCTCAACATGTCGGTGTCGTGCCTTCTTGCGTGAGCCGCCCAAGGTATGCACGTGAGCCGCCGTCCCCATGGCCCGGTCTATATCAACAAACGTCACGGCCGTCTCTTACGGTCGCACCGGCTTACAACGCCACGACCGTCTCTTACGATCGCACCGGCTTACAATGCAACGACCGCCTCTTATGGTCGCACCGGCTTACAATGCCACGATCGCCTCTTACGGTCGCACCGGCTTACAACGCCATGACCGCCTCTTATGGTCGCACCGGCTTAACAATACCATGGCGACTTACCATCCGTTTTGGTTTCCAACGTCGTGAGCGACTCACCAATTGCGCCGGCCTACAATGTTGTGGACGTCTCTCGCGGCTGCACCGGTTTACAATGTTGCGGCCATCTCATGACCTCACCGCGACTGACTTCTATGTTTACATCAACACGCCAAGGGCCACGTACACTAGTGCGAGCCACCCAACAGACAGTTCTAAATCGTCGCCCTGTGGTCCAATTTACATTGACATATCGGTGCGGTGTTCGCCTGTATGAGCCACCCGACGGACAGGCGTACAAGTCACCGCTACTGTAGTTTGGTTAAACTCAACAACCAGCCGGGACGAACCATTGACCGGATTATTGAAACAATTCATACGGGATCATCTATAACCCGCCACAGTCAAGTATGGAGAATCTCAAGCTGCCTCTTCGAGTCAACTTAAGACTGGGGGGCTACAGACATGGCGAGACACACTTGGTCATTTTCAATGAGGACCTCTAGTCATTATTGTGCAAAGGTGGATACTTCAACATGGTCACTTGGGGGCTTCCAACCCGCCGGGTTTAGCTTGCTCACCCTTTTTTACCAGCTCTTCAGCCAAAAATAGCACCATCGGGCGACGACTTACAAGATGGCGATCTGCAGGATGGCGGCTTACAAAGAAGTGGCCCATTGGATGATGGCGGGCAAGATGGCGAAAGGTTTAAGGTCACTCAAGAGGACAAGCCGCCACATTGCGAGCTGTTCAAACATGGGTGCACCGCCTTATGAACGAAAGTTTTCAGGTCACTCAAGAGGATGAGCCACCACGTTGCGAGCCGTTCAAACATGGGTGCACCGTTTTATTGATGAAAGATTTAAGGTCACTCAAGAGGATGAGCTGCCATGTTGCGAGCCGTTCAAACATGGGTGCCTTACCTTATTGGTGAAAGATCTTAAGTCGCTCAAGAGGGTGAGCCGCCATGATGCGAGCTGTTCAAACATGGGTGCCATGGACGCCAAAGAGGATGAGCCGCCAGGATGCGAGCCATTCAAACATAGGTACCATGATGCAAGACGGGTCATGGACCAAAGCAAGTGCCAAAGTGGGTGAAGGCCGCCCCCCACTCTTGGTTGTAAGATTGGGTTGTTCCTTCCTGTATGTAGCTACCGCTCGTCCAGGGGTGCAGCAAGCTGTCAACTCACCCCCTTCGAGGGCCTCATACAGCGGCGAGGGAAGCTCTCTCATCTGCTACATACTCTCCGCCAAGTGGCCCGTCATACTCTTAACAAGTGACGTTGTTTAAGGTTCAAACGACAGATTTATGTCACGTGAGAAGTAGCTTATGCGTCGGGGCACTCACCCCATTGTAAATTCTGGTCTATTGCGCCCTTGACAGTTAATCTCGCCTAGAGACCCTGAGTCATGCAAGATTGGCGATCACTCTTGTTAGAGACCCTGCACTGTTAAGCAGCTCAAAGCAACAGTCCCCCCTCAGACGAGCCAGAATATGAGTTTTTGGAAAACAAAAAAGAAGGGAAAGCAAGAACATCATACATTGCAACATACATTGCATCATACATAGCATCATGCATTGCATCATACATTGCATCATATTCACATGTTATGCCGGTTTATCAAGTCGGGTCAGAGTAAGATCATGAAAGAAGAAGCAAGGCTACAACAAATTCTAACATCTCCGGGTTATGCTTTTTCAAGCCGCCCTTACAGCAATGCAGAATATATTATGTCTTATTTATTTTTGTAGGTCTTGTCTCTTAAGATGAGTCGCCGTTAAGTATGATGAAAGAATTTCTGCAGGAACAAATAGATCTTTGATAGCCAAAATGGCTGGATCTTCATCATGGTTTATCATAACCAGTATTAAGTGATTGGGGTTTTATCAAGCCACATTGGAAAGTTGATTATTCTTGAAGAGCCGCCCCATCACATATGACGTTGTGTCATCTAGTTGACCGGTTCTCGGATTTCTTCAATTGTGCTCCGTAGTAATCTACAACACCCATGGATTTATCAAATATATATTTGCCGGGTTGCACCGCAACCGTGAGCAGGGATTTCATGTCAAACACAAAGGAATTATTCTAGGATATTCATTTCGGGTTATATTACAACCACGATCAAGGACTCTTTCAAATCAGATCAATATCAGTTCAAGAGAACTTCTGAGGTGCATTATGATGGGTTATTATCACACAGTCCCAAGTCACCGCAAGCGTGCGACCCTGCACTTGGGGGCTACACTATTTAGATCAAAATTGCTAAAGTTCCAAGTCGTAGCAGGCGTGCGGCCTGGCCCTTGGGGGCTACATTATTCAAGTCCAGTTCATATCAAGTATGAAAGTCCCATGTCGCTACAAGCATGCAACACAACACTTGGGGCTAATGCAAGTTGGTATTCAAATCATTACATTGTCAGCAAGACCCTAGTATCTCAAGGAGATGAGCCGGCCTTTCTATATTTTTCTAAGTCCCAGCCCAGTAATTCTTACTGACCCGACACTAGGGGGCTACACCACTCAGGTAAAAAAAATCAAAGTCCCAAGTCACTGCAGGCATGCGACCCGGCACTTGGGGGCTGCAATATTCAGCTGTTTAAAAGATTATGAGGTCCAAACTGAAGACCCAGCCCATCACATACTGATGAGCCATCCCTTGGGGGCTACACCAGCTGAAGCTTTATAAGGTATAAGACAGTTACAAGTCCCAGGCTGCTGCAAGCATGACAACCCGGTACTTGGGGGCTACACAGTCCAATATGTTATTGCAAAGCACCAAGTCATCATGGATAATCTCGGAGCTTGGGGGCTACAGGTAATATGGACATATCAAAAACTTTGAGAATTTTCAAGATGTTAATTATGGAGTTTAGTTGTTAGACCCGGCATCACCAACATTCATGACCCAGCGTTATCGAAAGATCATAACCCGCCAGAGTTTATATAAGTCGCCCCGCTTCAGAACAATGGGAGTCCGGATCTATGTCATGAGGATTTCTTATTTTCAAGATTTTCATTAAGCCAAAGTATTGGAAGCCGACTCAATGGCATATGGGTATTATGTTCCCAATATTTTTTCAAAGGACACTGACAAGCAAGACGATTTTCAAGACGACTCATTCATATGCAGGAAAGACCCAGATTTCTGGGGAGCCACTTCAGAAGCCGGCCAAAGGAGCAAGCCGGCCACTTAGCATATTTACTATTCCTATTTCATGAGGTTAACATGAATAAATTCAAGCTAACCTGGGGGGCTAATGTCGGGGATATACCCCGCGGTATAACCCGGCCTGGCGACTCACAGGAGACCTGGTCAAGACATGGCGTTTTATTGGTGACCCAGCAGGCAGGTCGCAGGACGACCAGGCCCAAGACTCGGCGTGCAAGCCGGCGCCAGGCAGCTCACAAGAGAAGGCTTAAAGAGAGAAAGACTCCCTCACGAAGGAAACAAGACCCTAATTAGGATTCTAGAGAGACTAGTCCTAATCCTATTCCCAGTAGGACTCTACATGTAAACTTACCCCTTCCACCTATATAAGGAGGGGTAAGGCGCCCCTAGAGAGATAGGTTGAAGAGATTAGAGATAGACATATTAGAGGCTCTCAAGATTAGAGGTAACAAGAAAACACCCTTGTAACCGAGAGATCTTCCTCATGATCAATACCAGACAAGCAGGACGTAGGCTTTTAACTCCATCGGAGGGGCCGAACCTGGGTAAATTCGCGTCTCTCGATTCCGACCAACCCCTCTCAAGCCGCCACATAGTTACGACCGCCCCGAACCTAAAGTCCATTCACCCGGACATCTGCCGTGACAAAACCACGACAGATACCATAATCCAAGCGTTGGTGTGTGAGCTAAGTATCGAAGAATATGTTTCACAGCCTTATGGTGTGATTCCTTCGGTGTTGCTTGGAATCGGGCGCACATTGAAACACTCAGCATAATGTCAGGCCTAGATGCACATAGATACAATAAAGGTCCAATCATGGAGCGATATACCTTCGGATCAAAATCTTTACCATTTTCGTGAGTGCAGAGGTGGCCTTTTGAAGGCATTGGAGTTTTGACGCCTTTGCAATCTTGCATGTCGAATTTCCTCAGTACATCCTTGAGGTATTTCTCTTGAGAGATGAAGATGGCATTGTCTTGCTGACGAATTTGAAGACCACGCCTGAGGGGCCTGCTTGAGGCCATAGAGGGCCTTGTTGAGTCTGAAGACTTTGTCAGGATGCTTAGGGTCTTCAAAATCTGGGGGTTGAGCAACATATACTTCTTCCTCAAGATCACCATTGAGGAATGCACTTTTCACATCCATTTGATATAAGATGATATCATGATGGTTAGCATAAGTAAGCAATATGCGAATAGCTTCATGTCTAGCAATAGGTGCATAAGTTTCATCAAAGTCAATTCCTTCAACCTCTGTGTAGCCTTGAGCTACAAGACGAGCCTTGTTTCTTACCACAAGTCCATTTTCATCTTGCTTGTTGTGGTAGATCCACTTGTACCTATGATGGTGTGCTTGCGAGGATCTGGCCGCTTGACAAGTTCCCATACGTTGTTTAGCTTGAATTGATGTAATTACTCTTGCATAGCTTGAATCCACTTAGGCTCCTTGAATGCTTCATCAACTTTGGTGGGATCTATGATAGAGACAAAAGCAAAGTGCCCACAAAAGTTAGTCAAATGTGAAGCTCTTGAGCGAGTGAGGGGACCTGCTGCATTGATGTCGTCGACGATTTTGTCAATCTGCACTTCATTTGCAACTCTTGGATGAGCAGGTTGACGTGGTTGAGGATTTTCTTCGGCACCATTTTCTTGAGGTGTATCAGCATGAATGTCTTCATTGGTTGGATTGACTTCATCGGTAGGTTGAGGTTCTTCAGTGGGTATGACATCTTCAGTCACCTTCAACTTAATGGATTCCTCAAGAGACTTTTCATCTAGCACAGGAGGCAGGTGCTCACTTTGCGAGTCGTTACTTTCATCGAACTGCACATCTACAATTTCAACAACCTTTTGGTGGTAGGTGTTGAAGACTCTGTAGGTGTGCGAGTCCTTTCCGTAACCAAGCATAAAACCCTCATGTGCTTTGGTGCAAATTGAGAACTGTGGTGAGGATCTCTAATCCAGCATTTTGCACCGAAGACTTTGAGATAACTTACATTGGGTTTCTTGCCAGTCATAAGTTCATATGAAGTCTTCTTGAAGAATTTGTGAAGATATACCCTGTTGATGATGTGGCAAGCTGTATCAGTTGCCTCAAGCCATAAGCGACGAGGAGTCTTGTATTCATCAAGCATGGTGCGAGCCATCTCAACAAGAGTCATGTTCTTATGCTCCACGACATCGTTCTGCTGAGGAGTATATGGGGCAGATAGCTCAAGAGCAATACCAAGTTCATCAAGATTTGTGTTCTTGAACTTAGTCCCATTATCACTCCTAATATGCTTGATCTTGACGCCGAAGTTTGTTGAGGCCCTTGAAGCAAATCGTCTGAAGACATCCTGCACTTTAGACTTGTACAGAATAATATGCACCCAAGTGTAACAAGAGTAATTATCAACAATGACAAAGCCATACAAACTTGAAGAATTTGTTAGTGTGGAATAATGTGTGGGGACAAAGAGGTCCATGTGAAGCAATTCAAAAGGTCGAGTCGTGGTCATGATTGTCTTCGAGGGATGCTTGGATCTGGTCATCTTCCCGGACTCGCAAGCACAACAGAGGTGGTCCTTGAGGAATTTGACACCTTCAATGCAAATGACGTGCTTTTTCTTCACGAGTGTGTGCAAGTTCCTCATATCAACGTGTCCAAGTCGTCGATGCCACAGCCAGCCTTCTGAGGACTTTGCAAGTAGGCATGTGGCAGGCTAAGGACCTGTAGAGAAATCAACAATATACAAGTCTGCTCTCCTAAAGCCTTCAAAGACTTTGGAATGGTCAGATTCCATGATCACAATGCAACGATATTTTCCAAAGATGACAACCATATCAAGATCACAAAGCATTGAGACAGACATGAGGTTGAACCCGAGGGATTCGACAAGCATCACCTTATCCATGTGTCAGTCCTTTGAGATTGCAACCTTACCTAGACCCAATACCTTGCTTTTTTCCTTTGTCGGCGTAGGTGATATGCTTCAGATGAGATGGGGCAAGTGGCAAATTCATCAGTAGATTCTTGTCACCAGTCATGTGGTTTGTGCATTCACTGTCGAGGACCCACTCAGTAGCTTTTGGAGGTTCATCCTGTAGATGAATTAGTACAACTTACGAACTCATATGCTTCAGAGTGAAGAATATGACATCAAATTCATCAGGCAGAATTTCATCACTGAATATGGTAAGTAAAGAAGTGTGAGGACGTGAGAAATGAGGAATTCATTTCTGAATGATTAGCCTGCGTCCTTTCAAGCATTTCCTCGGGTCTCCAACAAATTCATCAGACGTTCAAGTTCATCTGGAGACCTCACCCTGCATAAGAGATTAGTCCAATTTCTTCACCACCCACATCTGGAGGGGTGGCAAAGAGTTCATCATTCTGCGAGCACCATATGAGAAGGGAGGCATTGAAGCTAGTGCACTTTGTTTCACAAGAAGATGGTTAGAGTACTCATATGAATAAGCAGAGAAATTCTTCGAGGACTTATGAACATAATGATTTGAAGAATAATGCACATATTCAGAACCCTTAGATTTTCCCTGCGAAACAGATGCATTAGCATGATAATGATATTTTTGACCATTTGAGGAATTTGGTCCAAGTGAAGACTTTGGTCCATCTGAGGAATTTGATCTGGGGTCCCTTTTCTTCATGAGTATTGTCATGAGGACATTCACTTGAAGATTTTGTAAGCAGTTCTTAGGAACCCAGATTTTCTTCATATGTGAACTGTTCCTGTAGTTAGTTCCAATAAATCTGGCAAATACTTCACCTTTCTGATTTTTGAAGAATTTTTAGTTGGAGTCAAGTGACAAATCAGAGGAATGTTAAGTTTCACAAGCAAAGAGAGATAAGGTGGATGGATCTACAGGAGGTCCTTTTGTAGCAACCCATGAGGTTTTGGGGTACTGCTCACGTGTCCAGTAGGATCCATCAGCATTGAGTTTCCTCTTAGATGCAATACCCTCTTTCCTAGGGTTCCTATTCAAAATCTGATTTTTGAGCACATCGCAAAGGGTTTGATGCCCTTTAAGACTTTTGTACATGCATGTCACATACAATTCCTTCAACCCTGCATTTTCGTCAGAAATACTTGTGATATCCTCGGATGAGGAATTTGTGACCACAGAGATAGTTGAAGAATTTACAGCAATAGAAGCATTTGAACATTTAGGTGAAGAATTTGCAGTTTCACGTTCGATGCATTTCAAACAAGGTGGAACAAATTCTTCCTGGGCGGTACTGATCTATTGAACCAGTAAGGAATCGTTTTCCCTTTGGAGATCCTCATGAGACACTCTTAGTTTCTCAAGATCTTGCTTTCTTTGAAGAAATTCATAAGAAAGCTTCTCATGATCAGCTAAGAGAGCATTATGGTGACTCTAAAGGTTATCATGCTTTGTCTGAAGACTTTTGAGATCGTCGGACAGAGTTTGAGTTCGATCCACTTCCTCATTCAACAGATCATCGCTTTTATCTAACAGTTTCTGAAGCTTTTCAAGTGCACTTTGTTGCTTAGTGGCAATGTTAGCAAGTTTGGCATAACTAGGTTTCACATATTCATCAGATTCACCTTCACTTGATTCAGAAGAGGAGTGATGGTTGTGTACCTTGGAACCCTTTGCCATAAGACAAAGTGAAGAGGATGAAGCAGGATTTGCTTCCTGGGTTTTGAGGAATTTCTTGAGTTCGATGAACATGGGGTCTTGATGAGTGCGATAGCCTTCACTGATGTCCATGATCCTATCCCAGATGAGCTTGGCATTTTGGAGGCGACAGATGCCTCTGAACATGGCACTCGATAGGCTTGAGCAGATGATGTTCCTCGCCTGAGCATCAAGTTGAGTGTACTTGCGAATTTCCTCAGCATTTGCCATCTTGCATAGTTCAGTCAGTCCAAGTTCAGTAACAGCCCATAGCTCACTATTCATTGATATGAGATGCTTCTTCATCAGAATTTTCCACCTAGGATATTCAGTGTCATCAAGATAGGGACATTCTATGACTGACTTGGCACCTTTTGTCATGAAGCATTAAGTAGGAGCATATTCATCATTGTTGCCGTCAGAGTCATCGGAGTAGTCATTTTCTTCATCGTTGAAGATGGACTTGCTGACGAAGGTAGTAGCAAGAGCAAGGCTAGCAACACCAGATTCACACTCCACCTCAGATTCTTCCTCTTCTTCATATTCTTCAGATTCTTCTTCCGAGTCCATTTTTTTGCCAATGAAAGCCCGAGCCTTTCTAGAACCATTCTTCTTGTGCGTTGAGGACTTCGAAGATGAGGACTTTGAAGATTTCTTCTTTCTCTTCGAGTCATCAGAACTGTCGTCCTTGTACTTCTTCTTCTTTGATTCTTTTTTCCAGAGAGGACAGTCAGAGATAAAGTGACCAAATTTCTTGCATTTGTGACAAGTTCTCTTCTTGTAGTCGCTTGAGGAATCTGATTTCCTCAAACCACTTTTTGATGAATTTCCAAATCGGCCTCTCCTTGAGAACTTCTGGAATTTCCTCACGAGCATTGCCAGCTCATGACTCAGTTCTTCAGGATCACCAAGGCTACTATTAGAATCTTCGCCTTCGGATGAGGAAATTGCTTTTGCCTTTAGAGCACGAGATCTTCCATAGCTTGGCCCGTAGAGGTCTCTCTTCTCAGCTTGTTGGAATTCATGAGTATTGAGTCTCTCAAGTATATCAGTGGGATCAAGTGACTTGTAGTCTCCACACTCTTGAATCATCAAAGCAAATGTGTCAAATTAGGAATCAAGAGATCTTAGCAGTTTCTTCACCACTTCGTGATCGGTGATGTCAGTGGCACTTAGTGCTTGAAGCTCGTTGGAGATATCAGTGAGACGATCAAAAGTTTGCTGAACATTCTCATTCTCAAGTATTTCGAAGTGATTGAAGAGATTGCGAAGAACATCAACACGAGAGTCACGTTGAGTGGAAACACCTTCATTGACTTTGGACAGCCTATCCCAGATAAGCTTAGCAGACTCCAAAGCACTCACTCTACCATAATGACCTTTGCTCATATGGCCACAGATGATATTCTTCGCTTGAGAATTGAGTTGCTTGAATCTCTTCACATCAGCAACATTGATCGTGGGAGTAACAGAGGGAACACCATTTTCCACAATGTACCGGAGATCGTTGTCAATAGCTTCAAGATGCATGCGCATCTTGTTCTTCGAGTAGGGGTAATCCATCCCATCGAAGGTAGGACAACCAGCGGAAACCTTGATCATACCTGCAGTCAACATAACTAGAACTCCAAGTGGTTAAACCAAAATCACACATAACAAGGGAGTACCTTGCTCTGATACCAATTGAAAGTGCGTTATATCGACTAGAGGGTGGGTGAATAGGCGATTTTTACAAATTCATCACTTGAGGAATGTCAACTTGAGAAATTTGAAATGTGATGAATAACTAGCAGCTGAATAAGTACTCAAGTGCATGAGAAACATAGCAATAGCATAGTCATCATGATGAAATAAAACATGCACATATTACAAGTAGCATGATACGAGATAAGCAGGTGAGGAACAAGGTAACTTGAAGAATTTGAGGTGAGGAAATTGAGAAAGTCTTCAGTCAAATTCTTCAAACCGTAACGATCAATTTCATCAACAAGTATATGAGGAAATGAAAGGGTTGAGGAAATAGAACCAGGTAGCTCGATGAAGACAATGGTTTGATGACCTAGTTCCAACTGTTGTGACAGTCGTGCGACTGGTTTGGAGTGGCCTGGTATTTAAACCAGAGGACACATAGTCCTTACCATATTCTCCTTGAGCTAAGGTCACAAAGTCCTCGCCCAACACTCATGGTAAGTCTTCAGGGTAGACTTCCAAAACCCTCACAAACTGGTCACCCGTCGATCCACAATTGACTGTTGGATGCTCCAGACCAAGGTCACTCCATGATCCCCAATTGACTGTAGGATGCACTAAACCATGACGCCTAACCGTCTCGAAGATACACAGCCTTCAAAGGTAACAAGCATCAATTCCACACAGGAACAATCTCTTCAGTGATGCTCAATCACTTTGGGTTGGTGGTTTGGATTTGGGTTTTTCCTCACTGATGATTTTCTCTCAAAGTCCTCGGAGGATGGGTTGCTCTCAAATGACAAGTGTCAGTTCTCTCTCGGAGAAGCCAACAAACTAGTGGTTGTGGGGGTGGCTATTTATAGCCAGGATGCAACCTGACATGATAAGACATAAATGCCCCCAATGATATGACCGTTATGTGGATAAGATGATTGGGGACAGCTGGCGCTAAGCACAGCAACGATCGGAATTTCGAACTATGAAAGTCCTCAGGCTTATCATGTTCCTCACTTGTAGGCAATTCGCACTAGAGAAATCCTAACTCCTTAGTCAGATCAATTTCCCCATAGACCAGAAGATCATTGTCTCTGTCACTGAAGAACTTGACTGAACTGCACGAGATTTCCAAGGGCTTCACTTGAAGGATTGGATAGGTTGAGGCTTTTGAGTTGAGCATTAGTTGGAAATTTTCCTTAGTATTACCTCGGCCCCCTTTAACAGTACGGTGTTTCCTATGACTCAAAGAAAGGAAATGAAACTACAAAAACAAAAGTCTTCACACTTCATAGTCCTCGTTCATATCTTCAAGGTCACACCAACTTCTTCATTTTCAAAGTCTTCAGGGAATACCAAAGTCTTCAGCAAAGTCCTCAACAAAGTCTTCACCAAAGTCTTCAGTTGAAGACATACATTTTTAGGGGTCGATAATCTTCGAATATATCAAACCCCTCAGCAACTTATAGAGCATGTGTACACTTACAAACGCATCAGTTTCTTAACATATAGTCTTCAATACACCAAAATCACTAAGGGGCACTAGATGCACTTACAAAAATTGAATGGGCCTAGTCTGAATTATTCTACTTATGATAAGGAATGATATGCTCTTTTTCGGACTTTGGAAACATGGCAACATTATTTATGTCCCAAAGAATTTGTCACACATTATGATCATGAATCTTTGAAACGTATTAAAAGTCAAGGAAAACTGAACCATAGACATTCTAAGTGGGTTAAATTCATTGAGACTTTCCCTTATGTCATTAAACACAAGAAGGGTAAAGAAAATGTTATTGTTGATGCATTGCCTCGTCGTTATACTATGCTTTCACAACTTGACTTTAAAATATTTTGTTTGGAGACCATCAAAGATCAATATGTGCATGATGTTGAATTTAAATATGTGTTGCAAAATTGTAAAGAAGGGAGAACATGGAACAAGTTCGTCTTTAATGATGGATTTGTGTTCCGTGCTAACAAGCTATGCATTCCGGCTAGCTTTCTTCGTCTTTTGTTGTTGCAAGAGGCGCATGAAGGAGGATTAATGGGACACTTTGGCATGAAGAAGACGGAGGACGTACTTGCTACCCATTTCTTTGGACAAAGATGAGAAGGGATGTTGAGTGTTTTGTTTCTCACTGCACTACATGTCAAAAAGCTAAGTCACGACTCAACCCTCATGGTTTATATATGCCTTTCACTGTACCTAGTGTTCCTTGGGAGGATATATCTATGGACTTTGTTTTAGGTTTACCTCGAACAAAGAAGGGGAGGAATAGCATATTTATTTTTTTGGATAGATTTTCAAAAATGGCACACTTTATACCATGTCATAAAAGTGATGATGATGCTAATGTTGTTGATTTGTTCTTTCATGAAATTATTTGCTTGCATGGTGTGCCAAATACAATTGTTTCAGATCGTGATGCTAAATTTCTTAGCCACTTTTGGAGATGTTTATGGGCTAAGTTGGGAACTAAAATACTTTTTAGTATTGCATGTCACCCCCAAACTGATGGATAAACTGAAGTAGTCAATAGATCATTGTCTACCATGCTTAGGGCTGTTTTGAAGAATAACCTAAAAACGTGGCAAGAATGCTTGCCTCATATTGAATTTTCTTATAATCGTTCGCTGCATTCTACTACTAAGATTTGCCCTTTTGAAGTTGTGTATGGTTTCTTACCTCGTGCACCTATTGATTTGTTGCCTCTTTCATCTTCAGAGAAAGTTAATTTTGATGCTAAAGAACATGCCGAATTTATGTTAAAAATGCATGAGTTAACTAAGGAAAATATTGAGCGTCTGAATGCTAAATATAAACTTGCTAGAGATAAGGGTACAAAACATGTTGTCTTTGCACCTGGAGATCTTGTTTGGTTACATTTGCGTAAGGATAGATTTCTTGATTTGCGCAAGTCAAAGCGAATGCCACGTGCTGATGGTCCTTTTAAGGTGTTAGAGAAAATAAATGATAATGCATATAAAATTGAGTTGCCGTATTTTTGGGGTTAGTCCCACTTTTAACATTGCAGATTTGAAGCCTTATTTGGGTGAGGACGATGAGCTTCCGTTGAGGACGACTTTAGCTCAAGAAGGGGATGATGATGAGGACATCGATACCATTGTTACACCCACAACCCCTGCTGCTATACATATTGGACCAGTTACTAGAGCTCGCGCACGCTAATTTGAATTACCAGGTACTTTCATTTATTAGAAATCCTTCTAATGTTCATGAACATATGATGTTGCCTAAGTTAAATACTTTTACTTTACTTATGAATGGAGGACCTAGAATGGACAAGAAGGATGGCCATTGGAGCGGGAACAAGCATGAAGAAGAAGGTGCGCGCGCAGGAAAGAACAACGGAGATTCCAATGGTGATTTCTGCACTTTGCAGCCACCATAAGGAGAGATTGAGGGCTTGGACGAAATATACAAGATGCCACTTCATTAATTTTTTCCATAGGCTATTATAGGTGCTGCGTCACCTTATTTTTGGGCAGGCCCATGTAATTTTGAAATACCACTTTATAGGATGTTTTTAGAGTCCGTGTGTGTGGGCAAACTGACTTAGGGTTGGTTTCGGACCCCTCCTCCAAGGGGCCACGAAATTCCCCTCTCTCCCCCATATATACAGCCCTTAGGGCGCTGTTTTAGATTTGGGTTTTGTTTAGTTTACAAGTTTATCATAGCTGCAACTTCATGTCCTTCGTTTGTGTTCCACGACCAGATCAAGACGTCATAGAACCCCACTTTCATCAATAAAGATTTCCTCTTATATTCGCAATATCCAGATTGTAATTTCAATTTCTTGCTTGTTCTTCGTTTGCATGCGGGAAATAGACCTTCATGGTCAGGTTGATCGTGCTCCGACGTGGTCAATAACCTCTCGAAGTTGGCTTAGTGATTGCTAAGGTGCGACGTCCTCACACGTTCGTAGTCGGATTGTCAAAGTCTACTCCACCAAAAACGATAGCCACCATCTCATCGAAACACGGGGCACCTTTGCCTCTATCAGCTACAAAAGATCCCCTACACTTGTGGGTTATCAAGACCTATTTCTGGTGATGTTTCCGGGGAGCAATAGTGTGGCATTGATATTCTTGTGTGTGCTTGTTTGCTTTATCACTAAGTAATTCTATTTTCTATTATAAGTTGTTTTATATCTTTAGTTATGGATATGGAACATGAAACACCAAAAAAATAGTTGTACTTGCTACTCATGGAGATGGGGGAACCTCCTAAAACCCTCAATGTTGGTTATGTGGAAAACATTAAATACTACTTTGATAATCCTGAGAATTGTCCATTCAACTTGATAATAGGATACACGTTGGATAAATGTGAGTACTTTAGGGATGATCGCTTGACTCAAAAGGGAAACACCTACGGGATCAAACTAAAATGTTGTGTTGGTATGCTTGTAATTTATGCTTGAGATGTGATTATACTTGTTGCTCTAAGATGGAGGCTCCACACCTCCCCTTTCAATGTGAATTTAATGATAATAAACCTCGGCTTCTTATGCTAATGGTGTTTATGATTACTATGATGTGGAACAAATAGAATAATTTTTGCTTTTAAGGGTGCTTATGAAATTGCTTCTTTGATTGAAAACTTTTCTATACCTAAATATTGCTATGAGAACTATGAATATAATGCCTATATTGGTGAATTTATTGAGAAAACTTCTACTGCCTTGAAAGAGATTAATATTTTGCAGGAATCTATGGAAGAAGAAACTGCTGAAACTGTGAGCTTAGATGAAAAAATGAGGAGGAGAGCAAAGAACAAAAGGAGGAAGAGCGGATTAGCTACATGTGCCCACCTTCTAATGAGAGTAACTCTTCAACTCATACATTGTTTAATTTACCTTTGTGCTTACCGAAGGATGGATGCTATGATAATTGCTATGATCCCTTGGATTCGTTTGAAATATCCCTTTTTGATGAACTTGATGCTTGTTATGCTTGTAGCCATGATGACAATATGAATTATGCTTATGGAGATGAACTTGCTATAGTTCCTTATGTTAAGCATGAAATTGTTGCTATTGCACCCATACATGATAATTTTTATGAATATAATATGCATGTGCTTGCTGCTCCTACTTGCAATTATTATGAGAGATAAAGCAAATGTTCACCTCTCTATGTTTCCAACACGATAAATTTGCAAAAAAACTACCTATGCTAGGTATAGGCCTTTTAGTTGATGTGCATGAATTATTCAATTATGACATGCCAATGCATAGGAAGAGAGTTAGACTTTGTTTTTCTATGATATATGTTGATTTGTGATCATTACTAAATTACAAATCATTTTTAATTAAAATTGGCTTTGATATACCTTGGGATCCAGGTGGATCAATTACTTGAGCACTATATGCCTAGCTTAATGGCTTTAAAGAAAGCGCTGCCAGGGAGACAATCCCGAAGTTTTAGAGAGTCATTTATTTCTATTGTGTGCTTTATAATAATTAAAAACAGAAAAATAAAGTGAGGAACCTAAAACCTTTTTCAAAAAGAAAGGTGAAAATGAGAAAGATGAGCACCGTTGAAGTGGGGACGTCCTTGAACTTTTGTTCATGCCCATGGAAACTTTGTGAATCTTGATTACAACAATTTTTCAACAAAAATAACTATCCCCTTGTATAAATACATTGTATTATAAAAACAATGTGCCAAGATTTACCTTTGGGATGTTTGAATTGCCTGTTTGATATGTGATGTGCAAAAATAGAAACTTTTGTTGTAGTGTTTGAATTTTGATATTTTACTGGAGTGTGCAAAAATTCTGTAATTTGTACATAGTACTGATGTGCAAATTTTTTATTACGTCATAATTTTACTGAATGCTTTGAGTTACGAAAGTAATGCGTTTGTGCAGATCATTATAGACTGTTCTATTTTAGACATATTCTATTTTTTGCTTGCATAGTTTGCTAGTTTGATGATGTTATGGATTATATCGGAGTATGAGCCATGGAGAAGTTAGAATACAGTACCTTATGCAATAATAAAATGTGAATCAATTTATAACAGTACCTAAAGTTTTTGATTTACCTATTATTCTAACGGATCTCACGAGGTTTCTGTTAAGTTTTGTGTCGATGAACTGTTCAAAAATCGAGGATGTATCTATATGAGAAGAATAATGAGAGGCGACAATTCAAGCTTGGGGATGCCCAAGGCTCCCCTAGTAAGTATTCAAGGAGACTCAAGCGTCTAAGCTTGGGGATGCCCCGGAAGGCATCCCATCTTTCTTCTTCAGCAATTATTGGTATGTCTCGGTTTTTGTTTTGTTCACATGATATGCGTAAATTCTTGGAGCGTTGTGTGCCTTTTATTTTTATTTTAGAAGTGCACCATGCTCGTATGGGAAAGTCCATGGTTGATTTATAGAATGCTCTTTGTACTTCACTTATATCTTTTGAGTATAGCTTTATAGAATGCTTCATATGCTTCACTTATATCATTTGAAGTTGAATGCATGTTTCTCTGCATATAGAAAGCCATTATTTGTGGAATGCTCTTTTTCATCACTTATATTTATTAGAGCTTGATCTTTTGTAGAAAGATTTAAACTCTCATGCTTCACTTATACCTATTTAGAGAGTCAACAAGAATCGGTCATTCACATGGTTAGTCATAAAATCCTACATAAAACTTATAGATCACTGAGTATGATATGTTTGATTCCTTGCAATAGTTTTGTGCCATTAATATAGTAATATGTGGGTGCATGAGTGGATGATTGTGGATTAGTAAGAATATTGGTGTTAAGGTTTGTGATTCCCGAAGCATTCATGTATAGTCTCTAGTTATGCAATGAAGTTGGAGCATAATTTATCCTTGATTGAAATCCTTTTTGTTATTTAAATTGGGGGGCACGCGATGGTTAACTCCTCCCAACCTCCTCCCTAGGGCATGCGAGTAGTACTTTGCTTCGAGAGAGCTAATAAAGCTTTGCAATAAGTATGTGAGTTCTTTATGACTAATGTGGATCCATGGATGTACGCACACTCACCTCCTCATATTTGCTAGCCTCTTCGATACCGTGCATTGACCATTCTCACCTCGAGGATCGGTGAAAACTTCGTCGGTGCATCCAAACCTCACGGCATGATACGCTTTGTTGCACATAAGCCTCCTTATATCTTCCTTAGAACAGCCACCATACCTACCTATCATGGCATTTCCATAGCTATTCCGAGATATATTTCCATGTAACTTCCACCATTACATCATATGACTTGTGCACTCATTGTCATATTGCTTTGCATTATCATATACTCCCTCAGTTCTAGGATATAAGGTGTATTGTTTTTCATGCAAGTCAACCATTTCAATGTTTAACCAAGATTATAGAATAAACTAACAACATCTACAATGCCAAATAGATAAAATATGAAACTACTTTTCATGATGGATCAAATTATATAAATGTTGTATTGTGGATATTGATATATTTTTCTAAAAATTCGGTCAAACATGGCCTCGTTTGACTTTTCAAAAAACTAATACACCTTATATAAAGGAACGGAGGGAGTAGCTCACATAGTATTTGTGACAAAGCCACTGTTCATCATTGTTTACATGTTACACCAGATCATTGCACATCCTGATACACTATCAGAGGCATTCATATAGGGTCATATTGTTTAATAGTTTTTCATATCGAGTTGTAAGTAACTAGAAGCTTGATGCTTTTCATTATTAGAGCATTGTCTCAGTGAGGAAAGGATGATGGAGACAATGATTCCCTACGAGTCGGGATGAGGCTCCGAACGAAAAATAAAAAAATAAAAGGAGAGAGAAAAAGAAATAAAGAAAAAATAAAGAAAAAAGAGAGAAAGAGAAAAATGAAAAAAATAAATGAGAGAAGGGACAGTGCTACTACCTCCTTTTCCACACTTGTGCTTCAAAGTAGCACCATGTTTTTCATGTAGAGAGTCTCATGTTTTGTCACTTCCATATGCTAGTGAGAATTTTTCATTATAGAACTTGTCTTGTATATTCCGATGAGGGGCTTCCTCAAATGCCCGAGGTCTTCATGAGCAAGCAAGTTGGATGCACATCGACTTAGCTTCAGTTAAGCCTTCATACACTTTTAGCTCTAGTGCATTCGTTGCATGGCAATCCCTACTCCTCGCATTGATATCGATTGATGGGCATCTCCATAGCAAGTTTATCCTCCTAGTTGATGCGAGACTTTATTCTCCACTTTTACGCATTTGAAACCTACCACCATATTCTATTCCACCTATATGCTATGTCCATGGTTCACGCTCATGTACTGAGTGTCGTATAAAAAGCTAAAGCACGTTAAAAAGTACGATCCAATTGCTTGGTTTGACACCGGGGTTCTCATGATTTATACTTTATGCTAGGAAGACTAAGCATGATAGGCTATATGATATTGTAGGGATAAGGTTCTTTAGCATTGTTATTTTAAAAGGACATGATCGTGTGTGAGTATACCTAAGTACTAATGTCTTTATGTCAAATGATAGACTATTGCCTTGAATCATTTGTATCTTGATATTCATGCCATGCTTTAACATTTGTTCAAGATTGTGTTAGGTAGCACTCCACATAAAAAATTGTCTTTTTATCATTTATCTACTCGAGGATGAGAAGGAATTAAGTTTGGCAATGATGATAAGTCTCCGTCGTATCTATAATTTTTTATTGTTTCATGCCAATATTATACAACTTTCATATGCTTTTGCCAACAATTTATATTATTTTTGAAACTAACTTACTTATCCACTGCCTAGTGCCAGATCCTGTTTTTGTGTGTGTTTTATTTCGCAGAAAATCCATATCAAACGAAGTCAAAACACGATAAAAATTACGGAGATTTTTTTAATATATGTGAATTTTGGGAAGAAGAATCGGCGCAAGGTGGTGCCCGAGGTTCTCACAAGCCAGCAGGGTGCGGCTGGCGTGGTCAAGGGGTGGCCGCGCCCTGATGGACTGGGACCACCCCGTAAGTCGGTTGATGCCCTTCCTTCGTCGCAAGAAAGATATTTTCCTGAGAAAAATTCCCTCAAAATTTCAGCCCAATCAGAGTTACAAATCTCCGGATATTTAAGAAACGGTGAAGGGGTCATTAAACACTCGCGAAAACAGGAGAGAAATAGAGAGAGATCCAATCTCGGAGGGACTCTTGCCCTCCGGAAGCCATGGTGGCCATGGACCAGAGGGGAAACTATCCTCCCATCTGGGGGCGCAAGGAAGAAGAAGAAGGATGGGGGCTCTCTCCCCCTCTCTCCCAGTGGCGTCAGAACATCATCGAGGCAACCATCGTGATGACGATCTACAAAAAAAACTTCGTTGTCGTCACCACCAACTCTCTCTCCTCCTCTATGCAGCAGTGTAACTCTTATTTTCCCCGCTGTAATCTCTACTTGGACATGGTGTTTAATGTTATATATTATTATCCAATGATGTGTGGCTATCCTATGATGTTTGAGTAGATCCTTTATGTCCTATGGGTTGATTGATGCTCATGATTGGTTTGAGTTGTATGTTTTATTTTTGTGTTGTCCTATGGTGTCTGCCGTGTCGCGCAGGCGTGTGGGATCCCCGTTGCAGGGTCTTGCAATATGTTAATGATTCTCTTATAGTGGGTAGCTAGAGTGACAGAAGCTTACACTCAAGTAAGGGGGTTGTTTACGTATGGGAGTAAACAGGACTGGAAGTTTTAATGTTGTGGTTCGGTTTACCTTAATGATCTTTAGTAGTTGCGGATGCTTGCTAGAATTCTAATCATAAATGCATATGATCCAAGTATGGAAAGTATGTTAACTCATGCCTCTCCTTCGTATAAAACTTCAATTATGATTATCGTTCTAGTTATCGATTTCCTAGGGACAAATCTTTATCTTGTGTTACAAAATAATTTCTATTAAACAACTAACTTAATTTATCTTTATCTAAACAACCCCTAACTTTTATTTACGTGTTCTTTATTAGCTTGCAAAACTATCTACAAAGTAATTCTAGTTTTATTCCCGCAAAGTAGTTTTATTCGCGTGCGTAGAGTTGTATCGGTGGTCAATAGAAGTTAAGAGAATATTAATTCTACCTTTAGCTCCTCGTTGGATTCGACACTCTTACTTATCGAAAAAGTCTACAAAAGATTCCCTACACTTGTGGGTTATCAGGTGCCATAGCGTTCGCTAGAGGCTTCTCTCCCGAAGAAAGCATACGGTGGATAAACAAATTACTGTAAAGTTATGTAATATTTGTTCACGATAATGATCACGTGTATAGTTATGTAATATTTATTCACATATATTCCAAACAAATCTCTGTAAAGTTTTATCGCGTTTGGACTCCGTTGGATTTTCTGCAAAACATGCAAAAACAACAGGAACTGACACTAGGCACTCGATCGGTAAGTTAGTCCCAAAAATATTATATAATGTTGTCAAAAGTATATGAAAATTGTAGAATGTGGACATTAAATAATTAAAAATTATAGATACGATCGAAACTTACCACCTACCTTTGTTCGTTTATATTCTTTCCTTAATCTGACCAACCATCGCAACATCCCAAACCCCCGTTAAGAGGTGACTATGAGAGAAGGAGAGAGCACAAACGAAGGCGATTTGGAGGGCTTGCCGTAATCGAGAGGGAAGGCGTCTTTGCAGGTGACAAGATGTATGGATGCAGGTGGCTCCAGGGCTTCAGAGAACGCCGACGACGTCGCCAAGGTGGCTGGCGTCACTATAGACCGGGACCGTCGCCACCCCCGTGATTTCAGACCGAGGAGACGAACAGATCGACATGGACACTGGCACGGTTTGCCATAAATGCGAGTGCATTTTTGTCATATACATATGCGCGGTTGAGGTGTGGACTACGGATCGATCTCGACAAAACACAGGGGGTTAACACAATAGCGCGCATCTACTGCCTCAGCCCGGCCTCTGCCAACATGGCGCTAGATGTCGCGTCGTGGTTCGCTTCTGCCTTTTTTTCCCTCTCGGACTGCAAGTTGCTTGGGTGGTGGAGTAAGATTTTGCAAGTTTATGAACCAAATCATCATCGACTAGACAAGTTTGTGGGCTTTGGGTGCTCTTACCCCATGAACATACATTGTAAACATAGATAGCAGAAAAACACAAGTCTAGCTAGAACCAGCACAAATGCGCAGACAGCGTGAAACCCACAAAAGTTGAGGATGACGTAAGGCAACCACAAGCTATAAATCACAGAAGGCTCTCTCCCTCCTCTCTGCTTCTCCGTCTCTCTTCATCTCTCCTCCCCTGCCAGCCCTCCTCCGCCCACCACCGCACGCCATGGACTATGTCGTCCCTCCTGTTGGCGCCCTCCCCGCTCCCAACTACAAGCACCAGCCCCTTGTACGCCGGGAGAACATTCGCTTCAGCCCCTCGGGTGACTCCAACCGCTTCCTCCCCCTGCGCAGCAAGGAGGCGGCCGAGGACGGAGCACGTGCACGTCGCAGACGCCGCGACCACCATGCCTCCTCCGACTCGACCTCGGCGACCAATGCCGCCCACGCCTCGACCTCCGCGACCGATGACGCCTCCGACGCGACCGACGCGACCGACGCCTCCGCCGCCAGGCGACGCAGGCGCCGACGGCCCCGGGCCCGTCCCCGACGACCCGAACGTGAGGAGCGTCCCGTGGAGGTCGCTGATCGAGCGGGGGGGGGGGGGGGGGGGGGAACACGTCACGTCTCCTCGCCTTCGTCTTGGTCACCGGCGCCGTGTCCGCCGTCCTTCTTCTTCATGGGCATGGGCTCTCCATCTGGACCTACACCGCCGCGCCGACATCCTCCACGCGCTCTCCCGACGCCGGTACGCCCTCCTCCCTCCTTCCTTACCCCGCTCTTCGGGATTGCATTGGATGGAACTTTCGAGATTAACGTGGCGAAAGAAACCAAGAACTCGGCGTACAAACTACAATAGGAAGGCAAAAGGAAAGGGGTTAATGCCGAAGCGGGCAGGCGGCTGAGCATCGACCTCTCGGGCGACGCCATTGATGGCGGAGGCGCCCTGGGATGGCGGGCGCTGATTTGTAGAATAGCGAGGCGAGAAGAGGGGTCAGACGCGCGGCATTTGCCGGAGCGGCAGCGGCGGTGGCGGTGCCACGCCCTTAATCGAGTATTCGAGTTCTTGTTCTTCCAAGAACGACTCCTGGTCGTCCGCGGCAGCCAACTTGGCGTGGCGGCGCCGTTCTTGGATGGCGGCGCTTCCCTTCGTATAATAGCGACTAGCGAGGCAAGAAGAGGGGTTAGCAGCGCGCCATTAACCAGTCACGGCCATACCATGAACTGCAGCCTTTGATTGTTCTTGTTTTCTGTACCTGCATGCTTCGAATCTTAATCAAGTTAATTGCCGTGAGATTGTCACTAATTATGTTTAATTTGCTGTTTCATTTCACAGACATCAGCATGGTGTAGCGCAGAGGAGCTACACTAATCACCGGAGACTCTGGAGTGAAGCTCAAGCTTATCCATGCCAAAGAGAGCCGGCGGTGATACAACAGGCAGATAAACTTAGAGTAGATTGGATGGAGATCTTTGGTGTCAGAATTTTTGTCGACGTCCAAACAGATTGATATCTGGACTTCTTTCATTCATATCTGCGTAGATGCAGAAAACTTGGTGCATATGTGGAATGCTGCCCACCCTTTGTTTTCCACTAAGTGCACATTTCTTCCATGAATATAACAACTGTTCGTTATTATCTTTCCTGTGCATCTTTGATGATGGATGTGTGCAATTTGAGCCAAGGTTGTGGACTATGTTGGATAAATAAGTGCTTTTGCTGTTCACTGCGGCGGCACCTGTTGAGTTTCTTTTGATGGTTCCATGCATGTTTTCCTTTTGTTGAACGGTGCTATGCATTTTCTCGTGATGGAACAACGCAATTTCTAAGTGCAATTTTTTTTACTCTGGTGCTTCAGAACAAATTTGCGGCATGTTTTATCTCTTTGCGGTCCATTAATGCAATCAGTTTTGCACCTACATGCTGCAGTGAAATTATATTTGCTCCACCGTCTGTACAAACTGGGGAGATTAGAAAATAATCTGAATATGCATTTTGACCCTAATGTCGTCATCTCCACGGGAGGTCGGTCTTCCACTCGTCTTTGCAGCCTTGTAGGCTTGTAGCACCGTTCTTGCATGATGCATCATGATGCAATATTTTAGAAGAACTAGAGCAGTTTTAGCAGGACGGAGGAATTGTTCTAGAAAAAGAAAGCAAGACAGAGGACTTCTACCGTTCGGAAAATGTGGAAATTCTATACCAGATAGCAAGATGGAGAAACTTTTTATTGACATTTCCGCTCGTAGAGCGTGTGATATGGAGTGCGGGCTTTTGGAGGGCAACCTCCATGGAGGTGGATATTTTGAAAAATTAGATAATGACATTTTAGAGTTTCGAAAAATTCTGAAAAAAATTCTACACATTCATATGAATGTATCCAACATGCGTATAAAATCTGACAATGAAATACAATGTGGTGAGAGCTACACAAAAAAGAGAAAATCCTGCATTTCTAATAGTGAACAGTGCTTGTATTGTTCGTCCATTTGAAAATCAAATTTGTCTTTTTGTGTAGCTTTCACCGTAATTTATTTCATCTTCAAAATTTACACAGTTGTAGAATACATCCATGTCAACATGTATGATTTTTTCAGAAATTTTTAAAACTTTAAAATATGTTTCTTGATTCGCCAGCCATTGGCATTTAGCGGTGTGATATGTGCTCCGCATCATAATCACTAGAATAAGTGCAAGGTGGGCTCGCGTAAAACCGAAGAAGTTTTAGGGAGATGTCAAAATTCTAGAACTCCAATAGGGGGGGTCAAATTTGGGGAGCCGGCTCCTCTGACGTGCGGCACCCTGCCGTTGGGGACTGACATGTGGGCTAGGTTTCCCGCGGGCCCACGTGCCAGTGACCGAACGGCAGGGTGGCACGCGGCAGGGGATCCTCGTCCCAGATTTGGAGGGTGTTCCTTGTGAACGATTCATTCCCTCTGGGATGATCACTCTAGCGAACCTCTCCATTCATCGTGCGAACCCATCCATCACGAAACATTTCCCATCAAGCGTTTTTGACAGGCCTCCTCATAACTGCTTGCGCCAAAAAAATGTCCAAAAACCATAATAACATTAAAAATACAGAAAGTAGAAACCCATTGCAGACAAAATTTTGTACATGAAAATTAACAATTGCCATTCACGAGAAACTAAATCTGGCATGCCTAAGGAACAAAACAAAGAAAAAAATTAACAATTATGTCCGAACCTAAGTTGACATTGTTTCATAACTTGCCGACAAAAAAGTATTGAGAAGGAAAAATATAAAATAGTCTTATGAAAACATATTTGCACAGGGGATATTCAAAAATAAATTTTCCATGGTGTGCAAAATGAATTCATGAAGGTTTGTTCAACAAAAAAATGTGTCCAAAAAAGGAATTTTCCATGGTATATTTTTTGTACAATGTTCCAAAAATAACTAACCAAGTTCCAAAAAATATTGACCATGGTCCAACAAGTAGAAAAAACCATGGCACCGAAATCAATTTTATCATGGTCCATATACAAATTTTCCATGGTAAAAAGGTAAATTTGCCTTTCTCCGAAAAAAAGAAATGTGCCAGGATCCAAATAAATAATTGCCAGGTCCAAATATAAATTTTGGCATCGTAAAATATAAACTTGCCATAGTCAAAAATAAATTAATTTGCCATGGTAAAAAGTATTTTTTCCATGGGCCGAAAAATAAATTTAACATGATCCGTGAAGCAAATTTGTCATGGTCCCACAAAGAAAATTTTCTATATTGCAAATAAAAAATGTGCCTTGATTTACAATAAAAAAATGCCACGACATACACAATAAAAATGCAGGATGGGTACGAACTACTTGCCACTGTGCTAAAAAAACTGAAATTAATGAAAAAATGTGTATATGTTTTGCCATGAGGGCAAAATATAGTATAATTTTGCCATGATGCTATATGAACAAAAAGAGAGTTGCCATGTAGATTCAACTTATTTAGCATTTTTTCGCCATGAACTTACCGTTAACCATAGTGCCCCCCTCATTTACCACATTTTACCCCTAAAAAGTTGCCATGGCCCACGTAAAATAGTTGCAATACCCCATCTAAAACAATGTACATGTGGTTGCCATCTACTGTAGTTATCATTTTTGCCACACATGTCAACAATTTTTTGATGCATGCATGATAAAAACCCTAAAAACATGTCAGTTTCCATAAATTTAGAACATTGTAATAATTGTTGATTGCACAGTTTAGAACATGACATTTTCTAGGATTTTTTAGAAACACTGATGTGCATTGTCATGATTGAAGTCATGCCAAAGTTAATTGTCAAGCATGGCAACCTTGAAAACAACCCGCTCCTTCTTTGCTCCAAACACACGAAGGCACACGTCATGGCCTTTAGAGGTCGAGCATGATTGCAACCAGGTGCAAAAGGACCTTGGAGGCGACGGCGATGTCAAGGTCTAGCTCGATGGTGAGCAGCCATGCATTCCAGAACGCACATCGGAAAACAAGCTCGATGACATCTCTCGTCTTTGCGCCTGTCAGGTACTCCCACGCATGTCGGAGCCCACCATGGACAGTTGGTCCTGTAGTATGACGGTCGCGTGTTCATCTTAGGAGACAACAGAAAAGTGGAGATGAGGGGATGGTTGGTTGCGGTTGACCTTGACGAGAGATGCGGAAGGGGGCAGTTGGCCGTGCTCCTGCCGTGCAGGTTGGTCGGGTCGGCGGCGATGGCTGCCATCAACAGCTACAGCCTGTTCTGGCCGGCCAACGCCAATGGTGATGGTTTCCCGTGCGGAGAGGCATGGGCAGGAGGCGAGGTCGCGAGGAACAAGGAGCAAGGCGCGGTTCTCGACTGGGGAGCGTCCGACGTGGCTCTTGCCGCATGAGCCATCGACGAAGCTTTTCTTCTTGTTGGTGGTCAGGGGACGCGCGTAGGAGGCGAGAAAGTGTTAGGATTAACCACTATTAGTGGAAACCTTGTCCGGCACGGACAGCCAGCAGCAGCAATCATCGGATTAGCATAGAAAGTCTTAACCGAGTAGGATTGTCTATGATAGTCCTAGGTACTCCCTCTGTTCATAAATATAAGACGTCTTATCAAGTCTTTAAAACGTCTTATATTTATGGACAGAGGTAGTACTATTTAAATACGTGTATACCTGCCCTTTGTAATCAGAACAAACCGTGAGATCAATACAAAGTAGTAGCAGGGCCGACACGGTCCTGTAGCCATCAATTTCTCGTGTTTCTGTGTTCTCGTCTCCGGCGACTACGCTAAGCTAGCTATACATCCAAAGAATCAATCAAGGTGCCTGCATGCTAGCTTAGCTAGTACGTGTGTGTGTTGTGTCTTCCTCGGGAGCGGGAGCGGAGAGCTCGTACACGCATATTGTCTGAAGGTACTCGGCAGTGTCGGGTATAGGCCAACAATTGGTATCTAGAGCTTGGTTTATTGACGTAATTTTTGGAAAGCAATCGAAGAATCATGTCAAACTCGAGCAAGGAGATCGTTGTGGCGGGAGCGGGCGCACCGATGCTGATAGTGGGGGTGTCGCAATTCCCTCGGCTGGATCGAGAGGACTATGCACTATGGGCGATGAACATGGAGGTCGCGATGGAGGGCGCTGAGCTCTAGGAAGCTGTCGATGATGGCGGCGTAGAGTACGCGAAGGGCGCGGCAAAGTACCGGACGGATCGTCGGGCGTTAACGGCGATCTACTCCGCCATGCCGAAGGATGTGCTGCAACACCTCGTCGGAAAGAAATCGAGGAAGGAGGCATGGGAGACCATCAAGATCCTGCACCAGGGTCATGACCGTGTCAAGGAAGCACACCTTTAGTCCCTGATGAGAAGCTACGAGTGCCTGAAGATGGAGGAAAGTGAGACGGTTGATCAGTTTGCTGCATGTCTCAAGACCCTCGTCAACGGCATACGCGGCTATGGTTCAACCCTAGAAGAAGTTGCGATCGTCCGACGATTTTTGCGTGCCGCGCCGGCACGCTACATCCAGATTGTCACGTCGATCGAACAATGTCTCAATCTAAAGACTCTCACGGTCGAGGATCTCGTCGGAAGGTTCAAGGCCCACGACGAGAGAATTCGTCTCAGCTTCGGCGATTCGAAGGAGAGTGAGCATCTCATGCTTACAATGTCGCAATGGATGGCCCTGTCGAAAGGAAAGCAAGGTGGATCCACGAGCGGCAGTAAAGCAAAGGAGAAGCAAGGCCCGGTGAAAAAGGACCTCGCTGGACAGGAAGAAAAGGCTAGAAAACCAAGGAAAAAATTTGACATAAAAAGAAGTAAGGTGTCACAATTGTGGAATCCTCGGTCACTTCAAGTCTGATTGCAAGAATCCACCGAAGGAGAGAGCTCTCTTGGTCAAGGGAGGCGATGATAGCGATATGATGCTCATGGTCGAAGTATGCGAGCTTATGAACGAGGACGGTCCAGCTCCAAAGGCGCCGGCTACCGAGGTTGTCACGCTCGACGAAGAGAAGGTTTACCTCCACGACAAGAAGAGGATGAACACGGCAAGGCACGTGTGGTACCTCGACACAGGAGCAAGCAACCACATGACCGGCGACAAGGACCAGTTTTCTGAGCTAAATCTCTCAGTTGGAGGCACGGTTCGATTCGGTGACGAGCGGACCGTTGACATCACAGGGCGAGGCACTGTCCTGTTTGAGCTAAAGAACGGCGGTCACAAGGTACTCACGGATGTGTATTATATTCCCAAGCTAAAGAGCAACATTATTAGCCTTGGCCAGCTCGAGGAGCATGGTTGCAAGATTGTGCTCTAAGATGGCTATCTATGGGGGTATGACCATCAGAGGATGTTGATCATGAAGGTGCAGAGGTCGCCCAACAGACTCTACATCCTCAACTTGGATCGTGTGGATCCAGTATGTCTCTTGTCAAGCATGGAGGACTCGGCATGGAAGTGGCACGCGCGCTACGGTCATCTAAATTTCCAGGCTCTTCGGCAACTTGGACAAAAGGAGATGGTACATGGTCTACCGTGCATCGATCATGTCTGGGCTACACAACCGCTTGACTCAGTTGGGATTTAATCTCCCGAATGAGTCGGTCATTGACAGAATCCTCCAGTTGCTTCCACCTAGCTACAAGAGCTTTGTGATGAACTACAACATGCAAGGGATGGAGAAGTCCATTCCTGAGTTGTACTCGATGCTGAAATCAGCAGAGGTCGAGATCAAAAAGAAGCATCAAGTGTTGATGGTGAATAAGACCACTAGTTTCAAGAAAGGCAATGGTAAGAAGAACTTCAAGAATGACGGCAAAGTTGTTGCCGCGTCCGGTAAGCAAGTTGCCGAGAAGAAGAAGAACAAGAATGGACCCAAGCCTGAGACTGAGTGTTTTTATTGCAAGGGTACCGGTCACTGGAAGTGGAACTGCCCCAAGTACTTAGCGGATAAGAAGAACGACAACGTTAAAGGTATATGTGATATACTTGTTATTGATGTGTACCTAACCAACGCTCGTAGTGGCTCCTGGGTATTTGATACCGGTGCAGTTGCTCACATTTGTAACTCCAAGAAGGAGCTGCGGAATAAGCAGAGGCTGGCAAAGGACGAGGTGACGATGCGCGTCGGGAATGGTTCCAAGGTCGATGTGATCGCCGCCGGCACGCTACCTCTACATCTACCTTCGGGATTAGTGTTAAACCTTAATAATTGTTATTTAGTACCAGCTTTGAGCATGAACATTGTATCTGGATCTCGCTTGATGCGAGATGGCTACTCATTTAAATCTGAGAATAATGGTTGTTCTATTTATATGAGAGAAATGTTTTATGGTCATGCCCCGCTGGTCAATGGTTTATTTTTGATGAATCTCGAACGTGATGTTACACATGTCCATAGTGTGAGTACCAAAAAGTGTAGGGTTGATAACGATAGTCCCACTTACATGTGGCACTGCCGCCTTGGTCATATTGGTGTCAAACGCATGAAGAAGCTCCATACTGATGGACTTTTGGAGTCTCTTGATTTCGAATCATTTGACACGTGCGAACCATGCCTCGTGGGCAAGATGACCAAGACTCCGTTCTCCGGAACAATGGAGTGAGCAACTGACTTGTTGAAAATAATACATACCGATGTATGCGGTCCAATGAGTGTCGAGGCTCGTGGTGGCTACCGTTATGTTCTCACCCTCACTGATGACTTGAGTAGATATGGGTATGTCTACTTAATGAAACATAAGTCTGAAACTTTTGAAAGGTTCAAGGAATTTCAGAGTGAGGTAGAGAATTAACGTGACAGGAAAATAAAGTGCCTACGATCTGATCGTGGCGAAGAATATTTAAGTCACGAGTTTGGCACGGACCTTAGGAAATGTGGAATTGTTTCACAACTCACGCTGCCTGGCACACCTCAGCAAAATGGTGTGTCTGAACGTCGTAATCGCACTCTATTAGATATGGTACGATCTATGATGTCTCTTACCGACTTACCGCTATCATTTTGGGGATATGCATTAGAGACCGCCGCATTCACTTTAAATAGGGCACCGTCAAAATCCGTCGAGACGACACCATACGAATTATGGTTTGGAAAGAAACCTAAGCTGTCGTTTCTAAAAGTTTGGGGATGCGATGCTTATGTGAAGAAACTTAAACCTGAGAAGCTCGAACCCAAAGCGGAAAAGTGCGTCTTCATAGGATATCCCAAAGAGACTATTGGGTATACCTTCTACCTACGATCCGAGGGCAAAGTCTTTGTTGCCAAGAATGGATCCTTTCTCGAGAAAGAGTTTCTCTCGAAAGAAATGAATGGGAGAAAAATAGAACTTGATGAGGTAATTGTACCTCCACTCGAACCGGAGATTAGCACATCACAGGAAGTTGTTTCTGTGGAACCTACACCGGTTGGAGAGAAAGTTAATGATGATGATCATGAAACTTCAGATCAAGTTACTATTGAATGTCGAAGGTCCACTAGGACACGTTCCGCACCAGAGTGGTACGGCAACCCTGTCCTGGAGATCATGTTGTTGGACAATGGTGAACCTTCGAACTATGAAGAAGCGACGACGGGCCCGGATTCCAACAAATGGCTTGAAGCCATGAAATCCGAGAGAGGATCCATGTATGAGAACAAAGTATGGACTTTGGTGGACTTGCCTGATGATAAGCGAGCCATTGAAAATAAATGGATCTTTAAGAAGAAGACTGACGCGGATGGTAATGTAACCGTCTATAAGGCTCGGCTTGTCGCTAAGGGTTATCGACAAGTTCAAGGAATTGACTACGATGAGACTTTCTCACCCGTAGCGATGCTGAAGTCTGTCTGAATCATGTTAGCAATTGCCGCATTTTATGATTATGAGATCTGGCAAATGGACGTCAAAACGGCATTCCTTAATGGTTTCCTTAAGGAAGAACTGTATATGATGCAGCCGGAAGGTTTTGTCAATCCTAAAGATGCTAACAAAGTATGCAAGCTCCAGCGCTCCATCTATGGGCTGGTGCAAGCATCTCGGAGTTGGAACATTCGCTTTAATGAGGTGATTAAAGCGTTTGGGTTTATACAGGTTTATGGAGAACCCTGTATTTACAAGAAAGTGAGTGGGAGCTCTGTAGCATTTCTCGTATTATATGTGGATGACATACTGATAATGGGAAATGATATAGAACTTTTGGAAAGTGTAAAGGCCTACTTGAATAAGTGTTTTTCAATGAAGGACCTTGGAGAAGCTGCTTACATATTAGGTATTAAGATCTATAGAGATAGATCGAGACGCCTCATAGGTCTTTCACAAAGCACATACCTTGAAAAGATATTGAAAAAGTTCAATATGGATCAATCCAAGAAGGGGTTCTTGCCTGTGTTATAAGGTGTGAGATTGAGTACAACTCAATGCCCGACCACGGCAAAGGATAGGGAAGAGATGAGTGTCATCCCCTATGCTTCAGCCATAGGCTCTATTATGTATGCCATGCTGTGTACCAGACCTGATGTGAACCTTGCCATAAGTTTGGTGGGGAGGTACCAAAGTGATCCCGGAGCGAAACACTGGACAGCGGTCAAGAATATCCTGAAGTACCTGAAAAGGACAAAGGACATGTTTCTCGTATATGGAGGTGCCGAAGAGCTCGTCGTAAAGGGTTACGTCGATGCTAGCTTCGACACAGATCCGGACGACTCCAAGTCGCAAACCAGATACGTGTATATTTTGAACGGAGGGGCAGTCAGCTAGTACAGCAGCAAGCAAAGCGTCGTGGCGGCATCTACATGTGAAGCGGAGTACATAGCTGTTTCAGAAGCAGCAAAGGAAGGAGTCTGGATGAAGGAGTTCATCACCGACCTAGGAGTAATTCCAAGTGCGTCGGGCCCGATGACTCTATTCTGTGACAACACTGGAGCTATTGCCCTTGCGAAGGAGCCCAGGTTTCACAAGAAGACAAGACACATCAAGCGCCGCTTCAACTCCATCTGTGATTACATTCAGGAGGGATATATAGATATTTGTAAAGTGCACACGGATCTGAATGTCACAGATCCGTTGACTAAACCTCTCTCACGAGCAAAACATGATCAACGCCAGATTGCTATGGGTGTTCGATTCATCACAATGTAACTAGATTATTGACTCTAGTGCAAGTGGGAGACTATTGGAAATGTGCCCTAGAGGCAATAATAAAATGGTTATTATTGTATTTCCTAGTTCATGATAATTGTCTATTGTTCATGCTATAATTGTGTTAACCGGAAACCATAATACATGTGTGAATACATAGACCATAACATGTCCCTAGTGAGCCTCTAGTTGACTAGCTCGTTGATCAATAGATGGCCACGGTTTCATGACCATGGACATTGGATGTCGTTGATAACAGGATCACATCATTAGGAGAATGATGTGATGGACAAGACCCAATCCTAAGCATAGCACAAGATCGTGTAGTTCGTTTGCTAAAGCTTTTCAATGTCAAGTATCGTTTCCTTAGGCCATGAGATTGTGCAACTCCCGGATACCGTAGGAATGCTTTGGGTGTGCCAAACGTCACAACGTAACTGGATGGCTATAAAGGTGCACTACGGGTATCTCCGAAAGTGTCTGTTGGGTTGGCACGAATCATAATGAGCTCAATGTGACTAAGGAGTTAGTCACGGGATGATGTATTACGGAACGAGTAAAGAGACTTGCCGATAACGAGATTGAACAAGGTATAGAGATACCGACGATCGAATCTCGGGCAAGTATCATACCGATAGACAAAGGGAATTGTATACGAGATTGATTGAATCCCCGACATCATGGTTCATCCGATAAGATCATCGTGGAGCATGTGGGAGCCAACATGGGTATCCAGATCCCGCTATTGGTTATTGTCCTGAGAGGTGTCTCGGTCATGTCTACATGTCTCCCGAACCCGTAGGGTCTACACACTTAAGGTTCGATGACGCTAGGGTTATAGAGAAATGGTATACGTGATTACCGAAGGTTGTTTGGAGTCCCGGATGAGATCCCAGACGTCACGAGGAGCTCCGGAATGGTCCAGAGGTAAAGATTGATATATAGGAAGTCCAGTTTTGGTCACCAGAAAGTTTTCGGGCTCATCGGTAGTGTACCGGGAGTGTCCGGAGGGTGCCGGAGGACCCCCGGGAGGGGTGTGACGATCATAGGACTTTGTGGGCCCTTATAGGAGGTGTGCCAGCCCTTATTGGGCTGGCCAAGACCTTCTAGAAAGGCCCATGCGGCTGGAGCTCAAGGGATAAGGCAAAAGGAATTTGAAAGGAGGGAGATCCACCTCCCTTGTGGGAGGTGGACTCTTCCCTAGCTTTGGCCGAAGCTCTCCTCCTTGGAGGAGGGGCCAAGGCAGCCCTCCCTCTCCCTCCTCCTATATATATGCAAGGGTTTGGGCTGATTTGGGACACGACTTCTCTCTCTCTCTCGGCGCAGCCCTACCCTTCCTCTTCCTCATTCTCCGTAGCGCTTGGCGAAGCCCTGCCGGAGTTCACGTAGCTCCACCGTCACCATGCCGTCGTGCTGCCAGAGCTCTCCCTCAACCTCTCCTTCCTCCTTGCTGGATCAAGGCGTAGGAGACGTCATCGGGCTGCACGTGTGTTTAACGCGGATGCGCCGTTGTTCGGCGCTGAGATCGGAATCCACCGCGATCTGAATCGCTGCGAGTACGACTCCACCAACCGCGTTCTTGTAACGCTTTCGCTTAGCGATCTTCAAAGGTATGAAGATGCAATCTCTCCCCACTCGTTGCTGGTTTCTCCACGGATAGATCTTGGTGATACGTAGGAATTTTTTTGATTTACTACTACGTCTCCCAACACCAGTGCAAAAGGTGAGGGGGGGGGGGGCGAGGGGAGGTCGGTCTGGTGTAGTTTTCTTTTCCGGTAGGTAGATAGTGGTATCAATTGTGAATAGCACTGGGATCTGTTTACGCAGTATGTGATTATGTCCCAAAGTAACCAAACACGTTTTTAGATGAGGACGAAATCAAATTACCGCAAAAAAATGGGCCAAACACCTCCTAAAAATAGTTTTTTGGAAATTCTATAATGGCATCGTAAACAAGAAATTGACAAAAAAAGAAGATTGAGCCGCCCAACCGGGTCAGTTGCGGACGTGTTCCAAGTGAACCCTAACGCCTTAGCCTCCCGTAACTGTGTCGTTGATCTTGCCAAGGTGGAGGGATCCAGGGCAAAAGGTAAGGGGGGAGGGGAGGTCGGTCTGGTGTAGTTTCCGTTTCCCATAGGTAGAGAGTGGTATCAACAGTAAATAGCGTTGGGATATGTTTATGCAGTATGTGATTACGTCCCACGGTAACCAAACACGTTTTTAGATGAGGACGAAATCGGATTACCGCAAAAAAAAAGTGGACCAAACACCTCCTAAAAATACTTTTTTTGGAAATTCTATAATGACACCGTAAATAAGAAATTGACAAAAAAAGAAGAATTTTCTTTTGACCACATTCGCCCACCGTGGGGCTCGAACCCACGACCACAAGGTTAAGAGCCTTGCGCTCTACCAACTGAGCTAGACGGGCTTTTGAAATGGTTGAAGAATTTCTGTTAAATATCCGTATCAAATCTCTATATTATTCGATGATGCCGTCTACCAAAGCAAACCCACCGGTCGGTCGGATCCGACTTCCGATCCCCGCCAGCACCAACTATCCCGCGAAGAGAATCCCACTGCCGCGGCCGGAAATCTCACCAGTCAGTTCATCCACCTAGCTCGCCGTCTCGTCGCCAGCCACCCTCCTCTCGCCGGGGACGTGATCCCGCCATGGCCTCCTGGCTCAAGGTCGCCGAAGGTACGCGCCATAGCCTCCTCTACCCTCCCCACTCCTCCTTCCGATTCGCCGCCGAGATCCACCCCTCCTCCCGGCTAAGATCTGGGGCTTCTCCCCGCAACTCTCGCACTGCATCCCCAGCGGTTACTCCGCGGGATTACCACGCCGGCTGCAAAATCTGGCGAGCTAGCCTTGATGCAGCGCCTTGTTCGACCGCCTTTCGGTGTGCGGGTGGGCCAGCTGCACCCCACCCGGACCCATTGCCTGCTTCATACGCTATGAGTTATTGGCAATGTGGAGCTGTAACAAGTTTCCTGTTTTTGTTGTAACAGACTTGCTCGAAGTGGTCGACCGGAGGGCGAAAAGCGTGGCCATCGAGCTGTCCGATGAGCAGGCTGCTCCTCAGCCTTCAGGTAAACATTACTCGGTGCACAGCCAGCTGCTCGGCGAGTTGGAATATTAGTAATCGCTGATGTTTTCTTGCTGAAGGATCGAGTGGCCAAGAAGGGCAAGCAAAGAGGGGAAAGCCCAGGGAGAAGGTCGCAACTGGATAAGCTTACTTGATTCCTCTGCAGACTGCGTGCTTGACACCTGATGTCTGAAGTCTGCTGTAAATTCGCATTGCAGGGTCCAATGAAGCTCACTACTGGGGATGCGGGTAACAGGACAGCGGCTCAGAGGGAGAGGAAGAACAGGCAACCGCCTCGGGAGAGGATTAAGATTGAGAAGATCAAACCTTCTACGCGTGCAGATTCATCAAATGATGATGCTACTGCTATTGCTAGTGCTAGTGAGCCTGAAGTCACTTCAGTTGATGTTAAGGGAGCGAATGCTGAGAGCATATCTGACAAAGCAGAGAGCACCACTGTTGACCTTAAAAATGATGCAACTGCTAATGCTAGCGGTAATGCGGTTGAAGTCCAGTCAATGGAGAAAACCCCTGAGGATACAGGTCCCATCACGGATCATGTTGCTGATTCTGGACATTTGGAGAGTACTTCTGAAAGCTCCGCTCCTTTAGTTCCAGACGAAAAAAATGAGCCAAGCAGCAGTAGCCAGTCCACTGAGATTGGTTTAGCAGTCAGTTTGGAGGATAAAGACACGGCTGTGGCTGTTATCCAGGAGAGAAATATCTCTGGACTACCCGATACACAAGGTTCTGGCAAGTTTCAAGATTCGAAGAAAGATAATCTGTCAGATTCACCAGAGATCACACAAAATCAACAGGAACATAAGTCTGATTCAGTTCCTCTGAAAGATCAAGACCAGCTTGAGGAGGTATGTTATAGCAAATTGCACTCATAATGACCAAGATGTGCTGATGTGAATGCATTCTGTGCTTACACTGTAGCGTTGTCTTGTTGGTCTTTGGCAGGCTCAGGGATTACTAAAGAGCGCTGCAAAAACTGGCCAGTCAAAAGAAGCTAGACTAGCTCGGGTAAGGATTGGTATAAGCTTAGTGACCCTGCCTCATTACCTATGTACTTTTGTTGTGATTAGGTCCATATGTTGACCCGTTGATTTATGTTTTACTTATCAACAGGTCTGTGCTGGACTTTCATCCCGTCTTCAAGAATATAAATCTGAGAATGCACAGCTAGAGGAGCTTCTTGTTCAGGAGGTCAGATTATGTTACCAAAATTCTTTGCATCCCGTCTTGGCTCATTTCCCTTAACCCCATGCATGGTAGAGTGGCTTTCTCTAATATATATTGTTGTTATAACACATAACAGAGAGAGAAATGTAGCTCACATGAAGCTCACATAAAGCAACTACAGCAAGAACTATCAGTATCCAGAGTACAAGGTTCACGAGTTGAATCTAACATGGTTGATGCTTTGGCTGCAAAAAACACTGAGATTGAGTCTCTAGCTAAATCATTGGACTCTTGGAAGAAAAAAGCAGCAGCTTCAGAAGAAAGGCTTGCATCTTTACAGGTGTCATCTTTCATACTCTTTTAAGCTTCTTTTAGTATCTTCATGTGACAGTATGACCGTTGCCAAAGGAAACCATACATTGTGGCTAGTATTCTGTACAGTTGCAGGGTTTAGTGTATGATTGTATGAACTTCACAGTGTCCCTCCACTGCTGTCTTTGATCATTATAATTGTTTGGAATATGCTAGCACAGTGTTCATTCTTGTAGGGATTTGCTACTCACATGTTTTCATTTGTTGTCATGATCTAACTATGATTGCGTTGTAATATTTGTTTTTGTCCTTTTCCATTTGGAATACCATGGAGGTGCTCGTGGAGTTTTCTCTCTAGTTGCATGCAGATAAGATCTCAAGTAGACATGATTTGGAGTTGGAGTAGGAGGGTTTTTGGATATTTTGCACTCACTCCAAGAACTCAAAGATGCTTCTGCCATTTGCGGATTCTTGTTGTTAATACTCATTCTTCTGTGTCTTAAAAAAAATCTGGCTGTGCAACTTAGCGTAAGAACTTGTTGGGGATGTAATAACCCCTCCCTCCTAGTTTATTCTGGGTCTGGGATTGGGAGTTGCTCATTTTCATTTTATGTATGCACATCTGCACGTCTCTGTTTTTTGACACATGGAAGGTCTCTTACAGTCTCTAGCATTCTGTCTTCATAGTTTCAATCAATGGATCTTCGAGTTTAACCTGCTCAAATATTGAGCTCGAGCTATGTGTTGTTGCAAATGAGCATGAACCTGGAGTGTCATGTGCTCTCTTTCAGACTCAGATATCAGTGGTAGTCTTGGACTTACTCTCAGGAACTAGTACCTGTGTGTTTAAGTTGTACATCTTGATATGATCTCTTTTGAATATAAACCTTAAACAGTATGGCTATATGGGTGACTGTTAACTCTTTTCCCTATGCTTTTAGGCTTCCATAACATAATTGATGTTATCAAATAATAAATCGAATTTTGTTTTCTGCTGATAATAGGAAGATATGGATGGCCTTAAGAGGAACCGCGAGCTTACTGAAACCAGGATCATCCAGGTTAGTAAAATAGGCTTTCTGGGGTTGAATACCACAACAGATTCATGTTTTAATGTAGTTATCTAACCTCCGTATGTACCATCTACATTTTAGGCTCTACGAGAGGAACTTTCAACCGTGGAGCGGAGGGCTGAAGAGGAGCGTATTGCACATAATGCTACAAAGATGGTAATTTTTTGAAGTACATCCGTTTTATTGCTTTGTCTTTATCATAGTTTCTTATGTTGTAATATTTCAGTATTTTCTATTATATTGCAGGCAGCTGTTGACAGAGAAGTAGAATTGGAGCATCGGGCCGTCGAGGCATCAAATGCTCTTGCTAGAATCCAGGTAATGTTACAAGGTATAAATATGAAGCATCAGCATATGGTTTATTATGTGAGGATGTCCAAATTATCTGCCAATTTTCTTGAACACTAACAAGGAAACTGCATGTTAGTGCCGTGTAGATGTTTGGTTGACATTGGTATTTCTTGCAATATCATGCGCAGTGCAAGGGGCATTTATCACGGCCTGACTCTAATTTGTTTCAACAACTACAAATGTTAGTCTACTACGTTCTAGAATCAGCAGAATGAATAACTCTTTTGAATGACTTATAAAGTTTACTCCTGTAAGGTCAAATGTTTAAGCATATGTGGGTATGATATCCTGTTACTTTCATCTGTTTATTGGCCTATTTTTTTTTGTTCTCCAGGGGATACATTTGAAGATCTAAGTAGACGTCGTCCTTAAAACAAGTTTCACACTCAAATTGCCAATATGAGCTAATTCAACATTTAGAAGTCCTAGCACTGTGACTAGGTGGAAACAAACCTATCTAGATTTTAGAGGTTTGTCAATACCACAAGGCCAGCATGTGTACTTACAAGAAACAGCAATCCGGCTAGAAAATTAGTAACTGTTATGTCCTGGGGCTGTGCTTCAGTCAACATATGTGATTTATAGTATGTTTCCACTTATTTGTTAAGCTCATGTTTAAATAGTTCAACTCGTATCCGTTTTACTTCAATTTTAATCCAAATCTTGTACTTGTAATAATGTCACTTAGTTTAGATTCTATGGGTGTCACATGTTAGCTGATTGGTTTCTGATTTTAACACAATCATTGTTACTCTTAAACTTTTGTGTGGCTTTCATTCTGTTAACTAAAGAAATAGTAGCAAATTTAGTTTGATCTTGACTGTTCTGTTGGCATACAGAGAGCTGCTGATCAAAGCTCATCAAGAGCAATGGAATTTGAGCACAAAGTAGCTGTACTTGAGGTAAATTCCTTTCCGCACTCTTGTCATATCTGATCAATTTAGTTTCTGCTATTCACTATTGATGCCTTGGTTGTTTCAGGTTGAATGTGCATCACTGCACCAAGAACTACAGGAAATGGAAGCTCGTAATCGCCGTGCTCAGAAAAAGCCTTCTGAAGATGCTAATCAAGCTCTTCAGGTAAGTTTTTTCTTCTAAACCAGATCATCCCGTTTACCATTACTTAAAAGAAAAACAGTTGACAGCAAAAGGAGGGGGGAAATGGAGTATGTTTTGACACCTATCAGGAAACCCACAGTGTGATCACGGTCTGGGTCACAAACTGCAGATTTTTTTTCCTTTTCGGGAGAACTGCAGAGAAGTTGATAGCACCTCCTATTGGCGTTAACTACCTTGTACAGACACTCCACTAGATAAAATAGTGGCAAAGAAATAATAACAAGGCATAACAATATATATATATAGAGAGAGATAGAGTCGAACTGATTCCAAATGGTGGAAACTGTGAGGTTCTTCAGGTTAAAATCAAAGAACCTTGGTTTCTTTATGGGATTAATATGAGCTGTACTTTTAGCACACTCCATGCATGAGATACCCATATAGCCATTTACTACCATATCTACAAATGCCTATCTGTATTTATTTTTTGCTTTGGAAACAGTAGAACTTAGAGTATTGTGCACTATCCTGAAATGTAACACGTTGGTGTTTGTATCTCTTGCTACTGTGCTTTTTGGAAAGCAGATACAGGCATGGCAGGAGGAAGTTGAGCGAGCACGGCAAAGCCAAAGAGAGGCAGAAAGCAAGATATTATCCTTGGAGGTACCATTTAATTCATAAGATATCAAAGAATCAGTTGTCAAGCAATAACTCAAGTTTAGGTAAAAATGCTTTAATTCATAAGATATCAAAGAATCAGTTGTCAAGTAATAACTCGAAGTTTAGGTAAAAATGCTAATATGATGATCAGGTATAATATCATGGAAAATGAAAATATATATCAATGGAGTTGTTTTCATTATAGTAATCAGAACGCTTTGTCTTGCACTATTATTTGTTCAACATCTTTATTCGTATGATGTAGGCTGAGTTGCAGAAGATGAGAGTTGAAATGGCTGGAATGAGAAGAGACGCAGAGCATTATTCTAGACAGGTTGTTAATCCTAATCAAATCACACTTTTCTTGTTAAAACTGGGCAAATGCAACAGTTACGATGACCCACCTTATGACTGGACGAATGCAACATTTACTACAATCCACCTTGTTACCAGATCATACTTAATAGTCACTTTTTAACGTGCAAATGTGTCTTCTTTTTAGGAGCATGTTGAGCTAGAGAAGAGATACCGTGAGCTCACTGATTTGCTGGTATGTGATGAAACATACCGATTTCCTTTTGTGTCATTGACATTTTAGCTAATTCATTATCTATGCATTATTTCTTCCAGTACCACAAGCAAACACAGTTAGAATCCATGGCCAGTGAAAAAGGTGCATTAGAGTTCCAACTGGAGAAGTCACTGAAGCAATTCCATGAAGTGCAGGTTCCTAATTTCTCTTCTTCCTATGTTGCTTGTTCTATAAGCATTGTCCTGCAGATGTTCTTATCTTGCTACCATTCTTTTATTTTTGTGTTCCATTTGATAGGTAGAAGCAGAAAGGAGTAGGGTTTCTCGCAGATCAGCATCATCATGGGAAGAAGATACTGATATCAATGCGCTAGAGTATGTTGACTGTTTTCCTTTTGTTATTGAGCATACAGGAAAATATACTGTCTATAAGCATGACATTGTTTTTGGATGCTGTGAGAATGTCCAGTCAAAAGAGAAGCAGCCTTGTGTTGCAAATTGTACTTGAGGTTTCCAAAGTTTTAGCTGTGTTCCTCTATTTGCAAGCTCTAGTACAGTTTTAGACAATTAGCTTATTATATTTCAGGCCTCTTCCTCTGCATCATCGACACATGGCAACGGCAAATCATCAGGTATATGTGTCCAATGGAAATCTGGAGTGCCGCATCCTAACATATAGTGGGAGAGTACTAATATTTTACCTTGCTTTCGTGGCATTTTTGGTGTTCCAGTTACAAAAAGCTGCAAAGTTTTTAGATTCAGGGGCTGTGAGGGCGACACGATTTCTGTGGCGGCATCCTGTTGCCCGAGTCAGCCTTCTATTCTATCTGGCAAGAACAACATAATTTTGATCATGTACATTTTATTTTAGATCATGTTAAGGCTGATCTCTGATTGAATCTATGTATACTTGTACCAGGTGTTTGTGCATTTGTTCTTGATGTACTTGATGCAGCGCCTGCAGGTACTCAACCATGCTATACTTGCTATCGCATTTATTTATTTTCATTCATGTCATTTCATGCCTTGGTCAGGCAACACGGTGTTGTTTATTCTTCATTGTATACATGTATTATCACACAAAGCTGTTTTGCTAAAACAATTAACCAAATTTAACTGATCAGCGTGTTGGAATGTTACAGGACTTTGCAGCAGAAGAGACCGTGAAATCGTCCATGGGGGACCTGGCCAGCGTGAAGTTGCCATAGGCTTTACAGCCTATTCGCACCCCCTCATGGATCTAGGGTTGCTTCCTGATTATAGTTCTATACGCGGCCCCTACGTTCCTACCGGATTTCGACGGTTGCCTGTGAAATTCCTGTGTTCGAAATAGGCCAGCCATTAAGATTTTTCTTGGTTTGATGCGGTGTTAACCCTGCTACAATTTTTTTCCTTCCCCTTCCCTCTCTTTTGTAAAATAGTAACGGTCTTTGGTTGGCCGTGGGCTATATAATCCATTCTTTAACACTTGATATTGATCACAAATGTAGCAGCTTGACCCGATATAATAATATATATGTGTCATACAGGCCACTTAGAGCCTATTCTTGTACTCCCTCTGTAAATTAATATAAAACCGTTGGGATCAATAGAACAAACTGATATGAAATGAGAAAATGCGTCCATACTTGAGCTCTGTTTTATTTTGTTTTGTACTAGAAGGACTGGGTGCGTTTTGCTACGTTGTTGTTAGATTAAAAAAACTAATCACTTTGTTTTAAAATACAATGTGTACTATTTTTCTAAAATGTCAAGCCTTTTAAATTTGGTTAAATTTGTAGATAAATATATCAAAATTCATAATATCATTTTTTGTGATTAAATTCATCGTTAAATGAATTTTCATGTTTTTTATTTAATATTGTGGATGTTGATATTTTTGCTATCAAAATTGAAGAATCTGATTTTCAAAAAACTAACACCCCTTATATTTTGAAAGTAATGTAATATTTCGTTCGATGGTGGGGGAGATGACATAATTTGTTTTATTTTTATTTATAATTTGGTAACTTGATGGGCCTTTCGTGGTGTGATTTTATATTATATGCTAACTCACCTCGTATATGTGGGAAAAAAATTACGTCGACGGTTGCATGAGCGTGATTGATATGCTTTTATAGGCCGGTTGATGTTGATTAATTTGAAAAACTGCTAGTTCGGTCAAAATCGTAAACCAAACCCATTAGGAAGCATGATGTATTTGTTTAAAGAATTAAACGAGTGAGTTTTGAGAAATTGTTGACCCAGTCAAAACCAGGCGATCCAATTTTAATTGAAGTCTTGGACACCTTAATTGAACGTGGACTCGTTAAAACTAAGAAGTATAGTGTTATAGAGATATACATAAAATAATTAAATGAATGTGGGCTCTCCAACTTCAGAGAGATTAGTGTTATAGTATATTGCATAGTCACTTCTCATCTGGATATGATTGTGTGGTACACATTGGTTTAAGCAGCGGCTGACTGCCCTTAGGGTGTGGGTAAGTGTGAGCGGGAGTGGGAGGGTGCCTAAGGTCGTGTTTGGTTGCGTGATTTTGAACTTCGTGAGATTACACATTTCATCATTTAACTTTGGTGTGTAACAATTTCGTACCGCAACTTGAGAACATTCCGGTATGATCCCTATACATAAAAATACGTGGCCACTTCGAGGGTGGATCGCTCTGGTGCTGCCACGTATCCACCCCTCCCACTAGGCCAGGCTCTTTTTGTGAAAACAACCTTGCTGTTTTTCTAATTAAACATGAGCCCCAACCCAGCTCTGTCCTAAATCCCCAATCAGCGATGGGAATATCCCAAATCTGCACCCCCCACAAGTCATGTCTCCTTCCAAATGCTCAAATCCATGGACGGCGAGAGCGTCGATGACGGCTGCAAGATCTCTGTTGGCAGTGGTAGCGCTGTCGTTTCCCTTCGTGCTAAGTCAGTGCGAGCCGGTGAACGAAGTCGTGTGAACTCACACTGGTGGGTTGGGAGGAAGTTCATGCAGGAGGTGTGCCGGGCTGGCGGCGCGAGGAGCCAGATCGCCGATCGGCTTCCGGCTATGTTCTCCTCTTGCGCATAGCCTGGTACAACTGTCGAGTCAATATAGCCTTTGAACCATGTTTTGCATGTCGCTTGGTTGCCTAGAAAGTAGTAGAAACACAAGCAGTGTGTTCGTTTGCATGTCCACAATGCAACATTCCACTGTTTAATTTATGTAAAACATGTTGTGTGGTAACCTCTTCTTCGAGTTGTGATGTTACAAGCACAAATGGTCATTATTCCTATTAGTTGATTCATTACGTCATTGGCGTAGAGATCAACTATAGCTAAGAAGTTAAGCAGGCTATAAACATCTTACAAAAATATGCCTATCCACATTGTAGGGTAACCAAACGAGGAGCGCAAAGATCAATTGAAACCACAAAGCTAGAATGTGAACACAACAAATAAGCCAAGCAAAAGTTAAAGGTAACCAGACTATCAGAAAGAAGTTCCTAGCAAAACATTTGAAAGCACGACGTTAACCTTGTGCGATGGTAGATTGTCTTTGCGTGCCGAACAGATAAGGACAAAGCGACCACATCGTCACCTAAGCACGAGCCGAGTAGGTAGCAAGGAGACAACCTAATTTCAAGGAAATAGACTCTGAACCGGGTACATTTCCATCCGGCCCATACTTGGCATAGCTGGTTGAGGGTGTCCTGGACTAGCGGGTACATGCTCGAAGTGATCGGTTCATATGGGCCGAACTAATGGCTTGATAAGCCAACACCCGAAGGACGGTGGGAGCATCAAGACTTGCATGTATGAAGAAGGGAAGCCTCCGAAGACTTGGTGTGCGCCCCAAGGACAACTCTATGTTTGGCATATCTTCAACCGACATAAATATGTAATCTAGCTCCCCCTGGGTACCTATATATATGCCTAGGGGTTTAGTCCGTAGAGGGGGGACTTATTCACCTTAGGGTTTAGAGCTTACACAAGATCTCGAGGTAGATCATCAACCTGTATTCAATATCCCATCATCAATACAATCAAAGCATGACGTAGGGTTTTACCTCTTCGAGAGGGCCCAAACCTAGGTAAACATCGTCTCCATACTCTTCCTATTACCTGATACGTCTCCAATGTATCTATAATTATTGATTGTTCCATGATGTTATATTATCAATCTTGGATGTTTTACAATCATTTTATAGCAACTTTACACCATTTTTTGGGACTAACCTATTGACATAGTGCCAACTGCCAGTTGCTGTTTTTTGCTTGTTTTTTTACTTCGTAGAATATCAGCACCAAACGAAGTCCAAACACCGTGAAACTTTTTGGAGATTTTTTTGGGCCATAAGACACCTGGAGGACCAAAGAAGTACCAGAGAGGAGGGTCGAGGAGACCACAAGACACCAGGGCGCGCCAGAGACCCTGGCACGGTCTTGTGGGTTGTGCCCTCCTCAGGACACCTCTCCACCGCCTATCAGCTCTACAAATACCCAAATATTCCAAAAACCCTAGTGGAGTCGATGAAACACAACTCTAGCAGCCGCAAGTTCCACAACCACGAGATCCAATCTAACACCATCATGGAGGGGTCCATCGTCTTCATGGGTGCCTCTCCGATGATGCATGAGTAGTCCACCATAGACCTACGGGTTTGCAGGCAGTAGCTAGATGGCTTCCTATCTCTCTTTTGATTCTCAATACAATGGTCTCTTGCAGATCTATTTGATGTAATGACTTTTTGCGTGTGTTTGTTGGGATCCGATGAATTTGGAGTTCATGATCGGTTTCTATCCATGAATCTTATTTGAGTCTTCTTTGATCTCTTATATGCACGATTACTTATAGCCTCATATTTCTTCTTCGAATCTTTGGTTTAGTTAGTCCAATTAGATTGATTTTTCTTGCCATGGGAAGAGGTGCTTTGTGATGGGTTCGATCTTGCGGTGTCCTCTCCCAGTCACACAAGGGGCAGCGAGGAACACATGTATCGTTGCTATTAGGGATAACAAGATGGGGTCTATTCCTACATGAATAGATCTTGTCTACATCATGTCATCGTTCTTATTACATTACTCCGTTTGTCCATGAACTTAATACACTAGATGCATGCTGGATAGTGGTTGATGTGTGGAGTAATAGTAGTAGATGCAAAATCGTTTCAGTGTACTTATCTTGGACGTGATGCCTATATAATGATCATTGCCTTGGATATCATCATGATTATTTTGATCTTCTCTCAATTGCCCAACAGTAATTTGTTTACCCACCGTGTGCTATACTCATGAGAGAAGCCACTAGTGAAACGTACGCCCCCGGGTCTATCTTTCAACATATTGTTTTCCGATCTATCTTTTTACCGCTTTTGTTTTCAGATCTATTATTCGAAAAAACACAAAAATACTTTGTTGCACTTTTTATTTACATATTTTATTTTGTGTTCTTACGCGATCTATTTATCCAATCTATAACAAACCAATCTATCTTTTTACCGTGGAGAGATTGACAACCTCTCTTACGCGTCGGGTTGCAAGTATTTGTTCTTTGTGTGCAGGTGCCGTTTACATAGTGTTGCATGGTTCTCCTACTGGTTCGATAACCTTGGTTTCATAACTGAGGGAAATATGTACCGTCGTTGTGCTGCATCATCCCTTCCTCTTTGGGGAAATACCGACACAGTCTCAAGCCACATCAAAGGAATTTCTGGTGCCGTTGTCGGGGAGGAGGTACGAAAGTAGTCTCCCGTCAACTTGCCAATTTCCGGTGCCGTTGCTGGGGAGACATCATCAACATCTATTAGGTTCGTAATCATAAATATCATTGATGGGGTTATTACCCCTGGGTAGGCCAAAGCAACGGGGTTCTCTCCCCCACTTCAAGAAAAAAGACGTGGCCGGCTGCTTCCCGGCCGGCTGGCGTGCGACCGGCAAGCACGTTGCCGGCTGGATCGAGGCCGACTGTCCAAGGAGCCGGCTCGGCCCCCGACCAGCTGGGCGCGGCCGGCTGCCTTTGGGTCGCCTCCTCCGTTGACCATTGGGGCGGACAAGCTCCCGTCCCATCCCTCTGCACACGGGTATGGCGACAAGACGGGACCCCCTCGACGGGCGCCAATGTAGCCACAGTGACCGCTGACGTGCGGGTGCGTATGGCTATAGTTCGGCCGATCGTACCGCTAACTTTGGCCGACCACAACCGGGCGGGGCAACAGTGCCGGCACGCCTCCGCCCACTGGATCACCCGCTCCGGCATGGCTACAGTGCCGTCGGCCGTACCAGAGACTTTGGCAGGCTGGCACAAGACGACGCCGCCCGTGCGGCCCATGCCGTAGCACGTGGGCACAGGCCAATCACGAAGCCGGCTGGCGGGCCCCAGCGGGCGATGGGACCGCGCAGCCGGTGGACCCTACGGGCGACGAGACGACTCAAGAGGCGGGACCCCCTGGCTAGCCGGAGAGGCTGCCAGCCGGGTCCCCCCCATTCTGTACCCTAAGAATATTGTAAGCCGGGGGGTTGGCCTATAAAACCTCCCGAGCCCCCCATGCAATAGGGGGGGGGGGCGAGTCTCACACACGCACACCCACGGGACACTTCCCACACATTCACCCTCGTAGCAGAGGAGGGCGAGCCGGCTGCTCCCTCTTCCTCCTCTAGACAACAACTCTAGGAGCAACCTTGTAAAAATACCCATCCATCAACTAGACCGAGCAGGACTAGGGGTGTTACCTCCCATGGAGGGCCCTGAACCTGGGTACATCGTGTGTCACCACCGCTTGTGCCTAATATCGCATCCGGAGCCCGTCGGCGTCCTCCGGCCCGAGCCACCTTTGATAAGCCTACCCATGGCATCTGTCGTGAGAAAATGACGACAATTGGCGCCCACCGTGAGGCCGTATGCAGCGCCGATCGGATTCATGCTCCGGACGGGACCCCTTGCCATTCCCCGCTACCGCCGTACGTCCAGACGTAGCCGCATGCTCGTGGGGCTTGCTCCGGCAAGCCCTGCGGGCAACATCGTCGACCTCACGCTCGATATCAACGCGCTCATCGAGCGCTTCGACAGGCTGAGCCTTGCCGAAGCGCCGGTCGCCAACGAGTACCCTAGCCGGGTGCTCAACTGCTCCGACCCACCCACAGCCGTGGGCGCACTCGCTGCGACCTAGTCCAACAGCTCTCACGTCCGCGTGGGAGCAATGGCCATCATCTCCTCCACCTCCTCTGGACGTGCATGGGCCGAGGCACCTCCAATCCACTCGGCACGACCCTTTGGGGCTTGAGCACCCCCATCGCCCCGACGACAAACACTGATGTTGCCACAGCCGAGCTGGAGGCGTCTTGCCGCCTCCTGTTTGAGGATGCCAGTGCCCTCATGGCCACACGGCGTCGCATGAAGGCTGCTCAACGGGAGTACGCCTTTGCCTACGGTCTCACCCCGGCTGGCACCGAGCCCAGCCGGCGCGGGGCTATGCGCGATCGCGGTTGCGTGGTCGCCGAAATCCTGGGCGGCAACATGCCCGTCTATGACACCCCCGCGGCCAACATGCGGGCCGCCGAGGTATCCTACGAGGATTTGGCTACCTTGGAGGGAGAAGAACGTGCCGCTCGCGAGCGTCACATCAAGGACCTCATTGACGCCACCGACGCGCAGCAGCACCAGCTCGCGGCGGGCGGCGCCGCCTCCGAAGGCCCCCGACCCGAGCGCGAGGGCACGGGGATCGCTGGCCGTCAGCCGGCCCAGCACTCCTGTTCCTCTCGTGCCTCCGGCCGTTGGGTCGAGGCAAGCAACCCCCGGCACTCTCAGCTGCCGGAGAATGAGCAACCGGCTGTAAACAGCCGACACACCAACAACCCGCCTTGCAGTGGCCACCACCACGAGGCGCCGGCTGCCGGCAGCCGGCGCAGCCATGGGCACACGCCGCCCCCGCGCACGCGAGCCGGGACGGTCGGTTCCGCCTATTATCCGCCCCGAACTCTCGGGCCGGCTCGGACTGTGGGTCCCCCACAGCGAGAATGACGCCCGCCTCCGCATCGACTGGCTCGCGCAATCGACCCACCTCGTGGAGGAGGGCTCGATCGGCCTGGCGTGCTTTAGCCCCTAGATCCGCAACGAGCCATTCCCGACCGGCTTCACGCTCCCCCGGGACACCCCGAAGTACAACGGGGCCACCAAACCCGAAGACTGGCTAATCGACTACACCACCACGGTCGACATCGCCAGGGGGAACAAGCGTGTAGCCGTCATGCTGATCGGCTCGGCCCGCACCTGGCTCAACAGCCTGGGAGCCGGCACCATCAACACCTGTACGAACTTGGAGGAAGCCTTTGTTCACAACTTCACCGACACCTACAAGCGGCCTGGCCGCCCCCATGGACTGGCCATGTGCATTTAGGGGCGGGACGAGTCCCTCCGCGACTACCTCACCCGGTGGACCGAGCTCCGCAACTCCCATGAGGGAGTGCATGAGGTGCAAGCCATACAGTACTTCATCGAAGGCTGTCGTGACGGCACTTCCCTCAAGCACAAACTCCGTGCTCCGAGCCGGCTACACTAGCCGAGCTCATGACCAAGGCAAACAAATATGCCACGGCCGACTCCGCCATTCGGGTCAAGACTACCCCGCCCGCCAAGGTAACGCCAACGCCGGCGGCATCCCGACCGGCTGCCGACAACCGGTAGCCGCAGAACAACAAGCGCAAGAATGATTAGCCCGACTCCCGCTATGGGAGCTGGCAGGTTGCCACCATCGAAGAATAGGAGCTGGCTGCCTAGTCTTCTAGCCAGCGCCAGCGCACTGGCAAGACTGCCTGGCAGCGCAAGCTCACGTTCAAGCAGATGCTCGACCTCCCCTGCAAGAACCACTCTGGGGCCAAGCCCTCCACGCACACGCTCCGGCAGTGCAGATTCTCACAGCGACTGACCCGGGGGGACGGCCTTCCGGCTCCCCCCGCACCGCCTCGGCGCCGACTCTGGCTCTGGCCCAGAACGACGGTTGCCTACATGACCAGTTCCCCAACCAAGATGGTTGCTACGTAGTCTTCACCAGTGAAGAGACGAGCAAACATGCTCAACGCCGGCTCCATCGTGAGGTGAACGCCACCATGCCGGCAACTCCCTAGTTCATGCACTGGTCAGAGAAGCTGGTCACCTGGAGCCGGGCAGATCACCCGGCTGTGATGCCAAGTCCCGGCAGCTATGCCCTGGTCCTCGACCCCACCATCTCCACCAAGAAGTGCACCTGCCACTTCTCGCGGGTGCTGATTGATGGTGGCAGCAGCATCAACATCCTCTACCTCGACACGATGCGCAAACTGAGGTTGAAAATAGAAGACCTGCAGGCGAGCCGGACGGTTTTCCACGGCATCATGCCGGGAAAGTACTGCTCTCCTGTCGGCAAGATCAAGCTTGACGTCCTCTTCAGCGGCCCCGGTCACTTCCGCCGCGAGTCAGTGCTGTTCAAGGTAGTGGACCTCGCGAGTCCCTACCACGCGCTGCTTGGCCAACCGGCTCTCGTCAAATTCATGGTGATACCCCACTACGCCTACCTCAAGCTCAAGATGCCGGGCCCCAAGGGAATCATCACCATCGCGGGAGACTACAAGATGTCACTCGAGTGTGCTCGAGATGGCAGCCGGCTAGCCGAGGCCCTGGAGATAGCCGAGGAAAAACGGCAGCTCGACCGGCTCGTGGCCCTTGCTGCCAGGCAGCCGGCCGTGCCGGATCCTCCCTCGCAGTCGGTTGGCGAGGCCTCCTTCCAGTCGTCCAAGGACACCAAGCAGATCCCGCTCGACCCGGCCAACACCGCGCAGTGCATCACCATCGGCTCCCGCCTTGACGACAAATAGGAAGGCGAGCTTGTCGACTTCCTCCGTGAGAATCGGGACATCTTTGCATGGTCCCCCAAAGACATGCCGGGTGTTCCGAGGAAGTTCGTCGAGCACAAACTACACGTCCGGCCGGACGCTAAACTGGTCAAGCAACCCCTACACCGTTTCTTTGAGGAGAAGCGGCACACTATAGGAGAAGAGATCGCCCGGCTGCTCGCAGCCGACTTCATCATGGAAGTTTTCCACCCGGACTGGCTGGCCAACCCAGTCCTGGTGCAGAAGAAGAACAAGACCTGGCGCATGTGCATCGACTATACCAGCCTGAACAAGGCATGCCCCAAGGACCCATCGCCCTACCGCAAATCGATCAAGTCATCAACTCCACGGCCGGCTGCGATTTGCTGTCTTTCTTGGACGCCTACTCCGGCTACCACTAGATCAAGCTGGACCCGAAGGACTGGCTCAAGACCTCCTTCATCACGCCTTTGAGGGCCTACTGCTACATCACCATGTCCTTCGGCCTAAAGAACGTAGGCGCCACCTTCCAGCAGTGCATGTAGAAGTGCCTCCTGCCTCAGATAGGTAGGAACTTCCACGTCTACGTCGACGACATCGTCGTCAAGACCAAGAAGCACTTCAGCCTCCTCGACAATCTCTGGGAGACCTTCGCGAACCTATGCGAGTACAAGATCAAGCTCAACCCGGTGCGTCTTCGGCGTCCTAGCCGGCCAGCTCCTGGGTTTCTTCGTGTCCGCCCGTGGCATCAAAGCTAACCCGGAGAAGATCAGCGCGATCGAGCGCATGCCCAAGCCGACCCGGCTCCGCGATGTCCAGAAGTTCACCGGCTGCCTCGCCTCGCTCAGCCGGTTCATCAGCCGGCTGGGGGAGATGGCCTTGCCCCTCTATGAGCTCCTTCGCAAGATGGATTTGGTCGAGCCGGGCCACACAAAGAAGCCGGGCATGTTCGACTGGCCGACGAGGCGGAAGAGGCCTTTCGCCGCCTCAAGCGAGCTCTCACCCGCGCGCCCATCCTGGCTGCGCCGGTTGAGAAGGAGCCCTTGCTCGCCTACATTGTGGCGACCACTCGCGTCATCAGCGTCGTCTTGGTGGTCGAGCAGCCGGAGGAGGACAAATCCCTACCGTTCCAACGCCCCGTCTACTACCTCAGCGAGGTCCTCTCCGCCTCCAAGCAGAACTACCCCCACTACCAGAAGATGTGCTACGACATCTAATTCGCCGCCAAGAAGGTCAAGAAGTACTTCCAGGAGCACACCATCATCGTGGTGAGAACAACCCCGCTCGGCAAAATCATGAGCGGCCGGGACTCCACCGGCCAGATCGCCAAATGGGTCATCGCCCTCGCCGACCACGAAATCCGGTACGAGCCGCGTACCGCCATCGAGTCGCAGGCATTGGCCGACTTCCTCGTCGACTGGGCGAGATCGAGTTCGTGCTGCCTCCCCCAAACTCCACGCATTGGCGCATGCATTTCGACGGCTCAAAAATGAGGACCGGCCTGGGTGCCGACATAGTCCTCTCCTCCCCAAAAGGCGACCAGCTCAAGTACGCCCTACAGATCCACTTTGCCGCTTCCAACAATGTGGCCGAGTATGAGGCCATCATCCATGACCTCTGGCTCGCCAAGGAGATCGGCATTAGGTGCATCCTATGCTTCGGCGACTCCGACCTCGTGGTGCAGCAGGTTTCTGGCGAATGGGACGCCAGGGACGCCAACATGACCAGCTACCGCTTCCTCGTACAACAACTCACCGGCTCCTTCGAGGGCTGTGAGTTCCACCACATCCCGCGGGCTGACAACGAGGTGGCCGACACGCTGGCAAAGATCGGCTCCACCTGACAGGCCATCCCAGTCGGCGTCTCCCTCGAGCGGCTGCTCAAACCATCAATCAAGCCTTCCCCAGAGTCGGAGTCCATCTTCGTACCGGCCGACGCTGTCGGCCCATCGGCGGCTCCGGCTACTCCCTCAGCATCTTCGCCACTGGCTCCTCCCACCCCGGCTGCCTTGTCGGCGTCGGCTCAGCCGGCCCAGCTAGCTGCATCCATGGCAGCCGGCTCCAACGCCATGGTCGTCATGATGGCAGTCGACGCCCCTCCTGTCGTCCCCAAATTGGGGGCTGGCGAGCCGGTCCCGAGGACTGATCACTAGGCCCGGGGCTCCCGAGCCAGCCTCCGTCTCGGCTCCCTCATGGACCCAGCCCATCCTGGCTTTCCTTCTGTGCGGCGAGCTCCCTCCGGACGAGGCCACAACGAGAAAAATCCAGCACGGGGCCTCGGCCTACAGCATCATCAACCGTGAGCTCGTCCACCGCAACACCATCGGTGTCTTTCAACGGTGTGTCGAGTCAGAAAAGGGCCAGGAGATCCTCCTTGACATCCACCAGGGTGAGTGCGGGCATCACGCCGCCTCTAGAACCCCAGTGGCCAAGGCTTTCTGCCATAGTTTCGATTGGCCGTCTGCCTTGGAGGAGGCCAAGAAATTGGTCGACGAGTGCGAAGGCTGCCAGCGCTTCAGCACGCAAAGCCACCTGCGGGCTTCGGCCCTCCAGACCATCCCCCTCTCGTGGCCCTTTGCCGTCTGGGGGCTGGACATGGTGGGGCCCTTCAAAACCGCACGAGGCGGCATGACACATCTGTTGGTGGCCGTCGACAAATTCACCAAGTGGATCAAGGCCAGGACGATCAAGAAGCTGGACGGCCCCACGACCGTCTGGTTCGTCGATGACATCACGAGTCGCTACGGCGTCCCCCACAACACCATCACCACAACGGCATGAACTTCGCCAAGGGCGCGCTAGCACGTTTCTGCTCTAAGAAGGGCATCTGGCTCGACCTGGCGTCCGTTGCTCATCCATAGTCAAACGGCCAGGTCAAGAGGGCGAACGGCCTAATCCTATCTGGCATCAAGCTCCGTCTTGTAACGCCGCTGGTGAGGTCGGCCGGCTGCTGGGTCGACAAGCTGACGACTGTCCTTTGGAGCTTCAAGACCACTCCCAACCGATCAACCGGCTACACACCCTTCTTCCTTGTGTACGGGTCCGAGGCGATCATTCCCACCGACATCGAGTTCGACTCGCCTCGGGTCGCCCTATACACGGAGAAGGATGCAAAGGAGGCGAGAGAAGACGGTGTCGACCTACTCAAAGAAGCCTGCGAACTGGCCTTGAGATGGACGACCATCTATCAGCAGAACCTCCGACACTACCACAACAAGCGGATCCGGCCACTCTCCTTCTGCGAAGGGGACCTGGTGCTTAGGCGGATCCAGCGGACAGCCAGCTAGCACAAGCTATCCTCCCCATGGGAGGGCCCGTTCATCGTCAGCAAGGCGCTGCACAACAACGCGTACTACCTAATAAATACCCAGAAGCCGCAGAAGCACAAGAGAGACGCCTCTGGCGAGGAGACCGAGCGCCCGTGGAACACGGCGCTCCTTCATCTGTTTTACTACTGAAAAAACCAGTGTATGTATGTATCTTCCCCTCTTTGGAGCTTATGAATGCAATGGGTGCCCTAGGCCGGCTCTTGGGGCACGCCCTTTCCGTTTCCATTCAAGGTCTCCTCACTCACCGGCTCCCGGACCCGGCTCCCCGGCCCGGGGGCTCTTCGGCTGGTCCTAGGCCGCATCCCCCAAAACCGACCAAGTAGTGTGAGCTAAACGAGCCCTCCCACCCCTCCTAGCTATAGACCGGCGCCCGGCTATCCGACTGACTGGGCCTCGGGGCGGCGAAACTTAGCGCACACAGAAAAATGATCGCAAGGGGCTTGACGGCTAGGTCTAGCCGGACCCCGTCCTCGACTCTACCACTCAACTTACCCAAAAGTCCCTTGCATTTCCCAAGTTCAGAACAAGCTCCCTTGAGGCGGACGTCTCGACCCAGCTACAGACTGGCCCCTGGCTGTCGGGCTGGCGGGGCCGAAACCAAAGGGGAAAAGGGGCCGTGCGGACGGAACCAAGGGGGCAAAAAAGGGATAAGGATGAGCCAACACGCACAATAAACAAGCACATCGGGCATTCAAAACACAAGTTAAAAATAGTAAAGGCCCACGACACACGTTCATTACAATAAATCCCCAGTGCGTGTGCTTGAGTCTAACATGCAGAAAAAACAAAAGACAAGTAAAGACGCCCGGGGGCTCAGGCCACCGGCGCGTCACCAGCCGGCGCGCCGCCAGCTGGCTCGACGGTCGGCCCGGAGGTGGTCACAGCCTCTGGGTCGGCCTCCATGGCCTTCGGGGTAGCCTGCATGGTCCCAGCCGTCTCGCCGCCACTATCAGTACTGGAGTCAGTGCTCTAATCGGCGACCTTCTCGTCCTCCGGACCTTGGGGGTTGCCGAAGGAGTGCTCGGCTACCGGCTCGCCATCCTTGCCAAGGGCCGGCAGGAGCTCGTCTGGGTCGACGTATGTGGCGAGCTCGTTGGCCCGACGGATGAGGAAGGGCTCGCGTGTTGCCCGCTCCTCGGTCGGCCTTTCCCACATGGTGTCCAGCCGGTCCAAGTCGACGCCGCGGTACCACGATGTAACGAACCGAAGCGCCATCTGCGTGCCGGCTTGAGCCGCTGACGCCTTCTAGACCTCGAGCCGGGCCACGACATTCTCGAGCCACAAGGCCACGCGGCTCTCCGGAGCCCCACGTCCTGGCCACAAGGCGGCGATGACGTCCTTGCCGGCTGTCTTTAGCCGCTCCATGCTCCGCTCGAGGTGGATCAACCGGTTTTCTATGGCCATCCCAAGCTCCGCCATGTCCCAAGCGGCGTCCCCCTCGATGTTGCGCCCGCGCCCCCGAAGATATTCCCAGTGCTCCTCGACGGCACGTTCAGCGCGGCGCTGGGTTTCCGGGAAACGTCCTAAAGAAGAAAGGGAAGAATGAGAAGAAGGCAAATCAAGGACAAGAAGAAAATAGCCGGCTGAAAAAGAAAAACTAGTACTTACGCTCAAAGGAGTTGTCCAACTCGATGGCAAAGTGGAGCGATGAGTCCCGCTCCGACACCAGCACCGCCTCTGCCTCGATGAGGGAAAACCTATGCTCCTCGAGCGTCCTCTCGAGGCGGGTCAACTCGTTTTGGAGGGCGGCGGTCCGTTGGGCGGCGTCAGTCGCTTCCTTGATGACCTTATCCTTGGCGGTCACCTCCCACACCATGTCGGCTCTCAGGCGGTCTTGGGATGCCTGCCCATCCACCAGCAGGGTGCCCAGCCGGTCCCTCTCCTGGGTGACCGCTTGGACGCTCTGTGCTAGCCGGTCCTGCTCGGAGACCGCCCCGGTTTTCTCCTTCCGGAGGGTGGTCAGCTCCATGTGAAGCAAAACCGGCATCAGCAAGACATTCCAGGCCCGGCCCGGCTGCCGAGTAGCCGGCCCAGCTCCTGGGGGCTACGCACCCCCACAATACCAAACATACCTCGCACCCTCGCCAGCTCCTCCTCCAACCGGTAGAAGCCATGCTTTCCGCGTTTGTGGATGGCGACCGCCTCGTCAAACAGCTCTTGCCACTGGGCGTTCCCCGCCTGCCACAAGGGTGTTGGGAGACGAAGTAGTAAATCAAAATTTTCCTACGTTCACCAAGATCTATCTATGGAGAAACCAGCAACGAGAGGGGAGAGATTGCATCTTCATACCTTTGAAGATCGCTAAGCGGAAGCGTTACAAGAACGCGGTTGATGGAGTCGTACTCGCAGCGATTCAGATCGCGGTAGATCCGATCAAGTGCCGAACGGACGGCACCTCCGCGTTCAACACACGTGCAGCCCGGTGACGTCTCCAACACCTTGATCCAGCAAGGAGGAAGGAGAGGTTGGGGAAGGGCTCCAACAGCAGCACGACGGCGTGGTGGTGGTGGAGTAGCAAGGTATTCCGACAGGGCTTCGCCTAAGCGCTGCGGAGGAGGAAGAAGAGAGGTAGGGCTTCGCCGTGAGAGAGAGAGATCAAATCCTGTCTCAAAACATCCAAAACCTCAAGTATATATAGGAGGAGGGACGTGGAGGGCTGGCTTGGCCTCTACTCCAAAGAGGAGATGGCCGGCTGAATTAAAGGGAGAGTCCACCTCCCACAAGGGAGGTGGATCTCCTCCTTTTAAATCCTTTTTGCCTTATCTCCTTATCTCCAGCCGCATGGGCCTTTAGCAAAAGTCTTGCCCAGCCCAATAAGGGCTGGCACACTTTATCTAACAGCCCATGTGGTCCTTTGGTCGTCACACCCCTCCCGGGGGTCCTCCGGCACCCTCCCGGCACTCCCGGTACACTACCGATGAGCCCGAAAACTTTCCGGTGACCAAAACCGGACTTCCTATATATCAATCTTTACCTCCGGACCATTCCGGAGCTCCTCGTGACGTCCGGGATCTCATCCGGGACTCCGAACAACCTTCGGTAATCACGTATACCTTTTCCCTATAACCCTAGCGTCATCGAACCTTAAGTGTGTAGACCCTACGGGTTCGGGAGACACGTAGACATGACCGAGACACCTCTCCGGCCAATAACCAACAGCGGGATCTGGATACCCATGTTGGCTCCCACGTACTCCACGATGATCTCATCGGATGAACCACGATGTCAGGGATTCAATCAATCCCGTATACAATTCCCTTTGTCTATCGGTATGGTACTTGCCCGAGATTCGATCGTCGGTATCGCCATACCTTGTTCAATCTCGTTACCGGCAAGTCTCTTTACTCGTTCCGTAACACATCATCCCGTGGCTAACTCCTTAGTCACATTGAGCTCATTATGATGATGTCTTACCGAGTGGGCCCAGAGATACCTCTCCGTCACACGGAGTGACAAATCCCAGTCTTGATTCGTGTCAACCCAACAGACACTTTCGGAGATACCCGTAGCGTACCTTTATAGCCACCCAGTTACGTTGTGACGTTTGGCACACCCAAAGCATTCCTACGGTATCCGGGAGTTACACAATCTCATGGTCTAAGGAAATGATACTTGACATTGAAAAGCTTTAGCAAACGAACTACACGATCTTGTGCTATGCTTAGGATTGGGTCTTGTCCATCACATCATTCTCCTAATGATGTGATCCCGTTATCAACGACATCCAATGTCCATGGTCATGAAACCGTGACCATCTATTGATCAACGAGCTAGCCAACTAGAGGCTCACTAGGGACATGTGATGGTCTATGTATTCACACATGTATTACGGTTTCTGGTTAACACAATTGTAGCATGAATAATAGACAATTATCATGAACTAGGAAATACAATAATAACCATTTTATTATTGCCTCTAGGGCATATTTCCAACAGTCTCCCACTTGCACTAGAGTCAATAATCTAGTTACATTGTGATGAATCGAACACCCATAGCCTTCTGGTGTTGATCATGTTTTGCTCGTGAGAGAGGTTTAGTCAACGGATCTGCGACATTCAGATCCGTATGCACTTTACAAATATCTATGTCTCCCTCCTGAATGTAATCACGGATGGAGTTGAAGCGGCGCTTGATGTGTCTTGTCTTCTTGTGAAACCTGGGCTCCTTCGCAAGGGCAATAGCTCCAGTGTTGTCACAGAGTAGAGTCATCGGGCCCGACGCATTTGGAATCACTCCTAGGTCGGTGATGAACTCCTTCATCCAGACTCCCTCCTTTGCTGCTTCCGAAGCAGCTATGTACTCCGCTTCACATGTAGATGCCGCCACGACGCTTTGCTTGCTGCTACTCCAGCTGACTGCCCCTCCATTCAAAATATACACGTATCCGGTTTGCGACTTAGAGTCGTCCGGATCTGTGTCGAAGCTAGCGTCGACGTAACCCTTTACGACGAGCTCTTCGGCACCTCCATATATGAGAAACATGTCCTTTGTCCTTTTCAGGTACTTCAGGATATTCTTGACCGCTGTCCAGTGTTCCGCTCCGGGATCACTTTGGTACCTCCCTACCAAACTTATGGCAAGGTTCACATCAGGTCTGGTACACAGCATGGCATACATGATAGAGCCTATGGCTGAAGCATAGGGGATGACACTCATCTCTTCTCTATCCTTTGCCGTGGTCGGGCATTGAGTCGTACTCAATCTCACACCTTGCAACACAGGCAAGAACCCCTTCTTGGACTGATGCATATTGAACTTCTTCAATATCTTTTCAAGGTATGTGCTTTGTGAAAGACCAATGAGGCGTTTCGATCTATCTCTATAGATCTTAATACCTAATATGTAAGCAGCTTCTCCAAGGTCCTTCATTGAAAAACACTTATTCAAGTAGGCCTTGATACTTTCCAAGAGTTCTATATTATTTCCCATTATCAGCATGTCATCAACATACAATATAAGAAATGCTATAGAGCTCCCACTCACTTTCTTGTAAATACAAGGTTCTCCATAAACCTGTACAAACCCAAACGCTTTAATCACCTCATTAAAGCGAATGTTCCAACTCCGAGATGCTTGCACCAGCCCATAGATGGAGCGCTGGAGCTTGCATACCTTGTTAGCATCTTTAGGATCGACAAAACCTTCCGGCTGCATCATATATAGTTCTTCCTTGAGGAAGCCATTAAGGAATGCCGTTTTGACGTCCATTTGCCAGATCTCATAATCATAAAATGCGGCAACTGCTAACATGATTCGGACTGACTTTAGCATCGCTACGGGTGAGAAAGTCTCATTGTAGTCAACTCCTTGAACTTGTCGATAACCCTTAGCGACAAGCCGAGCTTTATAGGCGGTGACATTACCGTCCGCGTCAGTCTTCTTCTTAAAGATCCATTTGTTTTCAATGGCTCGCTTATCATTAGGCAAGTCCACCAAAGTCCATACTTTGTTCTCATACATGGATCCTATCTCGGATTTCATGGCCTCAAGCCATTTGTTGGAATCCGGAACCGTCATCGCTTCTTCATAGTTCCAAGGTTCACCGTTGTCCAACAACATGATCTCTAGGACAGGATTGCCGTACCACTCTGGTGCGGAACGTGTCCTGGTGGACCTTCGAATAGCAACTTGATCTGAAGTTTCATGATCATCATCATTAACTTCCTCTCTAGCCGGTGTAGGCTCCACAGAAACAACTTCCTGTGCTGCGCTACTCTCCGGTTCGAGTGGAGGTACAATTTCCTCATCAAGTTCTATTTTCCTCCCACTTACTTCTTTCGAGAGAAACTCTTTCTCGAGAAAGGATCCATTCTTGGCAACAAAGACTTTGCCTTCGGATCGTAGGTAGAAGGTATACCCAATAGTCTCCTTGGGATATCCTATGAAGACGCACTTTTCCGCTTTGGGTTCGAGCTTCTCAGGTTGAAGTTTCTTCACATAAGCATCGCATCCCCAAACTTTTAGAAACGACAGCTTAGGTTTCTTTCCAAACCACAATTCATACGGTGTCGTCTCAACGGATTTAGACGGTGCCCTATTTAAAGTGAATGCGGCAGTCTCTAATGCATATCCCCAAAATGATAGCGGTAAGTCGGTAAGAGACATCATAGATCGCACCATATCCAATAGAGTGCGATTACGACGTTCAGACACACCATTTCGCTGGGGTGTGCCGGGCGGCGTGAGTTGTGAAACAATTCCACATTTCCTAAGGTGCGTGCCAAACTCGTGACTTAAATATTCTCCGCCACGATCAGATCGTAGGCATTTTATTTTCCTGTCACGTTGATTCTCGACCTCACTCTGAAATTCCTTGAACCTTTCAAAAGTTTCAGACTTGTGTTTCATTAAGTAGACATAACCATATCTACTCAAGTCATCAGTGAGGGTGAGAACATAACGGTAGCCACCGCGAGCCTCGACGCTCATTGGACCGCATACATCGGTATGTATTATTTCCAACAAGTCAGTTGCTCGCTCCATTGTTCCGGAGAACGGAGTCTTGGTCATCTTGCCCATGAGGCATGGTTCGCATGTGTCAAATGATTCGAAATCAAGTGACTCCAAAATTCCATCAGCATGGAGCTTCTTCATGCGTTTGACACCAATATGGCCAAGACGGCAGTGCCACATGTAAGTGGGACTATCGTTATCAACTTTACACTTTTTGGTACTCACACTATGGACATGTGTAACATCACGTTCGAGATTCATCAAAAATAAACCATTGACCAGCGGGGCATGAGCATAAAACATTTCTCTCATATAAATAGAACAACCATTATTCTCGGATTTAAATGAGTAGCCATCTCGCATCAAGCGAGATCCAGATACAATGTTCATGCTCAAAGCTGGTACTAAATAACAATTATTAAGGTTTAAAACTAATCCCGAAGGTAGATGTAGAGGTAACGTGCTGACGGCGATCACATCGACCTTGGAACCATTCCCGACACGCATCGTCACCTCATCCTTGGCCAGCCTCCGCTTATTCCGCAGCTCCTGCTTGGAGTTACAAATGTGAGCAACTGCACCGGTATCAAATACCCAGGAGCTACTACGAGCGCTGGTCAAGTACACATCAATAACAAGTATATCACATATACCTTTAATGTTGCCGTCCTTCTTATCCGCTAAATACTTGGGGCAGTTCCGCTTCCAGTGACCGGTACCCTTGCAGTAAAAGCACTCAGTCTCAGGCTTGGGTCCATTTTTCTTCTTCTTCCCGGCAACTTGCTTACCGGGCGCGGCAACAGCTTTGCCGTCCTTCTTGAAGTTCTTCTTACCCTTGCCTTTCTTGAAACTAGTGGTCTTATTCACCATCAACACTTGATGCTCCTTTTTGATCTCGACCTCCGCTGATTTCAGCATCGAGTACAACTCAGGAATGGACTTCTCCATACCTTGCATGTTGTAGTTCATCACAAAGCTCTTGAAGCTAGGTGGAAGCGACTGGAGGATTCTGTCAATGACCGAGTCATCCGGGATATTAACCCCCAGCTGAGTCAAGCGGCTGTGTAGCCCAGACATCTTGAGGATGTGCTCATTGACAGAACTATGCTCCTCCATCTTACAGCTGAAGAACTTGTCGGAGACATCATATCTCTCGACCCGGGCATGAGCTTGAAAAACCAGTTTCAGCTCCTGGAACATCTCATATGCTCCGTGTTGCTCAAAACGCTTTTGGAGCCCCGGTTCTAGACTGTAAAGCATGCCGCATTGAACAAGGGAGTAATCATCGCAGCGTGATTGCCAAGTGTTCATAACATCTTGTTCCGCTGGGAGAACGGGTGCGTCACCTAGCGGTGCATCTAGGACATACAATCTCTTGGAAGCTATGAGGATGATCCTCAAGCTACGGACCCAGTCCGCATAGTTGCTTCCATCATCTTTCAGCTTGGTTTTCTCTAGGAACGCGTTGAAATTGAGGGTGACATTCGCGTTGGCCATTGGATCTACATCATAGATTGTAAAGACAATTTTAGACTAAGTTCATGATAATTAAGTTCACTTAATCAAATTAATGAACTCCCACTTAGACAGACATCTCTCTAGTCTTCCAAGTGATACATGATCCATGTCAACTAGCCCGTGTCCGATCATCACGTGAGACGGACTAGTCATCCATGGTGAACATCTTCATGTTGATCGTATCTTCTATACGACTCATGTTCGACCTTTCGGTCTTCCGTGTTCCGAGGCCATGTCTGTACATGCTAGGCTCGTCAAGTCAACCTAAGTGTTTCGCGTGTGTAAATCTGGCTTACACCCGTTGTATGCGAACGTTAGAACCTATCACACCCGATCATCACGTGGTGCTTCGGAACAACGATCCTTAGCAACGGTGCACAGTTAGGGTGAACACTTCTCTTGAAATTTTATTGAGAGATCATCTTATTTACTACCGTCGTTCTAAGCAAATAAGATGTAAACATGATAAACATCACATGCAATCAATATAGTGACATGATATGGCCAATATCATTTTGCTCCTATGATCTCCATCTTCGGGGCACCATGATCATCACTGTCACCGGCACGACACCATGATCTCCATCATCATGATCTCCATCATTGTGTCTTCATGAAGTTGTCTCGCCAACTATTACTTCTACTACTATGGCTAACGCTTAGCAATAAAGTAAAGTAATTACATGGCGTTTATGATTGACACGCAGGTCATACAATAAATAAGACAACTCCTATGGCTCCTGCCGGTTGTCATAATCATCGACATGCAAGTCGTGAATCCTATTACAAGAACATGATCAATTCATACATCACAATGCATCACATCACATCCTTTGGCCATATCACATCACAAGGCACATGCTGCAAAAACAAGTTAGACGTCCTCTAATTTGTAGTTGCAAGTTTTTTACGTGGCTGCTATAGGTTACTAGCAAGAACGTTTCTTACCTACGTCAACACCACAACGTGATTTGCCAATTGCTATTTACCCTTCATAAGGACCCTTTTCATCGAATCCGATCCGACTAAGGTAGGAGAGACAGACACCCGCTAGCCACCTTATGCATCTAGTGCATGTCAGGCGGTGGAACCGGTCTCACGTAAGCGTACGTGTAAAGTTGGTCCGGGCCGCTTCATCCCACAATACCGCCGAATCAAGATAAGACTAGTAGCGGCAAGCAAATTAACAAACTCGACGCCCACAACTGCTTTGTGTTCTACTCGTGCATAGATTCTACGCATAGACCTAGCTCATGATGCCACTGTTGGGAGACGAAGTAGTAAATCAAAATTTTCCTACGTTCACCAAGATCTATCTATGGAGAAACCAGCAACGAGAGGGGAGAGATTGCATCTTCATACCTTTGAAGATCGCTAAGCGGAAGCGTTACAAGAACGCGGTTGATGGAGTCGTACTCGCAGCGATTCAGATCGCGGTAGATCCGATCAAGTGCCGAACGGACGGCACCTCCGCGTTCAACACACGTGCAGCCCGGTGACGTCTCCAACACCTTGATCCAGCAAGGAGGAAGGAGAGGTTGGGGAAGGGCTCCAACAGCAGCACGACGGCGTGGTGGTGGTGGAGTAGCAAGGTATTCCGACAGGGCTTCGCCTAAGCGCTGCGGAGGAGGAAGAAGAGAGGTAGGGCTTCGCCGTGAGAGAGAGAGATCAAATCCTGTCTCAAAACATCCAAAACCTCAAGTATATATAGGAGGAGGGACGTGGAGGGCTGGCTTGGCCTCTACTCCAAAGAGGAGATGGCCGGCTGAATTAAAGGGAGAGTCCACCTCCCACAAGGGAGGTGGATCTCCTCCTTTTAAATCCTTTTTGCCTTATCTCCTTATCTCCAGCCGCATGGGACTTTAGCAAAAGTCTTGCCCAGCCCAATAAGGGCTGGCACACTTTATCTAACAGCCCATGTGGTCCTTTGGTCGTCACACCCCTCCCGGGGGTCCTCCGGCACCCTCCCGGCACTCCCGGTACACTACCGATGAGCCCGAAAACTTTCCGGTGACCAAAACTGGACTTCCTATATATCAATCTTTACCTCCGGACCATTCCGGAGCTCCTCGTGACGTCCGGGATCTCATCCGGGACTCCGAACAACCTTCGGTAATCACGTATACCTTTTCCCTATAACCCTAGCGTCATCGAACCTTAAGTGTGTAGACCCTACGGGTTCGGGAGACACGTAGACATGACCGAGACACCTCTCCGGCCAATAACCAACAGCGGGATCTGGATACCCATGTTGGCTCCCACGTACTCCACGATGATCTCATCGGATGAACCACGATGTCAGGGATTCAATCAATCCCGTATACAATTCCCTTTGTCTATCGGTATGGTACTTGCCCGAGATTCGATCGTCGGTATCGCCATACCTTGTTCAATCTCGTTACCGGCAAGTCTCTTTACTCGTTCCGTAACACATCATCCCGTGGCTAACTCCTTAGTCACATTGAGCTCATTATGATGATGTCTTACCGAGTGGGCCCAGAGATACCTCTCCGTCACACGGAGTGACAAATCCCAGTCTTGATTCGTGTCAACCCAACAGACACTTTCGGAGATACCCGTAGCGTACCTTTATAGCCACCCAGTTACGTTGTGACGTTTGGCACACCCAAAGCATTCCTACGGTATCCGGGAGTTACACAATCTCATGGTCTAAGGAAATGATACTTGACATTGAAAAGCTTTAGCAAACGAACTACACGATCTTGTGCTATGCTTAGGATTGGGTCTTGTCCATCACATCATTCTCCTAATGATGTGATCCCGTTATCAACGACATCCAATGTCCATGGTCATGAAACCGTGACCATCTATTGATCAACGAGCTAGCCAACTAGAGGCTCACTAGGGACATGTGATGGTCTATGTATTCACACATGTATTACGGTTTCTGGTTAACACAATTGTAGCATGAATAATAGACAATTATCATGAACTAGGAAATACAATAATAACCATTTTATTATTGCCTCTAGGGCATATTTCCAACAGTCTCCCACTTGCACTAGAGTCAATAATCTAGTTACATTGTGATGAATCGAACACCCATAGCGTTCTGGTGTTGATCATGTTTTGCTCGTGAGAGAGGTTTAGTCAACGGATCTGCGACATTCAGATCCGTATGCACTTTACAAATATCTATGTCTCCCTCCTGAATGTAATCACGGATGGAGTTGAAGCGGCGCTTGATGTGTCTTGTCTTCTTGTGAAACCTGGGCTCCTTCGCAAGGGCAATAGCTCCAGTGTTGTCACAGAGTAGAGTCATCGGGCCCGACGCATTTGGAATCACTCCTAGGTCGGTGATGAACTCCTTCATCCAGACTCCCTCCTTTGCTGCTTCCGAAGCAGCTATGTACTCCGCTTCACATGTAGATGCCGCCACGACGCTTTGCTTGCTGCTACTCCAGCTGACTGCCCCTCCATTCAAAATATACACGTATCCGGTTTGCGACTTAGAGTCGTCCGGATCTGTGTCGAAGCTAGCGTCGACGTAACCCTTTACGACGAGCTCTTCGGCACCTCCATATATGAGAAACATGTCCTTTGTCCTTTTCAGGTACTTCAAGATATTCTTGACCGCTGTCCAGTGTTCCGCTCCGGGATCACTTTGGTACCTCCCTACCAAACTTATGGCAAGGTTCACATCAGGTCTGGTACACAGCATGGCATACATGATAGAGCCTATGGCTGAAGCATAGGGGATGACACTCATCTCTTCTCTATCCTTTGCCGTGGTCGGGCATTGAGTCGTACTCAATCTCACACCTTGCAACACAGGCAAGAACCCCTTCTTGGACTGATGCATATTGAACTTCTTCAATATCTTTTCAAGGTATGTGCTTTGTGAAAGACCAATGAGGCGTTTCGATCTATCTCTATAGATCTTAATACCTAATATGTAAGCAGCTTCTCCAAGGTCCTTCATTGAAAAACACTTATTCAAGTAGGCCTTGATACTTTCCAAGAGTTCTATATTATTTCCCATTATCAGCATGTCATCAACATACAATATAAGAAATGCTATAGAGCTCCCACTCACTTTCTTGTAAATACAAGGTTCTCCATAAACCTGTACAAACCCAAACGCTTTAATCACCTCATTAAAGCGAATGTTCCAACTCCGAGATGCTTGCACCAGCCCATAGATGGAGCGCTGGAGCTTGCATACCTTGTTAGCATCTTTAGGATCGACAAAACCTTCCGGCTGCATCATATACAGTTCTTCCTTGAGGAAGCCATTAAGGAATGCCGTTTTGACGTCCATTTGCCAGATCTCATAATCATAAAATGTGGCAACTGCTAACATGATTAGGACTGACTTTAGCATCGCTACGGGTGAGAAAGTCTCATCGTAGTCAACTCCTTGAACTTGTCGATAACCCTTAGCGACAAGCCGAGCTTTATAGGCGGTGACATTACCGTCCGCGTCAGTCTTCTTCTTAAAGATCCATTTGTTTTCAATGGCTCGCTTATCATTAGGCAAGTCCACCAAAGTCCATACTTTGTTCTCATACATGGATCCTATCTCGGATTTCATGGCCTCAAGCCATTTGTTGGAATCCGGAACCGTCATCGCTTCTTCATAGTTCCAAGGTTCACCGTTGTCCAACAACATGATCTCTAGGACAGGATTGCCGTACCACTCTGGTGCGGAACATGTCCTGGTGGACCTTCGAATAGCAACTTGATCTGAAGTTTCATGATCATCATCATTAACTTCCTCTCTAGCCGGTGTAGGCTCCACAAAAACAACTTCCTGTGCTGCGCTACTCTCCGGTTCGAGTGGAGGTACAATTTCCTCATCAAGTTCTATTTTCCTCCCACTTACTTCTTTCGAGAGAAACTCTTTCTCGAGAAAGGATCCATTCTTGGCAACAAAGACTTTGCCTTCGGATCGTAGGTAGAAGGTATACCCAATAGTCTCCTTGGGATATCCTATGAAGACGCACTTTTCCGCTTTGGGTTCGAGCTTCTCAGGTTGAAGTTTCTTCACATAAGCATCGCATCCCCAAACTTTTAGAAACGACAGCTTAGGTTTCTTTCCAAACCACAATTCATACGGTGTCGTCTCAACGGATTTAGACGGTGCCCTATTTAAAGTGAATGCGGCAGTCTCTAATGCATATCCCCAAAATGATAGCGGTAAGTCGGTAAGAGACATCATAGATCGCACCATATCCAATAGAGTGCGATTACGACGTTCAGACACACCATTTCGCTGGGGTGTGCCGGGCGGCGTGAGTTGTGAAACAATTCCACATTTCCTAAGGTGCGTGCCAAACTCGTGACTTAAATATTCTCCGCCACGATCAGATCGTAGGCATTTTATTTTCCTATCACGTTGATTCTCGACCTCACTCTGAAATTCCTTGAACCTTTCAAAAGTTTCAGACTTGTGTTTCATTAAGTAGACATAACCATATCTACTCAAGTCATCAGTGAGGGTGAGAACATAACGGTAGCCACCGCGAGCCTCGACGCTCATTGGACCGCATACATCGGTATGTATTATTTCCAACAAGTCAGTTGCTCGCTCCATTGTTCCGGAGAACGGAGTCTTGGTCATCTTGCCCATGAGGCATGGTTCGCATGTGTCAAATGATTCGAAATCAAGTGACTCCAAAATTCCATCAGCATGGAGCTTCTTCATGCGTTTGACACCAATATGGCCAAGACGGCAGTGCCACATGTAAGTGGGACTATCGTTATCAACTTTACACTTTTTGGTACTCACACTATGGACATGTGTAACATCACGTTCGAGATTCATCAAAAATAAACCATTGACCAGCGGGGCATGAGCATAAAACATTTCTCTCATATAAATAGAACAACCATTATTCTCGGATTTAAATGAGTAGCCATCTCGCATCAAGCGAGATCCAGATACAATGTTCATGCTCAAAGCTGGTACTAAATAACAATTATTAAGGTTTAAAACTAATCCCGAAGGTAGATGTAGAGGTAACGTGCTGACGGCGATCACATCGACCTTGGAACCATTCCCGACACGCATCGTCACCTCATCCTTGGCCAGCCTCCGCTTATTCCGCAGCTCCTGCTTGGAGTTACAAATGTGAGCAACTGCACCGGTATCAAATACCCAGGAGCTACTACGAGCGCTGGTCAAGTACACATCAATAACAAGTATATCACATATACCTTTAATGTTGCCGTCCTTCTTATCCGCTAAATACTTGGGGCAGTTCCGCTTCCAGTGACCGGTACCCTTGCAATAAAAGCACTCAGTCTCAGGCTTGGGTCCATTTTTCTTCTTCTTCCCGGCAACTTGCTTACCGGGCGCGGCAACAGCTTTGCCGTCCTTCTTGAAGTTCTTCTTACCCTTGCCTTTCTTGAAACTAGTGGTCTTATTCACCATCAACACTTGATGCTCCTTTTTGATCTCGACCTCCGCTGATTTCAGCATCGAGTACAACTCAGGAATGGACTTCTCCATACCTTGCATGTTGTAGTTCATCACAAAGCTCTTGAAGCTAGGTGGAAGCGACTGGAGGATTCTGTCAATGACCGAGTCATCCGGGATATTAACCCCCAGCTGAGTCAAGCGGCTGTGTAGCCCAGACATCTTGAGGATGTGCTCATTGACAGAACTATGCTCCTCCATCTTACAGCTGAAGAACTTGTCGGAGACATCATATCTCTCGACCCGGGCATGAGCTTGAAAAACCAGTTTCAGCTCCTGGAACATCTCATATGCTCCGTGTTGCTCAAAACGCTTTTGGAGCCCCGGTTCTAGACTGTAAAGCATGCCGCATTGAACAAGGGAGTAATCATCGCAGCGTGATTGCCAAGTGTTCATAACATCTTGTTCCGCTGGGAGAACGGGTGCGTCACCTAGCGGTGCATCTAGGACATACAATCTCTTGGAAGCTATGAGGATGATCCTCAAGCTACGGACCCAGTCCGCATAGTTGCTTCCATCATCTTTCAGCTTGGTTTTCTCTAGGAACGCGTTGAAATTGAGGGTGACATTCGCGTTGGCCATTGGATCTACATCATAGATTGTAAAGACAATTTTAGACTAAGTTCATGATAATTAAGTTCACTTAATCAAATTAATGAACTCCCACTTAGACAGACATCTCTCTAGTCTTCCAAGTGATACATGATCCATGTCAACTAGCCCGTGTCCGATCATCACGTGAGACGGACTAGTCATCCATGGTGAACATCTTCATGTTGATCGTATCTTCTATACGACTCATGTTCGACCTTTCGGTCTTCCGTGTTCCGAGGCCATGTCTGTACATGCTAGGCTCGTCAAGTCAACCTAAGTGTTTCGCGTGTGTAAATCTGGCTTACACCCGTTGTATGCGAACGTTAGAACCTATCACACCCGATCATCACGTGGTGCTTCGGAACAACGATCCTTAGCAACGGTGCACAGTTAGGGTGAACACTTCTCTTGAAATTTTATTGAGAGATCATCTTATTTACTACCGTCGTTCTAAGCAAATAAGATGTAAACATGATAAACATCACATGCAATCAATATAGTGACATGATATGGCCAATATCATTTTGCTCCTATGATCTCCATCTTCGGGGCACCATGATCATCACTGTCACCGGCACGACACCATGATCTCCATCATCATGATCTCCATCATTGTGTCTTCATGAAGTTGTCTCGCCAACTATTACTTCTACTACTATGGCTAACGCTTAGCAATAAAGTAAAGTAATTACATGGCGTTTATGATTGACACGCAGGTCATACAATAAATAAGACAACTCCTATGGCTCCTGCCGGTTGTCATAATCATCGACATGCAAGTCGTGAATCCTATTACAAGAACATGATCAATTCATACATCACAATGCATCACATCACATCCTTTGGCCATATCACATCACAAGGCACATGCTGCAAAAACAAGTTAGACGTCCTCTAATTTGTAGTTGCAAGTTTTTTACGTGGCTGCTATAGGTTACTAGCAAGAACGTTTCTTACCTACGTCAACACCACAACGTGATTTGCCAATTGCTATTTACCCTTCATAAGGACCCTTTTCATCGAATCCGATCCGACTAAGGTAGGAGAGACAGACACCCGCTAGCCACCTTATGCATCTAGTGCATGTCAGGCGGTGGAACCGGTCTCACGTAAGCGTACGTGTAAAGTTGGTCCGGGCCGCTTCATCCCACAATACCGCCGAATCAAGATAAGACTAGTAGCGGCAAGCAAATTAACAAACTCGACGCCCACAACTGCTTTGTGTTCTACTCGTGCATAGATTCTACGCATAGACCTAGCTCATGATGCCACTGTTGGGAGACGAAGTAGTAAATCAAAATTTTCCTACGTTCACCAAGATCTATCTATGGAGAAACCAGCAACGAGAGGGGAGAGATTGCATCTTCATACCTTTGAAGATCGCTAAGCGGAAGCGTTACAAGAACGCGGTTGATGGAGTCGTACTCGCAGCGATTCAGATCGCGGTAGATCCGATCAAGTGCCGAACGGACGACACCTCCGCGTTCAACACACGTGCAGCCCGGTGACGTCTCCAACACCTTGATCCAGCAAGGAGGAAGGAGAGGTTGGGGAAGGGCTCCAACAGCAGCACGACGGCGTGGTGGTGGTGGAGTAGCAAGGTATTCCGACAGGGCTTCGCCTAAGCGCTGCGGAGGAGGAAGAAGAGAGGTAGGGCTTCGCCGTGAGAGAGAGAGATCAAATCCTGTCTCAAAACATCCAAAACCTCAAGTATATATAGGAGGAGGGACGTGGAGGGCTGGCTTGGCCTCTACTCCAAAGAGGAGATGGCCGGCTGAATTAAAGGGAGAGTCCACCTCCCACAAGGGAGGTGGATCTCCTCCTTTTAAATCCTTTTTGCCTTATCTCCTTATCTCCAGCCGCATGGGCCTTTAGCAAAAGTCTTGCCCAGCCCAATAAGGGCTGGCACACTTTATCTAACAGCCCATGTGGTCCTTTGGTCGTCACACCCCTCCCGGGGGTCCTCCGGCACCCTCCCGGCACTCCCGGTACACTACCGATGAGCCCGAAAACTTTCCGGTGACCAAAACTGGACTTCCTATATATCAATCTTTACCTCCGGACCATTCCGGAGCTCCTCGTGATGTCCGGGATCTCATCCGAGACTCCGAACAACCTTCGGTAATCACGTATACCTTTTCCCTATAACCCTAGCGTCATCGAACCTTAAGTGTGTAGACCCTACGGGTTCGGGAGACACGTAGACATGACCGAGACACCTCTCCGGCCAATAACCAACAGCGGGATCTGGATACCCATGTTGGCTCCCACGTACTCCACGATGATCTCATCGGATGAACCACGATGTCAGGGATTCAATCAATCCCGTATACAATTCCCTTTGTCTATCGGTATGGTACTTGCCCGAGATTCGATCGTCGGTATCGCCATACCTTGTTCAATCTCGTTACCGGCAAGTCTCTTTACTCGTTCCGTAACACATCATCCCGTGGCTAACTCCTTAGTCACATTGAGCTCATTATGATGATGTCTTACCGAGTGGGCCCAGAGATACCTCTCCGTCACACGGAGTGACAAATCCCAGTCTTGATTCGTGTCAACCCAACAGACACTTTCGGAGATACCCGTAGCGTACCTTTATAGCCACCCAGTTACGTTGTGACGTTTGGCACACCCAAAGCATTCCTACGGTATCCGGGAGTTACACAATCTCATGGTCTAAGGAAATGATACTTGACATTGAAAAGCTTTAGCAAACGAACTACACGATCTTGTGCTATGCTTAGGATTGGGTCTTGTCCATCACATCATTCTCCTAATGATGTGATCCCGTTATCAACGACATCCAATGTCCATGGTCATGAAACCGTGACCATCTATTGATCAACGAGCTAGCCAACTAGAGGCTCACTAGGGACATGTGATGGTCTATGTATTCACACATGTATTACGGTTTCTGGTTAACACAATTGTAGCATGAATAATAGACAATTATCATGAACTAGGAAATACAATAATAACCATTTTATTATTGCCTCTAGGGCATATTTCCAACAAAGGGGCAAAGTCAGAATGCACACAAGGAGATCCGGCCCAGTTGCCCCACAGCCGGTCAGGCGGCCCGCATCTCGCGCGCCCCCATTGAAAATTTTAACAAAGACATGCGAATCCTACCTCCGCGCACTGTAGGGTGTTGTCGGCCGCCTTCGCGAACCGGGCCAGCTCCCGACGGCACTGCTCCAGGACATTCCCTAGCTCCCCAAGCGTGGGGAACGGGCCGCCTGCCGGGGGAGACAGAACGGTAGGGATGCGCACCAACGCCTCCCAGTCCGAGATCACGTCCAGCATGGACCTCCAGGTCTAGCTATCCCCACCACCCGTCCCGATGTTCATCACGGTGCCGGCTGCCGGGGGAGGATTGATAATGGCGAGGGCATGGGAATCGGTCCCCAGTTGCCCCTCGCTCGGTGCCAGTGCCGCCTCCTCCTTCTGCCGGCTCGGTGCAACGATCGCGACGGACGGTGCCTCCGTCTCCATGGCCGGCGTCTCCGCCACCGCCACCGGAGCCATCGGAACCTCTGGTACGTCGACCAGGGCCGGCTCAACCGCGGGCGGCATCACGTCCGACACCATCGGCTGGGTCTCCTTGAGGGCCGGCTCCCTAGCCGCCGCCCCCGGTCGGGCTGCCTCCTCCGCAGCGAGGGCGAGGTCGGCTCCATGGCTGCCCCTCGCGGCTCACTCGACGGGGGCGTCGACATGCGAGTCGATTCCGCTGCCGAGTCGGACGCTCGCGCGGGGTCCGCGGACCTCCTCTGCCTCCCGCTGCTCGAGGTCCCGGAGCGCGAGGCACCGCCTTGGGCTTCGTACTTCAAAGCCTGCAGCTCCGAAAGCATCCTCTTCTCCTCGTGCTGTGTGGCCTCAGAGTCAGAATGGTCGCGCTCCACCTCGAAGATCTGGGGGTGTGGGCCATCTGACGTGTTCTGTCGCACGAACAACTATGGTCAGCACGGAAAAGTAAGATCGGGCGCCGGCTGGAGGGGTTCGAACAAGAAGGCCCGCCTCGACGGAACGTACCAGGGGTGCTCGGTGGTGCCGGTCGTACGGCTCCTTGCTGAAGGTCCACATCATCGGCACCATCTTGAAGGTCGTGATGGCGTTCACCCACTTCGCCATCTGAGCCGATGTCAGGTCGACGATCGTCAGCCGACAGGGGTCCAGGCGGCCAGACATGTCACAGATCTGGTACAGCCTCATTTGGAGAGGTAGCACCCGGCGCGCGATGAAGGCCGCCACTATATCGGAGGCGACTAGCCCTTCCCCGCTCCTCAGCTCCACGAGTCGGCCGAGCTCTTCGAGTGCGGTCCCGCACGGGGCGGTCCCCGACCAGTTCACCCCGGAGGACGGGGCGTTGACAAACTCCGGCAGCGGATGTAATCCCGCTGCGGGTCGGCGTTCTTCTCGTAGAAGAATGTACAGTGCTAGCCCTTGACGGAGTCAATGAGGCTGAAGTGTGGAAAGCGCAAACCGCGGCAACACACCCCCGCGCCCCCGCAGGTGAACGGCTCCTCAACGCTTTTCAGCGCCTTAAGGTAGAACAACGCCTTGAAGAAGTCCACAAAGGGGAGCATCCCCAAGTATCCCTCCCACAACGTCACGAAGCCCGCGATGTAGAGAGTGGCATTGGGGACGAGTTGGTGCGGTTGGAGGTCAAAGGTGTCCATCATGAGACGAAATAAGTGGCTTACCGAAAGCCCGAAGCCACGGGAGAAGTGGCAGGAGAAGACGACAACTCCCCCTCCTGCGGCTCGGGCATTACCTCGTCGCCCGGTGCGCGAGCGGTCACGCGCTCCGCCGACGGCAGCATGCACGCGCGACGGAGCTCCGTGATGGTGGCCTTCGTGACCACGGAGCCAACCCATCTCCTCGAGCGTCCTTCGGCCATCACGATGGCGGGGCTGCACTGGGAGGGCGTGCGAGCGGGGTCGCGAGCAAGAAGAACGACAGTGTGCGAGGGAGCGGAGAAGACGATGGAGAGGAAGACAAGGGGGAAAATGGGGTGCGGGTGCTTTCGCCCTTTGCCCTCCCTCCCCTTTTAAATGGGGAGGCCACGACCGGGGACGTGGGGATTAACTGCACCCACTCCCCCGAAATCTCTGCGCACGCATAGGCAACCTGGGCTGTAACCGCTGCGTTGGGGCGCAGAAGATCTCGACTTGCCTCCCGAGGCCTACTGGGCTATGCCCGAGGCCTAGCGGGCTAGGCCCAGGGTAGCGTACCGTCTGCCCGCATGCGCGGGACCCACGGCATCATTACTCACCACGTGGCGTGCTGCGGACCGCCCCGGGTCCTGGGGCGGCGCGGCGAAACCCGAGGCATCAGGAGCAGCCGCCAACCCGGCTGGCTGTTCGGCTCCGTGCTGGAGGCGAGTACCGGGGGGGGGGGGGGGGAGCCGCCGGCTCTCCTCCGTCTGGCGGACGCGGGCCTCCACCGGCTTCAGGGATTATTAACGGGGTTATTACCCCTGGGTAGGCCAAAGCAACGGGGTTCTCTCCCCCACTTCAAGAAAAAAGACATGTCCGGCTGTTTCCCGGCCGGCTGGCACGCGATCGGCAAGCACGTTGCTGGCTGGATCGAGGCCGGCTGTCCAAGGAGCCGGCTCGGCCCCCGGCCGGCTAGGCGCGGTCGGCTGCCTTCGGGCCGCCTCCTCCGTTGACCCTTGGGGCGTACAAGCTCCCGTCCCATCCCTCTGCACACGGGTACGATGACAAGATGGGACCCCCACGAGGGGCGCTAGTGTAGCCACAGTGACCGTTGACGCGCGGGTGCGCATGGCTACAGTTCCGCCGGTCGTACCATTGACCTTAGACGACCACGACCGGGTGGGGAAACAATGCCGGCACGCCTCCTCCCACTCGATCACCCGCTCTGGCATGGCTATAGTGCTGCCAGCCGTACCAGAGACTTCAGTCGGCTGGCACAAGACAACGCCGCTGGGCGGCCTGTGCCGTAGCAGGTGGGCACGGGCCAATCACGGAGCTGACGGGCGGGCCCCAGCGGGCGATGGGACCGCACAACTGGTGGACCCTACGGGCGACGAGACGGGTTAAGAGGCGGGACCCCCTGGCCTGCCGGAGAGGCTGCCGGCCGGGTCCCCCCATTCTGTACCCTATGAATATTGTAAGTCGGGGTTGGCCTATAAAACCCCCCGAGCCCCCCATGCAACGGGGGGGGGGGGGGGGGGGGAGGGGGGACGAGTCTCACACACGCACACCCACATGACACTTCCCACACATTCACCCTCGTAGCAGAGGAGGGCGAGTCGGCTACTCCCTCTTCCTCCTCTAGACAATAGCTCTAGGAGCAACCTTGTAAACATACCCATCCATCAACTAGACCGAGCAGGACTAGGGGTGTTACCTCCCATGGAGGGCCCTAAACCTAGCTACATCGTGTGTCACCACCGCTTGTGCCTAATCCCGCACCCAGAGCCCGTCGGCGTCCTCCGGCCCCAACCACCTTCTATAAGCCTACCCATGGCATCTGTCATGAGAAAACGACGACACTCATCTCCTGGCAATTTACATTATTTTCCATTTGCCTCTCGTTTTCCTCTCCCCCCACTTCACCAAATTTGCTGTTTTATCCGCTCTCTTTTTCGTTTGCCTTTTTCTTGTCAGATCTCTTGTTTGCTTGCAATCTTGTTTGCATAGTCACAATGACTCAAGAAAATACTAAATTGTGTGATTTTTCTATTACCAATAATACTGATTTTATTAGCACTCTGATTGCTCCTCCCGCTACTAGTGCGGAGTCTTGTGATATTAATGCCGCTTTGTTGAATCTTGTCATGAAAGATCAATTTTTCGATACTCCTAATGAGGATGTCGTGACCCATGTAAACACATTCGTAGAATTGTGTGATATGCAAAAGAAAAAAAAGATGTGGACAATGATATTGTGAAGTTGAAATTATTTCTTTTCTCCTTACGGGATCGTGCAAAAATTTGCTTTTCTTCTTTACCTCGCAATAGTATTAATTCTTGGGATAAGTGCAAGGATGCTTTTATTACTAAGTATTTTTCGCCCACAAAAAGTATTTCCCTTAGAACTAAAATCATGAATTTTAAGCAACTTGAGCATGAACATGTTGCACAATCTTGTGAAAGAATGAAATTGATGCTAAGGAATTGTCCTACTCATGGTTTAAATCTTTGGATGATCATACAATTTTTTACGCGGGATTAAATTTTGTCTCTAGTAATATTTTAGATTCTATCCCACGTGGTACTTTTATGGAAATTAATTTGTGTGAAGCTACTAAATTGCTAGATAATATTATGGAAAATTATTCACAATTGCATACTGAAAGAGCAACTACTACTAAAAAGGTTAATTCGCTGGAAGAAATTTGTACTTTGAGTGAAAAGGTTGATGCTCTTATGAAGTTGGTTGCTAGTAAAAAATTTCCTATTTATCTTAATGATGTTCCTTTGTCTATTTTTATTTAGCAAAATAGTGATTACTTAGATGTGAATTTCATCTCGCGATTTTTTTAATAACAATGCTTATAGAGGTAATTTTAATGCTAGGCCTTTTCCTAGAAATTCCTCTAATGATTATGGTAATTACTATGGTAATTTTCTTACAATAATAATAGGAACCACTCTGATCTTGATAGTAATTTTATAGAATTTATCAATGCTCAATTTTTTTGAATATTGTGATAGAAGAAAATTTGAATAAGATTAATTATATGTCTAGAAGCATTGATAGAATTTCCCGTGATGTAGAAAATCTCAAGTTGCAAGATTTTCCACCCAAGATTAATGAATCAATAAGAGATTTATATGTTTCCATGGATGACAGTAAGAAAAGAACCACTATGCTTAGAGCTAAAAGAGAATTTTTAGAAAAATCATTTTCTAATGATTGCTTTCATGAAAAAGATGAAGATCTTAAAATGATTGGAGTTTGTTCTATAGATTCCTTGTGTAGTAATATTAAAATTGATGATAAAGGGACTGAAGAAGAGTCAACTTTAGCTAGAAGGCGTCCCAATAATTTGGAGGGTGAAAATCCTAAAGAAAAAATATTGAAAGTGGGTTTGGAGAGGTCAAAACTTTAACTAGTGATGTGTACACTATTTTGGATTACAAATACTTTAATTATGATAGTTGCTCTTTGGTTGAATGTATTTCTTTGTTGCAATCCATGATAAATTCACCCCATGAACAAAATAAAGCTTTTACTAAACATATTGTCAATGCCATGATGAAATATTTAGAAAAAAAATTGTAATTAGAGATTTAAATTCCTAGAAAATTATACGATGAGTTGGAACCTACCATTGAAGTCAAGATAAAAAATTATGAGTGCTTTGCTTTATGTGATTTGGGTGCTAGTGTTTCCACCTTTCCGAAATCTCTTTGTGACGTGCTTGGTCTTACCAATATTGAAGAGTGTTCTCTTAATTTGCACTTGGCAGATTCTACTATTTAAAATCCTTTGGTAAGAATTAATGATGTTCTTATTATTTCAAATAGTAACTATGTGCCCATAGATTTTATTGTTCTTGATATTGATTGCAATCTGTCTTGTCCCATCATTCTTGGTAGACCGTTTTTACGCACTATAGCCGCCGTGATTGGTATGAAAGAAGGCAATATTAAATTTCAGTTTCCACTAAGAAAGGGTATGGAACACTTTCCTAGAACAAGAATTAATCCTCCATATGAATCAATCATGAGGACCTCCTATGGAGCAAAAACTAAAGATGGCAATACTTGAATCTATGCGTTATGCCTAGCTAGGGACGTAAAACAATAGAGCTTGTTGGGAGGCAACCCAATGAATAAAATTTATTTTACCGTTTCCTTTCTGTTTTGGAGTGTTTACACAATTATTATACTATTATGATTGTTTTTTATGTTTTAATTTATGTTTGTTCCAAGTAAAGCTAATAGGATCGTGTTGGGTGATAGTTGATTTGATCTTGTTGAAAACCAGAAACTTTTGTGTCTAGTAAAAGAATTCTTAAAAATCACAGAAGCAACAAAAATTCTTAATGTTTTAAAAAAGATTTATATACAAATTTATGATGTTTTCCTAATTTTCAGAATTTTTTGAGTTACAGAAGTATGGTTAGAGTACTGATTACTACAAACTATTCTGCTTTTGATAGATTCTGTTTTTGTTGCATTGTGTGCTTGTTTTGATGAATATATGGCTTGTATTGGAGGGTATAAGCCATGATAAAGTTAGAATAAAGTATATATAATGCAATAATAAAATATGAATGGGTTTGTAACAATACTTAGAGTGGTGATTTGCTTTATTATACTAACGGATCTCACGAAGATTTTGTTGAGTTTTGTGTGATTGAAGTTTTCAAGTTTTGGATTAGATCACGATGGATGAATGAATAAGGAGTGAAAAGATCCTAATATTGGGTATGCTATGGCACCCGAAGATAATATCCAAATAGTAACAAGCAACTAAGCTTGGTTATGCCCAGAGTGGCGTCCCCTCTTTCTTCTAACGACCATCGGTATTTTACTTGGAGCTATATTTTTATTCGTCACATATCATGAGTTTCGCTTGGAGCGTCTTGTATTATATGAGTCTTTGCTTGATTTTATTTTTATTTTTTCACAAGTATCCTTGCTGGACATATCTATTTGAGAGAACCAAAATTATGCTATGATTTGTTAGAACTGCTCTATATGCTTCACTTAAATTTTTTGATCTATGGAATTGTTGTAGTGCTTCACTTATATCTTTTTGAGCATGCCATGCTTGACCTTTTTGAAGAAATACTCTCATGATTCACTTGTATTAACTTGAGTGTTAGTGAATTTTAAATAAATTCTCTCATGATTCACTTATATTATTTTGAGAGATGAAACTTTTATGCTCATGTTGTTCACTTAAATTTATTTGAACTTGTCAAAAGCAATGGCAATATATGAAACAAGTCCCAAAGTGATAGATATTCAAGAGGGATATAATAAAAAAATTCATGAAGATTCTTGGACAAATTAAACTTGATTCCTTGTAATAGTTTTGAGACATGATGATAGTAATATGTGAGTTATGTTGGTGAGTAATTATGCTTTAGTAAGAATATTGGTGTTAAGGTTTGTGATTCCCTATGCAAGCACTAAAGTCAATAGTTATGCAATGAAATAATGGCCCAGTTCTTTTGTCAGAATCTGGGGATTCCCCCAGAATCTGACCCCTCCCTAGCTTCTCCCAGAATCTTTGACCCTCATTTATTTTACAATCCTAGCTAGTTAGGGTCTAATTAGCTAGGATTGTAAAACAAATGGGACTCAAAGATTTTGGGAGAAGCTAGGGAGGGGTCATATTATGGCAAAAGAACTGGGCCTACATCGTACTTATGGTGCATTATTCGGTGTTAGTTATGCTTAATGCTCGCTTATGTGAATTTTTGTTTTTTGGTTGGTTGCTTCTCAATCTATTTGCTAGCCTCCACTTGTACTAACTAGAAATACTACTTGTGCATCCAAAATCCTTAAACCCAGTTTTGCCATATGAGTCCACCATACCTACCTATATGCGGTATTTCCATGTGGTTCCAAGCAAATTTGTATGTGTGATCTCTAATTTTCAAAATGAATTTCCTTTTTGTGTGTCATACCGCTCATGAAGTACAAGGGGGTGACCAATATTTTTCCATGCTAGATGTGTTATTCTCAAGATGAGTGTTTATTCACTTGTCATTGCACGAGAGTATGGCGGGAATAGGGATGCCCAGTCCCGAAATGAAAAGGAAATTTACATTATGTTGAGAAATAGTAAATTCCTTGGAAAGTGTTGGTATGGAAGCTAACCGTTGATTCGGCTAGCAATGGATTGTGAAAGAATGGTGGAAAAGGAATAAACTTTATTTTTTGTTTGGGAACCACTTATGATATATCTAGCATGGAAAGGTATTGAAAGCTCTCCGTCGTTTTCGTTGACAAGAAAGGCGTGCCACCCGAACCATTTTTCTCTCTCAATTTAAACCTTGAGCTCTAGCACCTCTACAAATCCCTACTTCCCTCTGCGAATGGTCTATCTATTTAATTTATGCAATTTTTACTTTTACTTGAGTATCCACCTTCTATTATAAAGCACCAACTAGGGGCACTATGATCGTACCCGAGCATTAGGTGTAGCTAATATTTGAGTTTGTTTCATGAATGGATCAATGATTGATCATGATGGGCTAGGAATAACTTTCTTTAGTGTTGATATTTTGAAAGACATGGTTGTTTCTTGGTATGCTTGAGTTTTGAAGTCTTCATGTCAAAACTAGACTTGCTTTGAACCATCTAAAAGTCCAAATGTCCATGCTACAAAATAAAAGAATATGTGATGAACATGTTAGGCAGCATTCCACATGAAAAATTCTGTTTTTATCATTTACCTACTCGAGGATGAGCATGAATTAAGCTTGGGGATGCTGATACGTATCCAACATATCTATAATTTTTGATTCTTCCATGATGTTATATTACCAATCTTGGATGTTTAACAATAATTTAACAACAACTTTATATCATTTTTTAGGACTAACCTATTAACATAGTGCCAAGTGCCAGTTGCCATTTTTTGCTTCTTTTTACACCACAGAATATGAGTACCAAACGAAACCCTAACACTGTGAAACTTTTTGGAGTATTTTTGGGCCAGAAGACACCTGCAGACCAAGGAAGTAGTAGAGAGGAGGACCGAGGAGGCTACAAGACACCAAGGCATGCCAGAGGCCCCTGGTGCGGCCTGGTGGGTTGTGCCCTCCTCGGGTTGCCTCCTTACCCCTATAAACTCTATAAATACCCAAATATTCCAAAAACCCTAGGGGAGTCTGAAAGGGTCGATATGGTTGACTAGAGGGGGGGGGGTGAATAGGCAACTAACAATTTTTAACTTTTCTTTGATAATTTAGGCTTAGCAACAAATAGGTTGGCTAGATATGCAACTAGGTGAGCAACCTATATGATGCTAATCACACCATAAAGCTAAGTAAGCAAGATAAAACAATAAACTTAGCTTGCACAAAGTAAAGGTAAGGAGTAACCACAAGAGGAACCAATGGATACGAGGATGTGTTACCGAAGTTCCTTCCCGGTAAGGGGAAATACGTCTCTGTTGGAGCGGTGTGGAGGCACAGTGCTCCCCAAGAAGGCACTAGGGCCACCGTATTCTCCTCATGCCCTCACACAATGCGAGATGTCGTGATTCCACTGGTGGTGCCCTTGAAGGCGGCAACCGGACCTTTACAAACAAGGTTAGGGGCTCTCTCCACAACTTAATTGGAGGCTCCCAATGAAACCATGAAGCTTCACCACAATGGAATATGGCTTCGAGGTGACGTCTTTCGTCTAGGGTGCTCAAACACCCAAGAGTAACAAAATCCACACAAGAAACTATGGTGGAATCAATTTTCCTTTGGTGGAAGTGTAGATCTAGATCTCCTCCTTCAATCCCTAGCAAGGCAACAAGTTTGGGTGGCTAGAGAGAGAGATCGGGCAAGAAAGCACAAGGGGCATAAATGGTGGAGAGAGAGGTAAGAGATAAGATAGAGGAGGAAGAAGCACCTCCTTATATAGGCCCCCCTTTTTCAACCGTTATAGCCAGTTCTGTATGGGGGCGGTACAACCAGAGCTACGAGCAGTACAACCGGTATAACCAGTAAAACCGATACAACCGGTCAACCACCGCCCAACAACCGGACCACACCAGAAGGTTGGCTCGGATGCAACAGCCAACCCTGAGCCCCAGACCAGGCAAAGTCTTGAGCGGTACAACCGCTCGGGACCCCGGTTATACTGGGCTATATGAATATAGCGGTACAACCGGTCCTAGTCCGCCCAACAACCGGGGCACACCAGAACCATGTTCGATGATAGCCCAGTGCTGGGCCGGTTGTATCATCTAGAGCTGCCATATTGGGCCACCCAGCCTTTGGCGGTACTACCGCCCGGGGGCAGCAGTACAACCGCTGGGGACCACTTATGGCAGCACCCCCAGGGTATCACCCCTAGAGTGGCAGTACAACCAGAAGTCAAAAGCACGCCGAGCATTTAGGTTGAGACCACGGAATACCTGGTAGGTAAGAAGGAAGAAGAGGCCTCTCTCTCTATGATGCGGAGAAGTGAGTTGGGTGAAGATGGTTGTGTGAAAGAACTGATTCACCCAAGACTTTCCAATGTGGATTCCCTCTTAATAGTATGGGATCCCTACGACCAAAGAGAATAAACACGTAGAGAATCCCATCTTCGATCTTTTCCGTTTGGAGGGTCCACCTAACCGTCTTGCGTTCCACATGCAATCCCTATATAACTTGACGCACGGTTAGATCCTAGTGAGTTGTCATCATCGCCAAAACACCAAGGTAAGAGAATGCCCTTACAATCTCCCCCTTTTTGGTGGATGATGACAACAACACGATTTGCATTGATGATCTGTAAAATAAAAGTGGAGCTCCCCCTCAATGTGTGCAACAGATGAGACCTGTGCAAGAATTGAAGCGCCCCCTTTATTTTATAGACCACCCACTGGGGATAAATATAAGATGAAGCATTAAGGAGCAAAATAAACGAGATAATAAGTAGAGCTTAATAGTAAGGGTATGATAAGTCTCAGACTCTACTTAAACACACATAGTCTCCACGCAAACTGATAAGAAGCAAATAAGAGTTCAACTGGAAGACGCAACGAAGAGACAAATAAACAACCATGCAACACCCATGCAAATCCCGTTAATGTACTTTCTTCCCCTTTGGCATCAAGACACCAAAAAGGAAAAGAGTGATGCTAGTGCCCCAGAACTTAGTAGATATCCTCGTCGGTTGCATATCCGTCAGAATCATCATCTCCAGAGTCATTCCCATCATCATCATCATCAGTAGCATCATCATCAGCAGCAATAGAGGAGGAGGCAGCCGACTGGTTTGGGATCTCATCATCAGTCCAAGTGCTATGCTCATAGCTCCACTGTTCTTTAGCAGTGATGTTCTTCTTAGAGCCACTAGCAGCATCAAGATGGAGAGCCTGCATAATCTGTATCTGTATATGTCGGGCAAGCTTCTCATTGACATGGGCTTCATAGAGCTTCTTTTGAACATGAGTATGGAGGCAGAAGGTTTTCTTGATCTTGTTAGAAAGCTTGGAGGCCCAAGATGGCTTGGCACCTGTAGGAAGCTCAAAATCACTGTCACTGGAAGTAGCAAAGACATCTTCAGGGTTGGCATCAGGATAGCAAGGTTCAACATGTTTCTTCTTCCGGAGCTGCTTGACCTCATGCACGATGAGGTTGTCAGGAGAAGTGAGAAGCTCGCCCAGCCGACGGATGGCCCACATAGAGTTGAGAAAACTCATGATATAAGGATCATAGGTGTGAACCTTTCGGTAGACTACCGTGGAGTACAACTCCTCCCAGATCCATTTGGAAACATCAAAGGTAGCTCCAGAGCCAGCTTTAGTCTTCATGGCAACAAGCAGATCAACAAAGTACCCATGAGTCTCATCCTGATTTCCAACCTTGGGCAGAAGAAAATTCTGGAACACACAGTGTAAAATGTCATAGACCTATTGTAGGTCCTTAGAAGCTCCCATAACCCCCCGCCCATGAATGTAAAGGGGGGCTAACCTCTTCTTATCCATAGATTGGGACCGATCATGAGGATGAATGCCGCCATTCCCAGTGAGGCCAGTATCATCATAGCCAAGGACATTACAGACAACGCGCCACGAAACATGGAAGAATTCATCATGACACATGAAGGAAAGATGATGCTCGTCATCAGTGCCAAAGTGGACCGTGGCGTAGAACTGGTGAATGAGCTGCACATCAAAGGCATAGTTGAAGGACATGAGCTTGATCAGGTCAAATTCTTCGCATAGTGCCAAAGCCTCGCCAAAGTAATCCATGTTTTGCCTCCAGTGCTCGATGTCAATAGTCCATTGCTTTGCATACTTGTTCTTGTGATGGTCATAGAGATCATGCACGATCCAAAATTGCAACTCATTTTGGAACTGAGGTGTGGTCCACCTGGGAGCAACATGAACCTCATACGGATTTGGAAGACGGACCCTCTCCCAATTAGCTTGCTTCAAGGAATGCACGGACTTGGCATTTTTCTGCTTGGCAGCCAAGGACTTCTCACAGCGAGTGGGATTAGTGGGGATCACAACTTCCTCATTCTTAGAATCCTCAACAATCCTGCACCTGCGAGCATGTTTCTTGGTCTTCTTCCAAGGAGCAGCACTAGAACCACCGACATCCATGGGAGAAGATCAGGGAAGGAAGGGCCTCCACGGAGCAGATCCGGGAGGAGGCCACGAATCCGGGGCGTCGGAGGCACTCCGGGGCGGCGGTGGCGGTAGCCGGCGATAGGGGGCACTAGGAGGAGTCGGGCACGAAGGGGATAACTGAATACCCCTTTGGCCTGACCCTCCCGTTAAGTACCTGACCGTGACCGACTGTACCACTCAATAAGAGCGGTTGTACCGATCCCGGTATAGTTCCAGGGAATTAGCGGTAGAACCGCAATCAGCCCCGGTTGTACCGTTGGGACGGGACAACAAGTGGATTAGCGGTAGAACGCTTTCCCCACTGGTTGACCGCCTGGCCACAAACACTACCACCAGATGATCAACGCATATAATATTTTAAGAGATGGGGTATGGTGAGGAAACCTCCATGGTTGGAAGAAAAAAATGACAATAAAAAGCCATGGAGAAAGCCCACACCTAGGACTCAAAGCATCATGAAACCAATCGTCAAACTCAAATAAGAGAAAACAGAGGGGGCGGTGTCCGAGGCCACCTATGTATGAGTAAATTGGTATGGCACCATGAAGATATGAACCTTGGGCCCATGAGCAAAACTCGTGTTTGAAGCACAGGAGTGATCCGAAATGACGAATGTGAAACACTTGATTTATTTATGCATAATACGAGGAGGGATAGTTCATTGAGATAACTAGATCCCCCCTAAATCCATGTCTACACCTAGACAAGACATAATGATGAGTGTGGTGGGGTGTGCACTAAGTCAATCCACATTTCTCAAATCAATGATATTTAGCTCATGCCTTAACTCGCAAAATCTTGCTTCATCCAAGGGCTTCGTAAAATATCTGCAAGTTGCTCATTAGTGTTGAGATGGATAAGATTGATATCTCGTCGCTTGACGTGTTCCCGGAGGAAGTGATGACGAATATAAATGTGCTTCATCTTGCAGTGTTGAACCGGGTTGCTGGAGATCATAATGGCACTTTCATTATCATAGTAAAGAGGCACTTTGTCACAATTGACACCATAATCCTTTAAAGTTTGCCTCATCCAAGAATCCGTGCACAACAACTAGCAGCAGCTACATGCTCGGTCTTGGTGGACGAGAGAGAAACACAGTTCTGTTTCTTTGAATACCAACTTACCAAAGACCGACCAAGAAATTGGCAGCCTCCGGAGGTGGACTTCCTACACTGTAGCGACCCGACCTGAAAGGTCGAATCTTCGGTGTTTCTGTACCATCCCAAGATCATGCTGGTACACACACGGTACATCAATGTATATATCAAAGGGAGATCACACAACATTAATTAATCGAAATCTCATATAGAGTCCTTTATTACCATAAGAATTACAATAAAGTGGCTGAAGGCCAACTCATGAGAATAACTAAACTTGCGGAAGCTCCAAAGTTAGATGAGTCCATCTGACTCCAAGGGCATCTCACCGAGCGTAGAGCGTATCCTCACTCCTGGTTAGAAAAGTACTCTGCAACATGATACGTTGCAGCCGTATAGGTCAGCATATTGAATATGCCGGCAAAGTCACAACGGAGGGGTAAAGTAATCATCTAGTCTATATGCAAATATGGCAGGTGGGGTAGTAAGTTTTTGCATAAAGCCAAATTTTTCCTACAACAAGAGAGGGCAAAGGCATAATTACTACAATGTTGGTTGATTAATGAGATGGTTCCACCAACCAATTCTCATACCCAAGTTGACATTAATAACCCACATCAATATAATTAATTGTGTTGAGAGTTCTAGATAGTTTCAGTTCATTTGGCTCAAACTGTGCATGACCGTGGACACGACTAATCGATTAGGTTTGGGTACTCTGTAGAGTTTTGCACACGTTCCCCACAAGATTTGGTCGCCTCCGTTGGACTTCTCACACTTCATGGTTTTTGAGAAACGGATGACCAAAACATGGTCTTTTAAAGGGTTTCCCCGAGACTCTGTCGGTGCCCATCCTTTCCTACCGTTCTTCTACATCTCGTCGCACCGCCTGTCCAGGGTCACCATGATATCCAACCAAGCCAGAGCCCATAATGGCTTGTGGCTGTGTAGGTAAGCCTTGGGTCTTGAAGCATCCATCCATCTCTTTGAGCCCGGGTGGACCTTTCCGCATGAATACTGGCACTTCTCCAGCATCATCTAGGCTAACCACTGGTTTCTCCAGGGTGCCGTTCAACCATCATCCACCCAGAGGTAAGTTGAAAACTTGGAGTCTTGAAGACTTGATCATCATGTAGGTCTTGAAATTATTAACTCACAAATCTCATGAATCACACAACCAACCACGTCTACTATTAGCATAGCAAAATGTAAAACACGTTTCCCGGGGCCAATGTGTCAAGGGGTTGAGGGGTACCTACCACATGATACTACAACAAGTAACCAAGTTTCCAATTTACCTACTTTGCATGCAATTGGGGTGATGGAAGAACTAATGCAATAAAACATAGGTATACATGGTCAAAGTGACTTGCCTTGCCGACGATCCTCATACTCGAGTGACTCTAGATAACAAGATTCAAACTCCGGATGATCTAACGAATCAAACAAGAGCATACCATAAGCATAAATACAAAACAATTCACACAATTCAACAAGGTTAAACAAACAATACTAAAACCATTCAATAGTATCAATCAAGAGAAAGAAATCAAAATAAAAAATTTGACTCACAAAAATTTAGTGTCAAAAACTTCTACTACTACTACTTCAAGACAAACAACCAAGCAATAGCTAGTAGAAAAAGAAATAGTAAAGAAAAAAAATCAATTTTAGTAAACAAAATCAAATTCACTAAAACTTTTGTGTAAAGAAACACTACTAAAATGAAATTAACTAGAATGTTCCTATAACTTTGGAATAGGGATCCAAAACAATAATATTATTAACACTAATATTATTATCATCATATTACTTAACGGAATAGAATTACTAAAATTATTTATTAGAAATCTAACTTAATCATCTAACTAGTTTGTGAAAGTAAAACTAAATTGTTTTATAAAACTATATCTAATGAAAAAGATATAAAGATTCCTATAACAACATGGTATAAAACTAAATAATCATTCTAAATACTAGCAAGTAATGTTACCTAAATGTTTGTAACAACAGAAACTTATGAAAACTATTAACAAAAGTTAAATTAATTCAGGTTCAAATTAAATTAAAATTAAGAAAACTAAACTACATTAAGAACTAAACAGATTCTGTTTTTTTGTTAAAATCCCTAATCAAATTTATCCTAAAAATTCTCAAACTATGAAGGATGATAGTTCTAACTAATACAAATCAGTGGCAAAAAGATTCACTCAAAAATATATTTTTAAACTCTAGTTATACAGATTTTAGTAATTTAAATGAATTTGATTAGATTCAAAATTTAAAGTTCAAATTTGAAATCTAAGCATACAGACATAAACTACATCAAATTTGTGAACTAATGCAAAAAAGAATCAACTAAAAACACCAAGTAGTTTAAAAGATATAACAAAAACAAGATTTGAAATCATTCTGTTTTCTAAAACAAAATCAGAAAAAAGGAAAATAAAACTTATCGGACAGGTGCTACGTGGCCGGTTGTGGTTGGCCGAGAGGGCGTGCGTGCGAGCATTTGCGGGCGGGTGACCGAAGCTTAGAGCGTACCGGTTTGGAGTCGTAAGTGATCTAATCTAACGCGTCGGATCTGGATCGAATGGCTACAGAAAGGTTCGGTGGCTTACAGAGGTGCGTCGAGGTCTTCCGGCGAGGTCGACGGCGGCCGGTGGTCGGAGATGGTCGGGGCAGGCGGTGTGGTGGTCGGGGATGACGGCCGAGAGCTCCAAACGATGGCGGTGAGTCTCCGGCGTACTTTGGTGGTGTCGGAGGGGAGTGGGGACGAGCGTGGCGACGGCCAGGTGCTCTAGAAGTTTCAGTGGGGATCCGAACTCCGGCGAGCTCGTGCGGGTGGTTCTGGCGAGGGTAGAGTGGGGGCTCGGGGGTGGAATGAGGAGCGGAGGGTCGGGGCTATTTATAGGGCCGATGCGGTGGTCGGGGAGGGATAGAGGAGGGAGATCCGGAGAGGAGGGATCTCCCGCGAGGTCCTGTCGACGCGAGGAGGAAGGTGACCGCGGCGTCATCGGGATCGGGCGGTGGGGCCAGGGCGTCAGAGAGAGAGAGGGCGGCGTCAGCGCGTCGGTCGGTCGGCTCGGAGCGTTTTCGGGAATTAAACGCAGGTGGGCCGGCCCGTTTCAAATTAATTCGTTTCCTTTTTAATATCCAATGCAGTAAAACTCTTTTAAAAGCATTCAAAACATTCCCAAATATAGGAAACATATATATCAAAATGATCAGGAGAATTAATGCTATTCAATGAACATTTTTCCTCTGTCATATTGAATACTTTGAAAAAAAATTATTTTCAGAAATTGCTTATTTGATTTTAAATCCTTTTGCAATAATTTTTCAAATAGCCCCCTGGTTTTATTGTTCAAATATTTCACCAAGATGCCCCTGGTGTGGAGTGTCATGTTACTCCCCTCTTTTCTTTGAACTTTTCCAGAGGTTTTCAAATAGGCGAAACAAGAAAAAGGGAAAGATGAAAGTGCCCTTTCAGAAATTCAAAAGAAACACTTCAACCATTATATTCATTCAAACAATGTGATGAGGATGCATAGCTATATATCATAACATTCCAAAATGAAATTTTGGGATGTTACACACATAGTCTCCCTCCCAATCCGAGTCAGTATATCCAATGAGATCAAATGAAGCACCCTTGGGATACCATAAGCCAAAGTTTGGGGAATGAGCCAAATATCGAAAGATTCGCTTGACAGCCACATGGTGACTCTCCTTAGGTGCGGATTGAAATCATGCACGAATTCCCACACTTAATATGATATCCAGTCTAGATGCACAAAGTTAAAGCAAGGATCCAATCATGGAGCGATATACCTTTTGATCCACAGCTTTACCATTGCGATCACTGTAAAGATGGCATTTGAGTGGCATAGGAGTGTTGGCCTTGGGAGGATTGAGCTCATCCATCTTGAACATCTTGAGCATGTCTTGAGTGTATTTAGCTTGATTGATGAACGTACCTTGACTTCGTTGCTTGACTTTGAAACCAAGGAAGAACTTCAACTCTCCCATCATAGACATCTCAAACTTATTTGTCATCAGAGTGGCAAATTCTTCATTGAAAGATTTGTTAGGAGAACCAAATATAATATCATCAACATATAGTTGGCATATGAAAAAGTTACTCCCCTCTTTTCTTTGAACTTTTCCAGAGGTTTCCAAATAGGTGAAACAAGAAAAAGGGAAAGATGAAAGTGCCCTTTCAGAAATTCAAAAGAAACACTTCAACCATTATATTTATTCAAACAATGTGATGAGGTTGCATAGCTATATATCATAATATTCCAAAATGAAATTTTGGGATGTTACAAACCTACCCACCTTAAGATGAATCTCGCCCTCGAGATTCGGGTTGGCTAGAAAATAGGTGTGGGTGGTCTCTACGAAGATCTTGTTCGCGTTCCCAGGTGGCTTCTTCCTCGGTGTGGTGACTCCACAGAACCTTACAGAACTTGATGATCTTGCTTCGGGTAACTCTGTTGGTACTCTCGAGGATTCTGACGGGCTTCTCCTCGTAGGTCAGGTCACTGTCAAGTTGTATGGCCTCTAGGGGCACTGTGTCTCTTAAAGGAATATTAGCCATCTCAACATGGCATTTGTTCAACTGGGAAACATGGAAAACATCATGAACTCCAGACAGTCCTTCCAGCAATTCCAGCTTGTATGCAACTTCGCCTCTACGTTCCAGAATTTTCTAGGGGCCTATGAATCTGGGTGCTAACTTTCCTTTAACACCAAACCTCTTGATTCCTCGAAGCGGGGACACACAAAGATATGCTTGATCCCCTACTTCATACGTCACTTCCTTGCGTTTGCTATCAGCATAGTCTTCTGCCGGGATTGAGCTATCTTGAGTCGGTCACGAATCAGTTTGACCTTATCTTCAGAATCTCTGATAAGATCGGGACCAAAAAGTTGTCGGTCTCCAACACCATCCCACGTCAATGGTGTTCTGCACCTCCTTCCCTATAAAGCTTTGAAAGGGGCCATTTTCAGACTGGTCTGATAACTGTTGTTGTATGAGAACTCTGCATAAGGTAAGTTGTCGTCCCAACTGGACCCATAGTCTAGCGCACAGGCTCTCAACATGTCCTCCAGAATCTGGTTGACTCTCTCAGTCTGTCCATCGGTCTGCGGATGAAAAGCTGTACTAAACTCCAGTCTTGTACCCAAAGTTTCATGTAACTGATACCAAAACTTTGAGGTAAATTGTGTTCCTCTCTCTGACACGATACTCCTCGAAACTCCATGCAGACATACGATCCTGGTCATATAGATCTTGGCTAACTTAGCACTGGTATAAGTGGTCTTCACTGGAATGAAATGAGCCACCTTGGTCAAGCGATCGACCACTACCCAGATGGAATCATATCCTGAACATATCCTAGGTAGTCCGGTGATGAAGTCCATACCAAGCTTATCCCATTTCCACTCGGGTATCGGCAAAGGTTGAAGTAACCCTGCTGGTTTCTGATGTTCCACCTTTACTCGCTGACAAACATCACATACCGCAACATGTTCGGCAATATCCTTCTTCATACCTGTCCACCAGTAACTTTCCTTCAAATCTAGGTACATCTTGGTGTTGCTTGGGTGTATCGAGTATGGTGAATCGTGGGCTTCTTGAAGTATCAACTTCCTGAGCTCTAGGTTATGGGGCACATAGATTTGGTTCTCAAACCATAGAGTACCCAGTTCATCTTCACGAAAGCCTTTAGCCTTGCCTTCTTTCATTCTTTGCTTTATCTCAGCTATCTCCTTGCCCGATTTCTGGGCTTCTCGAATTCTTTCGGTCAAGGTGGACTAAATCTCTAGTGTGGCAACATATCCTTGCGGAACTATTTCTAACCGAAGCCCTCTGAGATCTTTGGTTAACTCCTGGGGTAATCCTCCGGCTATGAGTGTGTTCACATAACTCTTTCGACTCAAAGCGTCTGCCACAACATTTGCCTTTCCTGGATGGTAATGTAATCTCATGTCATAGTATTTGATTAACTCTAACCATCTCCTCTGTCTGAGGTTCAACTCCTTCTGTGTGAAGATATACTTCAGGCTCTTATGATCAATGTACACATCGCAACTATTTCTGATAAGGAAATGTCTCCATGTCTTGAGTGTGTGCACTACGGCTGCTAGTTCCAAATCATGGGTGGCATAATTCAACTCATGGGGTCGTAGCTGTCTGGATGCATATGCTACAACTTTTCCCTCCTGCATGAGTACTCCTCCAAGTCCTTGACGGGATGCGTCATAATAAACCTGAAAGTCCTTCTGAATGTTTGGCAGTATCAACACTGGGGCTATGACCAAACGTTGCTTCAACTCCTAGAAACTGGCCTCACATTCCTCAGTCCAGACATACTTAGACTCTTTCTTCAACAGCTCTGTCATGGGCTTGGCAATCTTTGAGAAATTCTCAATGAATCTCCGGTAATATCCGGCAAGTCCGAGAAAACTGCGGATCTCCTTAACTGAGGTGGGTGACTTCCACTCGGTGACTGCTTCAACCTTAGCGGGCTCTACTGCTATTCCTTCTCCGGAAATAACATGTCCAAGGAATCCGACTTCCACCAGCCAAAATTCACATTTACTGAACTTGGCATATAACTGATGCTCTCTAAGCTTCTCCAGATATAAACGCTGTTGGGGAATGTCGCATGGGTAACAAATTTTTTCCTACGCACACGCAAACCTATCCATGGTGATGAGCATCTATGAGAGGGAGAGTGGATCTAAGTACCCTTGTAGATCGCTAAGCGGGAAGCGTTAAGAAACGCGGTTGGTGTAGTCGAACATCTTCGCGATCCAAATAGCCGAGCATCCCGCGATCTCATCACGAGCCGTCCCGTGATCTCATCACGAGCCGTCCCGCGATCTCATCACGAGCCGTCCCGCGATCCAATCACGATCCGTCCCGTGAACTCATCACGATCCGTCCCGCGATCTCGTCACGATCCGTACCACGATCTCATCACGATCCATACCGCGATCTCATCACGATCCGTCACGCGATCTCATCACGAATCGTCTCGTGGCCATGATCACGATCCTTCCGATCTAGTACCGAACGGACGGCACCTCCGCGTTCAGCACACGTGCAGCTTGATGACGACCTCCACCGTCTTGATCCAGCAAGAGGAGGTGGAGAGGAGAGAGAGTTCACCGGCAGCGTGACGGCGCTCCGGTGATGGTGGTGGAGCAATTCCGGCAGGGCTTTGCCTAAGCACTGCGGAAAACCAATCTAGAGGAGCACCGGTGGAACAGGTAGCACATGGCTGCAATTGTTCAAAAACCACCCAATCCACTAGTATATATAGGAGGAGAGGAGAGGAGAGGCAGCCAAGGCCTTTGGGTCGGCTGAAACAGGAGGTGGGAAGCAATCCTACTTCACCTCCAATCCTAGTTGGAGTAGGATTGCCTCCTATTGGCTGATTTTCCACTTTTTGCTTTAGGACTTTCTCTCCTGCACCATGGGCCTTTGTGGCTGTTTTCCCAGCCCACTAAGGGCTGGTTATTATTCTCCCACAGCCCATGGACCTCTTGGGGTCGAAATACCCCTCCCGGAGGCCTCCCGGTACACTACCGACACTCCGGGTACACTACCGATGAGCCCGAAACTTTTCCGAAAACCAAACTGGGACTTCCTATATATGAATCTTTACCTCCGGACCATTCCGGAGCTCCTCGTGACTTCCGGGATCTCATCCGGGACTCCGAGCAAACTTCGGTCACCACCATACATAACTCTACACTACCGAAACGTCACCGAACCTTAAGTGTGCAGACCCTGCGGGTTCGAGAACTATGTAGACATGACCGAGACACCTCTACGGTCAATAACCAATGGCGGGACCTAGACATCCACATTGGTTCCTACATATTCTACGAAGATCTTTATCGGTCGAACCTCTATGTCAAGGATTCAGTTAATCCCGTATAACGTTCCCTTTGTTCTTCGGTATGTTACTTGCCCGAGATTCGATCGTCAGTATCTCCATACCTACTTCAACCTCGTTACCGGCAAGTCTCTTTACTCGTTCCGTAATACAAGATCCCGCAACTAACAATTAGTCACATTGCTTGCAAGGCTTATTGTGATGTTGCATTACCGAGTGGGCCCCGAGATACCTCTTCGTCACACGGAGTAACAAATCCCAGTCTCGATCCATGCCAACTCAATAGACACCATCGGAGATACCTGTAGAGCACCTTTATAGTCACCCAGTTACGTTGCGACGTTTGATACACACAAGGCACTCCTCCGATATCTGTGAGTTGCATGATCTCATGGTCATAGGAACACATACTTGACATGCGGAAAACAGTAGCAATAAACTGACACGATCATATGCTACGTGTGCAGTTTGGGTCTTGTCCATCACATCATTCTCCTAATGATGTGACTCCATTATCAAATGACATCTCATGTCCATGGCTAGGAAACCTTAACCATCTTTTGATCAGCGAGCTAGTCTATTAGAGGCATACTAGGGACATGGTTTTGTCTATGTATCCACACATGCATCTAAGTCTCCGATCAATACAATTATAGCATGGATAATAAACGATTATCATGAACAAGGAAATATGATAATAACTAATTTATTATTGCCTCTAGGGCATATTTCCAACAGTCTCCCACTTGCACTAGAGTCAATAATCTAGTTCACATCACCATGTGATTCGCATTGTTAACATCACCATGTGAATCTAACACCCAATGAGTTCTGGGGATCGATCATGCTTTGCATGTGAGAGAGGTCTTATAGTCAACGGGTCTGTAACATTCAGATCCATGTGTACTTTGCAAATCTCTATTTCAAACCGTAAACACTGCTACCACACTCCACTTGGTACTTTTCCAAATGGCTGCTCCACTATACGTATCCAGATTGCTACTACGAGTCATCCAGATTAGTGTTAAAGCTTGCATCGACGTAACTCCTTACGACGAACCCTTTATCACCTCCATAATCGAGAAACATATCCTTAGTCTTTCAGTTACTAAGAATAATCTTGACCGCTGTCCAGTGATCCACTCCTGGATCTCTTTTGTACCCCTTGACAGACTCATGGCAAGGCACACACAGGTGCAGTACACAGCATGGCATACTATACGGAGCCTATGGCTAAGGCATAGGGGACGACGTTCGCCCTTTCTCTTTCTTCTGCCATGGTCGAGCTTTGAGTCTCACTCAACTTCACACCTTACAAATCAGGCGAGAACTCTTTCTCTGACTGATCCATTTTGAACTCTTTCAAAATCTTTGTCAAGGTATGTACTCATTGAAAGTCTCATCAAGTCATCTTTGATCTATCTCTATAGATCTTGATGCTCAACAATTAGGTAGTTTTATCCAGTTTTTACTTTGAAAATCACTTTCCAAATAACTGTTTTATGCTTTCCAGAAACTCTACATTATTTCTAATCAACAATTTGTCATCCACATATACTTATCAGAATTTCTATAGTGCTCCCACTCACTTTATTGCAAATACAAGTTTCTCGTAAACTTTGTATAAACATCAAAACTTTGATCACCTCATCAAAGCGTATATTCCAACTCCGAGATGCTTGCTCCAGTCCATGGAAGGATCACCGAAGCTTGCACACCTTTTAGCATCCTTAGGCCTGACAAAACCTTCTGGTTGTATCACATACAACCTTTCCTCAAGTAAACCGTTAAGGAAACGATGTTTTGACATCCATCTGCCAGATTTCATAATTGAAAACACAGCAACTGCTAACATAATTCCAACAGACTTTAGTACCACTACAAGTGAGAAAGTCTCATCGTAGTCAACTCCTTGAACTTGTCACAAACATCTTTACAACAAGTCGAGCTTTACAAATAGTGACATTCACCATCAGTGTCTGTCTTCATTTTAAAGATCCATTTGTACTCAACGACCTGCCGTCCAACGAGCAAGTCTACCAAAGTCTACACTTGGTTTTCATACATGGATCCTATCTCAGATTTCATGGCCTCCAACCATTTGTCGGAATCCGGGCCCATCAACGCTTCTCCATAGCTCCTAGGTTCATCGTTGTCCAACAACATGATCTCCAAGACAGAGTTGTCGTACCACTTAGGAGTAGTACACATCCTTGTCGACCTATGAAGTTCGATAGTAACTTGATCCTGAAGCTTCATGATCATCATCATTAACTTCCTCTTCAACTAACGTAGGCTTCATAGAAACATCTTTCTGCGCTGCGCTACTCTCTGGTTGAACAAAGGTTTAACAACCTCATCAAGTTCTATATTCCTCCCACTCAATTCTTTCGCGAGAAACATTTCCTCGAGAAAGGATCCGTTTAAGTAACAAACACTTTGCACTAGGATCTGAGATAGAAGGTTCACCCAACTGATCTTAGGGTATTCTTTGAAGATGCATTTGTCCGCCTTGGGTTCGACCTCATTAGGTGAAAACATTTTCCACACAAGTGTTGCAGGCCCAAATATTAAGATATGACAGCTTAGGTTTCTATCAAACCATAATTCACACGGTGTCATCTCAACGGATCTAGATGATGCCCTATTTAAAGTGAATGTAGTTGTCTCTAATGCATAACCCCAAAATTACAGTAGTAAAACGATAAGAGACATCACAGTATGCACCATATCCAATAGAGCATGACTATGATGTTCGGACACACCATCACACTATGGTGTTCCAGGTGGCGTTTAGTTGTGAAACAAATTTCACATTGTCTTAAGTTGTATGCCAAACTCGTAACTCAGATATTCACCTCCACGATCATATCGCGGTCACTTTTATCTTCTTGTCACGATGATCTTTAAACTTCACTCTGAATTTGCTTGAACCTTTCAAACGATTCAGACTTGTGTTTCATTAAGTAAATATACACCATATCTACTCAAATCATCAGTGAAGGTAAGAAAATAACGATATCCACTGCACGCTACAAGACTCACTAGATTGTATACATCAACATGTATCATTTCCAATGAATCACTTGCCCGCTCCATCCAACGGGGTCCTTTAGTCATCTCGCCCAAGAGGCATGGTTCGCACGTCTCAACCGATTCGAAATCGAATGAGTCCAAATATCCATCAACATGGAGTTTCTTCATGCGCTTTATACCAATATGACATTTAGCAGCAGTGCCACAAGTATGTGGTACTATCATTATTAACTTTGTATCTTTTGACATCAATGTTATGAACATGTGTACTACTACGATCAAGATTTCAACAAACCATTCTCACTGGGTGCATGACCATTGAAGGTATTATTCATGTAAACAGAACAACCATTATTCTCTAACTTAAATGAATAACCGTATTGCAATAAACATGATCTAATAATGTTCATGCTCAACGCAAAACACCAAATAACATTTATTTAGGTTCATCACTAATCCTGAAGGTAGAGAGGGCGTGCAATGTTGATCACATCAACCTTGGAAACACTTCCAACACATATCGTCACCTCACCCTTAGCAAGTTCTCCGTTTATCCCGTAGCTTTTATTTCGAGTTACTAACATTTAGCAACCGAACCGGTATCCAATACCCAGGTGCTACTAGGAGTACTAGCAAGGTACACATCAATAACTCGTATATCAAATATACTTCTGTCGATGTTGCCAGCCTTCTTTTCTACCAAGTATATAGGGTTGTTCCGCTTCAGCGACCGCTCACCTCATAACAGAAGCACTTAGTCTCGGGTTTGAGTTCAACTTTGGGTTGCTTCACTGGAGCAGCAACTGACTTGCTATCCATGAAGTTTCCCTCCTTTCTCTTGCCCTTCTCAAAACTAGTGGTTTGATTAACCATCAACACTTGACGCTCCTTCTTGATTTCTACCTCCGTGGTGTCAAACATCGCGAACAGCTCAAGAATCATTATTTCTATCCCTGGCAACTTATAGTTCATCACCAAGTTCTAGTAGCTTAGTGACAGTGACTTGGAGAACTATATCAATCACTATCTTATCTGGAAGATCAACTCCCACTTGATTCAAGCGATTGTAGTACCCAGACAATCTGAATACATGCTCAACGATTGAGCTATTCTCCTTCATCTTACATGCAAAGAATCTTGTTGGAGATTTCATATCTCGCAACACGGGCACGAGCCTGAGATCACAATATCAACTCCTAGAACATCTCATATGTTCCATGACGTTCAAAACATTTCGGAGCCTCAATTCTAAGCTGTAATGCTTGCCACACTAAACTATCAAGTAGTCATCGAAACGTGCGTGTCAGATATTCACAACATCTACAAACGACGCTAGAGGGGGTGGCGCACCGAGCGGTGCATTAAGGACATAAGCCTTCTGTGCAGCAAAGAGGACAATCCTCAGATCACAGACCCAGTCCACAATATTGCTACCATCATCTTTCAATACTATTTCTCTAGGAACATATAAAACTACAAGGGAGCTATAGCGTGAGCTAGTAATCTACAACATAATTTGCAAAGACACTTTGACTATGTTCATGATAATGAGTTCAATTAATCATATTACCTAAGAACTCCCACTCAAATTGACATCCCTCCGATCATTCGAGTGATACATGATCCAAATTCACCAACTCAAGTCCGATCATCACGTGAGTTGAGGTGGCTGCAATGGTGAACATCATTATGTTGATCATATCTACTATATGACTCATGTTCGACCTTTCGATCTCTTATGTTCCGAGGACATGTCTGTACATGCTAGGCTCGTCAAGTTTAACCTGAGTGTTCTGCGCATGCAAATCTGGCTTGCACCCGTTGTATGTGAACGTAGAGTCTATCACACCCGATCATCATGTGGTGTCTCAACACAACGAACTTTCGCAACGGTGCACACTCGGGGAGAACACAGTTCATCTTGAAATTCAAGTGAGGGATCACCTTATAATGCTACCGTCGACCTAAGCAAAACAAGGTGCATAAAAAGGATTAACATCACATGCAAATCATAAGTGACATGATATGGCCATGAACTTGTGCTTTTGATCTCCATCTAGAAAGCACTGGCATGATCTCCATCGTCACCGGCATGACACCAGGATCTCCATCTCTTGATGTCCATCAACGTGTCGCCATCGGGGTTGTCACGCCCTGCATGCTTCTACTACTATTGCTACCATCTAGCGATAAAGTAAAGCATTACATAGCGCTTAATGATTGACACGCAGGTCATACAATAATTAAAGACAACCCTATGGCTCCTGCCGGTTGCCGTATTCATCGACATGCAAGTCGTGATAATCTATACATCACATGATCATCTCATACATCACATATATCACATCATGTAATTGGCCATATCATATCACAACATACCCTGCAAAAACAAGTTAGACGTCCTCTAATTGTTGTTGCATGTTTTATGTGGCTGCTACGGGTATCTAGCAAGAACAATTCTCACCTACGCAAAAACCACAACGGTGATACACTAGTTGCTTTTCAACCTTCTCAAGGACCGCCTTTGTCGAATCCGATCCAACTAAAGTGAGAGAAACTGTCACCCGCAAGCCATCTAGGCAACAAGTTGCGTCGAGGGAACCGGTCTCTCGTAAGCGTACGAGTAATGTTGGTCCGGGCCGCTTCATCTCACAATCCCGCTGAACCAAAATACGATCAAGGGAGGAAGCAATCTAAGCATCAACGCCCACAAACCTTTTGTGTTCTACTCGAGATCTCATCGAACCATCAACCTAGCTCATGATGCCACTGTTGGGGAACGTCGCATGGGAAACAAAAATTTTCCTACGCACACGCAAACCTATCCATGGTGATGAGCATCTACGAGAGGGAGAGTGGATCTACGTACCCTTGTAGATCGCTAAGCGGGAAGCGTTAAGAAACGCGGTTGGTGTACTCGAACATCTTCGCGATCCAAATCGCCGAGCGTCCCGCGATCTCATCACGAGCCGTCCCGCGATCCAATCACGATCCGTCCCGTGAACTCATCACGATCCGTCCCGCGATCTCGTCATGATCCATCCCGCGATCTCATCACGATCCGTCCCGCAATCTCATCACGATCCGTCATGCGATCTCATCACGAATCGTCTTGTGGCCTTGATCACGATCCTTCCGATCTAGTACCGAATGGACAGCACCTTCGCGTTCAGCACACGTGCAGCTTGATGACGACCTCCACTGTCTTGATCCAGCAAGAGGAGGTGGAGAGGAGAGAGAGTTCACCGGCAGCGTGACGGCGCTCCGGTGATGGTGGTGGAGCAATTCCGGCAAGGCTTCGCCTAAGCACTGCGGAAAACCAATCTAGAGGAGCACCGGTGGAACGGGTAGCACGTGGCTGCAATTGTTCAAAAACCACCCAATCCACTAGTATATATAGGAGGAGAGGAGAGGAGAGGCATCCAAGGCCTTTGGGTCGGCTGAAATAGGAGGTGGGAAGCAATCCTACTTCACCTCCAATCCTAGTTGGAGTAGGATTGCCTCCTATTGGCTGATTTTCCACTTTTTGCTTTAGGACTTTCTCTCCTGCACCATGGGACTTTGTGGCTGTTTTCCCAGCCCACTAAGGGCTGGTTATTATTCTCCCACAGCCCATGGACCTCTTGGGGTCGAAATACCCCTCCCGGAGGCCTCCCGGTACACTACCGGCACTCCCGGTACACTACCGATGAGCCCGAAACTTTTCCGGAAACCAAACTGGGACTTCCTATATATGAATCTTTACTTCCGGACCATTCCGGAGCTCCTCGCAATGTCTGGGATCTCATCCGGGACTCCAAACAAACTTAGGTCACCACCATACATAACTCTACACTACCGAAACATCACCGAACCTTAAGTGTGCAGACCCTGCGGGTTCGAGAACTATGTAGACATGACCGAGACACCTCTACGGTCAATAACCAATGGCGGGACCTAGACATCCACATTGGTTCCTACATATTCTACGAAGATCTTTATCGGTCGAACCTCTATGTCAAGGATTCAGTTAATCCCGTATAACGTTCCCTTTGTTCTTCGGTATGTTACTTGCCCGAGATTCGATCGTCGGTATCTCCATACCTAGTTCAACCTCGTTACCGGCAAGTCTCTTTACTCATTCCGTAATACAAGATCCCGCAACTAACAATTAGTCACATTGCTTGCAAGGCTTATTGTGATGTTGCATTACCGAGTGAGCCCCGAGATACCTCTTCGTCACACGGAGTAACAAATCCCAGTCTCGATCCATGCCAACTCAATAGACACCATCGGAGATACCTGTAGAGCACCTTTATAGTCACCCAGTTACGTTGAGACGTTTGATACACACAAGGCACTCCTCCGATATCTGTGAGTTGCATGATCTCATGGTCATAGGAACACATACTTGAGATGCGGAAAACAGTAGCAATAAACTGACACGATCATATGCTACGTTTGCAGTTTGGGTCTTATCCATCACATCATTCTCCTAATGATGTGACTCCGTTATCAAATGACATCTCATGTCCATGGCTAGGAAACCATAACCATCTTTTGATCAGCGAGCTAGTCTATTAGAGGCATACTAGGGACATGGTTTTGTCTATGTATCCACACATGCATCTAAGTCTCCGATCAATACAATTATAGCATGGATAATAAACGATTATCATGAACAAGGAAATATGATAATAACTAATTTATTATTGCCTCTAGGGCATATTTCCAACAAACGCAAGTGTTCCTTGTGTTCTTCCTCGCTCTTGGAGAATATCAAAATGTCATCGATGAACACCACGACAAACTTGTCCAAATATTCCATAAACACTTTGTTCATCAAATTCATGAAGTAGGCAGGAGCATTAGTCAAACCAAAGGACATGACTGTATACTCGTATAGGCCATACCTGGTGGTGAAAGCTGTTTTGGGTATATCCTGTTCACGAATCTTTAGTTGGTGATACCCTGATCGAAGATCGATCTTGGAGAATACTTTGGCGCCTACTAGCTGGTCAAACAGGTCATTAATCATCGGTAGAGGGTACTTATTCTTGATAGTCACCTCGTTCAATGCTCGATAATCGACCACCATCCTCAAGGTTTTATCTTTCTTCTCCACCAAAAGAACTGGGGCTCCCCAAGGTGATGAACTTGGGCGAATATATCCCTTGTCCAATAGTTCCTTAATCTACTTCTTGATTTCTACTAAATCATTCGCGGGCATCCGATAGGGTCTCTTGGAAATTGGGGCTGTCCCTGGTAGTAGCTCTATTAGAAACTCAATCTCCCTATCTGGTGGCATGCCTGGTAATTCCTCCGGGAATACATCTGGAAAGTCTCGTACAACCGACACTTCTTCCTGAACAACTCGTGTGAGAGAATTTAACCGAGCACTCATCTGTGTGCGTCAGGATACATACTTAATCCTCTTGTTCTCCGGAGTGGTGAGTGAAATAGACTTGCTGGGGCAATCAAGGTTTCCTTCATACTTGGTCATCCAATCCATGCCTAGGATTACATCCAATCCCTGGGATTCTAAGACGATGAGGTCAGTAGGAAAAACATGGTTTCCTATATTGAGTTTCAAGGCGTGGCATCCTATCCTTGCCATCATCATTCCTCCTGGGGAATTGACCTTAACAGGCTGACTAAGGGTTCTGGTGGGTAAACCATACTTTTCCACAGCTACCCTTGATATGAATGAATGAGTTGCACCAGAATCAAAAAGTACCATAACTGGACGTGAATGCAATAAAAACATACCAACCACAGTATCGGGCTGATCATAGACTTCTTCCACATCGAGGTGATTCACCTGAGCACGAGGAAACGGATTTGGCTTCTTAGCTGCGGAGTTGCCATTTCCATTCCCTTGCTTGTTCTGAGGGCATTCAGTGGCATAGTGCCCTGTGTTCTGACACTTGAAACAGGTGATATGGTTCAGATCCTTCTGAGATGGAGCGGGACGGTGTTGGTTGCCATTCCCACTTCCATTACCATTCTTGAAGCTGCCATAGTTGGGACGATTATTCCCATTTCCTCCATGGTGGTGGCCTTCATGGTTGTGCACTGGATGAGTGTGTCCTCCATACTTACCGGTCCCTGATCCGGTATTTCCTGAGTATGGGGAGTAGCGGGCTTCTGATGAGCTCCAGAGGTAGACTTCCCCTGTGCATACTTCCTCTTGCGGTTCTCGATTTGCTGCTGCTTCCCCTCCAGGATGAGGGCCTTGTCTACCAGCTCCTGGTAGTTGCTGAAGGTAGCCACCATCAGCTGCACGCTCAACTCATCATTGAGTCCTTCCAAGAACTTCTCCTGCTTGGCTGCATCATTGGTCACATCTCCTAGTGCATAACGAGCCAACGTGCTGAAGTCATCCACGTATTGGGCCACAGAACGGTTCCCCTGGCGTAAGTTGCAAAACTCACGCTTCTTCAGACTCATGGCTCCAGCTGAGACATGTGCAGTGCGGAAAGCTTGCTTGAACTGCTCCCAAGTCACACCAGTAATGGGGTATGTGGTGGTGTAGTTCTCCCACCATGAAGCTGCTGGCCCCTCCAGTTGATGGGCGGCAAAACGCACTTTTCAGCCTCAGTGCATCCTGCGGTGGTGAGTTCCCTCTCCATCTTGCGGAGCCAATCATCTGCCACAATGGGCTCTGTGCTGCTGGAGAAAGTTGGGGGATTCAGTCTCAGAAAATGGGTGAGGTTGTCGCCTTGAGGTGGAGGGTGGTTGTTGGTCTGATTCTGAATCAACAGCTACATCAGTGCGTTCTGCTCCTGGAGAAGTTGGGTGAGCTCTGGCGGGAAATTGAAGTTGGGCTCACGTCGTGGAGGCATCTTGCTGTTTTCAGAGGGGTGAGAATTAGAATAGAACAATTACTTAAAAGGGAAATTCACTACCCATATGCAATGCAACAAACATATCACACCAAACACTCATTCATTTATTCAACTCAAGGTTCAAACATCAAGATACAAATATCCATTCAAACTAAACATGGACTTACGTTTTAACGATGAAAATGAAGATACATGGGGGCATAACTAAAGTTCTCCTCAAAAGTACATGGTGAGGGAGCCTCCTCCGGTGGTGCTCTCCTCATAGTCATCGTCATTGCTGATCAAAGGAGCCATGTCTCCTTCTGGATGAAGATTTTCACCCATGTCCATCTGTTCCTCTAGAGTTGCGATGCGAGTGTTCAGCTTATCGATCCTCTCTAAGAAATCCTTCACCTCATACTCATGCTCGTACTCGGCTTCCCGTAAGTCAGCTTCGAGATCAATCTCACGGTTCATCAGCCTCTTGATCGTCTTCGTGTCGGCACGTACCCGAAGCTCCAAGGTCCTGATGTGCCTCTCCAAAGTCTAGATATAGGAAATGGTGATGTCTTCAGTGGGAGTGGTTATGATATTTCCATTGGCATCCCTGCGACAAACCACGCTGGGTCCTGGTGAAATGGTTCCACCTCTGTATTCCTCCTGAATACGTCCAAGGGCACGATGAATGGCCATGTCTCTCCCAAGTATCCAGCTGGGTGCCACAAACTTGAAGTCGATGGGTTCCTTACGATTTCCAAAGGTCTTCCCGGGGATGTGCACCTCGATCCTGTAGCGTCCGTCTTGTGGAAAAGACATGATAGGAGTCCTGATGATGCTTAGCAAAGCAATCCTCACGTCCCTGACGATCCTCATCAGCTCCTTGCCAAAGGGCATCGTTGCGTCAGGCTGGCAAAACTCCGTGATCAAAACTGGAATGAAGGTGGCCATCTATAAATTTTGAAATAAATCGGGGAGAAGTCAGGAACGAGTAGATGAGTGTATAAGAATTTTAAAGACAAAAGAGAAATAAATCCTAAGGCTTTCCAATCCTAGAGGTTACGTCCTACGGTCAGCGTGTGCTCTGATACCATTTCTGTAGCGACCCGACCTGAAAGGTCGAATCTCCGGTGTTTCTGTACCATCCCAAGATCATGCTGGTACACACACGGTACATCAATGTATATATCAAAGGGAAATGACACAACATTAATTAATCGAAATCTCATATCGAGTCCTTTATTACAATAAGAATTACAATAAAGTGGCTAAAGGCCAACTCATGAGAATAACTAAACTTGCGGAAGCTCCAAAGGTAGATGAGTCCATCTGACTCCAAGGGCATCTCACCGAGCGTAGAGCGTATCCTCACTCCTGGTCGGAAAAGTACTCTGTAACATGATACATTGCAGCCATATAGGTCAGCATATTGAATATGCCGGCAAAGTCACAAGAGAGGGGTAAAGTAATCATCTTGTCTATATGCAAATATGGCAGGTGGGGTAGTAAGTTTTTGCATAAAGCCAAATTTTTCCTACAACAAGAGAGGGCAAAGGCATAATTACTACAATGTTGGTTGATTAATGAGATGGTTCCACCAACCAATTCTCATACCCAAGTTGACATTAATAACCCACATCAATATAATTAACTGTGTTGAGAGTTCCAAATAGTTTCAGTTCCTTTGGCTCAAACTGTCCATGACCGTGGACACGGCTAATCGATTAGGTTTGGGTACTCTGTAGAGTTTTGCACACGTTCCCCACAAGATTTGGTCGCCTCCGTTGGACTTCTCACACTTCATGGTGTTTGAGAAATGGATGACCAAAACATGGTCTTTTAAAGGGTTTCCCCGAGACTCTGTCGGTGCCCATCCTTTCCTACCGTTCTTCTACATCTCGTAGCACCGCCTGTCCAGGGTCACCACGATATCCAACCAAGCCAGAGCCCATAATGGCTTGTGGCTGTGTAGGTAAGCCTTGGGTCTTGAAGCATCCATCCATCTTTTTGAGCTTGGGTGGACCTTTCCGCATAAATACTGGCACTTCTCCAGCATCATCTAGGCTAACCACTGGTTTCTCCAGGGTGCCGTTCAACCATCATCCACCCAGAGGTAAGTTGAAAATTTGGAGTCTTGAAGACTTGATCATTATGTAGGTCTTGAAATTATTAACTCACAACTCTCATGAATCACACAACCAACCCCGTCTACTATTAGCATAGCAAAATGTAAAACAACGTTTCCCGAGGCCAATGTGTCAAGGGGTTGAGGGGTACCTATCACATGATACTACAACATGTAACCAAGTTTCCAATTTACCTACTTTGCATGCAATTGGGGTGATGGAAGAACTAATGCAATAAAACATAGGTATACATGGTCAAAGTGACTTGCCTTGCTAACGATCCTCGTACTCGAGTGACTCTAGATAACAAGCTTCGCATTCCGGATGATCTAACGAATCAAACAAGAGCATACCATAAGCATAAATACAAAACAATTCATACAATTCAGCAAGGTTAAACAAACAATACTAAAACCATTCAATAGTATCAATCAAGAGAAAGAAATCAAAATAAAAATTTTGACTCACAAAAATTTAGTGTCAAAAACTTCTACTACTACTACTTTAAGACAAAGAACCAAGCAATAGCTAGTAGAAAAAGAAATAGTAAAGAAAAAAAATCAATTTTAGTAAACAAAATCAAATTCACTAAAACTTTTGTGTAAAGAAACACTACTAAAATGAAAATAACTAGAATGTTCCCATAACTTTGGAATAGGAACCAAAACAATAATATTTTTAACACTAATATTATTATCATCATATTACTTAACAGAATAGAATTACTAAAATTATTTATTAGAAATCTAACTTAATCATCTAACTAGTTTGTGAAAGTAAAACTAAATTGTTTTATAAAACTATATCTAATGAAAAAGATATAAAGATTCCTATAACAACATGGTATAAAACTAAACAATCATTCTAAATACTAGCAAGTAATGTTACCTAAATGTTTGAAACAATAGAAACTTATGAAAACTATTAACAAAAGTTAAACTAATTCAGGTTCAAATTAAATTAAAATTAAGAAAACTAAACTACATTAAGAACTAAACAGATTCTTTTTTTTGTTAAAATCCCTAATCAAATTTATCCTAAAAATTCTCAAACTATGAAGTATGATAGTTCTAACTAATACAAATCAGTGGCAAAAAGATTCACTCAAAAATATATTTTTAAACTCTAGTTATATAGATTTTAGTAATTTGAACAAATTTGATTAGATTCAAAATTTAAAGTTCAAATTTGAAATCTAAGCATAGAAACATAAACTACATCAAATTTGTGAACTAATGCGAAAAGAATCAACTAAAAACACCAAGTAGTTTAAAAGATATAACAAAAACAAGATTTGAAATCATTCTGTTTTCTAAAACAAAATCAGAAAAAAGGAAAATAAAACTTATCGGACAGGTGCTACGTGGTGGGTTGTGGTTGGCCGAGAGGGCATGCGTGCGAGCGTTTGCGGGTGGGTGACCGAAGCTTAGCGCGTACCGGTTCGGAGTCGTAAGTGATCTAATCTAACGCGTCGGATCTGGATCGAACAGCTACGAAGAGGTTCGATGGCTTACAGAGGGGCGTCGAGGTCTTCCGGCGAGGTCGACGATGGCCGGTGGTCGGAGATGGTCAGGGAAGGCGGTGTGGTGGTCGGGGATGACGTTCGAGAGCTCCAAACAACGGCGGTGAGTCTCCGACGTACTTTGGTGGTGTCGGAGGGGAGTGGGGACGAGCATGGCGACGACCAGGTGCTCTGGAAGTTTCGGTGGGGATCCGAACTCCGGCGAGCTCGTGCGGGTTGTTCTGGCAAGGGCAGAGTGGGGGCTCGGGGGTGGAATGAGGAGCGAAGGGTCGGGGCTATTTATAGGGCCGGTGCGATGGTCGGGGAGGGAAAGAGGAGGGAGATCCGGAGAGGAGGGACCTCCGGCGAGGTCCTGTCGACGCGAGGAAGAAGGTGACCGTGGCGTCATCGGGATCGGGCGGTGGGGCTAGGGCGTTAGAGAGAGAGAGGGCAGCGTCAGCGCATCGGTCGGTCGGCTCGGAGCGTTTTCGGGAATTAAACGCAGGTGGGCCGGCCTGTGTCGAATTATTTCGTTTCCTTTTTAATATCCAATGCAGTAAAACTCTTTTAAAAGCATTCAAAACATTTCCAAATATAGGAAAGATATATATCAAAATGATCAGGAGAATTAATGCTATTCAATGAACATTTTTCCTCTGTCATATTGAATACTTTGAAAAAAAATTATTTTCAGAAATTGCTTATTTGATTTTAAATCCTTTTGCAATAATTTTTCAAATAGCCCCTGGTTTTCTTGTTCAAATATTTCACCAAGATGCCCCTGGTGTGGAGTGTCATGTTACTCCCCTCTTTTCTTTGAACTTTTCTAGAGGTTTTCAAATAGGTGAAACAAGAAAAAGGGAAAGATGAAAGTGCCCTTTCAGAAATTCAAAAGAAACACTTCAACCATTATATTCATTCAAACAATGTGATGAGGATGCATAGCTATATATCATAACATTCCAAAATGAAATTTTGGGATGTTACACACATAGTCTCCCTCCCAATCCGAGTCAGTATATCCAATGAGATCAAACGAAGCACCCTTGGGATACCATAAGCCAAAGTTTGGGGAATGAGCCAAATATCGAAAGATTCGCTTGACAGCCACATGGTGACTCTCCTTAGGTGCGGTTTGAAATCATGCACTAATTCCCACACTTAACATGATATCCAGTCTAGATGCACAAAGTTAAGCAAGGATCCAATCATGGAGCGATATACCTTTTGATCCACAACTTTACCATTGGGATCACTGTAAAGATGGCATTTGAGTGGCATAGGAGTGTTGGCCTTGGGAGGATTGAGCTCATCCATCTTGAACATCTTGAGCATGTCTTGAGTGTATTTAGATTGATTGATGAAGGTACCTTGACTTTGTTGCTTGACTTTGAAACCAAGGAAGAACTTCAACTCTCCCATCGTAGACATCTCATATTTATTTGTCATCAGAGTGGCAAATTCTTCGTTGAAAGATTTGTTAGGAGAACCAAATATAATATAACTCTCCCAGGGGTTGCTTAACATATACCAACTCCTTAAGGGGACCATTAAGGAATGCACTTTTAATATCCATTTGATATAATTTAAAGTTATGATGAGAAGCATATGCAAGCAACATGTGAATAGATTCAAGGTGAGCAACAGGAGCAAAGGTTTCATCGTAGTCGATACCCTCGACTTGGGAGTAGCCTTGTGCCACCAATATTTCCTTGTTGCGAATGATGACACCGTTCGCATCTTGCTTGTTCTTGAAGATCCATTTAGTTCCAATAACATTGTGGTTCTCCATAGGTCTTGGCATCAATTGCCACACTTGGCTGCGATCGAAGTTGTTGAGTTCATCGTGCATAGCTTCAACCCACTCCATGTCCTCGAGCGCATCTTGTACCTTGAGGGGCTCAATGCTAGAAACAAACGCATGATGTTCACAAAAGTTTGTTAATTGTCTATGAGTAGTTACTCCTCTTTGCAAGCTGTCGTAGACATTTTCCATCAAATGTTGTCTAAGTTTAAGCTTAGCAGCATTCTTGGCGGCTCGTCTCTCTAAGATTTCCTCCATGGAAGGTTGAGGGACAACATTCAGAGAAGCATCTTCTTGGAGATCTTGAGCGCCTTCGTGAATTTGCTCTTGATCCTGAAGAAGATATTCATCTTGAGCTTGCTCGGGGACGTGGACTTGATCTTGGGCATCACTTGGTGAGACACCATCATCAGTAGATTTATCTTGCCCTTGATCTTGTCCATGTGGTAGAGGACCTTCATTTTGTTCTTCGGAAGCGTGTGGGTATTGTGTCGGTGATGGTTCCACTTGAGTGAAACACTGTCCTTCTCCTTCGGCCACAAGGGGTTCCTCAACGGGTAGGAACTATCCCACATCCATTCTTCTTATGGCTTGGGGAGGAATTTCATCACCTACATCACAAAGACCACTTTGCTCCACTTGGGAGGCATTATTTTCATCAAACTCTACATTACACGTCTCCTCAATGAGTACGGTGGACTTATTGAGGACACGGTAAGCGTGAGAGTTTGTAGCATAACCAAAAAATATGCCCTCTTGAGCTCTAGGTTCGAATTTAGACAAACGAGCACCTTCCTTGAGAATGAAACACTTACACCCGAACACCCTGAAGTACTTCAGATTGGGCTTATTACCGGTAAGAATTTCATAAGGAGTCTTGTTCAAGCCTTTTCAAAGATAGACCCAATTGGATGCATGGCAAGCTGTGTTGATGCCTTCGGCCCAAAAATTGTATGGAGATTTGAATTCCGCCATCATGGTCCTTGCCGCGTCCATCAACGTCCGGTTCTTTCTCTCGGCAACACCATTTTGTTGAGGGGTATAAGGTGCGAAGTATTGATGCTTGATCCCCTCATCACTAAGAAACTCATTCAAGGTGTAGTTGTTGAACTCGGTGCCATTATCACTTCTTATCATCAAAATCTTTGCCTCATGTTGTCGTTGAGCTTAATTTGCAAAGTCGATGACTGTTTGTTGCGTTTCACTCTTCCTCTTGAAGAAATATACCCAAGTATATCTTGAGTAGACGTCCACGATCACCAAACAATACTTTCTTCCCCCAAGGCTATCAAAAGATGGAGGACCAAAGAGATCCATGTGGAGGAGCTCCAAGGGCCTCTTCGAGTAAATGGTAGTCGTGGGGCGGTGAGTAGTCTCATGTAGCTTTCCTTCAATCTAAGCACTTCAAGCACGAGCTTTGGGAAAACTCACATTTGTTAGTCCAAGGATGTGATCCCCTTTGAGGAGAGTTTGCAAAGATCTCATATTGACATGGGCTAGCCGGCGATGCCAGAGCCATCCCACATCAACTTTAGCCATTAGGCAAGTCGCGGTCTTAGTGGGTCGCTCCGAGAAGTTCACCACGTAGAGACCATTCTCGACATTCCCAACAAAAACTACTTTAAGAGTCTTGCTCCACAAAAGGGCCACAGAGTCAATACCAAACAAGGTACTAAAACCCATGAGTGCGAGTTGGTGAACAGAAAGTAATTTGTATGCGAGGGTCTCAACAAGCATAACATTCTCCATGGATAGTTCCAGAGAGATTATCACCTTGCCAAGACCCAATAGCTTTGAAATCGCATCATCACCAAATGAGACTTGGGTGCCATGAATGGGTCAGGATTAACGTCCACCACCAAGTCCTTGCATTCGGTCATATGATTTGTCGCTCCACTATCGAGCAACCATGACATTCCTCCGGAAGCAAACCCCTACAAGAGATCAATGTTTGGTTTTAGGTACCCATTCTTTAATAGGTCCTTCCATGTTAGCAACAAGGGTCTTAGGAACCCAAGTACACCGTTCAATGAACTCATAAGAAGAACCAACATATTTGACATAAACATGCCCATCACTAGCACGACACAAAACATAAGAGGGGTTAAAGTCTCCGGTCTTTTTGGGGTGGGTGATATTGGCCTTGTTGGCATTACCAACCACAACCTTGTCTTTCTTCTTCACATGAGGACCATATCCCGCTCTTACAAATCCTTGAGCGGTGGAACTTCCTTGGTGTTCACCTTCTTCTTCTTCTTCTTCTTCTTCTTCTTCTTCTTCTTCTTCTTCTTCTTCTTCTTCTTCTTCTTCTTCTTCTTCTTCTTCTTCTTCTTCTTCTTGTTCTTATTGTTTTTGGGTGCAAACCCAACTCCTTATTTTGCAACAACTTCCTTCTGATTACTCAAAAGGTCATTGAGCGTCTTCTCACCTTGGATACATGTCACCAAACCCTTTTCAAGCTGCTCTTTTAGCTTAGCATTTTTCTCCACAAGATGTGCATGCTCACAACACGAGTTAGTAGCAGATGCATTATCAATTAGAACAAAAGGAGGACACGTGGAATTTCCTTAGTGAGTTTTACTTGGAGTTGATCATGCGACACCTTAAGAGAGGCATGAGCACACTTCAATGCCTTGTGAGCACTATCAAGTGTGTCAAGCTCAACCTTGAGTCAATCATGGCCAACCCCAAGTGCAACTTTGTCAGACTTGAGTGCATGATTAAGAAAAATAGCATGATCATACTCTTTACATAATTTAGCAAGGTCATCATTTTGTGACTCCTCAAGAGTCATATGAAGACCTTGCTCTTCCTCAAGAGCAATAGATAGATCCGCTATCTCGTCGGCATAATCACGACTATGGCCTCTCAACTCCTCAAGATATTCTTCTTGAGACTCAATACTATCATTGGCCTCACCAAGTTGTTCCAAGAGAGCAACAAAGTGCTTCTTGGATTCTCCCTTGAGTTTACACAAGAATTTCTCAAACTCATTTTTATCCTCTTTCGCCTCCTCATGTTCATCCACACAATCTAACAAAGATGGAGTGGAAGAAATAGAAGTCTTAATGTTTGAGGTTTTGGCGTTGGAGGTTATCTTGGTGAATATAGCGGTACAACCGGTATTGGTCCGCCCAACAACCGGGGCACACCAGAACCATGTCCGGTGGTAGCCCGGTGCTGGGCCGGTTGTACCGCCCAGAGCTGCCATATTGGGCCACCCAGCCTTTGGCGGTACTACCGCTCGGGGGCAGCAGTACAACTGCTGGGGACCACTTGTGGCAGCACCCCTAGGGTATCATCCCTAGAGTGGCCGTACAACCGGAAGTGAAAAGCACGCTGAGCATTTGGGTTGAGACGGTGGAATACCTGACAGGTAACAAGGAAAGAGATGCCTCTCTCTCTATGATGCGGAGAAGTGAGTTGGGTGAATATGGATGTGCGGAAGAACTGATTCACCCAAGACTTTCCAATGTGGATTCCCTGTTAATAGTGCGGGATCCCTACGACCAAAGAGAATAAACACGTAGAGAATCCCATCTTCGATCATTTCCGTTTCGAGGGTCCACCTAACCGTCTTGCGTTCCACATACAATCCCCATATAACTTGATGCACGGTTAGATCCTAGTGAGTTGTCATCATCGCCAAAACACCAAGGTAAGATAATGCCCTTACAGAGTCTACTAAACACAATTCCAGCTGCTGCAAGTTCCAGAACCGCGAGATCCAATCTAACACCATCATGGAGGGGTGCATCGTCTTCATGGGTGCCTCTCCAATGATGTGTGAGTAGTCCACCATAGACCTACGGGTCCGTATGTGGTAGCTAGATGGCTTCCTCTCTCTCTTTTGATTCTCAATACAATGGTCTCTTGGAGATCTATTTGATGTAATGACTTTTTGCAGTGTGTTTGTTGGGATCCGATGAATTTTGAGTTCATGATCGGTTTCTATCCATGAATATTATTTGAGTCTTCTTTGATCTCTTATATGCATGATTACTTATGGCCTCGTATATCTCCTTTGAATCTTTGGTTTAGTTAGGCCAACTAGATCAATTTTTCTTGCCATGGGAGGTGCTTTGTGATGGGTTCGATCTTGCGGTGTCCTCTCCCAGTGACAGATGGGGCACCGAGGCACGCATGTATCGTTGCTATTAGGGATAACAAGATAGGGTCTATTCCTACATGAATAGATCTTGTCTACATCATGTCATCGTTCTTATTGCATTACTTCGTTTGTCCATGAACTTAATACACTAGATGCATGCTGGATAGCGGTCGATGTGTGGAGTAATAGTAGTAGATGCACAATCATTTCGGTGTACTTATCTTGGACGTGATGCCTATATAATGATCATTGCCTTGGATATCGTCATGGAGATTTGATCTTCTAGGAATTCCCAACAATAATTTGTTTACCCACCATGTGATATACTCATCAGAGAAGCCACGAGTGAAACCTATGGCCCCCGGGTGTATCTTCCAACATATTTCTTTCCGATCTATCTTTTTGCCGCTTTTCTTTTCAGATCTATTATTCCGAAAACCCAGAAATACTTTGCTGCACTTTTTATTTACATATTTTGTTTTGTGTTCTTACGCGAGCTATTTATCGAATCTACAACAAACAATCTATCTTTTTACTGCGGAGAGATTAACAACCTCTCTTGCGCGTCGGGTTGCAAGTATTTGTTCTTTGTGTGCAGGTACCGTCTACATAGTGTTGCGTGGTTCTCCTACTTGTTCGATAATCTTGGTTTCATAACTGAGGGAAATACTTACCGTCGATGTGTTGTATCATCCCATCCTCTTTGGGGAAATACCCACACAGTCTCAAGCCACGTCATTACCATTGTTCCCAGATCCACAGCTCGGGACACCCTACCCGAGATCCGTCGGTTTTAACCCTGACATTGGTAGCCCATATAGGTCCCGCTATGTGGTCGATCCAGATCAATGGCACGCCATCAGATAAACAACAACATCAGCTACGGTGACATCTTTATCCCGAGCCAGCTTTTTGCGTTCGGAACCGTGGTCCTTCACACTGGCTCCATCGGCTGCCTCAGTTGGATCGAGAGATTCACCCTTGACCAGGGGGTCATGTCCGGTAGCTTGGAGTACATCATCAATGCCCGTGACGATCTCGCTCTCTCTGGCTGGGCCCCATATCGGTTGGGGAACCTATCGTATGCCGTAGCCACAGTCAAAGAATCAATCTGCAATCCTGATCCTTCGGCCAACACCATGAAGGGTCCTGCCTTGGGCACAGACCCATCTCTCTCAATTGTGGATAAAGATCTCAAATCTGATCCCGCTTTAGAACCTACTCTTGACATAGATCCAACATCCAACTTGTCCTTGGACTCGGATCCGATCACCTCTCCAGATCCCGAATAGGGGCTTGATCCTAAACTAGACCTAGCTTTGAGCTTGGATTTGATTACCCTTGTGGGGGCTGATCCCGACGTCATTTCGGTGGCTCGGACAATTACACCCGAAATCAGCTCGGCTTATAGATAAGCGATGGACCTGACAAAAATCCCTCTTTTAAACGAGATGCTGGACCGAATCCAGAACCTCAGAATCTTGGATGAGAAGACTTCAGTGTATGACGAAATTGTATGGAAAGCTGATACACGGGAAATTTACATCCCACCCACCACCCACCTAGTCGCAATGATCGAGGGCCTTACTGACGTTCTCGACTATGCATCAGAAGATGTCATCATGGAGGAAGATGTCGGGGACAGTCCAGGAGCCAATCAATGCAAGACATGCAAGTGGGCAGAAAATTCCACCTACGATGTTTACATGGTGGATACCCCGATGACGACGCGGGAGGAGATGATGAACATCCCTCCAAACGCAAACAAAGCCGGCGACACCGGAGAAAGTCTTGCAGTGGCAATACAAGTACTGGGGAATTTGATAACAGCAACCCTGAAGACAATAACAGACCTCCAGATTCCGAGGTTCAGGACGGCGTCGAAGAGGTTGCTCTATCCACATCGATGACACTTGGGAGGATATGATCTCCGAAGACCCCGAGTACGATAACTATATGCCAGAGACCAAGACGTGAGCCTTGGATCCAATGACTTCATCGTCCCTGAGAACTTTGAATCCCTTGAGGCCTATCGGAGGCGCCTAATGGAAACCACCCGTAGTGTCAAACTAAGGCGAGCTCGGCTCAAAGCCGACTAGGACACACTAAATGACAAATGGGTCAAGATTTTGCCAGTCAAACAAAAGCTTGAGGATAGACTCGAGATCCAAACTAAATCTTATCTACGGAGATGCCTACTCATGACCCACAAGTGTAGGGGGTCAATCGTAGTCCTTTTGATAAGTAAGAGTGTTGAACCCAACAAGGAGGATAAGGAAATGACAAGCGGTTTTTAGCAAATTGTAGGTAATAGGTAGTTTGATAGCAAGATAATTGGTAACGAGCGAGTAATGGTAACGGTAAATAAAGTGCAGCAAGGTAGCCTAATCCTTTTGTGTAAAAGGACATGCCAAAACGATCTCTTATAATAAGCAAAGTGTTCTTGAGGGTACATGGGGATTTTATCTAGTCACTTTCATCATGTTGGTTTGATTCATGTTTGCTACTTTGATAATTTGATATGTGTGTGGACCGGTGCTTGAGTGTTGTTCTTACTTGAACCTCCCACTTATGATTAACCCCCTTGCATGCATACGCAACTACGATAAAAGTATTAGGATAAAATCTAACCATAGCATTAAACATGTGGATCCAAATCAGCCCCTTACGAAGTAGCGCATAAACTTAGGGTTTAATCTTCTGTCACTCTAGGAACCCATCATCTAATAACTACTCCACAATGCATTCCCTTAGGCCGAAGGATGGTGAAGTGTCATGTAGTAGACGTTCACATGACACCACTAAGGGAATCACAACATACATATCATCAAAATATCGAACAGATATCAAATTCACATGATTACTTGCAACATGACTTCTCCTGTGACCTCAAGAACAAAGGTAACTACTCACAAATAATATTCATGCTCAAGATTAGAGGGGTATTAAATAGCACAATGGATTTGAACATATAATGTCCCACCAAATAAACCATATAGTAATCAACTACGTAATGTAATCAACACTACTAGTCACCCACAGGTACCAATCTGAGGTTTCGATACAAAGATTGAACACAAGAGATGAACTAGGGTTTGAGGGCAGATGGCGTTGTTGAAGATGTTGATGAAGAATGGCCTCCGAAATATGAGAGGGTTGTGGGTGATGACGATGGCTTCGATTTCCCCCTCCGGGAGGTAAGTTCCCCCGATGGAATTGCTCCGTCGGAGGGAAAAAGTGCTCCTACCCAAGTTCTGCCTCGAGATGGCGGCATTCCATCCCGAAAGTCCTCCCCTTATTTTTTCTAGGTCAAAAAACCTTATATACCAGAAGATGGGCTCTGGAGGTGGGTCGTGGTGAGCACAACCCACCAGGGCACGCCCGGGGGGCCTGGCGCGCCCTGGTGTCTAGTGCTCACTAGGTGGCCCCCCTCCGGTAGTTATTTGCTCCAATATTTATTATATATTCCAAAATAAATCTCTGTGAAGTTTCATCTCATTTGAAGATGTGTAGAATAGGTATCTCTGATATGCTTTTTTAGGTCCAGAATTCCAGCTGCCAGTATTCTCCCTCTTTGTGCACACCTTGCATATTATGAGAGTAAAGGCATTAGAATTACTCCATAAAGCATTATTATGCATAAAAATCATTATAAATAACAGTAGGAAATCATGATGCAAAATGGACATATCAACTCACCCAAGCTTAGACTCGCTTGTCCTCAAGCGAAAGTCGATATCAAAAAACATGTGCACAAGGTTTGAGAGAGAGAGGTGTCGATAAAAACAAAGTAGAGACATAGTAGCATCATGTTGATTATCATGACAACAACAAACTTTATGAGAAAAATCTTTCATAAAACTTTTGTTTTATAAAATCATCATATAACTTCTTATGAACAAGTAACAATTCATCACAACATAAAAGTATAAAGCATAGACCTTATTGAAAACCAACAAACTGTGTTCTCATTCAACTTTGCAACTACAATTCATCATATTTTTAGGAAGGGTCTCGTGTCGGAGCCTTTTTGCAAGTCCATATACTCAACCATCATTTAATCTTCTATGATTGCTAACACTCACAGCATACCCATGGGCAAAAAGTTTCAACCGGACACATAGAAAGGTAGGGGCTTATGATTTTGCCTCCTAACGTATTCACCTCAAGGGTGATGTCAACAATAATAACTCATTCTCACTCATATCCAACTGGGTATATGTGCCTAGATCTTTCCTCACGACATGATGCTTGCAAAAAGAAAAAGAAAAAAGGAATAGGGAAGAATACTTTGACTCTTGCATAAGAGTGAATACATAAAGGTAAAAGATAGGCCCTTCGCAGAGGGAGGGAGAGGTCCTAGTGCAAAACAACGTCATGTTGTATTGCCCCCTGTGATAGCAACCTTTATTATGCAATCCGTCGCTTTTATTACTTTGCCATCACAAGTTCGTACAATGCTCAGTTTTCTCTTACCCTAATTGACCAAACACTTTTAGAAGCAATTTTTATTGCCTTAATGCACCGGTGACAACTTACTTGAAGGATCTTATTCAATCCATAGGAAGGTATGGTGGACCCTCAAAACATGAGTTTGGTTTTGGAATTTTTGGATGCACAAGTAGTATCTCTACTTAGTGCGGAATTTTTGGCCAGCAAAGATATTGAGCAAGCACCACATGTTGAAGGATATATGACAATATAACTTCTGTGTGAATATGAACAAACATAAATCATTATGTTGTCTTCATTGTCCAACGTCAACAATTTTGGCATATAATATTTAATGGGGGCTCACAATCATAAAAGATGTCCAAGATAGTGTATTTGCATGCGAATCTTCTCTTCCCTAATTAATTTGTTCACGAGTTGCATCATTGACTATTGCTATGTTTGTCAATCTCCAGTAAATTTTACCACTTATACTTTTCCTTATGTGATCTGATTACTCACCATAAGATTAGCATATGATCTTTTTTCATTTATTTTGTTTTATTATGATTGCAACAAGAAAGTAAAGAAGCAAAATCTCAAACTAAACTTTATATATAACTCTCACTCGATTACATAGATAGATAGATCAAAAAACTAGCATCCGAAAATAGATCATACTAAACTTTAATTCAACTAAATCACGAAAAAACTAAGGATCGAAATAAAAAGTAAAGGTAAGAAGTGATGGTGATACGATACCAAGGTATCTCTCCCAAGCTTGGATCAAGCCAAGGGGAGTGCCCATACCTGTGTACTCAAGTCTCCTTTGGTGGTGAAGATGATGAAGGTGATGGTGATGAAGAAGTAGTAGGTTTGTCCTCCGGCTTCCAGGGCAAGGGTTCACGATCAAAAGTTGATGCATGAGTCCCTTGAGTCCTACAACTAGCAGCTAAACTCATAACTTTAAATCTTGCTTCATACTCAAAATCTTCATTTCGAAGATCATAAATTTGACTTTGCAAAAAATTGATTTGCTCATTGAAGGTGAAGATGATGTCCTTCATGGACCGACCATCCACCATGTGATCACGGGTAAATTCCGTGATCATGGAGTGATTGCCACTAAGTCCACGCTCCACCATACCTTGGCACTTGAAGACGTCCCATTTCACTGCTTCAAGCCTCGCTACCATGCTTCCCATATTCTTGGGCCCTTGAACATCTCGGATGTGGAGCATCCCCTCACGCATCTCAATGGATTGAGGGTGCTTCATCACCTCCGACAAGTATAGATTGATAACCTTCTCGATGAACTTGTCCTTGGTGGAAGTTGCTGGAGCCATGGAGATCCAGATCTGACAAGAAAACAACACGAAACAAGAACAGAGAATATTTCCGCGATGCGGTGGTCAAAACAATCGGGGATATATATAGAGAATTTTTATACTTGGAAAACACTCATATGGAAGGAAAACGGAGTTGGGAAGGTTCCTGAGGAGGGCACAACCCACCAGGGCGCGTCAGGGAGGGCAGACACGCCCTGGTGTGTTGTGCTCACCTCAGTTGCTTTCCTGTTTATACATTATTTTTTTAATATTCCAAAACTGATAGAAAATATTTTTGCGGATTTTTCGGAGTCCCTTTACTTGTCGTATCATGTACCTCTTCTTTTTCACGATTCTGGAGTGTTCCGGAAGGTTTCTCTTATGTTTTCCTCCGGTGTCATGGTTTGGATAAGATTGCTTTCAACATTAAGAGGCGTACCTGAGATATAGTGTTCAATTCTTTGTCCATTGACCACCTTTGGGTTAGTACCTTCGGCATTATTAATATTGATAGCTCCAGAGGGATAAACCTCTTTGATAACATATGGTCCTTCCCATTTGGAAAGAAGTTTTCCTGCAGAAAATCTGAAACGAGATTTGTACAAAAGAACATATTCTCCAACTTTGAATTCCCGCTTCTGGATTCTTTTGTCATGCCATCTTTTAACCTTTTCTTTGAATAGTTTGGCATTTTCATAAGCTTGAGTTCTCCATTCATCTAGTGAGCTTATATCAAACGACCTATTTTCACCGGCAAGTTTGAAGTCATAATCGAGTTCTTTAATTGCCCAAAATGCTTTGTGTTCTAACTCTAGAGGCATGTGAAAAGCTTTCCCATATACCATTTTGTATGGCGACATACCCATAGGATGTTTATAAGTTGTTCTATGGGTCCAAAGTGCATCATCTAGTTTCTTAGACCAATTCTTTCGGGACCTATTGACAATTTTTTGTAATATTAATTTTATTTATCCATTGCTAAGTTCAACTTGACTACTAGATTGAGGATGATGGGGTCATGGAATTCTATTGTTAACATTATATTTAGCAAGCATTTTACGGAAATCACCATGAATAAAGTGTGAACTACCATCAGCCATTAAATATCTAGAGACTTCAAACCTTGAGAAGATAACTTATTTAAGCATTTTAATGGAGGTGTTATGATCAACACTACTAGTTGGAATAGCTTCTATCCACTTAGTAACATAATCAACAGCAACAAAAATATGAGTATACCCATTAGAGGAAGGAAAAGGTCCCATAAAATAAAATCCCCAAACATCAAATGGTTCAACAACAAGTGAATAATTCATAGGCATTTCCTGATGCTTACTGTTGGGGATATAACCCCATGGTAAGACCCGCCCAGATGGGTTCGGGTCATACCTGGCGGCTCATGGTTCAGACCAAGGCAGATGGGCCAAGGACGTAAGCCTGGTCCTATGACGGCTTACCAAGATGGGCCAAGACAAGGCCCGGGACGGAAGATAGCATGAAGACCCGGGTGGTTAAGCCGCCCGGAGGAGGCTTGCCCATGATGGTAAGGCGACATAGAGATAGACTCAGATACGTTGTAAGAGTCGGTATGAGACTTGTGTAACCCGCGGTCTTAGCCTCCTATATAAAGGCGAGACCCGTGGCGACTTAGACAGAAAAATCAACTAATTGAGAACTAGGTCAAGCGAATCCGCTCCCTTGTAATCGATACTCCAATCAATACAACACAAGCAGGACGTAGGCTTTTACCTCTTCTTGAGGGGCCAAACCTGGGTAAACTCGTGTCCTTCATCCCAACCAACCTCTTTGAGTCCATCACCTTAGCGATGGCCTCGAACCTAAGTCCTCGGACATCTGCCATGACAAAACCACGACAATTGGCGCCCATCGTGGGGCTAGCACTCGGTGGTGTTGAGTTCTCAAAGGGCTCTCTCCTAGGGATCGAGGGGTACGTTGTTGGAAGGATGAAAAAGAGTCGCCGTGGCCAGCTCTACATGGATGCCGCCGGTTGGGGCCCCAAGGCCGACTCTGTCGAGTACGGTTTTCGAGTTCCCTTTGATGGAATCCACGTCTTTATCGACAAGGTCGGCGGATCTACACCCGGGTCGAACGTCTGCACCAACATCGTCAAGTCGGCTCGGCGCTCGCAACCCGCTTGACACGTGCAACCCGCCCATGTTAACCCGGGCAGGAAGCATGTCTTCGTTGCTTTTACTCAAGGCAGGGATCTTGAGGGTTCCCTGTCACAGGAAACTCTTGTCTGTTCGGAGGGTGAATCTTCAAGCGGAGAGACGAAATCAATCTACCCGCTTCACAATGGTAGGCTCGGGGGCTACGATGAGCTTTACCCCGAGTTGGTGTATCATGAGTCGGAGGACCATGGGCCGCCGATGCATGCGGTCGTCTTCATGGCAGGTTCAGCACCAGGCACAAGCAGTACGGCCGCTGGGGCAGCTTGGTCAGGGGCTGACCCGCCGCCGGCTCAAGTTCTCCTAGCTCTGATGAATGAGCTTACAACCCTGATGGCAACTGAGGTCACGGTAGAGAATCAAGCTACCTGAAACGCAGAGATCGCAAGGCTAAAGGACCAGATGACTAAAGTCCAACAAGGGATCAGCATGCTGAAGGCTCAGATGGATGCAGAGGCACAACTCCTTAGGGCGAATGCTTTCCGCCTTGAGCTGGAGTAGCAATCTGCAGCGGCGGTTCAGTGGATGAGGCATCAATCCCGCTTGTCGGAATAGTACGAGGCCAGGAATCTTTTTAACACGCTGGGAATGGGACGGACCGCGGAAGCACCTAGGAGTCGGCCGGCGGCTTGACAACAACATCTTAACCCGCCTCGATGGAACCAGGCCTCTCCAATGGCTTTCCCAATGCCGGTGGGTCATTATTCAAACCCGGCGGAGAACATGGTGGCGGCAGCAACCCAGCTTGGTATGATTCCTATCCCGGACGAGGCGCCCTTTGCAGAGGAGGTGCGGAACGCTATTGGATACCTGCAGACGGCGATGGCCCAGCAGCAGAAGTACACCTACAACCGGAGTTGCGTGCATTCAACCCCCATCTCCAGCCGCAGCTTCAGCCGGCGTTATGAGTCGCCGGCGGTGTATAGGAGTGATCGGCACCAGGGCCCGCCGCGAGATGATTAGGTGGCTCTGGATGCTGAGGCGCTAGTGGACCGGGCGAGAGCACAACGAGATATGGCGGCTCTGGCTACGGTGGCTCATCAAGAACCTGCACCTTCCATCTCGGTAGGAGCAGGTGTAACCACCAGGGCCGTGGGAGTGCCATTCTTAGTGCTGGCTTTGCGGAACGAGCGACTGCCGAAAGATTTCAAGGGCCCTCGCAAGGTCCCGAATTACACTGCTGACCTGCCTCCCGAGGCATGGATTGAAAGCTATGAGATGGCTATGGACATGTTAGACATCAACGACGCAGTATGTGCCAAAATATTTTATCATGATGCTGGAAGGGCCGGATCGTACATGGTTGAAGGGCTTGCCGCCCAACACCATTGATTCCTAGGCCGGGTTATAGGTGAAGTTCATGAAAAAATTCCAAGGGACATGCAAGCAGCCTATGAAGATTGTGGATTTGGATCATTGTGTGCAATAGGAGGATGAGTCGGCTCATCATTGGGTCCAGCAGGTTTCAACAATCATCCACTCGTCTGAGCAGATCATGGTGGCTCAAGCAGTTCTGATTCTGGAGAAGAATTGCCACTTTACGCCTCTGAAGCAGAAGCTTGGCCAGCTCAAGCGCTCATGTCAGGACATGGGGGAGCTCATGGCGGCTCTCACAAAGTACGCCGACTCTGACAATATGAAGGATCCGGGCTCTGATGAGGAGAAGTCCAGTCAGGGTAAGAAGAATAACAATGGCAAGGGTGCAACAGGAAGTGGCAACCAAGGCAAGAGGAAGAATCCAGATGGTGGTCAGAATTGGTGGCCAACGCCAGTGGCTGGAACAATCGTGCTAAGGGCAATTGGAACTTCAGACAACCCTTTAATAAGGGTAAAGCTCCTTTTAATTTGAAGGAGGTGCTTAATAAGCCTTGTCCAGAGCACAGCCGGCCCGACAGGGTGGCAGGTCACACGTGGAGGAATTGCCACATTATGCAAAAGTTTCGGGACTACAACTTGCGGCAGCATAACAACAACGATGGTGGCCCGCCAGGCGGGTCAGGAGCTGGCTCGGGTTCTGGTGGTTCAGCATCCGGCTATCAGGGCCAGGGCAATCAAGGAGGGCATCAACAGCAGTCCGGTGGCAATAATCAGCAGCAAGGTAACCAGTCTGGATATCAGAGTAATCCGAAGCAGCTCAGCTCGGGTTAGTATCATGTTTTTACCACCAGCCTTAACATGCGTTATCAGAAGTTGCGCAAACGGGCAGTTAACACGATTACACCAGCTCTCCCACAATACTTGAAGTGGTCCGAATATGATATAACTTGGAGCAGAGAGGATCACTCGCCGCGTGTTGACGACCCGGGCCAGCTGGCTTTGGTAGTTGCCCGCCAAGTGGGAGGATATGTGTTTACTAAGGTGCTTATGGATGGTGGCAGCAGCATTAATATTCTGTACTATGACACTTTCCGCTGGATGAAGTTGCTTGATTAGGATCTTAGGCCTTCCTCGATGGTCTTTCATGGTGTGGTGCCTGGCAAGTCAGCTTATCTAGTGGTTAAGATCTCTTTGGAAGTCGCCTTTGGTGATGAATACAATTACAGGGTGGAGACCTTGTGTATTAAGGTAATCAAGATCAAAAGTCCATATCATGCCCTATTTGGACGTCCGGCTTATGCCATGTTCATGGCTAGGCCTTGCTATGCCTACTTACAGCTCAAGATGTCGGGTGTAAACGGGATAATTACAGTGCATGGTGATCGGGAGACGGCTATTGAGTGTGAGGAAGGAGATGCAGCTTATGTAGAGTCAAGTTGCACGGAAGCAGAGCTCAAGTTTTGTAAGGAAAATGTTGACCCGAAGGACATGACTCCGCTCAAAAAGCCCACCACAGAGTCTGATCCGCCCCTCAAGTTTTCGGCGGATGACACCAAGCTAGTGGATTTTACTCCAGGCGACTCATCTCAGTAGTTTACTATTGGGGCCAATATGGATCCCAAATAGGAAACGCGCTCATCGAATTCAACCATGAGAATCGAGACATCTTTGCATGGAAGCTGTCTGACATGCCGGGTGTACCGAGATAGTTCGCTGAGCACCACCTTAATGTGGATCCTAAATTTAAGCTGGTCAAACAGTTCCTACAGTGGTTTAATGAAGAGAGGCGCAAGGCCATTGGGGAAGAGGTGGCCCAGCTCCTGGCGGCAGGTTTCATCGTTGAAGTGTTTCACCTAGAGTGGCTTGCCAAGCCGGTGCTAGTGCTTAAGAAGAACGACACATGGCGTATGTGTGTGGATTACACATATCTTAACAAGGCCTGTCCGGCTGAGCAATTTGCTCTCCCCTGTATTGACCAGATCATCGATGCAATGGCAGATTGTGAGAGTTTATGCTTCCTGGATGCTTATTCTGTTTATCATCAGATCAAGATGGTAGTCAAGGACCAAGAGAAGACGGCTTTCATCACGCCTTTTGGTGCTTTCTGCTATGTGTCCATGCCTTTTGGGCTCAAGAGTGCCTAGGCGACTTACCAACGTTGTGTACAAAATTGTCTTCACAGTTAGATTGGGCGCAATGTTCATGCATATGTGGATGATATTGTGATTAAATCAAGGAAGAAGGAGACTGCTTGATGACCTGAAGGAAACCTTTGACAACTTATGGGTCTACAAGATGATGCTTAACCCGACTAAGAGTGTTTTTGGCGTTCCTGCAGGCAAGCTCTTGGGGTTTCTAGTCTCTGAGCGCGGCATTGAGGCTAATCCAGACAAAATCAAGGCTAGCACTTCCCTGTCTGAGATGGCGTGCATCAATGATGTCCAGCGCCTGGCAGGGCGGATCGCTGCGTTAAGCCGTTTCATAAGCCGCCTTGGTGAGAAGGCCATCCCCTTGTACCAGATGATGAAGAAGACAAACAACTTTGTCTGGAGTATGGCGGTGGGTGAGGCATTTGAGGCACTCAAGAGATAGCTCACTGAGCCGTTAGTCTTAGCGGCTCCGGCTGAGAAGGAACCTTTGCTCTTATACGTGGCGGCTATACCTGACCTGGAGGGGCAGCTGGTGGCGGCTCTACATGCTATTCCTGACTGGACTATGCCTTATCTGGTGTATTTGGCTCGCGGTGAGTTACCCGAGGAGGAAAACCTAGCGAGGCAGATCATCATGCGGTCTAAGTCTATGACAATCATCAATAGTGAGCTACATAAGTGCAGCGTCACTGGCGTCTTTCAACGTTGTGTTTCGCCTGAAGAAGGCAAGGAAATTTTGAATGAAATTCATGCTGGCGATTGTGGTCATCACACCAGTTCAAAATCTCTGGTGGCCAAGGCTTTTAGACATGGATTGTTCTGGCTGATGGCTCATAAGGATGCGGAAGACTTGGTTCGCAAGTGCGATGGATGTCAGAAGTTCGGCCGACCTGCTCACGTTTCGGCTCAGGAGTTGCGCATGATTCCAATTACCTGGCCGTTTGCGGTCTGGGGGCTTTATATGGTCGGGCCTTTCAAGAGATCCAAGGACAAGAAGACCCACCTCTTGGTGGCCGTGGACAAATTTACCAAGTGGGTAGAAGCTGAGCCGGTCGGCAAGTGTGACGTGGCTACGACGGTTTAGTTTGTTAAAAAGCTGATCTACCGTTTTGGCTACCCTCACAGTATTATCACAGATAATGGAATGAACTTATCCAAGGGGGCCATGCAAGCGTTCTGTGAAAGTGAGCACATCCGACTTGATGTTTTTGCGATTGCTCATCCACAATCAAATGGTCAGGCAGAGCATGCTAACCAAGAAATCTTGAGAGGTATAAAACCCCGGCTTATGGTTCCTTTGCAGCGAACTCCGGGTTGTTGGGTAGAGGAGTTGTCGTCCGTCTTATGGAGCATCCGAACTTCTCCCAATAGGTCAACTGGCTATACGCCTTTCTTCATGGTTTATGGCGCGGAAGCCGTGTTACCAAGAGATATACGTCATGACTCTCCACGGGTGGCGGCTTACGTTGAGGCGGATAATGAAACAACACATCAAGACGTGTTGGATTCCTTGGAGGAAAAGCGTGATCTGGCGGCGGCCCGATCGGCGATTTATCAGCAAGACCTGCATCACTATCATAGCCATAGAGTTAAGACCCAAACGTTTCAAGAAGGCAACTTAGTGTTGCGATTGATTCAAGATCAGACAGATGCACACAAGTTATCCCCTCCATGGGAAGGACCTTTCGTGGTCAGCAGAAATCTCAACAACGGGTCGTATTACCTCATTGATATACGAGATGAATCAAGCACTTCTGGGTAGGAGACCCACCGGCCGTGGAAATAGCTCATCTACGGCCTTATTATACCTAAAGTCGCTGAGACTTGACATTGTACACCATCATTGTACATATCATATATATATATATATGAATAAAGTTGGCATCCCTGCAAGCCGAGGCCTCTGCTGTTTTGCATATCTTAGTTTGTGCAAAAAAGGTCAATTAGGGGGCTTCCAACCCGCTGGGTTTAGCTTATCAGACCCTATTGATCGGCTCTTAAGCCAGAAAGTTGACTCTGTGAACATGCCATCTATGGGGATTCTAACCTGCCGGGTTTAACTTATCAGATCCTATTGGTCGGCTCTTAAGCCAAAAACTTGACTCTGTCAACAGGCCATCTAGGGGGCTTCTAACATGCCGGGTTTAGCTTATCAGACCCTATTGGTTGGCTCTTAAGCCAAATAGTTGACTCCATGAGAAAGGTCATCTAGGGGGCTTCTAACCTGTCGGGTTTAGCTTATCAGACCTTATTGATCGGCTCTTAAGCCAAAAAGTTGACTCTGTCAACAGGTCACCTAGGGGGCTTCCAACCCACCGGGTTTAGCTTACCAGACCCTGTTGATTGACTCTCAAGCCAAATAGTTGACTCCGTCAACAAGGTCATTTGGGGGCTTCCAATCCACCAGGTTTAGCTTACATACCCTCTTGATCGGCTCTTAAGCCACCAGGGTTAAACCTGCCTGTAAGCTGATGCTGCTCCGCTAGGTGACCCGATGAACTCTTACCAGTTAATCTCGCCTAGAGACCCTGAGCCGGTTCAAAGAAATTGACGCCAAATCTCGATAGAGACCCTATATTGGTTAAGGTTAAACCGACAGTACTTGTCACGCGTGGGCTGGCTTACGGAAAGCAAGGATAAACTCTCTCATCTACTGCCGACTCTCCGCTATGTGGCCCGTTTGTACTCTTAGATAGTTAATCTTTTAAAGACCCTGTACTATTTAAGGTTAAAACAACGGATTTAAGTCACGTGAGAGGCAGTTTATGGGCTACCAGGGTACTCATGCCCTATCATGTCTCTTTCTGGGACGTTATACTTCCTGTCAGTTAATCTCGCTTAGAGACCGTGAGCCATTCAAAGAAATTGACTGCCAATCTCGATAGAGACCCTATACTGATAAGGAGTTTTAAGTAGCGAGTCCACCCATAAGAACTGACACATGAGTTCTTAGAAAAGAAAAAAGAAAGATACAACATCTCTGGGTTGTGCTATTCTAAGCCGCCCTCCCAACAGCGCGGAAAGTATTCTGCTCTCAGAGGCTGTTTTTCTAAGAAGAGCCGCCACAACATCTAATATGAGTTGAAGAACAAGGTAGACATAATATGTTAAAGCCGGGCAATTTCTTATGTGCACAATGGCACAGTTCAGGCAAGACAAGGTTTTTTCTAAAGGCCTATTACAATGCTCTCCACAGAGCTCAAAAAGCAGGACTTAAAGTTTTTTACACCGCCCCAAGATTCGGCGGGTCATGAAGCCGGGTTTATACCATGGCATTATCAAGTTGATCAGCTAGACGGTGGGTCATCCTGCGGCCGGTCTTCGACCTCCTCGATCTGGAGATTGTCCATGTCCCAGTTGCAGTTGGTCAAAGCTTCAAAGTTTGCCTTTTCAAAGAGGGGAGACGGGTCAATGTCAGGAACAAAGAGATGCTTACAGCATGCTACAGTTAAATCCCTAGCCTCGAAGGTTGGGCCGTGCACTCATTTGCTCTCAGCATTGTAAGCCGCCTGATATGTTGACAGGTTCACTTCTTTTGGTAACACTGGTGCAAGAACCCTGGAGGCCTTCATGCAATGAGCATAGTCGGCTTCTATGAATTCTAAGCCATCATCCTTCTTTGATGGAAAGCCATCTATCATCTCTTCAGGAGTTAGCTCCGGGGCAAAGGCCAAAGCCCGACTTATTGCTGCAATGGCTCCCTTCCTGGCGTCTAATTTTTTTAGTTCCTCAATTTGCTTTGGCAGAGTTAACAACATCTTCATGACTACTTTCATGAACTTGGGGATGCTTTCCTTGTTCAGCATAGCCCTAATGGTGCAGATAGTACCAGAATACAATTGCTCTGACAAACTATAGACGGCTTTCAGCTGCAATAGGCTATCAGCACCAAGTTGACGGCTTCTCTGACCTACACAAGACGGATTTTATGTTATAAGCTGCCTGTGTAACTTTTCAAGCAAGAATATTGATTGAGTCTTTAGTACTTACCAAATATAGCGGATGTCATCTTCGAGATATGGCGCTTCAAGGATTGTAACTCGTCTGATACGACCATGAGTCGCTCATCAGCGTCGTCTGCACTTTTGGTCAGGGCAGTTTGCTCCACCTCAGCAGCTTTTTTGAACGCAACAAGTTTAGATTTAGCTTTCGTAAGCTCTTCGGTAGCAAGCCGACACTTTTCCTCTGCTTCACTTCTAGCAGCTTGCTCGGAGGCCAGATTGCTCTTGAAGCCGGTTAGTTCAGACCCGACATTGCTTAAAGCTTCCTGTGACAGACAACAAGTAAAAGAGGGGTAAGTCTCCAGGATAACATATTGCCAGATGGTTAAGTTAACAAATATAATGCAAGTCTCAAGAAGATTGCAAGCAATATACTCGACCCTTGGGGGCTAATGTCTATTTGTTCTCCAAGACTACAAACTACAAACTACAAACTACAAGTAAGTTTCGGCTCATCTTCATCAAGTTCAGCCGACACTTGGGGGCTAATGTCTATTTGTTATCCAAGACTACAAGTAAGTCCCGACTCATCTTCATCAAATTAAGTCGAAACTTGGGGGCTACATCCTTGTGTCCTAAATCTATAATGAAGTTCTGGCTCATATTTGTCAAAGATAAGCCGACACTTGGGGGCTACATTTGGCTCTTTGTTCAAATCTACAGGGAAGTTCGGCCCATTATTTCTATACTGACCCGAACTTGGGGGCTACATTTGATCAACTACTTAAAACTGAGTACCGGCTCAATATTTACATATTAAACCGATACTTGGGGTCTACAAGCTAAGTGGTTTTACTTCAAGCATGGATTGGAAGACCCAGTTTACCATTAACAAATATTAAACCGGCTCTCGTGGGCTACATAAGGGTATAAGGAAAGGAAGGAGTACCTCATATTTTTTCTTCATCAGATTAACAAGTTTGAGCTTCATGTTCCGGCTTGTGGAGAGGCGGTTCAGATAACCGGCATGTAGCTCATCAGCAGTTAACTTCTCTAGCACGGGGATCTCAAAGTCCAGCTTGTCAGAGGCTTCAGTTTTCTCAGTGTGCTTTGTCAACACACGAGGTTGAGGAGTTTGAAAATCGGTACCAGTAATGATGACGTCTGTAATATCTGAATCGTGTACGGCCGTTGAAGGGCTTGGCGGCTTAGAGTTGGTCCTCAGAGGACTCTCAGTTGCCCTCTCATGGGCTAACAAGCATCTTCGGGCATATCCTTTGAGACAGCAGAAGGATCAGCGTGTGCAACCGGATAATCCGGCTTGGGAGCCTTCGGTTCTTGGGCAGTGGGGTCCAAGGTAGACCTAACGGTCTTCCTTCGTTTTGCTTGAGCCCTGGAAAGCATAGAAGGTTATTGTATAAAGTTCAAGGGTAACAAAGATAGGATGGAAGCATGAATGCACATACTCTGGGTTGATCTTCAGAGGCGGCAGCTTGGTTGCCGTAGAGTCGCCTGATGAAGGGGGCAATTCCTGAAAGTGTTAAAGCATTATAAAGGCAGAGTAAAGTTGTAAGGTAAGGTTGACAAAATTAAACCAAGTAAAACAAATACCTCAGCCGGCCATTTCCGCTGAACCGGAGAGTGAGACAACCCGGCCATAAGATCTTCAGAGCCGACGCTCCGGGTCTGGCGTCGGGAGAGTTGTTGTTGCTTTTTCAAAAGAAAGTTGGGGTCTAAGTAAACAAGAGGATGAGAAAATGGGACTTTTCGGACAACCCGCCATATCTTCTGTGGTGCGAGATGTGCTGAGTCAGATGAGATATAGGTTACCTCAGGAGCGTTGGCATGGCTAGTCTCCGTCTCGTCTTGTGAAGTTACTATTGTCAGTAAGGTGCAGAGTAAGACAGTCAAGAGAGTTAAGTTCTACCTCTGAATCGTCAACCTCAGGTTTCTCTTGAGGTACAGTCTTCTTCTTTCGGCTGCCAATTTTCTCCTTAGACTTTTTTGGAAGAGGAACATATTTCTTCTTCCAGAAGCTGGAGTTAGCTTGAAAGTAAAAGTCGCCGGAAGAGGTTAAGATTGCAAACATACATGAATAAGTAACACGGAAGTAAGGAGATTGAGAGTCGCCCTTACATCTAGGGCCGGGTTTGCGGCTTAGAAGGGTGGTAATCTAATGGTGCGGCAAGATCCTTGAGACTCATGGACAAGGCTTTTGATGGCGGCAACGATATCATCTTCTGACAACGTGGTAGGATTAAAGCAGAGGGGGTCATTGGCATCACCCGTATACTCACACATGAGACAGCTTCTCTGGCTCAGAGGCATGACTTTCCGAGAGACCCAATAGCGGGTCAGATCCATCCCTGTCAGACCATTGGCCATAAGGGCTCTAATTTTGGCGTAAGCCGGAGCATACTTTGCCCGTTCATAGGCCGACATCCAGCCAGGGAGTTCAGTATTGGTGCGGAGTCGGGTCGGACGATAACCCGACAATGGACGTTCTCCCTCTGGAGAGGTGTCTTTGCAATAAAACTAGGTTTTGTTCCAATCCTTGGGGTGACTTGGCATTCGAACAGCCAGAAAGATCATATCCCATCTTCTTTGAATGGAGATTCCGCCGAGCTCCAAGCTTGGGCCAGCTGCTACTTCTGTCTGACGGTTTGCATAGAAGAACTCACGGAAGAGGTCAAACGACGGCTCTTCTTGTAAGTAAACTTCACAGAGAATTTGGAAGTTGCACATGTTTGAGACGGAATTGGGAGCAATATCTTGAGGATGCAGCTTGAAGAAATGAAGGACATCTCGGAAAAATTTAGAGCCGAGCGGGCTAAAACTGCGTGCAAGGTGGTCTGCGAATATGACTACTTCGCCCTCTTGGGGGATGGGTTTCTTATAATTTCCTGGAACCCGCCAATTAATGACTTCTTTGGATGGCATGGTCCCTACGTCTACGAAATCCTTCAAAAAATCCTCAGAGACTGCGGAGCCGACCCAGTTACAGGAAGAGGACACACGAGGCATCATGGCGTCTTACAACTGCGGAAAGTAACAACGCGCGGCGAGTTAGAAGGTGACAGACAACTAGGGGCGGCTGATGAAATCTAAGCTCTACGAAGCTAAGCCGCCGGTGCAATTCATGGCGAGAGATGAGAGTTTAATGGTGGGTTAAGATTGCAAGGCAACGAATCAAAATACAGCTAAGTGTGGAAAACAAGATTCACATATTTTCTTTGAAGTGACAGATCTACGAACAGAGGAAAAGCAGGTTTATTTTAGACCTAGTGACGAACTAAGAGAGGAACTGGAAAAGTTTGAGGGCAGTAAAAGGAAGCAACTATAGATCTGCACTAGGTTATTGGTAATTTCCTATAGTTTACCGCAATGGGAAGAGGATCATTACAAGCCCTATTTGGTTATACATCGTTCGGCATTACGAAGAACTTGCACTCTAGCGGGCCGAAGAACTCCATGGATTTGTCACCCTAAGCTACAGATCTAGGGGATGGAGAAAGACGTACTGGAGATGATGCGGCGGTCGTGGGCAGTACTCTGGTCCGTTCAGGTTGATGCAGCGGCCTAGGGCGACGACGGCGATGAAGCTTCACCGGAGCAAGGGAGCTCGGGGGCGGCAGTGTCGAGAGGAAGAAGAAGAGGCATAGGAAGCAGAGGAAATGAGAAGGACTCTTCGCGGACGTATTTAAGAGGATGGAAAGAGGAAACGGTCATGGGAAACAAGGCGACCGAAACTGGCCGACCGAGACGGACGCCTCGATTTTCGGGACACCAGTTTAATGATGAAAGATCTTTTGTGATTGTCAGGGAATCTTTTTGGCATATCTGGTATGACGTCACGACGGGTTAGATATCTTACTTTCAGGTAATGAAGAGTGAGACTCGCCGCCAAGTAAAATGGACGATTGACATGAGCAAGCTCAAATCAACCTGGGGCCTAATGTTGGGCATATAACCCCATGGTAAGACCCGCCCAGGTGGGGCTGGGTCATACCTGGCAGCTCATGGTTCAGACCAAGGCAGATGGGCCAAGGACGTAAGCCTGGCCCTATGACAGCTTACCAAGATGGGCCAAGACAAGGCCCGAGATGGAAGATAGCATGAAGACCCGGGTGGTTAAGCCGCCCGGAGGCGCTTGCCCATGATGGTAAGGTGACATAGAGATAGACTCAGATACGTTGTAAGAGTCGGTATGAGACTTGTGTAACCCGCAGTCTTAGCCTCCTATATAAAGGCAAGACCCGGGGCGACTTAGATAGAGAAACCAACTAATCGAGAACTAGGTCAAGCGAATCCGCTCCCTTGTAATCGATACTCCAATCAATACAACACTAGCAGGACATAGGCTTTTACCTCTTCTTGAGGGGCCGAACCTAGGTAAACTCGTGTCCTTCGTCCCAACCAACCCCTTTGAGTCCATCACCTTAGCGATGGCCTCAAACCTAAGTCCTCGGACATCTGCCATGACAAAACCACGACACTTACCGATATTAACAATTCTTTGGCATTCATCACAAGATAAGACAAACTTACGGGCATCCTTGAAGAGAGTAGGCCAATAAAAACCAGATTGCAATACCTTGTGAGCAGTTCTATCACCTGCATGATGTCCTCCATAGGCTTCAAAATGAAATTTTCATAGGATTTATTCACGTTCGTGCTCAGGTACACAATGTCTAATAATACCATCTACTCCTTCTTTATAAAGATGTGGGTCATCCCAAAAGTAATGTCTTAAATCATAGAAGATTGTTTTTCTTTTGTTGGTATGTGAAATTAGGTGGTATATATTTAGCAACAATTTAGTTAGCATAATTAGCATACCAAGGAGTGTTTTGAGAAACATTTATTGCAGCTAACTGTTCATCAGGAAAACTATGATCAATAGGTAGTGGGTTGATACATATCCAACATATCTATAATTTTTTGCTTGTTCCATGCTGTTATATTATCGATCTGGGATGTTTTGCAATCATTTTGTAGCAATTTTATATCATTTTTTGGGATTAACCTATTGACATAGTACCAAAGTACCAATTGCTGTTTTTGCTTGTTTTTTACTTCGCAGAAAATCAATACCAAACGGAGCCAAATGTCCTAGAAATGTTTGGTGATTTTTTGTGGACCAGAAGACCCAAGATGGGCCAAACAATTACCAAAGAGGGGCCCCAGGGTGCCCACCACCCACCAGGGCGTGATAGAGGCCCCTAGCACGGCCTGGTGGGTGGTAGCCACCTCGGGAACCCCCTCCATCGACTATCGAGCCTATAAATTCACAAATATTCGAAAAAGCCTAGAGGAGTCGACGAAACACAATTCTAGATGCCGTAAGTTACAGAACCTCGAGATCCAATCTAACACCATCACCGAGGGGTTCATCTTCATCATAGGTGCCTCTTCGATGATGCGTGAGTAGTCCACCATAGACCAACACGTCCGTAGGCTGTATCGAGATGGCTTACTCTCTCTCTATGATTTTCCATACAATGGTCTCTTGGAGATCTATTTGATGTAATGACTTTTGCGGTGTGTTTGTTAGGATCTGATGAATTTTGAGTTCATGATCAGTTTCTATCCATGTCGTGGTTTTGTTACGGTAGATGTCCGAATACTTAGGTTCAAGGCCATCCCTAAGGCGGCAGACTCAAAGGGCTTGATCGGGACGGGAGACGCGAGCTTACCAGGTTCGGCCCCTTGGGAAGAGGTAAAATCCTACGTCGTGTTTTGTGTTGTATTGATGGAGTATCGATTACAAGGGAGCGGATTTGCTTGACCTAGCTATCGGTCAATTAGCTTTTGTCTAAGCCGCCCCAGGGACTCACCTTTATATAGGAGGTCGAGGCCTTGGGGTTACAAGTCTCCCAATTGACTGATACAAGGTATTCGACCCTATATCTAAGCGCCTTGCCTTCTTGGGTAAGCCGTCTCTGGGCGGCTCACACAACACCGGGTCTCGCACCATCTCCGTCTCTAGGCCTTTATCTTGGCCTATCTGGTAAGTCGCCATGTGGACTTGCCTTCAATAATCAGGCCCATCTTAAGGGTCTTGATTATGAGCCACCAGGCGTGACTCGGCCCCTCCTAGGTGGGTCTCGCCATGGGGTTATATCCCTAACATTAGGCCCTAGATTGATTTGAATCTGTTCATGTTAATCTTCAAACTCACTTGGCGGTGAGTCTCATGGCCTCATTACCTAAAAGAGAAAATCTCATAACCCGCCATGGATGACGTCATCTTGGGTATGTCAGAAAGATTCCCTGACGTTGCCACAGATCGTCTCATTAAACGGTCGCCCCGAAAATCGAGGCATCTCCTTTGGTCAGTCATCACTGCACCTCCTCGATTCTCGTGCACACTGTTGCTGTCCCACCTCATAAATAGGGAAACGAGGGGTCTCATTCTTTTCTCCGCCACCACTGACAATCTTTTTCCTCCCCCCAGACGCTCGCAGCACCAAAGCTCTGCCACCATTGCCAGACTTCTCCGTCTTCATCAACACAGGCCGCCGCACCAACCTGACCTAACCAAATTACACTGGCGTTGAGCCACCGCTTTGGCACCTTTCAGGTTCTTTTCTTTCCCTCCTTGTAGATCTTCATTAGCTTACCAGAGTTGTTCTGCGTCCGCTGCTGCTCGTCGGAGCAATTATCGTAGATCAGTAAAGAGAGCATCTTTGACACCCCGAAACACTAGTCATCCCGTGCGGTGCGCCGCTTAATGCACATGCCCCTTATTCATCGTAGATCAATCTTGAATAGAATCCGCACATGAACTGCTTGTTCTTTCTCTGACATTTTTACGTTTAGAATATATTTCATTCTATCTTCGCCTGTAGATCTAGTTGTTGTAGCTGTAATAGGCGAAACCTGTTTGTCCACACTTAGTGACATTTTCAATGTCACCTTGTCCATTTAACCCGCCATCATGCTGTCGGCTCTCTCTGATAAAATGCGATGGCGGCTTAGAATTTAGCCATGATCCGCCTAGACATCATCGTTGCTTTAACCATAGCCGCCGTAAACATGTAGCATTTCTAACCCGCCACACCTTGTATCTTTCCACATCCTTAACCCGCCATCATATCTAAAGCCCCTGCATCTTGTGACTGGGTTGGTTCTGGAGTCAGTGAATCTTTTCTCAATAACTTCATGTTGATGGGTGTTTTGTCGGCTCAGAATGTCATTCAGTGGCGGGTTCCAGGGGCCGAGATCAGACTCAACCCTCAGGAGGGGGAAGTGGTCATATTTGTTGATAACCTCTTTCGAGATTTTAGCCCACCCGGGTCAAAGTTTTTTCGGAATGTCCTTCACTACTTCAAACTCCATCCGCAAGATATAGGCCCCAATTCTGTTACCAACATGTGCCAGTTTCAAGTCTTATGTGAAGCATATCTGCAAGAAGAGCTATCTGTTGACCTCTTCCGCGACTTCTTTTACATGAACCGCAAAATTGAAGTGGCGACTGGACCGAGTTTGGAACTCGGAGGCATCTGTATCCAGAGGCAGAGATATATGCCCTATCCAGCGGCTACCTTGCCGAGTCACTGATAACCCACAAGTATAGGGGATCAGTTGTACCCTCTTTAGATAAGTAAGAGTGTCGAACCAACGAGGAGCTAAAGGTAGAACAAATATTCCCTCAAGTTCTATCGACCACTGATGCAACTCTACGCACACTTAACGTTCACTTTACCTAGAACAAGTATGAACTAGAAGTACTATGTAGGTGTAACAGGGTACGTTTGCAAGATAATAAAGACCACGTAAATAAAAATTAGGGGCTGCTTAGATAAAGTAACAACGAAGTTAGCTTAACGAGTGTGGAAAAGTGGTGGTAGGACTTGCGGAATTGTAACATGTCATCATTATTGCAATTTTATATGAGGGAGAGGCATAAGGTAACATACTTTCTCTACTTGGATCATATGCACTTATGATTGGAACTCTAGCAAGCATTCGCAACTACTAAAGATCATTAAGGTAAAACCCAACCATAGCATTATAAGGTATCAAGTCCTCTTTACTCCCATATGCAACAACCCACGTACTCGGGTTTATGCTTCTGTCACTCACGCAACCCACCATAGGCAAATCATGAACACATTGACACACCCTAAAACGTGGATCCCTCATGCTTGCGCGACACGGAGAGCACCATAGGACAATACCAATAATAAAACATGCAACTCAAACCAATTATGATCATCAATCAACCCATAGGACAACAAAAATCTACTCAGACATCATAGGATGGCAACACATCATTGGATAATAATATGAAGCATAAATCACAATGTTCAAGTAGAGGGTACAACGGGTTGCAAGAGAGTGGACCGCTATAGATAGATGGGGTAAGGTGATGGATGTGTTGGTGAAGATGACGGAGTTGTTGGAGTAGATCGCCGACACGATGATGGCCCTAGCGATGTTCCAGTGCCACTGGGAGAGAGGGGGAGAGAGCCCTCCTCCTTCTTCTTCTTCCTTGACCTTGCCCCTAGATGGGAGAAGGTTTTCCCCTCTGGTCCATGGCCTTCATGGCGCCGGAGGGGCGAGAGCCCCTCTGAGATTGGATCTCTCTCTCTCCCTCTCTCTCTGTTTCCTTCTGTTTCTGTGCTCCCAGATTCTAGACTTTCATCGTTTCTTAAATATCCGGAGATCCATAACTCCGACCGGGCTGAAATTTTGAGGGGATCTTTATCCAAAAATTATCTTTTTGCAGCCAAAGGACAGCTCCAACCGACCTAAGGGGTGGCCATAAGCCTGCCAGGCGCGGCCAGGGGGTGGGCTGCGCCTAGCAGGCTTGCCACCTCCTCAGACATCGTATCACATTGATTCTTTTTCCCAAGAATCACATATATTCCAAACAAATACTCGTAAGTTTTTATCACGTTTGGACTTAATTTGGTATGGATATTCTGCAAAACAAAAAACATGCAACAAACAAGAACTGGCACTGGGCACTGGATCAATATGTTAGTCCCCAAAATAGCACAAAAAGGTGCCAAAAGTATATGAAAGTTGTAGAATATTGGCATGAAACAATCAAAAATTATAGATACAACAGAGACGTATCAGCATCCCCAAGCTTAATTCCTACTCATCCTAGTGTAGGCAAATGATAAAAAAGATAATTTTTGATGTGGCATGAATATTTAGACACGAGTGATTCAAAGCAATAGTCTATCATTTGATATTAAGACAATACTACTTCAAGCATACTAATAAAGCAATTGTATCTCCTCAAAATATAATGGCAAAATAAAGTTATCCCTACAATACATATAGCCTGGCTATGCTCCATCTACCCCACACAAAGTATTTATATCATGCACAACCCCGATGAGAAGTCAAGCAATTGTTTCACACCTTTTATGTTCTCAAACTTTTTCAACTCTCACGCAACACATGAGCGTGAGCCATGGATATAGCACTATAGGTGGAATAGAATATGGTGGAGGTTATGAAGAAAAGGAGAAGATCGTCTCACATCAACTAGGCGTATAAACGGCTATGGAGATGCCCATTAATAGATATTAATGTGAGTGAGTAGGGATTGCCATGCAACGGATGCACTAGAGCTATAAGTGTATGAAAGCTCAAAAAGAAACTAAGTGGGTGTGCATCCAACTTGCTTGCTCATGAAGACCTAGGGCAATTTGAGGAAGCCCATCATTGGAATATACAAGACAAGTTATATAATGAAAAATTCCCACTAGTATATGGAAGTGACCAAATAGGAGACTCTCTTTCATGAAGATCATGGTGCTATTTTGAAGCACAAGTGTGGACAAAGAATAATAGCATTTTCCCTTCTCTCTTTTCTCTCTTATTTATTTATTTTTTTATTTTTGGAGGGCATCTAAGGCCTCTTTTTTTATTTGATCTTTGCTAGCCTCTTTTAGTTTTTATAAAGTCCGGAGTCTCATGCCAACTTGTGAGGGAATCATAGCTTCCATCATCCTTTCCTCACATGGGACAATGCTCTAATAATGATGGTCATCACACTTTTATTTACCTATAACTCAAGAATTACAACTCGATATCTAGAACAAAATATGACTCTATAGGAATGCCTCCGGCGGTGTACTGGGATATGCAATGATCTAGCATTGCAATTGACATCAAAAAACGGAAAGCGATGAAAACATCATGCTAGCTATCTTACGATCATGCAAAGCGATATGAAAATGCTGGTGCGTGTCATAATAAACGGAACGGTGGAAGTTGCGTGGAAATATATCTCGGGATGGCTATGGAAATGCCATAATAGGTAGGTATGGTGGCTATTTTGAGGGAGGATATATGGTGGGTTTAATGCACCGGCGAAAGTTGTGTGGTACTAGAAAGGCTAGCAAAGGTGGAACGGTGAGAGTGTGTATAATCCATGGACTCGTATTGGTCATAAAGAACTCACATACTTATTGCAAAAGTTATTAGTCATCAAAGAAAAGTATTAGACGTATGCTCCTAGGGGAGAGGTTCGTAGGAGTTAACCATCGCGCGCTCCCGACCATCACACAAAGGTTGACAATCAATAAAAAAATCATGCTCCGACTTCCTTATGTAACGGTTCACCATACGTGCATGCTACGAGAATCACAAACCTCTACACAAGTATTTCTACCAATCCACAATTACTCACTAGCATGAATGTAATATCACCATCTTTATATCGCAAAACTATTGCAAGGAATCGAACACATCATATTTAGCGATCTACAAGTTTTATGTAGGATTTTATGACTAACCATGTGAAGGACCAACTCCTGTTAACTCTCTAAATAGATGTAAGTGAAGCATGAGAGTTTAATTCTTTCTATAAAAGAAATGCCCACGCTCTAACAAATATAAGTGAAGCAAAAGAGCATTCTACAAATGGCGGTTTTCTATGTGTAGAGAAACAGGCAATCAAAACTTCAAATGATATAAGTGAAGAACATGAAGCATTCTATAAAGCCTCACTCAAAAGATATAAGTGAGGTGAAAAGAGCCTTTTATAAATCAACCAAGGACTTTCTCAGACCAGCATGGTGCATTATTAAAATAAAAATAAAAGGCACACGACGCTCCAAGATTTACGCATATCATGTGACGAAAAAAAATATAGCTCCAAGTAAAATTACTGATGGTCATTAGAAGAAAGAGGGGATGCCTTCCGGGACGTCCCCAAGCTTAGTTTCTTGTGAGTCCTTGAATATTACCTTGGGGTGCCTCAGGCATCCCCAAGCTTACTCTCTTTCCACTCCTTATTCCTTCATCCATCGTGATCTCACCCAAAACTTGAAAACTTCAATCACACAAAATTCAACAAAACCCTCGTGAGATCCGTTAGTATAATAAAGCAAATTACCACTTTAAGTACTGTTGCCAACCAATTCATATTTTGTTTTTGCATCGTAGCTATTGCAATATAACTTAGTTTAATGAGTGTGGAAAAGTGGTGGTAGGAGTTGCGGAATTGTCGCTTGGCAATCGATAACTAGACCCGTCATCATTATTGCAATTTTATATGAGGGAGAGGCATAAGATAACATACTTTCTCTACATGGATCATATGCACTTATGATTGGACCTCTAGCAAGCATTTGCAACTACTAAAGATCATTAAGGTAAAACCCAACCATAGCATTATAGGGTATCAAATCCACTTTACTCCCATATGCAACAACCGACCTACTCGGGTTTATGCTTCTGCCACTCACACAACCCACCATAGGCAAATCATGAACACATTGCCACACCCTACAGCGAGGATCCCTCACGCTTGCGAAACACGGAGAGCACCATAGGACATCACCAATAATAAAACATGCAACTCAAACCAATCATGATCATCAATCAACCCATAGCACAACAAAAATCTACTCAAACATCATAGGATGTCAACACATCATTGGATAATATTATGAAGCATAAAGAACAATGTTCAAGTAGAGGGTGCTGTGGGTTGCGGGAGAGTGAACCGTTGTAGATAGATGGGGGAAGGTGATGGAGGTGTTGGTGAAGATGACGGAGTTGTTGGAGTAGATCGCCGGCACGATGATGGCCCCGACGGCGTTCCTGTGCCACCGGGAGAGAGAGGGAGAGAGCCCCCCTCCTTCTTATTATTCCTTGACTTTCCACCTAGATGGAAGAAGGGTTCCCCTCTGGTCCATGGCCTCCATGATGGCGGAGGGGCGAGAGCCCCTCCGATATTGGATCTCTCTCTCTCTGTTTCCTTCTGTTTCTGCGCTCCCAGATTTTGGCCTTTCACCGTTTCTTAAATATCCGGAGATTCGTAACTCCGATTGGGATGAAATTTTGAGGGGATATTTAACCAAAATTATATTTCTTGTGGCCAACGGACAGCTCCAACCGACCTAAGGGGAGGCCACAAGCCTGCCAGGTGCGTCCAGGGGGGTGGGCCGCGCCTAGCAGGCTTGCCACCTCCTCAGGCATCGTCTCACATTGATTCTTTTTCACAAAAATCATGTATGTTCCAAAGAAAATCTCCGTAAGTTTTTATCACGTTTGGACATTGTTTGGTATGGATATTCTGCGAAACAAAAAAACATGCAACAAACAGGAACCGACATTGGGCACTGGATCAATATGTTAGTCCCAAAAATAGTATAAAAAGTTGCCAAAAGTATATGAAAGTTTTAGAATATTGGCATGAAACAATCAAAAACTATATATACGACAGAGACGTATCAGTCACCCCAAGGACTGGAACAAAACTTGGTTCTACTGCAAGGATACTTCCCCAAAAGGAGAAAAGCCGCTGCCGGGTTACCGCCCTACCCGGCTTTGCACCTCCACCGACCTTCCAGATCGGATGTCCGCCGCAGAGCGAGTAAAATATGCTCCGGCTTTCACCAAAATCAGGGCCTTAATGGCTAACGGCTTGACTGGAGTTGATATAACCTGTTGCTGGGTCAGCTGGAGGATCCTGCCGCTGAGCCCACGGGACAAACTCATGTGTGAATATACGAGTGCGGTGTCTGGCCATCTTCATTTCAACACCACTCCTCTGACGAAGCAAGATCTCAACTCCACCGTCAAATCACTTCTAGGCTAACCTCAAGATGTCTTCCAGAAAATTGGGTTGAACCCTTTCTTTGTCAAGAACCCGGCGCGAGATGTGGGAATCCTTTCGAGCAAATTGCTTGTTTTGTCTTGATCTTCTGCCTTACTCCTTTTAACCTTCCGGCGAATTATGTATATGCCAACGCTAATTTCTAGAAAAAGAAGTATAACCCTCCCTTGAAGAAGGCTAAGGTGGGTAAAACCCGCAACCGCAAGAAGAAAACCTCTACCCAGGAGTTGCTCGAACTCTAAGACTCGGAGGTAGAACTTGACTCCCTTGGCCGTCTCTTTACGCAACTTATTGACGATGATTGTTCATAGGAGGAAGCAGAGACAAGTCATGCCGCCGCCCCTGAGGTAACTTACATTTCACCCGACTCAGAAATCTTGCCACAAATAAAAGTACGACGGGTCATCAGGAAAGTTCCATTTTCACATCCTCTTGCTTACTTAGATCCTAACTTTCTTTTGAAAAAGCAACAACATGACTCCAGGCATCAGACCCGGAGCACCGGCTCTGAAGACCTCTTGGCTGGCTTGCCAAATTCTCCGGCTCCCAGGAAACGACGTGCTGAGGTATTCCTTTGACCAACTTTTTTAATGTCTGTATACTATTTTTTGCATTGTAACTTACTTTGCTCTTACCATCTTAATCTTTTAGGAAACGCCCCCTTCGTCTGACGACTCAACCACATCCAAGCTGCCTCCTCTTAAAATCAACCCAGAGTATGTACCTTTGTACTCCACATCATATATTAACACCCTTGTCCTTCCGTTTGTATAACAATCTTTTTGCTCCCAGGGCTCAAGCGAAACAAAGAAAAGTAGGCGGGTCAACCACCAATCCTACTTCTCAAGAGCCAGGGACTCCCAAGTCGGACTCTCCTGCAGCCCATGTTGAGCCCTCTGAAGCTGGAAAAGATGCTCCTGAAGATGCTCCTCAATTTTCTGAGCCGGCTGACCGTGACATGGCTTCTCCTGAAGGCCCTCCAGAGACTGATCCTAAGCCGCCCAGCCCTTATCCAGCCGCCGAAGATACGGCTCCTCTAGAAGTTGTTATCACTGGAATGGATTACAACTCTCCTGCTCCTCATGTGTTAACAAAACATACCAGCAGCCCTCGCTAGAGAAGATTGACTTCGCATTCCCTAGCTTGGAAAAATTGACTGCAGATGAATTACACGTTGGTTATATGAACCGCCTCTCTCCAAGTCGCAATATGGAGTCCAAGCTTGTTGGGCTGATGAAGAAGAAATATGAGGTACTCCTTCTATCTTTGCCTTTCCTTATATCCTTATGTAGCCCCCAAGATCTGGTGTAGTATTGTAAATAGTAGACCAGGTCTTCCAAATTTTGGTATATTACAAGTAGCTTGGCATGTAGCCCCCAAGTGACGGATCGTTACTTACTTGAAAAATAAGGTCCAAATGTAGCCCCCAAGTCTGGGTCATTATGCCAATGATGAGCCAGAGCTTTATTGTTTAGAAGTGCCAAGTGTAGCCCCAAGTTTGGGTCATTATGCCAATGATGAGATAACCCCATGGCGAGACCCGTCCAGGAGGGGCCGAGTCACGCCTGCATCTCGTAATCGAGACCCTTAAGATGGTCCTCATTATTGAAGGCAAGGCTACATGGCGACCCTTGAAATGGCCAGCAATGATGTCCACCGCATGACGGTAAGATGCCATCCGTGGGTCTTTGGAATCCCACGTGCCTGATACTTGCTAAGCCACAAGGTAAGAGTCGCCAAGGCATCTAACCCGGCTCATATTCATCTCTTTAGGCACACCGAGCCCGTGAAGCAAGGCTTCATACCCAGTTGCATTGTTAGTACAAGGAAACATTAACCTTAACAAATAACAAAACTTGTCACCTCTAGGGGAGGTCAAGACAACTCCGGCCCCCGATCCTTCCAATTGCCTGGATCCGTCGAAGTGAATTGTCCAATATGTGTTGTCCGGCTTCTCCTCGGGCGACTGACACTCTGTCCAATCATTTATGAAATCCACCAAGGCCTGAGATTTGACTGTCGTGCGAGGCACATACTTCAAATTAAGGGGCCCAAGCTCCAGTGCCCACTTAGCAATCCTGCCAGTGGCTTCTCTATTTTGGATTATATCTCCCAACGAGGCAGAGCTAACCACCGTGATCTGATGTCCAAGGAAATATTTCTTCAGCTTGCAGTTTGCCATGAACACTCCATAGATCAATTTATGCCAATGTGGGTATCTTTGCTTGGACTCTATCAAGGCCTCGCTGACGTAGTAAACCAGCATCTGGAATGGATACTCTTTCCCTGCCTCCTTACGCTCCACAACAATCGCGGCACTGTCTATCCTGGTATTAGCCACCACGTATAAGAGCAAAGGTTCTTTCTTAGCCAGAGCAGCCAACATCGGTGGCTCAACCAACTGTTTCTTGAGCGCCTCAAGTGCCTCATCCGCAGCCTTGCTCCATACAAAGTCCTCCGTCTTTCTCATCATCTAATACAGAGGAATAGCCTTCTCGCCCAGGCGGTTGATGAAGCGGCTTAAAGCGGCGATACGACCCACCAAGCGATGTACATCATTAACGCTCATCGGCTTAGACAATGACATGACGGCCTTTATTTTATCCGGGTTAGCCTCAATGCCTCGCTCCAAAACTAGAAATCCCAAGAGCTTGCCTGCAGGAACCCCAATGATTCACTTGGCCGAGTTAAGCATCATCTTGTAGACCCGTAAATTTTCAAACGTTTCCTTCAGGCCATCAAGAAGAGTCTCCTTCTTCCTTGACTTCACCAAAATATCATCCACATAAGCGTGAACATTGTGCCCAATCTGACTATGAAGGAAATTTTGCACATAACGCTGATAAGTTGTCTCTACGCTCTTGAGCCCGAAAGGCATAGACAAATAGCAGAAAGCCCCAAAAGGTGTTATAAACAATGTCTTCTCTTGGTCCTTAACTGCCATCTTGATCTGATGATAACCCGAATAAGCGTCCAGGAAGCATAAACTCTCACAACCCATTGTTGCATCAATAATTTGGTCGATATGGGGGAGAGAAAATGGGTCAACCGGACAGGCCTTGTTAAGATCCGTGTAGTATACGCACATACGCCACGAGCCGTCCTTTTTGAGCACAAGCACAGGGTTTGCCAACCACTCCGGGTGAAAAACTTCCATGATGAACCCTGCGGCCAAGAGCCGGGCCACCTCTTCTCCAATTGCTTTATGCCGCTCTTTGTTGAAATGGCGAAGGAACTATTTAATCTGCTTAAACTTTGGATCCACATTAAGGTGGTGCTCAGTGAATTCTCTTGGCACACACGGCATGTCAGACGACTTCCATGCAAAGATGTCCCGATTCTCATGGATGAATATGATGAGCGCGCTTTCCTATGCGGGGTCCGTGTTAGCCCCAATAGTGAACTGCTTTGATGAGTCACCCAGAGTGAAATCCACTAGCTTAGTATCATCTGCTGCAAACTTCAAGGACGGCTTAGACTCTGTACTAGGTTTCTTCAATGGAGTCATATCCACCAGGTCAACATTATCTTTGTAAAACTTGAGCTCCGCCTCAGCACAGCTTGATTCCGCATAAGCAGCGTCGCCCTCCTCATAGTCAAGGGCCACCTTCCGATCACCATGCACTGTAATCGTTCCTTTGAGATCTGGCATCTTGATCTGTAGGTAAACATAATAGGGCCTGGCCATAAACTTTGCGAAAGCCGGCCAGCCAAACAAGGTGTGATACAGGCTCTTAATTTTCACCACCTCGAACCACAAGGTCTCCACCCTGTTGTTGTAATCATGTTTGAATGCCACCTTGAGGGTGATCTTGCCTACCGGGTAAGTTGACTTGCCCGATACAACACCGTGAAAAACTGTTGATGACGGTTTAAGAGCCTTATCTATGAGCTCCATCCAGCGAAAAGTGTCATAGTACAAGATGTTGATGCTGCTGCCATCATCCATCAGTACCTTTGTAAACTTATAACCCCCAACCTGAGGTGCTACCATAAGCGCTAAGTGCCCCGGGTTATCGATCCGCGATGGGTGATCCTCCCTACTCCATGAGATAGGATATTCAGACCACTTTGAATACTATGGGAGAGCCGGCATTGCTGTGTTGACTGTCCTCTTGTGTAGCTTTTGATCTTATTTGTCCAGGCTTGTAGTGAAAACATGATATTGGCCTCCACTGAGTTGCTTTGGGTTACTCTAGTACCCTGACTGATTATTTTGCTGCTGAGCACCGTTGTCGGACTGTTGGTGGTGACCACCTAACTTGACCATGAGTCGCCTCTACCAAAACCTGTCCCTGAGCTGCCTGGACCTGAGCCGCATGACAACCCATTACCGTTATTACGATGCTGGTAACGCTGTAGTCCCGGAACTGCTACATAAAACTACAATCCCTCCATGGTGGCCCGCCGGCCTATCGGGTCGGTTGTGCTCTGGGCAAGGCCTATTGAGAATTTCCTCCAAGTTAAAGAGAGTTTTACCCTTATTAAAGGGCGGCCTACCATTACCCTTGGCACGATTATTCCCAGCGCTCGTGTTTTCCACCAATTCTCACCCGCCGTGCGGGTTCTTTCTCTTTCCCAGGTTGCTATTCCCAGCTTTGTTCTGCTATTGACTCTTGCTATTTCTATTCTTCTTACCCTTAGCTGACCTCTCACCATCGGAGCTCGAATCCTTAGTAGTATCTGAATCTGCATATTCCGTGAGAGCCGTCATGAGTTCTCGCATGTCTTGACAAGAACGCTTCAGCCGCCCGAGCTTCTACTTAAGGGGTAAAAAGCGATAGTTTTTCTCTAAAATCAGAACCGCGTGGGACGCCGAGATGTTCTCGGACGAGTGGATAATTGCCGAAACCCGCCTTTCCTAATGATGGGCCGACTCATCCTCATGCTGCACACAATGGTCAAGATCTACAATTGTCATAAGCTGCTTGCATGTTCCTTGGAAATTCTTGATAAATTGTGCCTTCAACTCGGCCCAAGATCTGATGGTGTTAGGAGGCAAACCCTTCAACCACGTGCGAGTCAGCCCTTCTAACATCATGATGAAGTACTTTGCACAAACTGCCTCACTGACGTCCAACATCTCCATGGCAAGCTCATAACTTTCAACCCAAGCCTCACGGGGTAAATCAGCTATATAGTTAGGCACTTTACACGCCCCTTAAAGTCTTTGGGAAAATGCTTGTTTCGTAGAGCCACCATCAGGCAAGGCACACCAACCCCCTTGGATGAGGCGCCAGCCCCCATTGAGGCGAAAGGGGTTATTGGAGCCGGCTCAGGGTTTACCGGGTAGTCCATCACCGGTGTTGACCCCCGTTGAGCCCGACCCCTATCTATGATCTCCTAAGGCAAGTTACCATTGGGCGGGTTACCTCTTCGTTTGCTACTGGAAACCGCCAGTGACTCTATGCGTCGGCTGTAGCTACGGCTTGGGATGGGCGTGGAGTGTACACGACTTTGGTTGTATGTGTACATTTCCTGCTAAGCCACCGCCATGTGTAGAAAATTAATGGCATTCCCCGTCTACTCAACAAACGGCATCCCTTCAGCGAAGGGGAATGCATTGAGCCTGGCAGCCACCGCTATCATGTTCTCCACCGGGTTAGAATAATGGCCAGGTGGTGTCACAAGGTGCCGCAGCGGCGTTCGATCCCTCTAGGGCGGGTGTTGCTATCGCGGCGCCTCGGCAGCCTGGGTTACAACCGGCGGCATACTCGGCCCCGCTCCAGGAGTGTTGAAGAGGTTTCGGGGCTGAATAGGGAGGCCGACTTGGGTCCTCCTCTAAAGAATCTCCTCTGAAGCGCGCTGGTCTAAGCTAAAATGGAGAGCCTCCGACCTTAGCCGTTCCGACTCAGCATTCATATGATCTTCCAATGCATTGATATCCTCCTGGGTCTGAGCCATCAGCCCCTTAATCCTGGTAATCTCTGCATTGCACTCTACCTGGTTTTCGGATGTTACTTCAGTGGCCATCAGGGTTGTTAACTCATCCATTAGTTTCAGCAACAGCTGAGCCGGTGGCTTAGGAGGCCTGGCTTCCGGCACGACGGCTCGTGCTGCTGCTCCGGACGTCACGTCATAAAAAAATGGCACCGGGCCTGCCATGAAGACGGAGGCTCGGCTCAGCGGGTCATAGGGCTCCGGAATACTGTCACCATCGGCATAGCCCCCAAGCCCCCGTCGAGAAGCTGGTAGATTGACTCCGCATCTCCATTGGAGGATCCTTCGCCTGGAAGGACAAAAGTCCCCCTTGACATGGAATCTTCCCTGCCTTGCGTGAAGCCGACGAAGACGCTCCTCCGCCCGGGTTGAACATGGGAGGGTTGCACACACTGGTATGGCTCGATGAGGTCGGTGCAGATGTCCGGCCCGGGCATAGATCCGCCGGTCTTACTGATGAATACGTGAATCTTGCCGAAAGGAACCCGGTGCCCGTATTCGATTGAGTCGGCTTCCGATCCCCATCCAGCATCGTCGATGTAGAGATTGCCGACGGCGTACCCCTCATCCCAAGGAGGGAGCCCTTTGAGAACTCCACACCACCGCGCGCTAGACCCACGGTGGGCACCAATTGTCATGGTTTTTTCATGGCAGATGTCCGAAGACCTAGGTTCAAGGCCATCGCTAAGACGGCAGACTCAAAGGGGTTGATCGGGACGAGAGACGCGAGTTTACCCAGGTTCGGCTCCTCGGGAAGAGGTAAAAGCCTATGTCCTTCTTTGTGTTGTATTGATGGAGTATCGATTACAAGGGAGCGGGTTTGCTTGACCTAGCTATCGATCAATTGGTTTCTGTCTAAGGTGCCCCAGGGACTCACCTTTATATAGGAGGTCGAGGCCCTGGGGTTACAAGTGTCCAAACCGACTCATACAAGGTATTCGACCCTGTCTCTAAGCCGCCTTTCCTTCTTGGGAAAGCCGTGTCCGGGCGGTTCACACACCGCCGGGTCTCGTGCCATCTCTATCTCCGGGCCTTCATATTGGCCCATCTGGAAGGTCGCCATGTGGCCTTGCCTTCAATAATCAGGACCATCTTAAGGTCTTGATTATAAGCCACCAGGCGTGACCCGACCCCTCCTGGGCGGGTCTCCCCATGGGGTTATATCCCCAACAATCCATGAATATGATTTGAGTCTTCTTTGATATCTTATTTGCATGATGACTTATAGCCTCGTATTTCTTCTTCGAATCTTTGGTTTAGTTAGGCCAACTAGATCGATATTTCTTGCCATGGTAAGAGGTGCTTTGTGATGGGTTCGATCTTGCGGTATTCTTTCCCAGTGAAAGAAAGGGAAGCAAGGCACACATGTATTGTTGCCATTAAGGATAAAAAGATGCAGTCTATTCCTACATGAATATATCTTGTCTACATCATGTCACCATTCTTATTGCATTACTCCATTTTCCCATGAACTTAATACACTATATGGATGCTAGATAGCAGTCGATGTGTGGAGTAATAGAAGTAGATGCATAATCGTTTCGGTCTACTTACCTTGGACGTGATTCCTATATAATGATCATTGCCTGGATATCGTCATGATTATTTGATCTTCTATCAATTGCCCAACAGTAACTTGTTCACCCACCGTGCGCTATACTCATGAGAGAACACACTAGTGAAACCTACGGCCCCGGGTCTACTTTTCCAACATATTGGTTTCAGATCTACTATTTTGCCTTTTTTTCCAGATATATTAATCCAAAAACCAAAAATACCTTACTGCACTTTATGTTTACTTATTTTATTTTGTGTTCTTGCGAGATCTATTTGCCAAAACTATGATCACCTCATCTATCTTTTTACCGTAGAGAGCTTGACAACCTCTCTTTCGCGTCGGGTTGCAAGTATTTGTTATTTGTGTGGAGGTGCTGCTTACATGGGTGTGTGGTCTTCCACTATGGATTGATACCTTGGTTTCATAACTGAGGGAAATACTAACCATAGCTGTGCTGCATCATCCCTTCCTCTTTGGGTAAATACCAACGCAGTCTCAAGCCACGTCAAAGGAATTTCTGGCGCCATTGCCAGGGAGGAAGCGATCTCATCTACCAGGTTCCTAATCAGAAATCTCATATCCTTGCTATTTACATTATTTTCCATTTGCCTCTCGTTTTCCTATCCCCCACTTCACAAATTTTTTGTTTTATTCGCCTTCTTATTTACCAATTTCCCGTTTGATCTTTTGCTTATTTGTCACCATGAGTGATTTTGTTATGGCAGAAATAGATATGGCAGGACTCCTAAAATTGGACGTTCTGGTAATCTGGATTCAAAAACTTTTGTTTTGGGGGAAGGAAACGTTATAGAAAAATAAACTATCCAAGAATTTTTCAATTGTGTTGGAAACTTGACACTTGATGATGCTCCTACACTTAAGAGAACTAAAACTTATGGGGAAGCTATCTCGGCACTAGTCTTGAAACTGGAAAATAGGTTTATCCGCACACATCCTACCTTGCAACGATTGTTTTATGATCTACCTATTTTAAAATATCCTAAAGCTAAAAACTTAGCTACCCTTGTTCTCATGAATGAATTTGATCACATAGTACAAGAAGCTAGGGAAATTTTTGATCATTTTGGTAAGAGCCATGAAAAAACACTAATCGAGGAGATCCTTTATGAAAGGGATTACATGTTAAGGCATTTGCTTGGGAATAATCAAATTTATGATGAAAATCTTAAAAAAGAAGTCCCCGTTTTAGATATGATGCAACAAACTTTTAATGATATTAACCAACAATACTCTTGGATTGTAGCCGGTAATCAAAGAGAATACATAGATGGACAACTTGATAGTGCTAAAACTTCTATGGATAATGTGTTTCAAGTTGTATTCACAAAGCCTTATGACAAAAACACATCTATGAAGAAAAATAAGAAGGATGACAATACTTGAAACTATGTGTTATGCCTAGCTTGGGGCGTAAAACGATAGCACTTGTTGGGAGGCAACCCAATGAATAAAATGTTTTTATATTTTCCTTTCAGTTTTTGAGTGTTTTCAAAATTATGATTCTTTTATGAATATGTTTTTATGTTTTATTTAGTGTTTGTGCCAAGTAAATCCCTTAGGATGGTCCATAATATGAGTCGAAACAATGCTGAATCTGAAACAAAAACTTTGTCTCCCGTGCACGAATTTTCATTTTTTAATGTAACGTAATAATGATCTGAAATTTGAACACAATATTGATATACAAATTCTTTATGTTTTATTAATTTTGGAGAATGTTTAGAGTTACATAAGTATGAGTAGAGTACAGATTACTACATACTGTCCTGTCTGAAACAGATTCTATTTTTGTTGCATTGTGTGCTTGTTTTGCTGAATCTATGGCTTGTATTGGGGGGGGGTATAAGTCATGGTAAATTTAGAATACAGTATATATAATGTAATAATAAAATATCAATGGTAACAATACTTGAAGTGGTAATTAGCTTTATTATACTAATGGATCTTAGTAGAATTTTGTTAAGTTTTGTGTGATTGAAGTTTTCAAGTTTTGGGTGAGATCACGATGGATTAAGGAATAAGGAGTAAGAAGATCCTAAGCTTGGGGGTGCTACAACTACCCAAGATATTATAGAAAGAGTAAAAAGCAAGTAAGCTTGGGGATGCCCTGAGTGGCATCCCCTCTTTCTTTTAACAACCATCAGTAGTTTACTTGGAACTATATTTTTATTCGTCACATATCATGAGTTTTGTTTGGAGCGTCTTATATCTTTGCTTTATTTTATTTTTATCCTTTCTTCACACACCTATTTTAGAGATCCAAAACTATGCTATGATTTACTAGAATTTCTCTTTATGCTTCACTTAAATCTATTGAGCAAAGGAATTGCTCTAGTGCTTCACTTATATCTTTTTGAGCACGCGTGCTTTTACATGTTTGAAGAAATGCTCTCATACTTAACTTATATTAATTTGAGAGAAATTTTATGCTCATGTTCTTCACTTATATCCATTTGAGGTTTTCAAAAGCTATTGCAATATATGAAAGTAGTCCAAAAGTGATAGATATTCAAGAGGTATATAATAATAACTTTCATGAAGATCACTGGACAAATTAAACTTGATTCCTTGTAATAGTTTTGAGACATGAAGAAAGTAATATGTGAGTTATGTTAATGATTAATTATTATTAGTAAGAATATTGATGTTAAGGTTTGTGATTCCCTACGCCAGCACGAAACTCAATTGTTGTGCTATGAAATTACATCCTACTTATGGTGCATTATTCGGTGTTAGTTATGCTTAATGCTCGCTTATGTGATATTTTGTTTCTTGGTTGGATGCTTCTCAATCTATTTGCTAGCCTTCACTTGTACTAAGTATAAATACTACTTGTGCATCCAAAATTCTTAAACCTAGTTTTGCCATATGAGTCCACCATACCTACCTATACACGGTATTTAGATATTGTTCCAAGCTAATTTGTATCTGCCATATCTAAATTTTCAAAATAAAATTTCCCTTTTGCTCGTACCACTCATGAAACGGTAGGGGTGACCGATATTTTTCCATGTTAGATGTGTTATTCTCAAAATGAGTGCTTATTCACTTGTCATTACACGAGAGTATGGCGGTAATAGGGATGCCAAGTACTGAAATGAAAAAGAAAGAAAACAATTACTTTATGTTGTCAAATGATAAATTCCTTGGAAACTGTTGGTATGGAAGGCAACCGTGGATTTGGCTAGCCATGGAAAGTGAAAGTATGGTGGAAAAAGGAATAAAATTTATTTTCTGTTTGGGAACCACTTATGATGTATCTAGCATGGAAAGATATTGAAATATCTCAGTCATTTTCGTTGACAGGAAAGGCATAACACTCAAAATATTTTTCTCTATCAATTTAAACCTTGAGCTCTGGCACCTCTACAAATCCCTACTTCCCTCTGCGAAGGGCCTATTTATTTACTTTATGCAATTTTTATTTTCAATTTGAGTCTCCATCTTATCTTATAAAGCACCAACTAGGAGGCACTATGACCATACTTGAGCATTAGGTGTAGCTAATATTTGAGTGTGTATTATCAATGTATCAATGATTGAGCATGATGGGCTAGGGATAACTTGCTTTAGTGTTGATATTTTGAAAGACATGGTTGCTTCTTGATATGCTTGAGTATTGAAGTTTTCATGTCAAAACTAGACTATTGCTTTGAGCCATCTAAAAGTCCAAATGTCCATGCTACAAAGATAAGAATATGTGATGAACATGTTAGGCAACACTCCACATCAAAAATTCGGTTACTATCATTAACCTACTCGAAGACGAGTAGGAATTAAGCTTGGGGATGCTGATACATCTCCAACGTATCTAAAATTTTGCTTGTTCCATGTTGTTATATTACCAATCTTGGATGTTTTACAATCATTTTATAGCAATTTATATCATTTTGGGACTAACCTATTGACATAGTGCCAAAGTGCCAATTGTTGTTTTTACTTGTTTTTTTACTTTGCAGAAAATCAATACCAAACAGAGCCAAACGTCCTGGAATTTTTTTGGAGAATTTTTGTGGACCACAAGACCCAAGATGGGCCAAACAATTACCAAAGAGGGGGCTCAAGGTGCCCACCACCCACCAGGGCGCGAGAGAGGCCCCTGGTGCGGCTTGGTGGGTGGTGGCCATCTCGGGAACCCCCTCCACCGACTATCGAGCCTATAAATTGACAAATATTCGGAAAACCCTAGAGAAGTCGACAAAACACAATTCCAGCCGCCGCAAGTTCCAAAACCTCAAGATCTAATCTAACACCATCAGGAGGGGTTCATCTTCATCATAGGTGCCTCTCCAATGATACGTGAGTAGTACACCATAGACCTGTGGGTCCATCGGCATTAGCTAGATGGCTTCCTCTCGCTCTCTATGATTCTCCATACAAGGGTCTCTTGGAGATCTATTTGATGTAATGACTTTTGCGGTGTGTTTGTTGTGATCCGATGAATTTTGAGTTCATGGTCAGTTTCTATCCATGAATATGATTTGAGTCTTCTTTGATCTCTTATTTGCACGATTGCTTATAGCCTCGTATTTGTTCTGTGAATCTTTGGTTTAGTTAGGCCAACTAGATCGATATTTCTTGCCATGGGAAGAGGTGCTTTTTGATGGGTTCGATCTTGCGGTGTTCTTTCCCAATGACAGAAGGGGCAGCAAGGCATGCATGTATCGTTGCCATTAATGATAGAAAGATGGGGTCTATTCCTACATGAATATATCTTATCTACATCATGTCACCGTTCTTATTGCATTAGTCCGTTTTCCCATGAACTTAATACACTAGATGCATGGTGGATAGCGGTCGATGTGTGGAGTAATAGAAGTAGATGCAGAATCATTTTGGTCTACTTACCTTGGACATGATGCCTATATAATGATCATTGCCTGGATATCGTCATGATTATTTGATATTCTATCAATTGCCCAACAATAATTTGTTCACCCGCCGTGCGCTATACTCATGAGAGAACCCACTAGTGAAACCTATGACCCCTGGTCTGCTTTTCCAACATACTGCTTTCCGATCTACTATTTTGCCTTTTTGTTTTTAGATCTATTAATCCAAAAAAACAAAAATACCTTACTACTATTTTTGTTTACTTATTTTATTTTGTGTTCTTGTGAGATCTATTTGCCAAAACTATCATCACCTCATCTATCTTTTTACGATAGAGAGCTTGACAACCTCTCTTTCGCGTCGGGTTGCAAGTATTTGTTATTTGTGTGCAGGTGCTGCTTACGTGGGTGCGTGATCTTCCTCTACGGATTGATAGATTGGTTTCTTAACCGAGGTAAATACTTACCATCGTTGTGCTGCATCATCCCTTCCTCTTTGGGAAAATACCGACGTAGTCTCAAGCCATGTCATGGGTCATCAAGAATATTTTCTAACCTAGACAAGTTATCAGCTACGGGATTCTTAGCTCCTTTACTATCATTAATATGTAAATCAAATTCTTGAAGTAAGAGAACCCACCTAATGAGTCTAGGTTTAGTATCTTTCTTTTCCATAAGATATTTTATAGCAGCATGATCAATGTGAACAATAACTTTGGAATCAACAATGTAAGATCCAAATTTATCACACACAAACACAACTGCTAAAAATTATTTTTCAGTAGTAGCATAATTTCTTTGGGCACTGTCTAGAGTTTTGCTAGCATAATGGATAACACTTACTTTCTTATCAACTCTTTGTCCTAGAATAGTACCAACAGCATAATCACTAGCATCACACATAATTTCAAAAGGCAAGTCCCAATCAGGTGGTTGAACAATAGGTGTAGTAGTTAAGGTTTTCTTAAGTGTTTCAAAGGCTTTTACATAATCATCATCAAAAAGAAGGGGAATATCCTTTTTTAAAAGATTAGTAAGAAACCTAGAAATTTTGGAGAAGTCTTTAATAAACCTCCTATAGAAACCAGCATGACCAAGGAAACTTTGAATACCTTTAGTATCTTTAGGAGATGGAATTTTCTCAATTGCATCAACTTTAGCTTGATCCACCTCAATACCTCGTTCGGAGATTTTATGCCCCAAGACAATGCCTTCATTAACCATAAAGTGGCACTTCTCACAATTCAATACGAGATTAGTTTGTTCACATCTCTGCAAAACTTGATCAAGGTTGCTTAAGCAATCATCAAAAGAAGTTCCGTAAACGGAAAAATCATCCATGAAAACTTCCACAATCTTTTCACAAAAATCATAGAATATAGCAGTCATACATCTTTGAAAGGTAGAAGGTGCGTTACATAAACCAAAAGGCATACATCTATAAGCATAGGTTCCAAAAGGTCAAGTAAAGGTGGTTTTCTCTTGATCGGATTGTGACACGGGTATTTGAGAGAAACTAGAATATGCATCCAGAAAACAAAAGTGTGTGTGCTTAGATAATCTTTCTAGCATTTGATCAATGAAAGGCAGAGGGTAATGAAATTTTATAGTAGCTTTATTTAATTTTCTAAAATCAATTTCCACTCTATAACTAGTGACAATTCTTTGTGGGATAAATTCATTTTTATCGTTAGGAACAATAGTAATACCTCCCTTCTCAGGGACATAATGAACGGGACTTACCCATCTACTATCAGCTATGGGATAGATTATACCTACATCCATAAGCTTTAATATTTCAGTTCTTACCACTTCTTTCATCTTAGGATTCAATCATTGTTGGTTATCAACAACGGGTTTAGCATAAGGTTCCATATTGATCTTGTGCTGACATAGAGTGGGATTAATGCCCTTAAGATCAACAAGACTATATCAAATAGCAGCCTGATGCTTCCTAAGAATTTTTAATAATCTTTCATCTTCATGTTCTGAAAGGTTAGCACTAATAATAACATGATGGATCTTTTTCTCATCAAGATAAGCATACTTCAAAGTGTCATGCAATTGTTTTAATTCAAACATAGGGTCACCTTTAGGTGGAGGAGGACCTCCTAGAGTTTCGATAGGCCAATTGCGTTTATTTATTTCTAAGAGGTCCCACTTGAATTCAATAGTCTTGTTCATTAAAGAACCAGTACAAGAAGTATCGAGCATGGATCGATCATTATGAGAAAGTCGGGCATAAATTTTTTGAATAATGATTTCTCTCGAGAGATCATGATTGGGGCATGAATATAACACTGACTTAATCCTCCGCCAAGCTAGAGTGATGCCTTCTCCATCACGAGGACAAAAATTATATATATAATTCCGATCGCGATGAACTAGATGCATAGGATAAAATTTTTGGTGGAATTCCAATTTCACTCAATTCCAGTTCCATGATCCAATATCATCACATAGCCTATACCATGTCAATGATTTTCCCTTCAAATACAAAGGGAAACCTTCTTCTTAACTTCATCTCCGAATAAACCTGTAAGCTTAAATAATCCAAAAATTTCATCCACATGTATTAGGTGCATATCGGGATGTTCAGTTCCGTCTCTCGCATAAGGATTAGCTAGCAGTTATTCTAACATACCCAAAGGAATTTCATAACCAATATTTTCAGTAGGTGCAACAGGTTGAGGGGAAACCAATTGTGGTTTCGGTCGAGGTGAAGATACCCCGAACAAACCCCTCAAAGGAATGTTCTCCATAGTAATAAGTGACAATAAATTTCAGCTTGCAGTATAAGTTTTTCCTTACCAATTTCCACTTACCAAAAGCACTTTACTCCTCGGCAATGATGCCAGAAAAGTGTCTTGATGACCCACAAGTGTAGGGGGTCAATCGTAGTCCTTTTGATAAGTAAGAGTGTCGAACCCAACGAGGAGCAGAAGGAAATGACAAGCGGTTTTCAACAAGGTAGTTTTTGCAAGCACTGAAATTGTAGGTAATAGGTAGTTTGATAGCAAGATAATTGGTAACGAGCGAGTAATGGTAATGGTAAATAAAGTGCAACAAGGTATCCCAATCCTTTTGTGGAAAAGGATAGGCCAAAACGATCTCTTATAATAAGCAAATTGTTCTTGAGGTACACGAGAATTTCATCTAGTCATTTTCATCATGTTGGTTTGATTTGTGTTTGCTACTTTGATAATTTGATATGTGGGTGGACCGGTGCTTGGGTGTTGTTCTTACTTGAACAACCTCCCACTTATGATTAACCCCCTCGCAAGCATCCGCAACTATGAGAAAAGTATTAAGATAAAATCTAACCATAGCATTAAACATGTGGATCCAAATCACCCCCTTACGAAGTAGCGCATAAACTAGGGTTTAAGCTTCTATCACTCTACCAACCCATCATCTAATAACTACTCCACAATGCAATCCCTTAGGCGAAGGATGGTGACGTGTCATGTAGTCGACATTCACATGACACCACTAAGGGGATCACAACATACAAATCATCAAAATATAGAACACATATCAAATTCACATGATTACTTGCAACATGACTTCTCCCGTGACCTCAAGAACAAAGGTAACTACTCACAAATAATATTCATGCTCAAGATCAGAGGGGTATTAAATAGCATAATGGATCTGAACATATAATATTCCACCAAATAAACCATATAGTAATCAACTACGTAATGTAATCAACACTACTAGTCACCCACATGTACCAATCTGAGGTTCCGGTACAAAGATTGAACACAAGAGATGAACTAGGGTTTGAGAGGAGATGGGGTTGTTGAAGATGCTAATGAAGAATGGCCTCCCAAAGATGAGAGGGTTGTTGGTGATGATGATGGCTTCTATTTCCCCCTTCGGGAGGGAAGTACCTCCGGTGGAATCGCTTCGCTGGAAGGAAAAAGTGCTCCTGCCCAAGTTCCACCTCAGGACAGCGGCATTCTGTCCCGAAAGTCCTCCCTCTTATTTTTTCTATGTCAAAACACCTTATATACCAGAATATGGGCTTTGTAGGTGGGGCGTGCTGAGCACAATCCACTAGGGGCACCTTGTTGGAGGTATGCCCTAGAGGCAATCATGTATGATGATATTTCCTATGTGTTTATGAATAAAGATAGTCCTTGGACATTATCATTGATGTGTATCAACATGTTACTTGTTTGTGAGACTATGCATTGTATGATGACTGTCCTAAATGGTCCCTAGTTGAAAGGGTTGTGTGGACGCGTAGCCAGTTAGACTAGCATATGCCACGGTGGATGGTCCGGTCTCACTGACCATGTAGCATTGGATGCTAGCCGGATAATATGGACGCGGAAAGGTCTGGTCGGATTCGACATAGTTGGATCCGAGTCGAGATAAGGTCTAAATTGGACAAACCCAACTATGAGACACATTGATAGGTCATCTGTGAGTCTCTAGTACAACATACGTTCTATGTCCTAATGGCGCATGTACTCGGGATGGTGACAGGCTTGCTTTGGGCCAACCAAATGCTACTCCGTGACTGGGTAGTTACAAAGGTAGGTTTTGGGCTTGTCCAAACCCATGCTGCGAGACATGGTCGAGCAAGATGGGATTTGCCCCTCCTACCAGGAGAGATATACTCTGGGGCCCCTCAGGTGATCCGACCTGGATAAGCATGGCCATGTGATGAGGATTATGAGATAGTCCGAAGTGTTGGTCGGATTCACCGGAACGAGAAAGAGGTCGTGCTGCAACAAGGATGACCATGTCGCCTTGTGCACGACAACATATATCATGTGGCAAAGGGAGCAAAAGTGTCAAGTACATGTTCGCCTAACCAGCTTCATCGGACACTTGGAGTTGGCACGTCTTGCTAGAGGTCGCTATCGACCGGTCGAGTCAGATGTGATCTGACTCGTGACCAAGTGGACAAGAACCTAAAGGGTCACACGCTTAAGGGAAGGAACACGTGGGCTTTAGGATCCGTGCGAGGCCCAAGAGTTGAGCCTGCGCCGGTTGCCTATATATAGTGGAGGTGCGACACACCCATCCGATTGATCACTTCGGCACCGTCATTAGGGCTTTGCATGAGTTGCAACTAGCCACTTCCACTTGCCGCCGCCGATCGTGTGATCGGACCTAGCAGTCCGCCGCACAGGTGTTCCTCCTGCATGTGCGGATACCGTTAGAGGCGGTGCACCTGCGCCGCCCCGGTGTACCTATACGTGGGATCCGACGACAGGCTATTTGAGGCAGATCTGGTCGGCTGTTCGAGGGAGATCGGACAAGGAGGAGAGGGACCACACGAACGTGCATCCCCAACTCTACTTCCGTTGCACGACACTGTGCGTCTAGTGGTAACGAACTGTGATCCATCTCCGTAGCATGTTCTTGGATGTTCTGCGCATAGGAAAAATTTATTTTGCATGCAATGCACCTACGGTAGAACCCAACACGCCTGGGGGGCCTGGTATGCCCTGGTGTCTTGTGCTCACCAGGTGGGCCCCTTCCAATAGTTATTTGCTCCAATATTTATTACATATTCCAAAATAAATCTGCATGAAGTTTCATCTCGTATGAAGATGTGCAGAATAGATATCTCTAATATGCTTTTTCAGGTCCAGAATTCCAACTGCCGGTATTCTCCCTCTTTGTGCAAACCTTGCATATTATGGGAGAAAGGGCATTAGAATTACTCCATAAAGCATTATTATGCATAAAAACATTATAAATAACAGTAGGAAATCATGATGCAAAATGGACATATCACCTACTTTCAGAATTTGATGATGAAGTAGAGGACGACCCACCGTGCAATTACAATTGTCACGATCAACCAGACTGCCCTCCTAGGGGGCGAGATAGGCCGCTAGCTCGGCCCAAGAACTCCCTGCTAATGCACGTTCCAAGGACAGGAGATCTAATCATGCTGCACGAGTGTTTGACCTTCGGGATAAGCTAGACACGAGACTTCGGTCGATCTACACATCTAGAGGTCGGGAACCCATGAGATGCACATGATACCATGAATGGTTGCACAAAAACACGAGGGCCTGAGAAGACCACTATGTTTGGCCAGAACCACATGGCCGACGATCCATCGCCCGTGCTAGAGGAGTTGCACACGCGATGTGCTTCATCGACGAGGTCATGCAACACCAATTCCTTGAAGGGTTTAAACCTGTCAATATCGAACCCTATGATGGGACCATGGAACTAGTGATATGGATTGAATACTTCCTTCTCCATATTCACATGGCTAGAGGAGATGACCTCCATGCCATTAAATACCTATGCTTGGAGCTTAAGGGACACTCATGGCATTGCCTTAACAACTTGCCCGCGGACTCCACTGGAAGCTGGGAAGATCTCGAAGATGCATTCCGAGTCAACTTCTCTGACTAAAAAGAACCAGATAATCAACTGCTCTGAGATAGAAGCAATTGTGGATGAGTGGATGAATCGATAGCTCGGAAACGATAAGCTGAAAACCATGATAACACTTACCTCTCTCATGACTCGGTTCTACGCCGAAGAAGATAGTTGGTTGGCTTGTAGTAACACCAACGAGGGCGATCCTAGCACCTCCGATGTCCGTGACGAGAATAGCAAGCCTTGGCGTAATAGAAATAATAAGCACTGCAACAAAATTGGCAACAATAGCGACGATGAAGAAACAACAGTCAATGATGGCTTCAACAACCAGCACAGTGGTGATAAGAAGAAACTCTTTAAAGGGAAGAATGATGGACCGTCTATCCTAGATACAATCGTTGATAGGCCCTGTCAAATCCATGACACCAGGGATAAACCCACCAATCACACCAATTAGAACTTTTCGGTAATCAAAAGTGCCGGAAAAGCCTCGGCTGAAAGCCCGGGCAAGGGGCAACCTCACAGTGAAGACGAGGACAAACCACCCATGCACCATAATGGAGGCCAAAAGCAATTCCCTTCGAAAGTGACGGATGTGAACATGATACATGTCCCCAGATCCCCCAAAAGGAGAGGAAATGGGCTCTTTTGGAATTTTACAACCTCGAGCCTCTGGCGCCGAAGTATAACCTGTGGTCGGCTCACCCAATTACCTTCGACATGTGTGACTACCCGACTAGTATTCAATACGGAGGATTGATACTTGTGGTCTGTGTTGGGTTTTTCCCTGAAGAGGAGGGATGATGCAGCACAATCTAGATAAGTATTTCCCTCAGTGAGAACCAAGGTTATCAAACCATTAGGAGGATCACACAACTCCCAACTTCAATGCCTACACACGAAAGAGCAAACACTTGCACCCAACGCGGGCAAGAGGGTTGTCAATCCCCATGAACTCATTACTTGCAAGCACATGAGTAGTGTGGATAATAATAGATAATTATAAATTGTAAAATAAATAAAAAGTAAGTAATGGCATCAAGGTAGTAGTAGCGTTTGTAAATATATAAGTGAATAGACCTTGTGGCCATAGTTTTCCCTAGAAGCTTCTCTCTTAAATAAAGCATATGGTGGCTAAACAAATTACCGTTGGGAAATTGATAGAAAAGCGCATACTTATGAAATATTTATTCATGACAATGATCATGTTTATATAGGCATCACATCCATACCGAAGTAGACCGACTACTGCCTACATCTAATAAAATTACTCCACTCTGAGAGCGCTTTTATGCTTGCCTCTCTAGGTATTAAGTTCATGCCAACAGAGTAATGCTTGGAGAATGATGACATGATGTAGACAAACTAAACTCAATTAATATGAATGAAACCCATCGTTTTATCCTTAGTGGCAGCCGTACAAATACATGTCATGTCCCCTTTTGTCACAAGGATTGAGCACCGCAAGATTGAACCCACCACAATGCACCCCTCTCACTGAAGATAAACCAATCTAGTTGGCCAAACTAAACCGATAGATCGGAGAGATTTATGATGCTATGATGATTATGCAAATAAGAATCAAATAAGTATTCAGAGATGACCCAAATCTTTTATCATAAATGTCAGAGTCTGGAATCTGCGTCTAAGAACTTCTCCAAGAACAGGGTTCGAACACTAGGGGGCTTGGCTTGCAACCTGCAACATGATTACAAACACAACAAGACAGCGAGCTCACTCTCTCTCACTAAAAACAAAGGAGATACATGAGCTACCCAGGTTCAGGACACCGGGGGCGTAAAACCCTACTCCTGCTTGTGATTTGTTTCCTTGGAAAGGAGGGAGCTTGAAGCTCTGGTATACGGGTGTTGGTGGAGAGAATGGCTCAATCCCCTTACATGGATGTGGCCCTTCCCCCTTTGTAGTGCCTCAGTCCTCTTCCTTGAAAATATTGGTGGGAAAGGGTTGCCACGGGGTGGAAATTCAAAAGGGGGACAGGAGCTAGGCCTATCCTGACTAAAGGTGGTCTTTGCCAGGTAAAGTGGTCTTCCTGACACCTTCGTGGGCTCGGCGATGACCTCCGTATTGCAGTACCGATCCGTCATGATCTTATATCACCGCAATGGTAAGATTTGGAAACTTGCTTTATCAAGGACAATGGATGCTGTCCCCTAATCACCAGAAACGAAACTATGCATGGTTGCGCCCGCTGGCACGACCTCCGTCATCTTTCCCCAAGTGGGTGAGTCATCCACGTGATGGGCATGAGGCCCCACACCTGGCGCCACGCGCCAAGACTCGCGAGGACACCCTGCGGGAAGAGCCTCGCAAGGGGACCTAGCTCCAGGCGGTCTTGGCAAGGCTTGGATTGGCCATAGGGGCCTGAAGAGCCACAACCTTCGCGGAGTGCCTATCTCCGGGGCGACCAGGTTAGGACGCCGTGCCCGGGCCAGCTCAATGTCGCCCTCAAGGCCAAAAGCACATGGACCATGGTACCTGGGTCCCATTGGGCCGACAATAGTCCCTGGGCCTGTGACATGCATGTTCCGTCTGCTAGGGACAGAACAGCATAGACCCGTCGAACTGCTAGGCATAGGGTGATGCCCTGCGGGTTCGGCGGGGCAGAACGCGCCCATTCCGCACAGCGCCTCGGAACCGTCGTCCAGAAGATAAAGCATGTGTGCGGGGGGGGGGCACATCACTACCCGTCCTCTCGAGATTCCTCCTCCATTTCACGTGTGCGTAGACTTCTTCAACCTCCTACTACTTCCCGTATCCCCGTCGCCATGGCCCCCAGCAAGAAAACCGCGACTACATGATCCTCCTCCAGCAAGGGCGCCCAGACGGAGGAGCTCTGGCCAGCCTTGCTCGTGTCTACGATCACCAATGAGAGAGGTCTGGCCAAGGTGCGTCCCCATGTTGGCCGATGAGCACAATGAGGGGGCGCCACCCAGATCTGGTCTGGCACGCACCCGCGGGGAGAGTTCGCGAGCATGGTGGTTCCCATCTTCTTCCACTTGCTCTATGTGGGGATGGTTACTCCTTTCTCTAACTTCCTTCTTGCCATATTGGAGCACTACGAGATCCAGCTCCTCCATCTACAACCTAACTCAATCCTTGTCCTTGCCCTCTTCGCCTACCTCTGCGAGGCCTTTTTGGGAGTAATGCCATCCATGGCGCTCTTCCGAACATTCTACAGCCTGTGGGTTTCTTTGAAAATCCATCACTCCGGGGGCGCTTCCTTCCGCATCGATGACGATATGCACAAGGTCTTTGTTGACACGAAGATTCGGAAGAAGGTGGAGAACTTCTGGGTGCGTTGGGTCTTCATCGATGCCTAGTAGGCCAGCCCCTTCCTGGCGGTTCTGACCGCACCGACAGAGAAGACCCCTCACTAGGAGCACAAGAAACTCGGCAGCACAGACCAAAGATCGATCTTGGCAAGGATGGCGGAGCTCCGCAGGGCCGGGCTTACAGTGGGCATGGTTGCTAGGCAGTTCCTTAGTCAATGCATCGCGCCCCTACAGAGGCACTCCCGCCCAGCGTGGGAGGTCGCCGGGGAAGAGGGCCAGACCGGGCTGGCGCACGAGAGCCTTGTCGGTGTCAAAATCGGAGGATATCGGGTAGGGGGTCCCGAGTTGTGGATCTTAGATCAATGAGGAACAGGAAACACATGGACAATATTTACCCAGGTTTATGCCCTCTCTAAGAGGTAAAACCATATGCCTTGCTTGATTATATTGATGTGTATGACGATTATAGAGTCGATCTACCACGAGATCAGATGAACTAAACCCAAGATGAGTAGGATGATGGTTCTCCCCCTATGAACTAACCCTCTGGTTTATATAGACACCAGGGGTACCTAGGGTTACACCCGATCATTTGCCATCAGGGAATAAACATGTCGATTCTACCATATTGACTTGGAGGACACACCAAGGCTCCATAGGTTTCCTTCCTGAACACGGAGTCACCTTATGATAAAAACAGTGCCAACATGTAATCTATTGCAGGTATGATCATTGACAAATGATGAATTAGCAAACATCAACATAGTAATATCCATAAGCATAAGTAACATAAGCATCGATGTTCAAAATATACAATCCTTAAAGAATGTTTACCCCCCTCCCCATACATTTTCTCATATTAGCATGGCATGGCTTCGTCTTCACCACATAAATACAAATGTCAAGCATCATGGTGTTAAGTTAGGCAATTGGGTCATAGTTTTTAACATGCTTCATCTTTTTATTACTCATGCAATACATGGGTGTGAACCATGGATATATCATATAGGTGGAATACAATATGGTGGTAGGTTTCAAAGGGGTAAAAGTTGAGAATAAAGTGTTGCATCAACTAGGCGTATCAATGGGCTATGGAGATGCCCATCAATAGATATCAATGCGAGGAGTAGCTATTGCCATTAACGTATGCACTAGTGCTATAAGTGTATGTAATCTCAAATGAAGCTAAGTGGGTGTGCATCCAACTTGCTTGCTCATGAAGACCTCGGGCATTTGAGGAAGCCCCTCATTACAATATACAAGCCAAGTTATATAATGAAAAATCCCCACTAGCATATGGAAGTGACAAAACATGAGACTCTATATGAAAAATATGGTGCCACTTGGCACAAGTATGGAAAAGGAGGTAGTAGAACTGTCCCTTCTCTCTTTTCTCTCATCTATTTCTTCTTCTTTTTTCTATTTTTTCCTTTTTCTACTTTTTCCTTTTCCTTTTTTTTATTTTCCATCCGGAGTCTCATCCCGACTTGTGGGGGAATCATTGTCTCCATCATCCTTTCCTCACTGAGATAGTGCCCTAATAATGATGATCATCACACTTCTATTTACTAACAACTCGATGTGAAAACTGCTAAACAATATGACTATGTGAATGCCTCTGGCAGTGTACCAAGATGTGCAATGATCTAGCATAACATGTATAAAAAATGAACGGTGGCTTTGCCACAAATACAATGTCAGCTACATAATCATGCAAAGCAATATGACAATGAAGGTACTAGTCATATGATGTAATAGTGGAAGTTGCATGGAAGTATATCTCGGAATGGCTATGAAAATGACATGATAGGTAGGTATGGTGGATGTTTTGAGGAAGATATAAGGTGGCTTATGTGCAAGAGAGCATATCATGTTATGGGGTTTGGATGCACCAATGAAGGTTGCACCAATCCTCGAGGTGAGAATGGGCAATGACGACACCGAAGAGGCTAGCAAATATAAGGTAGTGAAAGTGCATGCATCCATGGATTCACATTAGTCACAAAGAACTCACATACTTATTGCAAAATTTTATTGGCTCTCTCAAAGCAAAGTACTACTCGCATGCCCCTAGGGAGGAGTTTGGGAGGAGTTAACCATCATGTGCCTCCGACCTAAACAACACTAGGATTTCAATGAGGAATAAGAATGCTCACACATCATCACCATGCCATAACCAATATTTGAATGATCAACAAATTAACACCGATTAACTATCGATATTCCTACTAACCAAGAACCATGCACTCACACCCTTTCATATTAGAACATCAATATCATTAACCCACAATGTCTCTTTTATGTGCTACATGAAGGTTTTGATTATGCACTCATTGAATACCTATTATTTTTGGACTAGTCTTATAATCCATGCAAATTACTGTAACTATTTATTAACTCTTAGAGAAATTTAACTAAAGAACAAGAGTGCAATTATTTCTATAAAATCTATATGCCATTGTGCTCTAAAATATATATGTGAAGTACTAGAGCAATTGCTTAGCTCAAAAGATATAAGTGATGCACAAAGAGTATTCTAATAAATTGTGGTGATCATATGTGTAAAACTAAAACAAAATATGCTCCAAGAAAAACTCCTATCATGTGATGAATAAAAATGTAGCTCCAAGTGACATATCGATAGATGTAGACCAAGCGGGGATACCTTCGGGGAAGGCATCCCTAAGCTTAGACACTTGAGTATTCCTACAATTTAACTTGGGGTGCCTTGGTCATACCCAATCTTAGGCTCTTGCCTCTCTTTATTCCTTCATCCATCATGATAACACCCAAAACTTGAAAACATCAACACACAAAACTCGACAGAAAACTTGTGAGATCCATTAGTAGGATAGGCGAACCATAAACATTAGATACTGTTATAAATGTATTCATATTTTATTATTGCATAAGGTGTTGTATTATAACTTCTCCATGGCTTATAACCCCCGATACAATCCATAGCATCATCAAAACAAGCAAACTATGCAAGAAAAAACAAAATATGTCTTAAACAGAATAGTCTGTAGTGATCAGAAAATACACCATACTTGTGTAACTCCAAAAATTCTGAAAATTTAGGAAAACCTGAGGAATTTTTATATAAATATTGTGAGAAATTTTAGATCAAACATAGGTCCAAGAAAATCATAGAAATTCTGCACTGGACGCAAAAGTTTCTGTTTTTCCATCGTATCAATTCTACTTTTAATTCAAGTCATCCCAAAGGATTTACTTGGCACAAACACTAATTTCAAGATAAAAACACAATAATTACAGTAGAAATAAACATGTTATATAACATAGACATAAATTAGAACAAGAAAATAAGATAACTATTGGGTTGCCTCCCAACAAGCACTATTGTTTTACGCCCCTAGGTAGGCATATTGCATATGATCAAGTGTTGTCCTTGGTATCATCCACTTTGGCTACCTTAGTAGGCCCCTTTTCAAACCGAGGTGGTTCTTTCCTTTTAACCGTAGGCTATGAAATTGTTTTAATAAGTTCCTCTAACTACTCAAGCTTTTTATTAGCGGTGGTAAGAAAAGAATTCATGCGATGAAGGCTAGGGCCTAAAGTTTTGATGGGTTCATTAACCTTTTGTATCGCGCTTATGTTTTTCTATAAATCCCTTAGTTTGTATAATATTTGAATGCCTTCATTATTAAAAGAATAGTTTGAGGTAATGGAGGAGTTCCTACCATTCCCTCTATTATTTCACGAGGAGCATTAGAGTCCATCTCAATAAAATTTCCTTTAGCAACAAAGTCCAAAAATTGCCTATAAGGCATCCCGAGTCCCACATAAAAGTTACAAAGAAGAATCTTCATATCATTTTATAGTAACATTATGACGAGACTCTATTATATGGTACCATGCATCTTTTAGATTCCCCCCTTGTCTTTGCTTAAGGTATTGTACTTCAAAATTCGGAGAAACATTAGAAGGTGTTCCACACATAGTGACGAAATAAGTAAACTAGCAAAGATAAATATTTTTGTATTTTTTTTTATAAAGCAAGAAAAATATAGAATTATAACAAGTGGATGATAATTTGTGCGAAGGTACTTGATAGTAAGTTGGGTTTTTCCTTGAAGAGGAGGGGATGATGCAGCATAGCATAGATAAGTATTTACCTTAGTGAGAACCAAGGTTACCAGACCAATAGGAGGATCACAATACTCCCATCTTTGTTGCCTACATACAAAAGAGCAAATAGTTGCACCCAACGCAGGCAAGAGGGTTGTCAATCCCCTTGAACTCGTTACTTGCAAGCAAATGAGTAGTTTGGATGATAATAGATAATTATAAATTGTTAAATAAATGAAAAGTAAATAATGTCAGCCATCTAATAATAGTGTTTGTAAATATATAAGTGAATGGACCCCGAGGCCATAGTTTTCCCTAGAGGCTTCTCTCTTAAATAAAGCATACAGTGGGTAAACAAATTATTGTTGGGCAATTGATAGAAAAGCGTATAGTTATGCAATTTATTCATGGCAATGATCATGTGTATATAGGCATCATGTCCATAAACAAGTAGACCGACTCCTGCCTGCATCTACTACTATTACTGCACTTCGAGAGTGTTTCTATGCTTGCCTCTCTAGGTATTAAGTTCATGCGAACAGAGTAATGCTTGGAGAACGATGGCATGATGTAGACAAAGTAAACTCAATTGATATGATTGAAACCCATCATTTTATCCTTAGTGGTAGTAATACAAATATGTGTCATGTCCCCTTCTGTTGCTGGTATTGAGCACCACAAGATTGAACCCACTACAATGCACCCCCTCACTAAAGATAAACCCATCTAGTTGGCCAAACTAAACCGATAGATCGGAGAGATTTACAAAGCTATGATGATCATGCAAATAAGAATCAAATAAGTATTCATAGATGACTCAAATCATTTCTCATAAATATTTTGAACATAATCCCACAATTCATCGGATCCCAACAAACACACCGCAAAAGAAGATTACACAGAATATATCACCGTGAAGATCACAGTGAACTTTGTATTAAAGATCAAAGAGAGAGAGAAGAAGCCATTTAGGTACTAGCAATGGACCCGTAGGTCTGTGGTGGACTACTCACGCATCACCGTCGGAGCAGAAAGGTTGATGTAGAGGCCCTCTCTGGTCGGTCCCCCTACGACAGGGCACCAGAACATGGCTCCAAATGGGCACACGGCGGAACAGAGACTTGCTACGGCGGAAAAGAGTTTCAAGAGGATCTCTAGGGTTTTGGAATATATTGGAATTTATAGGCTAGATAAGGGCATCGGGACAAGAGGGTGGCGACCACAAGCTAACAGGGGCAACCACAACCCCGGGTGTGCCCTAATGGCTTGTGGGGCCCTTCTGCAGCCCTCGGCCCCCTCTGGAAGCTTCCATGTATTCTTTTGATCCCAAAAAATCATGAAAAAGATTCGTCACAATTGGACTTCGTTTGGCACTGTAAACCTGAGAAGCAAAAAACATGTAGAAAACAACAACTCACAGTTGGCACTGTGTGAATAGGTTAGTGCTCAAAAATAATATGAATCAGCAAATAAATGCCAAAAAGCATCCTAGAGTGATAATATTATAGCATGAAACAATAAAAAATTATATATACATCGGAGACATATCAAGGATCGGTCGCCTTGGTCCTTGACCCAATAGTGGACGACTTCCACCTCACTAGAGTCCCCATGGACGGAGGCAGTAGCCTGCACCTGATCTACGCCGATATGATCAGGAAAATGGGCATCGATCCGTCAAGGATCAAGTGTAGGAACACCATTATCAATGGTGTCATACTTAGCGTGGAGGCACACTCCTCGCGATGTATTACCCTAGAGCTAGTCTTCGGCTCCCTCGAAAACTTTCGTGGTGAGGACCTGATATTCAATGTCGTTGTTTTCCGCAGTAGTTACCACACACTACTTGGGCGAGCTACCTTCGCCAAGTTTAATGAGATCCCGCACTATGCATATTTAGAACTCAAGATGTTGGGCCCAAAGGGGGTTATCACAATATATGGTAAAAAAACTCTCCCTCCACAGGGAGGAGCAGACCGCCGCTTTCACAACCGAGGTTCACGCATCCGAGGAGGTGTCCAAAGCCCTTGCTAGTTGAATGCAAAGGTCACTTCCAAACGCACCCTAGGTGTCTCTTAGGCTTCTCGCTCCTCACATAGCCACCCTAAATAGGGATGCGTGCTCCCTACCACCCCGCCTAGCCGAAGACTATGTACCAAGAATACATAACTTCACCCTCAAGAATCTATGGGAGGCCATAAAGGAATAAAGATCAAGCGCGTTTTTTGGCTTGACCGATCTAAGCGACTCAACCTTCTGGGGCACGTTCATACAGTAATTTGAAATTCCCACAGGAACGTACCCATGCTAGCATCAAGCTTTCCCCTTGTGGATACTAGGGCTTACCTCTTTAGAGGACCCATTGTTGGACCAAAGATGTGCTCCGCCAACACCAGTAATGCATTTAAACATACAGGCACCTTGCTTGCAACAAGGGAGGCTTGTTAACAACATGGAGGCACAGACTACAACAGAGCCCATTTGAGGACAATAGAACCTAACTACCAAAAGCCATGTGTGGAACTCCACCATATCTTAATGTATCTTTGTCTAACAAGCTCAGCTTGTACAGTTGGGCTTTATAAAATGATAGGATTGTCTCGTCTGGTCATTATACCATGTCTGTGTATTTATTTATTTTCCATATGAACTAGTGATAACTTTCGCGATACATCGGTTATCGACCAAGGACTGGGATTTAAAACCTCGCCTAAAACATCCTAGCACTCATTTGAAAAAGCGCTTGGTGCTTCGGATATTGCATTATATGAACCATGTTTTGGATCATGTCTTTTTTCAATAGTTGGGTTGCCCGGCTCATGTGCTTACCTCTTACGTTGCACTTTGTTTGGCTAAGTGTGTAAAGGGAGAACCTGTAATTGTACTTCCGACTCGACCAGTCAAGTACCTTAGTGAAGAAAGCTGAAAAGTGACCGTGATGATAAGTGTAAATTGGTCGGCCGCATTACATGAAGGGTTCTCATAAAAAATCAAAGTGTTCCGGGATTGAGCTAGGGCTCACCCGAACACTTCACAACTAGGGGCTAGTCAATCGCCCCCACACATAAAGATCCTATGACCAAGTAAAAGGTATAAAACCAAATTGTCTGATTGCCTTGCCTATAAAAAACATGACCACCTCCGCATACCAAGATGTTGGCTAAGTATCGTGTTGTTACCAAAACATTCTACACATTTTATGCCAAGGGGTAGAATCCGATGACTAGCAACTTTTAGTTTTAAATAAAAATGGTCACATAGGAGATTGCATTAACGTAAGAAATACGAGAAGACATGTGCATTGTAAAAGTAACATTTGTGTTTATTACAAAATACCACCTTAACATTTTGAGGTGTTCCCTACTCTAGGATGACATACTTGCTGCACCTAGATGTTATGGTCTTAGAAACTTCCATGACCCTTTCAAAGTAGTTGTTGGGAACTCGGCTCTTGCCCTATGGGGGACCGACAGGCACCTCTAGCATCATGATGCCTGGGTACCATGTACTCATGCAGGCATAAGCCAGGCGGGTGCCTTCAAGGCAGGCCAAGTCCTTCCATTGATCGACTCGAGGACCAGCTTCTTGAAGTTGTCTAACCAGCCCAAAGTAGCTACTCAGCAGGGTCTCGGCTTGCCGCAGCTTGACATAGACGTCTTCCATGGTAGGTTTTGTCATAGAATATAGCTCCATCAGTTGCTTCATATGGTCCCCAAGGAGCTAAGGATGCGATGGTGCCTGAAATTCGGCCCAAAATTGCTTCTGGGTGTCCTCCTTGTGGGGGGGCATAGAACCTACTAGCATTGGTTGTGCTCCTTGACATGTCTACGAAGGCGTCTGAAGGACTCCACAGTTGAGTCAGCTCAGCAAACCTACTACCACCAAATACACATCGCATTAAATACGACTTACTGGTGGACATTTGTTTAACCTGGTTAAGTTCATCGTGGTCTACTCTGGCCCGATTCCCAACCTCCTACAAGGCCGGGTCGAGCTTTTTGATCTTGACCATCTTCTCCTGAAGGGCGTCACATTCCACAATTAGACCCTTCAGGTCCTCCTCTACCTCAACCACCCGGGCTTGGTCCTTGCCCCAGGCGGTCTTCTCCTCGGCCAGCTCCGTGCTGGCCTTCTCATCAGTACCTCTCTACCCCTCATCCTACTTTTGAGCTGTGTTGAGCTCGAATCGTAGGACCTCAACTTCCAATACACTCATTGTAAAAGCATAAACAAACATATCAACACCATCTTAGTTCATAAGAGAAGGATACAAGCCTATAAAATAAAAGTATAAGACTTATGATAACCCCCAAGTATAGGGGTCGCTTGTAGACTTTTTCGATAAGTAAGAGTGATGATCCTAACGAGGAGCTAAAGGTAGAATTAATATTTCTCTCAAGTTCTATCGACAACCGATACAACTCTATGCGCAACAATGTTCACCATACCTAGTACAAGAAATAAACTACTTTTGCGGGATAAAACTAGAAGTACTTTGTAGGTGTAATAAGATAGATTTGCAAGACAATAAATAACACAAAAATAAAAGTTAGAGGCTATCTATATAAAATTACAATTAAGTTAATATAGCGAGTGTGGAAAAGTGGTGGTAGGATTTGCAATATTGTCCTAGGCAATTGATAACTAGATCGGTAATCATTATTGCAATTTTATATGAGGGAGAGGCATGAGCTAATATACTTTATGTACTCGGACCATATGCACTTATGATTGGAATGTTACCAAGCATCTGCAACTACTAAAGATCATTAAGGTAAAACCCAACCATTGCATTAAGTAACAAGTCCCATCTACTCCCATACGTAACAAACCCCTTACTCGGGTATAAACTTCTATCACTCTCGCTACCCACTATATAAGTGAATCATGAATGCACGCAACACCCTAAAACAGTAATCCCCCACGTGTGTGTGGCTCGGAAGACACCATAGGACAACACCAAAATAAAAACGCAACTCAAACCAATCAAGATCATCAATCAACCCATAGGACAAAATAAATCTACTCAAACATCATAGGATAGAGACACATCATTGGATAAAATTATGAAGCATAAAGCACCATATTAAAGTAGGGGGTACAACGGGTTGCGGGAGAGAGGACTTATGTAAGTAGATGAGGGAAGGTGATGGTGGTGTTGAGAAAGACGATAGAATTGTTGGTGTAGATCACTGATACGTCTCCAAAGTATCTATAATTTTTTATTGTTCCATGCTATTATATTATCATTGCAGGATACTTTTTGGGTGTTTATTTACCAATTAATATTATTTTTGAGCACTAACCAATTAACCCAGTGCCTAGTGCCAGTTGTTGTTTTCTGCAAGTTTTTGGCTTTTTAGGTTTACAATACCAAACAAAGTCCAATTGCAAGAAACTTTAATATGATTATTTGGGACCAAAAGAAGACATAGCAGCAAAGAAGGATACATGCCGGTCAATCAATGTGTCGGAAGCAGTAGCAAGCTACCATGGCTCGGTGGAAGCACAAAGAGGCAGTTTCCCACAAAGAGTACTACTAAAGGCACACGACTAGGTGTCGGATCCCATACATACCGTTGCACGTCACACGTACGCACGACATGCCCGATATGCATAGATACAACCATGGCATCACAACGTAACTATACAACAACTTTCATTTAAGGGGCTCAGACGAGCCTTGCATAACATGTTCTTACATATAGGGGTCACATGACCCGACACTCAAGTCACACAAACAAGTTCATACAAACCAAGCGGAAGCATAAGCTGTCTGAGTACAGACAAATGAAAGGGTAAAAAGGCACATGGCCTGACTATCTACAACCTGCCATAGGGCATAGGGTCGTAGCTGGGACATTAGCTATTCGACATCGTCGACATCTAGAAAGAACCCACCTGATGGGTCCTGGGTCTCATCTGCAACATTTATTAAGCAAACATGAGTACAAGCGTACTCAGCAAGTCTTTAAAGCAGACCTAGACTATCCATGCTCATGTATCAACAAGGGGAGTGGTGGAGTTTATGCAGCAATGTCAGCTTTGACTCATGGCTAACCTACACTACACAATTTTAACTCTTTGTTTAAATTTTAGATATTGCACACAAGTCCACTAACTCCATGACAATACACCACCATGGATTCACATCCCTCTCCTCGGAGAGTGCCATCAACGGTACTCACACTTGTCTTCATATTTTTATGAGTATCCATTTGATTATCTATGAACAACATAAGTTATCCAAGTAGTCCATATCCGAGGACGCGGCTATTCGAATAGTTTCATACCCTGCAGGGGTGTACCTCTTCACACACTCTCTCGCCACTTATCGTTGTGTGCTCATAAAACCATGCACCTCAGCAACCTTCAAGCAGAAGCCCAGCGAGGGAGTCGGCCACGACCGTCAATCACATAAGACCTCTAGTCCAGGCTATCGCCTATTTGAGACTGAACCCACACGGAAGTCCGGCCAAAGTTTCCACTAAGGCCCCAAACGATGTGCGCAGGGTTCCCAAGCTCACCATTCGGGCGACCCTTGGTACACCGTGCCACTGCCTACCGCGTCGTAACCCACCCCTAGGGTCAGCGCTACGCATGGCCTCCAGCATACTATAAACACCAGAAACTACTTGCAACTCCTGGACCAAGGACTAAGCGATTGATAAGTCGAGAGGGTCAATTAAGTATCCCAACATGTGGTAGTAACTAGTCTTGGATCACAAACATGGAACTCAGTTCCTAAGAACGGTCCCAATGAGACAACCCGCTATGTACTCCTACATAGCCTCTCATCGCTACCTTTACCAAATCGGGTTCATCATAAGCTTATCAAATCGGAACATCATGGTTTCACTCCAGTTCATCACCCAAATGAAAAAGACCTGACACAACTCTAAGCATAGCAGGCATGGTAAGCTAAGCACATCATGGAACAAGCATCTACCAGTTATGCTAGGTTGCAAGGTTTAGCTATTTACTGTGACAATGACAGGTCATGCAAAGGAATAGGTTCATCTACCGTGTATGACAGACAAGTGAACGTTTGTCCTAATGCAATAAACAAGAGCAGGAGCGAGAGAGTGGGATGTTATCGGAATGATCAAGGGGGGTTGCTTGCCTTGTTGGGTAGCGGGAAGGTTCTCTCCTTCGTTGGAATACTCGGGGGTATCCTCAGAAGTAGGGCCTAGCACAATGCAGATAAATAGCAATCAATACATGTAAGTGCAACAATATGATGCATGATCATGACATGGCAACATGTATGGATGAGCTAATGCAGCTATTGTCCAAGTTAATTTGAAGTGAGTTTGAATATAGGTTCAAAATCGTTTGTTATTTCAAATTCCATATTTTAACCTATTAGCAAATGTCAATGTTCTTCTACATAGGTTTCTCTAACATGCATGATAATAGCACCATTAGATTCATTGGATTTTTCTGATAATTTTTCATATATAAATTGTTTTCATCTGACTTACAGATTAATTTATATGAAATTTTGAAGTTTTAAACATTTTGTGGAATTATTTAAAAACTAGAAATTCCTTTTATTGCATCAGCCTGACGTCATCATGGCGTCAGCAGGTCAGCTGACCAGGCCAGGTCAAACCTGACGTGCGGGGCCCGCACGTTAGTGACACAGGCTTAATCCCCGCACTAACCAGGGTTTGACCCGCATTTGGGGCCCACTGGTCAGTGACTGGGGGGGCTAATTAACAGGGGGATTAGCGCCTGATGGTCGGCCGCATTGGTGCCCACCGGAGCGGGGCAAGCGGCGACCAAAAAACACGGCGGCGACTCGCCGGAGTTGCGCATCCGGCGGCCATTTGGCACACGAAGGGCACCAGAAGGTGGCCCGCGCACGCGCGCATCTAGCGAAGCAGCAAAGGGGGCTCAGGGTCGCCGGAGACAATGACCACGTCGAGCTTGGCGGCGGCGGCTCGGGCCGGACCGACTACTATGCTAGAGGGCACGAGGAAGCAGGGGAAGAGGAGGAGGAGCACCAGCGGCTCACCACGGTTCCAGCAGAGGCAACGGCGAGGTCGAGGGATGTTCCGACGGGGCGAATCGTCGAAGCCGAGCTCCGGTGGCCGGCGGGGAAGAAACGCCAATGGCGCTTCGTGGAGGGCTCCTGGCGTCTTCTAGCATCACGGAGAGGACGAGGGGGTCGCTGCGGGGCTACTGGTGAGCTCAGAAGGGCACGGGGGCGGCTAGAACTATGGCGACGCGGCGACGACGAGCTCGGTCATGGCGGAGTAGAGGAGGAAGGAGAGCGAGAGAGAGCGCGCGAGGGAGAGAGGGAGAGGATAAGGAGGCCACGGCAAGGAGGCCTCACACTGGCACTCTCCTAGCCCTCCAGGCCGGCAGCTAGGCAGGAAGGAGGTGGTCGGCATGTGCCCGCGCGGGGCAAACACACGCCCGTGTCCTCCTGGCGGGAGGACAGGGATGACTGGCCATGGGCCAGATGGGCTGGTTCCCCCCTGGGCCTCTGCTTTCTTTCTTTTTCTCTTCTGGTTTTCTATTTCTGACATTTGTTTTATTTTGTTTTTAGGTACAATTTCTTTGATAAAATATCCCAATTATTTTATAATATCAAGTTTGGATATTTTAAACTCCAATAAAAAGTTTCAGGATATTTTGAAATATAAAATAATGATAATGCTTTATTTGGCATTTTCAGAGGCTTTATCATTTATTTTCAAATTGCTATAGTTGTCCAAATATTTAAAATGGACCCTGTTATAATCATGTCCATATTTATCACATAGGGAACATTTTGTAAGGGAATTTTGGATTTGTTGAGTTTTCACAACTTTGAATTAATTTGATTCAAATATGAGCTTGGGGTTTCTTTTAGTCCCCATTTCATGTTGATGCAAAATTGTAACATAATGCACACACATGCTATCCTATGACATCTAGCTAGGGATGTGACAACTCACCCCCACTCAAAAGAATCTCGTCCCGAGATTTTAAAGTCATCGGGAAGAGCGCGGGGTACTCTAGTCAAAGACGATCTTCTCTTTCCCATGTGGCCTCCTTTTCAGAATGGTGTGACCACTAAACCTTGAGAAACTTGATGTTCCGACACCAAGTGGTATGCTCATCTTGATCAAGAATACGAACAGGGTATTCTCGATATGTAAGGTTATCTTGGAGATCAAGCGCTTCGTGGTCTACTTCAGGGACAGTGTCCGAGAAGCAACGCCTGAGTTGCGAGACGTGGAAGACATCATGAACCTTGGAAAGATGCGGCGGAAGTTCCAATTGGTAGGCAACCTCCCCTCGTTTAGAAAGAATGCAAAAAGGTCCAATGTAACGAGGGACCAACTTGCCCTTGATACCGAATCGATGGGTACCCTTCAGAGGCGTAACCCGACGGTAAGCCTTCTCGTCAACTTCATAGTCACAGCCTTATGATGGTGATCATATTGGCGCTTTTGACGAGATTGGGCTGTTTTCAACTTTTCACGAATAATGCGAACTTGCTCCTCTGCATCGTGAATCATATCCGGGCCAAAGAGTTGCCTCTCTCCGGTTTCTGACCAGTTAAGAGGTGTTCGACACCTTCGTCCATAGAGAACTTCAAAAGGGGATTTGCCCAAGCTTGATTGACAACTATTGTTATAAGCAAATTCGGCAAATGGAAGACATTTCTCCCGATTCATACCGAAGGATATAACACAAGCTCGGAGCATGTCTTCGAGAATTTGATTGACTCGCTCAACTTGACCACTTGATTGGGGGTCGAAAGCAGTGCTAAAGGATAGATGAGTCCCCATAGCGGTTTGGAAACTTTCCCAGAATCGGGAAGTAAAGATACATCCGCGGTCTGAGTTAATCTCCAAAGGAACACCATGAAGAGAAACTATTCGAGAAACATATAACTCCGCTAGCTGGCTAGCAGTTATACTCTCCCGAACAGGAAGAAAATGAGCCACTTTGGAAAGGCGGTCAATGACCACAAAGATAGCATTATTCCCTCTCTTGGTCCTGGGAAATCCGGTGATGAAATCCATACCGACCTTATCCCATTTCCATTCGGAAATAGCTAAAGGTTGAAGGGTGCCAGCAGGCCTTTGATGTTTTTCTTTCACGCGACGACAAACGTCGCAATTAGCAACAAACTGGGCAATTTCTCTGTTCATCCTAGTCCACCAGAACCTCTGGCGTAGGTCCTGATACATCTTGGTACTACCCGGATGAATTGTGAGAGGAGAATCATGAGCCTCCTTAAGGATCAGCTATCTTAAGCGTGTGCTCTTGGGAACCACCAACCGGTTCTGGAAGAACACAACACCCTCATCGTCCTTGGAGAAATCTTTAGCATTTCTGCTAGCAATATTCCCCTTAATCCGGGATATACCCTTATCATACTTCTGGACAACTACTATTTGATCCTTAAGATTAGGTTTCGCCACCAAGTTGGATAGGAATCCTTGAGGAACAATGTGAAGGTTTAACTTCCGAAATTCCTCATGGAGAAGTGGTTGACCTTGTTGTCACATCAGGTTGTTTTTATAAGACTTACGACTTAGTGCATCAGCCATGACATTGGCTTTTCCTCGGGTGTAAGTTATCCATAAGTCATAGTCTGTAATCAACTCAACCCACCATCTTTGCCTGAGATTCAAATCCGGTTGGGTGAAAATATATTTCAGACTTTGGTGATCAGTGTAAATTTCGCAACGATTACCCAGAAGGTAATGTCGCCAGGTTTTCAGTGCATGGACCACAGCTGCAAGCTCAATATCATGTGTTCAATAATTATCCTCATGTGGACGCAACCATCGGGATGCGTATGCAATCACATGATGATCCTGCATGAGAATGCAACCTAATCCTTGTCACGAGGCGTCGCAATAGATAACAAAGTCCTTAAAGAAGTCTAGTGGCACCAGAACGGGAGCAGAGGTCAGTCGTCTTTTCAACTCCTGAAAACTGTGCTCGCATTATGGAGTCCACTTGAACCTTTTATCTTTCTTGAGGAGTTCAGTCAGAGGTTTCGCAACCTTGGAGAAGTTCTCGACAAAGCGGCAATAATAGCTCACTAAGCCAAGGAAACTCCAAACTTGCTTAACCGATTCAGGTTGAGTCCAATCAAGGATGGCCTGAACTCTCTCGGGATTGATAGCAATATCTTTACCGGAGATCACGTGGCCTAGATAGGTCACTTCTGGCAACCAAAATTCACACTTGGAGAATTTGGCGTACAGACAATGTTCTCGAAGTTTCATCAATACCAGCCTTAGATGCTCGGCATGTTCCTGTTCGTTCTTCGAGTAGATGAGTATGTCGTCGAGGTAAACCACGACGAATTTATCCAAATACTCCATGAAGATCGAATTCATCAAGCGAGAGAAGGTGGCTGGGGCATTGGTTAAAGCGAAGGACATAACGCTGTACTCTTATTGGCCATAACGAGTAACAAAAGCCGTTTTTGGAATGTCCCCGTTCCTGATTCTGATTTGATGGTATCCCAACCTCAAATCCATTTTGGAAAAGACAAAGGATCCAGCGAGTTGATCATACAAATCATTGATCCTGGGGAGCAGATACTTGTTCTTTATGGTGACCAGATTCGCTGGCCGATAATCCACAACCATCCGATCCAATCCATCCTTCTTCTTGACGAAGAGAAAGGGACAAGCCCAAGGAGAAGAACTAGGACGGATGAAACCTTTCTTCAAAGCCTCATCGAGTTGGATCTTAAGTTCGACTAGTTCTAAGGGTGCCATCTTATATGGTCTTTTGGCTATTGGGACAGTCCCTGGAATGAGCTCTATCACAAACTCAACATCTCTAACAAGAGGAATTCCTGGCAGTTCTTCTGGAAAGACATCCGGAAAGTCACGGACTACTGGAATATCTTCTAGTTCTGGAAGAGGGCTAGCTTTGAGGGAATAGAGTTGGCGCTTGGCTGTTCGAGTAGAGACATTAACTATCTCACCCGATGGATGTGTAAGTTGAACATTCCTAGTATGAGTATCAATCTTAGCATAGTGGGCTTTCATCCAATCCATGCCTAAGATGATATTGATGTCCGAAGACTTGAGGGCTATCAAGGATGCTAGGAATACTAGCGTATCCACCAGAATCTCATTATCATGGCTCACTCTAGAAGTTTGCCACTTTGAACCAGGAGTCTGAACTACTAAAGGAGTAGGCATATCACAAAAATACATGTTATGCAACTGTGCATAACTTTCTGAGATGAAAGAATGAGATGCCCCAGTATCAAATAGAACAGTTGCTGGATGACTATTGACAAGGAGCGTACCTAGGATAACATTAGGATCCTCAAAGGCTTCCTCAGCAGAGACATAATTCACTCGTCCACGAGGAGGAGCTGGCTTCACATAGAAGGCTTTTCCCGGCTTCCCACATCCAACGGGCTTAGCATTGTTCTGAGGACACTCACGGGAGTAGTGTCCTGGTTCCCCACATTTGTAATAAACCACGATGGCACGGGGAGCAACATTGGCCGGCGGACCTCCAAATGGCCTGGTTGGAGGGTTGGGCTGAGCTGGGCGAGGCGCCTGGAAGGATGGCCTCGCGGTGTATCTTGGCGGCAGAGCTGCGTTGGGCACCCACACCCGGCATTTGTTGGAGCCCGAGCCAAATGCGGGGCTGAAGTCACGGTTGTGCTTTCTCGTGGCCTCATAGTCAGTCTGTCCAGACTCGACATTGATAGCCTTGTTGACGAGAGCCTGGAAGGTTGTGCACTCATGTAGGCGCAGATCTCGACGGAGCTCAGGATTGAGTCCCTTGCGGAACCTAGCCTGCTTCTTAGCATCGGTTGAAACTTCCTCCGGAGCATGGCAAGCAAGATTGCCGAACTCACGGTTATAGACCTCCATGGACAGTCTACCCTGGGTGAAAGTACAAAATTCCTCTCTCTTGCGATCCATCAGCCCTTCCGAGATGTGATGCGTACGGAATGTCGCGCTGAATTCTGCCCAAGTTGGTGCGGGGCCTGCGGGACGCATGGCTTCATAATTTTCCCACCACAGATTGGCGGGTCCTTCCAGAAAGTAGGTATCAAGGGTCACCTTGTTGGCCTCGGATACATTGGCAGCCCGGATCTTACGAAACATGCTGGTCAGCCAGTCATCCGCGTCAAGTGGGTCGACCGAATGATGATACTTAGGTGGGCACAGCTTGATGAAATCACCGAGTGACATGCCATCATTGTGATCATTGCGGGGAGCACGTGTTGTGTTCTGCTCTATTCGTTCCAACAACCTGTTGGTCTCTCTCTTGTTCCTTTCAGCTTCAAGCATCACTTCTGCCAAAGAAGGCGCATGTGGCAGGTCCTCTTGCCTTTGTTGTCTTCCCTTGCCCTGCTTGGGGGCAGGCACGGGGTTATTCCTAGTTGCCACCATCCTGGGAAACAAACCCACAGCTTAGCCATAGAGGACATCAACTCAAAGACATGAGACAAGGTATGTACTGGACAACATGGCATGCAGGGTAAACACCCAAACAACATGGTAATAACAACTGCCATATCAACACCATGATTCATACACACCATGACAAAGTTCAGTACAAGCCCAAACTGAATACAAACTACAGAGATGTGACACAACTCATTGGAGGCATTACAAGCTTCCTATACAATATTTATCTATACCTCCGGAACTCAACTCTCAACCTCGGTCATACCCCACAAGACACGCAAGACTGTGGCGATACGACTACTACCATACGAGTACTAACATCCACGTACTCAAGCATCACCATAGAATGCCTCATATAGGTTACCCTCGTGACCCGGGAGCTGAACCTGAGGATTTGGAAACACTCTAGCCTGTGATCCCTGGAAACCGTAAGGACACGGATGTGGCCTTGGTCCCCTTGTTGGCGGCAACAGCGGTCCTCAAAGAGGGGTGATGCCTCCAACATCGGGCCAGTCTACGTGTGCTGGCAGATGAGTCCGCGATGGGGTCAGCATCTCCAAATCTCCATAGCCTGTCTGCATGACAGGTGCCAACTGTGTCAGGGCTGTCCAAAGACGTGCATGGGTGGCATAAAGCTCCATGCTAAGGGCACGAGCATCACAATCTCTATTCTCCAACATCTGAGCGGTTACCTACAGCCTGGGATCCTCATGGGAATGATCACAGTAGGCTGCGCTAAGATAACCATCCTCTCCTCCCATGGAAGCAGGAACATAACATAACTCTATGTTCTGAAGCAGACATGGTGAAACCTCATGATAGTCAGCATGGTGTAGGCGGCCTCCTGAACTGCCATATCTATGGTGACACCTAATCCGTAAGTCCAGTGAAGCGGCTCTGCAGCTCCAGGATATGAAGGATATATCTTAACAGTACACAGATACTGACTGTGGTTGAAATCTCGATGATTTTCCTCCACTGTGTACTCTGGGTACCAACAGTAGCCAACCTCCATCATAACTCTAACCAACATGGCTGTGTGACCCGGTACATCGGTGCACCTGGTCAGACGGACCACTTGACGGGAAGGACGAGGGGGCATCTGAAACAGAGAATGATGCAAAGTCATTAGAGACTCTAGAGAAAATTGGACAGCATAACGGTTGTAATTGCTCAAAAAGGATTTTGAGACAACTGCAAAAGATTGGAAAAGCATAACCACTCGACTTTCTAGACTCAAATCTCTTCTCCATCTGCTTGTCACACCAACAATACTCTTGTACCGACATTCACTTGCAAACAAGCTAGCTAGTGGTCCATGGTTAGTAACTCGTCATCCTAAGCAATAGATGAGAAGCCTAGTTCTTATCCCCATAGAAAAGATGAGAAAGACTCAGCATAGAATAACTTGGAAAGAGGAGTAAAAAGAGCCTTACGTTTCCTTTCCACAATCAATTCCCCTACTTTTCTATAGTGTTTCTAGACTCAACTTTGACCGGTTTGGCTTGGTAGTCCTACAGTTAGTCAGGCTCTGATACCAACGCTGTCGGGACCCCGATCCTAAGTCATATGAATCCAGACTGTAACATATCACCTCACTTTGCGGCCTCACGCACGGTAAGCTCCACGGCTGCAGCCTTACCTTAGCCGGGACCGTTTGCGTCTTTTGTCTCACGTATGTGAACATGTCGCTGGCAATCAAACGACAGAGAACCCGGGCCGACATGACTAGTCATAGGACCCAAGTTGCACATCCGTACGGAAACAGGCATACGTAACCTAGCAATGCAGGTCTCGGCCTCAAGCGTATGTAGACGAGTCATAGCAAGCTACAAGGACTCCATTACGCCGTGAGACATAAATGCCATCACTGCATGTAGACGAGTCGTAGCAGGATACAGGGACTCCATTACACTGCGAGACATTTCCTCAAAGGGACAGACATAGCAGCAAAGAAGGATACATGCCGGTCAATCAATGTGTCCGGAGCAGTAGCAAGCTACCATGGCTCGGTGGAAGCACAAAGAGGCAGTTTCCCACAAAGAGTACTACTAAAGGCACACGACTAGGTGTCGGATCCCATACATACCATTGCACGTCACATGTACGCATGACATGCCCGATATGCATAGATACAACCATGGCATCACAACGTAACTATACAACAACTTTCATTTAAGGGGCTCAGACGAGCCTTGCATAACATGTTCTTACATATAGGGGTCACATGACCCGACACTCAAGTCACACAAACAAGTTCATACAAACCAAGCGGAAGCATAAGCTGTCTGAGTACAGACAGATGAAAGGGTAAAAAGGCACATGGCCTGACTATCTACAACCTGCCATAGGGCATAGGGTCGTAGCTGGGACATTAGCTATTCGACATCGTCGACATCTAGAAAGAACCCACCTGATGGGTCCTGGGTCTCATCTGCAACATTTATTAAGCAAACATGAGTACAAGCGTACTCAGCAAGTCTTTAAAGCAGACCTAGACTATCCATGCTCATGTATCAACAAGGGGAGTGGTCGAGTTTATGCAGCAATGTCAGCTTTGACTCATGGCTAACCTACACTACACAATTTTAACTCTTTGTTTAAATTTTAGATATTGCACACAAGTTCACTAACTCCATGACAATACACCACCATGGATTCACTTCCCTCTTCTGGGAGAGTGCCATCCACGGTACTCACACTTGTCTTGATATTTTTATGAGTATCCATTTGATTATATATGAACAACATAAGTTATCCAAGTAGTCCATATCCAAGGACGCGGCTATTCGAATAGTTTCATACCCTGCTGGGGTGTACCTCTTCACACACGCTCTTGCCACTTATCGCCGTGTGCTCATAAAACCATGCACCTCTTCCTACATAGCCTCTCATCGCTACCTTTACCAAATCGGGTTCATCGTAAGCTTATCACATCGGAACATCATGGTTTCACTCCAGTTCATCACCCAGATGAAACAGACCTGGCACAACTCTAAGCATAGCAAGCATAGCAGGCATGGTAAGCTAAGCACATCATGGCACAAGCATCTACCAATTATGCTAGGTTGCAAGGTTTAGCTATTTACTGTGACAATGACAGGTCAGGCAAAGGAATAGGTTCATCTACCGTGTATGACAGACAAGTGAACGTTTGTCCTAATGCAATAAACAAGAGCAGGAGCGAGAGAGTGGGATGTTATCAGAATGATCAAGGGGGGTTGCTTGCCTTGCTGGGTAGCGGGAAGGTTCTCTCCTTCGTTGGAATACTCGGGGGTATCCTCAGAAGGAGTACCTACGCAATGCAGATAAGTAGCAATCAATACACGCAAGTGCAACAATATGATGCATGATCATGACATGGCAGCATGTATGTGTTGGAAATATGCCCTAGAGGAAATAAATAAAGTGTTTATTATTATATTTCCTTGTTCATGATAATCGTTTATTATCCATGCTATAATTGTATTGATTGGAAACACATTACATGTGTGGGTAAATAGACAACACTTTGTCCCTAGTATGCCTCTAGTGAACTAGCTCGTTGATCAAAGATGGTCAAGGTTTCCTAGCCACTGACATGTGATGTCATTTGATAACGGTATCACATCATTAGGAGAATGATGTGATGGACAAGACCCACTACAAACGTAGCATATGATCGTGTCAGTTTATTGCTACTGTTTTCCGCATGTCAAGTATATGTTCCTATGACCATGAGATCATGCAACTCACGAACACATCGGAGGAGTGCCTTGTGTGTATCAAACGTCACAACGTAACTGGGTGACTATAAAGGTGCTCTACAGGTATCTCCGAGGGTGTCTGTTGAGTTGACATGGATCAAGACTGGGATTTGTTACTCCGTGTGACAGAGAGGTATCTCAGGGCCCACTCAGTAATACAACATCACAATGAGCCTTGAAAGCAATGTGTCTAAGTGTTAGTCACGGGATCTTGTATTACAGAACGAGTAAAGATACTTGCTAGTAACAAGGTTGAACTAGGTATGAAGATATCGACGATCGAATCTCGGGCGAGTAACATACCGAAGAACAAAAGGGAACATCATATGGGATTATCTGAATCCTTGACATAGAGGTTCGACCAATAAAGATCTTTGTAGAATATGTAGGAACCTATATGGGCATCCAGGTCCCGCTATTGGTTATTGGTCGTAGAGGTGTCTCGGTCATGTCTACATAGTTCTCGAACCCGCAGGGTCTGCACACTTAAGGTTCGGTGACGTTTCGGTAGTATAGAGTTATGTATGATGGTGACCGAAGGTTGTTCGGAGTCCCGGATGAGATCCCGGACGTCACGAGGATCTCCGGAATGGTCCGGAGGTAAAGATTTATATATAGGAAGTCCTGTTTTGGTCGCTGGAAAAGTTTCGGGCTCATCGGTAGTGTACCGGGAGTGCCGGTAGTGTACCGGGAGGCCTCCGGGAGGGGTATTTCGACCCAAGAGGCTTCATGGGCTGTGGGAGAGTGAATATCAGCCCTTAGTGGGCTGGTGGAAACTCCCACACAAGGCCCATGTGGCTGGAGAAGAAAACCCAATAGGAGAAGGTGGAAAAAGGCAAAAAAAGGAGCAATCCTAGTCCTACTAGGATTGGAGCAGGAGGAGTCCTCTCCTAGTTGGTTCGGCCAAATCCAAGGAGCCCTGGCCCTTGCGCCAAGGCTCTCCTCCTCTCCTCCTATATATACTGCTGGGTTTTAGGGTTTTGCACTAGTTTTTTCAGCCACGTGCTACCCGTTTCTCCAGTGCATAGTTTCTCCTCTAGATTGGATTTCTGAAGTGCTTAGGCGAAGCCTTGCCGGAATTGCTCCACCACCATCCCCGGAGCGCCTTCACGCTGCCAGAGAACTCTTCTACCTCTCCGCTCCCTCTTGCTGGATCAAGATGGCAGAGATCGTCATCAAGTTGTACGTGTGCTGAACGCGGAGGTGCCGTCCGTTCGGCGCTAGATCGGAAGGATCATGATCAAGCTCGTGGGACGGATCGTGATCAAGTTCATGGGACGGATAGTGATAAAGTTCGTGGGATGGATCGTGATTAGATCGCGGGACGGATCGTGATTGGATCGCGGGACGCTCGGCGATTTGGATCGCGAAGACGTTCGACTACACCAACCGCGTTTCTTAATGCTTCCCGCTTAGCGATCTACAATGGTATGTAGATCCACTCTCCCTCTTGTAGATGCTCATCACCATGGATAGATCTTCGTGTGTGTAGGAAATTTTTTGTTTCCTATGGAACGTTCCCCAATAGTATGGATGAGCTAATGCAGCTATTGTCAAAGTTGATTTGAAGTGGGTTTGAATATAGGTTCAAAATCGTTCTTCATTTCAGATTCTATATTTTAACCTATTAGCAAATGTCAGTGTTCTTCTACATAGGTTGCTCTAACATGCATGATAATAGCACCAGTAGATTCATTGGATTTTTCTGATAAATTTTCATATATAAATTATTTTCATCTGAGTTACAGATTAATTTATATGAAGTTTTGAAGCTTTAATTTTTTTTGGAATTATTTAAAAACTAGAAATTCCTTATATTGCATGAGCCTGACATCATCATGGCGTCAGCAGGTCAGCTGACCAGGCCAGGTCAAACCTAACGTGCGGGGCCCGCACGTCAGTGACACAGGATTAATCCCCGCGCTGACCAGGGTTTGACCCGCATCTGGGGCCCACTAGTCAGTGACTGGGGGGTTAGTTAACAGGGGGATTAGCCCCTAATGGTCGGCCACGTCGGCGCCCATCGGAGCAGGGCCGGCAGCCACCAAAAACACGGCGGCGACTCGCCGGAGTTGCGCATCCGGCGGCCATTTGGCACACGGAGGGCACCAGAAGGTGGCCCGCGCACGCGCGCATCTAGCGAAGCAACAAAGGGGGCTCGGGGTCACCGGAGATGACGACCACGTCAAGCTTGGCAGCGGCGGCGGCTCGGGCAGGACCGACTACTGTGCTAGAGGGCATGGGGAAGCAGGGGAAGAGGAGGAGGGGCACCAGCGGCTCACCGCGGTTCCAACACAGGCGACGGCGAGGTCGGGGGAGGTCCGGACTGGGCGAATCGTCAAAGCGAAGATCCGGTGGCCGGCGGGGAAGAAATGGCGGTGGCGCGTCGTGGAGGGCTCCCGGCGTCTTCTAGCGTCATGGAGAGGACAAGGGGGTCGCTACGGGGCTCCTGGTGGGCTCAGAAGGGTGCGGGGGTGGCTAGAACTACGGCGCCGCGGCGGCGACGAGCTCAGCCATGGCAGAGCAGAGGAGGAAAGAGAGCAAGAGAGAGAGAGAGCGCGCAAGGGAGAGAGGGAGAGGAGAAGGAGGCCATGGCAAAGAGGCCTCACGCTGGCGCTCTCCCAGCCCTCCAGGCCGGTAGCCAGGCAGGGAGGAGTTGGTTGGCGTGTGCCCGCGTGCAGCAAACGCACGCCCCTGTCCTCTTGGCGAGAGGACAGGGATGACTGGCCATGGGCCAGATGGGCCGGTTCCCCCCTAGGCCTCTACTTTTTTTCCCTTCTGGTTTTCTATTTCTGACATTTGTTTTATTTTATTTTCAGGTACAATTGCTTTGATAAAATATCCCAATTGTTTTATAATATCAAGTTTGGATATTTCAAACTCCAGTAAAAAGTTTCAGGATATTTTGAAATATAAAATAATGATAATGCTTTATTTGGCATTTTCACAGGCTTTCTCATTTATTTTTAAATTTCTATAGTTGTCCAAATATTTAAAATGGCCCCTGTTATAATCATGTCCATATTTATCACACATAGGGAACATTTTGTAAGGGCATTTTGGATTTGTTGAGTTTTCACAACTTTGAATTAATTTGTTTCAAATATGAGCTTGGGGTTTCTTTTAGTCCCCATTTCATGTTGATGCAAAATTGTAACATGATGCACACACATGCTATCCTATGACATCTAGCTAGGGATGTGATCCCCGGGGGCATAGGTTTCACTAGAGGCTTCTCTCTTGAAGGAAAATAACATGGTAGGTGAACAAATTACTGTCGAGCAATTGATAGAAAAATGCATAGTTATGACAATATACAAGGCAATGATTATACATATAGGCATCACGTCCGTGTCAAGTAGACCGAAACGATTATGCATCTACTACTATTACTCCACACATCGACTGACTCCTGCCTACATCTAGAGTATTAAGTTCATGAAGAACAAAGTAACACTTTAAGTAAGATGAAATGATGTAGAGGGATAAACTCAAGCAATATGATGAAACCCCCATCTTCTTACCCTTGATGGCAACAATACAGTATGTGTCTCGCTACCCCTACTTTGTCATTGGTGAGTGATACGTCTCCATCGTATCTATAATTTTTGATTGTTTCATGCCAATATTCTATAACTTTCATATACTTTTGGCAATTTTTTTACTATTTTTGGGACTAACATATTGATCCAATGCCTAGTGCCAGTTCATGTTTGTTGCATGTTTTTTGTTTCACAAAATATCCATACCAAATGAAGTCCAAACGCTATACAAACTTACGAATATTTTTTGGAATATATGTGATTTTTGGGAAAAAGAATCAACGCGAGATGATGCCCGAGGAGGTGGCAAGCCTGCTTGGCATGGCCCACCCCCTGGTCATGCCTGGAAGGCTTGTGGACGCCGCTTAGGTCGATTGGAGCTGTCCTATGGCCACAAGAAAGCTAATTTTTGGATAAAGATCCCCTCAAAATTTCAGCCCAGTCAGAGTTACGGATCTCCGGATATTTTAAAAACGGTGAAAGGCTAGGATCTGGGAGCACAGAAACAAAAAGAAACAAAGAGAGAGATCCAATCTTGGAGGGGCTCCCACCCCTCCGCCTCCATGGAGGCCATGGACCAAAGGGGAAACCCTCCTCCCATCCAGGGGGGTCAAGGAATAAGAAGGAGGGGGTCTCTCCCCCTCTCTCCTGGTGGCACCGGCACGCCGCCGGGGCCATCATCGTGACGCCGATCTACTCCAACAACTCCATCATCTTCACCAACACCTCCATCACCTTCCCCATCTATCTACTGCGGTCCACTCTCCCGCAACCCACTGTACCCTCTACTTTAATGTGGTGCTTTATGCTTCATATTATTATCGATTGATGTGTTGCCATCCTATGATGTCTGAGTAGATTTTTGTTGTCCTATGGGTTGATTGATGATCATGACTGGTTTGAGTTGCATGTTTTATTATTGGTGTTGTCCTATGGTGCTCTCCATGTCGCGCAAGCATGAGGGATCCTCGATGTAGGGTGTAGCAACGTGTTCATGATTTGCCTATGGTGGGTTGCGTGAGTGACAGAAGCATAAACCCGAGTAGGTGGGTTGTTGCATATGGGAGTAAACAGGACTTGCTACCTTATAATGCTATGGTTGGGTTTTACCTTAATAATATTTCGTAGTCGTGGATGCTTGCTAGAGTTCCAATCATAAGTGCATATGATCCAAGTAGACAAAGTATGTTAGCTTATGCCTCTACCTCATATAAAATTGCAATAATGATGACCGGTCTAGTTATCCATTGCCTAGGGACTTGTTCTAGGTAAAGCGAACGTTAAGCGTACATAGAGTTGTATCAGTGGTCGATAGAACTTGAGGGAATATTTGTTCTACCTTTAGCTCCTCATTGGGTTCGACACTCTTACTTATGTAGAAAGGCTACAATTGATCCCCTATACTTGTGGGTTATCAAGACCTTTTTCTGAGGAACCTCTTGAAACCCTTGATGCTCGTTATGTGAAAGATATTATGCACTACTTTACTAATCTTGAGAAAAACCCATTCGATTTTATAATGGGATACACGTTTGATCAACATGAATACTTTAGGGATTATTGCTTGACTCAAAAAGGGAAACTGTTATGGGATCAAATTCATATGTTGAATTGGTATGCCTTGAATCTATGCTTGAGATATGATATTACATGTTGCTCTAGGATGAAGGCTAAACACCTTACCTTTTCATGTAAATTTAATGATAATGAAACCTTGGCTTCTTATGATAATGGTATATATGATTACTATTATGTGGAGAAATAGAAGAGTTTGTTGCTTTTAAGGGTGCTTATGAAATTGAAGCTTTTTGAAAAGTATGAAGATTATGATGATGTTGTTTACCGACCCCAAAATTTGTCTATTCTTCGTTATTTCTATGAGAATTATAAATATAATGCCGGTATTAATGCTTTTATTGAGCAAGGCTCCGCTATCCAAGAAGAGACTAATATTTGCAGGAACCTATGGAAGAACAAATTGATGACAATGTGATCTCATTGGATGAAAAAGATGATGAGGAGAGCGAAGAACAAAAGGAGGAAGAGAGGATTAGCTACCCATGCCCACCTTCTAAGGAGAGTAACTCACCAACTCATACATTGTTTAATTTCCCTTCGTTCTTACCAAAGATGAATGCTATGTTGATTGCTATGATCCCTTGGATTCTTTTGAAATATCCCTTTTTGATGAACTTGATGCTAGCTATTCTTGTGGCCATGATGCCAATATGAATTATACTTATGGAGATGAACTTGCTATAGTTCCTTATGTTAAGCATGAAATTGTTGCTATTGCACCCACACATGATAGTCCTATTATCTTTTTGAATTCTCCCAACTACACTATATCGGAGAAGTTTGCACTTATTAAGGATTATATTGATGGGTTGCGTTCTACTATTGGACATGATAATTTTGATAAATATAATATGCATGTCCTTGCCTCTCATACTTGCAATTATTATGAGAGAGGAACTACATCTCTGCCTCTCTATGTTTCCAATATGATAAAATTGCATGAAACTGTTTATACTATGCATTGGCCTTTATTTTGTGTGCATGAATTGTTCTTTTATGACATGCCGATGCATAGGAAAAGAGTTAGACTTTGTTGTTGCATGATTTATATCACTTTGTGCTCAGTATTAAATTACAAATCATTGTTAATTAAAATTGTCTCTAATATACCTTGGGATCCGGGTGGATCCACTACTTGAGCACTTTATGCCTAGCTTAATGGCTTTAAAGAAAGAGTTGTCACGGAGACAACCCGGAAGTTTTAGAGAGTCATTTTATCTATTGTGTGCTTTCAAAATAGTTCAAAAACAAAAAAAAATAAGGAGGGGAACCTAAAAAATTCAAAAAGAAAAGTGAAAGTGACAAAGACGAGCAACGTTGAAGTGGGAGCTAGCCTTGAACTTTGTTCATGCCCATGGACACTTCGTGAATCTTGATTACAAAACCTTTTCAACAAAAATAATTACCCCTTGTATAAATCCATTGTATTATAAAAATAATGTGCCAAGATTTGCCTTTAGGATGACTAGATTGCTTGTTTGGTGTGTGTAGTGCAAAAACAGAAACTTTGGCTGTAGTGAGTGAATTTACATTTTTACTGGAATGTCAAAAGCTTATGAAATTTTTACACAGGAACTGCTATGCAATTATTTTATTTTTTTTCGAATTTTTCAGAATTTTGAGATTTACAGAAGTATTGTGAATGTTCATATTACTACAAACTGTCCGGTTTTTGACATATTCTGTTTTTGATGCATTGTTTTGCTCGTTTTGATGAAACTATCGATTGTATCAGTGGTATAAGCCATGGAAAAATTATATTACCGTAGCTACAATGAAAAAACAAAAGCTGAATTGGTTGGCAATAGTACTTAAAGTGGTGATTTGTTTTATCATACTAACGTATCTCACGAGGGTCTTGCTAAGTTTTGTGTGATTGAAGTTTTCAAGTTTTGGGAGAGATCACGATGGATGAAGGAATAAGGAGTGTAAAGAGACTAAGCTTGGGGATGCCCAAGGCTCCCCAAGGTAATATTGAAGGACTCCCAAGAAACTAAGCTTGTGGATACCCCGGAAGGCATCCCCTCCTTCTTCTAACAACCATCGGTAATTTTACTTGCAGCTATATTTTTATTCGTCACATGATATGCGTAAATCTTGGAGCGGCATGTGATTTTTATTTTTATTTTAATAATGCACCATGCTGGTATGAGAAAGTCCTGGTTGATTTATGGAAGGCTATTTGTACCTCACTTATATCTTTTGAGTATGGCTTTATAGAATGCTTCATGTGCTTCACTTATATCATTTGAAGTTTGGATTGTCTGTTTCTCTACACATAGAAAACCGCCATTTGTAGAATGATCTTTTGATTCACTTATATTTGTTAGAGCATGGGCATATATTTTGTAGAAATAATTAAACTCTCATGCTTCACTTATATCTATTTAGAGAGTTAACAGGAGTTGGTCATTCACATGGTTAGTCATAAAATCCTACATAAAACTTGTAGATCACTGAATATGATGTGTTTGATTCCTTGAAATAGTTTTGCGATATAAATATGGTGATATTATAGTCATGCTAGTGAGTAATTGTGGATTGGTAGAAATACTTGTGTAAAGGTTTGTGATTCCCATAGCATGCACGTATGGTGAACCGTTATGTAAGGAAGTCAGAGCATGATTTGTTTATTGATTGTCAACCTTTGTGTGAGGGTCGGGACCGTGTGATGGTTTACTCCTACCAAACTCTCCCCTAGGAGCATGCATCTAATACTTTGCTTTGATGACTAATAGACTTTTGCAATAAGTATGTGAGTTCTTTATGACTAATTTGAGTCCATGGATTATACACGCTCTCACCCTTCCACCTTTGCTAGCCTCCCTAGTACCGCGCAACTTTCGTCGGTGCATTAAACCCACCATATATCCTTCCTCAAAACAGCCACCATACCTACCTATTATGAATTTCCATAGCCATTCTGAGATATATTGCCATGCAACTTCCACCGTTCCGTTTATTATGGCATGCACCATCATTTTCATATTGCTTTGCATGATTGTAAAATAGCTAGCATGATGTTTTCACGGCTTGTCTGTTTTTTGATGTCATTTGCCATGCTAGATCATTGCATATCCCGGTACACCCCTGGAGTCATTCATATAGAGTCATATTCTGTTCTGGTATCGAGTTGTAATTCTTCAGTTGTAAGTAAATAAAAGTGCGATGATCATCACTATAAGAGCATTGTCCCATGTGAGGAAAGGATGATGGAAGCTATGATTCCCTTACAAGTTGGGATGAGACTACGGACTTCATGAAAAATAAAAGAGGCTAACGAAGCCCAAATAAAAAAGAGAGGCCTTAGATGCCCACCAAAAATAAAAAAATAGAAAAGAGAGAATGGACAATGCTACTATCCTTTTTCCACACTTGTGCTTCAAAGTAGCACCATGATCTTCATCGTAGAGAATCTCCTATTTTGTCACTTTCATATACTAGTGGGAATTTTTCATTATATAACTTGGATTGTATATTCCAATGATGGGCTTCCTGAAATTGCCCTATGTCTTCATGAGCAAGGAAGTTGGATGCACACCCACTTAGTTTCTTTTTGAGATTTCATACACTTATAGCTCTAGCGCATCCGTTTCATGGCAATCCCTACTCACTCACATTAATATCTATTAATGGGCATCTCCATAGCATGTTGATACGCCTAGTTGATGTGAGACTATCTTCTCCTTTTTCTTCACAACCTCCACCATATTCTATTCCACCTATAGCGCTGTATCCATGGCTCATGCTCATGTATTGCATGAGAGTTGAAAAAGTTTGAGAACATAAAAGGTGTAAAACAATTGCTTGACTTGTCATCAGGGTTGTGCATGATATAAATACTTTGTGTGGGGAAGATGGAGCATAGCCAGACTATATGATATTGTAGGGATAACTTTCTTTTGCCATTACATTTTGAAGAGATACAATTGCTTTATTAGTATGCTTGAAGTATTATTGTCTTAATGTCAAATGATAGACTATTGCTTTGAATCACTCGTGTCTTAATATTCATGCCATGATTAGATTATATGAACAAGATTATGCTAGGTAGCATTCCACATCAAAAATTATCTTTTTTATCATTTACCTACTCGAGGACGAGCAGGAATTAAGCTTGGGGTGCTGATACGTCTCCGGCATATCTATAATTTTTTATTGTTTCATGCCAATATTCTACAACTTTCATATACTTTTGGCAACTTTCTATACAATTTTTGGGACTAACATAATGATCCAGTGCCCAGTGTCAGTTCCTGTTTGTTGCATGTTTTTTGTTTAGTAGAATATCCATACCAAACGAAGTCCAAACGCGATTAAAACTTAAGGAGATTTTTTTGGAATATATGTGATTTTCTAGAAAAATAATCAATGCGAGACGATGCCCGAGGAGGTGGCAAGCCTGCTAGGTGCGGCCCACCCCATTGCCACGCCTGGAAGCTTGTGGCCACCCCTTAGGTCGGTTGGAGCTGTCATTTGGCCGCGAGAAAGCTAATTTTTGGATAAAGACCCCCCCAAAATTTCAGCCCGATCAGAGTTACGGATATCCGGGTATTTAAGAAACGGTGAAAGACCAGAATCTGGGAGTGCGGAAACAGAAGAAACAAAGAGAGAGTTCCAACCTCGAAGGAGCTCTCGTCCCTCCGCCGCCATGGAGGCCATGGACCAGAGGGTAAAACCTCCTCCCATCTATGGGGGGGGGTCAAGGTATACTCTCCCCCTCTCTCCCGGTGGCACCGGAACACCGTCGATGCCATCATCGTGACGGCGATCTACTCCAACAACTCTGTCATCTCACCAACAACTCCATCACCTTCCCCCATCTATCTATAGTGGTCCACTCCCCCACAACCCGCTATACCCTCTACTTGAACATGGTGCTTTATGCTTCATATTATTATCCAATGATGTGTTGCCATCCTATGATGTGTGAGTAGATTTTTGTTGTCCTATGGGTTGATTGATGATCATGACTGGTTTGAGTTGCATGTTTTATTATTGGTGATGTCCTATGGTGCTATCCATGTTGCACAAGCGTGAGGGATCCTCGTTGTAGGGTGTAGCAATGTGTTCATGATTTGCCTATGGCGGGTTGCATGAGTGACAGAAGCATAAACCCGAGTAGGTGGGTTGTTGCATATGGGAGTAAAGAGGAATTGATACCTTATAATTCTATGGTTGGGTTTTACCTTAATGATCTTTAGTAGTTGCGGATGCTTGCTAGAGTTCCAATCATAAGTGTATATGATCCAAGTAGAGACATTATGTTAGCTTATGCCTCTCCCTCATATAATATTGCAATAATGATGACCGGTCTAGTTATCGATTGCCTAGGGACAATTCCACAACTCCTACCACCACATTTCCACACTTGTTAAACTAACTTAGTTGTTTCTTTATCTAAGCAGCCCCAAGATTTTATTTACATGCTCTTTATTATATTGCAAACATATCCTGTCACACCTACAAAGTACTTCGAGTTTCATACTTGTTCTAGGTAAAGCGAATGTTAAGTGTGCATAGAGTTGTATTGGTGGTCGATAGAACTTGAGGGAATATTTGTTCTACCTTTAGCTACTCGTTGGGTTCGATACTCTTACTTATCGAGAAATGCTACAATTGATCCCATATACTTGTGGGTTATCAGTGAGGATACCGCAAGATTGAACCCAAAACTAAGCACTTCTCCCATTGCAATTACCAATCTAGTTGGCCAAACCAAACCAATAACTCGAAGAGACTTGCAAAGATATGAAATCATGCATATAAGAATTCAGACAAGAACCAAATAATATTCATAGATAAGTTGATCATAAACCCACAATTCATCGGATCTCGACAAACACACCGCAAAAGAGTATTACTTCAGATAGATCCCCATGAAGATCATGGAGAACATGGTATTCAAGCACAAAGAGAGAGAAGAAGCCATCTAGCTACAAGCTATGGACCCGTAGGTCTGTGGTGGACTACTCACGCATCATCGGAGGGGCAATGGAGTTGATGTAGATGCCCTACGTGATCGAATCCCCCTACCGCACATTAACGGAAAAGGCTCCAAGATTGGATCTCTCGGGAATGGAGGCTTCCGGTGGCGGAAAAGTATTATCGTTGCTCTTTTTGGTGTGACAGGAATATTTGGGAATTTATAGGCCAAAGATTAGGGTTAGAGGACCTGTTGGGGGGCCCCAAGCCAGGGTCGCCCCCTGGTCGCACCAGGGTGACTTGTGACCTCCTAGCAGGTCTCCAGCCTTCCTCTCGAAGTCTGGTAGATGTCTTCTGGTCCAAGAAAAATCACCATGAAGATTTTATTCCGTTTGGACTCTATTTAATATTCCTTATCTAAAATACTCAAAAACAAGGGAAAAAACAGAAACTGGCACTAGGCTCTAGGTTAATAGGTCAGTCCCAAAAATAACAAAAATAGCATATTAATGCATATAAAACATCCAAGATAGATAATATAATAGCATGGAACGATTAGAAATTATAGATATGTTGGAGACATATCAGCATCCCTAAGCTTAATTCCTGCTCGTCCTCGAGTAGGTAAATGATAAAAACAGAATTTTGGATGTGGAATGCTACCTAACATATTTATCCATGTAATATTCTTTATTGTGGCATGAAGGTTCAGATCCATAAGACTCAAAAAAATCTTAATGTTGACATAAAAACAATAATATTTCAAGCATACTAACAAAGCAATTGTGTCTCTTCAAAATATAATAGCAAAAGAAATTTATCCCTACAAAATCATATAGTCTGGCTATGCTCCATCTTCCCTACACAAAGTATTTATATCATGCACAACCCCGATGACAAGTCAAGCAATTGTTTCACACCTTTTATGTTCTCAAACTTTTTCAACTCTCATGCAATACATGAGCGTGAACCATGGATATAGCACTATAGGTGGAATAGAATATGGTGGAGATTGTGAAGAAAAAGGAGAAGATAGTCTCACATCAACTATGCGTATCAACGGGCTATGGGGATGCCCATTAATAGATATCAATGTGAGTGAGTAGGGATTGCCATGCAACGGGTGCACTAGAGTTGTAAGTGTATGAAAGCTAAAAATAAAACTAACTGGGTGTGCATCCAACTTGCTTGCTCATGATGACCTAGGGAAATTTGAGGAAGCCCATATTTGGAATATACAAGCCAAGTTATATAATGAAAAATTCCCACTAGTATATGAAAATGAAAAAATAGAAGACTCTCTATCGTGAAGATCATGGTGCTACCTTGAAGCACAAGTGTCGAAAATAGATAGTAGCATTGTCCCTTCTCTCTCTCTTTTTGGTGGGCATCAATGGGCTCTTTTTTTATTTGGGCTTCGCTGGCCTCTTTTATTTTTCACAAAGTTCGTAGTCTCATCCCAACTTGTGAGGGACTCATAGGTTCCATCATCCTTTCCTCACATGGGACAATGCTCTAATAATGATGATCACCACACTTTTATTTACTTACAACTCGATATCTAGAACAAAATATGACTCTATATGAATGCCTCCGGTGATATACCGGGATATGCAATGATCTAGCATAGCAAATGACATCAGAAAATGGACAAGCCATGACAACATCGTGCTAGCTATTTTACGATCATGCAAAGCAATATGAAAATGATGGTGCGTGTCATAATAAACGGAACGGTGGAAGTTGCATGGCAATATATATCGGAATGGCTATGGAAATGCCATAATAGGTAGGTATGGTGGCTGTTTTGAGGAAGTATTTATGGTGGGTTTAATGCAATGACGAAAGTTTCGCGATACTAGAGAGGCTAGCAAAGGTGGAAGCGTGAGAGTGTGTTTAATCCATGGACTCACATTAGTCATAAAGAACTCACATACTTATGGAAAAACTCTATTAGTCATCAAAGCAAAGTATTAGACGCATGCTCCTAGGGGAGAGGTTGGTAGGAGTAAACCATCGTGCGCTCCTGACCCTCGCACAAAGGTTGACAATCAATAAATAAATCATGCTTCGACTTCCTTACATAACGGTTCACCATACGTGCATGCTACGGGAATCACAAATCTTTACACAAGTATTTCTACCAATCCACAATTACTTCCTAACGTGACTGTAATATCACCATCTTTATATCTCATAACTTTATGCAAGGAATCAAACTTCTCATAATATTCAATGCACTTTATATGAAAGTTTTTATTATATCCCTCTTGGATGCCTATTATATTAGGACTAAATTCATAACCTAAACCAATTACCACGCTGTTTAAAGACTCTCAAAATAATATAAGTGAGGTACGATAGTTCAATTATTTCTATAAACAAAACACCATCGTGCTCTAAAAAGATATAAGTGAAGCACTACAGCAAAATTGCCTAGCTCAAAAGATATAAATGAAGCACATAGAGTATTCTAATAAATTCAAACTTCATGCATTTCTCTCTCAAAATATGTGTTAAGCAAGGATTATTGTGGAAAACTAAAAAGCAAAGACTCATATCATACAAGACGCTCCAAGCAAAACACATATCATGTGGTGAATAAAAATATAGCCTCAAGTAAATTTGCTGGTGGATTGAAGACGAAACAGGGGATGCCTTTTGGGGCATCCCAAAGCTTAGGATCTTTGGCATCCTTGATACCTTGGGGTTCCTTGGTCATCCCAAGCTTAGGCTCTTGCCACTCCCTATTCCATGGTCCATCAAATCTTTACCAAAAACTTGAAAACTTCACAACACAAAATTCAACAGAAAACAACTGAGATCTGTTAGTATAAGAAAATAAATCACCACTTTAGGTACTGTTGTGAACTCATTATTTATTTATATTGGTGTAATATATACTGTATTACAACTTCTCCATGGTTCATACCCCCTGATACGACCCATAGATAAATCAAAATAGGTAAACAACATAAAGAGAATAGAATCTGTCAAAAACCGAATAGTCTGTAGCAATCTGGAAACTTCGTATAATTATGAAACTCTAAAAATTATGAAAATTTTGGACAACCTGGAAAATTTTTATATCAATCTTTTGTAAAAATTTCAGACTCATTCGACGCTTTGATAAATTTATAAATTCCTGGACCGGGCGCAAAAGTTTTTGTTTTTCAACAAGATCAAATCAACAATCACCATAGACCATCCCAAAGGTCTTACTTGGCTCAAACACTAACTAGAACACCAAAACTCAATTAGTACATAGGTAATAATGTGTGAAACACTAAAAAACATAAGCACAAACCTAAACATAAAAATAAAATTGGTTGCCTCCCAACAAGGGCTATTGTTTAATGCCTCTAGCTAGGCATAACACAATAGATCTTGGTGTTGTCATATTTGGTATGAAATCCCTTCTCAACCCTATATTCCGAAACACTTTCTGCTAAATCCTTTGTTTCTTTTGTCTCCTTTATAATAGGAAAAATTAGTTCATGAAAAGGAGTTTCATTAGTAACTTTGGCATTCATAGACTCATAATATGGATCATCGCCATAAAAATCATCATATAAAACGTGTATCTCATTTTTAAAGGGATCCCTGAATTTTTCTTCTAACCAATCATCATTGAATACCATATAAATGCCCCTATGATCCAATCAAATTCATCATAGGTTTCAAGGTAAATGGTTTGGGTAACTTCGGAATAGGGAACTCTTCTTCTAAGATTATCATGGTAAGATTGATAATCCCTAGACTCAAAGTTGCGCAAGGTTTCTTTATCGTGTAGGATTTCTTCAATCAAAGGGTGTTCAATACCCTTTTTATATAAATCAAAACATTTCCCTAGCTTCTTGTATGATAAAATCAAATTCACACATAAGGATGATAGTGGCAATCTTTTTAGCCTTATGATGATTAATTTTGGGAAGCTCATAAAACACCTCTTGCAAAGCGAGATGAATGTGCACAAATTTTCTTTCCAAATTTTTAACAAGCAAGGCAATAGCATCTGCATAACAATTTGTGCTAATAAGAATAGATCTCTTATTCATAGGCATTACTCTCGTACAATCAAAGAACTCTTGAATAACACTCTTCCCAATAATATTACCGTCTCCCACTTGAAAAGTTTTAACTTTATAATTAGGAGGAGGTTTAGATTTATGATCTAGAGAGCAAGATCCAAAAAAATTCTCAAGATTTGTACTATCAATACCCTCAAAATTTTCAATGATAACATTCTCAGATTCAGACATGGTGGCAAAGAATCGATCTAGCACGTAAGCAAACAAAAAGCAAATGAAAAGGCGAACGAAAAAAGGGCGAATAAAAAGGCAAATCTTTTTGGTTTTTTCTGAAAATCATTTTAGAAGTAGGGGAGAGGAAAATGAGAGGCAAATGGAAAATAATGTAAATGCAAGAGATGAGTTTGTGATGGGTACTTGGTAGGCTTGATGTGTATCCTCCCCGGCAAAGGCGCCAGAAATCCTTCTTGCTACTTCTTAAGCTTGCGTCGGTTTTCCCTTGAAGAGGAAAGGGTGATGCAGCAAAGTAGATAAGTATTTCCCTTAGTTGTTGAGAACCAAGGTATCAATCTAGTAGGAGGAACAAGAAAGTCACCAATATATGCACCTACACAAATAATCAAACACTTGCACCCAACGCTATAAAGGGGTTGTCAATACCTTCACGATTACTTGCAAGGATTAAACCTGATAGAGATAAATAGGAAAGGTTGCGAGAACTAAAAGGTAAATAAATTGCAGAAAGGTATTTTTGGTATATATATATATGAAAATATAATATGGAAAATAGACCCGGGGGGCATAGGTTTCACTAGAGGCTTCCCTCTTGAAGGAAAATAACACGATAGGTGAACAAATTACTATCGAGCAATTGATAGAAAAGTGCATAGTTATGACCATATCCAAGGTAATGATTATGCATATAGGCATCATGTTCGTGTCAAGTAGACTGAAACAATTCTACATGTACTACTATTACTCCACACATCGACCGACTCCTGCCTGCATCTAGAGTATTAAGTTCATGAAGAACAGAGTAACGCATTAAGTAAGATGACATGATGTAGAGGGATAAACTCAAGCAATATGATGAAAATCCCATCTTTTTACCCTTGATGGCCACAATACAATATGTGACTCGCTACCCTTACTTTGTCACTAGGTGAGGACACCGCAAGACTGAACCCAAAGTTAAGCACTTCTCCCATTGCAAGAATTACCAATCTAGTTGGCCAAACCAAACCAATAACTCGAAGAGACTTGCAAAGATATGAAATCATGCATATAATAATTCAGAGAAGAACCAAATAATATGCATAGATAAGCTGATCATAAACCCACAATTCATCGGATCTCGACAAACACACCACGAAAGAGTATTACATCGGATAGATCCACAGGAAGATCATGGAGAACAAGGTATTGAACCACAAAGAGATAGAAGAATCCATCTAGCTACTAGCTATGGACCCGTAGGTCTATGGTGTAGTACTCATGCATCATCGGAGGGGCAATGGAGTTGAGGTAGATGCCCTCTGTGATCGAATCCCCCTCTAGCATATTACCGGAAAAGGCTCCAAGATTGGATCTGTCGGGAACAGAGGCTTTCGATGGTACAAAAGTATTATCGTTGCTCTTTTTGGCACTGGGGGAATATTTGGGAATTTATAGGCCGAAGATTAGGGTTAGAGGACCTGCTGGGGGCCACAAGCTAGGGGCGCCCCCTGGCCGCACCAGGGTGGCTTGTGACCTCCTGGCAAGTCTCCTGCCTTCCTCTCCAAGTCTGGTAGATGTCTTCTGGTCCAAGAAAAATCATCATGAAGATTTTATTCTGTTTGGACTCCATTTAATATTCCTTATCTACAATACTCAAAAACAAGGAAAAAAGAAAAACTGGCACTAGGCTCTTTGTTAATAGGTTAGTCCCAAAAATAATAAAAAAATAGCATATTAATGCATGTAAAACATTGAAAACGGATAATATAATAGCATGGAACAATAAAAAATTATAGATACGTTGCAGACGTATCAGGGGCTGAGGGTATGTAACAGTAGCTATGTGTTCGATCTCCCTCTCTCATGTTCTTGAGATGGCACAATCTTGATGTATCACGGGCTTTGTTAATATAGTCAGATCATATGGTGTTCTTCCCTTGTCATCTTGTTGTGATGAATTGAATCTTTCCGTTTGATATCTCATTATGTTGGATTGAATATTTTGGTTTTAGAACACTTGATGTATGTCTTGCATGCGAATACCCGTATTGACATTGGGGTATTCAAGTAATTCACTTGATATATGTTATGGCATCAACTTGAGGATTCCGGTGACCTTGGGGATCTATGCATAGGGGTTGATTGCACATTTTTCATACTACGTTCTCTGTTAGAAATATTGGGGTGCTCCTTGAAGTTCTTTCTGTTGGGTTGAATATGATAGATCTAATATTGTTTGATGCATGTCGCATAATTTACCCATTGGTACTTGAGGTGACATTGGAGTATCTAGGTGACATTAGGGTTGATTGATATTTATCATGGGTGTTATTCTAGTATGAACTCGGGGCTGTTTTTGACACTTATAGGAATAGCCCAAAAGATTGATCGAAAAGAATAACTTTGAGGTGGTTCTGCTATCTACATCAATTTCATCTTATTGTTCTCTGCTAGATAGGAACTTTGGAGTGATTCTTTGTTGCACGTTGAGGGATGATCATATGATTCAACTATGTTAGCATTGTCGGGAGATTGCACTAGTGAAGGTATGAACCCTAGGCCTTGTTTTCAAGCATTAATATATCATTTTGATCACTCTTCAGTGTTTATTACCTTGCTGTTTTTATATTTCCATACTACAAAAACCTATATCTACCATCCATATTGCACTTGTATCACCATCTCTTCACTGAACTAGTGCACCTATACAATTTTCCATTGTATTGGGTGTGTTGGGGATGCAAGAGATTTATTGTATTTGATTGTAGGGTTGCTTGAGAGAGACCATCTTCATCCTACACCTTCCATGGATTGATAAACCTTAGGTCATCCACTTGAGGGAAAATTACTACTATCCTACAATACTTTGCTCTCGGAGGCCCAACAGAGTCTACAAGAAAAAAGCTACATAGTAGACATCAGCTTCTCAAGCCCTATGTTTTCATAAACCATGAGGATCGGTTTCCTATGGTCCTCGAAGGCTGAGGTCTTCGACCCAGTCGCCGACGGTCTTGCGGTGTCCCCCACGATGCATGTGTGGGGGTCTGGAAGGGAAGTTGCCTCCCCCGGCCATCGTTCCCACGGGAGGAAACTCACATGCTATAGTGCCACTCTCCTCCATTTTGGCTGGAGGGAGGCAGTCCGAGGACCCCTTGTTGCCTAGTTGGGCCCACGGTGGGCTGAAGAGTCAATAACGTCAAAACCAAAAACATGATATAGGAAGTAGAATTTCAAAAGGACTTTGGTTTCACAAACCTAGTCGGTGCGGGGTTTTCCCGACATGGCGGATTCAGTACATCTACGAAGAATCGGAGAGCATGATCTTGGCTGGCGGGGGCGCCAAGGCCTTGCCATGTTGGACATCGGTCGCCTTCCGATGCCTCCGGCAGCTCGGTGTTGGTTCTCCTCCCCCGATGTCCTCTGAAGAGGCCCTCTTCATTTGAGTAGGAAGTTCTTCCTCCTCTTCGGCGCCTTCATCCTCCTCCTTTCTCCCCTCCCTCCCTTCATAATGGGAGGAGACGTTGGTCGTGTCAAATTGAGCATCCAAAGGGCCATGGGCCAAAAGACCCTCCCTCTTCCTCGTCAGCTCCTTCTTGACGGGGAGCACGTAAGTGTTGGGGGTAAGTGGTTCCTCGAGCTGAGGTGTTCGAACCTCCTCAGGCTGTGGCGCTAGACAACTAATCAATGTGGCTCTGGTGGACCATTGCTAGTCAAGGAAAGAGGGGGAGTTAGATGAAAAAGGCAAATTACAATGTGTAAAGGAATAACTTCAAGACTGGCTTACCTTGGATGGGCCATTGACGGCATCGAGGCCTCGCTCAGCTCCAGCTGCAGGGATGGTATTCTAGGACGACTTGAAAAGCGCCGACCACATGGCATCAAGGCTCGTGTGGAAGAAGTGTCGCACTAGAGCTTCGTGTTCAGCACTGTACTTCCACATTGGGACAAATCGGGCTTGCAGGGGCAAGTTGCTGTAGTGGAGCATGACCTGCACCATGTCTATCAGGCTAACCTTGGCCTTTACCATGGAGTAAATCCTCCTATGGAGAGGTTCGATCTCCTCCAGGTTCCCCCAGTTGAGGCCTTTCTCTTTCCAGGAGACTATCTTCTCCGAGGGGCCAAAGTTGAAGGGAGAGACCTTGGCTTGGCCTTCAGAGAGGGGTTCGCTAATGTAGAACCACACCTTCTGCCAAATCTTGACGGTCTTGATGAAGACCCCTTCTAGCTAGACGATATTTTGGATCTTAGTAATCATGGCACCACCACAATCAGCAAGTTGGGAATCGCCATCTTCGGCTTGACGTAGAAGAGCTCTGATACTTGTGATCTGTGTTGAGTTTTCTGCGAAGAGGAGCGGGTGATGCAACATAGTATATACAAGTATTTCCCTTAGTATAGAACCAAGGTTTATCGAACCAAAAGAAGTAGCATGCAACCCCCTTCTTTAGCGACTACACACAAAGAAGCAAACACTTGCACCCAACGTGGGCAAGAGGGTTCTCAATCCTCTTGGACTCGTTACTTGCAAGATAATAAGTAGTGTGGTTGGTAGCATTAATTATAAATTGCAAAATAAAATAGAAATTAAATAATGGCAACAAGGTAAATGGTATTTTTGTAAATATATATTTGGATAGACCTGGGGGGCATAGTTTTCCCTAGTGGCATCTCTCATGAAGTAGGCATACGATGGATAAACAAATTACTGTTGGGCAATTGATATAAAAGTGCATAGTTATATGGTATTTACGACAATGATTATGTGTATATAGCCATCACGTCCATAAGAAAATAGGCCGACTCCTTCCTGCACCTATTACTATTACTCCACCCATCGACCACTATCGAGCATGCATCTAGACTATTAAGTAAAATAGAGTAATGCTTGGAGAACAATGACATGATGTAGATAAAGAGAACTCAATTAATATGAATTAACCCCATCGTTTTATCCTTGGTGACAACAATACAAAGACGTTTCTTGTCGCTTTATCTCACTGGGATATAGAGCACCGCCAAATTGAACCCACTACAACACACCCCTCTAACTGAAGAAATATCAATCTAGTTGGCCAAACTATTTCAATAGATCGAAGAGATTTACGAAGATATAATAATCATGCAAATAAGAATCATAATAGATTTCAGAGAAGACTCAACTCTATTTCATGAATAATCTCAACATAAACCCACAATTCATGGGATCCCAACAAACGCACCTCACAAAAGTATTACATCTCATACATCAAAGCGAAGATGCAATGATCATTGTATTGAAGATCAAGAGATACAGAGAGAGACATCTAGGTACTAACTAAAGACCCATAGGTCTGTGGTAGCCAACTCACACATCACCATGGGAGCAACAAGGTTAATGTAGAGGCCCTCCGTGATCGATCCCCCTCCGACAGGGCTCTGTTGGGGAACGTAGTAAAATTCAAAAAAATCCTACATGTCACCAAGATCAATCTAGGATATGCTAGCAATGAGAGAGAGGGAGTGCATCTTCATACCATTGAAGATCGCTAAGCGAAAGCGTTGCAAAGAACGCGGTTGATGGAGTCGTACTCGTGGCGATTCAAATTGCGGAAGATCCGATCCAAGCACAGAATGGACGGCGCTTCCGCGTTCAACACACGTACAGCCTAGGGACGTCTCCTCCTTCTTGATCCAACAAGGGGGGGGAGAAGTTGAGGGAGAGCTCCGACAGCATGATGGCGTGGTGGCAGTGGAGCTCGTGATTCTCTGGCAGAGCTCCGCTAAGCACTACGGAGGGGGAGGAGGTGTAGGAGGGGGAGGGCTGCGCCAGGGGCAAGGGGTTTCGGCTTCCCTCCCAACTCCCCTCTATTTATAGGCTGAAGGGGAGAGGGGACCAGCCCCCTTAGATCCATCTAGAGGGGTCAGCGGCCAAGGGGGGAGCTTGTCCCCCAAGTTGGTGGGAGGCGGCCCCACCCCTTAGGGTTCCCAACCCTAGGTGCCTTGGGTCCTTGGGGCGCACCAGCCCACTAGGAGGTTAGTTCCCACCCATATTCAGCCCACGTGGTCCTCCGGGGCAGGTGGACCCTCCCGGTGGACCCTCGGAACCCTTTTGGTGGTCCCGATACAATACCGATAAACCCTGAAACCTTTCCGATGACTGAAACTGGACTTCCCATGTATAAATCTTCACCTCCGAACTATTCTAGAACTCCTCGTGATGCCCGGGATCTCATCCGGCACTCTGAACAACTTTTGGTAACCACATACAATTCCGATTACAACTCTAGTGTCGTCGAACCTTAAGTGTGTAGACCCTACGGGTTCGGGAACTATGCAGACATGACCGAGACACCTCACCTGTCAATAACCAATAGCAGAATCTGGATACCCATATTAGCTCCCACATGTTCCAAGATGATCTCATCGGATGAACCACGATGTTGGGGATTCAATTAATACCGTATAAATTTCCCTTTGTCCATCGGTATGTTACTTGCCCGAGATTCGATCATCGGTATCCCAATACCTTGTTCAATCTCGTTACCGGCAAGTTTCTTTTCTTGTTCCATAACACATGGTCCTATGACTAACTCCTTAGTAATAGTGAGCTCATTATGATGATGTATTATCGATTGGGCCTAGAGATACCTCTCCATCACACGGAGTGACAAATTCCAGTCTCGATTCGTGCCGACCCAATAGACACTTTCAGAAACACATGTAGTGCACCTTTATAGTCACCCAGTTACGTTGTGACGTTTGATACACCCAAAGTATTCCTACGGTATCTGGGAGTTGCACAATCTCATGGTTTAAGGAAATGGTACTTGACATTAGAAAAGTTCTAGCACACGAACTACACGATCTTGTGTTATGCTTAGGATTAGGTCTTGTCCATCGCATCATTCCCCTAATGATGTGATCCCGTTATCAATGACATCCAATGTCCATGGTCAGGAAACCATGACCATCTATTGATCAACGAGCTAGTAAACTAGAGGCTCACTAGGGACATGGTGTGGTCTATGTATTCACACATGTATTATGGTTTCCGGCTAATACAATTATAGCATGAACAATAGACAATTATCATGAACAAGGCAATATAATAATAACCATTTTATTATTGCCTCTAGGGCATATTTCCAATAGTCACCCACTTGCACTAGAGTTAATAATCTAGTTCACATCACCATGTGATTTACATTGTTATGAATCTAACAACCAATCAGTTATGGGGTTCGATCATGCTTTGCATGTGAAAGAGGTTTTAGTCAATGGGTCTGTGACATTCAGATCCGTGTGTACTTTGCAAATATTTATGTCATACTATAGACACTGCTACCACACTCCACTTGGAGCTATTCCAAATGGCTACTCCACTATACGTATCCGGATTGCTACTAAGAGTCATTCGGATTGGTGTTAAAGCTTGCATCGACGTAACCCTTTACGACGAACTCTTTATCACCTCCAAAATCGAGAAATATTTCCTTATTCCTCTAGTTACTAAGGATAATTTTGACCCTTGTCCAGTGATCCACTCCTAGATCACTCTTATACCCCTTGACAGACTTCATGGCAAGGCACACATAGGTGAGGTACACAGCATGGTATACTGTATAGAGCCTATGGATAAGGCATAGGGGACGACCTTTGTCCTTTCTCTTTCTTCTGCTGTGGTCGAGCTTTGAGTCTCACTCAACTCCACACCTTACAAATCAGGCAAGATCTCTTTCTTTGACTGATCCATTTTGAATTCTTTCAAAATCTTGTCAAGGTATGTTCTCATTTGAAAGTTTTATCAACTGTCTTGATCTATCTCTATAGATCTTGATGCTTAATATAATAGTAGTTCCATCAAGCTTTTCCTTTGAAGAAAACTCCTTTCAAACAACCCTTTATGCTTTCCAGAAATTCTACATTATTTCCGATCAACAATATGTTAACCACATATACATATCAGAAATTCTATAGTGCTCCCACTCACTTTCTTGTAAATACAAGTTTCTCATAAACTTTGTATAAACTCAAAAACTTTGACCACCTCATCAAAGCATATATTCCAACTCTGAGATGCTTGCTCCGGTCCATAGAAGTATTGGTGGATCTTGCATACCTTTTAGCATCCTTAGGATCGACAAAACTTTCCGGTTGTATCACATACAACTTTTCCTCACGGAAACCGTTAAGGAAAGTATGTTTTGACATCCATCTGCCAAATCTCATAACCAGCAAAATGCAGCTACTGCTAACATAATTTCAATAGACTTTTAGCATCGCTATGGGTGATAAAATCTCATCGCAGTCAACTCCTTGAACTTGGAGGAAACTTCTTTGTGACAAGTCGAGCTTTATAAATGGTGACATTCACCATCGGCGTCCGTCTTCATCTTAAAGGTCCATTTGTACTCAATGACCTGCCGTTCAACGGGCAAGTCTACCAAAGTCCATACTTGGTTTTCATACATGGATCCTTTGTCGGATTTCATGGCTCCTAGCCATTTGTTGGAATCCAGGCCCACCATCGCTTCTCCATAGTTCGTAGGTTCATCGTTGTCCAACAACATGACCTCCAAGACAGGGTTGCTGTACCACTCAGGAGCAGTACGCGTCCTTGTCAACCTATGAGGTTTGATAGTAACTTGATCAGAAGCTTCATCATCATCATCATTAACTTCCTCTTCAACTGACGTAGGCTCCATAGAAACATCTTTCTGCGCCGCGCTACTCTCTGGTTGAAACAAAGGTTCCACAACCTCATCAAGTTCTATCTTCCTCCCACTCAATTCTTTCAAGAGAAACTCTTTCTCGAGAAAGGACCCGGTTTTAGCAACAAACACTTTGCACTCGGATCTGAGATAGAAGGTATACCCATGTAGCGACCCGACTCAAAACGAGTCAAGCCTCTATGTTTTCTGTGCCATCCCTGGATCAGTATGCTGGCACACACAGTACATCAATGTATATATCAAAGTGCAATCACATGTAATTAACGTAAAACTGATATATACCTTAAAATAGCAGTGGATACAATCAACGGGAGTGGAGTCCCAATAACACCAACGGCAAGTTGAGTGCGGACCGTAACCCTGAATCGTACTCTTACCCGTCGTAGAAGAGTATCTGCAACATAAGACGTTACAGCCGTGTAGGTCAGTACATTGAATGTACTAGCAAGATCACCATAGTAGAACAGAAGAATAAAGACTATTCTATATGCAAAGGCTTTGTGGCTCTATGTCTAAGTTTTTGCGTAAAAGCTGAATTTATTTTCCCTACAACAAAGGAATATCAGGAATTTCACTATGGAGTTACCTATCATGACATGGTTCCGCCAACCAATGTCTCAATGCCCATAAGTATCATAAGTTGCCCACAATTAGTTATCAGTCCAGTGTTGAGAGTTCAGAGATAGATCCAAGTCTAGAAGCTCAAATTGTCCGTAACCGGGGACACGGCTAATCGATTAGGTTTAACTCTGCAGAGTGTTGTGTACTTTACCCACAAGATTCTTTCCCTCCTGGTAAGTCCTCGCACTACCTGGTGTTTGAGAACAGGATGAAAGAAACATGGTCTTTCAGAGTGTTTCCCTGACTGTCCGACAGTGCCCATCCAATCCTAACGTCGACTACATCTCGTAGCACTGCCCAGCAGAGTCACAACAAAGATCAACCAAGCCAGAGCCCATAATGACTTGTGGCTACACAGGTCAGCTTCCGGGCATGAAGTATTCATCCTTCTCTTTGAGTCTGGGTGAAGCTTTCCACAAGATGTCATGGCGCTTCTCCATGCATCCCGGCCACTTACTGGTTTCTCCAGGGTTCCCATCAATTCCATCCTTCACCCAGTAGTGTGTATTGAAAACTTGTCTTCTCGAGTCTTGAAGACTTGAGGTCTTGAAGATGCAGGACTTGAAGATGTCTTCATGAAGTTGTCATCTTGACATAGAGTCCTTCTTCACACCACTCCGAACACTCATACCGAACCCCGTCTACTTTAGCATAGCATAAAAGTAACTAACGTTCCCGGGGCTTTAGTAACCAGTGGTGGGTTCCTACCTCATGCATTCTACTCAACTACAAGAATTTCAATAACACTATGGGAGGGATGTGCTGAATGATGTCACTACATGCAATAAAACATAGGTATGAAATAGATGGTCAAGGTGAACTTGCCTGTACTGTTGATGAAGATAAAGATCGCTCTCAGAAATAACTTGATAGACTATTCATTACTCTCCGATGAAAATCTATAACAAACATTGCATTCATAAGCAAACACGTCTAACAAGCAATACTAACAATCAAAATGTAACACAAGGAACAAAAACAACAAGGTTGATGAAGGAAATACTTAAGACAAAAGTTAAAATCAAGAAAATTACATCAACACAACTAAGGTGATGATGAAGGAAATACTTAAGACAAAATCAACAAAGTTTTTCATAAAAGCAACTAAGGTAATTTCCCACTACAAGCAACTATTTTCAACAACACTAAACCAGAAACAAAGTAAAATATAACAAAAAGGATTTTAGTAAATATTTTACTAGCAAAAATAATTAGTTTTGAAGAATAAGTAAAACTATGAAAACAACATTCTAACAACATGAGTGTGAACTTAACTACAAGCACAACCATAAACTAAAAGAAAAACAAATATGAAACAACTAAGTTAACAGAAAATAAACAATGAAAATCTTTATTATAAAACAGAATTAAATCATCTAAAATTTTGTGAAAAGAGTTTCTATGAAAAAGTAAATTGTTTTATAACATGTTACCTAATGAAAAAAAATAATCTAGTTTCCTATCATAATAGAGCAAAATTAAATTATTTTTATTAACAAAATATTTCTTAACAGAAAAGAATTAATACAAATTTTATTTGAAAAGAGAATCTAATTACTTAAAACTTTAGTTAAAAGAATTGTTACTAACAAATTTGCTTTTAAAACAACTATACCTATTTGAAAGAGGGTATAGATCCCTACAACAAAATTTATAAACTAAACAAATTAACTTTTGTTAACAGCAAGTAAATTACTAAGGTTTGAAACAACAAAACTAAATGAAATCTGATACTTAATATAAATCATATTCAGATTTTCAAAATAAAACAAATAAATCAATTTAATTAAACTAATAGGAAACTATACAGATTCTGTTTGGTTTGAAAACACTATTTAAAATTATTACTAAAAATTCTCAAACTCTACCAAATGATAGCTATGGTCACTAGTGACAAGTAGGAAAAAGAATCATTCAAAAATTCATTTTAGAACTCATGATATTCAGAAAACAAAATTTAAATCAAATCTGTTCAAATTCAAATTTATATGTTCAAACATGGTCAAATTTGGTATTCACAGAAACTAGATGAAATTTTTGATCTAATGCAAAAGAAATCAATTAAAAACATTAAGTAGTTTAAAAGATATAAAGAAAATAAAATCAGAACTTTCTCTGTTTTCTAAAACAAAACAGAAAAAGAGAAAACTAAACTAACGGTCAGGGGGGTGACGTGGCGTTCTCTGGTTGGTCTAGGTGTGTGCGGGCTAGTGTGATTTGGGCGGACGACCGAACTATAACGCGTACCGGTTCGCGAATAAAAAAATATAATCTAAACCGTTTATCCTAGATCCGACGGCTGAGGGAGAGATGGGGGCTTACTGAGAAAGGGTCACCGGCGAGGGAGCTTCTCCGGCGAGGCAGGGACGGCGAGGTGCTCGTGGAGGTGGCGCCGGTGATCCTTTGGCACGGTTGATGGCACCAGGCGACGCAGGGGAACACGGTGGAGAGGATGGTGGCGTCGGAGAGGTGAGGGGCGACGGTGTTGACGACCACGAGCTCGGAGGCGGTTCGGTGGATGTGGAGCTCCGGCGAGGTTGATGGTTGCGCCGTTCTGGTGGGTCTCCGGTGAAGCAGAGGGGTGGGGAAAGTGTGCACGGGCGAGAGGAGGTGGATGGAGGGCTCGGTGGCGCTCGGGGAAATCGGAGTGGAGCAACAAGACGACAATGGCGCGGCGACGGCTCTCGGCTCCGGCGAGCGATTAGGCGAGGCAGAGGGCACGGAAGGAGGGGGAAACAAGGGGAATGGAGGCGCGGGGGTATGCGGCTACTTATAGGGGTCTCAGGGGGTCGGGGAAGTAAGGAGGGAGGAGATCACGGGAGAGAGATCACCAGAGGTCGTCGGGGGCGTGGAAGGATGAGGATGACCGGCGACGGTTTCGGTCGGGCGGCGGGTCCCACATGTCAGCGAGAGGGGAGCGGCGGTTGTGCGTCGGTCAGTCGACCGGTAACGGTCTCGGCTTAAATTCACTAGTAAAGCCTGTGGGCCGGCCTGTTTAATACACGCGAATAAATTTCCCTTATTAATTTCCAAAGCAATAAAAACCTATTTAATGCATTCAAAACTTGTCCAAAAATTAAAGTGTATATATCAAAATGACCAGGGAAACAAATGCCATTTAATGGACATTTTTACACAGCCAAAATAAATACTTTTTAAAAATTTATTTTTCAGAAAATGCCTAAATGGATTTATTTATTATTGCAAATTATTTTTTCATATAACCCCTTGGGTTTTATGATTCAAAAACTTCACAATTAACCCCCCTGGCTTTGGAGTGTCCTTTTACTCCTCTCAAAATCTTTGCAAGGGGTTTGGATGCATGAAATTTCAAATAGGAAACTGAAATGAATTTGAAACTCCATATGAGACTTTTATCAAATAGTTTTCAACTTCAAATAATTAAACTTCCAACTCATATTTCACACATTTGAAGAAATCATATTATCCTCTCTCATGAAAATCATTGAGTTGCATAAAGTTTCTGAATTTGAAATATTTTCAAATGGGAATTCAAACCATTTTCAAATCCCCTTTCATTTCTTTAAATGGAAGAAGTCATGTCATCTTCACTCTAGGGTTTTGTGATGAAATGGATTTGAATTCCTGGTGATCAAAATGCAGAGTGAAAGTTTTGGGAAGGTCATTTCATTCCCTCTCATCAACTTTCAAAAAGTTTCAAATTTCACTCACTTTCAATCACTCAAGCAAACAAACAATCATTCTAATAATTATTATAACATTCCAAAGTTTGGGATGTTACAAACCTACCACACTTAAAATGAATCTCGTCCTCGAGATTCGGAGGAGCTAGAAAGAAAAGGTTAGGGTTTGGGGGTCTTCTAACAAATCCATTTACCAAGAAGGTGAGGGGTCTTCCAACAAAACTCCATTGACCTGGAAATGTGGGTCTACCACACTTAAAATGAGAGTTATTGGTCCTTCAAAAACCATGACAGTCCTGTGGGTGCACTTGTCTGTTCACCTTCTTCATGATAGCTTCTTCGGTGATGCTCTTCCGTTATATCAAAATCTTGTGATCTCATAACAAAATGTATTTCCTCCGATACTGGGTCTTCTTAACTCGCAGGTCTCGCGTTCATTCTAAGTAACTTATCGACGATCTCATGGTGGTCTACCATTAGTGGTTATCCTGCAGTGAAAATGGGTCTTGGCTTCATTCCTCACCGTAAAAATTTCTACGTGTGACAGCAACTGTCATGTACAAGGGGTTTTTCATCATACCGTTCTAAGGCTTCAACAAAAGCTTCAAAGAACGTCGTCTCTTTACTATGGGTAAGTCACTCAGATTTACCAATCCGAATAGCAAGAGAATGATAAGAGTAAGTCGTCATGGTGGCCAAACCATGTCGCACTGAAATCATTACCTTGTATAAGGTTTAGTGAATCTCGTATTCTAACACTTGGTCTTCCTCACAAGCATTGCAGAAATTTCTCTTGTCAACGAACGAGGTTCGGATAAATCCCTTTTTTTCTGCAAGCCGAACAAAACATCTATCGTTTCTTCACATCTCTCAGGTTATCGTATGTTCCTAAGAAAAACGTTTGCTAACCAATCGTAGCTTCTTCCAAGTTTCTTCCTTCACAAAGGTGGGGCTTGATCCTTATCAATCCTGAGGTCAGTGACTTGTGGGTTCACTTGAATACTTGGATCGCTTTAACTCACTCCTGGGGTGACTATCAATCCATATTCCAGCATTACTTTCAGTTCACTCCATTATACCCTTGAGGTAACAAATCACAGACTTATTCTTGTCTAGATTCCACTCTGCAGAATCCATTTTCCTTTCCATTGTTCTGTTTAACCTTGGGTATGGTTTCATCACAATCATTCCTTTTCTCGTCATTCCAGCTTCAAAAGCACTTTGTCACAAAGGTTATCATCCACACAGTTTGGATATGATTCCACATTCTCTTCATCTGTATTCACTTATCCAAACTCCTTAATCCGGAAAAGGTACCCGTGGTTACTACCACACTTAAAATGAAATGCACTCATGTATGCATAGACCATATTTTCTCATATCCTCGAAAATGGTCGGAGATCTTGGGTCATAGAGTAACAACTCACATATTTCAACATAAGATAAATCATGACACCATAATTTCCATTGACTCATGAATTTATTACAAACTCTAAGACTTCCATTACATAACTCCGAAATGGTAAGAGTGCTGCCTATTACGTTTGTTACATCCAGAATCCAAAACTCAGACTACTCATGTTTAGCCATTCTTCTCTGGACAGGTATAGGAGTAGTGTCCTATCTTCTTGCACTGAAAACAAATGATTTCTGACATATATCGGGTCTTCTTGATGTTGGTTTTTGCTCTTGGGAGTTCTGGTTCCTTTCTTGGACACTTATCGGCATAGTGGCCTAAATTCTTGCACCTGAAACACATGATCTGACTCAGATCCTTCTTCGTAGAAATTGGGTTGTTCAGAGGACGTCTTTGGTTTCTCTTCTTGGGTTCCTTTGTTCCGATCAAAAGTTCAATTTCCTGTGGATCAAACTCCACTTCTTCTACCGGGAAGTTTCCCAGATAATCTTTTCTTTCCTTCGTACAGTCCTGTGAGTAATGTCCTTCTTCCCCACATGAATAGCAGACATTGGAGTAAAATTTGGTTAGTCCTTCTCCATTAGGGTCTTGAACATCTTCCTTCGTCATAAGTTCTCCTAAGTTTTCTCTGAAGGCTTCCTTCATGGCTTCCTTCTGCTGCTTGATGACTTCTTGTACCTTGGGGTACATTTGGCATTGAGCCGGGTAATGCGTAGTTCCTTCGCACAAGAAACATGTCACCTGCCCGGTTGGGCATTCCTCAGCTCAGTGATTTTCTTCACGATGAAGGCATCCTTCCTTGTGCTCTTCCTGGGTGTGTCCTATCTCTCCACATATCCTGCATGCACAATTCTTCTTCACAACTTTGCGACAGGGCTTCTAGGTGTTGGTAACAACATGGGATCCTTGTAAAGTCATCTTGAATTCTTCCCAAGTGATTGATTTCTGTCTATCATAGATATCTTCATGCATCTTCCACCAATGTGTAGCACCTTCTGCAAAGTATCAAAGAGCATACTGGACCATCTCGTTCCTTGCAACATAATTACTCCTTAGATGAACCTCCATGTTCTCAATCCATTCTTCTGTCTCTAACCAAGTCATTGATCCAGAATACACAAGTCCATCTTCATTCATCATCTATTGGGGTCAAGGTTTTGGGATGAGAAGCAAGAGAGAGAAAGGAGGGGATACACACAATACAAACAATGGTTTTGAAAATAGATTTTAGTTGTGGCTGTTGAAAATTACACACAAATGACAGCTCACAAATCATCGTATCTAACATAAGTTTACATCAGGGGTTTGGTCTTCTAGGGGCATAATATCTTGGAAATTCTTCATGGTCTTCAATTTCTTCAGGTCTGTAAAATCTTCAATCCTTTTTGTAGCTCTTCCATAATGCAATACATCTTTGTCTGAGTTGGTCACCAGTTGTCTGATATCTTGTCCTTCTTGGAGGGCTTCAGTTGATCCTTCGTGTGATCAAGGGAAAAAGGGTATTTTCTAACTCTTTGATAAAACTTAGAAGAGAGGAGAAGTAAAAGATCCTTTGAAAACAAAGTTTTTCGAGAAATCATTTCCTAAGGGCTTTCCAGTTTCTAGGGTCACGTCCTACAGTCAACATGTGCTCTGATACCATTTCTGTAGCGACCCGACTCAAAACGAGTCAAGCCTCTGTGTTTTCTGTGCCATCCCTGGATTAGTATGCTGGCACACACAGTACATCAATGTATATATCAAAGTGCAATCACATGTAATTAACGTAAAACTGATATATACCTTAAAATAGCAGCGGATACAGTCAACGGGAGTGGAGTCCCAATAACACCAACGGCAAGTTGAGTGCGGACCGTAACCCTGAATCGTACTCTTACCCGTCGTAGAAGAGTATCTGCAACATAAGACATTGCAGCCGTGTAGGTCAGTACATTCAATTTTACGGCTGCAACGTCTTATGTTGCAGATACTCTTCTACGACGGGTAAGAGTACGATTCAGGGTTACGGTCCACACTCAACTTGCCGTTGGTGTTATTGGGACTCCACTCCCGTTGATTGTATCCTCTGCTATTTTAAGGTATATATCAGTTTTACGTTAATTACATGTGATTGCACTTTGATATATACATTGATGTACTGTGTGTGACAGCATACTGATCCAGGGATGGCACAGAAAACACAGAGGCTTGACTCGTTTTGAGTCGGGTCGCTACAACCCAATTGTTCTTAGGGTATCCTATGAAGTTGCACTTTTCTGCTTTGGGTTCGAGCTTATCAGACATAAGTGTTGCATTCCCAAACTCTAAGAAATGATAGCTTAGGTTTCTATCAAACCATAATTCATACAGTGTCATCTCAATGGATTTAGATGGTGCCCTGTTTAAAGTCAATGTAGTTGTCTCTAATGCATAACCCCAAAATGATAGTGGCAAAACGATAAGATACATCATAGTATGCACCATATCCAATAGAGCACGACTACGATGTTCGGACACACCATCACGCTATGGTGTTCCAGGTGGCGTGAGTTGCAAAACAACTTCCACATTGTATTAAGTTGTATACCAAACTCGAAACTTAGATATTCACCTCCACGATCATACCGTAGATATTTTTATCTTCTTGTCACGATGATCTCAAACTTCACTCTGAATTTGCTTGAACTTTTCAAACGTTTCAGACTTGTGTTTCATTAAGTAAATATGCCCATGTCTACTCAAATCAACAGTGAAGGTAAGAAAATAACGATATCCACCGCACGCTACAACACTCATTGGACCACACACATCAACATGTATTATTTCCAATAAGTTACTAGCCCGCTCCATCATACCAAAAATGGTGTCTTTAGTCATCTTGCCCATGAGGCATGGTCCGCATGTCTCAACCGATTCGACATCGAATGAGTCCAAAGATCCATCAACATGGAGTTTCTTCATGCGATTTATACCAATATGACATTTAGCGGCAGTGCCACAAGTATGTGGTACTATCATTATCGACTTTGTATCTTTTGGTATCAATGTTATGAACATGTGTATTACTATGATCAAGATTTAATAAACCATTCCCATTGGGTGCATGACCATTGAAGGCATTATTCATGTAAACAGAATAACCATTATTCTCTAACTTAAATGAATAACTGTATTGCACTAAACACGATCTAATCACATTCATGCTCAACGCAAACACCAAATAACATTTATTTAGGTTTATCACTAATCTCGAAGGTAGAGAGAGTGTGCAATGGTGATCACATCAACCTTGGAACACTTCCAACACACATCGTCACCTCACCCTTAGCTATCCTCCATTTATTCCGCAGCTTTTATTTCGAGTTACCAACATTTAGCAACTGAACCGATATCTAATACACATGTGCTACTAGGAGTATTAGCAAGGTACACATCAATAATATGTATATCAAATATACTTTTGTCGACGTTTCCAACCTTCTTATCTAGCAAGTATCTAGGGTTGTTCCGTTTCAGCGACTGCTCTCCTCATAATAGAAGCACTTGTTCTCGGGTTTGGGTTCAACCTTGGGTTTCTTCACTGGAGTAGCAACTGACTTGCCATCCATGAAGTTTCCCTCCTAGCCATTGCCCTTCTCGAAACTAGTGTTTTCACTAACCATCAACACTTGATGCTCCTTCTTGATCTCTACCTTCGCGGTGTCAAACATCACGAATAGCTCAGGGGTCATTATTTCCACCCCTGCCATTTTATAGTTCATCACGAAGCTCTAGTAGCTTAGTGACAGTGACTTAGAGAACTATATCAATCACTATCTTATCTGGAAGATCAACTCCCACTCAATTCAAGCGATTGTAGTACCCATACAGTCTAAGCACACGCTCACCGATTGAGCTATTCTCCTTCATCTTGCAGGCAAAGAATCTTGTTGGAGGTCTCATACCTCTCAACACGAGCACGAGCCTAAGAACCCAATTTCAGCTCTTAGAACATATGTTATGTGACATTCAAAACGTTTTGGGGCCTCAATTCTAAGCCGTAATGCATGACGCATTGAACTATCAAGTAATCATTAGAACATGCATGTTAGATGTTCACAACATCTACAGATGACGCTTGAGGGGGTGGCGTACCGAGCGGTGCATTAAGGACATAAGCCTTCTGTGCAGCAATGAGGACAATCCTCAGATCACGGACCCAGTCCACATTATTGCTACCATCATCTTTCAACATACTTTTCTCTAGGAACATATCAATAAAACAGGGGAGCTACAACATGAGCTATCTACAGCATAATTTGCAAAGACACTTCTGACTATGTTCATGATAATGAGTTCAATTAATCATATTACCTAATGAACTCCCACTCAGATAGACATCCCTCTAGTCATCTAAGTGATACATGATCCATATCAACTAGGCCATGTCCGATCATCACGTGAGACGGACTAGTCATCAATGGTGAACATCTCCATGTTGATCGCATCTACTACATGACTCATGTTCGAACTTTCGGTCTCTCATGTTCCGAGGCCATGTCTGTACATGCTAGGCTCGTCAAGTCAACCTAAGTGCTTCGCATGTGTAAATCTGGCTTACACCCGTTGTATGCGAACATTAGAATCTATCACACCCGATCATCACGTGGTGCTTCGAAACAACAATCCTTCGCAACGGTGCACATTTAGGGGGAACACATTTCTTGAAATTTTGTGAGGGATCATCTTATTTATGATACCGTCATTCTAAGCAAATAAGATGTAAAAGCATGATAAACATCACATGCTAATCATAAAGTGACATGATATGGCCAATATCATCTTGCGCCTTTGATCTCTATCTTCGGGGGGCGGCATGATTACTATCGTCACCGGCATGACACCATGATCGCCATCATCACGATCTCCATCATCGTGTCTTCAAGAAGTTGTCTCACCAACTATTACTTCTACAACTATGGCTAACAGTTAGCAATAAAGTAAAGTAATTACATGGCGTTTTTTATTGACACGCAGGTCATACAATAAATTCAGACAACTCCTATGGCTCCTATCGGTTGTCATACTCATCGACATGCAAGTCGTGATTCCTATTACAAGAACATGATCAATCTCATACATCACATATATTTCATCACATCCTTTTGGACATATCACATCACATAGCATACCCTGCAAAACAAGTTAGACGCCATCTAATTGTTGTTGCAAGTTTTACGTGGCTGGTATGGGTTTCTAGTAAGAATGTTTCTTACCTACGCAACAGCCACAACAGTGATATGCCAATTTCTATTTACCCTTCATAAGGACCCTCTTCATCAAATCCGATCCGACTAAAGTGAGAGAGACAGACACCCGCTAGGCACCTTATGCAACAAGTGCATGTCAAGCGGTGGAACCAGTCTCACGTAAGCGTACGTGTAAAGTCAGTCCAGGCTGCTTCATCCCACAATGCCGCCAAATCAAGATAGGACTATAAACGGCAAGCAAATTGACCAAATCGTCGCCCACAACTACTTCTGTTTTACTCGTGCATAGAATCTACGCATAGACCTAGCTCATGATGCCACTGTTGGGGAACATACTAATAATTCAAAAAAAATCATACGTGTCACCAAGATCAATCTAGGAGATGCTAGCAACAAGAGAGAGAGGGAGTGCATCTTCATACCTTTGAAGATTGCTAAGCAGAAGCGTTGCAAAGAACACAGTTGATGGAGTCGTACCCGCGGCGATTCAAATCGCGGAAGATCCGGTCCAAGCGCCAAACGGACGACACCTCCGCGGTCAACACATGTACAGCCCGAGGACGTCTCCTCCTTCTTGATCTAGCAAGGGGGGAGGATAAGTTGAGGGAGAGCTCTGGCAGCACGATGGTGTGGTGGCAGTGGAGCTCGTGGTTCTTTGCCAGAGCTTCGCTAAGCACTATAGAGGAGGAGGAGGAGGTGTAGGAGGGGGAGGGCTGCGCCAGGGGCAAGGGGTTCCGGCTCCCCTCCCACCTCCCCTCTATTTAGAGGCCGAAGGGGAGAGGGGACCGGCCCCCTTAGATCCATCTAGATGGGGGCGGCGGCCAAGGGGGGGAGCTTGCCCCCCAAGTTGGTGGGAGGCGCCCCCACCCCTTAGGGTTCCCAACCCTAGGCGCCTTGGGCCCTTGGGGGGCGCACCAGCCCACTAGGAGGCTGGTTCCCACCCATATTCAGCCCACGTGGTCCTCCGGGGCAGGTGGCCCCTCCTAGTGGACCCCGGAACCCTTTTGGTGGTCCTGGTACAATACCGATAAACCCCGAAACCTTTTCGGTGATTGAAATTGTACTTCCCATGTATAAGTCTTCACCTCCGGACTATTTCGGAACTCCTCGTGACGTTCGAGATCTCATCCGGGACTTCGAAGAACTTTCGGTAACCACATTCAATTCCCATTACAACTCTAGTGTCACCGAACCTAAAGTGTGTACACCCTACGGGTTCGGGAACTATGCAGACATGACCGAGACACCTCTCTGGCCAATAACCGATAGCGGGATCTGGATATCCGTATTGGCTCCCACATGTTCCATGATGATCTCATTGGATGAACCACGATGTCGGGGATTCCATTAATCCTGTATACAATTCCCTTTGTCCATCGATATGTTACTTGCCCGAGATTCGATCGTCGGTATCCCTATACCTTGTTCCATCTCGTTACCGTCAAGTTTCTTTACTCATTCCGTAACACATGATCCCATGACCGACTCCCTAGTCACATTAAGCTCATTAAGATGATGCATTACCGAGTAGGCCTAGAGATACCTCTCCGTCACACGGAGTGACAAATCCCAGTCTCGATGCATGCCAACCCAACAGACACTTTCCGAAACACCTGTAGTGCACCTTTATAGTCACCCAGTTACGTTGTGACGCTTGATACACCCAAAGTATTCCTACGGTATCCGGGAGTTGCACAATCTCATGGTCTAAGGAAATGATACTTGACAATAGAAAAGCTCTAGCAGACAAACTACACGATCGTGTGCTATGCTTAGGATTGGGTCTTGTCCATCACATGATTCTCCTAATGATGTGAACCCTTTATCAATGACATACAATGTCCATGGTCAAGAAACCATGACCATCTATTGATCAACGAGCTAGTAAACTAGAGGCTCACTAGGGACATGGTGTGGTCTATGTATTCACACATGTATTACGGTTTCTGGTTAATACAATTATAGCATGAACAATATACAATTATCATGAACAAGGAAAAATAATAATAACCATTTTATTATTGACTCTAGGGCATATTTCCAACAGGCACCGGAACAGGGCTCCAGATGGGCACATGGTACAACAGAGACTTGCGGCAGAGAAAAATTGTCTTTCGGGAGGATCTCTATGGTTTGGGGGATTTATTGGAATTTATAGGCCAAATAGGTGTGTTGGGAGGATCCTATTCACTTTATCATGTAACTATAGCATGGCTATGTCTTCACCACATAAATACAAATGTTAGGAACCCTATTCACTTTATCATATAACTATAGCATGGCTATGTCTTCACCACATAAATACAAATGTTAGGAACCATGGTGTCAAGTCAAGCAATTCGATTGTACTTTTCAACGCGCTTCAGCTTTTTATTACTCATGCAATATATGAGCGTGAACCATGGATATAGCATGAAGGTGGGATAGAATATGGTGGTAGGTTTCAAAGGGGTAAAAGTGGATAAGAAAGTTCGCATCAACTAGGCATATCAACGGGCTATGGAGATGCCCATCAATAGATATCAATGCGAGTAGTAGGGATTGCCATGCAACAGATGCACTAGATCTATAACTATAAGTGTATGAAAGCTCAACTGAAGCTAAGTGGGTACGCATCCAACTTTGTTGCTCATGAAGACCTCGGGCATTTGAGGAAGCCCGGCATCAGAATATACAAGCCAAGTTCTATAATGAAAAGTTCCCACTAGCATATGAAAGTGACAAAACAAGAGACTCTCTATATGAAGAATATGGTGCCACTTTGAGGCACAAGTGTGGTAAAGGAGGTAGTAGCACTATCCCTTCTCTCTTTTTCTCTCATTTATTTTATTTATTCTTTTTTCTCCTTTTCCCTTTTTTTCTTTTTCTTTTTCTCTCTCTTTTTTCTCCCTTTTTCGTCCGGAGTCTCATCCCAACTTGTGGCGGCGTCATTGTCTCCATCATGCTTTCATCATTGAGACTGTGCCCTAATAATGATGGTCATCACACTTTTATATACTTACAACTCGATATGAAAAACTGATAAGATGATATGAGTCTATATGAATGCCTCTGGTAATGTACCAGGATGTGCAATGATCAAGTGTAACATGTATAAAAAATTATTAATGATGGCATTGCCACAAATACTGTCGTGGTTTTGTCACGGCAGATGTCCGAGTCACAGACTTAGGTTCGGGGCGAGATGCAACTACGTGGCGGCTTGAAGGGGTTGGTCGGAATCGAGAAGACACAGAGTTTTACCCAGGTTCGGCCCCTCAAGTCGAGGTAAAAGCCTACGTCCTGCTTGTCTGGTATTGATGATGATGAAGATCCCTCGGTTACAAGGGTGCTAATCGCTACCTCTAATCACGAGAGCCTCTAATCTGTCTATCTCTAATCTTGTGTTGTCTAAACTTGTAGACTTGTGTCTCTTGAGAATCTGTCCCTCTAGGGGTGCTCTACCCCTCCTTATATAAGTGGAGAGGGTAGGCTTACAAATAGAGTCCTACTAGGATTAGGATTAGGACTCATCACGAATCCTACTCCGGGTCTCATTTCCTTTAATGGAATCCTTCTCTCTTCGGGCCTTCTCTTGTGGGCCTTCTCTTGTGAGCCGCCTGGCGCCGGCTCACCCACCGGGTCTTATCTCGTGAGCAGCCTGGCGCCGGCTCACCCACCGGGGCTTATCTTGTGAGCCGCCTCGCTCCGGCTCACCCATCGGGTCTTATCTTGTGAGCTGCCTCACGCCGGCTCACCCACTGGGTCTTATCTCGTGAGCCGCCTCGCGCCGGCTCACCCCCCGGGTCTTGGGCCTTGGTCATCTACAGTCCGCCAGCCAGGTCATTTATGAGATGTCATGTCCTTAACGGGTCTCCTGTGAGTCGCCTCGCCGGGTCATACCGCGGGGTACATCCCCGACAAATACTGTGTCACCTTATATGATCATGTAAAGAAATATGACAATGGAAGTATAAGTCGTATGATGTAACGGTTGAATTTGCATGCCAATATATCTCGGAATGGCTATGGAAATGCCATAAGAGGTAGATATGGTGGCTTTTTTGAGTAATATATAAGGTGGCTTGTGTGCAATAGAGCGTATCCTATCATGGGGTTTAGATGCACCGGCGAAGGTTGCACCGATCCTCGAGGTGAGAATGGGAAATGCACAATACTGAAGAGGCTAGCAAATATGAAGTGGTGAGAGTGCTTATATCCATGGTTTCACATTAGTCATAAAGAACTCACATACTTATGCAAGATCTTATTAGCTCTCTCAAAGCAAATCACTACACGCATGGCCCTAGGGAGGAGGTTGGGAGGAGTTAAGCATTGCGCGCCTCCGACTCAAACAGCACTAGGATTTCAACGAGGAATAAGAATGCTCACACACCATCACCATGCTATAAAATGTTTAGGTGAATAGAAATTTAACAACCTCTAATTCACAACATTCCTACTAATTAATAATCATGCACTCATGCCCATTCACATTACCACATTAATATCATTAACTCAAGATTTGTCTTTTATGTGCTACATGAAGATTTTGATTATGCACTCTTTGAATACCTATTATTTTTGGACTAGTCTTATAGCCCATGCAAATTATTGTCACTTTGTATTAACTCTCAAACAAATATAAGTGAAGAACGAGAGTGCAATTATTTCTTTAAAATCTACACGCCACCATGTTCTAAAAGATATAAGTGAAGTACTAGACCAACTGCTTAGCTCAAAAGATATAAGTGAAGAACATAGAGTAGTCTAATAAATCATGGCAATTTTGTGTCTCTCTCAAGTAGGTGTTTCCATCAAACAATTATTGTGCAAAACTAAAACAAAAACAAACTAAAAGAACGACACTCCAAGCAAAACTCATATCATGTGATGAATAAAAATATAGCTCAAAGTGACACACCGATGGACTGAGACAAAAGAGGGGATGCCTTCCGGGGCATAACCAAGCTTAGATGCTTGAGTCTTCCTAGAATTTGTCTTGGGTTGCCTTGGGAATCCCCAAGCTTAGGCTCTTGTGGCTCTTTATTCCTTCATTCATAGTGATAGCACCCAAAACTTGAAAACTTCAGCACATAAAACTCAACAAAAAAACCTTCATGAGATCCGTTAGTATAATAAACATATCAAATACTTTAGGTACTGTTATAAATTGATTCTTATTTTATTATTGCATAAGGTACTCTATTCTAACTTATCCATGGCTTATACCCCCGATACAATCCATAGCATCATCAAATCAAGCAAACTATGCAAGCAAAAAACAGAATCTGTCTAAAGCATAACAGTTTGTAATGATTTGTAAAGCAACCATACTTATGTAACTCCAAAACTTCTGAAAAAAGAGGGAAATCTGGGGAATTTGTGTAGAAATATTTTGTAAGATTTTCAGATCAAAAAGACATTCTAGTAAAATCATAGAAATTTTGTAGTGGATGTTAAGGTTTCTATTTTTGCACCGTATCAATTCTACTCGTCATGAGAGTCATCCCAAACTCTTTACTTGGAACAAACACTAATTTAAACACAAAAACACAATCATTACACTAGCAATAATCATGTTTTTAAAAACAAACAGAAAGTATCGGGTTGTCTCCCAATAAGCTCTTTCTTTATAACCATTAAGATAGGCTTGAGATTTCAATGATGCTCACATAATAGACAAGAATTGAAGCACAAAGAGAGTATCATAAAGCATGTGAAAAACACATCTAATTCTAACATACTTATTATGCATAGGAATTTTATAGGAAAAAAAATTCTCAAGACAAGTGAAATCTATCATATGCAAATAGGAAGAGTGAAGCACTAATAATTTCAACACAAAGAGAGGTAATTTAGTAACATGCAAATTCCTATAATCATATTTGCCTCTCTCATAATAATTACATATAGGATAATATTCAAATTCAATAATATAACTATCATACAAAATATTATCATCATGATCTACATGCACAAAAGTTTTACAATCTTCCAAGATAGTGAGATTATCATCAACTAAAGGCATGACGTCTCCTCATAAGATTGAACACTCTCCAAATACGTGGGATCCTGTTTACCTAAAGTTGACACTGTTCCAAACCCACTTTCAATACCATGGAAAATGTCATTATCAATAGTAGATTCATTATGAGGCCTAAATAAAATTTCGAGATCAAAAGAAACATCATCACCCCAATCATGATCATTAGCACAATTAACTTTCATAGAATTTATACTAACAACATTGCTATCATGCTTTTCGTTCAATAAATGTATCTCAATAGCATTTTCATTAATCACTTCATTATGAGACATTGGTTTACAATAAGCAGCAAGTTGAAAAAGGTTAGCAAGTGGATGAGGATCCATTTATCTTATATTTTTGCATTTACTTTTTGTTTTAGTGTGACAAAGATAAAGATAACATAACCAGGCAAGCAAGCAAATAGAAATATTTTTTATTTTTATAAAGCAAGAAAAATATAATAGCGAATAAAAAGTAGAACAAGTGAATGAAAATTTGTGTGAAGGTACTTGATAGTAGGTTGATGATACTCCCCGGCAACAACGCCAGAAATCCTTCCTGATACTTGCGATCTGAGTTGGATTTTCTGCAAAGATGAGCGGGCGATGCAGCACAATATAGATAAGTATTTCCCTCAGTGGAGAACCAAGGCTTATTAAACCAATAGGAGTACCATGCAACCCCCATGTTCAGCGACCGCACACAAAGAAACAAACACTTGCACCCAACACGGGCAAGAGAGTTGTCAATCCCCTTGGACTCGTTACTTGCAAGATAATAAGTAGTGTGGTTGGCAGTAGATAATTATAAATTGAAAAATAAAATAATGGCAGAAGGTAAATGTTACTTTTGTAAATATATATTTGGATAGACCCAGGGGGGTATAGTTTTCCCTAGTGGAATCTCTCATGAAGTAGGCATACGGTGGGTAAACAAATTACTGTTGGGCAATTGCTAGAAAAGCGCATAGTTATGTGATATTCATGGCAATGACCATGTTTATATAGGCATCACGTACATAAGCAAATAAGCCAACTCCTATCTGCACCTATTACCATTACTGCACTCATCTACCGATATCCAGTATGCATCTAGAGTATTAAGTAAAACAGAGTAATTGTCGTGGTTTTGTCACGGCAGATGTCCTCGTGCAAGCACTTAGGTGTGAGTCCATCGCCACTGGGTGGTGACTCAAAGGGATGGAGCGAGAATGGGAGGAGAGTTTACCCAGGTTTGACCCCTCCGATGGAGGTAATAGCCTACGTCATGCTTTGTGTCTATATTAATGGAGATCTCGATTACAAGGATGTAGAATCACTAAACTAGCTTTAGAGGGTGTCTAACTTAAGTCTTACTATCCTAGGGGCTCGCCTTTATATATAGGTCAAGACCCTAGGGTTTACAACAGAGTCCAAGCCATCTCATGACTTGTAACCTACCATGTCTCTAACACGCCTTGCCTCTCAAGCAAGGAGTCTTCCAACGTCTTTTTCCCTGTGGGGCTTGAGTCGCCGTTTTCACATGTTTGGGCCGCCTCGCGACTTACTTAACAACCGCCTTGCTCACCTTGTATTCATAGCATGTCCCATCTTAAGTTTTACTCTAGAGTCGCCTTCATACTGACCCGGCCCAGTAGGGTGGGTCATATCATGGGGTTATATCCCCAATATTAGGCCCCAAATTGATTTGAATTTATTCATGTCAATTTGCTTTTCTGTTGGCGGCTTACCATCTTATTGTACCTATGTTCTTCATAGATCCCGAAGTGTCAGCTCATAATGCTTCCAAACTTGTTGTCCTTCCAGCGTTTGTCTGTTAGTGACATCATCCCTATTGACCATCGCCCTTCAGAGTCATCATGACTAATCTTTTGAAAACTGCACCAAATCTAGGCCGATGCGAAAATCGAGGTGCATCCCTAGCCACAAATTTACCGTAGTCGTTTAGTCTTTCCACAATGCCGCTCCATTTTCACCTCCTTGTAAATAAGTCCACTAAGCCCTCGCGGTAACTTTTCATCGCCTTCTTCCTCTCGCTCCTTCCTCAGTCGAATGCCACTGGAGCTTCGTAAGGCATCATCGGGGTTTTTAGTTCCTTCTCCAACATCCTCAAGTCTTCCCCGTGATCGTCGAAGCGGGTGCAACCTTCTCCATTTCTGCTGCAACAAGATCCGGTACGAGCCCCCTCCCATTAGGGTTCGATTCATCCAGTGTTCATACCAAGTTCATCATGTTCGTCCAATATGTAGTTTGGAGATCTGCGCATTCGATATTCTTTAGTATTGTATAGCTTTTAGTATGGCCTTCGCCTTGTTTTTCTGATAAGTAGATCTAAAATGAGATACCAAGGCTGTCCTTTGAATGTCGTCGTTTCGGTCTTTCTGCCTGTAAGAACACATATTTCCTTATTTTTCCTCATTAAACTAAATCCGTCCAAAAGAAAACTTTCGTAGAAACCTGTTTATGAACCAATATATTTTGCTAAGTGTTGCTGAAGTATGCCTTCGACCTTCTTTGATTTCGCCAGCTTAAAACAACAAATTAGTATATGCGACTTATAATTCACGTCGACTCATTTTTTCATTGCTTTTGTAGTTGCCTCCTAACTCGCCATGGCTCCAAAGAACTCCAAAGCCTGTAACTGGGCCAAGACCAGAGAATCTAAACTCACTTTTGACAACCTCGTGGATCAAGGTTTTTTTCCGGCTTGAAAAGTTATAGGATGGCGGGCTCCCAAAGAGGAGCCATGCCCACAGTCGCAGCAGGAAGAAGTATAAATCATGTACTACCCCGGTGTCAGCCAAGCTTAACACAAAGTATAAATCATGTACTACCCCGGTGTCAGCCAAGCAATTGGTTCATACTTTTTAACGCGCTTCAGCATTTTCAACTCTCGCGCAATACATGAGCGCAATCCATGGATATAGTACTATGGGTGAAATAGAATATGGTGGTAGGTTTCAAAAGGGTAAACGTGGAGAAGAAAGTCTCGCATCAACTTAGTGTATCGATGGGCTATGGAGATGCCCATCAATAGATATCAATGCGAGTGATTGACATGCAACTGATGCACTAAGAGCTATAAGTGTATGAAAGCTCAATATAAAAACTAAGTGGGTATGCATCTAACTCTAGAATGGAAAATTCCCACTAGTATATGAAAGTGACAACATAGGAGACTCTCTATATGGAAAACATGGTGCTACTTTGAACCACAAGTGTGGAATTAGCAAGCCCCTTCTCTCGTTGTCTCTCATCTTTTTTTTCTTTTTTCTCTTTTTCTTTATCTTTTTTCTATTTTTTCTCTATATCTTTTTTCTATTTTTTCTCTATATCTTTTTCTCTTTTTTCATCCCGACTTGTGGGGGAATCATAGTTTCCATCATCCTTTCCTCATCGGGACATGATCTAATAATGAATAATGATGATCATCGCACTTCTATTTACTTATAACTCAGGATTACAACTCGAAACCTAGAACAAAATATGACTCTATATGAATGTTGTGCAATGATCTAGCGTAGCAAAGATACCAAAAACGGACAAGCCATGGGAACATCATGCTAGCTATCTTACGATCATGTAAAGCAATATGACAATAAATGCTCAAGTCATCAAAATGGAAACGGTGGAAGTTGCATGGCAACATATCTCAGAATGGCTATGGAAATGCCATAATAGGTAGGTATGGTGGTTCTTTTGAGGAAGATATAATAAGGCTTATGTGTAATAGAGCATATCGTATCACGGGGTTTTGATGCACCGGTGAAGTTTGTGCCGACTCTCGAGGTGAGAATGGGCAATGCGCGGTACCATAGAGGCTAGCAAATTGTGGAAAGGTAAGAGTGTGTATAATCCATGGACTCACATCAGTCATAAAGAACTCACATACTTGTTGCAAAATTTTATTAGCCCTCGATGCACAGTGTTACTACGCATGCCCCTAGGGGGGAGGTTTGTAGAAGTTAACCATCATGCGCCCCCGACCTTCACAAAAAGATAGACAATCAAGGATAAATTGTGCTCCAGCTTCCTAGCATAACGGGAGACTATACGTGCATGATTCAGGAATCACAAACATCAACACCAATATCTTACTAAACACGATCATCCACTAGTACCTCCCACATATTATCATCTCTATATCGCAAAACTACTGCAAGGAATCAAACATATCAATTTAGTTATCCATAAGTTTTATGTAGGATTTTATCACTAACCATGCAAATGACCAATTCTCGTTGACTCTCTAAATAGACATAAGTGAAGAAAGAGAGTTTAATTCTTCCTTAAAAATACCTAGACATGCTCTAATAAATATAAGTGAAGCAAAAGAGCATTCTACAAATAACATTTTTCTATGTGAAGAGAAAGAGGCAATCCAAACTTCAAATGATATAAGTGAAGCACATGAAGCATTCTATAAATCCATACTCAAAAGATATAAGTGACGTGCAATGAGAATTCTATAAATCAACCATGTACTATATTATACCAGAATGTTGCATAAAATAAAAGTGAAAACCAAACGCAAAAGACGCTCCAAGATTTACACATATCACATGAATGAAACGAATTCGAAAACATACTGATACTTGTTGAAGAAAGATAGGATGCCTTCTGGGGCATCCCCAAGCTTAGATGCTTGAGCCTCCATGGATATTTACTTGGGGTGCCTTGGGAATCTCCAATCTTGAACTCTTGCATCTCCTCTTTCTCCTCATACCGGGACCTCCTTGATCTTCGAACACTTCATTCACACAAAACTTAACAAAAGACTGGTAAGATTCGTTAGTATAGTAAAACAAAATAGTACTTTAAGTATCGTTTCAAACCCATTCATATTTTATATTTGTATTATCCCTGCCGTATTATAACTTCTCCATGACTTATACCACCGATAAAGTCGACAGTTTCATCAAAACAAGCAAACAATGCATCAAAAAACAGAATCTGTCTTAAATAGGACAGTATGTAGTAATCTGAAATTTGACCATATTTCTGTAACTCCAATTTTTTTTAAAATTAGGAAAACTTAAAGGATTTGTATGAAAATACTTCTCTAAAATTTTAGCTCATTATCATGCTCCAGTAAAAAATCAAAATCCGCGCACTAGAGTCAAAGGTTCTGTTACATATTCGGCAAATTTTCTACTCACCTTATGAATCATCCTCAAGGAAAATCTTGGCACAATATAATACAAAAGCACACAACAGAAATAAATGACTCTCTAAAACTTTCGGGTTGTCTCCCTGATAGCGCTTTCTTTAAAGCCATTAAGCTAGGCATAAAGTTCTCAAGTAATGGATCCATGCGGATCCCAGGTATATCAAAGACAATTTTAATTAACAATGATTTGTAATTTAGTAGTGTACACAAAGTGATCTATATCATGTGACAACAAAGTCTAACTCTCTTCCTATGCATTGGAATGTCATAAAGAACAATTCATTCACACAGAGTAAGGGCCAATACATAACATAAGTAGTTTCTTGCAATTTTATAGTATCGGAAACATATAGAGGTGAAGATTTGGTTCCTCTCTCATAATAATTGCAAGTAGGAGCATTAAGCACATGAGTATTATAATTCATAAAAATCATCATGTGTAGTAGAAAACGCAACCCATCAAAATAATCCTTAATAAGAGCAAAATTCTCCGATAAAGTGTAGTTGGGAGAATTCAAAAAGATAATAGGACTATCATGTGTGGGTGCAATCGCAAAAAATTCATGCTTAACGTAAGGAACTATAGCATGTTCATCTCCATAAGCATAATTCATATTGCCATCATGGCCACAAGCATAGCAAGCGTCAAGTTCATCAAAAAGGGATATTTCAAATGAATCCAAGGGATCATAGCATTCATTCTTCGGCCTTTGCAAAGGGTAATTAAACAATGTATGAGTTAAAGAGTTACTCTCATTATAAGGTGGGCACGGATAGCTAATCCGCTCTTCCTCCTTTTGTTCTTCACTCTCCTCCTCATCTTTTTCATCTAATGAGCTCACAATTTCAGCAACTTCCTCTTCCATAGATTCCTGCAAAATATTATTCTCTTCCAAGGAAGCGGTCATTCTCTCAATAAATTCAATAATATCAACATTGCATTCATAATTATCATAACAATATTTAAGTACAGCAAAAATTTCAGATTCGTAAGAAACATCATAATACTTTTCAAGCAAAGAAGCAATTTCATAAGCACCCTTAAAAGCAACAAATTCTTCTATTCGTTCCACATCATAGTAATCATATATACCATTAGCATAATAAGCTAAGGTTTCATTATCATTAAATTCGCATGAAAAGGGAAGGTGCGGAGCATTCATCCTAGAGAAACAAGTAATATCATATCTCAAGCATAGCTCCCGAGCATACCAATGCAACATATGAATTTGATCCCATAACAATTTCCCTTTTTGAGTCAAGCAATAATCCATAAAGTACTCACGTTGATCCAACATTACTCCCATTATCAAGTTGAATGGGGTTTTCTAAGGATTACAAAGTAGTATTTAATATCTTGCACATAACTAACATTGAGGATTTTAGGAGGTTCCCTATCTCCATGAGTAGAAAGTACCACTATTTTTTTGGTGTTTTGTGTTCCATATCCATAACTAAAGATATAAAAAAACTAATAATAAAAAATAAAAATTACTTAGTGAGAAAGCAAACAAGCACACACGATAATATTCACCCCATGCTATTGCTCCCCGACAACAGCGCTAGAAAAATGTCTTGATAACCCACAAGTGCGGGGCATTGTTTGTAGCCTTTTCCGAAGAGGAGTCGTACCCACAACCATAGCAGGGAGAAGTCGTTGTCTTTACTGATCATCTGCGCAGAGGCTTTCGTCCTCCCGGCTCAAAGTTTTATATGGATTTTCTGCACTTCTTCAAGCTCAGGCCTCAAGACATTAGTCCAAACTCCATGACCAGAATATGTCAATTTCAAGTGTTATGTGAGGTATATCTCTAGGTTGAGCCGTCCGTGATCCTTTTTAGGGAGTTTTTCTATCTCAATCGTCAAACTGAAGTGAACAACGGTGCTACCAGGGAACTTGGCGGGGTTACCATTCACAAGAGCAAGAACATCGCCTTTCCCAAATCAAAACTAGAGAGATCCCAAAGGATAGAACAAGATATGTTTTTACTATAAGAATACTGCACCCGAGGGAGAAAACCTCCTTCCGGGTTTCACATTGGAAAGACTCGGGAGCAAAGTAAAATTTTCGGGTTGGCCAATTGATAACCCACAAGTGTAGGGGATCATTTGTAGCCTTTTTCGATAAATAAGAGTGTCAAACCCAACGAGGAGCTAAAGGTAGAACAAATATTCCCTCAAGTTCTATCGACCATGGATACAACTCTACGCACACTTTACGTTTGCTTTAACTAGAACAAGTATGAAACTACTTTGCGGGAATAAAGCTAGAAGAACTTTGCAATATAAATAAATAACATGGAAATAAAGTTAGTTGTTGTTTTAATAAAAGAACAATAAAATTAAATAGTTTCGTAGAAAGCTTTTTGTGTAACGCAAGAGAAAGATTGTCCATGGGCAATTCAATATGATACGATAGATACTTGTTATATGCAATGAGGGAGAGGCATATGCTAACACACTCTCCATACTTGGATCATATGCACTTATGATTGGAACTCTAGCAAGCATCCGCAAATACTAAAGATCATTAAGGTAAAACCCAACCACAACATTAAGTATCAAGTCCTCTTTACTCCCATACGCAACAACCCACCTACTCAGGTTTATGCTTCTATCACTCAAGCAACCCGCCATAGGCAAATCATGAACATATTGCAACACCCTACCGCGAGGATCCCTCATGCTTGCGCGACACGGAGGGCACCATAGGACAACACCGTAACAACATACAACTCAGATCCATAACATCATACCACAATTAACCCGTTTGACAAAAGAGATCTACTCAAACATATAGGATAGCCAAATATCATTGGGAAATAATATATGGAGTTGAGCACCATGTTTAAGTAGATATAACGTCGGGGAAGAGAGTGTTACACCGCTGCATAAAGGGGGAGAGAGTTGGTGTTTACGCGGCAAGATTGTTGATGTAGATCGTCGTCACGATGGTTGCCCCGGCGGCATTCCGGTGCCTCCAAGAGAGAGGGGGAGCGAGCACCCCTCCTCCTTCTTCCTTGGCCTCTCCTAGTGGGAGGAGAGTTTCCCCTCTGGTTCATGCCCTCCATGGCAGCGGAGAGGTGGGATCCCCTCCTAGATTGGATCTCCCTCTCTGTTCTCTTCTGTTTCGCGTGCCTATTTTCTAGCCAAAAACCATTTCTTATATTCCTAGAGATCCATAACTCCGATCGGGCTGAAATTTCAAGGAGATTTTTATCCAAAAATTGGCTTTCTTGCAGCCGAATGAGAGATCCAACCGACATACGAGGTGAGCACATCCCACCAGACCACGTTTGGGCCCTGGTCGGTGCCCTGGTGTCTCGTGCTCGTTGTGGGCCTCCTTTTGCGTTGATTCCACTTCTCAAAATTCACAAATATTCCAACAAAAATATCCGTAAATGTTTATCACGTTTGGAATTCATTTGATATGAAATTTTGCGAAACAAAAAACACACAAAAAACAGGAATTGACACTAGGCACTGGATCAATAGGTTATTCCAATAAATGATATAAATTGTTGCCAAAAGTATGTGAAAGTTATATAATATTGGCATCAAACAATCAAAAATTATAGATACGATGGAGACGTATCACTAACAGATGAAGAGAGGGCTCCATTGGCTCCTCTTGATGCAAAATTGAGGATGTGACTGCCCACAGTTTTACTGGCATTGATCTCATCCATTGCTGGCTAAAATGGCGGATCCAACCTATCCGTGTGAGAAACAACTTAATGTGCAAGTACTCGGGCGCCTCATCTGACCCTCAGCGCTTCTCTTGTGAAACCTGACTAATGACACCCTTAACAAGGAGACGAATAGATTCTTTTATGACTCAAAAGAGCAATGTAGTGTTACCGGCTTATGTTTGTTTTATCTGCGCAACCTGCAACCACCGATACTTACTACTTTTTATTGTCTTTTATCAAATCATTGTGACCCGCTGTTCTTTATCGCATGTGAGAGATCTAGTTTTTGAAAGGTTGCACCTTTAGTAACTATTCCTTCCTCGGGTAGGAAGGATAACCCGACCCCTGTGTCATCTTCTGAGGAGGAATCCGAGGTAGAGCTTGATTCTCTTGGCCGTATTTTTAATGAGCTTACTGATGCACCTTCTTAGCAGGGTGATTCGAACTCTAGACAAGCCAATGAAATTGAGATAACTTCTTCATCTTCTAGTTTAAAAACATTTGTTCTCAAAAAACCAAGACAAGTCCTCCGGAAGGTTAAGTTGACACACCTAGTCGCTCATTTGGCTCCCGATTTTCTTTTGAAGAAAACACAATTTGCTGGCACATCAAAACGCAAGACCCGGGATGGTTTAGGTGAAAGCACAATATGATCCCTTGGTGGTTTTGATAATTCATGACAACATACATTGTCTCTTGGACTGATATTTCTACCTAGTGCATTTCAGGTAAAATCCCATAGAGAGATGGGTTGGCAAAAGGGTTGTGGAGATTATCCTCATGAAGAAGAAGGAGAAGGAAATGGATTGGCAAAGCTTCAGAGAAGAGGACTCTACATTTTACTTTGTGAGAAATCTCTTTGAGTCCATAGGAAAGCCAATACTATTAAAAGGGGGTAAGGTATTCTTGGTGAGCAAGATGCTCAAACGTGCACAAGTGATAGTCACGAAAAACATCCAACTCTTCCACATATTATGTCTAAGCCAAATATCCAAAATCGATGAAACCAACATTTTCCACTCAGTCCCACCAATTCATAAACTCAGACAGACCCATGCCAAACCCTAGCCATTCGGTGCAACCGATTCTGCATCAGTGCCACCGAGTTCAGGCTGCCAACTTTCGGTTGCCTCGACACATAAAATCGGAATTTCTGAGTTTTAAGATCGGTGTCATCGAGATGCAGATTCTGACCGTTGGACACCTGATCGGTACCATCGAGAATTATATATCGGTTTCACCGAGATTCAAAAGTTGCTACCTTTGGAGCAACTCGGTACCACCAAGATTCACACATAGGTGTCACCGAGTTGGTCACTTAAGGTGTAATGGTTGGATTTTTGGAGATGCCTATATATACCCCTCCACCACCACTCACTCGCAAGAGAAGCACTCAGAACAGATCCCCACTTATCCCAACTGATTTTCTAAGAGAGAGCCACCTACTCATGTGTTGAGATCATTCCATTCGATTCCAACCATATGAATCTTGATCTCTAGCCTCCCCAAGTTGCTTTCCACCCAATAAATCTCTTCCACCAAAGCTAAATCTGTGAGAGAGTGATTGAGTGTTAAGGAGTATATCATCTTGAAGCACAAGAGCAAGGAGTTCATCGACATTATTGAGCCTATTACCTTTTGGAGGGTAGTGCCTCCTAGATTCATTAGGTGTTGCTTGGGAGCCTCCTACTCCATGTTGTGGAGTGAACCAAGAAGTTTGTAAGGGCAAGGAGATCGCCTACTTAGTGAATATCTACCCCGAGTTAGGCTAGTCCTCCGTGGACGTAGGCCATCATGGTATAGCCAAGGTTGCTTCTTTGTGGAACCCTCCATGGGTAGAGCTCTCCGTGGACGCTCATGACCGTTACCCTCCGTGGGTTGAAGACTCCATAAACATGGACGTACGATAGCACCACCTATCGGAACCACGGGAAAAATCTCCGTGTCCTTCATGTGTTTGATCTCCCTATCTCAACTTCTTACTTACATGTGCAATGTCTTTACTTTTCACTGCTATATTTGATGACTTGCATGTGTAGGGTGTGATAGACTTGCTAAAATTGCTAAAATCTGCCAACACTTAACTTTGGATATTGTGTGGATTTTAATTTGTGCTAGTAGTCTATTCACCCCCCTCTAGACATACTCTTCTAGTGATCCCACATCAGGCAACTCGGATCGTGATTTGATTGATGCACCACCGGCTCAAAAGCCATGCTAGGAGGTGCCTCATAGTCCAACCAACTCTCACCCTAGAGCCGGTTTATTTAAGCAACCTCTTAGTCCTTCAAAATCGCTTTATCAAGCATCGCCTTCATCTTCGGATGACTCATCGGCAACTCAACTTCCTGCTTTCATCGTCAACCGCGGGTAAGTCCATGAACTTGCATCCGTCTGCTTATGTTATTTTAAACCTTGAGCTATATTTTCCTTAGCTCAATGTTTGATCTTTGCAACAGTAGGGCGAAGGCCACTTTTTCAAGGAAGGCTGGCGGGTCATCTTCTTGCATTGTAAAACGCAACATGCCAGCCTCCCTGCTAGTGAGAATAAGAACTGGCCCTTTTGTAAAGGAAGTCCCAGATGCGAGTGCTGAAGCGGCAAACGACATTGAGACGCCTAGACCGGATTAGCCGGTTTTCATGGACATATGACCTGAAGCTCATGACACATCGGATGAGCCAGCCAAGCCTGGTTCGCTCTTCTAGCCTGGTGGCTCATTTGGATGATCCCAAGACACTAGCAGGAGCAAACCGTCAGCATGTTATCATTGTGAAGGAAAGTTATCAAGTTTCCGTTGCATCCACTTCCTTGGCTAAGATTGTCTCTAAGGATGAACTCGTTAACTTAGAGAAAAGAAAAACAACTCTAGAAGTTCCAGAGTTTTATGTGCTTGATATTGAAGATTTACACCAGCAATACTTGACCCGGCTGTCTAAGAGCCGAGCAATTGAAGTCAGCATGATAAGTGCCATGAAGGAGAAGTATGAGGTGAACTCCTTGTTTTGCCACTATCTTTGTACTGTCATTAGCTTCCAAGAACCAGTTTACTAAGATAAACTAGGTCATGAAATAATTGATCTGTAGATGTAGCCCTCAAGAAGCAGTTCATTCTCTGGAGATGAGTCGGATCTTGTTAATAATTTTCTGAAGAAATCGACCTGTAGCCCCCAAGGGTCGGCTCGTGTTCTTGTGATGGGTCGGGTCTTAACTTGAAAGTGCATTATATTGACTAGAGGGGGTGAATAGGCGATTTTTACAAATTCAACTCTTGAGGAATTTCAACTTGAGTAATTTGAAATATGATGACTAACAAGCAGCGGAATAAGTACTCAAGTGCATGAAAAACATAGCAACAACATAGTTATCATGATGAAATAAAACATGCACAGGTTATAGGTAGCGTGATACAGGATAAGCACGTGAGGAACAAGGTAACTTGAAGAATTTGAGGTGAGCAAATTATGAAAGTCTTCAGTCAAATTCTACAAACAGTAACAATCAATTTCATCAACAAGTATATGAGGAAATGACAGGGTTTAGGAAATAGAACCAGGTAGCTCGATGAAGACCATGGTTTGATGACCCAGTTCCAACTGTTGTGATAGTCATACGTCTGGTTTGGAGCGGCCTAGTATTTAAACCAGAGGACACACAGTCCCAGGACACACAGTCCTTACCATATTATCCTTGAGCTAAGGTCACAAAGTCCTCGCCCAATACTCGTGGTAAGTCTTTAGGGTAGACTTCCATAACCCTCACAAACTAGTCACCCGGCGATCCACAATTGACTGCTGGATGCTCTAGACCAAGGTCACTCCATAATCCCCAATTGACTGCAGGATGCACTAGACCATGATGCCTGACCATCTAGAAGATACATAGTCTTCAAAGGTAACAAGCATCGGTTCCACACAGGAACAATCTCTTCATTGATGCTCAATCACTTTTGGTTTGGTGGTTTGGATTTGGGGTTTTCCCCACTGATGATTTTCTCTCAAAGTCTTCGGAGGATGGGTTGCTCTCAAATGACAAGTGTTAGTTCTCTCCCGGAGCAGCCAACCAACTAGTGGTTGTGGTGGTGTTTATTTATTGCCAGGGTGCAACCTGACATGATAAGGCATAAATGCCCCCAATGCTATGACTGTTATGTGGATAAGATGATTGGGGACAGCTAGCGCTAAGCACAGCAACGATCAGAATTTCGAACTATGAAAGTCCTCAGGCTTATCGTGTTCCTCACTTGTAGGCAATTTGCACTGGTGAAATCCTAACTCCTTAGTCAGACCAATTTCATCAGAGACCAGAAGAACTTCGTCTCTGTCATTGAAGAACTTGTCTGAAATGCAAGAGATTTCCAAAGGCTTCACTCGAAGGATTAGATAGGTTGAGGCTTTTGATTTGAGCATCAGTTGGAAATTTGCCTTCGTATTACCTCGTCCCCTTTAACAGTACGGTGTTTCCTATGACTCAAAGAAATGAAATGAAACTACAAAAACAAAAGTCTTCATGCTTCAAAGTCCTCGTTCATATCTTCAAGGTCACATCAACTTCTTCATTTTCAAAGTCTTCAGGGATTACCAAAGTCTTTAGCAAAGTCTTCAACGAAGTCTTCAGTTGAAGACATACATTTTTAGGGGTCGATAATCTCCAAATATATCAAACTCCTCAGCGCCTTATAGAGCCTTTGTACACTTACAAACGCATCAGTCTCTTAACCTATAAGTCTTAAATACACCAAAATCACTAAGGGGCACTAGATGCACTTACAGAACTTGTAGCCCCCAAGGGCCGGCTCATCTTCATGAGAAGAATCGGGTCTTTTTGCATATCTTAGTTTTGATAGAACCGGTATGCATTAGACTCCAAGTGTCAAGGATACTGCTTGCAGTCTGCTTGGGACTTGATAGAAAGAGTAATTCATCATAAGGTGGTTTAAGGTTGTTTGTAAGAATACTTGCTGATATTTGTTGTACATCTGCCAGGAATATGTTGATGATGCTGAGTCAGTTGCTGTGAAACTGCAGAAACAACTCAAAGAAGAGAGAAAGTTAAAAACTAATGCTGAGCTTATGGCGGCTCATTTTGAGGATTCTGCACGCCAAGCAAATGAGCGTATGGAACAAGCCATAAAGCTATTTGAAACAGAAAAGGACACCTTGTAAGACATGCGGAAAAAGCAGAAGACAAACTTAATCCGTTGAAGGAAAAATATGCCCTTCTTTTGAAACAGATCAATGACATGCGGACAGCAATCTTTGGTACGTTTTCTGCTTCTCTTCTTTTTTTGTACTATACCGGCCGGTGATTGAATGGCGGCTCACTATCTTTCTCGTTACTTATAGGGAGAAAAGATCATAATCTTGTTGAACTTCCCATTGTGAAATTGAAAGCTATATTCACATATATAGAGCAACTGTTCATGGATCGGTGTATTCCATTATGGAGGTGAAAAATCTAAAGTATCCTCCAAGAAATATCAAGGATATGTTGAAGCAGCTTTCTACCATACCCCAATGGGTGACCGAGACCCAAAAATCAGCAGCTCGAGGAGGACCGTACATGGCGCTAGCTCGAGCAAAGGCATAATTGCCTGAATTGGATGTGGAGCTGCTAAAGGGCGGCTTCCCTGAGTTCAAACTCGACGGCACCTCATTTACTCAGTCAGACTATGTGAAGTGCATCACAAAGACGCACGCTTTGGCGACTCAAATAGCTGAAGGAATTGACCTCACAAACTATCATGCTGCATACACAAGTGATAACGAGCGTGTTAACCCTCCCAAGGATGACTCGGCGGAGTTGGTCCCCCCCCCCCAATGTAAGAGATCTTTTGCCCCTGATGTTGACACATCTCTTATTTAGGGAACATCAAACTTTCAATCATTGAACTCGATTCAATGGCAACAAAAGGGCCAGCAGGTTGACGAGGATGATGAGCCGGCAGATGCAATCTAGAGGCGGCTGATGAAGAAAGAGCATGAAAGCATTCCTGAAGATGAATGAATCGCCTTACTAAGTCAGCCGCCAAGTAGTTCGGTAAAAATTGAGTATTTTGGAGCTCCATTGTGGGCTTGTAATAATGGTAGTCTAAAAACTTCCTCCAAATACTTGGTCATGCCATCGTGCATGTATGCATTTTTGTTGGTGCGAAACTTCAGCCTTTTGAGCTTGTTGCTTAGATATGATTTTGCCACTCTTTTCTTTACTTTCCCTTGTATGCCTCTCTCATTGTGCTCAATTAGTTTGCTGACAGAAACACTAGTCAAGGAATAAGCCGGCAAAGGAGCTTGATTGTCCAAACTCGGGTCTGGAATCTTCCTTCAATAATATTGAAGATATAGGATTTGAACCTGGCCATAATATGACCGTAGTTATTAAACCGGTTACTCGGATACAAGTCAGAGCAAGGACAATATTGTGCCTGAATTTTTTCAAAGTGGTAAAAAAATCATATAAATTGTATTATTGAACTGGCTCAATGAGACTCGGTAAAAAAGAGAGTGGCTTTCGAGACTCAAATCTTGCTTCAATGAAGCGGGTATGACAACCCTGGTTTATCCTAGCTTTCTGTATGTCGACTCTCACATGACTCAGCAAATGTTTTAACCTTGAGAAGTTCAGGGTCCTAAAGGATTGACTTACAAGAGTACATGGAGTCATCTGACTGGAGTCACATCAAGCATACATGCAGGTTTAACCATGTATTGTGGCTTCTTTTGCCGGGTCAAGAGGGTGAGAAAGCTAAACTCGATGAGTTGGAATCTCGAAAGTGACCTATGTTACAAACAATAAAGACTCATGCTCCCTATATAGGCTGAAACGATAGAGACCCCGAGTTTCGAGGGAGCCAGCTTTATTATATTTGAACATACAGAAGTATATATAGAGTTTGCAGGGGGAAATTACATAAATAGAACTGGTGGCCCTTCTAGGTATAATAACCCCGCAGTTGAGCGATCTTCCAGAGCTAGGTCGTCTCCTTCTCGGAAGTGTATTTTCCTTCTCGTAAGTCCACCAGATAATATGGCCCATTGTTAAGGTTTCTGCTGACGACAAAAGGACCCTCCCGAGGTGGAGAAAGTTTATGCATTCCTGTCTGATCTTGAATCGGACGTAGCAGCAAGTCACCTTCTTGAAAAGTACAACTTCGGACTCTATGGCTATGATAGTGGCATAAGCCTTGCTAATACATAGCAGATCTGGATGTTGCAAAATCACGTTCTTCTTCCAAGGCATCCAAGTATTCTTGTCATGCTAGATCATTGTCCACCTCAACATAAGCAGCAACTCGAGACAAGTCATGGTGAATATCACTTGGTAGAACTGCCTTGGCTTCGTATACCAAAAAGAAAGGTGTGTGTCCAATGGATCTGTTTGGCGTTGTGCGAATACTCCAAAGTACGGTAGGGAGTTCTTCAACCCAACAACCCAAAGTGTACTCAAGTGGTACCATAAGTCGGGGTTTGATCCCTCTAAGGATCTCCTGATTAGTTTGTTCAGCTTGTCCGTTGGACTGTGGATGTGCCTCCACTGCCAAGTCAAGCCGGATGTGTTCCTGTTGACAAAACTGCTCCATGGCTGCCTTAGATAAATTGGTACCATTATCAGTGATAATGCTATGAGGGTAGCCAAAGTGAAAAATCAACTTTTTCAAGAACTTGACCATAGTCTCTGCATCGCAACTACTGATCGGCTCTGCTTCATCCCACTTGGTAAAGTTATCAACCGCCACCAAGAGATGGATCTTCTTGTCAAAAGATGGTTTAAATGGACCAACCATGTCAAGCCCGCAAACTGCGAACAACCAAGTAATTGGAATCGTGCGTAATTCCTGAGCCGGCACGTGAGCCTGTCGGCCAAATTTTTGGCACCCATCGCACTTGCGCACAATTTCTTCTACGTCTGCATGAGCCGTCAGCCAATAAAACCCATGCCAGAAAGCTTTTGCCACCAGGGATTGTGAGCCGGCATGATGTCCATAGTCGTCGGCATGGATCTCATTAAGGATCTCCTGACCTTCCTTAGGGGAAACACAATGTCGGAACACGCCCGTGTTGCTTCGCCGATGCAACTTGTTGTTGATGATAGTCATTGACTTAGGCCTGCAAATTATTTGTCGAGCTATAGTTTCCTCATCTAGGAGCTCATGCCGAGTCAAATATGCTAGATAAGGATTAGTCCAATCTGGAGTAGCGTGGAGAGCCGCCACCAATTGTTCCTTCGGGTCATGGACAACGATGTCCTCCTCAGACAGAAATTTAACAAGAGGATAGTGAAGGACATCTAAGAAAACGTTGGGGGAACTGGCTTCCTTTGTGAAGTGAGTCGTGACAGGGCGTCAACAGCCTCGTTAAGCCGGCGGTCTATATGATCGACCTGATAGCCTTGAAAGTGACCCGCCGCATGTGAAGCTGCCCACCGACAAGCCGCCATTAGGGGGTCTTTGGAGTCCCAGGTCCCTGAAACTTGCCGAGCCACTAAATCTGAGTCGCCAAAGCACCTGACCTGGCTCAAATTCATCTCCTTTGCTATGTTGAGCCCATGTAGGAGGGCCTCATATTCGGCTGCATTGTTAGTGCAAGGGAACATAAGTCGTAGTACATAGCAAAACTTGTCACCCTGTGGTGAAGTCAATATGACTCCAACCCCGAGCCATCTAGCTGTCTAGACCCATCAAAATATATGGTCCGTTAAGTATTATCTGGCTTACCCTCTGAAATCTGCAGCTCTATCCAGTCATTGATGAAATCCACTAGTGCTTGGGATTTGATAGCAGTCTGGGGCACATATTTTAGATGGTGGTCGCCAAGTTCAATTGCCCAGTTAGCAATCTGTCTCGTGGCCTCCCGGTTTTGTGTTATATCACCAAGGGGTGTTGAACTAACCACTATGATCGGATGCTCCTGGTATTAGTGCTCCAGCTTCCGGCTTGCCATCAAAACCCCGTAAAGAAGTTTTTGCCAATGCGGGTACCACTACTTGGATGAAGTTAAAACTTCGCTGACAAAATAAACTGGGTGCTGAACCGGATATTCCTTCCCTTCCTCCTTCCGCTCGACCACTACTGCTACACTCACCAGTTTGGAATTAGTGGCGACGTATAGGAGCATCGGCTCTTCATCAGTAGGAGCGGCTAAGATGGACGGGTTAACAAGATGTTTCTTGAGCGCCTCAAAAGCCTCATTGGCGTCATCAGTCCACTTAAAGTCGCATGTCTTCTTGAGCACTTGATAAAAGGGAATAGCTTTTCCCCCATGACGCTTATGAAACGACTCAGAGCTGCGATGCGACCTGTCAGGTGTTGAACCTGGTTTACATTTGCTAGCGCAGCTAGTGAAGTCACTGCCTTGATCTTGTCCGGTTTAGCTTCGATGCCTCACTCAGATACCAGGAAACCCAAAAGTTTGAATGCAGGAACACCAAAAACGCATTTTGCCGGGTTAAGCTTCATCTGGTATACTCGAAGATTACTGAACGTATCCTTGATATTTGTCCAAGAGAGTCTCCTTCTTCTCAGACTTCACCACGATGTCATCAATGTAGGTGTGAACATTGCGCCCAATCTATGGTTGCAGGCAATTCTGTATGCACCGTTGGTAAGTCGCCCCTGCGCTCTTAAGTCCGAAGGGCATAGAGACATAGCAGAAGGCACCGAAAGGGGTGATAAAATACGTCTTCTCCTGATCCTCAACAGCCATCTCGATCTGATGATAGCCGGAGTATGCATCTAGGAAACAGAGTCGCTCACAACCCGCCGTAGAATCAATAATCTGATCAATTCGTAGGAAAGCAAAAGGATCTTTCGGACAAGCCTTATTAAGATATGTGTAGTCGACACACATACACCGAGTGTAGTTCTTTTTAAGGACAAGCACTAGGTTAGCCAACCATTCACGATGAAAAACTTCAACGATAAACCCGATAGCTAGGAGTCGGGCTACCTCTTACCCAATAGCCATGTGCCTCTCCGCATTAAAACGTTGGAGGTATTGGCATGCTGATTTCATCTTTGGATCCCTGTTAAGGTGGTGCTGAGCGAGTTATCTCGAGACTCCAGGCATGTCAGAAGGCTTCCATGCAAAGATGTCTCGATTCCCATGGGTGAACTCGATAAGCGCACTTTCCTATTTAGGGTCCAAGCCGGTCCCTATACTGAACTTCTTGGACGAGTCGCCTGGCGTGAAATCTATCTGCTTAGTATTTTCAGACGGCTTGAATTTGAGCGGAGGTTCTGACTTGGTATTGGGTTTCTTGAGGGGGCTCATATCATTTAGATCAATATTAGCGGTGTAGAATTTTAACTCCTCAGCTGCGCAAGCCAACTCGACATAAGCTGTGTCCCCTACCTCACACTCCCGAGCTATCTTTCAGCTTCCCTCCATGGTGATACTACCCTTATGTCGAGGCATTTTGAGCTTTTGAGATAAATATAACAAGGTAGGGCCATGAAACGAGCGTAAGTAGGCCACCCAAAGAGGGTGTGATACGGGCTCTTTATCTTGACTACCTCAAACATCAAGGGCTCGCATTTGTAGTCATACTCATTACCAAAAGAAACATCAAGTTTGATCCGCCCGATCGGATAAGTGGACTTTCCAGGAACAATCCCATGAGACACCGTTGATGATGTCCTAGACTAGGGGGTACTCACCATGTTGTCTCCCGACCAGTGGGTCGGGCCGAGGACCCCCAGGGCGATTCACTAATGGGCCAGTTCGGAGAGCCCATGATGCATGGAAGGGAGATTCCACAAGACTTGGCGCACAAGACAAGGACACCTCTAAACCCTAGGCCTACGGTGCATTATATAAACCGAGGCCAGGCTAGTCAATAGACGATCTCAATCTCATATTCATTACTAAAATCTCGTGGTGGATACATGTATGATGTACTATCCCCATATTAATACAATCAAAAGCAGGACGTAGGGTATTATCTCCTTGAGAGAGCCCGAACCTAGGTAAAATCATGTGTTCATGCTACCATCACTCCAAGACGCCTAGCTTAGGACCCCTATTATGATATATGTCATATTTGACACCGAGATTGGTGCTTTCATTGAGAGACTATTGGGTAGTAGCTGCGGTGCGATGGTAATTCAGATCGGCTCCGTCGCGATCTACGCATCGGAACCGAGCTACATCGTCAACGACGGCATATTCTTCGCCGGCTTGACTGGTCACCTCGGCTAGGCCGAGAACTGCGTGCCATGTTGGATCATCCAGATCGTACAGGTGTCTTCATCAACATCAACTCCAATCTCAACGATGGAAGAATCCTCCATAGTGCTCGGGGGCTTAACATCAACATTGCCCTTGCACGACCCTGTAGTTTTTCTGGACAGCGAATTCGTGTCCTTCATCCCCACCTCCTCGTGTGTCTCTTTGACAATTTCTTTGATGAATTGTGCGGAATTGAGTCTAGAACAATCCTGCAAAATTTTGTCGCGTTCCAGTGGAGGAATCTCCAGCGATCTACAATATACCGGAGCCTTACCGGATCTGGACGAGAATGTGGACGAGTTTAGGATGAGGAGTCCAGCGTCTAGCTCGGATGTCCGTAGGAAAATCCCACTGTTCATCTGCTACGGAATTCCTATACCGATGACCTCTCAAAATTTCAGCTCGATCCGACCGTCCAAACTCCGAGAAACATCTGATTAGTATAATGAATGTTAGATCTATTTTCTGCGTGAAAACGAATCGGACACGAGTTCATCTTTTTCATGAATGGGTTGTCGGGCGTCCTTTTTGAAGGAAATTTTCTCATCATCTCCATCATCCGACCAAGAGTTCGGCATCGCGAGGGCAAAATAATCATCAAGCGAACCTTGTCATCCGTGGGTTGTACGGGTCGGGTGCTCCATTGCTTCATCAAACTAGCATCGACCTCGTCGGAAATTCTGACCTGCATCGGCATTGCAGCGCCGTTACTTTTTCAAGCTGACGCCCACCACGCTGACCTGCTTTGACACATCGTTGTCATTGGGGATCTAGCGTCAGCTTATAGATCTGCTCCGTCACCTCGGCTAGACCGGGGCTTTGGCATCCCTTCATCAACATGCTTCGAGGACTTCGGCGTCACCAGCCGACCTGCTTCAACACATCGGCTGGCATGAGACTTCAGTGTCACCAGCCGAGCTGCTTCAAAACATCGATTGGCATGAGAAGTCGGCGTCACCAGCCGACCTGCATGAGACTTCGGCGTTCGCCGATCACAGCTTCGCCATGTTAACTGCACCGAGGACTTCATCTCGCCACATTGACCGTGCAGTGTCGCCACTTCGTCAAGCCAAACTCTTCATTTAGGCACCTCGGCGCCCAGGCCATATTCCTTTACTTATTTGCTTCACTTAATTTAACTAAATCGAAGATTTTTAAAAAATATATTATTACATTTATTTGTTATTACTCTTAGCTTGCACTATATTGTGTGCACAGGTAATCAGCTTTGGCTGTGTCATGTGGTCACCTTGGCATGCCTACATCGTTGTCCCGCCTCCATCAACCAAATTGTGTCGTCGACATGGCTGACGGACTGGGGGCTTCTCCATCACACTGCCGAACTACTCCGTCTGCTCGACTCACCCGGGGGTTCTCCTCAGCCTTCGGAAGTGTTGTGTTGTCACTTCATCAAGCCGAGCTCTTCTTCGGCTACCTCGTGACCAGCTTGGGGGCTGGGACCTTAACCCACTACAAGCTCGACACACGTCACAAGCACATTAACCAGCTAAGTCACTTTCATGCTCACTTTTTTCAGTTTTTAAATTTTTTTCGGTTCCACCAAGCATTATACTTTTTTGACAAAAAGTTGTTTGCAAAAAAATTTCTGGGTCAAAACTTTGGTTGTTACAAACAAATTCAAATACCTCGTTTACTTGGGGGCTTCCTTTATGAAGCCATTCCTCTTCCATATGATTATTAACGTATCGCACCCTTCCTTGTTCGTGTTTAGGCCAATATTGCATCAAGTTGACTTAAGTGTTCTGCAAAGCTGGTTTGCCTTGCTCCTATGCTTACTCCTACGTTCCCAACTATTCGGCTAGGGAGTAAAGGAAGCACCTCTATGATTGTTACGATCGGGTCATCCGAACTTGTACCTCAAACGGGTGAAGCCGAAAGCTAGCGCTCTTACTAGTTTCAACTATGGTCGGCCACGACAAAAGACAAGCATACATAAATCTATTGCACACCCCTCATGGTAATCATGAGAACCCAAAGAAAGGAACCGTTGGTGGAACTATTTTCTTTGAAGATGCTTCTTACATTAAATAGTAATATAGCATAAGTTCCCTAGGCATGCTTTGTCTGTTATAGCCTAATGGCCTGATTGCCTGGTTATTCGAAACACCTCCGATATCCTTGGATGGTGTAGTAGATAACACTTTTCGGACCTTGGCCGAAGAGGGAGAAGCCGACGGTCGGTTAAGACACGTTTAAAGTTCGGGCAAACACATATATGATATAAGTACTTCGGTACATACAATCATTATACATAAAATTCTTTTACCCAAGTCACTTGGGGGCTCTTAAATTTGTATGAGTCGTTTTATAATAAATGTTTCTCCTTAGTCGTTGCAAAGTCTTTTTGTACTACCCCTTTTTCCGACACTAGCATGCGGTCAATAGCCAGGTAGCCTAGTTTCTCTCTAAAGCCGCTTGAGTTTAGTTCGCTAAACAGGCCTCGGAGAAACACTCCGCCCTCGGGATATGGAGGTTGAAGCCAAAGGCTGACCCGCTTGAAGTCTGAGAGATCGGATGTATCATGTTAAAGCACGACAGAAGCACATGTTAATTTTAAGACCAATTTTCAGATTGCCACCAAAACACTTGGTTTAGTTCGAACGTCAAAGTTTTTACATAAGTTTTTTGGCTTTTCGAGCTTATGGCAGTTTTAAGCTATTTGTATGTTTTTTAGGAGTAGGGACATCGTCTTGACCGAGGTGCCCTACGTAATAATTTAGCTCAAGAAATCTTTTCTGACCCGCTGTTTGGCATCTTCTCGTCCGACCTCCACCTCGGTGTCTCGGATATTGCTCTATATGCATCAGTTTTGAATTGTGTCTTCGGTCAATAGTTGGGTTGCCCAGCTCCCATGATTGCCTCCTATGTTCCGCTTTGTTCGGCTAGGAGTGAAAAGGGAGAACCACTGCGACTGTACTTCCGGTTTAATTCGTCAAGTACCTCAATGGAGAAAGCCGAAAACTAACGGTCACAATGAGCATAAACTGGTCGGTGATTCGACGACCATATTAAACAACAGGCCTTTCATAAAATTGGCCGGAGTGTTAACGGCTTCACCTCGTCTGACGCCGAACACTAACCGGCGGCTAGTAACTGGCCTCCCAAACTTTAAGCTCCTATGACTAAGTGAAAGTTATAAAGCCTAGATATCTGATTGCCTCATTTCCGCTAAAACAACGGCCTCCGGGCACCAAGACATCGGCTAAGGGTTGTCTTGTTACTACAGAAACACCCTGCATAGCATTTACAAAGGGGTAGAAGCCGACGATGGGCCACTCTCAAATGATAAACAGTCAAAAAGGAGTCAAAATAGCATATAGCATTAAAGAATTTATATTCAATATGCGAGTGTTGCCTTCCGTAATCATCGTTACATCAATTTGACTTTAGATTTTAGCCAAGCCGGGTTGCCTGGCTCCTGTGCTTACCCCCTACGTTCCCGATTGTTCGACTAGGAGGTAAAGGGAGCACCTCTATGATTGTTACTTCCAGGTCATCCGGATTAGTACCTCAGACTGGGTGAATCCAAAAGCTAGCCATCTTAAGAATATAATTGGTCGGAAATGATGGAAGTGAAAATTTCGGCTCATTAAAGACCATGGATTTCGGGAACATTCCACGAACTAAATCCTCAATATTTTCCTCCCACGTTGATCGGAGTTGAGGTTTCATGATCATGGTCAACATGACATCCTGGGAAAATAAACTTATAGAGGAACTATTTTTCCTAGAAGATGTTTCTTACGTTAATAGTAATATAACATATCTCTATGCGTACCTTTGTTTATAAAACTGTATGACCGGATTGCCTTGTTTGTCGTAAATCTTTGTTGTTCTAAAGGCTTTATAAAGTATGACAAACACTCCTCGGCTACTGGCCAAGGAGGTTGAAGCCGATGGTCGGTCAACAAAGTCTTGTACAATGCGGATTCAAGCATTAATGATGTAAAGTACTTGGATGCATAGAATCATTACACATAAATCGTGTCAAACGTAAAAAAAAGTTTGTGTCAAACACATACCGATCCTTAATTCGACCACCCGTGCCGAAATTGGGGCTCAGGGGCTACTGCATTGCCTATTCAATGCAGCAAAGTCAAACCTCAATACGGTTTCTAAGGAGATTTGATACTCAGGTTGGTCGGTCGCACCCAACCCGAGTCTCGGAAACTATTGTGTAGCATGTTTCCATCCCTAATGTATGCTGCCGAGCAAGAACTTGATCCTCAGGACGACTTTGCAAATCGACCTAGGTCTCAGGGGCTACTGGGATCAGTGGTTTTATTTTCTTTATTATTTTTTCCTTCAGGTGCATCTCGGGTTATAGACCGACACACACCTTGTCGTGGTGTCGTCACGGCAGATGCCATGGGTAGGCTTATCGAGAGGGGCCGAAGGACGCCGGCGGGCTCCGGGAGCGGGGTTAGGCACAAGTGGTGGTGGACACATGATGTACCCAGGTTCGAGGCCCTCCGTGGGAGGTAACACCCCTAGTCCTGCTTGGTCTAGTTGAGATAATGGTCAGATTACAATGGCGCTCCTTGAGCTGTATGGATCGTGGAGGAAGAAGGAGCTAGCTCGCTCTTCTGCCTCTCTACGTGTGTGTGTAGAGTGGACGTGAAGAGAACTGGGAGATCAGCCGACATCTTGCATGGGGGTGTCCCAGGGGGTTTTATAGGGCAACCCCCGGATTAGAATACAAATAGAAGGTCATGGGGGGCCCCAGCCAGCAGCCTCTCTGGCCGGCTATGGGGGCCGCCGGCTGTGGGGTCCTGTCGCTGATAGGCCCCGCCGGCTGAAGGGTCCCGTCAGGAGCTAGCGGGGCCCATGCGGCGGGTCCCGACGCCGGTCACGTCACGGCACGGGCCGCCCCTTGTGGCATCGTCTTGCGGCGACCGGCCGAGGTCAGCGGTGCGGCTGGCCGCCCTGTAGCCATGCCGGGGCAGGTAAGGGAGTGGTTGGGGCATGCCGGCACTGTTGGAATCTCGGTCACTGTCCGCCAGGGTCAGAGGCGCTAACACATTCACTATGGCCACTCCGGCGCTGACCCTCGATGGGATGGGGACCACTATCGCCACGCATGCCCTGACGACGGTATCCAATGCGCAGCCGGCTGGGGGGCCAGGCGGCAACGCCCCCAGCTGGCCGACACGTTGTAACCGGCGGGGCATAGCCAGCAGGCTCTGGCCGAAGGGCCGCTACCGGCAGGGCGTAGCCGGACCTCAGGGGGAGGCGTCCCGCCCTTTGATTGCGTTAGAAGGCCGAAGCAAGGGGGCGCTTGAGGCTACCCTGGGGTCATCCCCCGTTAGTAGTCCCCGAAGCTGAGGAGGCCCACCGACGAACCGTGGTGGTCCTCGCCGGCTTGAAGATCATCCTTGCGCCGTGGGGTGCCTTGAGAGTCGAGCGACATCGGCAAACAACGGCCGGCTCCACAGCCGGCCGATGCCTCCCACGCCGCCTCGGGTTCCACATCGGGTAGAGAAGACGCGCCACACGGCAAAAAAGACCAGGCCACGGGGCGGGCCCCTCCACGACCGTGGCCTTGGCGCGCGCGCAGGGATCTTTTACGGTGCGGGCAGACAGTTGGTGTTCCCGAGCGCCATAATATCCGCCCCGCATGCCACGGGAATCGCGGGGGTCTTGCGCCCGGCCCCCACGATCACCCGCGTAGGGTTTAAATGGTGAGAGGAGGGGGCAGAACGGCCCGTTCGCTCCCCCCATTGTCGTCTCATCGTCGTCGTCGTCTTCCTTCCCACGCCATAAGAAAGAGAGAGCAGGAGGTCAGAGCACGCAGGCAGGCTGCGCCGCCGTCCGCCGCCGAAGAAAGCCCGGGCCGCCGCCAAGTACCCACGCCCGTCCTCGCGACCGCACATACCCTCGGCGACCATGGCGGGCAAGGGCGCATGGGACAACAGCGACGTGGATGAGACCTTCATCGAGCACCGCCGCCATCGCCGCAAGCTCCCGGCAGAGGCACACTTGGAGGCATGCCCAGCCAGGCCTGAAACTCCCCGGCACCGCGGGAAGGCGAGGTGGTCGTCTTCGCCGATCATTTCCTCCGGGGGATTGGGGTGCCGGCGAGCGCCTTTTTCCGTCGTTTCCTGACGCGGTTCGGTCTGCAGCCGCACCACCTCCCCCCAACGCCATCTTGCAGTTGGCGGCGTTCGTCACCCTTTGCGAGGAGTACTTGGGGGTTGAGCTGAGGCTTGACCTCTGGTGCCGGCTCTTCTTCCTCAAGAGACATACGACGAAGGATCTGGTGACGAAGCAGATGGTGATGACCGCCTGCGGAGGCGCCATGATCTATATCCGCAAGGGGACTGGCTTCCCGAAACTCCCGCTGCGCGTGTCGGTGAAGCGCTGGCAGCAGGGGTTCTTCTATGTGAAGAACGGGAAGCCGGAGGAGGATTATACCAACCTCCCCAACTTCGCGAACCACCCGCCAACCGCGATGTTGAACTGGCAGGCGGTTGCACCTCCGGCGCCCGAGACGGCGGACCGGCTCTACGAGCGCCTGCTCGTGATGACCGGGATGGAGGGGCTAAAGGCCACCGATCTGCTGGCCGCGATGGTGGCGCGCTGGGTGCAGCCGTTACAGCACCGGCCACACCTCATCTGCCAGATGGGAGAACACCATGACCCCTGCCGGCTCTCCACCAAGGAGATGAAACCGGCCCATGTGGCGAGGAGGGTGAACGTCATCTCAACGGCGAAGATGGTGGAGGGCGAGTGGCAATGGGGGAAAACCCCGTACAGCCGGAGCCGCCCGGCACCGCGGGTAAGTGTCTGGCCACCTCCTTCCCTCCATCTTTTTTCAGAGGCAGCGCCCCTCCCCCCTTTGGCCTGACGGCGCTGCCGCCCGGCCCGCCCATAGATTTTCCCGCTGCTGTAGAACTACGGGGAGCCGGCCCCCGACACAGCAGAGTCAGACCCCGAGGAGGTCGAGGATGCCGATGACGTGGAGCCGGCTGACTCCGAGCAAGCCGGTGTGTCCGAAGCCGGCGACGCGGAGACGGAGATAGAGGGGGCCGAAGAGGCTGAATCGATGGGTGAGTCTCCTCCCCAGATGCACCTACGGGACTGGACCGATGATGATGCTAAGGCGGAGACGTCGCATGTTCTAGAGGCTCCGGAGAAGCCCGAAACTTCGGAGGACGAGGTCACGGCGCCGCGGAGGCACCAACCTCGAGCCGGCGGCGGCTCCAGCCGGGGAGGCCCGGACACGGACGACAAGGGGAAACGGCCGGCTACCACCAAGCCGGCGCCCAAGAGCACGGCGACCGCGGAGTCGAGCGGCAGCCGCGAAGGCGGGGGCAAGAAACAAAGGGTCGCCCAGGCGGGACCCATGCGGTGGGCGGTCCCCGTCGTCGCCGGGTAAGTCCATCTCCTCCTCCACCTTGGTCCGTTCCGTCTTCCCCCCAGTCCCTTATTTCGTCATTACCAGGGAGTCACGCACCCTGGGGAGGACCTCGGGTGGCGGGACAGAGAGGGCGGCGCCACCGACGGCTGCCGAGGAGAGGGAGCGCCAGGCGTGGCTCGACCTCGAGGCGGCCGAGCAGGAGCGGTGCGTTGAGGAGCTCCGCCCATGGGAAGAGGCGGCAAAGAAGCGGGGAGGAACCAGCAGGGAGGCCACTGGCGGAGCGTGGGAGCCGTTCCCCCGCCTTCGAGGAACCAGCGGGGAGGCCGCTGGCGGAGCGTGGGAGCTGTTCCCCCATGGTCGGGAGAAGAGGTCGAAGGACCACCATGGTCCCGGGCGACGGACGGAGGCGGGTGCGAAGGCCACAGAGGACGTGGCGAAGATGGACTGCGACGGCACCCAGCCGGTAGTGGATGACGTGCCGCCGGGGGCGGAGGTGCCGGCCTCGGAAGCGCTGGCCCTGGAAGTGCCGGCTTCAGAGGCGCCAGCTCCAGAGGCGCCGGCACCGGAGGCGAGTCGACCCGGAGCCACGGAGGCGAAGCGCCGGAGGTGAGGGCTGCGACGACGGGGAAACGGCCGCCGCAGGCGCGTCGACGGTGGCCCCTGGCACGACGGCGACAGGAGGGGCCGGTCCCATCGCGGTCTTCGAAAAGGGAGGACCTGCGGATGGGGGCCGGCTGCAGCAGACCTGGGCGGCGACCGGGAGCCCGGCCCCTGGCGAACCGTCGAACGCCCTTGGGGCGGCGGTGTCCCCCGTTGTGGATGCGTTCGCCGCTTGCTGCGCCCAGACGTCGCAGGACGCTCGAGCCGCCAACGACCGGCCGGTGAACTTGGAGGAGGCGGTCGCGGTGAGCTCTTTTCTTTCCTTCTTCTCTTGACTTGGCGTTTTCTGTCTTTTCCAGTGGGGGCGCGCCAGTGCACCCACTAGGTGTAGCCCCCGAGGCTCGAGCTGGCTGGGGCGCAAGCGGGTCGAGCCTAAAGCTATGTACTCTTGTTGTTTTGTAGGCGGCGTATGACCGCCGGGAGGCCGCGTATAACACCCTGCTGGGGTTGTACCGAGGAGCCAAAAACCGGCTCGCCGTCATGTCCACGGATTTGCGAGGTATGTGCTCTTCCGATCTTTCAGTGGGGGCACGCAAGCGCACCCACTGGGTGTAGCCCCCGGGAATCAGGCCGGCTGCCTCGGAGGCAGGATGAATCCTTTGTGACAACGGCGACTTCTTCTCGTGAAGCTACCCACGCCGAGACGGTCAGCCTCTAGCGCCAGGTGGTGCATTTTTATAAGGAGCGGGAACTCCTGACGACGGAGCGCAACCGGCTCCGTGGGGAGGCGGACCAGGTGAAGGCGGAGCGGGAGGGGCGCGAGGCGGCCCACCGCCAAGCGTTGGTGGACCAAGGGGCGGTCCTTCGTCAGGAGGCGGAGGAGCGGGAGAAAGTTCTCCGCGAGACGCTGGAGGCCAAAGACGCCGTGCTAGCCAAGGCGGCCGAGGACACGCAGGCGGCTCGGGACGAGCACGAGCGCCAACGCCAGGAGTGGTCAGCCAGGGAGGTGCAACTGCAGGAGCAAGGGCATGAGGTGGATCAGATGCTGCATGGTAAGCTTTTGTTGCCTTGTTCTTCTCGCGCCTTCCTTCTGGGTTTTCTGGCTTGCCTCCCCGCTCATCCCTTGTCTTCTTCTTAGGGATTTTCCCCGGCACGCAGGAGGTCGCGGAGGCAGCTGTGGAAGCTGACTGTGAGGCCCGGCAGGCGCAAGGAGAGGCCGTTGGGCCGCTTGCCCCCTGGACCCTGGACGAGGTGGGGATCGCCGCCGAGGCGCGTCTGTTGGAGGTGGTCCACGCCCTGAGGCGGCTCCGGGCTTGGTTCGCACCCTTTGGCCCGGCGCGGCGGACCCGGGCTCCATGAACTGGCTGTCGAGGTGGCTGGAGTTTGGGACTGTGCGGGTGAACGCTTGGAGGGCCTCCGCGGCATGCATCGGTGCGGACATGGCGCTCCGCATTGCCAGGTCGTGGTACCCTGAGCTGGACTTGGGTTTGCTCATGGCCCAGCATGCCGACACCGATGCGGAGTTGGAGGCAATGGCCGACGAGCTGTTGGTGAGGGCGAGCGACCTCGCGTCCTTCGCCGCGTGGGACGAGTACATCCCGGAGCGCGGGGCGGATGGCGTGGTGGTCCTGGAGGACCGGTACGGCCTCGCCCTGGACAACCCGGAGGGGAGCGCCGCCGAGACGGCCGATGGAGATTCCGACACCGACGACTATGCCGAGTCCGAGCCGGCTCCGGACGCGGGGGCGGGGGCTTCTACCTCAGCCACCCCGGAGGCGCCGGCCTCGGAGGCGCCAGCACCGCCGGCTCCTGAGGCGTGAGTACCGCCGGCTCTAGAGGCTTCATCACCGGAGGAAGGCCGGCCCAAAGCTGCCACCACTTAGGATTTTTTTTCCTACATTTTGTTTTAGACTGGAATTCCACCCACTGGGTGTGTATATGTAATGAACTCATGGCCGTGGGCCTTTTATCGTTATGACTTATGCCGTTTTTCTTAAAAAGAATGTGTGTGCCGGCTCTTCTTTCGCCTTTTGCCTTTTGACTTGTGTTCGCGCGCCGGGATTCCTTCCGGCTTCCGCCCCGCCTGCCAGCCAAGCGGGAGCCGGTCTGGGACAGGGACGGGGCTTCACCCTTGGGGAAAACCAGCGGGCTCTTAGAGTCAACCGGCTAGGGCTAGGTTGAGCCAGCAAAGGCCGGTTACTAGGAGTAACAAAGCTCGGCTGGGCCGGTCCGGCTGCCGCGTGTCGGCTGACCTCAGTGTGAGAAGTTCCTTCGCACCCCGTGGTCCCTTCAGCCGGACAGCCGGGAGCCGGTCTGTATCTGGTTAGGGAGGGGAGACGAAGGGTTGCTTGCTCACACTACTTTTCCACCTCGGGGGGGAGTCGGGCAAGCCCCCGGGCCCGGGAGCCGGAACCGGTTGACATGCCTTAAATAACAGGAAAACTTTGGAGGAATCGAAAAGGGGCGTGCCCCAATTGCCGGCTTGGGGCCCCGTTGCATTCATAAGCCCGAAAGGGGAAGGATACATACACTCGTTTTCAGCAATAAAATGGACGGAGGAGCGCTGCATTCCATGGGCGCTCCGTCTCCTTGCTAGAGGCGTCAGGCTGGTCGTTCTTGCGCTTGCCGTTTTGCTGCTGCCGGTTGTCAGCCGCCGCCCATGACGCGACGGGGGGCGTAGCCAGCTTGGCTGGTGCCTTAGCCTTCATCCTCATCAAGGAATCGGACGTGGCATATTTGTTCGCTTTGGACATCAGGTCTGACAGGGAGGTTGGCTCGGAGCACAAGAGCTTGTGCTTGAGGGGGGTGCCATTGCAGCAGCCTTCGATGAAGTACTGGATGGCCTGTACCTCGTGCACTCCCTCGCAGGAGTTGCGGAGCTTGGTCCAGCATGTGAGGTAGTCGCGGAGGGGCTCTTCCGGCCCCTGGACGCACATGGCCAGCTCGCGGGGCCGGCCAGGCCATTTGTAGGTGTCGGTGAAGTTGCGGACGAAGGCCTCCTCGAAGTCCGTCCAGGTGTTGATGTTGCCGGCAGCCAGGCTGTTCAGCCAGGTGCGGGCCGAGCTGATCAGCATGTGGGGGGCGTAGAGGACGGCTACGCGCTTGTTCCCCCTGGCGATGCCGATGGCGGTGGTGTAGTCGATCAGCCAGTCCTCCGGCTTGGCAGCCCCGGTATACTTTGGGGTGTCGTGGGGGAGCGTGAAGTCAGGCGGAAAAGGCTCGTTGCGGATCCGCGGAACGAAGCAGGCCGGGCCAATCGAGCCCTCCTCCTCGAGGAGAGCTGACTGCGCCAGCTGGTCAAGACGAAGTCAGGCGTCGTTGTCGCTGTGGGGGACGCGCGGTCTCAGCCGGGCTGCAAGCTCAGGACGGATGGCCGGCGGGATGGACCGCGCCGGCTCCTGCTACTGGGATCAGTGGTTTTATTTTCTTTATTATTTTTTCCTTTAGGTGCATCTCGGGTTATAGACCGACACACACCTTGTCGTGGTGTCGTCACGGTAGATGCCATGGGTAGGCTTATCAAGAGGGGCCAAAGGACGCCGGCGGGCTTCGGGAGCAGGGTTAGGCACAAGCGGTGGTGGACACACGATGTACCCAGGTTTGGGGCCCTCCATGGGAGGTAACACCCCTAGTCCTACTTGGTCTAGTTGAGACAATGGTCAGATTACAATGGCGCTCCTTGAGCTGTATGGATCGTGGAGGAAGAAGGAGCAAGCCCGCTCTTCTGCCTCTCTACGCGTGTGTGTGGCGTGGACGTGAAGAGAACTGGGAGATCAGCTGACCTGTTGCATGGGGGTGGCCCGGGGTGTTTTATAGGCCAACCCCTCGGATTACAATACAAATAGAAGGTCATGGGGGGCCCCAGCCGGCAGCCTCTCTGGCCGGCTGTGGGGGCCGCCGACTGTGGGGTTTTGTCGCCGGTAGGCCCCGCCGGCTGAAGGGTCCCGTCAGGAGCCGACGGGGGCCATGCAGTGGGTCCCGACGCCGGTCACGTCACGGCACGGGCCGCCCCTTGTGGCGTCGTCTTGCGGCGACCGACCGAGGTCAGCGGTGCGGCCGGCCGCCCAGTAGCCATGCCGGGGCAGGTAATGGAGTGGTTGGGGCGTGTCAGCACTGTTGGAAGCCCGGTCACCGTCCGCCAGGGTCAGAGGCCCTGACACCTTCACTGTGGCCACTCCGGCGCTGACCCCCGATAGGATGGGGACCACTGTCGCCATGCATGCCCTGACGACGGTATCCAATGCGCAGCCGGCTGGGGGGGCAGGCGGCAACGCCCCCAGCTGGCCGGCACGTCGTAACCGGCGGGGCGTAGCCGGCAGGCTCTGGCCGGAGGGCCGCTACTGGCAGGGCATAGCTGGACCGAAGGGGGAGGCGGCCCGCCCTTTGATTGCGTTAGAAGGCTGGAGCAAGGGGGCGCTTGAGGCTACCCCGAGGTCATCCTCCCGAGGACGACAGAGAATAAATGGCAGCGATCGAAAATAATTTCCACAAAAAATCAGCCCGCTACTGAGGTGGTGTACTATTTCTGAAGCAGTCCGGTATAATGCTCGGATGCATGTGGTTGGCTCAATAGAGGGCATTGTCGGCATTAAGCTCGGTTGAACTCGTTCAACCTTTTCAAAGACCGAGGTAATTTATGACACCGCGGATGTAGACCGGCATTGGAGCTCGGCTGCAAAAGATACCTCAGACACAATCCTGCTTTGGAGCTCAATCGTAGCCCGTCATTGGCGCTCAGATGCCGACCAGCGTCAAAGCTCGGCTCCAAAAGACACCTCGGATGCAGTCTGGCGTTGGAGCTCGGACGCAAGAGGATACCTTGAACACCGAATAGTGTTGGAGCTCGGCTATGAAAAGATGCCTCATATGTAGTTCGGCATTGGAGCTTGGACGCAAGAGGACGCCACCGCACGAGAAACACTTCAAACCCTAGGTGTGGTGTAAAAAATTACAAGGCATTGATAAAGGTCGATAACTTAAAGGGGCTCCTCGGATGCCCGACATGTGAACCCTTCAGATACACCTCGGTGATCCTCAAGATCGGAGATGGGAAGATTTGTTGAACCAGTTTTCAAGACCGACGGCTGAAGATGAAGAACAGTTCGGAAGAACCGAGCGTCCCCAACTTGAAGACAGGTTCAGGGGGCTACTGATGGTGTCCTGGACCAGGGGGTACTCACCATGTCATTTCCCGACCAGTGGGTCGGGCCGAGGAACCCCAGGGTGATTCACTAATGGGACAGTTCGGAGAGCCCATGATGCATACAAGGGAGATTCCACAATACTTGGCACACAAGACAAGGACTCCTCTAAACCCTAATCCTACGGTGCATTATATAAACCAAGGCCAGGCTAGTCAGTAGACGATCTCAATCTCATATTCATTACTACAATCTCATGGTAGATACATGTACTATGTACTGTCCCCATATCGATACAATCAAAAGCAGGACGTAAGGTATTATCTCCTTGAGAGTGTTGGGGAACGTTGCATGGGAAACAAAAAATTTCCTACGCACATGCAGATCTATCCATGGTGATGAGCATCTACGAGAGGGAGAGTGGATCTACGTACCCTTGTAGATCGCTAAGCGGGAAGCGTTAAGAAATGCGGTTGGTGTAGTCGAACGTCTTCGCGATCCAAATCGTCGAGCATCCCGCAATCCAATCACGATCTGTCCCACGATCCAATCACGATCTGTCCCGCAAACATGATCATGATCCGTCCCATGAACTTGATCACGATCCTTCCGATCTAATGCCGAACGGATGGCACCTCCGCGTTCAGCACACGTACAGCTTGATGATGATCTCTGCCGTCTCGATCCAGCAATAAGGAGTTGAGAGGAAGAAGAGTTCTCCAGCAGCATGACGGTGCTCCGGCGATGGTGGTGGAGCTATTCTGGCAGGGCTTCGCCTAAGCACTGCAGAAATCCGATCTGGAGGAGAAACTATGCACTGGAGGAACGGGCAACACGTGGCTAAAAATTTATTGCAAAAACCCTAAAACCACCAGTATATATAGGAGGAAGAGAGGAGGAGGCTTGGCCCAAGGGCCAAGCCACAAGGAGTCGGCCGAACCAGGTTGTCGAGGTGGAATCCACCTCCAATCCTAGTAGGACTAGGATTCGCCCAATTTTTGCTTTTTTCCACCTTTTCTCTTCGGATTTTCTTCTCTAGCCGCATGGACCTTGTGTGGGGTTTTCCACCAGGCCACTAAGGGCTGGTATTCACTCTCCCACAGCCCATGAAGCCTCTTGGGTCGAAATACCCCTCCCGGAGGTCTCTCGATACACTACCGGCACTCCCGCTACACTACCGATGAGCCCGAAACTTTTCCGGCGAACAAAACAGGACTTCCTATATATGAATATTTACCTCTGGACCATTCCGGAGCTCCTCGTGACGTTCAGGATCTCATCCGGGACTCCTAACAACCTTCGTTCACCACCATACATAACTTTATACTACCGAAACGTCACCAAACCTTAAGTGTGCAGACCCTGCGGGTTCGAGAACTATGTAGACATGACCGAGACACCTCTACGGTCAATAACCAATAGCGGGACTTGGATGCCCATATTTGTTCTTACATATTCTACGAAGATCTTTATCGGTCGAACCTCTATGTCAAGGATTTAGTTAATCCCGTATGATGTTCCCTTTGTTCTTCGGTATGTTACTTGCCCGAGATTCGATCGTCGGTGTCGTGGAATTATCATGGCAGATGTCCGGGTGAATGGACTTGGATTCGAGGCCATCCCTAAGGGGGTGGACTCAAAGGGGTTGATCGGGACGAAAGACACGGATTTACCCAGGTCCGGCCCCTCAAGTCGAGGTAATAGCCTACGTCATGCTTGTGTTTGTATTGCTTGTGTATCAATTACAAGGAGTTAGAAGCTTGACCTAGTTCTCTATAACCTATCCTCTAAGTCGCCCAGGGTCTGCCTTTATATAGGAGGTCAGGACCATCGGGTCTTTACAATTATCTATCTGGGTCTTCCTGTGACTCCGAGTCTTTTTCTATCTTCCTGTCCAAGTTGTCCTTGAGGCGGATTACACACCCGGGTCTTCTACGTCCGGGCCATCATGCGGCCCACATCTCGAGCTGTCTATCTTCCTGGGCCACCAGTCTTACGGTTCACCCATGGGCCGGCTTACAAGTCATCAATATGAACCGGAGCTTCTAGGGCGGGTCATATTGCGGGGTTATATCCCCAACATTAGGCCCCAGGTTGAACTGACCTTGCTCACTTCATCCTTCTCTTTTGATTTTGGCGAGCCGCCCGGAAATGACCAGGCGTGACGTCATGAGATCTGCTCACATATCATCGAATCTTTCATTAACTGCCATCCCGAGAATTGAGGCGTCTGCCTCGGTCAAACGTTGTCGTCGCCTGGATTTTCGCGCCTTCCTCGTTCCTTCTTTCAATATGACTCGTGCGGGTCGAAGCTTTTCACTCTTCCCGCTCACGCCTTTTCTTCTTCTTCCTGTCGCCGCTGCTCCAGCATCCTCGTCGTCCGGCGCCATCTTCGCAGCTACACCGACCGGGCCGCTACATCACCCTAATTCGTACCAAAAACCTTCCACCTCCGCCGCGACATCTCTGGTGAGCTCTCCTTCTTCTTAGATCGCCCACCACTGTAGTAGGGTTTCATCGGGGGCTCCGCCGCCGCCGCTCGGGCTCCGGCATCGCCACCGCGAGTATATCTCGACGCCGTTGGCTCCTTTAGAGTGCGCTCTCGTCTCGCCGCCGTGCGTGGGCCGGCCGCGCGTAATGCGCGGACCGCGATGGCTCCGGTCCATTTTCTTTTCTTTCGCTATTCATCGCTAGGTCAGGATTAAAATCCTTTTCTCCGCTTTTGTAGATCCGTAGCCATAGTAGTAGTTTGCGGAATCTGTTTTTTAGGACTTAGCCGATTTTCAATCTTCCTTTCCTCTGTTGAGTCGCTAAGCTTCTCCAGCTCTCATCAACCGGGTCTTTCCACATTATCCGTAGAACCCTTAAACATGTAAGCCGTCATAAATATTTGCTTGCGCTTGACTCATCACGCCCTTTACATTGCATAGTATTCAAGCTGCCAATATGTCTCGTGCATCCAACTCATGCAACTGGGTTGGTTCTTGCGTTACGGAGGAGTACTTAGCAGATTATGTTGAAGCGGGTACTCTCCCTCCCAAAGAGGTCCTCAATTGGCGGGTCCCGGGTAAAGAGACCCAGCCTTCTCCCAAAAAAGGAGAGATAGTAGTCTTCACTGATCACATCGAGCAAGGGTTCGTGCCGCCCGGCTCTAAGTTTTTCTGGGATGTTCTTCATTTTTACAAGCTGCATCCTCAAGACTTGGCACCCAACTCCGTCTCAAACATCTGCAACTTCCAAGTTCTCTGCGAAGCTTATCTGCAAACTGAGCCGTCCGTGGGGTTCTTTCGAGAGTTCTTCTATGCCAACCGCCAAACTGAAATGAAGGGTGGTCCAAGTCTGGAGTTGGGCGGCATTTCTATTCAATGCCGCCGAGACATCATCTTTCCTGCCACTCCAATGCCGAGTCACCCAAAGGATTGGAATAAGACGTGGTTCTACTGCCAAGAGACCTCTCGTGAGAAAGAGCACTCGTTGGCGGGTTACCGCCCCTCCCGGCTTAGGATAGACACAGAGCTTCCCGGCTGGCTCTCAGCCTCGGAGCGTGCCAGATATGAACCGTTCCACGCCAAGATCAAAGCACTCCTGGCCAACGGTTTAATAGGATTGGATTAGATCCGCTGCTGGATTTCCTCGCGGATCATGCCTTTAAGCCGTAGAGGTCGGCTTATGTGCGAGTACGAAGGCAAATATGATAGCTCATTGTGCTTCAGCAAGTCAACACTGACAGAGGATGATATTACCACTACCATCCGGAGCCTTGTCCACGAAGCCTCCGGCTCATGCAGTGCCATCGGCCTGGCGCCTTTCTGCGTCAATAATCCGGCTCCTGATGTAAGTTAATCTCTTCCAATCCGTCTCTTAGATGTTGCTTGCACTTTGTTGATTTTCTATTCATTCTCTGGGTCATTCCTATAGACCGACTCAGACTTCTGGAAGAAGGAATATGTTGCCCCTCCAAAGAAATCCAGGAAGAAGGGCGCGACCAAGAGGGCTAAAAAAGATGCCCCGCAAGAGAATTTGTTTGACCCGCCACCATCATCCAGCTCAGAGGTAATACTTTAATTGCTTTGGTTGATCTTTTACCTTCCTGCTTTATTAATGCTTGTTTTACTCGCAGGATGAAGTGGAAACCAGCCGCGCCAATGCTCCTGAGGTAAATTATGTTTCTTCCAGCTCAGAATGTTTCGTCCCCCGAAAGCCGTGGCGGGTTATCAGAAACGTTCCTCTTTCTCACCCTCTTGCTTACCTGGCTCCCGATTTTCTCTTGAAAAAGCAACAGCAGGCCAAGCGTCGACAGATTCGAAGCACCGGCTCTACTGAGCTCGTGTCCGGGTTACCAAATTCTCTGGCTCCAAAGAAACGCCCCGCAGAGGTTTATGTCTCTACTTTTCCTTTGACTTTCCATTGTAAACTTGACACTTTCTCATCTATCTGTTTTATTGTTTTTAGAAATCCCCTTCCTTCGGCGACTCTTCAGCATCAGTTCTACCACCGCCCAAGATCAATCCGCTGTAAGCATTCCTTACTATGATATCCGGACATCCGGCTCTTAATATGATAGCAACATCTTCGACTACTGATTCTTGTATTTTGCAGTGCTCAAGCCAAGCGTCGCCAGACCAACAAGCCCTCCCCCGACCCTGTTATCCAAGAGCCGGAGCTCGAACAACCGGAGGAGCCTGAAGCAGAAGAAAATCCACAAGCTGCCTCCACAGAACCGGCTGCTGTCGATGTCATCATGGAGAGCCCTCCAAGGGCTCCTTCAAAACCGGCGACTCCTGCCAAGACCCCTGCAACTCCAGATGTTGCTATCACCGGGTCTGGTCATCAAACTCCTCCGGCTCATGTGCTGACCAAGCATACAGAGCCGGCCGAAGCCTCGAAGACGCTGAACTTTGACTCTTCGTATGAGAAGATGACAACCGAGGAGCTCCACGCCGGGTATATAAACCGGCTAAATACTAGTCATGACTTGGAGCATCGGCTGGTGGCTTTGATGAAAACCAAATATGAGGTACCTTTCCTTCTTACCATATCCTTACTTAGCCCCCAAGAGTCGGTTTAATCTAGTTAATAGTTGAACCGGGTCTTTTTGTGACCTCTGTAGATATTGTCATGCCAAATTCACTTAGAATTGCTTTAGCTTAGTACTGTAGATAAAGTGAACCGCCAATCGTAGCCCCCAAGGGCCGTCTCAGATTTTATTTGAGTCGGGTCTTCCAGCAGAAGTAGTCTTTGAAGAGCCAAATTGTAGCCCCCAAGGGCCGAGTCAACTTTGAAAAAATTGAGTCGGATCTTTCATCAGGAGTAGTCTTTGAAGAGCCATAGTGTAGCCCCTAAGTTCCGGATTAACTTCGAAGGAGATGACCCGGAACTGTATTGCATACTGAAAAAGCAAATATACATTATCCCCCAAGTGTCAAATATATTGCTTGCAATCTGTTTGAGACTTGCAGAAATTCAGTTATAACACTCGTCCTATATTTTGGTGACTTGTCATGTATTTTGATGTGTTATAGGAAGCCTTAAATGAATTTGGGTCTTAGTTGATGGATCTGAAGGCCAACTTGGCGGCTCAGCAAGAAGCCCGAAGCATTGCTGACGAAAAGTGTCGGCCTCTCTCTAAGGAGCTGGCCAATGCCACTGCTGAGCTTACTTCTTTGAAAGAGACGGTAGAATCTGAAAAGGCCGCTCTGACCAAACGGGCTAACGATGCTGACCAACGGCCTATAGCTGTGGCGGAGGAACTCCAAGGCCTGAAGTGGCACATAGCGAAGATGGCAGCCGCCCTATTTGGTAAGCTTATGTTTTACTTTGTATTTTAACATTGTTATTGAAAAACTGGCGACTCATTAGCTTTATCCGGCTTATCCAGGTCCCAGGAGCCGGCAGTTGGCTTCTGATAGCCTTCTGCCACTGAAGGCCATCTACACCTTTGCAGAACAACTATACCGCGGCGCCATCTTCACGATCAAGAGTGTTCAATATAAGGAGAAGATCCCCACCACTCTGAAAGGGGTCTTGGAACTCTTCTCCACCATGCCAAAACAGATTGAAGAACTGAAGAAATCAGCTTTTCGTCAAGGAGCAGTCACCGGATTGAGCCGGGCTCTGGCCTTCGCCCCTGAGCTAATGCCGGCTGAAATGATGGATGGCTATCCATTGAAGAAAGACGATGGCTCAGAATTCACAGAGGCGGACTACATCCAGTGTGTCAAGGACTCCCGCTTCTTGGCGTCTGTACTTGCAGATGAAGCCAACTTAAATGTCTACCAGGCGGCTTATGATGGTGAGGATAAGAGGATCCGCAGGCCTCTCTACGAGTGGAAATCTCTGACACCCGCTGGTAGTAAGGAACTCTTTCCTAATGATCTCGACACGTCTCCCTTTTTTGAGGAAGGGTCCTTCGCCGCGCTGGCTGACTTCAACTGGGATTTGGAAACTCTCTAGATGAAGCCAGTAGAAGAACCGGAGCAGGATGATCCGGTCGTCTGACTTTGCATTTTGTAACCCTCTGAGCGATGGCTCAAGCAATGATCCGCCGTGGGCGGTTGAAACTTCGTAATCCCTCTACTCCTTCTAAGAGCAATTTTTGTAATAGCTTAAGGATGACTCTACCGTTCTAAAGATAGTGTCGGATGTATATATTTCCATCTCTTTGTGTATACTTTCTGTCTCTTCGTGTTTCAACTTGATGTGTTGCCGGCTCTCCATTGATTGATCGCTCCTTTGCATAAATATACCTTGAGCTTTTCTGATGAGGGGTGTTTGTCTTTGAAGACGTCATTCCTTCTCCAGAAGATTAGAGCCGGATAATATCTTTAAAAACTTGAATTTTTGTCAACTAGAGCAACATGGCTCCGGCTCTTGTCAGATGATTCCATTAAGGAGCCGGTTGTCTTAGGATAATGTAATCTATACCTGATGGTAAGAATCCTCTATCGACAACTGCGGCTATTGATGAACCAAAAGCGGCCTAAAGCCGGTTGTATGAAGGGTAATGTAAGCTATACCTGACGGTAAGAAGCCTCCTTTTAACAGCAAATGTTGTATGCGCTAACGCCGGCTGTCGATGGGAGATGTAAGCTATACCCCAAGGCAAGAAGCCTCCATCGACAACTATGGATAATGATTAGCCTAAAACGACATAAAGCCAGCTGTTTGAAGGGAGATGTAGGCTATACCCGAAGACAAGAAGCCTCCTTCAACAGCTACAGTTGTAGGCGCGGACATCGGCTGTCGATGGGTAATGTAAGCTATACCTGAAGGCAAGAAGCCTCCATCAACAACCACGGCTTACTGATAAAGCCGGCTGTTTGAAAGGAGATGTAAGCTATACCCGAAGGCAAGAAGCCTCTTTCAACAGCTACAGTTGTAGGCGCGGACGCCGGTTGTTGATGGGTAATGTAAGATATACCCGAAGGCAAGAAGCCTCCATCGACAACCATGGCTTACTGATAAAGCCGGCTGTTTGAAAGGAGATGTAAGCTATACCTGAAGGCAAGAAGCCTCTTTCAATAGCTATAGTTGATAAGCAACTGAGTTTTGGCGTAAACGCCGGTTGTTAGGGTGAGATAAGCGAACCCGTTGGTAAGAAGCTCCCTTCGACAACCGCGGTTAATAAGTAACCGGAAGTGGCATAAAGCCGGCCATTAGGGTGAGATAAGCGATACCCGTCGGTAAGAAGCCCCCTTCGATGGGCGCAGTTGATAAGCAACTGGAATTTGGTGTACACGTTGTTGTCTTAGGGTCATGTAAGCTATACCAAAGGTAAGAAGCCTCCATCAACAACAACGCTTAATGTAACCAAACTAGGCATAAAGCCAACTGTGCAAGGGAGATGTAAGCTATACCCGAAGGCAAGAAGCCTCCTTGCAACAGTTTAATAATAGCTGGCTGTGCAAAGGAGATGTAAGCTATACCCGAAGGCAACAAGCCTCTTTGCAATAGTGCTTAATTGGGCATAAAGCCAACTATGCAAGGGAGATGTAAGCTATACCCGAAGGCAACAAGCCTCCTTGCAATAGTTTAATAACAGCTGGCTATGCAAAGGAGATGTAAGTTATACCTGAAGGCAAGAAGCGTCTTTGCAACAGTGCTTAATTGGGCATAACACCGGCTGTGCAAGGGAGATGTAAGCTATACCCGAAGGCAAGAAGCCTCCTTGCAACAGCGTAAAAGCAGACTGTGCAGGGGAGATGTAAGCTATACCCGAAGGCAAGAAGCCTCCCTGCAACAACGCTTGATAGGGCATAAAGCCGGATGATAGATCAGCCATTTTGACGGCAAACAAACCACTTCAACTCAAATTTTTGAGCCGGAAAAATTTCATCTTGATTGCACAAAGATATACATAAGAGCAGAGGCCCCAGTCTTTGCGGGGATGCTAGCTTTTAATCATGTAAGCATGATATATATAATGATAGCTGCTTTCAACCCTGCTAAGTAAAGTATGGTCGCAGATGTGCGATATTCCATGGTCGCAACGTCTCTTGACCCGCGGTTTCTGACTCATCTCGGATATCAATGAGGTAACATGACCCATTGTTAAGGTTTCTGCTAATCACAAAAGGCCCCTCCCATGGTGGAGATAACTTATGCATTCCAGATTGGTCTTGAATCAACCGGAGCACCAGGTCACCTTCCTGGAACGTCCGGGTCTTCACCCTGCGGCTATGATAGCGTCGCAGGTCTTGTTGATAAATTGCCGACCTGGCTGCTACTAACTCTCGTGCTTCATCCAAGGCGTCCAACGCATCTTGGCGTGCTACCTCATTGTCCGTCTCAACATAAGCCGCCACCCTTTGTAGCGACCCGACCTGAAAGGTCGAATCTCCGGTGTTTCCGTACCATCCCAAGATCATGCTGGTACACACATGGTACATCAATGTATATATCAAAGGGAAATCACACATCATTTATTAATCGTAAATCTCATATCGAGTCCTTTATTACAATAAAGATTACAATAAAGTGGCTGAAGGCCAACTCATGAGAATATCTAAATCTTGCGGAAGCATCGAAGGTAGATGAGTCCATCTGACTCCAAGGGCATCTCACCGAGCGTAGAGCGTATCCTCACTCCTGGTCAGAAAAGTACTCTGGAACATGATACGTTGCAGCCATGTAGGTCAGCATATGGAATATGCCGGCAAAGTCACAAGAGAGGGTTGAAAAGATAATCATCTAATCTACATGCATATATGGCAGGTGGGGTAGTAAGTTTTTGTGTAAAGCCAAATTTTTCCTACATCAAGAGAGGGGTAAGCAAAAATTATTACTAAGTTGGTTGATTAATGAGATGGTTCCACCAACCAATTCTCATACCCAAGTTATTAATACCCACATCATCATATTAATTGTGTTGAGAGTTCCGGAAGTTTCAGTTCCTTTGGCTCAAACTGTCCATGACCGTGGACACGGCTAATCGATTAGGTTGAGTACTCTGCAGAGTTTTGCACACGTTCCCCACAAGATTTGCTCACCTCCGTTTGATTTCTCGCACTTCAGGGTGTTTGAGAAACGGATGACCAAAACATGGTATTCCAAAGGGTTTCCCTGCGACTCTGTTGGTGCCCATCCTTTCCTACCGTTCTTCTACATCTCGTAGCACCGCCTGTCCAGGGTCACCACGATATCCAACCAAGCCAGAGCCCATAATGACTTGTGGCTGTGCAGGTAAGCCTTGGGTCTTGAAGCATCCTTCCATCCCTTTGTGCCTGGGTGGACCTTTCCGCATGAATACTGGCACATCTCCAGCAACATCTAGGCTAACCACTGGTTTCTCCAGGGCGCCGTTCAACCATCATCCACCCAGAGGTATGTTGAAAACTTGGAAATCTTGAAGTCTTGATCATCATAGGTCTTGAAGTTATTACCTCACAACTCTCATGAATCACACCTCCAACCCCGTCTACTAATAGCATAGCAAAATAATTGAACGTTTCCCGGGGCCAAAGTGTCAAAGGGTTGGGGTACCTACCACATGATACTACATCAAGTAACCAAACTTCCAATTACCTACTTTGCATGCAATTGGGGGGATGGTAGAACTAATGCAATAAAAACATGGGTAAAGATGATCAAAGTGACTTGCCTAATTGATGATCTTCGTACGTGAGTGACTCTAGGTAACAAGCCTCGCACTCCGGATAATCTAACAAAGCAAACAAGAGCAATCAATAAGCATACAACAAAATTATTTGTAACTCACAAAATCAGAAATGAACTAGTAAACAATCAAGACAAAACAATGCACAAATCACAAGCAAGAAAACACACAAAGTTTTGTTTTCGAAAAGGTGATGGGTAAACCACTACTAACATAATAAAACTACTTGTATGAACAAAAAAATAGTTGACAGCAAGGAAACAATAAAATATTTTATTAATAAACAGAATAAAATCCATTTAAAGTTTTGTTAAGAAAAATCTTAGTATGGTTTTGAAAGTTTTGATAAACACTACTATATAACTATAGTTTTACTAACAAAGAGTAAAACAAAACTTATTATTAATTAATAAACATTATATTAACAGAAAAATAATTTACTAAAAACTCTTCTTAGAAAACAGAATTTAATTATATAAAACTTTGTTAAAAGATAATTATTACTAACTAGTTTGTTTTATAACAAATTATACCTAGTTGAAAATGAGTTGAGATTCCTATAACAATAAAGAAATAAACTAAGAAATATATATTAATATTATCATCAAGTAAAACACCTAATATTTAAGCAACAGAACCTACTAAAACAAATTATAAAAAATCTTATTTAAACTAACTAAAAACTAAATTAACTAAACTATACTAACTACTAGGCAGAATCTGTTTATAGCTATAACACTAAACAAATTCATCCTAAAAATCTTCAAACTAAGCATGATGATAGTCCTAACTAATACCAAGCAGTAGCAAAAAGACTCATATCAAAATCTATTTTTAAACTCTAGTTATTCAGATTTAAGTGATTTGAGAAAATTTGATTCAATTCAAATTTTATAGTTCAAATTTAAAATCTAAGACTACAGGGTGAAACTACATGAAATATGTGAGCTAATGCAAAAAGAATCAATTCAAAACACTAAATAGTTTAAAAGTTATAAGCAAAACAAAATCAGAAAACCTTCTGATAACTAAAACAAAACAGAAAATAGAAAAAATAAACTAACGGACGGTCGAGGCTACGTGGCAACTCTCTATTGGCTGCTAGCGTGAATGCGGGGAAAAAGCGGGCGGTCGACCGATCCATAGGGGAAAACGATTTGGGTTATTAAACGATCTAATCAGGATCGTTGATCCATGATTGAACGGAAGAGAACGGGGGGGCTCACAGTGAAGGAAGAGGTCGCCGGCGAGGAGGTTCTCCGGCGAGTCCGAAGCGGTGAGGTCTTCGGGGTGGCACTCCGGTGGTCGAGGAGGTCGTCGGGGAGGTCCAGGCAACAACGGTGTTCGTCCAGAGTCGATTGGTGGTGACGAACGGAGCTGAGGGCGAGGGAGTCGACGACCAGGTGCTCGGGGTGGTTTCGGTCGGGACAGGAACTCGGGCGAGCTTGATGCAGTGCTCTGGCTAGGGGGAGAGAGGGGTTCGGGGGGGAAATGGAGTGCGGAGGTGGCTGCTCTTATATAGGGGCGAGGCGGAGCGAGAGAAGGAAGGAGGAGGGAGATCCGGTGGAGAGGTTTCCGGCGACGGCGACGGCGGCGCGAGGGAGACGATGACCGCGTTGATCCAGCAGTCGGTCGGGGCGGGGCCCGCTGTCAGAGAGAGGGAGAGAAATCCGGACGCGTCGGTGGCCGACTCGTAATAAATTCGCGAGTAAATGCCCGTGGGTCGGCCCATTAAATATAAATCTGTTTCTTTTTTTAAAATCCAGGGCAGTAAAACCTCTTTAAAAGCATTCAAAACTTTTCCAAATATAGGCAATATATATATCAAAATGATCAGGATAATTAATGCTATTCAATGAACATTTTTCCTCTGTCATTTGAATACTTTAAAAAAATATTTTTCAGAAATTGCCTATTTGGTTTTTAAAACCTTTTGCAAATATTTTTCAAAGGACCCCCTGGTTCTTTTTGTTCAAATATATCACCAAGATGACCCTGGTGTGGAGTGTCATGTTACTCCCCTCTTATTTTGAACTTTTTCCAAGGTTTTCAAATAGGTGAAAGCAACACATTAAAAATAGAAAGGGACTTTCAGAAAGTCAGAAGAAGCATTTCAACTATTTCATACATTCAAGCAATGATGATGATGATGCATAGCTATATTTCATAACATTCCAAAATGAAATTTTGGGATGTTACACCCTTGGTGAGTCGTGTCGGATATCGCTGGGTAGAACCGCCTCGGCGCCATACAATATGAAGAAAGGCATGAAACCTGTAGATCTTTTAGGGGTAGTTCTAATGCTCCATAAGACGGAAGGCAACTCCTCAACCCAACATCCGAGTGTCCGCTTCAAAGGAACCATGAGCCGTGGTTTGACCCTCTTAAAATTTCCTGATTGGCTCGCTCCGCCTGACCATTAGACTGTGGATGTGCCACGGCTGAAACATCAAGCCGGATATGCTCCTTCTCATAGAACGGTTTCATAGCTCCTTTGGATAGGTTTGTTCCATTGTCCGTAATGATACTATGCGGGTAACCAAAGCGATAGATTAGCTTCTTAATAAATTGAACCGCTGTAGCCGCGTCACATTTGTTGACCGGCTCTGTCTCTACCCATTTAGTAAATTTATCAATCGCCACCAGAAGGTGTGTTTTATTATCCTTGGATCTCTTGAAAGGTCCTACCATATCAAGCCCCCAGACCGCAAACGGCCAAGTGATTGGTATCATCCTCAACTCTTGAGCCGGAACGTGAGCACGCCGGTCAAACTTCTGACAGCCGTCACACTTACGGACTAGGTCTTCTGCATCCTTGTGAGCCGTCAACCAGAAAAACCCATGTCGAAAAGCCTTGGCCACTAAAGATTTTGACCTGGCATGATGTCCATAGTCGCCAGCATGAATTTCACTCAAGATCTACCGGCCCTCCTCCGGTGAGACGCAGCGCTGAAAGACACCCGTCACACTACACTTATGTAACTCACCATCGATAATCGTCATAGACTTAGAATGGTGGGTGATCTTCCTGGCCAGATCCTCCTCCTGAGGCAACTCGCCGCGTGTCAGATACACCAAATAAGGAATAGTCCAGTCTAGGATAGCGTGCAGAGCCGCCACCAATTCCGCCTCCGGGTCAGGAATAGCCAGATCCTCCTCAGAGGGTATCTTGACAGTCGGATGATGCAATACGTCCAAAAAACATTAGGTGGTACCGGCTTTCGTTGAGAACCTAACCATGATAAGGCATCAGCCGCCTCATTCCTGTGACGATCAATATGATCCACCTGGTACCCCTTGAAGTGACCGGCAATGATATCAACCGCCTGTCGATAAGCCGCCATCCGCGGATCCTTGGAGTCCCAAGTACCTGAAACTTGCTGAGCCACAAGATCTGAGTCACCTAAACATCTGACCCGGCTTAAGTTCATCTCTTTAGCGACTCTGAGACCATGGAGTAGTGCCTCATACTCAGCTGCATTATTAGTACAAGGAAACATTAATCGGAGCACATAACAAAATTTGTCACCCTTCGGGGAGGTGAGAACAACTCCTGCACCGGACCCCTCTAGATTCTTGGACCCATCAAAGTGTATAGTCCAATATGTGTTATCCGGCTTCTCTTCGGGAGCTTGACATTCTGTCCAATCATTTATGAAATCCACCAAAGCTTGAGACTTTATTGTTGTACAAGGAACATATTTGATGTTAAGAGGACCCAGCTCTAAGGCCCACTTGGCAATCCTCCCTGTGGCTTCTCTATTTTGAATGATATCTCCCAACGGGGCAAAACTGACCACGGTTATCTGGTGCCCTAAAAAGTAGTGTTTTAACTTTTGGTTAGCCATGAAAACTCCGTATACCAGCTTCTACCAATGTGGATACCTCTGCTTAGACTCTGCCAAAACTTCACTGATGTAATAAACCGGTCTTTGCACAGGATATTCCTTCCCTGCCTCCTTGCGCTCAACCACAACTGCTACACTGACCGCTCTGTTGTTAGCCGCCACATAAAGGAGCAACGGCTCTTTCTCAGCCGGAGCGGCTAACACTGGCGGCTCAGTCAACTGTTTTTTAAGAGCTTCAAGTGCTTCAGCCGCTGCCTTGCTCCACTTAAAATTGTCTGTCTTCTTCATCATCTGGTATAAGGGAATGGCCTTCTCCCCAAGCCGGATTATGAACCGGCTCAACGCAGCAATCCGTCCTGCAAGGCGCTGAACGTCATTAATGCACGTCGGCTCTCCTAAAGAAGTGATAGCCTTAATTTTATCTGGGTTAGCCTCGATGCCCCACTCAGAGACTAAGAAACCCAAAAGCTTTCCTGCTGGAACACCAAAAACACACTTCGCCGGGTTAAGCATCATTTTGTAGACCCGGAGATTGTCAAAAGTTTCCTTCAGATCCTCTAGGAGAGTTTCTTTTTTTCTGGATTTAACCACGATGTCGTCTATGTAAGCATGAACATTTCGGCCAATATGACTGTGAAAGCAGTTCTGCACACATCGTTGGTAAGTCGCCTGGGCACTCTTGAGCCCGAAAGGCATGGAGACGTAGCAGAACGCCCCAAAGGGTGTAATAAACGTTGTCTTCTCCTGATCTTTTATTACCATCTTGATCTGATGATAACCTGAATATGCATCCAGGAAGCATAAACTTTCACACCTGGCTGTAGCATCAATAATACGATCGATACGAGGGAGTGCAAAAGGGTCAGCCGGGCAAGCCTTGTTAAGGTCCGTGTAATCTATACACATACGCCAGGTGCCGTTCTTTTTGAGCACTAGCATCGGGTTAGCCAACCACTCCGGGTGAAAAATTTCCACTATAAAACATGTAGCCAAGAGCCAGGCAACTTCCTCCCCAATAGCTTTATGTCTCTCTTCATTGAACCATCGTAGAAACTGTTTAATCGGCTTAAACTTCGGATCCACATTAAGGTTGTGCTCAGCGAACTCTCTCGGTACACCCGGCATGTCAAAAGGCTTCCATGCAAAGATGTCTCGATTCTCACGAATGAATTCGATGAGCGCGCTTTCCTATCTGGGATCCATGTGAGCCCCAATGATGAACTGCTTGGATGAGTCGCCTGGATTGAAATCTACTACCTTGGTATCATCCACCGAAAACTTGAGTGGCGGCTCGACTTCCGTAGTAGGCTTCTTCGGTGGGGTCATATACTCCGGGTCAACGTTTTCCTTGTAGAACTTCAGCTCCTCCTCGGCACAACTAGACTCTGCATACGCCGCATCTCCTTCCTCACACTCGAGAGCCATTTTCCGATTACCGTCAACGGTAATTGTACCATTTAAGCCGGGCATTTTGAGTTGTAAATAAACATAGCAAGGCCTAGCCATAAATTTGGCATAAGCCGGCCTCCCAAACAGTGCATTATAGGGACTTTTGATTTTAACCACCTCAAACCACAAGGACTCCACCCTGTAATTATACTCATCGCCAAAAGCCACTTCCAAAGAAATCCGGTCCACCGGGTATGCCGACTTACCCGGGACCACACCATGAAAGACGATGGAGGAAGGTTTAAGGTCTTTGTCCAGCAACTTCATCCACCGGAAAGTGTCATAATAAAGGATGTTGATACTGCTGCCTCCGTCCATGAGCACCTTGTTCACCATATAGCCATTCACCTGAGGGGCCACAACTAAAGCCAGTCGGCCTGGGTCATCTACCCGTGGCGGGTGATCCTCCTGGCTCCACATTATGTCATACTTAGACCATGGTAAGTACCGCGGGAGAGCCGGAGCAACCGCATTAACCGCTCGCCTCCGCAACTTCTCGTCTCGTTTACTGTGACCGGTCGTGAACACGTGATACTGTCCAGAACTGAGCTGCCTTGGGTTACTCTGAAACCCGGATTGATTGCGCTGCTGCTGTTGATTGTTGTTATTGCTGTTGTTGCCAGGATGCTGTTGGTGCCCCCCTTGGTTATTCTGACCCGGATGCCCGGCTCCTGAACCACCGGTGCCGAATCCAGCCCCTGATCCACCGTGCCCTGAGCCACTAGGCGGGCCACCACCCTGGTTATTGCATGGTTGGGAACGCTGGCTTTTGAATCTCTACATGATAAAGCAATCACCCCACGCATGTAACGCCGGCTTATCAGGCGTGTTGTGCTCCGGACAAGGCTTCTTAAGAACTTCTTCTAAATTGAAAGAACCTCTGTTCCTTTGGTGAAACGGCGTGAATTTTCCGTTCCCCTTGGGATGGTTCTGTTCTGTGTTGGTGTTTGCCACTAGCTCTGACCCGCAATCAGCGTTCTTCCTTTTATTCTGATTCCCATTGTTCACAAAGCCTTTGCCTTGATTGTTCTTCTTCCCTTGATTGGCTTTCTCATCATCCGAGCCTGGATCCTTGGTGTTATCTGAGTCAGCACACTTTGTCAGGGCCGTCATGAGCTCTCCCATATCCTGACACGTGCGCTTGAGCCGGCCGATCTTCTGTTTCAATGGAACAAAATGGCAGTTCTTTTCCAGAATAAGCACCGCTTGAGCCGCCGTGATCTGCTCTGAAGAGTGAATAATGGTCGATACCTGCTGGACCCAATGATGGGCCGACTCATTTTCCTGTTGAACACAATGGTCCAAGTCTACAATGGTCATAGGCTGCTTACAGGTCCCCTGAATTTTTTAATAAACTTCACTCTCAACTCTGCCCATGAACTTATCGTGTTAGGCGGCAGACCTTTCAACCATGTGCGAGCCGGACCCTCAAGCATCATGATGAAATATTTTGCACATACCGCCTCACTGACGTCCAGCATCTCCATGGCCAGCTCATAACTCTCAACCCAAGCCTCAGGGGGTAGATCAAATATGTAATTCGGAACTTTTCGAGGCCCCTTAAAATCTTTCGGTAGTCGTTCACCTCTCAGAGCCAAAGTTAAACATGGCACCCCTACGGCTCTGGTACTAACTACTCCCATTGAGACGGAAAGCGCCGGCTCTGGACGGGTTGCTGCTATCTCTGCCTCTCGCCTATTCCTCGCCCGGTCCGTGAGGGCTTGTGCATCTAGAGTCGCCTGCTCGTCCTCCGGTGGTCCCGACGTGGATGACTGCTGGAACATGCCGGCGACTCGTAGCGTCGGCTGAAACTTCGACTAGGGAGGGGGTAGAGTGAACCCGGCTCCGGCTGTGAGCATATCTCTCTTGCTGGGCCATGGCCGTCTGTAAATATCCAATGGCGTTTCGCACGTCCTCCGCAAAGGGTGCTTCATCTGGGATGGGAATCGTCCCAAGCCGGGTGGCCGCCGACACCATGTTCTCGGCCAGGTTAGAGTAATGACCCGCCGGCGCCGGAAAAGCTCTAGGTGAAGTTTGGTTATGCTGGGGTGGATGAGTTGCCGAGCGTTCCATCGGGCGGCTCTCCGGCGTGCCCGCAACCCACCCCGCACCAGGGGTATTAAATAGGTTCCTTGCTCCATAACGTTCTGGTAGATGGGATTGATGCCTCCACCGGTGCACTGCGGCTGCTGACCTTTGTTCCAGCTCCAGATGGAAAAGCATCTGCCTTGATACGCTCCGCTTCTTCCTCCATCCGGATCTTCAGCTCAGCCATCCTTTGTCGTTCCTCTGCCATCCGGCCCTTGATCCGTGCCACCTCTACATTCTGGGCTGCTTGATTATCCGGTGTTACTTCCGTGGCCATGAGAGATGTAAGCTCATCCATCAATTCCACTAGAACCTGAGCCGGCGGTGGTAGGCTATCATTCGCTATGGCGGCTCCCGCAGCTGTGTGATCGGCGGCTGGAGCCGATCCTGCCATGAACACCGCCGCATGAACTGGGGGTCTCGGAGCATCCGACTCAAAGCCCTCTACCTCAAAATAGGTGTTGTAGTTGTTGGGGAACGTCGCATGGGAAACAAAAAAATTCCTACGCACACGCAAGCCTATCCATGGTGATGAGCATCTACGAGAGGGAGAGTGGATCTACGTACCCTTGTAGATCGCTAAGCGGGAAGCGTTAAGAAACGCGGTTGGTGTAGCCGAACTTCTTTGCGATCCAAATCGCCGAGCGTCCCGCGATCCAATCACGAACCATCCCGAGAACACATCATGATCCGTCCCGCGAACTCATCACGATCCGTCTCACGATCTTGATCACGATCTGTCCCGCGAACTCATCATGATCCGTTCCGTGATCACATCATGAACCGTCTCGCGATCTCGATCACGGTCCTTCCGATCTAGCGCCGAACGGACGGCACCTCCGCGTTCAGCACACGTGCAGCTTGATGACGATCTCCACCGTCTCGATCCAGCGAGAGGAGGTGGAGAGGAGAGAGAGTTCACCGGCAGTGTGACGGCACTCCGGTGATGGTGGTGGAGCAATTCCGGCAAGGCTTCGCCTAAGCGCTGTAGAAAACCGATCTAGAGGAGAAACTATGCACCGGTGTAACGGGTAGCACGTGGCCGGAAATTCTGTCCAAAAACCACACAATCCACTAGTATATATAGGAGGAGAGGAGAGGAGAGGCAGCCAAGGCCTTTGGGTCGGCCGAAATAGGAGGTGGGAAGCAATCCTACTTCACCTCCAATCCTAGTTGGAGTAGGATTGCCTCCTATTGGCTGATTTTCCACCTTTTGCTTTAGGACTTTCTCTCCTGCGCCATGGGCCTTTGTGGCTGTTTTCCCAGCCCACTAAGGGCTGGTTATTATTATCCCACAGCCCATGGACCTCTTGGGGTCGAAATACCCCTCCCGAGGGCCTCCCGGTACACAACCGGCACTCTCGGTACACTACCGGCACTCCCGGTACACTACCGATGAGCCCGAAACTTTTCTGGAAACCAAACTGGGACTTCCTATATATGAATCTTTACCTCCTAACCATTCCGGAGCTCCTCGTGACGTCCGGGATCTCATCCGGGACTCTGAACAAACTTCGGTCACCACCATACATAACTCTACACTACCGAAACGTCACCGAACCTTAAGTGTGCAGACCCTGCGGGTTCGAGAACTATGTAGACATGACCGATACACCTCTATGGTCAATAACCAATGGCGGGACCTGGACGTCCACATTGGTTCCTACATATTCTACGAAGATCTTTATCGGTCGAACCTCTATGTCAAGGATTCAGTTAATCCCCTATAACGTTCCCTTTGTTCTTCGATATGTTACTTGCCCGAGATTCGATCGTCGGTATCTCCATACCTAGTTCAACCTCGTTACCGGCAAGTCTCTTTACTCGTTCCGTCATACAAGATCCAGCAACTAACAATTAGTCACATTGCTTGCAAGGCTTATTGTGATGTTGCATTACCGAGTGGGCCCCGAGATACCTCTCCGTCACACGGAGTAAAAAATTCCAGTCTTGATCCATGCCAACTCAACAGACACCATCGGAGATACCTGTAGAGCACCTTTATAGTCACCCAGTTACGTTGTGACGTTTGATACACACAAGGCACTCCTCTGATATCTGTGAGTTGCATGATCTCATGGTCATAGGAACACATACTTGACATGTGGAAAACAGTAGCAATAAACTGACACGATCATATGCTACATTTGCAGTTTGGGTCCTGTCCATCACATCATTCTCCTAATGATGTGACCCCGTTATCAAATGACATCTCATGTCCATGGCTAGGAAACCTTAACCATCTTTTGATCAACGAGCTAGTCTATTAGAGGCATACTAGGGACATGGTTTTGTCTATGTATCCACACATGCATCTAAGTCTCCGATCAATACAATTATAGCATGGATAATAAACGATTATCATGAACAAGGAAATATGATAATAACTAATTTATTATTGCCTCTAGGGCATATTTCCAACAGTCTCCCACTTGCACTAGAGTCAATAATCTAGTTCACATCACCATGTGATTCGCATTGTTATGAATCTAACACCCAACGAGTTCTGGGGCTTGATCATGCTTTACATGTGAGAGAGGTCTTATAGTCAACGGGTCTATAACATTCAGATCCGTGTGCACTTTGCAAATACCTATGTAAAACTGTAAACACTGCTACCACACTCCGCTCGGTACTATTCCAAATGGCTGCTCCACTATACGTATCCAGATTGCTACTACGAGTCATCCGGATTAGTGTTAAAGCTTGTATCGACGTAACTCCTTACGACGAACTCTTTATCACCTCCATAATCGAGAAACATCTCCACATTCTCTTAGTTACTGAGGATAATCTTGACCGTTGTCCAGTGATCCACTCCTGGTTCACTCTTGTACCCCCTGACGGACTCATGGCAAGGCACACACAGGTGCGGTACACAGCATGGCATAATATAGAGCCTATGACTAAGGCATAGGGGACGACGTTCGTCCTTTCTCTTTCTTCTGCCGCTGTCGAGCTTTGAGTCTCACTCAACTTTCACACCTTACAAATCAGGCGAGAACTCTTTCTCTGACTGATCCATTTTGAACTCTTTCAAAATCTTGTCAAGGTATGCACTCATTGAAAGTCTCATCGAGCATCTTGATCTATCTCCATAGATTTTGATGCTCAACAATTAGGTAGCTTCATCCAGGTCTTCCTTTGAAAATCACTTTCCAAATGACCGTTTTATGCTTTCCAGAAACTCTACATTATTTCTGATCAACAATATGTCATCCACATATACTTATCAGAAATTCTATAGTGCTCCCACTCACTTTATTGCAAATACAAGTTTCTCATAAACTTTGTATAAACATCAATACTTTGATCACCTCATCAAAGCGTATATTCCAACTCCGAGATGCTTGCTTCAGTCCATGGAAGGATCACCGAAGCTTGCACACCTTTTAGCATCCTTAGGCCTGACAAAACCTTCTGGTTGTATCACATACAACCTTTCCTCAAGTAAACCGTTAAGGAAATGATGTTTTGACATCCATCTGCCAGATTTCATAATTGAAAACACAGCAACTGCTAACATAATTCCAACAGACTTTAGCACCACTACGAGTGAGAAAGTCTCATCATAGTTAACTCCTTAAACTTGTCACAAACATCTTTGCAACAAGTCGAGCTTTACAAATAGTGACATTCACCATCAATGTCTGTCTTCATTTTAAAGATCCATTTGTACTCAACGACCTGCCATCCAACGAGCAAGTCTACCAAAGCCTACACTTGGGCCCATCATCGCTTCTCCATAGCTCGTAGGTTCATCGTTTGTCCAACAACATGACCTCCAAGACAGGGTTGTCGTACCGCTTAGGAGCAGTACACATCCTTGTCGACCTACGAAGTTCGATACTAACTTGATCCTGAAGCTTCATGATCATCATCATTAACTTCCTCTTCAACTAACGTAGGCTTCACAGAAACAACATCCTGCGCTGCGCTACTCTCTGGTTGAACAAAGTTTAAACAACCTCGTCAAGTTCTATCTTCCTCCCACTTAATTCTTTCGAGAGAAACTTTTCCTCGAGAAAGGATCCGTTTTAGTAACAAACACTTTGCACTTGGATCTGAGATAGAAGGTTCACCCAACTGATCTTAGGGTATTCTATGAAGATGCATTTGTCCGCCTTGGGTTCGACCTCATTAGGTGAAAACATTTTCCACACAAGTGTCGCAGCCCCAAGTATTAAGAAATGACAGCTTAGGTTTCTATCAAACCATAATTCACATGGTGTCATCTCAACGGATTTAGATGGTGCCCTATTTAAAGTGAATGTAGTTGTCTCTAATGCATAACCCCAAAATTATAGTAGTAAAACGACAAGAGACATCATAACACGCACCATGTCCAATAGAGCATAACTATGATGTTTGGACACACCATCATAGTATGGTGTTCCAGGTGGCGTTTAGTTGTGAAACAACTTTCACATTGTCTTAAGTTGTATGCCAAACTCGTGACTCAGATATTCACCTCCACAATCATATCGCAGTCATTTTTATCTTCTTCTCACGATGATCTTTAAACTTCACTCTGAATTTGCTTGAACCTTTCAAACGATTCAGACTTGTGTTTCATTAAGTAAATATACACTATATCTACTCAAATCATTAGTGAAGGTAAGAAAATAACGATATCCACTGCATGCTACAAGACTCACTAGATTGCATACATCAACATGTATCATTTCCAATGAATCACTTGCCCGCTCCATCCAATGGGGTCCTTTAGTCATCTTGCCCAAGAGGCATGGTTCGCATGTCTCAACCGATTCGAAATCGAATGAGTCCAAATATCCATCACCATGGAGTTTCTTCATGCGCTTTATACCAATATGAAATTTTGCGGCAGTGCCACAAGTATGTGGTACTATCATTATTTAACTTTGTATCTTTTGACATCAATGTTATGAACATGTGTATTACTACGATCAAGATTTCAACAAACCATTCTCACTGGGTGCATGACCATTGAAGGTATTATTCATGTAAACAAAATAACTATTATTCTTTGACTTAAATGAATAACCGTATTGCAACAAACATGATCTAATCATGTTCATGCTCAACGCAAAAAACCAAATAACATTTATTTAGGTTCATCTCTAATCCTGAAGGTAGAGAGAGCGTGTGATGTTGATCACATCAACCTTGGAAACATTTCCAACACACATCGTCACCTCACCCTTAGCTAGTTCTCCGTTTATTCCGTAGCTTTTATTTTGAGTTACTAACATTTAGCAACCGAACCGGTATCCAATACCCAGGTGCTACTAGGAGTACTATCAAGGTACACATCAATAACTCGTATATCAAATATACTTCTGTCGATGTTGCCAGCCTTCTTATCTACCAAGTATCTAGGGTTGTTCCGCTTCAGCGACCTCTCACCTCATAATAGAAGCACTTAGTCTCGGGTTTGAGTTCAACTTTGGGTTGCTTCACTGGAGCAGCAACTGACTTGCTATCCATGAAGTTTCCCTCCTTGCTCTTGCCCTTTTCGAAACTAGTGCTTTGATTAACCATCAACACATGATGCTCCTTCTTGATTTCTACCTTCGCGGTTTCAAACATCGCGAATAGCTCAGGGATCAATACTTCTATCCCTGGTGTATTATAGTTCATCACTAAGTTCTAGTAGCTTTAGTGACAGTGACTTGGAGAACTATATCAATCACTATCTTATCTGGAAGATCAACTCCCACTTGATTCAAGCGATTGTAGTACCCAGGCAATCTGAGTACATGCTCAATGATTGAGCTATTCTCCTTCATCTTACAGGCAAAGAATTTTGTTGGAGATCTCATATCTCGCAACACAGGCACGAGCCTGAGATCACAATCTCTGCTCCTAGAACATCTCATATGTTCCGTGACGTTCAAAACGTTTCGGAGCCTCAATTCTAAGTCGTAATGCATGACGCACTAAACTATCAAGTAGTCATCGAAACGTGCCTGTCAGATGTTCACAACATCTATAGACGATGCTAGAGGGGGTGGCGCACCGAGCGGTGCATTAAGGACATAAGCCTTCTGTGCAGCAATGAGGACAATCCTCAGATCACGGACCCAGTCCGCAATATTGCTACCAACATCTTTCAACTCTATTTCTCTAGGAACATATAAAAATTTAAGGGAGCTACAGCGCGAGCTAGTAATCTACAACATAATTTGCAAAGACACTTTGACTATGTTCATGATAATGAGTTCAATTAATCATATTACTTAAGAACTCCTACTCAAATTGACATCCCTCCGATCATTCGAGTGATACATGATCCAAATTCACCAACTCAAGTCCGATGATCACGTGAGTTGAGGTGGTTGCAATGGTGAACATCATTATGTTGATCATATCTACTATATGACTCATATTCGACCTTTCGGTCTCTCGTGTTCCGAGGCCATGTCTGTACATGCTAGGCTCGTCAAGTTTAACCCGAGTGTTCTGCGCGTGCAAATCTGGCTTGCACCTGTTGTATGTGAACGTAGAGTCTATCACACCCGATCATCACGTGGTGTCTCAACACGACGAACTTTCGCAACGGTGCACACTCGGGGAGAACACAGTTCATCTTGAAATTCAAGTGAGGGATCACCTTATAATGCTACCGCCGTACTAAGCAAAACAAGGTGCATAAAAGGATTAACATCTCATGCAATTCATAAGTGACATGATATGGCCATGAACTTGTGTTTAAGATCTCCATCTTCGAAACACCAGCATGATCTCCATCGTCACCGGCACAACACCATGATCTCCATCATCTTGATCTCCATCAATGTGTTGCCATTGGGGTTGTGGCGCCAGCCCTGCTTCTACTTCTATTGCTACCGCTCAACGATAAAGTAAAGCATTACATAGCGCTTAATGATTGACATGCAGGTCATAAAATAATTAAAGACAACCCTATGGCTCCTGCCGGTTGCCGTACTCAACGACATGCAAGTCGTGAAATTCTATACATCACATGATCATCTCATACATCACATATATCTCATCATGTAATTGGCCATATCACATCACAACATACCCTGCAAAAACAAGTTAGACGTCCTCTAATTGTTGTTGCATGTTTTACGTGGCTGCTACGGGTATCTAGCAAGAACGATTCTCACCTACGCATAAACCACAACGGTGATACATAGATTGCTTTTCAACCTTCTCAAGGACCGCCTTTGTCGGATCCGATCCAACTAAAGTGAGAGAAACTGTCACCCGCAAGCCATCTAAGCAACAAGTTGCGTCGAGGGAACCGGTCTCTCGTAAGCGTACGAGTAATGTTGGTCCGGGCCGCTTCATCTCACGATCCCGCTGAACCAAAATCCGACCAAGGGAGGAAGCAATCTAAGCATCAACGCCCACAAACCTTTTGTGTTCTACTCGAGATCTCATCGAACCATCAACCTAGCTCATGATGCCACTGTTGGGGAACGTCGCATGGGAAACAAAAAAATTCCTACGCACACGCAAACCTATCCATGGTGATGAGCATCTACGAGAGGGAGAGTGGATCTACGTACCCTTGTAGATCGCTAAGCGGGAAGCGTTAAGAAACGCGGTTGGTGTAGTCGAACTTCTTCGCGATCCAAATCGCCGAGCGTCCTGCGATCCAATCACGAACCGTCCCACGAACACATCATGATCCGTCCCGTGAACTCTTCATGATCCGTCTCACGATCTTGATCACGATCTATCCCGCGAACTCATCACGGTCCATTCTGTAATCACATCACGAACCGTCTCACGATCTCGATCACGGCCTTCTGATCTAGCGCCGAACGGACGGCACCTCCGCGTTCAGCACACGTGCAGCTTGATGAAAATCTCCACCGTCTCGATCCAGCGAGAGGAGGTGGAGAGGAGAGAGAGTTCACCGGCAGCATGACAGCGCTCCGGTGGTGGTGGTGGAGCAATTCCGACGACCAAAACTTTTCCGACGACCAAAACAGGACTTCCTATATATGAATCTTTACCTCCAGGCCATTCCGGAGCTCCTCGTGACATCCGAGATTTCATCCAGGACTCCGAACAACCTTCGGTCACCACCATACATAACTCTATACTACCGAAATGTCACCAAACCTTAAGTGTGCAGACCCTGCGGGTTCGAGAACTATGTAGACATGACCGAGACACCTCTACGGTCAATAACCAATGGCGGGACCTGGACGTCCACATTGGTTCCTACATATTCTACGAAGATCTTTATCGATCGAACCTCTGTGTCAAGGATTCAGTTAATCCCGTATAACGTTCCCTTTGTTCTTCGGTATGTTACTTGGCCGAGATTCGATCGTCGGTATCTCCATACCTAGTTCAACCTCGTTACCGGCAAGTCTCTTTACTCGTTACGTAATACAAGATCCCGCAACTAACAATTAGTCACATTGCTTGCAAGGCTTATTGTGATGTTGCATTACCGAGTGGGCCCCAAGATACCTCTCCGTCACACGGAGTAACAAATCCCAGTCTCGATCCATGCCAACTCAATAGACACCATCGGAGATACCTGTAGAGTACCTTTATAGTCACCCAGTTACGTTGCGACGTTTGATACACACAAGGCACTCCTCTGATATCTGTGAGTTGCATGATCTCATGGTCATAGGAACACATACTTGACATGCGGAAAACAGTAGCAATAAACTGACAACTGTCGTGGATTTATCATGGCAGATGTCCGGGTGAACAGACTTGGATTCGAGGCCATCGCTAATGGTGTGGACTCAAAGGGGTTGATCGGGACGAAAGACACGGATTTACCCAGGTTCGTCCCCTCAAGTTGAGGTAATAGCCTACGTCCTGCTTGCGTTTGTATTGCTTATGTATCGATTACAAGGAGTTAGAAGCTTGACCTAGTTCTCGATAACCTATCCTCTAAGTCGCCCCGGGTCTGCCTTTATATAGGAGGTCAGGACCACCGGGTCTTTACAATTATCTATCCGGGTCTTCCTGTGACTCCGAGTCTTTTTCTATCTTCCTGTCCAAGTTGTCCTTGAGGCGGCTTACACACTCGGGTCTTCTACGTCCGGGGCATCATGCGGCCCACATCTTGAGCCGTCTATCTTCCGGGGCCACCAGTCTTACGGCTCACCCATGGGCCGGCTTACAAGTCATCAATATGAACTAGAGCTTCTAAGGTGGGTCATATTGCGGGGTTATATCCCCAACAGTCGGTATCTCCATACCTAGTACATCCTTGTTATCGGCAAGTCTCTTTACTCGTTCCGTAATACAAGATCTCGTGACTAACACTTAGACACATTGCTTGCAAGGCTCATTGTGATGTTGTATTACCGAGTGGGCCCTGAGATACCTCTCCGTCACACGAAGTAACAAATCCCAGTCTTGATCCATGCCAACTCAACAGACACCCTCGGAGATACCTGTAGAGCACCTTTATAGTCACCTAGTTATGTTGCGACGTTTGATACACACAAGGCACTCCTCCGGTATCCGTGAGTTGCATGATCTCATGGTCATAGGAACATATACTTGACATGCAGAAAACACTAGCAATAAACTGACACGATCATATGCTACATTTGTAGTTTGGGTCTTGTCCATCACATCATTCTCCTAATGATGTCATCCCATTATCAAGTGACATCACATGTCAATGGCCAGGAAACCTTGACCATCTTTGATCAACGAGCTAGTTCACTAGAGGCATACTAGGGACAAAGTGTTGTCTATTTACCCACACATGTAATGTGTTTCCAATTAATACAATTATAGCATGATAAAAAACGATTATCATGAACAAGGAAATATAATAATAAACACTTTTATTCATTGCCTCTAGGGCATATTTCCAACAGCGAGAGCCCGAACCTGGGTAAAACCCTGTGTTCATGTTACCATTGCTCCAAGACGCCTAGCTTAGGACCCCTACTATGCGATATGTCAGATTTGACACCGACAACCATCATGGAAGGAAGTGATGAGCTCTCAGTCAGGTTAATCTGGCAAAACGTTTCGTAGTACATAATATTTATGCTACTGCCCCCATTCATGAGGACTTTGGTCAAAGTGTAGCTGCCGACTTGAGGTGCCCCCACCAAACCTAACCCGGCAGGGTTGTCAATCCGGTGAGGATGGTCTTGTTGGAAATATGCCCTAGAGGCAATAAATAAAGTGTTTATTATTATATTTCCTTTTTCATGATAATCGTTTATTATCCACGCTATAATTGTATTGTTTGCAAACACATTACATGTGTGGGTAAATAGACGACACTATGTCCCTAGTATGCCTCTAGTGAACTAGCTCGTTGACCAAAGATGGTCAGGGTTTCTTAGCCATTGACATGCGATGTCATTTGATAACGGGATCACATCATTAGGAGAATGATGTGATGGACAAGACCCAAACTACAAACGTAGCATATGATCGTGTCAGTTTATTGCTACTGTTTTCTTGCATGTCAAGTATATGTTCCTATGACCATGAGATCATGCAACTCACAGATACCGGAGGAATGCCTTGTGTGTATCAAACGTCACAACATAATTGGGTTGCTATAAAGGTGCTCTACAGGTATCTTCGAGGGTGTCTGTTGAGTTGGCATGGATCAAGACTGGAATTTGTTACTCCGTGTGACGGAGAGGTATCTCAGGGCCCACTCGGTAATACAACATCACAATAAGCCTTGCAAGCAATGTGACTAAGTGTTAGTCACGGGATTTGTATTACAGAACGAGTAAACAGACTTTCCGGTAACGAGATTGAACTAGGTGTGGAGATACCGACGATCGAATCTCGGGAAAGTAACATACCGAAGAACAAAGGGAACATCATACAGGATTAACTAAATCCTTGACATAGAGGTCCGACCGATAAAGATCTTCGTAGAATATGTAGGAACCAATATGGGCATCCAGGTCCCGCTATTGGTTATTGACCATAGAGGTGTCCCGGTCATGTCTACATAGTTCTCGGACCCGTAGGGTCTGCACACTTAAGGTTCGATGACGTTTTGGTAGTATAGAGTTATGTATGGTGGTGACGGAAGGTTGTTCGGAGTCCCGGATGAGATCTTGGAAGTCACGAGGTGCTCCGGAATGGTCCGAAGGTAAATATTGATATATAGGAAGTCCTGTTTTGGTCGCCAGAAAAGTTTTGGGCTAATCGGTAATGTACCGGGAGTGTCGGTAGGGTACCGGGAGACCACCGGGAGGGCTATTTCGACTCAAGAGGCTTCATGGGCTGTGGGATAATAATTACAAGCCTTTTGTGGGCTGGTGTAAGTCCCACACAAAGCCCATGCAGCTAGGGAAAGAAAGCCCAAAGAGAAAAAGTGGGAAAAGGCAAAAATAGGATGAATCCTAGTCCTACTAGGATTGGAGGTGGATTCCACCTCTCCCACCTGGTTCGGCCACCTCCTTTGAGGCTTGGCCCTTGGTCCAAGCATCCTCCTCTCTTCCTCCTATATATACTGGTGGTTTTAGGGTTTCGGCATAGAATTTTAGCCACGTGTTGCCCGTTCATCCAGTGCATAGTTTCTCCTCTAGATCGGATTTCTGCAGTGCTTAGGCGAAGCCCTACCGGAATAGCTCCACCACCATCGCCGGAGCGCCATCACGCTGCTGAAGAACTCTTCTTCCTCTCCGCCCCTCTTTATAGATCAAGACGGTGGAGACCATCATCAAGCCATACGTGTTCTAAACGCAGAGGTGTCGTCCGTTCGGCGCTAGATCGGAAGGACCATGATCAAGTTCGCGGGACGGATCGTGATCAAGTTCGCGAGACGGATCATGATTGGATCGTGGGACAGATCGTGATTGGATCGCGGGACGCTCGGCGATTTGGATCGCAAAGACATTCGACTACACCAACCGCGTTTCTTAACGCTTCCCGCTTAGCGATCTACAAGGGTACGCAGATCCACTCACCCTCTCATAGATGCTCATCACCATGGATAGATCTACGTGTGCGTAGGAAAAATTTTGTTTCCCATGCAACGTTCCCCAACAGTGGCATCATGATCTAAGTCTATGTGTAGATAAGATCTCGAGTAGAACACAAAGAGTTTGTGGGCGTTGATGCTTAGATTGCTTCCTCCCTTGATCGTGTTTTGGTTCAGCGGTATTGTGAGATGAAGCGGCCCGGACCAACATTACTCGTACACTTACGAGAGACCGGTTCCAAGGTTGATGCGATCGCCGTCGACACGCTCTCTCTTCGATTACCATCGGGATTAGTGATGAACTTGAATAATTGTCATTTAGTGTCTGCGTTAAGCATGAACATTATATCTAGATCTTGTTTATTGCGAGATGGTTACTCATTTAAATCAGAGAATAAAGGTTGTTCTATTTATATGAGTAATATCTTTTATGGTCATGCACCCAATGTGAGGGGTTTATTCATATTGAATCCTTATACTTGTGACACACATGTTTATAACATTGATGCCAAAAGATGTAGAGTTGATAATGATAGCACCACTTTCTGGTGGCACTACAGTTTAGGTCATATTGGTGTAAAACACATGAGGAAGCTCCATGCTGATGGACTTTTGGAGTCACTTGATTTTGAATCACTTGACACATGTGAACCATGCCTCATGGGCAAGATGACTAAAACGCCGTTCTCTGGAACAATGAAATGGGCGAGTGACTTATTGGAAATCATACATACTGATGTGTGCGGTCCGATGAATGTTACAGCACATGGTGGATATCGTTATTTTCTCACCTTCACTAATGACTTGAGTAGATATGGGTATATTTACTTAATGAAACACAAGTCTGAAACGTTTGAAAAGTTCGAGCAATTTCAGAGTGAAGTTAAGAATCATCGTGACAAGAAGATTAAATTCCTGCGATCTGATCGAGGAGGTGAATATTTGAGTTATGAGTTTGGCAGTCACTTAAGACAGTGTGGAATTGTTTCACAGTTGACACCGCCCGGAACACCACAGCGTAATGGTGTGTCCGAACGTCGTAATCGAACCTTATTAGATATGGTGCGTTCTATGATGCCTCTTGATGATTTGCCATTATCGTTTTGGGGTTATGCATTAGAGACAGCTGCATTCACTTTAAATAGGGGACCATCCAAATCCGTTGAGACGACGCCATATGAACTGTGGTTTGTAAAGAGGCCAAAGTTGTCATTTCTTAAAGTTTGGGGATGTGATGCTTATGTCAAAAAGCTTCAGCCTGAAAAGCTGGAACCCAAAGCGGAGAAATGTGTCTTCATAGGATACCCGAAAGAGATAGTCGGGTATACCTTCTATCTCAGATCTGAAGGCAAAGTGTTTGTCGCTAAGAACGGAACGTTTCTTGAGAAAGAATTTCTCTCGAAAGAATTGAGTGGGAGGAAAATAGAGCTTGATGAGGTTGTTGAACCTTTACTTCAACCAGAAAGTAGTGCAGCGTAGAAAGATGTTTCTATGGAACCTACGACGGTAGAATAGGAAGTTAATGATGATGATCATGAAGCTTCGGATCAAACTACTATTGAACCTTGTAGGTCAACAAGGCCGCGTACTACTCTTGAGTGGTACGGCAACCCTGTCTTGGAGGTCATGTTGTTGGACAACAATGAACCTACGAGCTATGGAGGAGCAGTGTGGGCCCAGATTCTGAGAAATGGTTAGAGGCCATGAAATTCGAGATGGGATCCATGTATGAAAACAAAGTATGGACTTTGGAAGTATTACCTGAAGGGTGAAAGGCCATTCAGAACAAATGGATCTTTAAGAAGAAGACAGACGCGGACGGTAATGTCACCGTCTATAAAGCTCGACTTGTGGCAAAGGGTTTTTCACAAGTTCAAGGAGTTGACTATGATGAGACATTCTCACCCGTAGCGATGCTTAAGTCTGTCAGAATCATGTTGGCAATAGCTGCTTATTTCGATTATGAAATTTGGCAGATGGATGTCAAAATGGCGTACCTCAACGGTTTCCTTGAGGAAGAGTTGTATATGATGCAACCAGAAGGTTTTGTCGATCCAGAGAATGCTAACAAAGTTTGCAAACTCCAGCGATCCATTTATGGGTTGGTGCAAGCATCTCGGAGTTGGAATAAGCACTTTGATGAGGTGATCAAAGCGTTTGGGTTTATACAAGTTTATGGAGAAGCTTGTATTTACAAGAAAGTGAGTGGGAGCTCTATAGCGTTTCTAATATTATATGTGGATGACATATTGCTGATTGGAAACAACATAGAAATGCTGGAAAGCGTGAAGGAATATTTGAACAAGAGTTTTTCAATGAAGGACCTAGGAGAAGCTGCGTTCATATTAGGCATTAAGATCTATAGAGATAGAGATAGACTCTTGATAGACCTTTCACAGAGCACATACCTTGATAAAGTTTTGAAGAAGTTCAAAATGGATCATTCCAAGAAGGGGTTCTTGCCTGTGTTACAAGGTGTGAAGTTGAGTAAGACTCAATGCCCAGTGACTGTAGAGGATAGAGAAAAGATGAGTGTCATCCCCTATGCTTCAGCCATAGGCTCTATCATGTATGCAATGTTGTGCACAAGACCCGATGTCAGCCTTGCCATAAGTATGGCATGGAAGGTTTCAAAGTGATCCTAGAATGGAACACTGGGCAGCGGTCAAGAATATCCTTAAGTACCTGAAAAGGACTAAGGAAATGTTTCTCATTTATGGAGGTGCTGAAGAGCTCGTTGTAAAGGGTTACGTCGATGCAAGCTTTGACACTGATCCAGATGACTCTAAGTCACAAACCGGATACATATTTATTCTCAACGGGGGAGCGGTAAGCTGGTGTTGTTCCAAGCAAAGCGTGGTAGCCGATTCTACATGCGAAGTGGAGTACATCGCAGCCTCGGAGGCAGCAAAGGAAGGTGTCTGGATGAAGCAGTTCATGACAGATCTTGGAGTAGTGCCCAGTGCACTGAATCCAATGAACATGTTCTGTGACAACACTGGTGCCATTTCTCTGGCCAAGGAACCAAGGTTTCACAAGAGGACCAGACACATAAAGCAACGCTTCAACTCCATCCGCGATTACATCAAGGAGAAGGACATAAATATTTGCAAAGTGCACATGGATCTGAATGTTGCAGACCCATTGACAAAACCTCTTCCAAGAGCTAAACATGATCAACACCAGAACTGCATGGGTGTTCGATTCATTACAATGTAAATCACATAGTGATGTGAACTAGATTATTGACTCTAGTGCAAGTGGGAGACTGTTGGAAATATGCCCTATAGGCAATAAATAAAGTGTTTATTATTATATTTACTTGTTCATGATAACCGTTTATTAACCAAGCTATAATTGTATTGTTTGGAAACACATTACATGTGTGGGTAAATAGACAACACTATGTCCCTAGTATGCCTCTAGTGAACTAGCTCGTTGATCAAAGATGGTCAAGGTTTCCTAGCCATTGACATGTGATGTCATTTGATAACGGGATCAGATCATTAGGAGAATGATGTGATGGACAAGACCCAAACTAGAAACGTAGCATATGATCGTGTCAGTTTATTGCTACTATTTTCTTGCATGTCAAGTATATGTTCCTATGACCATGAGATCATGCAACTCACGGATACCAGAGGAATGCCTTGTGTGTATCAAACGTCACAATGTAATTGGGTTGCTATAAAGGTGCTCTACAGGTATCTCCGAGGGTGTCTGTTGAGTTGGCATGGATCAAGACTGGAATTTGTTACTCCGTGTGACGGAGAGGTATCTCAGGGCCCACTCGGTAATACAACATCACAATAAGCCTTGAAAGCAATGTGACTAAGTGTTAGTCACGGGATTTTGTATTACAGAACGAGTAAAGAGACTTTCCGGTAACGAGATTGAACTAGGTGTGGAGATACCGACGATCGAATCTCGGGAAAGTAACATACCGAAGAACAAAGGGAACATCATACGGGATTAACTGAATCCTTGACATAGAGATTCGACCTATAAAGATCTTCATAGAATATGTAGGAACCAATATGGGCATCCAGGTCCCGACATTGGTTATTGACTGTAGAGGTGTCTCGGTCATGTCTACATAGTTCTCAAACCCGCAGGGTCTGCACACTTAAGGTTCGGTGACGTTGCGGTAGTATAGAGTTATGTATGGTGGTGACAAAAGGTTGTTCGGAGTCCCGGATGAGATCCCAGACGTCACGAGGTGCTCCGTAATGTTCCATAGGTAAATATTGATATATTGGAAGTCTTGTTTTGGTTGCCGAAAAGTTTCGGGCTAGTAATGTACCGGGAGTGCCGGTAGTTTACCGGGAGACCACCGGGAGGGGTATTTCGACTCAAGAGGCTTCATGGGCTGTGGGATAATAATTACCAGCCTTTTCTGGGCTGGTGGAAGTCCCACACAAAGCCCATGCAGCTAGGGAAAGAAATCCCAAAGAGAAAAAGTGGAAAAAGGCAAAAATAGGATGAATCCTAGTCCTACTAGGATTGGAGGTGGATTCCACCTCTCCCACCTGGTTCAGCCTCCTCCTTGGAGGCTTGGCCCTTGGGCCAAGCCTCCTCCTCTCTTCCTCCTATATATACTGGTGGTTTTAGGGTTTTGGCACAGAATTTTAGCCACATGCTGCACGTTCCTCTAGTGCATAGTTTCTCCTCTAGATCGGATTTCTGCAATGCTTAGTCGAAGCTCTGCCGGAATAGCCCCATCACCATCGCTAGAGCGTCGTCACGCTGCCGGAGAACTCTTCTTCCTCTCCGCTCCCTCTTGCTGGATCAAGATGGCGGAGATCATCATCAAGCCGTACGTGTGCTGAACGCGAAGGCGTCGTCTATTCGGCACTAGATCGGAAGGACCGTTATCAAGTTCGCGGGACGGATCGTGATCAAGTTCGCGGGACGGATCATGATTGGATCGCGGGACGGATCGTGATTGGATCGTGGGATGCTCGGTGATTTGGATCGCGAAGACGTTCGACTACACCAACCGCATTTCTTAACGCTTCCCGCTTAGCGATCTACATGGGTATGTAGATCCACTCTCCCTCTCGTAGATGCTCATCACCATGGATAGATCTGCATGTGCGTAGGAAAATTTTTGTTTCCCATGCAACGTTCCCCAATAGGTCTTCCCTGCTCCAAGTGATCGGATGCTCGGACCAGTTGAGGTACGTTGGCACTGCCGGCTCTGCCATGTTGACTCCCTGCTCTTGATCTTGCTATCACGCTTACAAGTGCTAGTGGTGAAAACATGATATTGGTCGTGACTCAACTACTTGGATTTGCTTGGAAGAGCCTGGTTACTGTGCCGATGCCAAAACATAGCCCCCGGAGCACCTTTTGACTTATCTGACACACGAAGCATGGGCGGGTCTCGAGCCATCTCGATCCATGTGGCGGAGCCAGCAGCCAGAAGAGGCGACTCATGAAACTTACCGAAAACCTCGGTCTACTGACTTAGGTTTTATTGAGCTTGGCTAGGTTGGGTGCACCGAGTTGGCTGAATGAGGTTGGTGCAAACGTTCGACTTGGGCACCACCGCACCGATCTGGCCGATGAAGATGTGGATCTTGTCGAGGGGGCCCAGTACGCGTACTCAATTGGGTCGGCCTCGGGACCCCAGCCTGAGTCGTCAATGTAGATCTTGCTCCAGTGACCCCTGGTCATACGACCCATCAAGTACCTCCCAAAACCCGGAAGAGTCCCTTTGAGAACCTAACCCCACCAGGCGAGAGCCCCATAGTGGGCGCCAACTGTCGTGGTTTTGTCACGGCAGCTGTCCTCATGTAAGGACTTACGTGTGAGGCTATCGCCGCTGGGTGGCGACTCAAAGGGATCGAACGAGAACAGGAGGCGAGTTTACCCAGGTTCGGCCCCTCCGATGGAGGTAATAGCCTACGTCCTACTTTGTGTCTATATTAATGGAGATCTCGATTACAAGGATGCGGAATCACTAACCTAGCTTTCGAGGGTGTCTAACATAAGTGTTCTTGTCCTAGGGGCTCACCTTTATATACAAGTCGATACCCTAGGGTTTACAACAGAGTCCAAGCCATCTCATGACTCATAACCTACCATGTCTCTAACATGCCTTGCCTCTCAAGCAAGGAGTCTTCCAATGTCTTCTGCCCTACGGGGCTTGAGTCGTCGTTTTTACATGTTTGGGTCGCCTGGCGACTTACTTAATAACCGCCTTGCTCACCTTGTCTTCATAGCATGGCCCATCTTAATTCTTACTACAGAGCCGCCTTCATACTGACCCGTCCCAATAGGGCGGGTCATATCATGGGGTTATATCCCCGACAGTAATGCATGGAGAACAATGACATGATATAGACAAAGAGAACTCAACTAATATGAATTAACCCCATCATGTATCCTTAGTGACAACAATACAAAGATGTGTCTTGTCCCTTTTTGTCATTGGGATATAGAGCACCACCAGATTGAACCCACTACAACACACCCCTCTCACTGAAGAAATATCAATCTAGAAACTATTTCAATAGATCAGAGAGATTTACAAAGCTATAATAATCATGCAAAAAAGAATCATAATAGATATGAGATAAGACTCAAATATTTTTCATGAATAATCTGAACATAAACCCACAATTCATCGGATCCCAACAAACGCACCACACAAAAGAATTGCATCGTATAGATCAGAGCAAAGATGCGACGATCATTATATTGAAGATCAAGGGAGTGAGAGAGTCAACTAGGTACTAACTATGGACCCTGGGTTTATGGTAGACTACTCACACATCACCATGGGAGCATCAAGGCTAATGTAGGGGCCCTCCATGATCGATCCCCCCTCCGGCAGGGCACCAGAATAGGGCTCTGGATGGGCACACGGTGGAACAGAGACTTGTGGCAGCAGAAAAAGTGTTTCGGGAAGCTCTCTAGTGTTTTTGGAATATATGTGAATTTACAGGCCAGAGAGGGGCATTGGGAGGCAGTCGAGGGGCCCACCACCTGGGCATGCCCTGATGTGTGTTGGCTCCCTCGTAGAGCCTCCGGTCTTCTCCCAAAGCTTCTAGGTCTTCTTTTGATCCAGAAAAAAAACATAAAAAAATTGTGGCAATTGGACTTCGTTTGGTACTGTAAACCTGAAAAGCTAAAAACATGTAGAAAATAGAAGCTAGCACTTGGCACCGGGTTAATAGGTTAGTGCTCAAAAATAATATTAATTGACATATAATTGCCCAAAAGGCATCCTAGAATGATAATATTAGAGCATGGATCAATCAAAAATTATAAATACATTGGAGACATATCAAGCTCCGCCCAGAGGCTGAAGTGTGACTCCATGATACGTCTCCAACGTATCTATAATTTATGAAGTATTCACGCTATTATTTTATTATTCTTGGATGTTTTACAATCATTTTATAGCAACTTTATATCATCTTCTAGGACTAACCTATTTACCTAGTGCCTAGTGCCAGTTGCTATTTTTTGCTTGTTTTTTACATCACAGGAAATCAATATCAAACGGAGTCCAAACACCACGAAACTTTTTGGAGATTTTTTTTGCACCAGAAGGAAACCAATGGGCCAAATCTGCACTTGGGGTGCCCCTAGGGGGAACAACCCACCAAGGCGCGCCAAGAGGCCCAGGCGTGCCCAGGTGGGTTGTGCCCACCTCAGTGGCCTCCCACACCCCCTTGTTTGCACTATGAATTCCCAAATATTCCGAAACCCTTCGGGATTAACCTAGATCAGAAGTTCCACCACCGCAAGGCTCTGTAGCCACCGAAAACCAATCTAGACCCCATTCTGGCACCTTGCCGGAGGGGGGATCATCTCCATTGTCCATCTTCATCATCTCGGCGGACACCACGATGAGGAGGGAGTAGTCCACCCTCAGGGCTGAGGGTTTGTACCGGTAGCTATGTGTTTAATCTCTCTCTCTCTCTCTCGTGATCTATATCATGGGCTTTGTTAATATAGATGGATCATATGATGTTTCTCCCCAATATACTCTTATTGTGATGAATTGAATCTTTACCCTTTGAAGTTTGGTTATGTCGGATTGAATGTTAAGATTTGGGAACACATGATGTATGTCTTGCATTATGAATACATGAGGTGACATTGGGGTATCTTATTGGTTCACTTGATATACGTTATGGCACTCAACTTGCGGATTCCCGCGGTGATATTGGGGTAATCTATGCATAGGGGGTTGATGCACGTTTTTATTATCTTTTCTCTGATAGAAAGTTTGGGGGCCCCTTGTAGTTCTTTGTGTGGATTGAGTATTATGAATATGAATTTGCTTTGGTGTTATTCTAGTACAAACTTTTGAGTAGATCGGTCGGAAAGAATAGATTGTGTTATTTTAGTACGAACTCTAGGATAGATCGAACGGAAAGGATAGCTTTGAGGTGGTTTCGTACCCTACAAACAATTTCTATCGTTTGTTCTCCACTAATAGGAACTCGGGAGTGATTCTTTATTGCACTTTGAGGGGCGGACATATGATCCAACTGTGTTAGCACTGTTGAGAAATTGCACTAGCGAAAGTATGGACCCTAGGCCTTGTTTTCAAGCATTGCAATACCGTTTTTGTGCCCGTTTACTATTTACTAGCTTGCTGTTTTTATTTATTCAGATTATAAAAATATATTTCTACCATCCATATTACACTTTTATCACCATCTCTTCACCGAACTAGTGCACCTATACAATTTTCCATTGTATTGGGTGTGTTGGGGACACAAGAGATTTCTTGTATTTGGTTGCAGGGTCGTTTGAGAGAGACCATCTTCATCATACACCTCTCACGGATTGATAAACCTTAGGTCATCCACTTGAGGGAAAATTGCTACTGTTCTACAAAACTCTGCGCTTGGAGGCCCAACACGTGTCTACAAGAATAAAGTTGCATAGTAGACATCAAGCTCTTTTCTGGCGCCGTTGCCAGGGAGGTGAGTGCATGACGGTATATCTTTAGATCTTGCAATAGAATCTTTTAGTTTCTTTTTTTATCACTAGTTTGGTTTATTAAACAAAACTACAAAAAATGAAATTGAGGTTGCATCATATTATTGATCACCTTTATAATATCTTTCTTGAAAATGATGGATCGGAAAATTGTGCTCAATTGATAGAAGAAGAATTCAATAAAATGATTGGAATGAATGATGAGCATGATTGCAATGTTGTTAGTATGAATTCTTTGAATATCCATGGTGCTAATGATATGCAAAGACATAAGCTTGGGGATGCTATGTTTGATGAAGATGCTATTTTTTGTGCCCCAAGTTTTGATGAGGAAATTTGTTATAATGAAAGCATGCCTCCTATTTATGATGATTATATTGATGAGAGTGTATTTGGAGAGGTCATGACTTTATTTAATGATGAATCCACTATTTTGGAAGAGGTTGTTATTGATTATGACAACAAAGTTCCTATATATGGTGATTATGGTGATGACATGTATGCTATAAATAATAATGATAACCATGAAACTTGTCATCATGATTTTAATTTTCAATCACATGATAGTTATTTTGTTGAGTTTGCTCCCACTACTATTGATGAGAATAAATTTCCTTATGTGGAGAGTAACAAAATATCTATGCTTATGCATCATGAAAATAATGCTTTATGTGATAGCTATATTGTTGAATTCATTCATGATGCTACTGAAAATTATTATGAGAGAGGAACATATGCTTGTAGGTATTGCAATAATATCAAGCTTCGTCTCTATGTGTTGAAAATCTTGAAGCTATGCTTGTTTTGCCTTCCCATGCTAGTTGATTCTTGCTCCCATAAATTTTTTGCTCACAAAATCCCTATTCATAGGAAGTGGGTTAGGCTTAAATGTTCTAGTCATATGCTTCATGATGCTCTCTTTATGTTTCAATTCTTTACTTTTATGCGAGCATCATTGAAATCATCATGCCTAGCTTAAAAGGCATAAAAGAAAAGCGCTTGTTGGGAGACAACGCAACACTTTTACCTACTGTTTTTGTCTGTTAACATGATTAAGCTACTGTATTAATCATGTTTTATTGCTTTTGTTTCAATAAAGTACCAAGTAAATCCTTTGGGATCATGTGGGGTGATAATTGATTTGATCTTGCTGAAAAACAGAAACTTTTGCACTCACGAAAATAATTCTAATTTTTAACATAAGAGTGATTTTGAGTTTATTATTTTTTCAGAAGATTAATATACAAATTTATCACGTGGTCCTAATTTTTCAGAATGTTTAGAGTAGCAGAAGTATGATTGGAGTACAGATTACTACAGACTGTTCTGTTTTTGACAGATTCTGTTTTCCATGCATAGTTTGCTTGTTTTCTAGTTTCTATAGCTTATATTGCTCAATATAAATTGTGGAAATGATATGATACAGTAGGAATTGTGTGAGAACAATTATGGATCTTGTCTTTGCAGTACCAAAGGGAAATGGTTTGCTCTTTATCATACTAACCCATCTCACGAAGTTCTGTTAAGTTTTGTGTGATTGAAGTTTTCAAGTTTTGGGTGAGATGTCGATATGAGGATAATGAGGAGTCACAAGGAACTAAGCTTGGGGATTACCAAGGCAACCCCAAGGTAACATTCAAGAAATATCCAAGCAACTAAGCTTGGGGATGCCCCGGAAGGCATTCCCTCTATCGTCTCCAACATTATCGGTAACCTTACTTGGAGCTATGTTTTCATTCGTCACATGATATGTGTTTTACTTGGAGTGTCAATTTATTTTGTTAGTATTTGTTTGATGTTATTTATAATAATGTTTTTCATCTTTTATTTCAATAAAAATGTCAAGGATAGCCCTCACCATGCTTATTTTGCAAGTATACATGTTGCTGTTTGAAAATAGAAAGTTTATCGTCATTGCAAAAATTCCCTAGAAAAGTCAGAATGTAATAAATTGTTGAAATTTTTTGGAAAATAATCTCTGATAAATTTTCTGCAGTGTGTTAAATTTTCAGAATTTTTAAAGTTGAATAAGTATGGATACTCTTGCATTCTTTACAGACTGTACTGTTTTGGCAGATCGCTGTTATGTTTGCACTGTTTGCATATGTTTGCTTGTTTAATGATTCTATTTGACGATAGGAGTATTAAATATGCAGAGTAATTTATTATGCAATGTTGAATAATAATTTTAGTTAATTGCTACAGTAGAGAATGATAAGGTTTTTGCATTGGTTTATACTAACTTATCTCACGAGTTCTTGTTCAGTTTTGTGTGGATGAAGCTTTTGAGATTTAGGAAAACTGTGATATGAAAGGAATTAAGGAGACACAAAAGCTCAAGCTTTGGGATGCACAATGCATCCAAAGATAATATTCAAGAAGTCTCGAGCATCTAAGCTTGGGGATGCCCCGGTAGGCATCCCACCTTTCTTCATCAACAATTATCGGTTAGTATCGGTTGATCCTAAGTTTTGGCTTCTTCACATGATGTGTGCTATTCTTGAAATGTCATTTTTTATACTTGCTGTTTCAATTAAATACTTAGATATGAAAGTTTTAAATAAAATAGAGTCCTCAAATAGTCGCCAAGGAGGCTAAGTAAGCGGCATTCACAACCCGTCAACGAAGCTCTTTTCTATGTCATTTACTCTTGTACTTCACTTATATCCTATGAGTAAATTGTTGAATAAATTGAATGTCATGAAGTTGAAACCATATCATGCCTAGTGGTAGCTTCACATTGGGTTTAGAAAGTGAAATCTTTTGAGGCTTGACAATCACAATATTGGTCATACAAGCAATTCACGAATAATTAGTATAAGGAAGAGAACTTTCACATGCAATCTTTTGTGATTGTGAGCCCCTATCAAAATATTATATGCCAAAAAATTTAACGTTGGACAATGAATACAATGTAATGATTTATGTTTGTTCATATTCACATAGAAGTTATATTGTCATAGATCCTTCAACATGTGGTGCTTGCCCCCCATCTTTGCTAGCCAAAAATTCCGCACCAAGTAGAGATACTACTTGTGCATCCAAAAACCCTTAAACCCAAATATTATTTTCAAGAGTCCACCATACCTACATAAGGAATGTGCAAGATCCTTCAAGTAAGTTGTCATCGGTACAATAAGGCAATAAAAATTGCTTCTAAAAGTGTTAGATCATTTAGTGTAAGAGAAAATTGAGCGGTGTACGAACTTGTGATGGCAAAGTAATAAAAGCGATGGACTGCATAATAAAGGTTGCTATCATAAGGGGCAATATAACATGACGTTCTTTTGCACTAAAGGGTTGAGCATACAAACAAATAAGCGCATGGAAACCTCTGCTTCCCTCTGTGAAGGGCCTATCTTTTAATTTATGTGTTTACTTTTATGCAAGAATCAAAGTTTTTCTCTCTATTCCTTTTTATTTTTCTCCTTTGGCAAGAATCATGTGATGAGGAAAGATCTAGGCACATATGTCCAGTTGAATATGAGTAGCATGAGTTATTATTGTTGACATCACGCTTGAGGTGAATACGTTGGGAGGCAAAGCAATAAGCCCCTATCTTTCTATGTGTCCGGTTGAAACATTTTGCCCATGCGTATGCAGTGAGTGTTAGCAATTATAGAAGACTATATGATGGTTGAGTATGTGGAGCTCTTACTTAAACTCTATTGAATAAATTGAATTGCAATTGCTTGGTGACTGAGAACATAGGTTGTTGGGTTTCAAGAGAATTCATAGTTTGAACCTTAACATGTGAATTGGTTGCTACTTTAACATGAGAAAACTTTATGAGAAAAGAAATTGATGTAATGATGCTAGGAAAAGTGATTGAAATTATCATTGATCAAACTTATGCAATTTGCTAGCATTCACACTTCATAAATTATTTATTTTATCATTTACCTACTCAAGGACGAGTAGGAATTAAGCTTGGGAATGCTGATACGTCTCCAACGTATCTATAAATTATGAAGTATTCATGTTGTTATTTTATTATTCTTGGATGTTTTACAATCATTTTATAGCAACTTTATATCATTTTTTGGGACTAACCTATTGACCAAGTGCCCAGTGCCAGTTGCTGTTTTTTCCTTGTTTTTTACATCGCGGGAAATCAATATCAAACGGAGTCCAAACACCACGAAACTTTTTGGAGATTTTTTTTGGACCAGAAGGAAACCAATGGGCTAGATCTCCACCTAGGGGTGCCCCGAGGGGGGCATAACCCACCAGGGCGTGCCAGGAGGCCCAGACGTGCCCAGGTGGGTTGTGCCCACCTCGGTGGCCTCCCGCGCCCCCTCTTTGCACTATAAATTCCCGAATATTCCGAAACCCTTCGAGATTAACCTAGATCAGAAGTCTCGCTGCTGCAAGGCTCTGTAGCCACCGAAAACCAATCTAGACCCCATTCTGGCACCTTGCCGAAGGGGGATCATCTTCGGTGGCCATCTTCATCATCCCGGCAGCCACCACGATGAGGAAGGAGTAGTCCACCCTCGGGGCTGAGGGTTTGTACCAGTATCTATGTGTTTAATCTCTCTCTCTCGTGATCTATATCATGGGCTTTGTTAATATAGTTGGATCATATGATTTTTCTCCCCTCTATACTCTTATTGTGATGAATTGAATCTTTACCCTTTGAAGTTTTTGTTATGTCGGATTGAATGTTCAGATTTGGGAACACATGTGTATGTATTGCGGTATGAATACTTGAGGTGACATTGGGGTATCTTATTGGTTCACTTCATATACATTATGGCACTCAACTTGCGGATTCCCACGGTGATATTGGGGTAATCTACGCATAGGGGTTGATGCACGTTTTTATTATCTTTTCTTCAATAGAAAGTTTGGGTACCCCTTGTAGTTCTTTGTGTGGATTGAGTATTATGAATATGAATTTGCTTTGGTGTTATTCTAGTACGAACTCTTGAGTAGATCGATCAGAAAGAATGGCTTGCATTATTTTAGTACGAACTCTAGGATAGATCGAACGGAAAGAATAGCTTTGAGGTGGTTTCGTACCCTACAAACAATTTCTATCTTTTGTTCTCCGCTAATAGGAACTCGGGAGTGATTCTTTATCGCATTTTGAGGGGTGGTCATATGATCCAACTATGTTAGCATTGTTGAGAAATTGCACTAGAGAAAGTATGGACCCTAGGCCTTGTTTTCAACCATTGCATACCATTTTTGTGCCCGTTTACTATTTGCTACCTTGCTGTTTTTATTTATTCAGATTATAAAAAAATATTTCTACCATCCATATTACACTTTTATCACCATCTCTTCGCCGAACTGGCGCACCTATACAATTTGCCATTGTATTGGGTGTGTTGGGGACACAAGAGATTTCTTGTATTTGGCTGCAGGGTCATTTGAGAGAGACCATCTTCATCCTACACCTCTCATAGATTGATAAACCTTAGGTCATCCACTTGAGGGAAAATTGCTACTGTCCTACAAAACTCTGCGCTTGGAGGCCCAACACGTGTCTACAAGAATAAAGTTGCGTAGTAGACATCACTCCACACACAGAAAAGCCTTGCACACCATAATAAAAGTGATGATGTGGAGGATTGAATTTTGGGCTAGATGATGGATGTCTACCTCGTAGAAAAGAGAATACCCCTAACGAAAGGGTGGAGGGGGAAGCCTAGACCTCGGATGAGGTGGGTGATACGTCCTAAACTTATCTACTTTTCCAAACACATTTTCTCCTGTTTTGGACTCTAATTTGTATGGTTTGAATGAAACTAACCCGGACTGACACTGTTTTTAGCAGAACTACCATGGCGTTATTTTTGTGCAAAAATAAAAGTTCTCGAATTGAGGTGAAAATTTATTGCAATTATTTTCAGAATATATGAAAAGGAATTTCTATTTTTGTGCCCTTGGTTGCTTAGTTGAGCTTAGTTTTGCCCAAGGAGTCTAAATGTCCTCACTTTTGCCCTCCCCCACTCACTCCACTCTCACAAAATCCCCAAATGGAGCCTAACTGTCGGGTCAACACAGTTGATCGTTACCTTCTCAGTTACTGGCGCGTGTGGTCGGATATCTTAAGACATGCGGTTCGCGTATGACATGTGGGCCTGGCCATTACAACCTATGACAAGTGGGACTTGCGTTGGTCAATTTACTCGTGTGTAGAGCCCTGTATGAGCTCGACTGGCCTGTTTAGTTTGTATGCTGACTGTATACTTGTATTTATACATGGGATTTTCATTTTCCCGTGCACTGTACAATGGTCGTGGGCGTGCATGTGTCGATGGAAACGTCCAAAAAACGCCCCATCGTATAAGAGGAGGGGCACCACCATAGGTCAAATCGCCCCCACCATCCCCCCGTCCCCCAAATCACCTCCCTCGCCGCATCCTCTCTCTCATCACTACCGCATCGACTCGCTCACCGCCACCGCCTCCCTTTGTCCGCTCGCTTGTTTCCGCTTCGATGAAGGATGCTTGTGGAGCTATCGCCGTTGCGGCCAGAGATCTACTAGAGAAGAAGGGCACGGAGACCGCGCCAGATGTTGTGCAGGAAGTTGCCTACGTCCACGGCGGTGGAGGAGATGTTGTAACCATAGTCGCTTTGGCGGTGGATCTGGAGGAGAAGGAGGTGGACGGCTCTGACTTGACCGTGTCAGAGCTGGACGAGGTGAAGGCGTCGAGCGGCACGGTGCATGTAGGTGCGTCGGCCGGTGATGAGAAGGTGGTAGAGGAGGTACCTCATCTCATTCCCCTTTTGTAGTTAGTGATAAGATTTAGAATATAGGGTTAGTTAGTCAGATTATGATTCTTGCATCGGTATAGTTGGTTTGAGAGATACGATTTTTCTGTATTACAGTTGTGCTTGAATGATCCACCCTCTTCTTCTTGTTGTTAAATCATAATGAGATATGTAGGTTTTTTTGTATTATATTCATGCTTGAATGTTACAGAGATCATAATGAGAGATAAGGGTTTTGTATTAGATTTGTGCTTGTTGCATGTGTTCAGATTTGTTCACTGCTCAATATATTGCAAGGCAGGTTTTGCTACACCAATTGATATCCCCTCAACAACTATATAAACAAGCAGTTAGAAATATTTGGAATTGGATTATGTTACAATTAATTTCAATAATTCACATGGCTACATTTTTCACGGTCATCTTTAGTTGATCATAAATTCAAGCATTGATATTGTGTGGATTTGGCTATAATTGAAAGTACCGCTTAACCAGTTGTTTGCTTCAACTTCATCACTCTTATATTATGTATTTCATATGCTCAAAAGGAATGCATTAATTTATATGTACTTGTCGGTCCACTGGGAACCAGGGTACCGCTGTTCGTCTGCCCGAGGCCCAGGAGCAACAAATGGCGAAAGGCTCGGTAGACGGCTTGCTCCATATCTCCACAGGCAAAGCACCTCGCGAGGCTTGGACTTCACGAGGCTCCGCCCCACGAGGTGGGATTCTTGAGTTCAAGCATCATTAGTATCAGGCGCCTTCGTGAGGCAGCTTCCCGCGAGGCCCTCCGCCTAGAGCGGTCGTGCGGCGCAGGTCGCACGACTACGCTCCCACCATGTGGGTGACGCAACCGCGTGGGATAGGACAACATGACCGTGTCAGCAAGCACATACATAGAGGATTTCCTTTTTGGTGATTAAAGGGCAGTACCCGTTGCCTCCTCTAAAGCAGTTTCCCAAAGCTTCTCGTTTTGGTGCAAGGCGACCAAGGTGAAACCGGTCGCCACGACAAAGGTCATCCCTGAGCCCACAAATGTGTCATAGATGGCGCTTTTGTAGACGAAGACCGACTTTTGTCAAGATAGACTGAGCGCCTGCCCCCCTTTGAAATATCTCCCTGTGGCTTCCCTTTCCCATCGATACTTTGGGGGAAAAGGGCCAAGGCAAGGGTAAGAGGGGTAGTGCTGCCACGATAGAGGGGACTGAGCCTTCCGATCGTCAATCATGTACTTATATCGTCATCTTCCACTTCGTAACACCTATGCATCTCCAAGAGCAATCCCACCAAGTAGGACTAGAGTTTTACACCGCTAGGTGGCCCGAACCTGGGTAAACTAGGTGCCCATTGTCGTGCCATGTGTGTGTGCGCTCTCGTGAAGCTCCGTTCATCGTAGCCTTGGTCACCGTCGGGTTGTGAGATAGCTGCACAAAGAATCCCCAGAGTTTGAACCTGGGTTTTGGAGAGCGTACCCTAGCTCAAACGCTTCTCCGACAATACCTATCAATTATTTTTAATCATCACCACCCTATTGTTTAAGATCTTACTAGCTTCATTTATAGTCTGCCAATGTGTTTTTGAAATTAACACATTATGTCCAATGTTGGGGATATCACTTATCAGGAACCTATAAGTCGACCCAGGATAAGGGGTAAATTGCCCTGTTTATCGGCATATCGGCCGATTTATCTTATCTGCCACACACTGGTAAGCGATAAATTGGTCAATTTATTGGCATATTGGGGGATATCTTGAATAGTGATTGTGTCTAACTATTGCACTTTTTTAGCATAGTTTGGAGCTTTGCTTCATTATCAAAAATCAAAATGTTTAGGTAGCTTTATTTTTTTGTAGGTTTCCTCTAATTAAAAAGTTCTCCACCATATATAGTTTTATTAGCTTTGTTGTGAACTTTGTGCACATGCCTATGCACAATGCAAATAGGTTAATATTATGGATAATATAATCAATATGACTTTCGTGTATATTTGAATTTCCTATTGGTTTCTTGTAATTGCTAGTAATGGGTGTACTTCTATATTGCAGGAGGAGGATCATGTGGGCAACAAGAGGAACCTGGCCATGACTTGGTTCAAGGACCAATATGATTCTGACTTTGTTGACGACGACGTCTACAAGGTAAGACCGACTTAAAATTTTGTTTGTTCATTAAGTTCGTGTGACATGTTTTACTATATGAATGCATAATGGGGATGAAGTCTAGAAGATCAAGGACCAGGCAAGGGCTGCCTATCGCAAGAGAAAGAAGTTCCAGTGCCCCTACTATACCACTAAGCTAAAGCCCAAGGATGGCATCATTGAGCACCTTGTGTCGCATGCATGGGATGCATCAAATAGTGGGGAGGGCGACAAGATCAAGGCGCGGCAGCTCTCCTGAAGGCTCTGGTTCCCATTTAGTAGCCTCCATGATCTTGATCATTTGAAGGTGGAAGTGGTACTCATCATCAGTATATGTGATGATGTTTTACTTTTGTTAAAGTGCATGTGGTTGTGAACTGTCGGAAGCTTGTTCTAGTAATGTGGTGTGTCTATTACTATAATGTAGTAATGTAGTATGTATATTACTGTAATGTAGTATGAAGCTAGTAATGCAGTATGTGAACTGCTGGAGTGGAAACAAAGGAGTGTTAATATTTTTTAAGGAGTCTAAAAAATATATGAAATAAATAAAAAGGAAATATAGAAGAGTAATAAAATACTAGTTAAAAGGTATGTGCAAAAAACAACATTTGAATTAAAAATGAGTTTTCCATGTGTCATCCCTTGTCACCTAGTGTGCAAATATATGGTCCATGTCCAATATGGGATCGTTTGGACAAACTATGCCATGGTTAACCCTAAACCCTAGCTCATTTCCCTTTAAAACTATGCAACCTTGTCCATGATAGCTAAGTTATGTGAAGGAAATTTCATGAAAATATCCATAGTCATGGTTTCTTACTATTTTTCCTGGCAACTTAGTATCATAAGACAATGATGTGCGCAAGTTTCATAATTTTTGATTTTTTATAATTAATTATGCTAACCCTAGCCCTCAAACCCCTCAACCCCTCTCAAAACCCCGCACTATCAGGGTCATTGGATCGTTGTTCGGAACAGTTTAGATCAGGCACTAGGGTTTGCATAGTCCATCAATGAGATGAGACTTGACTGGCTCGATGCGAGTGGGTGTTCTGTGGCTATGGACATGAGTGGCCTACCTGGCAACGGGGGAATAGGGACACGTGACAGATCACATTCAATTGGGGCCAAACACTCGTGGACCGATGGGCCATCGTAGAAAGGCCAACGTCTTAGCCTGCCATGCATGCACAAAGTCACCCGATGTAGCCTACCTTGCATGTGCGCATCCACGCAGCTTCGTCGCATCAGGGCAATTAGTGCATCCTCAGGACGTGGCTTTACCGATTTACACACCTCGACTCAATGGAAAAAATGGAGGCAGTGCTTCGTTGAATTCCCCACACAGACGCTCCACTCCCCCCACACTCCCCTAATTAAATACCAACGTGCGGCATCATTCTACCGACATTTCACTCCATTACTTCCACGCGACATACAATCCAAAGCTAGTTCAGCTGCCATGATGAGGCAGCGACAGAACCCAAGGATCTCCATGGGAGGTCTCTTCCTTAGTGTGTCGGTGCCCGGCACCGGCGGTGGCTCCAACACCGGAGCGACTACAGGCTCAAACTTCGGCTCGGGCTCCAACTCCGACGCATCCTCGATAGGCTCGGGATCCTACTCCAACTACTCTGAGCTCGAGCCCACACCATCCGAGTTGTCTCGTAACCACAGGGAGCTCGAGGAGGAGGTGGCCTTCGAGGCGATGTAGGAGCACCTCAACATGTACGGCGTGGAAGATGGGGCCGAGGAAGACGTACGGCCTCCTGTGCCCGATGCTGCGGTGCTCACTGCCCAGGCCGAGGAGACCCTACACAGCGCATCAACAGCTTGACCAAGCGGTGCTAGCCGTGTCTCTGTCCACGACGCATGCATAGGCTATCAGGCATTGGGCGGTTGAAAAAGAAGTCACATCTCGAGAGCAGAGGAGGGAAGCTACTCTACATGCAGCATCCACCGTTGAGGCGGAACACGAGGGACCAGACATCGTCATCCTATCCCCCTCCGATGATGAACACCACAAATACGATGACAACATTGTCATCCTTTCTGATGATGAAGACAAGTAGCCGTCCATCTTCTCTCGCCGTCGCCGCCGGCCGACCATCTTATGTTGACCCTGTTAAAATATCGTCTTACTATAGTGTCACTATCTCAGTTCCCTTTGTTAAATGTTGAGAAAATCTAAGAGCATGGTTATTAAGCTTATTCGAATCTTTGAATATCTGAATCTTCTGTGTTTTACAACGCCGCGTTCTATCTTTCCAGTGTCACTAACTCGTGGGCCCGTCTCTAACATAGAAAATAGCAGGTCAAATAGCCCTGACTCTGCCCATAAGCAAACATACGCACACAACTAAAATGGTCGTGGGTCCTACATGTCAGCCGCAGATTGTGTAGGATCAACTGGCGACACGAAATCAGTAATGCATGCGGCCAAATGTGGATCCCACGTGACTGTATGCACGTGTGACATGAATGCGTGTGACCTTACATGGTGGTCCCATGCATCAACACCGGGCGATGTGAATGCATGCAGTTACATGGCAGTCCCATGCGTCAGCAACGGTGATGCGAATGCATGTGACCTTACATGTCAGTCCCACACATCATCACCAATGTCGTGCTAGTCAAAGGCTTTGGTCCGATGGCAAGGCCCCATTTGGCCTCTTGTGAGGCGCGGGCGAGTGGAGGAGGGCAAAACTGAACATAGTAAGATGGGTGGGGCAAAACTCAGGAGAACTAAGGAACCAGGGGCACGAAAGTAGAAATTCCAACTAAAAATACTAGCGAAAAGATCTACCAGAGGGGTGTCACCTAGGAGCCATGAACTCAAGGTCATCCCCCCCAGGGGTGCCCTGAGAGGTCATGGCCCCCTCGAGCCTCTGGTTAACCTAATCCCAACTCCATAAGTACCGTCTCACAGAGAGAAAAATGAAGGAGAAACTTTCATCACATTTTATAAGACGGAGCTACCGCCTCTTTGTTCTTCCCAGGAGAGGTTATCCGGAGTCCGTTTGGGGCTCCGGGGAGGGAAATTCATCGTTGTCATCATCATCAGCCCTTTTCCATCAACAATTCCATGATGCTCACCATCGGGAGTGAGTAATTCCTTTGTAGGCTTGTTGGACGGTGATGGAGTTGGATGAGATTTGTCATGTAATCGAGTCAATTTGTTAGGGCTTGATCCCTATTATCCAATATGTTCTGAGATTGATGTTACTATGACTTTTCTATGCTTAATGCTTGTCACTTGGGCCCGAGTGCCATGATTTCAGATATGAACATATTATGTTTTCATGAATATGAGATTGTTTTATATCCTATATTGCAAGTTATATGCACCTATTATGTGTTATGATCCGTAGACCCCAAAGTGACAATAATCGGGATCATCTCGGATGATGATCGTAGTATGAGGAGTTCATGTATTCATCATGAGTTAATGCTTTGTTCCAGCTTTCTATTAAAAGGAGGCCTTAATATCCCTTAGTTTCCCTTTGGCCCCTGCTGCTACGGGAGGGTGGGACAAGAGATGTCATGCAAGTTCCTATTATAAGCATGTATAACTATATACGAAATACATGCCTACATTACATTGGTGAAATGAAGCTAGTTCTGTGTCACTCTAGGTTGCGACTATTACATGATGAATGCCATCCTATTGGGGAACGTTGCATGGGAAAAAAAATCCTACGCACACACAAGATCTATCCATGGTGATGAGCATCTATGAGAGGGAGAGTGGATCCACATAACCTTGTAGATAGCTAAGCGGGAATCATTCAGAAACATAGTTGATGTAGTCGAACGTCTTCGCAATCCAAATCGCTAGCCTTCCTACGATCCAACCACGATATGTCCCGATCTAGCGCCGAACAGACGACACCTCCGCGTTCAGCACACGTACAACTCGATGACGACCTCCGCCCTCTTGATCCAGCAACAGGGAGCGGAGAGGTAGATGAGTTCTCCGGCAGCATGACAGTGTGGCGACGATGGTGGTGGAACTATTCAGGTAGGGCTTCGCTTAAGAACCACCGAATCTAGAGGGAGACGATCTAGTGGGGAGAGAGGGCTACACCATGGCTTAAGGTTGGATGCCGCTGCCCTCCCTCCCCTCCAATATACATAGGAGGGAGGGGAGGAGCCGACACCCTTAGGGTTTCCCCTAGGAGACGGCCGAAGGAGGAGGTGGAGGAGTCCACCTCCAATCCTACTCCAAGTAGGATTCCAATCCTACTTGGAATCCCTTCCCCACTTGGTTTTTTTCCTTTCTCCCCACCCTAGTCACATGTCCTCTTAGGGGCTGGCTTGCCCAACCCACTAAGGGCTGGTGTGCCACTCCTAAGGCCCATGTGGCCTCCCGGCATGGGTGGCCCCTCCCGATGGTCCCTCGGCACCCTCGGTACACTATCGGAAATACCCGAAACTTTTCCGATGACCAAAACGGGACTTCCTATATATCAATCTTTACCACCGGACCATTCCAGAGATCCTCGTGATGTTCGGTATCTCATCCAGTACACCGAACAACCTTCGGTCACCACCATGCAAAACTCAATACTACCGAAACGTCATTGGACGTTAAGTGTGCAGACCCTGCGGGTTCGAGAACTATGTAGACATGATCGAGGCAACTCTACGGTCAATAACCAATAGAGGGACCTAGATGCCCATATTGGTTCCTACATATTCTATGAAGATCTTTATCGGTTGAACCTCTATGTCAAGGATTTAGTTAATCTCGTATGTTGTCCCCTTTGTTCTTCGGTATATTACTTGCCCGAGATTCGATCGTCGGTATCTCTATACCTAGTTCAATCTCATTACCGGCAAGTATTTTTACTCGTTCCATAATACAAGATCCCATGGCTAACACTTTAGTCACTTTGCTTGCAAGGCTTGTTGTGATTTTGTATTACCGAGTGGGCCATGAGATACCTCTCCGTCACACGGAGTAACAAATCCCCGTCTTGATCAATGCCCACTCAATAGACACCTTCAGAGATACGTGTAGAGCATCTTTATAGTCACCCAGTTACGTTGCGACGTTTGATACACACAAGGTATTCCTCTGGTGTCAGTGAGTTGCATGATCTCATGGTCATAGGAACAGATACTTGACATGCAGAAAACTATATCAATAAACTGACACGATCATATGCTACGTTCATAGTTTGGGTCTTGTCCATCACATCATTCTCCTAATGATGTGATCCCATTATTAAATGTCATCTCATGTCAATGGCTAGGAAACCTTGACCATCTTTGATCAACGAGCTAGTCTACTAGAGGCATACCAGGGACACAGTGTTGTCTATGTATCCACACATGCATTTGAGTTTCCAATCAATACAATTATAGCATGGATAATAAACGTTTATCATGAACAAGGAAATATAATAATAACCACTTTATTATTGCCTCTAGAGCATATGTCAAACAGTCTCCCACTTGCACTAGAGTCAATAATATAGCTCACGTCACTATGTGATTTACATTGTAATGAATCGAACACCCATACAGTTCTGGTGTTGATCATGTTTAGCCCTTGGAAGAGGTTTAGTCAACGGGTCTAGGACATTCAGATCTGTATGCACTTTGCAAATATTTATATCCTCCTCCTTGATGTAATTGCGGACGGAATTGAAGCGTCTCTTTATGTGTCTGGTCCTTTTGTGAAACCTTGGTTCCTTGGCCAGAGCAATGGCACCAGTGTTGTCACAGAATAGAATCATTGATTTCAGTGCATTGGGCACTACTCCAAGATCTTTCATGAACTCCTTCATTCGAACACCTTCCTTCGCCTCCTTCAAGGCAGCGATGTACTCTGCTTCACATGTAGAATCGGCTACCAACTCTGCTTATAACTGCACCAGCTTACCGCTCCCCCATTGAGAATAAATATGTATCCAGCTTGAGACTTAGAGTCATCCATATTGGTGTCAAAGCTTGCATCGGCATAACCCTTTACGACGAGCTCTTGATCACCTCCATAAATGAGAAACATTTCCTTAGTCCCTTTCAGGTACTTAAGGATATTCTTGACCACCGTCCAGTGCTCCATTCCTGGATCAGTTTGAAACCTTCTGGTCATACTTATGGCAAGGCTGACATCGGGTCTAGTGCATAGCATTGCATACATGATAGAGCCTATGGATGAAGCATAGGGGATGACACTCATCTTTTCTCTATCTTCTGCAGTCACTGGGCATTGAGTCTTACTCAACTTCACAACTTGCAATACAGGCAAGAACCCCTTCTCAAACTGATCCATTTTGAACTTCTTAAAAACTTTGTCAAGGTATGTGCTCTTTGAAAGTCCTATTAAGCGTCCTGATCTATCCCTATAGATCTTGATGCCTAATATAAAAGCAGATTATCCTAGGTCCTTCATTGAAAAACTCTTGTTCAAACATTCCTTCATGCTTTCCATCATTTCTATATTGTTTACAATCAGCAATATGTCATCCACATATAATATTAGAAACTCTATAGAGCTCCCACTCACTTTATTGTAAACAAAATCTTCTCTATAAACTTGTACAAACCCGAATGCTTTGATCACCTCATCAAAGCGCGGATTCCAACTCCAAGATGCTTGCACGAGTCCATAAATGGACTGCTGGAGTTTGCAAACTTTGTTAGCATTCTCTAGATCGACAAAACCTTCTGGTTGCATCACATACAACTCTTCCTTAAGGAAACCGTTAAGGAATGCTGTTTTGACATCCATTTACCAAATTTCATAATAGAAAAATGCATCTATTGCTAACATGATTCTGACGGACTTAAGCATTGTTAAGGTCTCATCATAGCAAACTCCTTGAACTTAACAACCCTTTGCCACAAGTCGAGCTTTATAGACGGTGACATTACCGTTCGCGTCCTTCTTCTTCTTAAAGATCCATTTGTTCTGAATGGCCTTTCTCCCTTCAGGTAATACTTCCAAAGTCCATAGTTTGTTTCATACATAGATCCCATCTTAGACTTCATGGCCTCTAACCATTTGTTCGAATTTGGTCCCATCATCGCTTCTCCATAGCTTGTAGGTTCATCATTGTCCAACAACATGACCTCTAAGACAGGGTTGTCGTACCACTCAGGAGCAGTACGCGTCCTTATCGATCTACGAGGTTCAATAGTAACTTGGTCCGAAGCTTCATGATCATCGTCATTAACTTCCTCTTCAACTGACGTAGGCTCCACGGAAACATATTTCTACGCTGCGCTACTCTCTGGTTGAAACAAAGGTTCAACAACCTCATCAAGTTCTATCTTTCTCCCACTCAATTCTTTCGATAGAAACTCTTTCTCAAGAAATGTTCTATTTTTTGCGACAAACACTTTGGCTTTGGATCTGATATAGAAGGTATACCAATTATCTCTTTTGGGTATCCTATGAAGACGCATTTCTCCACTTTGAGTTCCAACTTTTCAAGCTGAAGCTTTTGACATAAGCATCACATCCCCAAACTTTAAGAAATGACAACTTTGGTTTCTTGCCAAACCACAGTTCATACGGTGGTGTCTCAACGGATTTTGATGGTGCCCTATTTAAAATGAATGCAGCTGTCTCTAATGCATAACGTGTAACATCCCAAAATTTCATTTTGGAATGTTATGATTATAGCTATGCATTCATCATCATCATTGCTTGAATGTATGTGTTTGTTGAAATGCCTTTTCAAAAACTTTCTAAAAGTCCTTTCTACTTTTCCCTAAGTTGCTTTCACCTATTTGAAATTTTGGTTAAAAGTTCAAATAAGAGAGGAGGAACATGACACTCCACACCAGGTACTAATTGGTGATATATTTGAACAGTAATAACCAGGGGTTATTTTGAAAATATTTGCAAAAAGGGTTTAAAAACAATTAGGCAATTTCTGAAAATATTTTTTTTCAAAGTATTCAAATGACAGAATAGAAATGTTCATTAAATAGCATTTATTATTCTGTTAATTTTGATATATAATATCCCTATATTTAGAGAAGATTTGAATGCTTTAAATGTATTTGAATGTCTCTGGAAAATTATTAAAAAAAAGTAACGGTAACCGTTTCCGGTATTAAACGGGCCGGCCCACGGCAGTTATTTCGCGCATTAACTACGAGTCGGCCGACCGCGCGCAACGGACACGTCTCTCTCTCACTAACGCTGGACCCCACCCCCGACCAACCGTTACCCTCGCTCGGTCATCCCCTTCCTCCCCGCGACGCCGGCAGTTTCTCCCCCTCGCCGGATCTCTCTCCCCTCTTAACTCCCCGCACCCCCGAGTACCCTATAAATACCGGACACTTCCCCGCATCCTTTTTCCCCCCAAACCCCCTCCTACCTTGCCGAGGAGCTGCCGCATTTCGTCGCCGGAGTTGCGCCACCACCGGACGTCGCCATCGACCGTAGCCACCACATCCGACCACCGTTCGCCCCACCGTCGCCACCAATCGACTCCGGAGGCCCGTCGCCGTCGCCCGGACCACTTCCCCGTCTTCCCCGACCACCGGAACGCCTCGCTGTCGTCCTCGCCGCCTTCGGATCGCCGGAGAACCCCGACGCTGGCAAACCTCTCCCCGTAAGCCCCTCGACCATCGGATCCCGAATCAACGACCGTGATTAGATCGGATTTATTCCGAACCGTTTTCTTCTTCCGATCGGTCGCCCGCCCGTAATCCTCGAGCGCACACCCCCTTAGCCAATCGGACAGCGCCACGTAGCCCCCTGACCGTCGCAATTTTTTTTTCAGTTTTTGTTTTAATTAACAGAATGTTTTTAAAAATTGTTTTGCTTATATCTTTTAATCTATTTAGTGTTTTGAGTTGATTCTTTTTGCAATAGCTCACAATTTTCATGTAGTTTCATCCTGTACTTTTAAATTTCAAATTTGAACTATAAAATTTGAATCTAATCAAATTTGCTCAAAATCTTCAAATCTGAATAACTAGAGTTTGAAAATAGATTTTTATATGATTCTTTTTGCTACTGTTTGGTATTAGTTAGGACTATCTTCATGTTTAGTTTGAAGATTTTTAGGATATATTTGAGTAGTGTTTTAGCTATAAACAGAATCTGCTTACTATTATAATATAGTTTTATAAACTCAATTTTGATTAGTTTGATTTAGAATTTGGTTTTATTTGTTTATTAGGTTCTGTTAGTAAACATTTAGTGTTTTCACTTACTGTTAATAAAAATATAAATTTGCCTAGTTTAATTTTATTTAACATAGGAATCATAACTTATTTTCAAATAGGTTTATTTTGATTAAAACAACTAACTAGTAATAGTTTTGTTTTCAAACAAAGTTTTGTATATTTTAATTCTGTTTTCTAAGACAGATTTAATTGTAAATTATTTTCTGTTAAGAACATGTTTGACAAATAAATAATAAGTTTAGTTTTTCTTTCTTTTGTTAATATAACTATAGTTGATTCATATAGTGTTTATCACAAACTTGTATAAACTTTATTAAACTTTTCCAAACAAACTTAAATTGATTATATTCTGTTTATTAATAAAATATTCTATTGTTGCCTTGCTGTCAACAATTGTCTTGTTATTTCAAAATAGTTTTATTATGTAGAAGTGTTTTCATCATCCCCTTTGGAAAACAAAACTTTGTGTGTTTTACTTCCTAGAGACTTTTGTGCATTGTTTGCCTTGTTTGTTTAGTACTTCTTTGCTGAATGTTATGAGTACTTATTTTGGTTGTATGCTTATTTGAGTGCATTGTTTGCTTCGTTAGATTATCCGGAGTGCGAAGCTTGTTACTTAGAGTCACTCACGTACGAAGATCATCAATCAGGCAAGTCACCTTGATCATACTTTTACCCATGTTTTATATGCAGTAGTTCTACCATCTCCCCAATTGCATGCAAGATAGGTTAGTTGGAAACTTGGTTACATTGTAATAGTATCATGTGGTAGGTACCCCTCCTCAACCCTCTTTGACAACTTTGGCCCCGGGAAACGTTGTTTTACTTTTGCTATGCTATTAGTAGAGGGGGTTGGTTGTGTGATTCATGAGAGTTGAGAAAGTTAATAATTTCAAGACCTACATAATGATCAAGATTTAAGACTCCGAGTTTTCAACATACCTCTGGGTGGATGATGGTTGAACGGCACCCTGGAGAAACCAGTGGATTTGCCTAGGTGATGCTGGAGATGGCCAGTATTCACGCGGAAAGGTCCACCCAGGCACAAAGAGATGGATGGATGCTTTAAAACCCAAGGCTTACCTGCACAGCCACAAGTCATTATGGGCTCTGGCTTGGTTGGATATCGTGGTGACCCTGGACAGGCGGTGCTACGAGAGGTAGAAGAACGGTAGGAAAGGATGGGCACCGACAGAGTCGCAGGGAAACCCTTTGGAAGACCATGTTTTGGTCATCCGTTTCTCAAACACCCTGAAGTGCGAGAAATCAAACGGAGGCGACCAAATCTTGTGGGGAACGTGTGCAAAAATCTGCAGAGTACTTAAACCTAATCGATTAGCCGTGTCCACGGTCATGGACGACTTGAGCCAAAGGAATTGAAACTTCCGAAACTCTCAACACAATTAAAATGATGATGTGGGTATTAATAATTTTGGGTATGAGAAGTGGTTGGTGGAACCATCTCATTAATCAACCAACTTGGTAATATTTTGCTTAGCCCCTTTTCTTGATGTAGGAAAAATTGGCTTTACGCAAAACTTACCACCCCACCTGCCATATATGCATATAGACTAGCTGATTATTTTCACACCTCTACTGTGACTTTGCCGGCATATTCCATATGCTGACCTACACGGCTGCAACGTATCATGTTGCAGAGTACTTTTCCGACCAGGAGTGAGGACACGTTCTATGCTCAGTGAGATGCCCTTGGAGTCAGATGGACTCATCTACCTTCGACGCTTCCGCAAGATTTAGATATTCTCATGAGTTGGCTTTTAGCCACTTTATTGTAATTTTTATTGTAATAAAGGACTCGATATGAGATTTCGATTAATATAACGCTGTGTGATTTCCCTTTGATATATACATGGATGTACCGTGTGTGTACCAGCATGATCTTGGGATGGTACGGAAACACCGGAGACTTGACCTTTCAGGTCGGGTCGCTACAGAAATGGTATCAGAGCACACGCTGACCGTAGGACGTAACCTCTAAGATTGGAAAGCCTTAGGATTGTTTCTCTTTGTCTTTAAATATCTTATACTCTCATCTATTCGTTTCTGACTCCTCTCCGATTATTTCAAAATTTATAGATGGCCACCTTCATCCCAGTGTTGATCACGGAGTTTTGCCAGCCTGACGCAACGATGCCCTTTGGTAAGGAGCTGATGAGGATCGTCAAGGACGTAAGGATTGCTTTGCCGAGCATCATTGGGATTCCTATCATGTCATTTCCTCAAGATGGACGCTACAGGATCGAGGTGCATATCCCAGGGAAGGCTTTTGGGAATCGGAAGGAACCCATCGACCTCAAGTTCGTGGCACCCAGTTGGATACTTGGAAGAGACATGGCCATTCATCGTGCCCTTGGACGTATTCAGGAGGAATACGGAGGTGGAACCATTTCACCAGGACTCAGCGTGGTTTGTCGCAGAGATGCCAATGGAAACATCATAACTCCTCCCACTGCAGACACCACTATCTCCTATATCCAGACCTTGGAGACTCACATCAGGACTCTGGAGCATTGAGTTCGTGCTGATACGAAGACAATCAAGAATCTGATGAACCGCGAGCTGGACCTTGAAGCTGATCTGCGAGAGGCCAACTATGAACACGAGCATGAAGTGAAGGACTTCCTAGAGAGGATTGATGAGCAGAATGCACGCATCGCAACTCTGGAGGAGCAGCTAGACATGGGGGAAAACCTTCATCCCGAAGGAGACATGGCACCCTTCATCAGCGACGATGAAGACTATGAGGAAAGCACCACCGGAGGACCTACGACTATGCACTTTTGAGGAGAACATTAGTTATGCCCTCCAATGTATCTTTTATACGTTAAAGCGTAGGTCGATGTTTAGTTTGTCTAAGATTGTATTCTTGATGTTTGACATTGATTGAATAAATGAATGAGTGTTTGGTGTGATATGTTTGTTGCATTGCATAAGGGTAGTGAATTCTTCTAGACCCTTGTTCTATTCTAATTCTCACCCCTCTGAAAACAGCAAGATGCCTCCACGACGTGAGACCGACTTCACTTTCCCACCAGAACTCACTCAACTCCTTCAGCAACAGAATGCACTGATGCAGTTATTGATTCAGAATCAGACCAACAACAATCAGAACAACAATAACCACCACCATCCACCCCAGACTGACAATCTCACCCGTTTTCTGAGGTTGAACCCTCCAACTTTCTCCAGCAGCACTGAGCCCATTGTGGCAGATGACTGGCTCCGTAAGATGGAGAGAGAACTTGTCACCGCTGGATGCACTGACGCTGAGAAGGTGCGATTTGCCGCACATCAACTGGAAGGACCAGCAGCTTCATGGTGGGAGAACTACACCACCACTTATCCTATTGCAGAAGTGACTTGGGAGCAGTTCAAGCTTGCTTTCCGCACCGCTCATGTTTCAGCTGGAGCCATGAGTCTAAAGAAGCGCGAGTTTCGCAATTTGCGCCAGGGTAATCGCTCTGTGGCCCAATACGTGGACGACTTCAACACATTGGCACGTTCTGCACCAGGAGACGTGGCCGATGATGCGGCCAAGCAAGAGAAATTTCTGGAAGGACTCAACGATGAGTTGAGCATGCAGCTGGTAGTGGCTAATTTCAACAACTACCAAGAGCTGGTGGACAAGGCCCTTATTCTAGAGGGTAAACAACAGCAGATTGAGAACCGCAAGCGGAAGTACACTCAGGGGAAGTTCAACTCTGGAGCTCATCAGAAGCCCCGCTACTCCCCGTACTCAGGGAATACCGGATCAGGAAACAGTAAGTTTGGAAAGCACACTCATGCTGTGCATAACCATGGAGGCCACCATCATAGTTCTTGTTTATTCCGTAGTTCCTGTTTTGAGTTGCAAATGTGAGCAACCAAACTCGCATCAAATACCCAGGCACTATAACGAGAGTTGGTAAGGTACACATCAATAACATGTATATCATATATACCTTGTTTGGTGTTGGCCGCCTTCTTGTCGGCTAGATACTTGGGGTAGTTCCGCTTCTAGTGACCAGTTCCCTTGCAATGAAAGCACTCAATTTCTGTCTTGGGTCTAGCCTTGGGTTTCTTCATGGGAGGGGCAACTGCTTTGCCACTCTTCTTGCAGTTACCCTTCTTGCCCTTGCCATTCTTATTGAAACTAGTGGTTTTATTGACCATCAACACTTGATGCTCTTTCTGGATTTCAGACTCAGCGACTTTCAACATTGCAAACAGCACGGCGATTGACTTGTTCATCCCTTGCATGTTATAGTTCATCACAAAGCTCTTGTAGCTAGGTGGCAATGATTGAAAAACTCTATCAGTGATCACCTCCGGTGGAAGGGGCATCCTTAACTCGGCCAGACGGTTCGAATACCCAGACATTCTGAGTATATGTTCACTGACAGACCCGTTCTCCTCCATCTTGCAAGCATAGAATTTATCGGAGGTCTCATACCTCTCGATCCGGGCATTCTTCTCAAAGATAAACTTCAACTCATGTAACATCTCATATGCTCCATGATATTCAAAACATCTTTCAAGTCCCAGTTCTAATCCACACAACATTGCACATTGAACTATTGAGTAATCTCTAGAACGTGCCTCCCAGGCATTCACAATGTCTTAAAACGACACGGGAGCGGGTGGATCACCAAGCGGTGCATCAAGGACATAAGACTTTTGGGAAGCCATGAGGATAATCCTCAGATTACGGGCCTAGTCTACAAAGTTACTTCCATCATCTTTCAACTTGGCTTTCTCTAGGAACGCATTAAAATTCATGGGAACTACTGCGCGATCCATTGATCTACAACATAAATTTGCAAAGGTTACTAAGACTATTGTTCAAGATAATGAGTATAATTAATAAAATTACTTTAAAAACTCCCACTCAAATTGGCATCCCTCCAGTCATCCGAGTGATACATGATCCAAATTCATCAACCCAAGTCCAATCATCACATGAGATTGTAGCGACCCGACTAAAAACAAGTCAAGCCTCTATGTGTTCTGTGCCATCCCTGGATCAGTATGCTGGCACACACAGTACATCAATGTATATATCAAAGTGCAATCACATGTAAATAACGTAAAACTGATATATACCTCGAAATCTCAGTGGAAATAGTCAACGGGAGTGGAGTCCTAATAACACCAACGGCAGGTTGAGTGCAGACCGTAACCCTGAATCGTACTCTTACTCTTCGTAGAACTTATCTGCAACACAAGATGTTGCAGCCGTGTAGGTCAGTACATTGAATGTACCGGCAAGATCACCATAGCAGAATTGAAGATAAAGACTATTCTACATGCAGTAGGGCTTTGTGGCTCTGTGTCTAAGTTTTTTTGCATAAAAGTTGGTTTTATTTTATTTTCCTACAACAAAGGAATATCAGCATTTTTCACTATAGATTTATCTACCATGACATGGTTCTGCCAACCGATGTCTTAATGCCCACAAGTATCATAAGTTGCCCACAATTAATTATCAGTCCAGTGTTGAGAGTTCAGAGATAGATCCAAGTCCAGAGGCTCAAATTGTCCGTAACCCGGGACATGGCTAATCGATTAGGTTTAACTTTGCAGAGTGTTGTGTACTTTACCCACAAGATTCATTCCCTCCTTGTAAGTCCTCGCACTACCAGGTGTTTGAGAACAAGACGAATGAGACATGGTCTTTCAGAGTGTTTCCCTGACCACTGTCAGTGCCCATCCAATCCTAACGTCGACTACATCTCATAGCACTACCCAGCCAGAGTCACAACAAAGATCAACCAAGCCAGAGCCCATAATGACTTGTGGCTACACAGGTAAGCTTCCGGACATGAAGTATTCCTCTGTCTCTTTCAGTCTGGGTGAAGCTTTCCGCAAGATGTCATGGCGCTTCTCCATGCCATCCACTGGTTGCTCCAGGGTGTCCATCAAATCCATCCTTCACCCAGTAGTGTGTATTGAAAACTTATTCTCGAGTCTCTCTTGAGGTCTTCAATATGCAGGACTTGAAGATGTCTTCACGAAGGTGGCGTTTTTGACGTGGAATCCTCCTTCTCACACCACTCACGAACACTCATACCAGACCCCGTCTACTTTAGCATAGCATTAAAATAACTAGCATTCCCGGGGCTTTAGTAACAAGTGGTGGGTTCCTACCTCATGCATTCTACTCAACTACAAGAATTTCAGTAACACTACTAGACGGGTTTGTTGAATGATGTCACTACATGCAATAAAACATAGGTATGAAACAGATGGTCAAAGTGAACTTACCTAGTAAGGTTGATGAAGATAAAATTGCTCTCAGAAAATAACTTGATAGAACTATTCGTCACTCTCCGATTAAATCTATATAATCAAACATTGCACTCATAAGCAGAGACTTCTAGCAATCAATACTGTCAAACAAGAAGCAAGTAAAAAATCAAACACAAAAGGGTTGTGATGAAGGAAATACTTAAGACAAAACTCAAAACAACAAAACTTCATCAACACAACCAAGGGTTGGTTTTCTCTACAAATAATCCTATTTTCAAATAGTAAGACAACAACAAAGTAAAACCTAACAAAAGTATTCTAGCAAATATTTTACTAGAAAAAAGAATTACTTTTGAAGAATAACTAAGAACTATGAAAAATAACACACTAAACACCATAAGTTTTCTAGCTAATAAACTTAACAACAAGTAAAAAAAGAGAAAACAAAGTATAAAACAACTAAGTTAACAGAAAGTAAAACTTGTAAAACAATTTATAAAAATATTTTCAAATAGGAAATCAAACTAGCAATGAAATCAATTTGCAAGTTATTATGAAACTAGAATTGCTTTCATGCTTCAAAAATCATAATTGACATAAAAATAACTTGATTGAAATACTACCGCTAACTAACAGAAAACAATATAAAACTTGTCAACTAAAATAGAATAAATAAATTAAAAACAATTAAAACTAAAGAAATAGAAATAAACCTAAAAATAATTAAAACAGTATTGTTTTTGCTTGGAACCCTAATTTAAATTACTCTAAAAACTCTTAAATTCTACCTACTGTTAAATAAAGTCACTAGTGACAAGTAGCAAAAAGATTCAACTCAAAATCTATTTTTTAAACTCAAGTTATTCAAATTCTAGTGGTTTAAGTAAATTCAACAGAATTCAAATTTAAAACTTTAAAATTTGGTCAAACTTTATATCTATAGAAACTAGAATACATTTTTGACACTATGCAAAAAAGAATCATTCAAAAACATTAAAAATTCTAAAAGATACAGCAAAATAAAAACAAAACTAATTCTGTTTCAGAAAATAAAAACAGAAATAAAAAATCCTAATCTAACAAACATGTGGTCTAGGTGGCAAAGTTCTACTGGCTACGGAGTGTGCACGTGGTGTCTAAACGAGCGGATGGCCGCACTTTAAAAGAAAACGGTTCATTAAACAAGTGATATAATCTTGATCGTTGGATCAAGATCTAACGGGGAAGGGGCATTGTCGGCGCTTATAGAGGGGTGGAGGTCTCCGGCGAGGCCGAGGCAACGGGGTCGTGCAGGACGACGCTCCAGGGGTCTCCGACGATGAGGAAAATGTTGGGGCACGTTGCATGGTAAACAAAAAATTTCCTACGTTCACGCAAGACCTATCCATGGTGATGAGCATCTATGAGAGGGAGAGTGGATCTACGTACCCTTATAGATCGCTAAGCGGGAAGCATTAAGAAACGCGGTTGGTGTAGTCGAACGTCTTTGCGATCCAAATCGTTGAGCGTCCCGTGATCCAATCATGATCCGTCCCGTGATCCAATCATGATCCTACCCGTGAACTTGATCACGATCCGTCCCGCGAACTCGATCACGGTCCTTCCGATCTAGCGCCGAACAGACGGCACCTCCGCGTTCAGCACACGTACGGCTTGATTACGATCTCCACCGTCTTGATCCAGCAAGAGGGAGCGGAGAGGAAGAAGAGTTCTCCGACAACGTGATGGCGCTCCGGCGATGGTGGTGGAGCTATTCCGGCAGGGCTTCGCCTAAGCACTGCAGAAATCCGATCTAGAGGAGAAACTATGCACTGGAGGAACGGGCAGCACGTGGCTAAAAATTCTAGGCAAAAACCCTAAAACCTCTAGTATATATAAGAGGGAGGGAGGAGACGACTTGGCGCAAGGGCCAAGCCTCCTTGGTTCGGCCGAAGTGGGGAGGAGAGGAGGACTCCTCCTCCAATCCTAGTAGGACTAGGATTCCTCCTTTTTGGCCTTTTTCCACCTTTTCCCTTTGGGCTTTTCTTCCCTAGCCGCATGGGCCTTGTGTGGGACTTCCACCAGCCCACAAAAGGCTGGTATTTATTCTCCCACAGCCCATGAAGCCTCTTGGGTTGAAATACCCCTCCCGGTGGTCTCCCGATACACTACCGGCACTCCCGGTACACTACTGATTAGCACGAAACTTTTTCGGCGACCAAAAAAGGACTTCCTATATATGAATCTTTACCTCCGGCCCATTATAGAGCTCATCATGACGTCCGAGATATCATCCGGGACTCCTAATAACCTTCGGTCACCACCATACATAACTCTATACTACCGAAATGTCACCAAACCTTAAGTGTGCAGACCCTGCGGGTTCGAGAACTATGTAGACATGACCGAGACACATCTACGGTCAATAACCAATAGCGGGACCTGGATGCCCATATTGGTTCCTACATATTATATGAAGTTCTTTATTGGTTGAACCTCTGTGTCAAGGATTCAGTTAGTCCCGTATGATGTTCCATTTGTTCTTCGGTATGTTACTTGCCCGAGATTCGATCGTCGGTATCTCCATACCTAGTTCAACCTCGTTATCGGCAAGTCTCTTTACTCGTTCCGTAATACAAAATCCCGTGACTAACACATAGTCACATTGCTTGCAAGGCTTATTGTGATGTTGTATTACCGAGTGGGCCCTAAGATACCTCTCCATCACATGGAGTAACAAATCCCAGTCTTGATCCATGCCAACTTAACAGACACCCTTGGAGATACCTGTAGAGCACATTTATAGTCACCCAGTTACGTTGTGACGTTTGATGCACACAAGGCACTCCTCCAATGTCCGTGATTTGCATGATCTCATGGTCATAGGAACATATACTTGACATGTAGAAAACAGTAGCAATAAGCTGACACGATCATATGCTACGTTTGTAGTTTGGGTCTTGTCCATCACGTCATTTCTACTAATGATGTGATCCCTTTATCAAATGACATCACATGTCAATGGCTAGGAAACCTTGACCATCTTTGATCTACGAGCTAGTTCACTAGAGGCATACTAGGGACATAGTGTTGTCTATTTACCCACACATGTAATGTGTTTCCAATCAATACAATTATAGCATGGATAATAAACAATTATCATGAACAAGGAAATATAATAATAAACACTTTATTTATTGCCTATAGGGCATATTTCCAACAGTCTCCCACTTGCACTAGAGTCAATAATCTATGTTCACATCACTATGTGATTTACATTGTAATGAATCGAACACCCATGCAGTTCTGGTGTTGATCATGTTTAGCCCTTGGAAGAGGTTTAGTCAATGGGTCTGTAACATTCAGATCTCTGTGCACTTTGCAAATATTTATGTCCTTCTCCTCGATGTAACCGCGGATGGAGTTGAAGTGTCGCTTTATGTGTCTAGTCCTCTTGTGAAACCTTGGTTCCTTGGCCAGAGCAATGGCACCAGTGTTGTCACAAAACAGGTTCATTGGATTCAGTGCACTCGCCACTACTCCAAGATCTGTCATGAACTGCTTCATCCAGACACCTTCCTTCGCTACCTCCGAGGCTGTGATGTACTCCGCTTCGCACGTAGAATCGGCTACCACGCTTTGCTTGGAACTGCACCAGCTTACCGCTCCCCCGTTGAGAATAAATACGTATCCGGTTTGTGACTTAGAGTCATCCAGATCAGTGTCAAAGCTTGCATCGATGTACCCCTTTACGACGAGCTCTTCATCACCTCCATAAACGAGAAACATTTCCTTAGTCCTTTTCAGGTACTTAAGGGTATTCTTGACCACTGCCTGGTGTTCCATTCCAGGATCACTTTGAAACCTTCCGGCCATACTTATGGCAAGGCTGACATCCGGTCTTGTGCACAGCATTGCGTACATGATAGAGCCTATGGCTGAAGCATAGGGGATGACACTCATCTTTTCTCTATCTTCTACAGTCACTGGGCATTGAGTCTTACTCAACTTCACACCTTGTAACACAGGCAAGAACCCCTTCTTGGACTGATCCATTCTGAACTTCTTCAAAACTTTATCAAGGTATGTGCTCTGTGAAAGTGCTATTAAGCGTCTCAATCTATCTCTATAGATCTTAATGCCTAATATGAAAGCAGCTTCTCCTAGGTCCTTCATTGAAAAACTCTTGTTCAAATATTCCTTTATGCTTTCCAGCATTTCTATATTGTTTCCAATCAGCAATATGTCATCCACGTATAATATTAGAAACGCTATAGAGCACCCGCTCACTTTCTTGTAAATACAAGCTTCTCCATAAACTTTTATAAACTCAAACGCTTTGATAACCTCATCAAAGCGCTTATTCCAACTCCGAGATGCTTGCACCAGCCCATAAATGGATCGCTAGAGTTTGCAAACTTTCTCAGCATTCTCTGGATCGACAAAACCTTCTCGTTGCATCATATACAACTCTTCCTCAAGGAAACCGTTGAGGAACGCCGTTTTGACATTCATCTGCCAAATTTCATAATCGAAATAAGCAACTATTGCCAAAATGATTCTGACAGACTTAAGCATCGCTACGGGTGAGAATGTCTCATCATAGTCAACTCCTTGAACTTGTGAAAAACCCTTTGCCACAAGTCGAGCTTTATAGATGGTGACATTACTGTCCGCGTCTGTCTTCTTCTTAAAGATCCATTTGTTCTGAATGGCCTTTCGCCCTTCAGGTAATACTTCCAAAGTCCATACTTTGTTTTCATACATGGATCCCATCTCAGATTTCATGGCCTCTAACCATTTCTCGGAATCCGGGCCCATCACTGCTCCTCCATAGCTCATAGGTTCATTGTTGTCCAACAACATGACCTCCAAGACAGGGTTGTCGTACCACTCAGGAGTAGTACACGCCTTTGTCAACCTACGAGGTCCAATAGTAGCTTGATCCGAAGCTTCATGATCATCATCATTAACTTCCTCTTCTACCATCGTAGGTTCCATAGAAACATCTTTCTGCGCTGCGCTACTTTCTGGTTGAAGTAAAGGTTCAATAACCTCATCAAGCTCTATTTTCCTCCCACTCTTTCGAGAGAAACTCTTTCTCAAGAAATGTTCCGTTCTTAGCGACAAACACTTTGCCTTCGGATCTGAGATAGAAGGTATTCCCGACTGTCTCTTTTGGGTATCCTATGAAGACCCATTTCTCCGCTTTGGGTTCCAGCTTTTCAGGCTGAAGCTTTTTGACATAAGCATCACATCCCCAAACTTTAAGAAATGACAACTTTGGACTCTTGCCAAACCATAGTTTATATGACGTCGTCTCAACGGATTTCGATGGTGCCCTATTTAAAGTGAATGCAGTTGTCTCTAATGCATAACCCCAAAACGATAGTGGCAAATCGGCAAGAGACATCATAGAATGCACCATATCTAATAAGGTTCGATTACGACGTTCGGACACACCATTACGCTGTGGTGTTCTAGGCGGTGTCAACTGTGAAACAATTCCACACTGTCTTAAGTGACTGCCAAACTCATAACTCAGATATTCACCTCCTCGATTAGATTGCAGGAATTTAATCTTCTTGTTACGATGATTCTCAACTTCACTCTAAAATTGCTTGAACTTTTCAAACATTTCAGACTTGTGTTTCATTAAGTAAATATACCCATATCTACTTAAGTCACCAGTGAAGGTCAGAAAATAACGATATCCACCACGTGCTGTAACATTCATTGGACCGCACACATCACTATGTATGATTTCCAATAAGTCACTTGCCCGTTCCATTGTTCCAAAGAACGGCGTTTTAGTCATCTTGCCCATGAGGCATGGTTCACATGTGTCAAGTGATTCAAAATCAAGTGACTCCAAAAGTCCATCAGCAAGGAGCTTCCTCTTGCGTTTTACACCAGTATGACCTAAACGACAGTGCCACAAGAAAGTGGTACTATCATTATCAACTCTACATTTTTTGGCATCGATGTTATGAACATGTGTGTCATCACTATCAAGATTCAATATGAATAAACCCCTCACATTGGGTGCATGAGCATAAAAGATATTACTCATATAAATAGAACAACCTTTATTCTCTGATAGACCCGTTCTCCTCCATCTTGCAAGCATAGAACTTATCGAAGGTTTCATACCTCTCGATCCGGGCGTTCTTCTGAAAGATAAACTTCAACTCCTGGAACATCTCATATGCTCCATGACGTTCAAAACGTCTTTGAAGTCCCGGTTCTAAGCCATACAATATTGCACACTAAACTATTGAGTAATCTCCAGAACGTGCCTCCCAAGCGTTCTTAACGTCTTCGGAGGTCATGTCTTCTCGTTGGTCACCAAGCGGTGCATCAAGGAAATATGATTTCTGGGAAGTCGTGAGGATAATCCTCAAATTACAGGCCCAGTCAACAAAGTTACTTCCATCATCTTTCAACTTAGCTTTCTCTAGGAACGCATTAAAATTCAGGGGTGCTACTGCGCAAGCCATTGATCTACAACATAAGTATGCAAAGGTTACTTAGACTATTGTTCAAGATAATGAGTTTAGTTAATCAAATTACTAAAGCTCCCACTCAAATTGACATCCCTCAGGTCATCTGAGTGTCACATGATCCAAATTCACCAACTCAAGTCCGATCATCACGTGACTTGAGGTGGTTTCAATGGTGAATATCATTATGTTGATCATATCTACTATATGACTCATGTTCGACCTTTCGGTCTCTTGTGTTCTGAGGCCATGTCTATACATGCTAGGCTCGTCAAGTTTAACCCGAGTGTTCTACATGTGCAACACTAGCTTGCACCCATTGTATGTGAACGTAGAGTCTATCACACCTGATGATCACGTGGTGTCTCGACACGACGAACTTTTGCAACGGTGCACACTCGGGGAGAACACAATTCATCTTGAAATTTAAGTGAGGGATCACCTTATAATGCTACCGTCGTCCTAAGCAAAACAAGGTGCATAAAAGGATTAACATCACATGCAAATCATAAGTGACATGATATGGCCATGAACTTGTGCTTTTGATCTCCATCTAGAAAGCACCAGCATGATCTCCATCGTCACTGGCATGACACCATGATCTCCATCATCTTGATCTCCATCAACGTGTCACCATCGGGGTTGTCGCGTCCAACATGCTTCTACTACTACTGCTACCGTTTAGCGATAAAGTAAAGCATTACATAACGCTTAATGATTGACACGTAGGTCATACAATAATTAAAGACAACCCTATGGCTCCTGCTGGTTGCCATACTCATCGACATGCAAGTCGTGATAATCTATACATCACATGATCATCTCATACATCACATATATCACATCATGTAATTGGCCATATCACATCACAACATACCCTGCAAAAACAAGTTAGACATCCTCTAATTGTTGTTGCATGTTTTACATGGCTGCTACGGGTATCTAGCAAGAACAATTCTCATCTACGCAAAAACCACAATGGTGATACACTAGTTGCTTTTCAACCTTCTCAAGGACCGCCTTTGTCGAATCCGATCCAACTAAAGTGAGAGAAACTGGCACCCGCAAGCCATCTATGCAACAAGTTGCGGTTGAGGGAACCGGTCTCTCATAAGCGTACGAGTAATGTTGGTCTAGGCTGCTTCATCTCACAATACCGCTGAACCAAAAAACGACCAAGGGAGGAAGCAATCTAAGCATCAACGCCCACAAACTCTTTGTGTTCTACTCGAGATCTCATCTACACATAGACCTAGCTCATGATGTCACTGTTGGGGAACGTTGCATGGGAAACAAAAAAATTCCTATGTTCATGCAAGACCTATCCATGGTGATGAGCATCTACGAGAGGGAGAGTGGATCTACGTATCCTTGTAGATCGCTAAGCGGGAAGCGTTAAGAAACGCGGTTGGTGTAGTCGAACGTCTTCGCGATCCAAATCGCCGAGCGTCCCACGATCAAATCATGATCTGTCCCACGATCCAATCATGATCCGTCCCACGAACTTGATCACAATCCGTCCCGCAAACTCGATCACGGTCCTTCCGATCTAGCGCCAAACGGACGACACCTCCGCGTTCAGCACACGTATGGCTTGATGACGATATTCGCCGTCTTGATCCAGCAAGAGATAGTGGAGAGGAAGAAGAGTTCTCTGACAGCGTGATGGTGCTCCGGCAATGGTGTTGGAGCTATTCCGGCAGGGCTTCGCCTAAGCACTGCAGAAATCCGATCTAGAGGAGAAACTATGCACTGGAGGAACGGGCAGCACGTGGCTAAAAATTCAGTGCAAAACCCCTAAAACCTGTAGTATATATAAGAGGAAGGGAGGAGAGGACTTGGCGCAAGGGCCAAGCCTCCTTGGTTCGGCCGAAGTGGGGAGGAGAGGAGGACTCCTCCTCCAATCCTAGTTGGACTAGGATTCCTCCTTTTTGGCCTTTTTTCCACCTTTTCCCTTTAGGCTTTTCTTCCCTAGTCGCATGGGCCTTGTGTGGGACTTACACCAGCCCACAAAAGTCTAGTATTTATTATACCACAGCCCATGAAGCCTCTTGGATCGAAATACCCCTCCCGGTGGTCTCCTGGTACACTACCGGCACTCCCGGTACACTACCGATTAGCCCGAAACTTTTCCGACGACCAAAACAGGACTTCCTATATATGAATCTTTACCTCCAGGCCATTCCGGAGCTCCTCGTGACGTTCGAGATTTCATCCAGGACTCCGAACAACCTTCGGTCACCACCATACATAACTCTATACTACCGAAATGTCACCAAACCTTAAGTGTGCAGACCCTGCGGGTTCGAGAACTATGTAGACATGACCGAGACAACCTCTATGGTTAATAACCAATAGCGGGACCTAGATGCTCATATTGGTTCCTACATATTCTATGAAGATCTTTATCGGTCGAACCTCTATATCAAGAATTCAGTTAATCCCGTATGATGTTCCCTTTGTTATTCGGTATGTTACTTGCCCGAGATTCGATCGTCGGTATCTCCATACCTAGTTCAACCTCGTTACCGGAAAGTTTCTTTACTCGTTCCGTAATATAAAATCCTGTGACTAACACTTATTCACATTGCTTGCAAGGCTTATTGTGATGTTGTATTACCGAGTGGGCCCTGAGATACCTCTCTGTCACACGGAGTAACAAATCCCAGTCTTGATCCATGCCAACTCAACACACACCCTCGGAGATACCTGTAGAGCATCTTTATAGTCACCCAGTTACGTTGCGACGTTTGATACACACAAGGAACTCCTCCGATGTCCGTGAGTTGCATGATCTCATGGTCATAGGAACATATACTTTACATGTAGAAAACAGTAGCAATAAACTGACACGATCATATGCTACGTTTGTAGTTTGGATCTTGTCCATCACATCATTTCTAATAATGATGTGATCCCGTTATCAAATGACATCACATGTCAATGGCTAGGAAACATTGACCATCTTTGATCAACGAGCTAGTTCACTAGAGGCATACTAGGGACATAGTGTTGTCTATTTACCCACACATGTAATGTGTTTCCAATCAATACAATTATAGCATGGATAATATGTTGGGGAACGTTGCATGGAAAACAAAAAAAAATTCCTACGCACACGCAGATCTATCCATGGTGATGAGCATCTACGAGAGGGAGAGTGGATCTACATAGCCTTGTAGATCGCTAAGCGGGAAGCGTTAAGAAACGCGGTTGGTGTAGTCGAACGTCTTCGCGATCCAAATCGTCGTGCGTCCCGCGATCCAATCACGATCCGTCCCGTGATCCAATCACGATCCGTCCCGCGATCCGATCATGATCCGTCCCACGAACTTGATCACGATCCTTCCGATCTAGTACCGAACGGACGACACCTCCACGTTCAGCACACGTACAGCTTGATGACGATCTCCACCGTCTTGATCCAGCAAGAAGGAGTGGAGAGGAAGAAGAGTTCTCCGGCAGCCTGACGGCACTCTGGCGATGGTGGTGGAGCAATTTCGGCAGGGCGTCGCCTAAGCACTACAGAAATCCGATCTAGAGGAGAAACTATGCACAGGAGGAACGGGTAGCACGTGGCTGAAATTCTAGTGCAAAAACCCTCTATACCACCAGTATATATAGGAGGCAGAGAGGAGAGGAGGCAGCCTTGGCTTCCTAAGCCAAGGGCTTCGGCCGAAAGGAGGTGGAGGAGGTGGAGTCCACCTCCAATCCTAGTAGGACTAGGATTCACCTATTTTTGCCTTTTTTCCACCTTTCCTCTTGGGTTTTTTTTCTTCCAAACGCATGGGCCTCTTGTGGTTGTTCCACCAGCCCACAAAGGTCTGGTTTCCACTCTCCCACATCCCATGTAGCCTCTCGGGTCGAAATACCCCTCCCGGAGGTCTCCCGGTACACTACCGGCACTCCCGGTACACTACCGATGAGCCCGAAACTTTTCCGATGACCAAAACAGGACTTCCTATATATGAATCTTTACCTCCAGACCATTCCGGAGCTCCTCGTGACGTTTGGGATCTCATATGGGACTCCAAACAAACTTCGTTCACCACCATACATAACTCTATACTACCGAAACATCACCAAACCTTAAGTGTGCAGACCCTGCGGGTTCGAGAACTATGTAGACATGACCGAGACACCTCTACGGTCAATAACCAATGGCAGGACCTGGATGTCCACATTGGTTCCTACATATTCTACGAAGATCTTTATCGGTCGAACCTCTATGTCAAGGATTCAGTTAATCCCGTATGATGTTCCCTTTGTTCTTCGGTATGTTACTTGCCCGAGATTCGATCGTCGGTATCTCCATACCTGGTTCAACCTCGTTACTGCTAAGTCTCTTTACTCGTTCCGTAATACAAGATCCCATAAATAACACTTAGTCACATTGCTTGCAAGGCTTATTGTGATGTTGTATTACCGAGTGGGCCCTGAGATACCTCTCCGTCACACGGAGTAACAAATCCTAGTCTTTATCCATGACAACTCAACAGACACCCTCGGAGACACCTGTAGAGCACCTTTATAGTCACCCAGTTACGTTGTGACGTTTGATACACACAAGCACTCCTCTGATATCTGTGAGTTGCATGATCTCATGGTCATAGGAACATATACTTGACATGCCGAAAACAGTAGCAATAAACTAACACGATCATAAGCTACGTTTGTAGTTTGGGTCTTATCCATCACATCATTCTCCTAATGATGTGATCCCGTTATCAAATGACATCTCATGTCCATGGCTAGGAAACCTTAACCATCTTTTGATCAATGAGGTAGTCCACTAGAGGCATACCAGGGACATTGTGTTTGTCTATGTATCCACACATGTATCCATGTTTCCAATTAATACAATTATAGCATGGATAATAAACGATTATCATGAACAAGGAAATACAATAATAAACACTTTATTTATTGCCTCTAGGGCATATTTCCAACAGTCTCCCACTTGCACTAGAGTCAATAATCTAGTTCACATCACTATGTGATTTACATTGTAATGAATCAAACACCCATGTAGTTCTGGTGTTGATCATGTTTAGCCCTTGGAAGAGGTTTAGTCAATGGGTCTACAACATTCAGATTCATGTGCACTTTGCAAATATTTATGTCTTTCTCCATGATGTAATCGCGGATGGAGTTGAAGCGTCGCTTTATGTGTCTGGTCCTCTTGTGAAACCTTGGTTCCTTGGCCAGAGCAATGGCACCAGTGTTGTCACAGAACAGGTTCATTGGATTCAGTGCACTGGGCACTACTCCAATATCTCTCATGAGCTGCTTCATCCAGACACCTTCCTTCGCCACCTCCGAGGCTGCTATGTATTCCGCTTCGCACGTAGAATCAGCTACCACGCTTTCCTTGGAACTGCACCAGCTTACCACTCCCCCGTTAAGAATAAATACATATCCGGCTTGCGATTTAGAGTCGTCCGGATCAGTGTCAAAGCTTGCATCGACGTAACCCTTTACGACGAGCTCTTCATCACCTCCATAAACGAGAAACATTTCCTTAGTCCTTTTCAGGTACTTAGGGATATTCTTGACCGCTTGCCAGTGCTCCATTCCAGGATCACTTTGAAACCTTCCGGCCATACTTATGGCAAGGCTGACATCGGGTCTTGTGCACAGCATTGCATACATAATAGAGCCTATGGCTAAAGCATAGGGGATGACACTCATCTTTTCTCTATCTTTTGTAGTTACTGGGCATTGAGTCTTACTGAACTTCACACCTTGTAACACAGGCAAGAACCCCTTCTTGGACTGTTCCATTTTGAACTTCTTCAAAACTTTATCAAGGTATGTGCTCTGTGAAAGTGCTATTAAGCGTCTCGATCTATCTCTATAGATCTTAATGCCTAATATGAAAGCAGCTTCTCCTAGGTCCTTCATTGAAAAACTCTTGTTCAAATATTCCTTCACGCTTTCCAGCATTTCTATATTGTTTCCAATCAGCAATATGTCATCCACATATAATACTAGAAATGCTATAGAGCTCCCACTCACTTTCTTGTAAATACAAGCTTCTCCATAAACTTGTATAAACTCAAACGCTTTGATCACCTCATCAAAGCGCTTATTCCAACTCCGAGATGCTTGCACCAGTCCATAAATGGATCGCTGGAGTTTGCAAACTTTGTCAGCATTCTCTGGATCGACAAAACCTTTGGGTTGCATCATATACAACTCTTCCTCAAGGAAACCATTGAGGAACGCCATTTTGACATCCTTCTGGCAAATTTCATAATCGAAATAAGCAGCTATTGCTAACATGATTCTGACAGACTTAAGCATCGTTACGGGTGAGAATGTCTCATCGTAGTCAACTCCTTGAACTTGTGAAAAACCCTTTGCCACAAGTCGAGCTTTATAGACGGTGACATTACCGTCCGCGACTGTCTTCTTCTTAAAGATCCATTTGTTCTGAATGGACTTTCGCCCTTCAGGTAATACTTCCAAAGTCCATAATTTGTTTTCATACATGGATCCCATCTCGGATTTCATGGCCTCTAACAAATTCTTGGAATCCAGGCCCATCACTGCTCCTCCATAGCTCGTAGGTTCATTGTTGTCCAACAACATAACCTCCAAGACAGGGTTGCCGTACCACTTAGGGGTAGTACACGGCCTTGTCGACCTACGAGGTTCAATAGCAGCTTGATCCGAAGCTTCATGATCATCATCATTAACTTCCTCTTCTACCGTCGTAGGTTCCATAGAAACATCTTTCTGCGCTGCGCTACTTTCTGGTTGAAGTAAAGGTTCAATAACCTCATCAAGCTCTATTTTCCTCCCACTCAATTCTTTCGAGAGAAACTCATTCTCAAGAAATGTTCCGTCCTTAGCGACAAACACTTTGCCTTCGGATCAAAGATAGAAGGTATACCAGACTGTCTCTTTCGGGTATCCTATGAAGACGCATTTCTCCGCTTTGGGTTCCAGCTTTTCAGGCTGAAGCTTTTTGACATAAGCATCACATCCCCAAACTTTAAGAAACGACAACTTTGGCTTCTTGCCAAACCACAGTTCATATGGCGTCGTCTCAACAGATTTTGATGGTGCCCTATTTAAAGTGAATGCAGATGTCTCTAATGCATAACCCCAAAACGATAGTGGCAAATCAGCAAGAGACATCATAGAACGCACCATATCTAATAAGGTTCGATTACGACTTTCGGACACACCATTACGATGTGGTGTTCCGGGTGGTGTCAACTGTGAAACAATTCCACACTGTCTTAAGTGACTGCCAAACTCATAACTTAGATATTCACCTCCTCGATCAGATCGCAGGAACTTAATCTTCTTGTTACGATGATTCTCAACTTTACTCTGAAATTGCTTGAACTTTTCAAACGTTTCAGACTTGTGTTTCATTAAGTAAATATACCCATATCTACTTAAGTCATCAGTGAAGGTGAGAAAATAACGATATCCACCACGCGCTGTAACATTCATTGGACCACATACATCAGTATGTATGATTTCCAATAAGTCACTCTCCTGTTCCATTGTTTCAGAGAACGGCGTTTTAGTCATCTTTCCCATGAGGCATGGTTCACATGTGTCAAGTGATTCAAAATCAAGTGACTCAAAAAGTCCATCAGCATGGAGCTTCCTCATGCGTTTTACACCAATATGACCTAAACGGCGGTGCCACAAGAAAGTGGTACTATCATTATCAACTCTACATCTTTTGGCATCAATGTTATGAACATGTGTGTCATCACTATCAAAATTCAATATGAATAAACCCCTAACATTGGGTGCATGACCATAAAAGATATTACTCATATAAATAGAACAACCTTTATTCTCTGATTTAAATGAGTAACCGTCTCGCAATAAACAAGATCCAGATATAATGTTCATGCTTAACGCAGGCACTAAATAACAATTATTGAGGTTCATCACTAATCCCGATGGTAATCGAAGAGAGAGCGTGTCGACGGCGATCACATCAACCTTGGAACCATTTCCCACGCGCATCGTCACTTCGTCCTTTGCCAGCCTTCATTTATTCCGTAGTTCCTGCTTTGAGTTGCAAATGTGAGCAACCGAACCGGTATCAAATACCCAGGCACTACTACGAGAGCTAGTAAGGTACACAACAATAACATGTATATCATATATACCTTGTTTGTCATTGGCCGCCTTCTTGTCAGCCAGGTACTTGGGGCAGTTCCGCTTCCAGTGACCAGTTCCCTTGCAATGAAAGCACTCAGTTTCTGGCTTGGGTCCATGCTTGGGCTTCTTTACAGGAGTAGCAACTGCTTTGCCATCCTTCTTGGTTTTACCCTTCTTGCCCTTGCCCTTAACTTTGCCATTTTCTTGAAACTAGTGGTTTTATTGACCATCAACACTTGATGTTCTTTCTGGATTTCAGACTCAGCGACTTTTAGCATCGCAAACAGCTCGGTGACTGACTTGTTCATCCCGTGCATGTTATAGTTCATCACAAAGCTCTTGTAACTAGGTGGCAGTGATTGAAGAACTCTGTCAGTGATCGCCTCTGGCGGAAGGGCAATTCCCAACTCCACTAGACGAGTTGAATACCCAGACATTCTGAGTATATGTTCACTGATAGACCCGTTCTCCTCCATCTTGCAAGCATAGAACTTATCGAAGGTTTCATACCTCTCGATCCGGGCGTTCTTCTAAAAGATAAACTTCAACTCCTGGAACATCTCATATGCTCCATGACGTTCAAAACGTCTTTGAAGTCCCGGTTCTAAGCCATACAATATTGCACACTAAACTATTGAGTAATCTCCAGTACATGCCTCCCAAGCGTTCTTAACGTCTTCGGAGGTCATGTCTTCTGGTTGGTCACCAAGCGGTGCATCAAGGACATATGATTTCTGGGAAGTCGTGAGGATAATCCTCAGATTACGGGCCCAGTCAACAAAGTTACTTCCATCATCTTTCAGTTTAGCTTTCTCTAGGAACGCATTAAAATTCAAGGGTGCTACTGCGCGAGCCATTGATCTACAACATAAATATGCAAAGTTTACTTAGACTATTGTTCAAGATAATGAGTTTAGTTAATCAAATTACTAAAGCTCCCACTCAAATTGACATCCCTCAGGTCATCTGAGTGTCACATGATCCAAATCCACCAACTCAAGTCCGATCATCATGTGAGTTGTGGTGGATTCAATGGTGAACATCATTATGTTGATCATATCTACTATATGACTCATGTTCGACCTTTCGGTCTCTTGTGTTCCGAGGCCATGTCTGTACATGCTAGGCTCGTCAAGTTTAACCTGAGTGTTCTGCGCGTGCAACACTAGCTTGCACCCGTTGTATGTGAACGTAGAGTCTATCACACCCGATCATCACGTGGTGTCTCAACACGACGAACTTTCCCAACGGTGCACACTCGGGGAGAACACAATTTATCTTGAAATTTAAGTGAGGAATCACCTTATAATGATACCGTCGTACTAAGCAAAACAAGGTGCATAAAAGGATTAACATCACATGCAATTCATAAGTGACATGATATGGCCATGAACTTGTGCTTTAGATCTCCATCTTGAAAGCACCGGCATGATCTCCATCGCCACCGGCAAGACACCATGATCTCAATCATCTTGATCTCCATCAACGTGTCGCCATCGGGGTTGTCACGCCCAACATGCTTCTACTACTATTGCTACCGTTTCGCGATAAAGTAAAGCATTACATAGCGCTTAAAGATTGACACGCAGGTCATACAATAATTAAACACAACCATATGGCTCATGTCGGTTGCCGTACTCATCGACATGCAAGTCGTGAAATTCTATACATCACATGATCATCTCATACATCACATATATCACATCATGTAATTGGCCATATCAAATCACAACATACCCTCAAAAACAAGTTAGACATCCTCTAATTGTTGTTGCATGCTTTACGTGGCTGCTACGGGTTTCTAGCAAGAACGATTCTCACCTACGCATAAACCACAACGGTGATACATAATTTGCTTTTCAACCTTCTCAAGGAACGCCTTTGTCGAATTTGATCCAACTGAAGTGAGAGAAACTGCCACCCGCAAGCCATCTAGGCAACAAGTTGCAACGAGGGAACCGATCTCTCGTAAGCGTACGAGTAATGTTGGTCCGGGCCGCTTCATCTCACAATACCGTTGAACCAAAATCCGACCAAGGGAGGAAGCAATCTAAGAATCAACGCCCACAAACCTTTTGTGTTCTACTCGAGATCTCATCTACACATACACCTAGCTCATGATGCCACTGTTGGGGAACATTGCATGGAAAACAAAAAAATTCCTACACACATGCACATCTATCCATGGTTATGAGCATCTACGAGAGGGAGAGTGGATCTACATACCCTTATAGATCACTAAGCGGGAAGCGTTAAGAAACGAGGTTGGTGTAGTCGAACGTCTTCGCGATCCAAATCGCCGTGCGTCCCACGATCCAATCATGATCCATCCCACGATCCGATCACAATCCGTCCCACGAATCACGATCCTTCCGATCTAGTACCGAACGGACGGCACCTCCGCGTTCAGCACACGTATAGCTTGGTGACGATCTCCACCGTCTTGATCCAGCAAGAAGGAGTGGAGAGGAAGAAGAGTTCTCCGACAGCCTGGCGACACTCCGGCGATGGTGGTGGAGCAATTTCGGAAGGGCTTCGCCTAAGCACTGCAGAAATCCGATCTAGAGGAAAAACTATGCACTAGAGGAACGGGTAGCACGTGGCTGAAATTCTAGTGCAAAAACCCTCTATACCACAAGTATATATAGGATGAAGAGAGGGGAGGAGGCAGCCTTGGCTTCCTAACCAAGGGCTTCGGCTGAAAGGAAGTGGAGGAGGTGGAGTCCACCTCCAATCCTAGTAGGACTAGGATTCACCTATTTTGTCTTTTTTTCCACCTTTCCTCTTGGGTTTTTTCTTCCAGTCGCATGGGCCTCTTTTGGTTGTTCCACCAGAGCACAAAGGGATGGTTTACACTCTCCCACAGCCCATGTAGCCTCTTGGGTCGAAATACCCCTCCCGGAGGTCTCCCGGTACACTACCGGCACTCCCGGTACACTACCGATGAGCCCAAAACTTTTCCGGTGACCAAAACAGGACTTCCTATATATGAATCTTTACCTCCGGACCATTACGGAGCTCCTCATGACGTCCGGGATCTCATCTGGGACTCCGAACAAACTTTGGTCACCACCATACATAACTCTATACTACCGAAACGTCACCAAACCTTAAGTGTGCAGACCCTGCGGGTTCGAGAACTATGTAGACATGACCGAGACACCTCTACGGTCAATAACCAATGGCGGGACCTAGATGTCCACATTGGTTCCTACGTATTCTACGAAGATCTTTATCGGTCGAACCTCTATGTCAAGGATTCAGTTAATCATGTATGATGTTCCCTTTGTTCTTCGGTATGTTACTTGCCCAAGATTCGATCGTTGGTATCTCCATACCTAGTTCAACCTCGTTACTAGCAAGTCTCTTTACTCGTTCCATAATACAAGATCCCATAACTAGGACTTAGTCACATTGCTTGCAAGGCTTATTGTGATGGTGTATTACCGAGTGGGCCCTGAGATACCTCTTCGTCACACGGAGTAACAAATCCCAGTCTTGATCCATGCTAACTCAACGACACCCTGGGAGACACCTGTAGAGCACCTTGATAGTCACCCAGTTACGTTGCGACATTTGATACACACAAGGTACTCCTCCGATATCTGTGAGTTGCATGATCTCATGGTCATAGGAACATATACTTGACATGCAGAAAATAGTAGCAATAAACTGACATGATCATAAGCTACGTTTGTAGTTTGGGTCTTGTCCATCACATCATTCTCCTAATGATGTGATCCCGTTATCAAATGACATCTCATGTCCATGGCTAGGAAACCTTAACCATCTTTTGATCAACGAGCTAGTCCACTAGAGGCATACCAGGGACATTGTGTTTGTCTATGTATCCACACATGTATCCATGTTTCCAATTAATACAATTATAGCATGGATAATAAACGATTATCATGAACAAGGAAATACAATAATAAACACTTTATTTATTGCCTCTAGGGCATATTTCCAACATAGTAAACGATTATCATGAACAAGGAAATATAATAATAAACACTTTATTTATTGCCTCTAGGGCATATTTCCAACAAAAAACGTCTAGGCAACGGAGGCGAAGATCCTACATCGATTGGTGGCGTCGGAGGAGTGCAGGGACATCGGGGATGAGCTCCACGAGCTCAGGGAGCTTCGGGAAGTGGCAGAACTCCGGCGAGGCGGAGGCGGTGGCTCTGGTGCGGGAGCGACAGCGTTTACGGGCAGAACCAGGTGCGGGGGCTGGGCTTATATAGTCCCGGAGCTCAGGGGCGTGGGAAGGAAAGGAATCGCGGCGGATTCAGCTCCCTCTGGCAAGATCTCATCGGAAGGAAAGAGGAGGGGGAAAAGGAAGGAGATGACCGTGCGTAGATACGGTCGGGCGATGGGCCCCAAGCGTTAGAGGGAGAGAGAGGTGGGGAAAATATCGGTGGCCGATCCGGATCCTATTCGGATCGGACAGGGAGATTTGGGCCGAAATTTTCCAAATGGGCCTCGGGGTCTTTCCTTTTTAAAATGGATTTTTCCTTTTGTTGAAAAACAGGAAAGAAAAGATTGATTTGGAGAATCAAATCAAATCCAAAAGTAAAAGTTGTATCTACCCAAATTATCAGAAAAATAAATGCAGAAAGATGAACATATTTACATAGCAAAAATAAATACTTAAAAAATGTTTTCAGAAAAATGTCTATTTTTTTCTTTTTTGCAAATAATTTTCAAATAACCCCCCTGGGTTTTATGGTCAAAAATTTCAAAAAATACCCCTGTCATGGAGGGTCATGTTCCTCCTCTCATATTTTCAGAGTTTGGTCAGGCATTTGAATCCATCCAAACTTGGAAAAAATAAATAAACTCCAAGTAAAACTTTTTTAGTAGTTTTCAAATCCAAGATTTTTAAATCCATCATTTGAAGAAGTCATGTCATCTTCTCTCATGGTTTTTTGGATTGGATGAAATTGAAATCATACACAAAGGGAAAAGTCATTTTTTCCTCTCATTCAGAAGTTTCAAAAAGTTTCAAATTTCACTCAGTTTCAAACACCCAATCAAACAAACAATCATTCATCTATTTATTATAACATTCCAAAATTTGGGATGTTACAAACCTACCACACTTAAAATGAATCTCGTTCTCGAGATTCGAAAAGGCTAGCAAAAAGGTTAGGGTTAGGGGTCTTCTAGCAAATCCATTGACTGGAAGTGTGGGGATACCACACTTAAAATGAGAGTTACTGGTCCCTCAAAATCATGGAAGTTCTGTGGGGTCCTTGGCAATGGTTTCCTCCTCACATTCTTTACAGTAACTTCTTTGGTGATGTTCTCATAACAAAATGTATTTCCTCCGATACTGGGTATTCTTAACTGACACGTCTCGTGATCATTCTAAATAACTTATCAAAGATCTCATGGTGGTCTACCATTAGTGGTTATCCTGCAGTGAAATGGGTCTTGGCTTCATTCCTCACCGAAAAAATTCCTGCGTGTGGCACCAACTGCCATGTACAAGGGTTTTCATCGTACCATCCTAAGGCTTAAACAAAAGCTTCAAAGAACATCATCTCTTTACTATGGGTAAGTCACTCGGATTTACCTTTCCGAATAGCAAGAGAATGATAAGAGTAAGTCGTCATGGTGGCCAAGCCATGTCGCATTGAAATCATTATATTGTATAAGGTTTAGTGAATCTCGTATTCTAACACTTGGGCTTCCTCACAAGCGTTGCAGAAATTCCTCTTGTCAATGAACAAAGTTCAGATAAATCCATTGATTCTATAAGCTGGACAAAAACATCTATCATTTCTTCACACTCTTAGGTTTTCGTAATGCACCAAAAAAACGTTTGCTAAACAGCCATAGCTTCTTCCAATTTCCTTCCTTCATAAGGGTAGTGCTTGATCCTTATCAATCCTGAGGTCTGTGGCTTGTGGGCTCACTTGAATACTTGAATAACTTCAACTCACCCTTGGGGTTACTATCGTTTTCATATTCCAGCATTACCTTTAGTTTACTCCATCATACCCCTGAGGTAATAAATCACAGACTCATTCTTGTCTGGATTTCACTCCGTGGAATTCATTTTCCTTTCCATTGGTCTATTTAACCTTGGGTATTGTTTCATCACAATCATTCCTTTTCTCTAGATTCCAACTTCAAAAGTATTTTGTTACAAATGTTGTCATCCACATAGTTTGATATGGTACAATATTACCTTTAACTATATTCATCTGATCCATACTCCTTGGCAATATGGCACTTTCTTATTCCATGGATCATGTGGTTTTTACTGGTTACTACCACACTTAAAATGAAATGTACATATGCCTTCATAGACCATATTTTCTCATATCCTTGAAAATGGTCGGAGATCTTTATTCATGGGTTAACAACTCATATATGTATTAACATGGAAAACTCATGGCACAATAAATTTCATTGATCTATGAAGTTATTAGAATCTCAGAGACTTCCGTTACAAAATTTAACTCCATAATCTCATGAAAAACAATAGTGTTTCATGTTACACATATTGCCATCTCAAAACTTAACTACTCCATTCTAGCTTTCTTCTCCTTTGTACATTCATTAGCATAATGTCCTGCTCCCTTGCAGCGAAAGCAGATGACTTCTGACAAGTCTCGGGGCTTCTTGATGTTGGTGTTTGCTCCTTGGATTTCTGGTTCCTTTCCTGGGCACATATTGGCATAGTGACCATATCCTTACACTTGAAACATTTGATATGACTTAGGTCCCTCTATTCAGGGGTTTCTCTTTTCCTGATACGCTTTCTCTTCTTCCTAGACTCTTGCATACAAATCATAGCTTCTATTTCCTGAGGATCATACGCAAACACTTCTGTCGGGAATTCTTCTAGATATTCCTTTGGACAATCCTGTGGGATATGTCCTTCTTCTCCACATGAATAACATGACTTGGTGCAGTTCCCTATTAAGGTATCTCCAAATGGTACATCTTTTGTCATCATTGGCATGGGCATACTCATCAGAGGTTCCCCAAAGTTTTCCCTGAGGGCCTCTTTCTACTGCTTGACAACTTGTCGAACCTTAGGATAAATGTGGCACTCAGCTGGGTAGTGGGTGGTTCCTTCACACAATAAACAAGTCACCCTACTAGTTGGGCACTCCTCAGCTGGGTGATTTTCTTCACAATGACGGCATCCATCCTTGTGTTCTTCCTGGGTGTGTCCTATCTCTCCACAAATCTTGCATGCACAAGCCTTCTTCATCAGGTTAACATTGTGCTTCTGAATGATACGGGATCTTAACAGAGTCGTCTTGAATTCTTCCCAAGTTTCTGCTCCATTAAATCCTTGTATGGCATGACGCATTCTCCACCAGATAGCAGCACTTTGGGTAAGGTACTTAAGAGCGTGTGCAACCTCATACTTCTTTGTAATCAAGTACCTCCCGAAGTGGTCCTCCATGTTCTGAATCCATATCTCAGCCTCTAGCTGGGTCATTGGTCTAGAGAATACAAGTCCAGCTTCATATGCCATATATTGGGTCCAAGGTTTTGGGGGTGAGATGGGTAAGAGAGAGAGGGGGAAGATATAAACAACATAAAGACACAAAACATCAAAACTCAAGTCCACACATTCACAAAGTTCAATCAATACTATAGTATTGCCACCCACATAAGGTTGGTATGGTCGATCACACAAATCGCAAAACGTTTATCTTTATTTCTCTCATGGTGAGACTACTAGGCTAGTTTATATCATGTCTTCATCTTCAGTGGGCTTCTTCTGGTCCTGCTTGATCTTCTCAAGTTCTTCTGCCAGATTGTCCCTGTTGACTCGGAGTTTCCGATGTCGTCCCTGTAGTTCTAGGAGTTGGTTCTTGAGCTTCTGAATTTCAACATCTCTAGCATGGGCCATGGCCTGACTATTCTTCAAGTCTTGACGAAGCTTTTGAATCTCGGGATCATGTTTCTTCAGATTGGCTACCTTCAGCTTCTTGTCCTTGAGGTTCTCATGAAGTGTTTCGTTCTCAAATAACTCTGAGAGAAGGTCCATTTGAAGGTTATTGATGTAGTGTTCCAGTTCTTGATTGTACACAAGTACGAGTGAAAACTTCATCTTCTATTCGTCTGTCAGGATGATGTGTGCTCCATCAGGCTTCTGCCATCCAAGCCTTCCAAAGTAGTGGGCACTTAACTCAACACGATGACGATAGCTCAAACGTGCGATAGCATCATGGACAGCGATGTTCATGCCCATCTCACATTCATGGTTCAATGTGCCATAGTTGATGTCTTCAGTCCTAGGATCTTCTTTATGTCCAAATATTTTAGTTTGGACACCCCAAAATCCAGACTTCCTCTTAGTCACCTTGATCTTAGGTATCGGCAGCTTCACCATCTGCACTAGCTCCATGAGGAATGAGCCTCCGAGAACATCCTCGTAGTCCTCTCTTTTGTTTAGAGTGTAGTTCTCCATCTATAGTTTGAAACAGGGAGGGTTAAGTAAAATAATTTAGAAGTTACGGGAGTAGTGAAAACAAAAGTTGTTACTATAAGGTCTTCCTATTTCTAAGCCATTTCCTAGGGTCACGTCCTACAGTCAACATGTGCTCGGATACCATTTCTGTAGCGACCTGACTCAAAACGAGTCAAGCCTTTGTGTGTTCCATGCCATCCCTGGCTCGGTATGCTGGCACACACAGTACATCAATGTATATATCAAAGTGCAATCACATGTAAATAACGTAAAACTGATATATACCTCGAAATCTCAGCGAAAAGAGTCAACAGGAGTGGAGTCCCAATAACACCAACAGCAGGTTGAGTGCAGACCATAACCCTGAATCGTACTCTTACTCGTCGTAGAACTTATCTGCAACATAAGACGTTGCAGCCGTGTAGGTCAGTACATTGAATGTACCGGCAAGATCACCATAGCAGAATTGAAGACAAAGACTATTCTACATGCAGTAGGGCTTTGTGGCTCTGTGTCTGAGTTTTTTTTTTGCATAAAAGCTGGTTTTATTTTCTTTTCCTACAACAAAGTAATATCAGGAGTTTTCACTATGGAGTTATCTACCATGACATGGTTCCGCCAACCGATGTCTTAATGCCCACAAGTATTATAAGTTGCCCACAATTAATTATCAGTCCAGTGTTGAGAGTTCAGAGATAGATCCAAGTCTAGAGGCTCAAATTGTCCATAACAGGGGACACGGCTAATCGATTAGGTTTAACTTTGCAGAGTGTTGTGTACTTTACCCACAAGTTCGTTCCCTCCTTGTAAGTCCTTGCACTGCCAGGTGTTTGAGAACAGGACGAACGAAACATGGTCTTTCAGAGTGTTTCCCTGACCACTGTCAGTGTCCATCCAATCCTAACGTCGACTACATCTCGTAGCACTGCCCAGCCAGAGTCACAACAAAGATCAACCAAGCCAGAGCCCATAATGACTTGTGGATACACGGGTAAGCTTCTGGGCATGAAGTATTCATCCGTCTCTTTGAGTCTGGGTGAAGCTTTCCACAAGATGTCACGGCGCTTCTCCATGCATCCCAGCCATCCACTCGTTACTCCACGGTGCCCATCAAATCCGTCCTTCACCCAGTAGTGTGTATTGAAAACTTGTTCTCGAGTCTCGATGTCTTGAGGTCTTGAATATGCAGGCCTTGAAGATGTCTTCATGAAGGTGGCATTTTTTACGTGGAATCCTCCTTCTCACACCACTCACGAACACTCATACCAGACCCCGTCTACTTTAGCATAGCATTAAAATAACTAGCGTTCCCGGGGCTTCAGTAACAAGTGGTGGGTTCCGACCTCATGCGTTCTACTCAACTACAAGAATTTCAGTAACACTAGTGGAGGGGTTTGTTGAATGATGTCACTACATGCAATAAAACATAGGTATGAAATAGATGGTCAAAGTGAACTTGCCTGGTAATGTTGATGAAGATAAAATCGCTCTCAGAAAATAACTTGATAGAACTATTCGTCACTCTCCGATTAAATCTATATAATCAAACATTGCACTCATAAGCAAAGACTTCTAGCAATCAATACTATCAAACAAGAAGCAAGTAAAAAATCAAACACAAAAGGGTTGTGATGAAGGAAATACTTAAGACAAAACTCAAAACAACAAAACTTCATCAACACAACCAAGTGTTGGTTTTCTGTACAAATAATCCTATTTTCAAATAGTAAGACAACAACAAAGTAAAACCTAACAAAGTATTCTAGCAAATATTTTACTAGCAAAAATAATTACTTTTGAAGAATAACTAAGAACTATGAAAAATAACACACTAAACACCATAAGTTTTCTAGCTAATAAACTTAACAACAAGTAAAAAAAAGAGAAAACAACTAAGTTAATAGAAAGTAAAACTTATAAAACAATTTACTAAAATATTTTCAAATAGGAAACCAAACTAGCAATGAAATCAATTTGCAAGTTATTATGAAACTAGAATTGATTTCATGCTATACAAATAATAATTGACATAAAAAACTTGATTTAAATACTACTGCTAAATAAGAAAAGACAATATAAAACTTGTCAACTAAAATAGAATAAATAAATTTAAAACAATTAAAGTAAAGAAATAGAAATAAACCTAAAAAGAATCAAAACAATATTGTTTTGCTTGAAACCCTAATTTAAATTATTCTAAAATTTCTTAAAAATTCTACCTACTGTTAAATAAAGTCACTAGTGACAAGTAGCAAAAAAGATTCAACTCAAAATCTATTTTTAAACTCAAGTTATTCAAATTCTAGTGGTTTGAGTAAATTCAACAGAATTCAAATTTAAAACTTTAAAATTTGTTCAAACTTTATATCTAAAGAAACTAGAATACATTTTTGACACAATGCAAAAAGAATCATTAAAAAACATTAAAAACTCTAAAAGATACAACAAAAATAAAAACAGAACTAATTCTGTTTCAGAAAATAAAAACAGAAATAAAAAATCCTAATCTAATGAACATGTGGTCTACGTGGAAAGTTCTACTGGCTACGGGGTGTGCACGCGGTGTCTAAACGAGCGGACGGTCGCACTTTAAAAGAAAACGGTTCATTAAACAAGTGATATAATCTTGATCGTTGGATCAAGATCTAATGGGGAAGGGGCATTGCCGGCGCTTACAAAGGGGTGGAGGTCTCCGGCGTGGTCTCCAGCGAGGCCGAGGCAACGGGGTCATGCAGGGCGGCGCTCCTGGGGTCTCCGACGATGAGGAAAATGTCCAGGTGATGGAGGCAAAGATCCTACGTCGATTGGTGGCGTCGGAGGAGCGCGGGGACGTCGGGGATGAGCTCCACGAGCTCAGGGAGCTTCGGGAAGTGGAAGAACTCCGGCGAGGCGGATGCAGTGGCTCTGGTGCGGGAGAGACGGTGTTAACGGGCGGAACAGGGTGCGGGGGATCTGCTTATAAAGTCCCGGGGCTCAGGGGCGTGGGAAGGAAAGGAGCCGTAGCGGATTCAACTCCCTCAGGCAAGATCTCATCGTAAGGAAAGAGGAGGGGGAAAAGGAAGGAGATGACCGTGCGTAGATACGGTCGGGCGATGGCCCCAAGCGTCAGAGGGAGAGAGAGGTGGGGAAAAGATGGGTGGCCGATCCGGATCCTATTCGGATCGGGCGGGGAGATTCGGGCCGAAAGTTTCCAAATGGGCCTTGGGATCTTTCCTTTTTAAAACATATTTTTTCCTTTTGTTCAAAAATAGGAAAGAAAAGATTGATTTGGAGAATCAAATCAAATCCAAAAATAAAAGTTGTATATACCAAAATTATCAGAAAACTAAATGCAAAAATATGAACATATTTACACGGCCAAAATAAATACTTAAAAAGATATTTTTAAAAATGTCTAATTGGTTTTATTTCTTTTTGCAAATAATTTTCAAATAACCCCCCTGGGTTTTATGGTCAAAAATTTCAAAAAATACCCCTGGCATGGAGGGTCATGTTCCTCCTCTCATATTTTTAGAGTTTGGTCAGGCATTTGAATCCATCCAAACTTGGAAAAATTAAATAAACTCCAAGTAAAACATTTTTAGTAGTTTTCAAATCCATCATTTTAAGAAGTCATGTCATCTTCTCTCATGGTTTTTTGGATTGGATGAAATCGAAATCATACACAAAGGGAAAAGTCATTTTTTCCCTCTCATTCAAAAGTTTCAAAAAGTCTCAAATTTCACTCAGTTTCAAACACCCAATCAAACAAACAATCATTCATCTATTTATTATAACATTCCAAAATTTGGGATGTTACAGAGATGAGGTGGGTTCAATGGTGAACATCTCCATGTTGATCATATCTACTATGTGACTCATGTTCGACCTTTCGGTCTCTTGTGTTCCGAGGCCATGTCTGTACATGCTAGGCTCGTCAAGTTTAACCCGAGTGTTCTGCATGTGCAACACTGGCTTGCCCCGTTGTATGTGAAGGTAGAGTTTATCACACCCGATCATCACGTGGTTCTTCACAACAACGATCTTTCCCAATGGTGCACACTCGGGTAGAACACAATTTTATCTTGAAATTTTAGTGAGGGATCACCTTATAATGTTACCGTCGTCCTAAGCAAAACAAGGTGCATAAAAGGATTAACATCACATGCAAATCATAAGTGACATGATATGGCCAGGAACTTGTGCTTTTTATCTCCATCTCCAAAGCACCGGCATGATCTCCATCGTCACCGGCATGACACCATGATCTCCATCATCTTGATCTCCATCAACGTGTCGCCATGAGGTTGTTGTGCCAACTGTTCCTTCTACGACTATTGTTAACTCGTAGCGATAAAGTAAAGCAAAAACGACGAAAATAAATTAAAGACAACCCTATGGCTCCTGTCAGTTGTTGTACTCATCGACATGCAAGTCGTGATATTCTTTACAAAACATGATCATCTCATACATCACATATATCTCATCATGTAATTGGCCATATCACATCACAACATACCCTGCAAAAACAAGTTAGACGTCCTCTAATTGTTGTTGCATGTTTTACGTGGCTGCTATGGGTAACTAACAAGAATGAATCTTACCTACGCAAAAACCACAAGGTGGTACACAAATTCTTTTTAACCTTCTCAAGGACCGCCTTTGTCGAATCCGATCTAACTAGAGTAGGAGAGATAGACACCCGCCGGCCATCTTTATGCAACAAAGTTACATGTCAGTCGATGGAACCAGTCTCTTGTAAGTGTACGAGTAAGGTTGGTTCGGGCCGCTTCATCCCACAATACCACTGATTCAAGAAAAGACCAAGGGAGGAAGCAATCTGAGCATCAACGCCCACAAACTCCTTTGTGTTCTACTCGTGATCTCATCTACGCATAGACCTTGCTCACGATGCCACTGTTGGGGAACGTTGCATGGGAAACAAAAAAAATCCCACACACACGCAAGATCTATCCATGGTAATGATAACCTACGAGAGGGAGAGTGGATCTACATACCCTTGTAGATCGCTAAGCGGGGAGCATTGAGAAACGTCCCGCGATGCAATCACGACCTGACCCGATCTTGCGCTGAATGGGCGGCACCTCCGCATTCAGCACACGTACATATCGATGACGATCTCCACCTTCTTGATACAGCAAGAGGGAGTGGAGAGGTAGATGAGTTCTCCGGAAGCATGATGGTGTGGCGATGGTGGTGGTGGAACTATTTCGGCAAGGCTTCGCCTAAGTATCGCCGAATCTAGAGGGAGACGATCTAGTGGGGAGAGAGGGTTGCACCGTGGCTTAAGGTTTGGTGTGGCTGACCTATCTCCCCTCCAATATATATAGGAGGGAGGGGAGGGCCCAACACCCCTAGGGTTTCCCCTAGGAGTCGGCTGAAGGAGGAGGTGGAGGAGTCCACCTCCAATCCTACTCCAAGTAGGATTCCGATCCTACTTGGAATCCCTTCCCCACTTGGGGTTTTTCCTTTCTCCCCACCCTAGACGCATGGGCCCTTAGGGCTGTCTTGCCAAGCCCACTAAGGGATGGTGCGCCACTCCCAAGTCCCATGTGGCCTCCCGGCGTGGGTGGCCCCTCCCGATGGTCTCCCGGCACCCTCGGTACACTATCGGAAATACCCCAAACTTTTTCGGTGACCAAAACGGGACTTCCCATATATCAATCTTTATCCCCGGACCATTCCAGAGCTCCTCGTGACATCCAGGATCTCATCCGGGATTTCGAACAACCATCGGTCACCACCATGCATAACTCAATACTACCAAAACATCACTGAATGTTAAGTGTGCAGACCGTGCGGGTTCGATAACTATGTAGACATGACCGAGACAACTTTACGATCAATAACCAATAGCGGGACCTGGATGCCCATATTGGTTCCTACATATTCTACTAAGATCTCTATCGGTTGAACCTTGTTGGAAATATGCCCTAGAGGCAATAATAAAATGGTTATTATTGTATTTCCTAGTTCATGATAATTGTCTATTGTTCATGCTATAATTGTGTTAACCGGAAACCTTAATACATGTGTGAATACATAGACCACAACATGTCCCTAGTGAGCCTATAGTTGACTAGCTCGTTGATCAATAGATGGTCACGATTTCATGACCATGGACATTGGATGTCGTTGATAACGGGATCACATCATTAGGAGAATGATGTGATGGAAAAGACCCAATCCTAAGCATAGCACAAGATCGTGTAGTTCGTTTGCTAAAGCTTTTCAATGTCAAGTATCGTTTCCTCATACCATGAGATTGTGCAACTCCCGGATACCGTAGGAATGCTTTGGGTGTGCCAAACGTCACAACATAACTGGGTGTCTATAAAGGTGCACTACGGGTATCTCCGAAAGTGTCTGTTGGGTTGGCACGAATCGAGACTGGGATTTGTCACTCCGTGTGACGGAGAGGTATCTCTGGGCCCACTCGATGAGACATCATCATAATGAGCTCAATGTGACTAAGGAGTTAGTCACGGGGTGATGTATTACGGAACGAGTAAAGAGACTTGCCGGTAACTAGATTGAACAAGGTGTAGAGATACCGACGATCGAATCTCGGGCAAGTATCATACCGATAGATAAAGGGAATTGTATACGGGATTGATTGAATCCCCGACATCGTGGTTCATCCGATGAGATCATCGTGGAGCATGTGGGAGCCAACATGGGTATCCAAATCCCGCTGTTGGTTATTGACCGGAGAGGTGTCTCGGTCATGTCTACATGCCTCCCGAACCCGTAGGGTCTACACACTTAAGGTTCGATGACGCTAGGGTTATAGGGAAATGGTATACGTGATTACCAAAGGTTGTTCGGAGTCCCGGATGAGACCCCGGACGTCACGAGGAGCTCCGGAATGGTCTGGAGGTAAAGATTGATATATAGGAAGTCCAGTTTTGGTCACCGGAAAGTTTTCGGGCTCATCGGTAGTGTACCGGGAGTGCCGGGAGGGTGTCGGAGGACCCCTGGGAGGGGTGTGACGACCAAAGGACTTTGTGGGCCCTCAGATGAGGTGTGCAAGCCCTTTTTGGGCTGGCCAAGACCTTCTAGAAAGGCCCATGCGGCTGGGGTAAAGAGATATAGGGCAAAAGGATTTAAAAGGAGGAGATCCACCTCCCTTGTGGGAGGTGGACTCTTCCCCACCTTCGGCCGAACCTCTCCTCCTTGGAGGAGGGGCCAAGGCAGACCTCCCTCCCTCCTCCTATATATACCCAAGGGTTTGGGCTGATTTGAGACATGACTTCTCTCTCTCTCGGTGCAGCCCTACCCTTCCTCTTCCTCGTTCTCCGTAGCGCTTGGCGAAGCCCTGTCGGAGTTCACGTAGCTCCACCGTCACCACGCCATCATGCTGCCGGAGCTCTCCCTCAACCTATCCTTCCTCCTTGCTAGATCAAGGCGCAGGAGACGTCATCGGGCTGCACGTGTGTTGAACGCGGAGGCGCCGTTGTTCGGCGCTGAGATCAGAATCCATTGCGATCTGAATCGCTGCAAGTACGACTCCACCAACCGCATTCTTGTAATGCTTCCTCTTAGCGATCTTCAAAGGTATGAAGATGCAATCTCTCCCCACTCATTGCTAGTTTCTCCATGGATAGATCTTGGTGATCGTAAGAAAAAATTTGATTTACTACTACGTCTCCCAACAGTGGCATCATGAGCTAGGTCTATGCGTAGAATCTATGGACGAGTAGAACACAAGTTGTTGTGGGCGTCGATTTTGTTAATATGCTTACCACTACTAGTCTTATCTTGATTCGGCGATATAGTGGGATGAAGCGGCCCGGACCGACTTTACACGTACGCTTACGTGAGACTGGTTCCACCGCCTGACATGCACTTGTTGCATAAGGTGGCTAGCGGGTGTCTGTCTCTCCCACCTTAGTCGGATTGGATTCGATGAAAAGGGTCCTTATGAAGGTTAAATAGCAATTGGCATATCATGTTGTGGTTTTGGCGTAGGTAAGAAACGTTCTTGCTAGAAACCTATAGCAGCCACGTAAAAACTTGCAACTACAAATTAGAGGACGTCTAACTTGTTTTTGCAGCATATGCCTTGTGATGTGATATGGCCAAAGGATGTGATGTGATGCATTGTGATGTATGAGATTGATCATGTTCTTGTAATAGGATTCACGACTTGCATGTCGATGAGTATGACAACCGGCAGGAGCCATAGGAGTTGTCTTATTTTATTGTATGACCTGCGTGTCAATCATAAACGCCATGTAATTACTTTACTTTATTGCTAAACGTTAGCTATAGTAGTAGAAGTAATAGTTGGTGAGACAACTTCATGAAGACACAATGATGGAGATCATGATGATGGAGATCATGGTGTCGTGCCGATGACAGTGATGATCATGGTGCCCCGAAGATGGAGATCAAAGGAGCAAGATGATATTGGCCATATCATGTCACTATAGTGATTGCATGTGATGTTTATCATGTTTACATATTATTTGCTTAGAACAACGGTAGTAAAGAAGATGATCTCTCAATAAAATTTCAAGAAAAGTGTTCACCCTAACTGTGCACCGTTGCTAAGGATCGTTGTTCCGAAGCACCACGTGATGATCGGGTGTGATAGGTTCTAACGTTCGCATACAACGGGTGTAAGCCAGATTTACACACGCGATACACTTAGGTTGACTTGACGAGCCTAGCATGTACAGACATGGCCTCGGAACACGGAAGACCGAAAGGTCGAACATGAGTCGTATAGAAGATACGATCAACATGGAGATGTTCACCATGGATGACTAGTCCGTCTCACGTGCTGATCGGACACGGGCTAGTTGACATGGATCATGTGTCACTTGGATGACTAGAGAGATGTCTATCTAAGTGGGAGTTCATTAAATAATTTGATTATGTGAACTTAATTATCATGAACTTAGTCTAAAATTGTCTTTACAATCTATATTGTAGATCCAATGGCCAACGCGAATGTCACCCTCAATTTCAACGCGTTCCTAGAGAAAACCAAGCTGAAAGATGATGGAAGCAACTATGCGGACTCGGTCTGTGGCTTGAGGATCATCCTCACAGCTTCCAAGAAATTGTATGTCCTTGATGCACCACTAGGTGACCCACCCCTTCTCCCAGCAGAGCAAGACGTTGCGAACGCTTGGCATTCTCGCTGCGATGATTACTCCCTTGTTCAGTGCGGCATGCTTTACAGTTTAGAACCGAGGCTCCAAAAGTGTTTTGAGCAACACGGAGCATATGAGATGTTCCAAGAGCTGAAACTGGTTTTCCAAGCTCATGCCCGGGTCAAGAGATATGACGTCTCTGACAAGTTCTTCAGCTGTAAGATGGAGGAGAATAGTTCTGTCAGTGAGCACATCCTCAAGATGTCTGGGCTACACAACCGCTTGACTCAGCTGGGAGTTAATCTCCCGGATGACTTGGTCATTGATAGAATCCTCCAGTCGCTTCCACCTAGATACAAGAGCTTTGTGATGAACTACAACATGCAAAGGACGGAGAAGTCCATTCCTGAGTTGTACTCGATGCTGAAATCAGCAGAGGTCGAGATCAAAAAGGAGCATCAAGTGTTGATGGTGAATAAGACCATTAGTTTCAAGAAAGGCAAGGGTAAGAAGAACTTCAAGAAGGACGGCAAAGCTGTTGCCACGCCCGGTAAGCAAGTTGCCGGGAAGAAGAAGAATAAGAATGGACCCAAGCCTGAGACTGAGTGTTTTTATTGCAAGGGTACCGGTCACTGGAAGCGGAACTGCCCCAAGTACTTAGCGGATAAGAAGGACGGAAACATTAAAGGTATATGTGATATACTTGTTATTAATGTGTACCTAACCAGCGCTCGTAGTAGCTCCTGGGTATTTGATACCGGTGCAGTTGCTCACATTTGTAACTCCAAGCAGGAGCTGCGGAATAAGCGGAGGCTGGCAAAGGACGAGGTGATGATGCGCGTTGGGAATGGTTCCAAGGTTGATGTGATCGCCGTCGGCACGCTACCTCTACATCTACCTTCGGGATTAGTGTTAAACCTTAATAATTGTTATTTAGTACTAGCTTTGAGCATGAACATTGTATCTGGATCTCGCTTGATGCGAGATGGCTACTCATTTAAATCTGAGAATAATGGTTGTTCTATTTATATGAGAGAAATGTTTTATTGTCATGCCCCGTTGGTCAATGGTTTATTTTTGATGAATCACGAACGTGATGTTACATATGTCCATAGTGTGAGTACCAAAAAGTGTAAGGTTGATAACGATAGTCCCACTTACATGTGGCACTGCCGCCTTGGTCATATTGGTGTCAAACGCATGAAGAAGCTCCATCCTGATGGACTTTTGGAGTCTCTTGATTTTGAATCATTTGACACGTGTGAACCATGCCTCATGGGCAAGATGACCAAGACTCCGTTCTCCGGAACAATGGAGCGAGCAACTGACTTGTTGGAAATAATACATACCGATGTATGCGGTCCAATGAGTGTCGAGGCTCGTGGTGGCTACTGTTATGTTCTCACCCTCACTAATGACTTGAGTAGATATGGGTATGTCTACTTAATGAAACATAAGTCTGATACTTTTGAAAGGTTCAAGGAATTTCGGAGTGAGGTAGAGAATCAACGTGATAGAAAAATAAAGTGCCTACGATCTGATAGTGGCGGAGAATATTTAAGTCATGAGTTTGGCACGCAACTAAGGAAATATGGAATTGTTTCACAACTCACGCCGCCTGGCACACCTCAGCGAAATGGTGTGTCTGAACGTCGTAATCGCACTCTATTAGATATGGTACGATCTATGATGTCTCTTACCGACTTACCGCTATCGTTTTGGGGATATGCATTAGAGACTGCCGCATTCACTTTAAATAGGGCACCGTCAAAATCCGTTGAGACGACACCGTATGAATTGTGGTTTGGAAAGAAACCTAAGCTGTCGTTTCTAAAAGTTTGGGGATGCAATGCTTATGTGAAGAAACTTCAACCTGAGAAGCTCGAACCCAAAGCGGAAAAGTGTGTCTTCATAGGATATCCCAAAGAGACTATTGGGTATACCTTCTACCTACGATCCGAGGGCAAAGTCTTTGTTGCCAAGAATGGATCCTTTCTCGAGAAAGAGTTTCTCTCAAAAGAAGTAAGTGGGAGGAAAATAGAACTTGATGAGGTAATTGTACCTCCACTCGAACCGGAGAGTAGCGTAGCACAGGAAGTTGTTTCTGTGGAGCCTACACCGGCTGGAGAGGAAGTTAATGATGATGATCATGAAACTTCAGATCAAGTTACTATTGAATGTCGAAGGTCCACTAGGACACTTTCCGCACCAGAGTGGTACGGCAACCCTGTCCTAGAGATCATGTTGTTAGACAACGGTGAACCTTCGAACTATGAAGAAGCGATGGCGGGCCCGGATTCCAACAAATGGCTTGAAGCCATGAAATCCGAGATAGGATCCATGTATGAGAATAAAGTGTGGACTTTGGTGGACTTGCCTGATGATAAGCGAGCCATTGAAAATAAATGGATCTTTAAGAAGAAGACTGACGTAGATGGTAATGTGACCGTCTATAAGGCTTGTCTTGTCACTAAGGGTTATCGACAAGTTCAAGGAGTTGACTACGATGAGATTTTCTCACCTGTAGCAATGCTGAAGTCTGTCTGAATCATGTTAGCAATTGCCGCATTTTATGATTATGAGATCTAGAAAATGGACGTCAAAACGGCATTCCTTAATGGCTTCCTCAAGGAAGAACTGTATATGATGCAGCCGGAAGGTTTTGTCGATCCTAAAGATGCTAACAAGGTATGCAAGCTCCAGCGCTCCATCTATGGGCTGGTGCAAGCATCTCGGAGTTGGAACATTCGCTTTAATGAAGTGATTAAAGTGTTTGGATTTGTACAGGTTTATGGAGAACCCTGTATTTACAAGAAAGTGAGTGGGAGCTCTGTAGCATTTCTCGTATTATATGTGGATGACATACTGATAATGGGAAATGATATAGAACTCTTGGAAAGTATAAAGGCCTACTTGAATAAGTGTTTTTCAATGAAGGACCTTGGAGAAGTTGCTTACATATTAGGTATTAAGATCTATAGAGATAGATCGATACGCCTCATAGGTCTTTCACAAAGCACATACCTTGAAAAGATATTGAAGAAGTTCAATATGGATCAGTCCAAGAAGGGGTTCTTGCCTGTGTTACAAGGTGTGAGATTGAGTACGACTCAATGCCCGACCACGACAAAGGATAGAGAAGAGATGAGTGTCATCCCCTATGCTTCAGCCATAGGCTCTATAATGTATGCCATGCCGTGTACCAGACCTGATGTGAACCTTGCCATAAGTTTGGTGGGGAGGTACCAAAGTGATCCCGGAGCGGAACACTAGACATCGGTCAAGAATATCCTGAAGTACCTGAAAAGGACAAAGGACATGTTTCTCATATATGGAGGTACTGAAGATCTCGTCGTAAAGGGTTACGTCAATGCTAGCTTCGACACATATCCGGACGACTCCAAGTCGCAAACCGGATACGTGTATGTTTTGAATGGAGGGGCAGTCAACTGGTGCAGTAGCAAGCAAAGCGTTGTGGCGGCATCTACATGTGAAGCGGAGTACATAGTTGCTTCGTAAGCAGCAAAGGAAGGAGTCTGGATGAAGGAGTTCATCACCGACCTAGGAGTAATTCCAAGCGCGTCGGGCCCGATGACTCTATTCTGTGACAACACTGGAGCTATTGCCCTTGCGAAGGAGCCCAGGTTTCACAAGAAGACAAGATACATCAAGCGCCGCTTCAACTCCATCCGTGATTACATTCAGGAGGGAGATATAGATATTTGTAAAATGCATACGGATCTGAATGTCACAGATCCATTGACTAAACCTCTCTCACCAGCAAAACATGATCAACACCAGATTGCTATGGGTGTTCGATTCATCACAATGTAACTAGATTATTGACTCTAGTGCAAGTGGGAGATTGTTGGAAATATGCCCTAGAGGCAATAATAAAATGGCTATTATTGTATTTCCTGGTTCATGATAATTGTCTATTGTTCATGCTATAATTGTGTTAACCGGAAATCGTAATACATGTGTGAATACATAGACCACAACATGTCCCTAGTGAGGCTCTAGTTGACTAGCTTGTTGATCAATAGATGGTCACGGTTTCATGACCATGGACATTGGATGTCGTTGATAACGGGATCACATCATTAGGAGAATGATGTGATGGACAAGACCCAATCCTAAGCATAGCACAAGATCGTGTAGTTCGTTTGCTAAAGCTTTTCAATGTCAAGTATCGTTTCCTCAGACCATGAGATTGTGCAACTCCCGGATACCGTAGGAATGCTTTGGGTGTGCCAAACGTCACAACGTAACTAGGTGGCTATAAAGGTGCACTACGGGTATCTCCGAAAGTGTCTGTTGGGTTGGCACGAATCGAGACTGGGATTTGTCACTCCTTGTGACGAAGAGGTATCTCTGGGCCCACTCGGTAAGGCATCATCATAATGAGCTCAATGTGACTAAGGAGTTAGTCACGGGATGATGTATTATGGAATGAGTAAAGAGACTTGCCGGTAACGAGATTAAACAAGGTGTAGAGATACCGACGATCGAATCTCGGGCAAGTATCATACCGATAGACAAAGGGAATTGTATACGGGATTGATTGAATCCCCAACATCATGGTTCATCCTATGAGATCATCGTGGAGCATGTGGGAGCCAACATGGGTATCCAGATGCCGCTGTTGGTTATTGACCGAAGAGGTGTCTCGGTCATGTCTACATGCCTCCCAAACCCGTAGGGTCTACACACTTAAGGTTCGATAACGCTAGGGTTATAGGGAAATGGTATACGTGATTACCGAAGGTTGTTCGGAGTCCCAGATGAGATCCCGGACATCACGAGGAGCTCCGGAATGGTCCAAAGGTAAAGATTGATATATAGGAAGTCCAGTTTTGGTCACCGGAAAGTTTTCGGGCTCATCAGTAGTGTACCGGTAGTGCCGGGAGGGTGCCGGAGGACCCCCGGGAGGGGTGTGACGACCAAAGGACTTTGTGGGCCCTTAGAGGAGGTGTGCCAGCCCTTTTTGGGCTGGCCAAGACCTTCTATAAAGGCCCATGCGGCTGGGGTAAAGAGATATAGGGCAAAAGGATTTAAAAGGAGGAGATCCACCTCCCACAAGACTCTTCCCCACCTTCGGCCGAACCTCTCCTCCTTGGAGGAGGGGCCAAGGCAGCCCTCCCTCTCCCTCCTCCTATATATACACAAGGGTTTGGGCTGATTTGAGACACGACTTCTCTCTCTCTCTCTCTCTCTCGGTGCAGCCCTACCCTTCCTCTTCCTCATTCTCCGTAGCGCTTGGCGAAGCCCTGTCGGAGTTCACGTAGCTCCACCGTCACCACGCCGTCGTGCTGCCGGAGCTCTCCCTCAACCTCTCCTTCCTCCTTGCTGGATCAAGGCGTAGGAGACGTCATCGGGCTGCATGTGTGTTGAACGCGGACGCGCCGTTGTTCGGCGCTGAGATCGGAATCCACCGCGATCTGAATCGCTGCGAGTACGACTCCACCAACCGTGTTCTTGTAACGCTTCCGCTTAGCGATCTTCAAAGGTATGAAGATGCAATCTCTCCCCACTCGTTGCTGGTTTCTCCATGGATAGATCTTGGTGATCGTAGGAATTTTTTTGATTTACTACTACGTCTCCTAACAAACCTCTATGTCAAGGATTCAGTTAATCCCGTATGTTGTTCCCTTTGTTCTTCGATATGTTACTTGCCCGAGATTCGATCGCCGGTATCTCTATACCTAGTTCAATCTCGTTACCGGCAAGTCTCTTTACTCGTTTTGTAATACAAGATCTCGTGGCTAACACTTTAGTCACTTTGCTTGAAAGGCTTGTTGTGATGTTGTATTACCGAGTGGGCCTTGAGACACCTCTCCATCACACGGAGTAACAAATCCCCGTTTTGATCCATGCCCACTCAACAGACACCTTCGGAGATACCTGTAGAGCATCTTTATAGTCAACCAATTACGATACAACGTTTGATACACACAAGGTATTCCTCCGGTGCCAGTGAGTTGCATGATCTCATGGTCATAGGAACATATACTTGACATGCAGAAAACTATAGCAATAAACTGACATGATCATATGCTACGTTCATAGTTTGGGTCTTGTCCATCACATCATTATCCTAATGATGTGATCTCGTTATCAAATGACATCTCATGTCAATGGCTAGGAAACCTTGACCATCTTTGATCAACGAGCTAGTCTACTAGAGGCATACTAGGGACATTGTGTTATCTATGTATCCACACATGCATTTGAGTTTCCAATCAATACAGTTATAGCATGGATAATAAACGATTATCATGAACAAGGAATATAATAATAACCACTTTATTATTGCCTCTAGGGCATATTTCCTACACATCCAACATATATATCCATCGCTGATCTAATGCTTATGTTTTTCCCATATTGATCTTTTTTAAGTTACTACTACTGTTGCTGTTATAATCACTACAAACTATTATTGTTACTGTTCCTATCACTCTGCTACTAAACATTTTGCTGCAGAAAGAATTCCAGGTGTGCTTGAAGTGATAACTCAACGGCTAAGGCTCATAAATATTCTTTGGCTCCTCTTGTGTTGAATCAACAAATTTGGGTGAAATACTACCCTAGAAGACTATCGTGATCCCCTATACTTGTGGGTTATCAAGACCTTTTACTCGAGCTGTTATCGCGGAGCATAGCTCTATTTATTAAGTTCACTTGGGGTTTTTATTGATCACTATGAAGAATTTGAAAGACACTAAGATTAAGATCGCCCCCTCTAGGACGAGGACATGTAAGGAACAGTCATTTAGCTCCGCACTTGATTCACCTTCTGTTTCAAGTAGGCTTGTAACACCTTCACCTGCTATTCACTCAGATATCTCGCGAGTAAATTGAAACATCTCAAAATTCTAAATTTTGGAATGTTATATTAATTAAGTGATAATGACTGCTTTTGTGATTGATATTTTAAATCGAGTGGAAATTTGAAAAAAAATTAAGTTAAATGAGAGGGAATAAAAGGACTTCCCCAAATATTCATTTTTTGCATTTTTTTCACCTTGCTTCCGCGAATTCAAATTCATTTCAACACAAAACCATAGGGTGAAGATAATATGAATTCTTCCATTAAAGAAATGAAAAAGGGGTTGAGAAGATTTAAATTTCATTTGAGATTTTTTTAGAATAACCAAAGCCTCAAAGGCCTTTAGTTGTTTTTACAATCTTTCATACACAGGCCAGCTAGCTGACTTGGAACGTCAGCGACAATTCTAATCCTTCCATGTTTCCTTGCCCATACCGCCAGCTCATGGGCTATTCTATTCCCTTCCCGTTTCAAAGAGAACCAGATGACCAAGGTTGTCAGAATCACGATTTTGTTGTATGATTCTATGACTTTACGATCCAAACTAACCCTTCTGATTTTACGATTTTGGTTCATAGAATCTACGTTTTTACGATCATGGTAGTGAAGATTCTATGATTTGCGATCCTATCATCGAAGCTTCGATCCGATTCAGAATCGCGATTCTGACAACCTTGCAGGTGACATATCGAAATACTTCCAAAAGGTCCTTGATGTCCTGGATGATATGATGTAGTGGCGATTTGTCCATGTCCTTGGAGTTCGGGTGAGCAATCGGGTTCAGGCAGTCAATTTCAACTATTAAGTTCCCTGTAAACAACCCGGAAGACTCCTCTGCTTCAGCCTCCTCAATTCCCATACCTGAAGGGATTCCTTGACCAACAGACAAGGCTGTAGATCCCAAGATGACTCTAACAATCGCACCTAAACATGTGTCTGCATTGTCCTCAGCTAAGGACACGTTCGTATTATTTTTCCAATGGCTAGGCGGCGGGGGATTCCACTTGCAGAGCTCCCTCAGGCTTTATATGTCTGAAGGCCGACGGGTTCAGGGAATAAGACGCTCTTCCCTGTATTGCCAGGGTCGGTACTCTTTGCAAGTCTAATCTTTTTCGTGTCTTCTCAAGAAATCAGCTGAGACAGAGACCCGAGCTGTCCCATTCCCATGTATGCAATTCTCCCGTAAGAACCACGACCGCCAAAACAGTAGTATGATTATTTCCCTAGTCTCTTCACTGCATGTTGGTAGTAAGCACTGGAACCAATGATCCCCTATGTTCCTAAGCTTCTTTTCAGCCGATAGGTACCACCACTTTTCTCATCTCCCCTCTAAGAGCCCTTGCTTTGGTGCAGTTAATCAACGCATGGAATTTTTCTTCCTCCCCTGTCCACAGATGGTACAGGTCTCTATTCTCCCAAGCATTCTCTGTACTTTATTCTTAGTGGTTGCTATGGATTTTTTGGCAATTCTCCAGGCGTTAATTTTATTTTTCTGGGGAACTTTTGTCTTCCAGATCAAGTCCCAACTGCTCGTGTTATTCGCCCCGCTCGACAATCTTGATGCTTGTGCCTTCTCTCTCTCTCTCTCTCTCATGTCCTTAGCGAGACTGTAGGTACTTTTTACTGAGGAAAAACTCCCGTTTTTTCGTAGACCAGGGCGATGCAGTCTGCTATTTTCTTGTACTGCCGGTCAGTGCAATCTGCTAATTTTTCGTAGTGCCAGACAATGTAGTCTTGATGATCAATTATTTTATCTTTGCCTTATTTTAAGAATATTATAGTTATTGTTTGCGCCTTGCAACGGAGGCACAAATATTCTAGTTGTAAGCATCAATCATGTGAGTTTTAATTGTTAAATCATTTTCTTCTTCCTCCTTCACTCACTATCTCCGCCTCCCCGTTATACGTTCACCTTGACCTATGTATTCACTAATTTATGTGAAGAAAGGGACATCATTGCATTCAATCTGGTGCGAGCAAAGTATATACTTTTTACAATATTATTTTCATCTACAAAACCAATTATCTTGCCCCCGCATGTCACAATCTAAAATCATACAATGATGATATATTCAACTTGAATCATGTAGCATCAATAGCTTCAACTTGAGAATCGGTGGAGTTGTAATAACTCGCAACAGGTTGAAAAATCTTAAGACTTGTCCCATCCATTCCTGTCTTATAGATAGTCCTCCACATTGAGAGTTCTACATGTGGAATTTTCTAGTACAAAGCATACAAAAAAATCATCAAGGCTTAGTCCTAATCAATTAGAAGATGTTTGACTTGTTATATTTTTTGTGTGTTTACCTAATAGACCCATCACATTGACTCATGCTGTAATCGTGTTCCAATAAACATTGTCATTTGATCAACGGTTAGAATCTTGCCTATCCAGGAAGTTAGTTCCATGCTTATGCCCATGAAGTCACCGGATACGCCCTTGCTCGGCTACAACTACCTTAATTCCTTGAGGCCAATAGTGCATTCTTACGCATGCAAGAAACACATGTGAAACTTTGCCTAGCAAATACCCAACAACACATGATATATCAGATATTCAACACTAAACATGACAGCATTCAGAAAAAGAAACTTTAATGAAATTATAGGCATTGCAAGCCGACCCAGGAGGAAGGCACCTAAATCATCTAAAGAAATACAAGGTTAAGTGATTAATTACTTTCCCATTTATTAAACAATGCGATATTGTTGAGCAGAGTAATCAGAGAATTTTGGCAACCAAAAAGATTTAATATTCTGCAACCAACTCCTATTCCCCCATATTTGCAAACATGGTAGGTGAGAAACTTAGGAATAAACAATCACTAAATAAAAACTTTGGAATTCCATATTTTACGCAACACGCAATAAATATGATCGAAAACAACAAAGTCAATAAAATATGATTACGTTGAATGCTAATATGGCAACACAAATGCCAACATAATTTCACTTGCATGGTGAAATATTTCTTTATGTTGCAAAAGCCCTAGAAATCTCCATGATGGCCTCTATAGTGCTCCACCACATCACCCCGACTCACCTGCATAGCCCCTTCTAACACTCCATTTTTGTCTCACCTGCACTCTTTTTTGCCGTCTCGCAATATATCTCTAGTAGAACGTACGAACCAAAGATCCATGCTTGAATAACATGCCATTCCCTATTGATCTGGAACCCGCCATGCGTAACCAACATTAATAACTCTCAACAAACATTGCAACGTATGCCCCAAAGGCAAACCACACACACGTGATGCAAATTTAGAGTACGTACTTACCGGTCAACGTGGCGTAGTAGGTTAGTAGAAACTCCATCGTCTCAACACCATGGGCAGTACACTGAGTGCCCCCATTCTTCAATAGAGCGCCATCACCTCCAGGCACCCGTACCACCTTAAAGTGGAGTTCTTTCTCATCAGGGCGTCGATTTAGCACCGCGCGCACACCCACCATGCGACCATACTTCGCTGATTATGACCGGTGGAGGAGGCCATGGCTTCGCACCATTGTTGTGATGATTAGTAGCATGTAGTTGCATCATCCATCCTGATATGGAGCACCAAGGCTTCCCGGTAGGGCCGTACCACTCAATGACGCTCTTTGCATCCTTCACCGGCCGCCCCTCCTATTCCCCACGAGCATGAGCACCAGCGTGCCTACCTCCCTCGAGAGTGATTCAGTGAGTGGTGTGCATCCCTAACATCAAGAGTCATCCTGAGATGGTCCTCGCCCTAGAGATTCAAGGCGGCGACGTGCCTATGTGCAGAGTGATTAGGGTTAGCACATGGCAAGAATGAAGAGACAGGAGTTAGGGATGGTGTGCCCCAACGACGGCCCAGGAAGAGGGAGAGGAGAAGGGCGGGAAATCAAGATATGCACACGTGGGATTAGCTCGGTTAGATTTTTTTTTATGCGGTGTCGAAGGAGCACGTAAGAACAAACATAAACGAAAGCGCGAGAGTGTTAGACGTAATCGGACAAAAGTTGACAGCTGTTTAACAGAAAAGGAACCTTACTTATTTTTTTGATAGTAGAGAAGTATAGGTGGATTTTGTAGGTCTTTCTCTGGACGACCATTCTCTGGTGTAGCTTCTCCGGTCCTGGAAGCAAAAATCTAGAGCTCATTACGCCGTCACGTGTTGCAAGTTTGTAATGTTTGGGCGCAGGTACACGCGGTGCTGTGCTAATCCCTTCCTTGGCTTCGAACACACTCCGCGTCTAGCCGATTTTTACATCAGCGCCACCGCCTCCGCCCTCGGCCCTCGCTCCCATTCCCTTCCATCAAATCTGCGCCGGCACCAGCGCTCCCGTCCCGCTCCGCGTACTCGCCACCGCACGCCGGGACCGAAACGTCGCCGCACCGCGCCGCCCCCTCCCCTTCGAGATCGGCGCCGTTACTGCTGTCTGGCGGCGGAATCTGAGGGATCGACAGCGTCGGGGGCGTGGGTCATGGGGCTCAATCGCTGACGATGCCTGTGCTGCGTAGTGCGGCTCGGAGGGCCCGTGAGGCGCAGGAGAATCCGGCGGCGGCGGCGGCGGAGGCGCCGGCTGTGCCACCTGCGGCGAGGAGGCGCAGGGCGGCGAGAAGGCAGGAGGCGGGAGGCGTCCGTGAGGCCGCCGCGGCGGAGGAAGAGAGGGCGGCGCAGAAGGAGATCGTGCCCGTGGAGGTCTCGGGGGAACCCGCCGGCGAGGAGCCGATGGATGACCAGGACAGCGCCGACAAACAGACCAGCGACGATGCCTCTCCCATCCCTGAGACGGTGAGTTGTTCCTTCTATGTTTTCGCTTCTCCTAGTTTGCGTGGATTCGATGCACTCATACTTACTATCCTGAGGTTAACTTTGTTAATGTGGTTTTTAATGGAATTTTATAAGGCTAAGCAGGTTACTGGTTGGGAGCGTTTAAAGTATCCCGAGGTTTCTCCATAGATTGTAGATATATGTGTTTTAGCTCGCATGGTCCTGCTCTGTGCTGTTTATTCTACCCGCAAATGCGTTAGCTCGCTTGCCCTTGCTTGTATTTTGCCTCTAATTGTTCCAGACAATCCTTTTTTTCTCGTTTAATCTGTGTCTGGTTGTTCCATACAGGTCCAGGTGGCCAATTCACCTAGGTATAAAGTTCAAAGGAGGCTTGGGAAAGGAGGATTTGGCCAAGTATACGTTGGCCGCCGCATTTCAGCTACCGCTCCAGGCGCAGTTGAGGTAATTGATGATCTGGCCACCAACCTACTAAAAAAAGTTGGAATAGTTGGCTTCTTGCCTGTGTAACAGTTGAGAACTGGAGATGATATTGGCAGTGGCGAATAAATTTTCTGCTTTTCTGTGATAGGTGGCGTTGAAGTTTGAGCATAAGAACAGCAAAGGATGTAACCATGGCCCTCCTTATGAGTGGCAGGTTTACGAGTAAGTGGATTCATGACCTTGTGACTTTGGGGTTCTAGGAAGATAAATGTTTTGCTGTAATTCTCAGACATTGGCGCTGAGTGCTGCTGACCGATTTCCATGGTTATCACATGTATAGTATCCTTGGTGGCATTCATGGGGTTCCTCGAGTCCACTACAAAGGGCGCCAAGGGGATTACTTCATTATGGTAATGGCACTTGCTTTGGACTAACATAAGCTTATTTCATTTTGCTCATCATTTCTTGATTTTTCTTAAGCTGCTTAAAAAATGCAGGTTATGGATATGCTCGGTCTCAGTCTGTGGGATGCATGTAGTAATAATTCCCACACGTGAGTTATCAGATTGACCCAAAATTTCCATAGTCGTTTAGTCTCTTACCTGACCATTCCTATCGCTGTTTATTCCACAGAATGTCAGTTGAGATGGTTGCGTGCATTGCTATCGAAGCTATCTCCATACTTGAGAAAGTGCACTCAAAAGGGTGAGTTGGCATTCCTAACTCTTGGTCATCGACCCTCCCCCTTCGTCTCATATATTTGTAAACAAATGCAGATATGTCCACGGGGATGTGAAACCTGAGAATTTCTTGCTAGGACCTCCTGGAACACCTGAAGAGAAAAAACTGTTTCTGGTCGATCTTGGCTTAGGTAATTAATTTTACTTGCTCTTCTAGTTACCAACATTGCAACAATCCTGTGTATTCAGCTCTTCTTTAGGTTGGCGGTACATTTAGGAGTCTGAATTAATTGGGTGTTTTTCATTAATGACAGCTACCAAGTGGAAGGATAGATCGACAGGCCATCATGTTGAGTATGACCAGCGACCTGATATTTTCAGGTGACTAGATGATTCCTTTATGATAACTGACATGCATCATTTACGTTGTGGCTAATACTTTCTGAATGTTGAATATTCCGTCGTATTCGTCTATGCGCCCTGTTTCCTGTTTTTCGAGAAATCCATCAACTCAGCTATTACACCAGAAGCCGTCCTTTTTTCGGTTACTGGCCAGTCATTTTTGTACTGTCCGTTTGTAAATTTTTCCTCATTTGCCGTTCCCATATCTTGCGAAACCACTAGCTTTTATGTTCTTATTAACATCGCCAAATATACCAGATGCGAGTTGGTAACATTCAACAGATCCTGACTGGCACTCCCTCTGTTTGGGTATCTTTAGGCTGCTCAGATTTTTTGGATTTGTTAGGCCGGTAGATTACCTCTCCCATGAGAGAACTAATTAAATGCTGCATGCAAGCTGTTGCTACTACACCATGCAGGTATGCAGCCAATGGTAAATGAGTGAGCCAGTTATTTGCGGAGCCTTGGCGCAGTGGTAAAGCTGCTGCCTTGTGATCATGAGGTCACAGGTTCAAGTCCTGGAAACAGCCTCTTACAGAAATGTAGGGAAAGGCTGTGTACAATAGACCCAAAGTGGTCGGACCCTTCCCCGGACCCTGCGCAAGCGGGAGCTACATGCACCGGGCTGCCCTTTAGTTATTTGCGGAGCCGCCGTGGTTATTTAGAGCAAGTATAATAGGCTACAAAGCATGGGCATGGCAGAAGTTGCCGAATCCCCATGCTGATACGGCCGGACACGCTTGGACACACGTATCCCACCATATTTCCTGAATTATGAATTAAAAAAGAAAGAAAAGGGAGGACACGGCTGGGGCACGTGGGGGACTTGCAAAGAATAAAATTTGTCGACAAATTAATCCACCGGTCGGAGCAGCACCCTCGTATGACTTGAGGCAGCGCTGGATCTGGAGCACCCTCCCGCCGCCATGCTGCTGCTGCTGCTGCGCCCTCGCCACCGCGCTGGTGGTGCTGCTGCGCCCCCACCATCGCAGTTGCTGCTGCTGCATCCCCAGCTGCAGTGCTGGATTCCGCCGCCGCCGCTGCTACTGTGGCAAGAGGAGAACACTGGGAGGAGGTGCAGTGGCGAGAGCTGCTGCGGGGGAGTTGAGAGATCCATCGCTGGGAGGGGGTGATGGCAAGAGAGTGGTGGCTTGGTCAAAGCGTTAGGGCAGAGAGAGATAGGGCTTGGTTTTTGACGGTGCAGATTAATCTGTAGCATCCAATGGGCAGTGGCTCTTGAAATGGCACTAGCTGGGCCGGCCCAACTACTAATGGATCATCTTCTTTGTGGCTCTTGACAATTGGAGAGGAAATGACACTAGCTGTTCAGAGAGTTACTGTTGAATCGGAAATATTCTCTCTGGGCTTACGTTCAGAGAGTTACTGCTGAATGGGGTGATCTCTTTCTCGTTATATTTTTGTCTTTAACTCTATATTGCATGACATTTATTTATTTATTTTTATATATACTTGCCGTGTCCCTGATGGGCTGTTTTCGGAAAATGCCGTGTCCCATGTCCCCCTATGCGTGTCACCGTGTCCGTGTTGCCGTATCCGTGCTTTTTAGATAATAGGTTCTAGTCAGCAGGCTACAGCTTGCTCCATGGCAACCGAATCCTTGTGGAGTGAGAAGGGAAGAGAGAGAACGAAGCCGGCGCTACTGCTACAGCCGGATGCAGCCCAGGAAACGAGAAAAGGCACCCCATGCAGCTGGTGTGAGAGCTGGCTAGCGTTTCTTCCTCCCTCCCAATCATTTGATGCAATGCTATAGGCAATCTAATAGCTATTGTACATCCATCCTATTATATGAGTCTACTTTTGTGAAGTCTTAAGTGACACGGCACAATCATCGAGCCAGCAGCAGGCTTTTCTACTAGCCATTGCTCTTTACTTGCCATGCAGTTGTTGCGCGTGCTCTTGTGCAGCTAATCGGGCGCGTTTGTGTGACACATACCTGACCGGAAGGAGTATGTTGATAGCTGCCCGTTCCGACAAGGAAATACAGCCCGTTTTTTGTCAAATCATTGAGATGTCAAATTTAACTTCATGTAATAGTAATTAGTAGACCTGCCGTGCCTCTGTGCATCTCAGGCTTGCTTGCACAATAGCTAGATCATTTGAATGTCTATACTGGTCTTATTGTTTTATTATGGCTGTTGTTTCAGGGGAACAGTTCGTTATGCTAGTGTTCATGCACATCTTGGGAGGATAGGCAGCAGGAGGGATGATTTAGAATCTCTAGCTTATACACTAGTCTTTCTTCTACGGGGGCGTCTACCTTGGCAAGGCTACCAGGTAATTTGTGGGACTCACCTTTCCAGTTATGTTGATTCTAGTGATGTATACATGTAAACTGGTAATTGTTTTTGCCTGCAGGGTGAAAACAAGGGTTTTCTTGTTTGCAAAAAGAAAATGTGCACCTCTCCAGAATCCCTCTGTAGCTTCTGCCCACAGCCCTTTAAGGAGTTTGTAGAATATGTGGTCAACTTGAAGTTTGATGAAGAACCCAACTATGCTAAGTGTATCTCCCTTTTTGATAGTATAGTGGGCCCAAATCCAGATATCAGGCCAATTAACACAGATGGGGCTCAGAAGGTAGTCTTATTTTGTAAGTATTTTGCTATTTGAAAACATTGCTTCAGTTCTTCTAATCTCTCTTGCAACTTCTATGTAGCTTATACACCAAGTTGGCCAAAAGAGAGGGCGCATATCATTGGAAGGAGAAACGGATGAGCAACCAAAGAAGAAGATCAGGATGGGAATGCCTGCAACACAGTGGATAAGTGTTTATAATGCAAGGCGGTCTATGAAACAAAGGTACCATCTCTTATAAGGCCCAAGATTTTGACTGTGGTTAACAGCATGGTGCACCTTTTTTCTTTGTCGAGGCACAACTATGCATATACACTGGCAACATAACTGTTCCGGTGTTGCAGGTATCACTACAATGTTGCAGATTCAAGGCTTGTACAACACATTGACAAAGGGAATGAAGATGGACTGTTTATTAGTTGCATATCGTCTTGTGCAAATCTGTGGGCACTAATCATGGATGCTGGCACTGGGTTCTCTTCTCAAGTTTATGAACTTTCACCACATTTCCTTCACAAAGTTAGTAACCTGCAGTCTGTTTCTTTCATGGCAAAATAACCACTTCGCCTTTTGAGGCAAGATTACATATATAATGTGTTTTGACATTCCCTATTTATATGTCATGATTTCTGGTTATTTGAAGGAATGGATAATGGACCAATGGGAGAGGAACTACTATATAACTGCACTTGCTGGAGCAAACAACGGGAGTTCCCTGGTAGTGATGTCTAAAGGTAACAAGCTGGCATATTAAGAGTCCTTTCTGTCTTGCAACAGAAACATTATTTTGAGTATTTGGCTTGTCTATCCAGGAACACTATATACTCAGCAGTCCTACAAAGTAAGTGAGACCTTTCCCTTCAAGTGGATAAACAAGAAATGGCGTGATAGTTTCTATGTGACTTCCATGGCAACTGCTGGAAATAAATGGGCGGTTGTTATGTCTCGCAATGCAGGTTTTTCTGAACAGGTATCATCATTTGCACCAGTGGTGTTTGTGTTTACTTTGTTTGACACTTTCAAGCTAAGTTTATTTATTTTGTTTATTTTCCATTCTTTGTTTGCCATGCATTTATATTCCAGGTTGTTGAGCTGGACTTCTTATATCCTAGTGAGGGAGTCCATAAGAGGTGGGATAGTGGTTACCGGATAACAGCAGTTGCTGCGACTTGGGATCAGACTGCGCTGATCTTAAGTGTGCCAAGAAGGAAGCCTACTGATGAAACACAAGAGACACTGAGAACATCTGCTTTCCCTAGTCAGCATGTGAAGGTCCATTTTCCTCACATACTGCACTACTTACTGACACCATGCGTAATTCTTATCTTGGAGAATTGTTGTGACAAATTGTGCCCTTTTGTCGTTGCAGGAGAAATGGTCCAAGAATCTCTACCTTGCTTCAGTCTGTTATGGGCGTACCGTATCGTAGAAATCTTTTGCCATGCGGGCTGAAGCTTGAGTTAGCCTCATCTTTTTGATCCAGCTCAGTAGTAGTGTTGTGTTTGCGGGCAAGTTCTGAATGCGGCCGTGTTGCTGTGAAGATGTTTCTGCTTATCGCTGTTAATTATAGAAGATAGTATGTACAGTAGCAAATGTTCTGTAGTCGTGTTAATCTATCGTGTAGCGGACGACTTTTAACTGTAGTGGTGTAAGATGATATTTAGATGTGTAAACACCTGACTTAAATGTTTTGCGTTCCTGTCTGGTCGTGCGAGAGCCCCAAAGCGGTTCCTGCCTCTTACCCTATCCTTTTGGTTTCGGGCTAAGAGCATCTTCAACAGCCGTGGTAAAAAGCGTGCGGTAAAAGCGTGTTTTAGCATGCGCCGCGCAGGACGTGAAAAAACTGTCCCCCCGCGCTAGATTTAGCGCGTCGTGTCGGGCACGCTTTATAAAATCCGTCGTCCGCGAAGCGCTCTTCACCTAGCCATGGGCCTGTCTGTCGCTCTTCCCATCTTGTCGTTGAGCCATGTGCCCCGTCGTCGCCAAACCATCATGCCGCCGTGTCGTCGGGCTTCCGCGGCATCCGAGAGCGCCCGTCTGACGCCTTCTACATGGAGATATGGTCCGACGACATGCGTCTCGGTCTTAGCACCTTCGACACCGCTCGCGCGTATGACGCGGCGGCGTGGCGCCTCCGGCGGCCTCGTAGGGAAATGAACTTTCTTGAGGTGACGACACGGGCACGGGCGGAAGAACTTGCGCCTCCCCCCGCGAGGCCGCGACTTGTCACCGACGAGTACCGTCGCGAGAACCGGAGGCTGGAGCGCCGCCTCGACATCGTCGAGACGGACGAGGTGACCATGACAACGTGGCGTGAACGGTTCCCGCAGGACTTCATCGACAAGCGCGCGTTCTTTGCGGTGAGGAGGGCGCAGAGGAGGGAGGAACGAGCCGTCTATCGCAATGACAAGGCGGCCGCGGAATTCAACATCAACCTTGGAGAAGTGTCGTCCTGCGACTCCAACGGCGAACGCTTTCTTGATGTCTTCATCGAGATTTCGTCGACGGACAGTTCTATTGATGACATTGTTTCATCAAACTCAAATGACGACGAGTAGTTTTTTTAGTTTGATTATGTTTTTTTTATCTGCTAGCTATGTTTTATCTATGCATGTTTTTATTTATGTACCGTTGAACTATGTATCGAACTCGGATGAATTATACGTTTTTTTAGCAATTTTTTAATACTGTTTGTATTTTGCGCGCGCTTTTATAACGCGTCTGCTGAAGCCCCCGCAGGCGCGCATAATTTTGCTGCGGCCGTTGGAGCAGACGCAAGCCGCACGTTGTAAATTTGTTTTTTGGGCGCCGAGCGAAACGCGCCTGAGCATCTCCAGCAGATCTCATATACCTCCGACGAATTACGTTTTGCGGGACGCTATATGGGATGGTCCAAAAAACGGCCTTCGTAGATCCTCTAAAAGGGGTCCGGCTGTAAAATTTGTAGAGGAGGCTCGTGAACCGCCCTGTTTCCGCTATATATTCAGCGTTAGAGGGATTTAGGGCATTTAGGTTTCCCGTCCCATAAATCTTGTAGCCTCCTTCGCCGTGAACTCCTCTCCTTCGGCGACAAATCACCTCCTCTTCGGCCATCGGATCTCTCCGGTGATGACATATGCTGGTGCAGGGCTTGGAGGTGGCGATGATTTTGGTCGGTGCGGTGGGGGGTTCGTCGGGCACTGCGGGTTCGCCGGCCGCATGCGCTGCAACGACAGTGAGGTAGGCGGCTCTGGCCTCCGCCCTCCCGTGTGAGAGAGACGGAGGGAGGCGACACGCAGGCGCGACGCCTAGTCCCGCGGCGTCGGCTTGAGGTCGTTGGCGTGGGACAACTTCCACCGTCTCGACAACATCTTTGATCTGGCGCTGCCGACAATGTGGTTGCGGCTGACGGCGCTACGGGGTAATTCAACTTACAGGACACCCTCTGCTCCATGCTGATGTACCATACCCTGCACGACGATGAGCCCCCGCGTCGGCAGAGGAAGGTGGCACGCAGGCGCGGCGCCAAGTCCTGCAACGCCGGCTTGAGGTCATCGGCGTGGGACAACTTCCATCGCCTCATCAACATCTTCGATCCGGCACTGCAACGTTGGAGGCATGCAGAGTTCGCCTTGTTCCACATGAAGGAGGCCGTCACAGTCGGTGATGTGGCTGCGACTGCCGGCGTTGCACGAGGAATTTGACCTGCAGGACACTCTCTGCTCCACGCTGATGTACCATACCCTGCACTGTGACGAGCCCCCCGCCCAACAACGCCATCAACTCCGGCAGCGACTAGATCTAGGGTTTTTAAATTCCATTTTATTTATGTATAATTATGGTTTGTAAAACGAAAACTTTCCTATGCGTGTGATGAACTACTATGCTATGCTATGCTATTCTATGCTATGTTTGTGTGATGAACTCTGGCTAGTTTTTTTTTCACGCGAAGTACTTTGTTTGAATTTACAGTATCGATTTGCGGTATGTTATTGCGGAAAGGGAGGCCTCCTGCAAAAAGAACTTAAACGGAATCCCGTAAACGATTTTTGCGGGGCCCTGGTTTGCGGGATCTTCAAGAGATGCTCTAATTGATATTCTCGCCCAAACTGACACGCTGGTTCCATTTCCACAGCCGAGCTGAACTTGAAACAAAAACCGAGCTGCGTTTTTCAGGGAACGAGCCGTGCAGCTTCTCAAGGCCAAATAGTGTACAAACATGACAGTAGAAAGTGGTAAAGGAGCACAAGGCAAGCTGACACCATGATCTGCAGGTTCAACTGGATGGTCTTCCCGGCATCCGCGTCCAGGGGCTCGCTCTCCATGCCGGCCGAAGAGCAGGAGTGGAGGTACTCCGCTGAGACGACATCACAGCCGCCTTCTGCCCGGAGACCACCGTCGCTGTACGCCGGTTTCCCGGCCACGCTCTTGTAGAGTCCGCTGCTCCATGCCTGTCATGATGCAGCGTGCATTTGCAAGGTCGGTCAGTTTTCTTCTCGAGAAAAAAGGTGACGCTCAAGAGATCGGTGCGTCACCTGAAGCTGGTCTCCGACGGTGACCACGACGGCGCCGCCGAGGGGGCGGAACCTGGCCCATCCCAGCTGCCGGGAGAAGACGTGGAACGTCGAGGCGCTCGGGCAGAGGTGGAGGGCGAGGGCACGCGGGCAGCGCGAGCTCTTGATCAGCATCCTCAGGATGTCGTCCTGGCTGATGGTGATAGGGCCAACAGAGCCACTGCCGCTGTCGCACTGCCGGCGGTGGTGCGTGCGGATGCAGAGTTGCGAGCCGTTCCTGTCAGCCCTGGCCATGGTGCCGCCAATGCTGTCCCGCTGCAAGGCATCCATGAGTTTGCCTGCGGTTTGCTCCAGCTGGATGAACAAATCGTCTGCTCCGGTCCTGGATTATGCAATTGTGGATTTCATTCATGCTCTGAATTTGTGTCAGCCGAATTCGAATTATACAGCATCATCCAGAGTTCGTACCTGAACCGGTCTCCTTCCCTCGGTGACCACCACAGCTCCACGCCATCTTCCTCATCTTCTCCACCGGCCTCCTCCTCCTCCGGCGTAAGCGAACTCGCCCTCCCCGCCGCAGCTGAGACCAAGCACTCATTGACCCCATGGCCAACCACCTGGAAGCAGCCAAGCGCGACGGCCGCCGACCTCAGCGCCTCCACCGCCCGCCCACCGGCATCCGGCGAGGCCAGCAGGCGCAGGTCGATGACCGGGGGAGCCCACGCCGCCTCATCACTCTTCTTCTTCTTCCGTGGTATAGCCCTATGCGGCAGCCGCAGCACCGGAACTCTGGCGGAGCGGCGCAAGAACCTGCCGACCTCGTCATCCTCGTCGCCGTCGGGGCACTCTCCGTACTCAGTCAACCCAGAGCCACCGTTTGTGAGAACGCCGGTGACCGGAGACGGCGGCGGCGCCCGGAACCCGAGCACCCGGAGCTCTCTAGGCGTCTCGAGGTAGGCAGCGAAGGACGCAGTAGCCATGGCGGCAGTGGTCGATTCGATCAGTGTATGTATGCTTCTTGGATCAGTTCCGGCTGCTCGAACTTACACGTATGGTTGGCGACGGCACGGGGAGAAACACTGCGCCGTGTTTGGACAGGTGCTCAGGAGATTGATTATTTGTAGGCGCCCAGCTTGAGCTCTTGTGTTCTGGGTGGCTTGTTGTAGGGGCAGAGTGTGAAGCTGCCTTTTGGTTGCGGCGGAGAGAGACGAGTGATAGGAGAAACCAGACTGCCAGCTCGAAAGAGAAGATGGTGGAATGATGCTACGTACATCATTGTGTCAGATGATCCATATCAGGGAACAGTCTGTGCTGTGTGATGTGTACTGTCTAGATATCCTTCCGCGTTCTGTTAAAGATGTTCCTCGGACGGCAAAGTGCTCTGCTCTCTTTGAACTGCTTTATTTAATACTGTACGTTTCAGTCAGGTTCTTTATTCGCAAGCTTTCGGTGTGTTGTGCTGGTTGAGTATGCATGAGCAGCTAGCATAACAGTGGGTGAAAGTGTTTTGTTCGAGCTAATTTTAGGCGTTGCGGGGTTCTTTGGTTCGTGGTATTTTCTATTTCCTGTTTTTATTATAAGCGTCGACAATGCACTCAGTCCATAAAGTGCGAGATAGGAAGCAAAAAAATATTACTGAGTAATACTACAAGTTCTACGCCCACGCCCGCCCGCGTAACTCCTGCGGCGGCTCGGGCGGAACCTAAGCCCCCCGCCGCCGCACCCTCCCTGTGCCTCCTTACCCCTCGCCGTCGTCGGAAGATGGCGGCGGGGAGCTCCTTCGTGCGCCCGCGCGTCCTGTGGTGGGGGAGGCTTCACCCCCGATCTACTCCGCTCCGGCGTCCGGCGTGGCCCCTGGCGTGGTCTAGCGGCCCCCCGGCGGCGTGCTCCTCTGGATCTGGAGCCTCCCTGGCGCGGTCCTGTGGAGATGGCCTCGGGAGCTTTCGGCCACGACTTTGCCCCTGCCCTCCGGATCCGGCCAGGCTGGTGCGGCAGGGCGGCGACCAGGGCTGCACCGGCTTGCTGGTGTGCGCCCTCTGGCTGCTGGCGTCGGCTGGCTGCTCAGATGGTGCGGATTCGGGTGGTTGCTGGTTCTGGGCGGGCTGCTGGATCCAGGCTGCCGACGTTTGTTGGCAGTGAGACAGAGGTTGTGGTGGCTCTCACGGGCGGTCAACGCAGCGGCTTCGCGGGAGGTGTGCGGGCTAGCGGAGGCACGGTGCGTGGGGGTGTGGTGTTGGGCGGTGCTCCGGGCGAAAGATTGCCGGCCTCTTCCGGCCGACGGCGGTGGCGAACGTGGTCGCCGTTGCACCTTCTTGGAGGCGCCGTCGAGGAGTTCATCCCCTGCACACTCTCGGATTCGGTTCTTCGAGTGAAAGCTTAAGGCCCGATCGGGCTGGGCGACGGCGTCGGCATCATCGCTCCCCCCCTTGGGGGCGTCATCTTGAAGACCTTGGGATCCGGTTCGTGCTCTCCATGGGCTAGATGCTCACGACGCTGCGGTTGGCAGGTGCCCGGCCGGCAGTGTGGAGGTTCCAGCGTCGCGACTTGTGTGGTGACGATGATGATGGTGTGCGGAGCTGGGTTGCGGCTTGTCCTTCTGATGTCGAAGGTTCTGTTCGCCAATGTATGCGCCTGTGTTGTTCCCCGCTGTGACTGAGAAGTCAGAGCTGCGCATGGCAGGGCTCCTACGGCAACGATGACTCCATGAGGGCGTCTTCAGCGAACGGTGCTCCCCAGAGGTTGCGCTGGGCCAGGTCGATACGAGGCTTGCAACTTTCTCCAGTGAGGCGTATCAGCAAAATCGGAGCTGCGAGTCCTCGACGTCTGCGGTCGGCTGTTTGGCTATGGCCGACGAGGTCCTTGTGTGTCGTCCGTTCGGAGGGGTCTTTACGGGTCGTCAGCGGTGAAGTTGGAGTCGCCTACTCGGGGAGAGGTGATGACGATGACATTGCAGGCAATCTCGACGGTGTCCTTTCCTCGGCGGTGTGTGTGCGGTCTTGTTGGTGCCAGGTTGGCCGGGTGCCCTTTTTGTGGGTGTGTTGTAGCGGTTTTCGATCGGGTTCCTGTTAATTAACCGGTCAACTTGTTACCCTTATTCTTTATTAATGAGATGAGGCAAAGCTTTTGCTTTCGTTTGAAAAAAAAGTGAGAGATAGGTTATATACAAGTATTTGAACAAGGACACCAATAGCGGGGATAGCTCAGTTGGGAGAGCGTCAGACTGAAGATCTGAAGGTCGCGTGTTCGATCCACGCTCACCGCAATCACCCTTTTTTTTGGATTTTTCTTTAGGATTTTTTCCCCATGCAATCACCTTTTTTTTCGATTTTTCTTCAGGATTTTTTCCCGATGCAATCACCTTTTTTTCGATTTTTCTTTAGGACTTTTTCCCGATGCAATCACCTTTTTTTTTCGATTTTTCTTTAGGATTTTTTCCCAGTGTTTCTAGCTTCTACTCAAAACATGTGGCTGCTTCTTCTGTTTCAAATATCAAAATTGACACCCCCTCTGCCTCTGTGCTACATCGATTACCATAGCCAGAAACAGCGCATCCTCTGCACGACCGGTCTCCGGCGGCAAAAAAGCAGCACCGGCAGCAGGCCGGCCGGCCACCCGCCGTCCCCTCCTCGCATCACATGACGCGGTGACGGATCGGAGGCACATCACGCCGCAGCATTTCGCGTCCGTGTGCATGCATGAGATGAGATGCAGGTTTTACAACACAAGGCCAATAAACCCAGACGCTCATCATGTCTCGTCAACAGCGGCCAGCAAGCGTAGCTCGGCTGCTCATCATCATTGATCCAAATCATTCGGGGTCGTGTCACAGGTACATGGCTGCCTGCCCTGCCCAGTGAAATCGATACATACGGTACATACATCCTGACCCGCGTCTTGTGTCTCCGCTCGTTACAGGTTTACAGGACAAAAACTATCCGAGTCTCGTTACAGATGCAAGACACCACCGCAGCAGCCCCTCGTCGTCGTCACCGTCTACGGGACCACCCGCTTCTTCTGGGGCTTGATCGAAGATGCCCCGGTCGGCGCCTGGCTGGCTATCGAGTTCCGGCGACCTGGTTCACAATAAGTGTCGCAAATTTAGTACTGAGTTAGTACTCCATAATGCTGATATCTTCAGCTTATGAATTTAGCTGGTTAATACGTACGTGCTAGGCACCACTGGCCTAGCCTAGCATATCATAGAAATGCCGGGTTGCTTGCGAATGCGTACCTGTGGCCGTCATCTTTGGAACGGAATCCTTTGGTTTCGGCCTGGAAGCCGCTGGCTGCCCGTTCTTCGTCAGGAAAAACCTGGTCAGTCTTGATGGACCCTTCTGCCTGCAATTGTGCAAAATGTTGTTACTCGTCAGGCTGAGAGGCCGTTTTCTGCGATGATGCCAAAAGAACTGATGGGAGACCCTTGTGAGTCCGGAGTATGGGGTTTTAAGTCATCTTTTGCGGGGATGTAAAATAAATTTTGGTGCTGGTGCATGATGGTTTCGTATGAGAGGTAACAGAAAAGAAAGCAGGACGGGTACGTACGTTCGATCTGCTGCTGGTTCTGAAGCGCTGCCAACAGAATACTCGGTTTCACCTACCGAGCAACCATCGTCGGATGCATTATCTTCGTATTCAGTTTCACCCGATCCAATGGACCCTGCATATACATATTGGTGGGTGGGAATTAAAGGTTATCTATTGCCTCTGTTGACCGCTGTATAGTTTTGAGACTTCGGCAATCTCTCACCTGATATTAGTTGGTTCTGTTGGCTTGCCGTAGAGGACTGTTTTAGCAAGCTACTGCCGCTTTTATCCGTTAATGAGCTGGGAGATTTGACATTGCCTTTAAGGCCTTGCAGCTGTTCAATTTCCATATCCTTACGTGATATTGTGTCTTTCAAACACGCAACCTGGATACAATATCAATGGTACTTCAGAAATCAAGACACTAAGAATATTCATAACTGAAGGTGGATACAGAAGCTATATATGATTTCAGTATACCACGAATTATCAGCAGACAATATTAATAAGCAACAGGCTAAGACATATATATTTAGTTATTTACTCCCATTAAACTAGACAAATTATGCTTTTTTTTGTTTCCTGTTCAATAGTTAACTTGAGGTGATGCAACAAGGAAAATACCCTATAAGCTGGTCATATGAACTCTACACAAAGCGTGCCTACCAATGTTTACAATTCAAATAAAACACAAGTGACTTTGAATTTATCAGAGATGGAGGGCAAACAAACCTGTTCTAGCAGATCTTTTATATCCTTGCCCTCTTTGTTGCTCCTTGCAGCACCTAACTCGACTCCAGAAACTCTTTCAGCAAATTTCAAAGTACTTATGGTTTCTGAACATGATTCCACATCAGGGTTTACTTGAACAAACATTAGCGTCTTTGCTTGCCCACCTACATAAAAGAGTAAAATTTGTAAAAAAAACAAGTAAATTTGTACACGCAAACATGTACTGCCAGCCTTATGTTACCTAAAGAGCTCTGAAGAACTTGAGTCAGTTTGCTGTTTCTGTAGGGCACATGGGCATTCTTCTGGGCCAAAGCAAAGATGACATCTCCAAGAGCAGAAAGAGATTTGTTAATATGCTGTGCTTCCTTTAATCTATCTCCGGTTGCTTCAGATCGCTCAACTCTCTCACTCCCAGCAAGATCAATCAGATGCAGACATCCTCGAGAAGTAGATCCATTCTTCACGTCCAGCCCTCTCACATGCACGGTTAAAATGCTGCAAGAAAACAAAGCTTTTAGAACAGTATCTCACGAGATATTTATGGGATTGTTTCACTTAGTAATCCATCTACATACCTGTGGGACCTACTACTCCTTTCATTCAGCGCTGTTGATCCAACTGCTCTATTTGCTTGTCCAATTTCCATTAAGTCTAATACATCCGATGTTGATTTGACAGGGATTAAACTTGCATCAGGTACGACAAGTCCATTAGGTTGAGAAGTACTCCAAATCCCGAGTGTTTCTTTATGTTAAGAATAACATGTTATACGAATAGCAGAACAAAGAAAGACATGATAACAGAAACAAAATATATGTTTAATCAAGGATATCTCTTTTGTGCAATATCATTTGATAGAAGATCCCGGACTTGTTCATTATATATCTCAACCATCTGCACTTCCACCTCATATGAGAAAGTGTTTCTCCTTTTTAGCGAGATATCAAACAAGTCATTTAAAGCTCGATAGTTAACACCCCAATCTTCTTTCGATGTGCCAGGGCCGCTCTAAAACAAAAAATGACGACACATACAATTAGTAATAAATATTGTTTTTTCGCTTGTATGGGTGGGTACACAAAACATGTACATCTGCAGAAGTTTGCTCGAAAATATACTTACTAACATATGAAGTATACAAAAAGGATAAAAGTGCAACTTCACCGTTTGAAAAAAAAAGGTGTGCATATGGTCTCTTTTGTACAATGAACATTTGGTCCTGTTTTCACTAAAAATTACTGATGCACATATGCACATCTGTGATTTGTTTTGGGATTTAATTGAAATGTTTCAAAGTGTGACTTCTAAATCATGTGCTCTAATCCATACAAATCACACTATTTCCTGATTAGCAATATCCCCAAGAAAGTATACTGATCAAGTTTGTTTTTCCTGAATAAGTCAAAGATTAGGTGATACCATTGTGTATGTTTTGCCAGATCCAGTTTGGCCGTATGCAAAAATGCACACATTGAATCCGTCAAGAACAGATCTAATCAAAGGCTGGATATCGGAGAAAACTTCAGCTGTAAGTTATTACATAGCTCGTTAGTGATCAATATTCAAATATACACCAAAATAGTTATTTTTCAATCGATTACTTAGTTTAATGGAGATATACCTTGAGAAACATGTGTATTAAAGACCTTGTTAAACTTGAACATCCGATAACCATCCTTTCCTTGCTTGGAGGGGTTTGAAATGAGAATTTCACCATTCTCACCAATATAATCAACTGCGGTTGATTTTCCGTCTTGACCAGGAAGAAATGGTCTGATACGACAATATACTCTTATATTACCTGATAAGAAGCAATATATTAAAAAATTAGTTACAATCGCAAAGTGTGCTCCAACAGTAAACAGCACAAGAATTACCTTTTAGTTCTTGCACTTCATTAAATAATTTCTGATTTTCAGCAAGAACTCCATGGTAATTTTCAGCAGCATCTACCAAACCTTTTAGGTCAACTCCTACACAAGTATGAACGTCAAGACAAAGCAAACCAAAATAGTTAAGTAACAAAACACGATTCGTGTATAAGGACAATGCAAATACACACGTCATGAGCAATAATCTACATACCGATGTTAGATATTTCATCCCTCCATTTCATTTGAAGGGCAAACATTTCCTGCTTAATTGATTGAGACGATATCCTTATATCCTGAAAGAGTTGAATAGTCAGAAAAATATGAACTAAAATCTGAAAGAACTTAATAACACAAAGATATAGTATTACACTAACCTTAATAGACAGTTTTTGATTATCCATAAAACTTCGAAAAGTATTTGCCTTCTTGCTCCAAAGTTGCGATTGCAGTTCAGAAGCAGTTTCAACTTCTTCAACTCTCTTTTTCGATTGCATAAGAAGAAACTCCGCCTCCTTAGCTCTTAGAGTCAAGTGTTCCTCCATTTGGCTTGTTTTTGCTTCCATCTGTTCCCTGTATTCTTCGAACATCCTACTCATGACTTGAATTTCCTGCTGAAGGTTAGTGACTGTATTCTCTGCATCTTCCTTTTCACGCATCAGCCGAACCATGTCTTGCTCGCCTAGTTTTCTTCTCTCGTCAATTTTTGACTTCTCTACCTATAAGAAAAATGCATGTATACTATTTTTATCATAAGTAACACTGCATATGTATGCAGTACATAACTAATATGAAACCTCAAATTTATAGTCCAAAATAGAGTTTCCGGTATTTTTAAAAATAAAATATTTCTAGATACCAAAGCAAGTAAAATGCATGAAAAAAATACATAAGAGGCTAGAGGATTCATTGAATACCTTAACTAGCTCAAGACGGTTTATTGCCATCTGAAAAGATAACCACATGTTGTTAGTATTACTGCACACTGAACATTTTCTAACCATCGATAATTTCAGTCTTACCTCATTTTCTTCATTTGTTCCATTTACTAATGTCTCGAGTGCTTTAATTTTTGAACGGTACTTATCCTCGCGCGTTTTGATGATGCTATTTTGCTGAAAAATAAGTCACTATCTTACTAAGGAATTCAATTCACATGGAAAAGGGGCAATTTCGAAACAAACTGTATCCTTACATTTCTAATGTGTTCTGCTTGAATAGAAATGCGGTGCTCAATCTCTTGAACAACGTTCCTTAGTAAATAAACAACTCGCTGAGATAAGTAGGAAAAAGTTAGTCATCAATAATGAAGGATAAAAAAAAATGAACATTAGTCTTCCATAAAATTCATGTATTCAAAGTCACCAGAACTAGGCAAGTAGGCATACATGTGGTATTTCTCCTCTTTTTCTCTCAATACTTTCATCCAGAATCCCATTTACAACTCTAAGTAGTGATTGAGTAGGTGCATTCTGAAAAGAAATGGTTGCCATTAGAAAAAGGGCGAGACAAATAAGTATCAAGTTGGTATGAAATGTGACACTAAAGATGTTACATCTAAACTGTTTGACTGGATCATTTCTGAAATCTTAGCAGCAGGAAGATCTGCGTACTGTCCACGCTTAAACTGGAAAACCTCATTGGCCTTCTGTCCTGCAAAGGATGGAAAACATAATCATCGATTAACACCCTAAGTCAAAATTGGAGGGGATAAGCAACAGAACCTGAAATCTATAAATGTTAGTTGCATCATATAATAACACGAGTAAACAATGTTCCAATATACAAAAGCCATGCTGAAGTAATAATGTTTGGTCATATACATTTTCATCACTGTGGCAATTTGTAGAACTCTACAATTAATAGGCTGTGTTACATCTAGCCAATGCTAATCATCAGTGCTAAGCAGCCAAATACTGAGTACTTTTGTTTGAACTTTCAAATAGAAAGTAATTGCAGTGTTTGATGGTCCAAATGAGATATGGCACTTCATGCAAGAGAATCGAGAAGATGGGCACACCTGAAAGAAGTGGACTTCTTTGTGGGGATTTGGCGTCCCAAAGAACCCTTCTTCTATCCTCTCCAGGAGATCTCCTTCCTGGTGTGGAAACTGGAGCCACATGCCTTGATGGAGTCTTAGCAGCATAGTTAGGCATATTTTCACCCAATCCTGTTGACACATTATCCCTTAGAACCAAGAGACACTCTACTATAGACGACATTGATCCCTGTAGTCATAGAACCGATCGGAGTTAATAAGAAAATATGAGAACATAAAAGGATATGGACAGAAACACAGAACTACAAATTCATTTGGCAGCTGAAAAGTGGATCTGAAGGTATCTAGCTTTACTGTATCTGCCTCTTAAGAACATCTGAACAGATCCGAAACCATAAGGGTTAGGAGTAAGCATCTGAGGGATGAGGCACATTTACTCAATACTTTCAACAGAATTCTTCAGCAGCATACATCTAACTAAGACCACTCTGGTTTCACATCGATAAACCCCTTCTAACTTTACTAATAACAAGGGGAAAAGTTAATGGGATGTCCCATACCGTATAAGTGCAATTAAATCATCTATATAAATCGTAACCACACTACTGCTACTCTGTGTCTACAAGATTAGAATCCTTAATGCCAAAAAGGTCTAAGTAAGTAAGTAGTAAACACGAATTGCCCTAACATATTAGCCTGCAACTTGACAGGTGACAGGAGAAAAGAGCAGCATTCAGTTGGAAAACATACTAGCATCATAATATTTCAAGTACATAACAACTTCACATGACAGAGCAACCCTACCTCTTCAAGATCCTTGACACTGAATCCTGGCAACCCCATCTCTGCAACAACAGAGAGGAACTTCTTCACATTTGACCGATGGTCTGATGCATAGCCACCCCAGACCCCCTACAAAAGAAGCTACATCAGCACGGCAAGGGGAACAGAGACAGGAAGCATCCACCATTTCTGAGATCGATTGGCTACCTCCAGAACACCAGGCATGAGCTTGTCCGCAGTGTAGCACAGCGCCGTTCCATCGATGAGGTACTCCCGCAGCTCCTCGTCTGAAGAATCCAGCGGTAAATCGAACTCTGGCAGCAGCCCGCCGAGCCAATCTATCACCTCAGCACGCCGGTCATCTGGAAATGTTTGCATCACCGAAAGAAACAAAGCGTGAGAAATGAGCACAATGTGTCAACAATAAAGAAAACGACGGCACGGGAACAAGAATTAAGCAAAGCCGGGTGCTAAAGAGAAACGGGTGAGTCGTTTTGCACTGCCAGACAAAATAGGGAGCAAGAACCTCAACCCCTCAAACACTGGGCCTGCCCAGGGGCTTAACAAGAACTGAATCTCCCCCGGTTCGCAGCTTAAGCAAGCATCCACAGAAATGGCGAGTGAGAGAGGACTCTTAAAGAACCAAGCTTTGAGCTCGGCAGCTTGAGCTGAGCCATTCCCCCCACGGCGAACGGAAAAGGAAAGGCTCAGATCGACGGCCTCACCCGGATGGAAGTCCTCGAACTGGCCGCCGAAGGTCCCCATGCCTCACCAACGGGGCTGGAGCGTGCACGGGGCCGGAATGCCGGTCGATCCGGGGCCGGATCGAGCCCTCCGGCGGGACAGGCGCCGGATTCGGCCGAATCTGGCGGCGTCGAAGCAATGCGGGAGGTGGATCCGGGGCTCTGGGGGCTTTTGGTTTGGGTTTTCTTGCCGCTCCTCTCTCCCCTCTCCCCCTCTCGTGTGCTCGTGCTGGAATGTGCTTTGGCTTTCAGCAGCTCATCCTTTGTTTTGTTCTTTTTCTTCGGCGTTTGTTTTTTTCTTGCGGGACTTTTTCTTCGGTGGTTAGTTGGGGGTTTGATTTCGATTTTGCGTGTGCGTTAAGGCCGCTCGGTGGTCAGTGCAATGCTACCTCGTGTAGGTACTGTCTCTCCCGTCCGTTGGTGGGATTAACTTAGTCCTTTAAACCCTTTCAAAAAAAAACTTAGTCATTTAAACCAGCCTCCATTTCGAAAAGAGCAATTAGGACGCACCTATAATTGCTTTTGGAGCTGGGGGTCTAGTGATTCCGGTAAACCCCATAAACTCTAGCAGAAATTCTCAAGACCAAAAAAAAACTCTTGCGAAAAAATCACATATTTAAGCATTAAATAGTACTAGTACTATGTGAAACCGCAAAAAAATTGCAAGCTGAGCAGAAATGTCATGATCAGTAGGCATATGAGAGGGCGCTGCATCTAGGATTGGGTTCAAAACAAACTTGCATTTCAAATCACTACGCCAAATTTCACCGAGAAATGTAATTTGGCATGACCTTTGCTCTTTCTTTAGAGTTTGGGTTTGAATTGAAAATTAATAGTACAATTCAGTATGATTCGGAAATGTAATTTATAATAATTCATAAATGGTAAAGGAAATTTAAACTTTATTAATAATAGGAATGATCAATACAAATTCGTTTACAAAGAATAAAGAAATAAAACATCTAATTACAAACTTGAGTTGCAAAACTTGAGAAAGAAAAGAAACCTAAACTAAAACTATCTACTTTCCTAGACTATTCCTATTTAAGTCTTTGAGTGGTGCCCGAGTGACGCGTATCTGGGCTCTTCTTCTGCTCAGAGGTCAAGGGCGCTAGGGCGGCCACGGCGCGCGTCCTCGACTATGGGAGGCTCAGCCCTTCATGTGTTGCGTGAGGGAGGTGGCAGTGTCACGGAGGCCTTGACCTGGCAGCCCGTGCGGTGCCCCTCTAGTCCGGCCACGTGACACCGACATCCGGTGTCGGGATGCAGCAAGATGCAGATATGGTGTCCCGATCCAGCGAGATGGAGTGGGGTGGAGGCCCTCTTTCCTTTGTGGGCTGGCTGTAGATTGACGGTGTGGCGGGTGGTGACTCCTTCATGCGATGCAAGTGGATGGACGCCAGATCTGGCTCGTTAGCGTACTGGTGGTGAGGTGGATGGCTCCAACGTGGTGGTGGCGCTGCCACAACGTGGGGACAATGCGGGTAAGCGAAGGTGTGGTGCGTGAGGGTGTGGTTTTGGGCGGTGCTGCGGTCGAAAGCTTGTTGGGCTCTTGAAGGCCGACGGTGTCGACGTCCGTGGACGTCGTTTCACCTCTTTTGGAGGCGCCATCGTGGATTTCATCCCCTGCACACCCTCGGATCAGGTTCTCAAGTGACAGCCTAAGGCCCTGTCGAGTCAGGCGACGACGTTGGCATCTTCTCTTCCCTCTCTGGGTTGTCGCCTTGAAGAACTTTGGATCATGTTCGCGCCCTCCATGGGTTGGACGTTCGCAGCATTGGGGTCGGCAGGTGTGCGTCCAACTATATGGGTGTTCTGCGGAGCTTCTTGTGTGGCAACGATGACGACTACGGGCAGAGTTGGTTTGCAGATGGGTCTTGGTAGTCAATCTCTTCTAGCGTGTTCAAGGGGTCGTCGTGCCTCACTTCTTCTTTCTGAAGTCAGAGCTGCCGAGGAGGGGCCCTTGCGGTGACGATGACACGTGGTGGGTGGTTGGTTCCGGTGCCAGCTCGGCGTAAGCCCGACACTTTTCCCCTACAATGATCGTCAACGGAGTCAAAGTTGTCTGGTCGCTAGCATGTGTGGTTGAATGGTTTGCATTTGCTGGCGCATGTCTTTACGCTTGTTTGCGGTGAGGGATACTTTGGTGGAGTCAGAGTCGCCCTCGTAGAGGCATGATGACGATGACACCGGGATGCTACCTCGACGGCGTGTGTGCGTTCTTGTGTGGGTTGCTAGGTCGCCATGTGTGCCTTTTTTTCTATAGGCGTGATGTGATGGTTTTCGCCCATTTTTTGTTAATGAACCAGGCAACTCTCTTCGACCTTTTTTAATGAATCGGGCCCTAAGGGACCACGTATAGAAAAAAAAGATATTGATCTTCTTCTTTTCTAAAACCTGCATACTAAACATCAAATACACACGAAATGGTTAATGTTAAAACGTATCATTTTCATTTCTATAAATGTTTTTATATTAGTTTAGGAGCTAGTACTATGGATATATGACAATTATAGTCAAATCATCAAGGGAGCAAGTTGATCAAGTAAAGAGCCAACATCAAAGTCCAAGTCAAAGACAAACCAACATAACCAGGGCAAGTATGAGATATAATGCGCCACTATCGCAAACCATAAGAATAGTCCTGCAAAGGAAGAAGTGGATCAATTAGTCAACACCAGGTCCATATATTCCTTAAGCCCACAAAAACAATGCATAATGCCATTAATTGACATCATCATTGTAGATGATATATTTTCGAAGTGACAATAGGTAATAGCCCTGCATCATTGGGTTTATAGGAACTTTTAAAGCATATGCAGTATCTACTAGATCCCAGTGAGAGCCTCAACCAACATCATAGGCTGGCAAGACCAAGGAATATGAAAGGCGTGGATGTCGTCTAGAGGGGGGAGGGGCGAATAGGCACTTTAATAATAATCACGGTTTAGGCTTGAACAAATGTGAAATAAAATTAGTGTTTAATTTGTCAAGCATGAAACCTAAATATACCAGGCTCAACTATGTGCACCAACGACCTATTCTAAGCAAGATAAACAACTAGATGATAGCAAGGAATATAACATGAACCACTATGGCTATCACAAAGTTAAGTGCATGAGTAAGGGGTCTTGTGTAAGAGATAACCGAGGCACGCGAAGACGACGATGTATCCCAAAGTTCACAACCTTGCGGATGCTAGTCTCCGTTAGAGCGGTGTGGATGCACAATGCCCAAAATGCCACTAGGGCCACAATATTCTCCTGACGCCCTCACACAATGCAATATGTCGTGATTCCACTAATGCACCATTTGTCGGTGCCAAAACCAGCAGATCTCGGGTAGGGGGTCCCAAGCTGTGGATCTAAGAACACAAGGAGGGTAGGGGCATGATGTTTACCCAGGTTTGGACCCTCTAGAAGAGGTAAAACCCTATGTCTTGCTTTGATGGTATTGATGATGGGATATCGAGTATAGGTTGCACACACACGCGCATACGAGAGAAACACACAAATTACACCGCATCGCTCGACCCCGACTGCCCATCCCCAAAAATTCCTCGCCCTCACTTCTAGCATGACTTTTACACCATGGACGTGTTGGGGAACGTTGCATGGGAAACAAAAAGTTTCCTACGCACACGCAGATCTATCCATGGTGATGGGCATCTATGAGAGGGAGAGTGGATCTACATATCCTTGTAGATCGCTAAGCGGGAAGCGTTAAGAAAAGCGGTTGGTGTAGTCGAACGTCTTCGCGATCCAAATCGCCGTGCGTCTCGCGATCCAATCACGATCTGTCCCGCGATCTAATCACGATCCGTCCCACGAAGTTGATCACGATCCATCCCACGAACTTGATCATGATCCGTCCCACGAACTTGATCACGATCCTTCCGATCTAGCGCCGAACGGACGACACCTCCGCGTTCAGCACACGTACAGTTTGATGACAATCTCCGCCGTCTTGATCCAGCAAGAGAGAGCGGAGAGGTATAAGAGTTCACCAGCAGCGTGACGGCGCTCCGGCGATGGTGGTGGAACAATTCCGACAGGGCTTCGCCTAAGCACTGCAGAAATCCGATCTAGAGGAGAAACTATGCACTGGAGGATCGGGTAGCACGTGGCTGAAAAACTTAGTGCAAAACCCTAAAATCCACCAGTATATATAGGAGGAGACGAGGAAAGGAGGCAGCCTTGGCTTCCCAAGCCAAGGGCTTCGTCCGAACCAACTAGGATTGGAGGACTCTCCTCCAATCCTAGTCCTACTAGGATTCGTCCTTCTTTTTCCTTTTTCCACCTTTTCCTATTGGGTTTTCTTCTCCAGCCACATGGGCCTTGTGTGGGAGTTTCCACCAGCCCACTAAGGGCTGATATTCACTCTCCCACAACCCATGAAGCCTCTTGGGTCAAAATACCCCTCCCGGAGGCCTCCCGGTACACTACCGGCACTCCCGGTACACTACCGATGAGCCCGAAACTTTTCCGACGACCAAAACAGGACTTCCTATATATGAATCTTTACCTTCAGACCATTTCGTAACTCCTTGCTATGTACGGGATCTCATCCAGGAATCCAAACAACCTTCGGTCACCACCATACATAACTCTATACTACTGAAACGTCATCAAACCTTAAGTGTGCAGACCCTGCGGGTTCGAGAACTATGTAGACATGACCGAGACACCTCTACGGTCAATAACCAATAGCGGGACCTGGATGTCCATATTGGTTCCTACATATTCTACGAAGATCATTATCGGTCGAACCTTTATGTCAAGGATTCAGTTAATCCCGTATGATGTTCCCTTTGTTCTTCGGTATGTTACTTGCCCGAGATTCGATCGTCGGTATCTCCATACCTAGTTCAATCTCGTTACCGGCAAGTCTCTTTACTCGTTCCGTAATACAAGATCCCGCAACTAACAATTAGTCACATTGCTTGCAAGGCTCATTGTGATGTTGTATTACCGAGTGGGCCCTGAGATACCTCTCCGTCACACGGAGTAACAAATCCCAGTCTCGATCCATGCCAACTCAACAGACACCCTCGGAGACACCTGTAGAGCACCTTTATAGTCACCCAGTTACGTTGCGTTGTTTGATACACACAAGGCACTCCTCCGATATCTGTGAGTTGCATGGTCTCATGGTCATAGGAACATATGCTTGACATGCAGAAAACAGTAGCAATAAACTGACACGATCATAAGCTACGTTTGTAGTTTGGGTCTTGTCCATCACATCATTCTCCTAATGATGTGATCCCGTTATCAAATGACATCTCATGTCCATGGCTAGGAAACCATAACCATCTTTCGATCAACGAGCTAGTTCACTAGAGGCATACCAGGGACATTGTGTTTGTCTATGTATCCACACATGTATCCATGTTTCCAATTAATACAATTATAGCATGGATAATAAACGATTATCATGAACAAGGAAATACAATAATAAACACTTTATTTATTGCCTTTAGGGCATATTTCCAACAGTCTCCCACTTGCACTAGAGTCAATAATCTAGTTCACATCACTATGTGATTTACATTGTAATGAATCGAACACCCATGTAGTTCTGGTGTTGATCATGTTTAGCCCTTGGAAGAGGTTTAGTCAACGGGTCCGCAACATTCATATCCGTGTGCACTTTGCAAATATTTATGTCTTTCTCCAAGATGTAATCGCGGATGGAGTTGAAGCGTCGCTTTATGTGTCTGGTTCTCTTGTGAAACCTTGGTTCCTTGGCTAGAGCAATGGCACCAGTGTTGTCACAGAACAGGTTCTTTGGATTCAGTGCGCTAGGCGTTACTCCAAGATCTGTCATGAACTGCTTCATCCAGACACCTTCCTTCGCTGCCTCCGAGGCTGCGATGTATTCCGCTTCGCACGTAGAGTCAGCTACCACGCTTTGCTTGGAACTGCACCAGCTTACCGCTCCCCCGTTAAGAATAAATACGTATCCGGTTTGCGACTTAGAGTCGTCCGGATCAGTGTCAAAGCTTGTATCGACGTAACCCTTTACGACGAGCTCTTCATCACCTCCATAAACGAGAAACATTTCTGTAGTCCTTTTCAGGTACTTAAGGATATTCTTGACCGCTTGCCAGTGCTCCATTCCAGGATCAGTTTGAAACCTTCCGGCCATACTTATGGCAAGGCTGACATCGGGTCTTGTGCACAGCATTGCATACATGATAGAGCCTATGGCTGAAGCATAGGGGATGACACTCATCTTTTCTCTATCTTCTGCAGTTACTGGGCATTGAGTCTTACTCAACTTCACACCTTGTAATACAGGCAAGAACCCCTTCTTGGACTGTTCCATTTTGAACTTCTTCAAAACTTTATCAAGGTATGTGCTCTGTGAAAGTGATGTTAAGCGTCTCGATCTATCTCTATAGATCTTAATGCCTAATATGAAAGCAGCTTCTCCTAGGTCCTTCATTGAAAAACTCTTGTTCAAATATTCCTTCATGCTTTCTAGCATTTCTATATTGTTTCCAATCAGCAATATGTCATCCACATATAATACTAGAAACGCTATGGAGCTCCCACTCACTTTCTTGTAAATACAAGCCTCTTCGTAAACTTGTATAAACTCAAACGCTTTGATCACCTCATCAAAGTGCTTATTCCAACTCCGAGATGCTTGCACTAGTCCATAAATGGATTGTTGGAGTTTGCAAACTTTGTCAGCATTCTCTGGATTGACAAAACCTTCGGGTTGCATCATATACAACTCTTCCTCAAGGAAACCATTGAGGAACGCTGTTTTTACATCCATCTGCCAAATTTCATAGTCAAAATAGCCAGCTATTGCTAACATGATTCTGACAGACTTAAGCATTGCTACGGGTGAGAAAGTCTCATCGTAGTCAACTCCTTGAACTTGTGAAAAACCCTTTGCCGCAAGTTGAGCTTCATAGACAGTGACATTACCGTCCGCGTCTGTCTTCTTCTTAAAGATCCATTTGTTCTGAATGGCCTTTCGCCTTTCAGGTAATACTTCCAAAGTCCATACTTTGTTTTCATACATGGATCCCATCTCGGATTTCATGGCCTCTAACCATTTCTCGGAATCCGAGCCCATCATTGCTCCTCCATAGCTCGTAGGTTCATTGTTGTTCAACAACATGACCTCCAAGACAGGGTTGCCGTACCACTCAGGGGTAGTACGCGGCCTTGTCGACCTACGAGGTTCAATAGTTGCTTGATCCGAAGCTTCATGATCATCATCATTAACTTCCTCTTCTACCGTCGTAGGTTCCACAGAAACATCTTTCTGCGCTGGGCTACTTTCTGGTTGAAGTAAAGGTTCAATAACCTCATCAAGCTCTATTTTCCTCCCACTCAATTCTTTCGAGAGAAACTCTTTCTCAAGAAATGTTCCGTTTTTAGCGACAAACACTTTGCCTTCGGATCTGAGATAGAAGGTATACCCGACTGTCTCTTTCGGGTATCCTATGAAGATGCATTTCTCCGCTTTGGGTTCCAGCTTTTCAGGCTGAAGCTTTTTGACATAAGCATCACATCCCCAAATTTTAAGAAACGATAACTTTGGCTTCTTGCCAAACCACAGTTCATATGGTGTCGTCTCAACGGATTTTGATGGTGCCCTATTTAAAGTGAATGCAGCTGTCTCTAATGCATAACCCCAAAACGATAGTGGCAAATCAACAAGAGACATCATAGAACGCACCATATCTAATAAGGTTCGATTACGACGTTCAGACACACCATTACGCTGTGGTGTTCCGAGCGGTGTCAACTGTGAAACAATTCCACATTGTCTTACGTGACTGCCAAACTCATAACTCAGATATTCACCTCTTCGATCAGATCGTAGGAACTTAATCTTCTTGTTACGATGATTCTCAACTTCACTCTGAAATTGCTTGAACTTTTCAAATGTTTCGGACTTGTGTTTCATTAAGTAAATATACCCATATCTACTTAAGTCATCAATGAAGGTGAGAAAATAACGATATCCACCACGCGCTGTAACATTCATTGGACCGCACACATCAGTGTGTATGATTTCCAATAAGTCACTCACCCGTTCCATTGTTCCAGAGAACGGCGTTTTAGTCATCTTGCCCATGAGGCATGGTTCACATGTGTCAAGTGATTCAAAATCAAGTGACTCCAAAAGTCCATCAGCATGGAGCTTCCTCATGCGTTTTACACCAATATGACCTAAACAGCAGTGCCACAAGAAAGTGGTACTATCATTATCAATTCTACATCTTTTGGCATCAATGTTATGAACATGTGTGTCATTACTATCAAGATTCAATATGAATAAACCCCTAACATTGGGTGCATGACCATAAAAGATATTACTCATATAAATAGAACAACCTTTATTCTCTGATTTAAATGAGTAACCGTCTCGCAATAAACAAGATCCAGATATAATGTTCATGCTTAACGCGAGCACTAAATAACAATTATTCAGGTTCATCACTAATCCCGATGGTAATCGAAGAGAGAGCGTGCCGACGGAGATCACATCAACCTTGGAACCATTTCCCACGCGCATCGTCACTTCATCCTTTGCCAGCCTTCGTTTATTCCGTAGTTCCTGCTTTGAGTTGCAAATGTGAGCAACCGAACCGATATCAAATACCCAGGCACTACTACGAGAGCCAGTAAGGTACACATCAATAACATGTATATCCTATATACCTTGTTTGTCGTTGGCCGCCTTCTTGTCAGCCAGGTACTTGGGGCAGTTCCGCTTCCAGTGACCAGTTCCTTTGCAATGAAAGCACTCAGTTTCTAGCTTGGGTCCATGCTTGGGCTTCTTTGTAGGAGTAGCAACTACTTTGCCATCATTCTTGGTTTTACCCTTCTTGCCCTTGCCCTTGACTTTGCCATTTTTCTTGAAACTAGTGGTTTTATTGACCATCAACACTTGATGTTCTTTCTGGATTTCAGACTCAGCGACTTTTAGCATCGCAAATAGCTTGGCGACTGACTTGTTCATCCCGTGCATGTTATAGTTCATTACAAAGCTCTTGTAACTAGGTGGCAGTGATTGAAGAACTCTGTCAGTGATCGCCTCTGGCGGAAGGGCAATTCCCAACTCCGCTAGACGAGTTGAATACCCAGACATTCTGAGTATATGTTCACTTATAGACCCGTTCTCCTCCATCTTGCAAGCATAGAACTTATCGGAGGTTTCATACCTCTCGATCCAGGCGTTCTTCTGAAAGATAACTTCAACTCCTGGAACATCTCATATGCTTCCTGACGTTCAAAACGTCTTTGAAGTCCCGGTTCTAAGCCATACAATATTGCACACTGAACTATTGAGTAATCTCCAGTACGTGCCTCCCAAGCGTTCTTAACGTCTTCGGAGGTCATGTCTTCTGGTTGGTCACCAAGTGGTGCATCAAGGACATATGATTTCTGGGAAGCCGTGAGGATAATCCTCAGATTACGGGCCTAGTCAACAAAGTTACTTCCATCTTCTTTCAGTTTAGCTTTCTCTAGGAACGCATTAAAATTCAGGGGTGCTACTGCGCGAGCCATTGATCTACAACATAAATATGCAAAGTTCATTTAGACTATTGTTCAAGATAATGAGTTTAGTTAATCAAATTACTAAAGCTCCCACTCAAATTGACATCCCTCGGGTCATCTGAGTGTCACATGATCCAAACCCACCAACTCAAGTCCGATCATCACGTGAGTTGAGGTGGCTTCAATGGTGAACATCATTATGTTGATCATATCTACTATATGACTCATGTTCGACCTTTCGGTCTCTTGTGTTCTGAGGCCATGTCTATACATGCTAGGCTCGTCAAGTTTAAGTCGAGTGTTCTGCGCGTGCAAAACTGGCTTGCACTCGTTGTATGTGAACGTAGAGTCCATCACACCCGATCATCATGTGGTGTCTCAACACGACGAACTTTCGCAATGGTGCACACTCGGGGAGAACACAATTTTATCTTGAAATTTAAGTGAGGGATCACCTTATAATGCTACCGCCGTACTAAGCATAACAAGGTGCATAAAAGGATTAACATCACATGCAATTCATAAGTGACATGATATGGCCATGAACTTGTGCTTTAGATCTCCATCTTGAAAGCACCGGCATGATCTTCATCGTCACCGGCACAACACCATGATCTCCATCATCTTGATCTCCATCAATGTGTCGCCATCGAGGTTGTCACGCCCTGCATGCTTCTACTACTATTGCTACCATTTAGCGATAAAGTAAAGCATTACATAGCACTTAATGATTGACACGCAGGTCATACAATAATTAAAGACAACCCTATGGCTCCTGCCGGTTGCCGTACTCATCGACATGCAAGTCGTGAAATTCTATACATCACATGATCATCTCATACATCACATATATCACATCATGTAATTGGCCATATCACATCACAACATACCCTGCAAAAACAAGTTAGACGTCCTCTAATTGTTGTTGCATGTTTTACGTGGCTGCTACGGGTTTCTAGCAAGAATGATTCTCACCTACGCATAAACCACAACGGTGATACATAATTTGCTTTTCAACCTTCTCAAGGATCGCCTTTGTCGAATCCGATCCAACTAAAGTGAGAGAAAATGCCACCCGCAAGCCATCTAGGAAACAAGTTGCATCGAGGGAACCGGTCTCTCGTAAGCGTACGAGTAATGTTGGTCCGGGCCGCTTCATCTCACAATACCGCAGAACCAAAATCCGACCAAGGAAGGAAGCAATCTAAGCAGCAACGCCCACAAACCTTTTGTGTTCTACTCGAGATCTCATCGAACCATCAACCTAGCTCTGATAGCACTGTTGGGGAATGTTGCATGGGAAACAAAAAAATTCCTATGCACACTCAAACCTATCCATGGTGATGAGCATCTACTAGAGGGGGAGTTGATCTACGTACCCTTGTAGATCGCTAAGCGGGAAGCGTTAAGAAACGCGGTTGGTGTAGTCGAACGTCTTCGCGATTCAAATCGCCGAGCGTCCCGCGATCCAATAGCGATCCGTCCCGCGATCTCGTCACGATCCGTCCCGCGATCCAATCACGAACCGTCCCGTGGCCTTGATCACGGTCCTTCCGATCTAGTACCGAACGGACGGCACCTCCGCGTTCAGCACACGTGCAGCTTGATGCCGATCTCCACTATCTTGATCCAGCAACAAGAAGTGGAGAGGAGGAAGAGTTCGCCGGCAGCGTGAAGGCGCTCCGGCGATGGTGGTGGAGCAATTCCGGCAGGGCTTTGCCTAAGCACTGCGGAAATACGATCTAGAGGAGAAACTATGCACCGGTGGAACGGGTAGCACGTGGCCAGAACAACTAGTGCAAACAGCCCCAAATCCACCAGTATATAAAGGAGGGAGGGAGGAGGGCTGGCTTGGCACAAGGGCCAAGCCAATTCGGCCGCAAGAGGGAGGGATAGAAGGACTCTCCTTCTCCAATCCTAGTTGGACTAGGATTGCTCCCTATTGGCCCTTTTTTTCACCTTTTCTTTAGGCCTTTTTCTTCCTGGCGCCATGGGCCTTTTGTGGCTGTTCCACCAGCCCACTAAGGGCTGGTTATTAATCTCACACAGCCCATGGACCCTCTATTGTCGAAATACCCCTCCCGGAGGTCTCCCGGTACACTACCGGCACTCCCGGTACACTACCGATGAGCCCGAAACTTTTCCGGCGACCAAACTGGGACTTCCTATATATGAATCTTTACCTCCGGACCATTCCGGAGCTCCTCGTGACGTCCAGGATCTCATCCGGGACTCCGAACAAACTTCAGTCACTACCATACATAACTCTATACTACCGAAACATCACCAAACCTTAAGTGTGCAGACCCTGCGGGTTCGAGAACCATGTAGACATGACCGAGACACCTCTATGGTCAATAACCAATGGCGGAACCTGGATGTCCACATTGGTTCCTACATATTCTATGAAGATCTTTATCGGTCGAACCTCTATGTCAAGGATTCAGTTAATCCCGTATGATGTTCCCTTTGTTCTTCGGTATGTTACTTGCCCGAGATTCGATCGTCGGTATCTCCATACCTAGTTCAATCTCCATACCGGCAAGTCTCTTTACTTGTTCCGTAATACAAGATCCCACAACTAACAATTAGTCACATTGCTTGCAAGGCTCATTGTGATGTTGTATTACCGAGTTGGCCCTGAGATACCTCTCCGTCACACAGAGTAACAAATCCCAGTCTCGATCCATGCCAACTCAACAGACACCCTCGGAGACACCTGTAGAGCACCTTTATAGTCACCCAGTTACGTTGCGACGTTTGATACACACAAGGTACTCCTCCGATATCTGTGAGTTGCATGATCTCGTGGTCATAGGAACATATGCTTGACATGCAGAAAACAGTAGCAATAAACTGTCACGATCATAAGCTACGTTTGTAGTTTGGGTCTTGTCCATCACATCATTCTCCTAATGATGTGATCCCGTTATCAAATGACATCTCATGTCCATGGCTAGGAAACCTTAACCATCTTTCGATCAACGAGCTAGTTCACTAGAGGCATACCAGGGACATTGTGTTTGTCTATGTATCCACCCATGTATCCATGTTTCCAATTAATACAATTATAGCATGGATAATAAAAGATTATCATGAACAAGGAAATACAATAATAAACACTTTATTTATTGCCTCTAGGGCATATTTCCAACATTCCGGCAGGGCTTCGCCTAAGCACTGCAGAAATCCGATCTAGAGGAGAAACTATGCACTGGAGGATCGGGTAGCACGTGGCTGAAAAACTTAGTGCAAAACCCTAAAATCCACCAGTATATATAGGAGGAGAGGTGGAGAGGAGGAAGCATTGGCTTCCCAAGCCAAGGGCTTCGGCCAAACCGACTAGGATTGGAGGACTCTCCTCCAATCCTAATAGGACTAGGATTCATCCTTTTTTTTCCTTTTTCCACCTTTTCCTATTGGGTTTTCTTCTCCAGCCACATGGGCCTTGTGTGGGAGTTTCCACCAGCCCACTAAGGGCTGATATTCACTATCCCACAGCCCATGAAGCCTCTTGGGTCGAAATACCCCTCCCGGTACACTACCGGCACTCCCGGTACACTACCGATGAGCCCGAAACTTTTCCGATGACCAAAATAGGACTTCCTATATATGAATCTTTACCTCCGGACCATTCTGGAGATCCTCGCGATGTCCGGGATCTCATCCGGGACTCCGAACAACCTTTGGTCACCACCATACATAACTCTATGCTACCAAAACGTCATCAAACCTTAAGTGTGCAGACCTTGCGGGTTCGAGAACTATGTAGACATGACCGAGACACCTCTACGATCAATAACCAATAGCGGGACCTGGATGTCCATATTGGTTCCTACATATTCTACGAAGATCTTTATCGGTCGAACCTCTATGTCAAGGATTCAGTTAATCCCGTATGATGTTCCCTTTGTTCTTCGGTATGTTACTTGCCCGAGGTTCGATTGTCGGTATCTCCATACCTAGTTCAACCTCGTTACCCGCAAGTCTCTTTACTCATTCCGTAATACAAGATCCCATAAATAACACTTAGTCACATTGCTTGCAAGGCTTATTGTGATGTTGTATTACCGAGTGGGCCCTGAGATACCTCTTCGTCACACGGAGTAACAAATCCCAGTATTGATCCATGCCAACTCAACAGACACCCTTGGAGACACCTGTAGAGCACCTTTATAGTCACCTAGTTACGTTGCGACGTTTGATACACACAAGGCACTCCTCCGATGTCCGTGAGTTTCATGATCTCATGGTCATAGGAACATATACTTGACATGCAAAAAACAGTAGCAATAAACTGACACGATCATAAGCTACGTTTGTAGTTTGGGTCTTGTCCATCACATCATTCTCCTAATGATGTGATCCCGTTATCAAATGACATCTCATGTCCATGGCTAGGAAACCTTAACCATCTTTCGATCAACGAGCTAGTTCACTAGAGGCATACTAGGGACATTGTGTTTGTCTATGTATCCACACATGTATCCATGTTTCCAATTAATACAATTCTAGCATGGATAATAAACAATTATCGTGAACGAGGAAATATAATAATAAACACTTTATTCATTGCCTCTAGGGCATATTTCCAATAGGACGACCCAAGGAATGTCATGTAGGTGCATCTCCGGCCAGCCCGAGACAAAAGGCCCATTTTTCTCATATTTTTTGTCGTAGATGTAGGAGCTCACCACATCTATGATGATACGTGTTTTTGTCACAATTATCGTCATGGAAGTGTCATATCCATGACAAAAATGTTTTCGTTTGGCCCACAATGTCACGGATATGTCACTTTTTGTAGTGATTCATCCTTTCCTACAAAAACTGTTCTTAGGGTTACCCAAAGTACATGATCCATAAATTAACAAGATTACTACTATCATCTTTATGCATGAATTCAATTACATAATCCGTGAATCTAGGTATATCTTTGAATTTTATAAAATATATTTCCTCCAATAGAATAAATCCTTCTTGATAAAGACACGATGCCTAGTTTGGAATCTAATGATTATCATGCTTATGGTGAAAATATTAGGAGGAAGGTTCCTCACGGGAGTTAGTTAAATCTTTGTACCACAACACTTGTGATAAATTTGAACATATCACCTAGGGGATTGATGAAGAATGGTTTGAAAATACCGCTAGAGAACCTATTGATCATGAAATCCATGTTTTATATGAAGACCTCTATGGTGATGATTGGAAGTTTGAAGTTCTGAACGTTAAGAATACCAAACAAAGCCCCTTTAATCACTTGAGATCACCTACTAGAAAAGTGGAATATGAGAACAGGGAATTGCCGAGGAAGTTTTTTTTTAAAATTTGATCCAAAAATTGTGGGCGGCGAAAAACTTGAAACTGTGCAATATGCCTACCTAGGGACATAAAAATAGCATTTGTTGGGAGGCAACCCAAGGTAATATTCAAGGAAGACCCAAGCGTCTAAGCTTGGGGATGTATGGATGGCATCCCTCTTTCGTCCACAATTCATCGGTATGTTACTTGGAGCTATATTTTTATTCATCACATGATATGAGTTTTACTTGGAGTGTCTTGTACCATAGTTTTGTTTTGTTTTCTTGTTAGTTTGCCACAATCATTGTTTGTTGGACACACCTTTTGAGAGAGAGACATTCATCATGATTTGTTAGAATACTCTACGTGCTTCACTTATATCTTTTGAGCTATGCAGTTGCTCGTGTGTTTCACTTATATCTTTAGAGCACGGTGGTGGTTATATATTTTATAGAAATAATTGCACTCTCGTCCTTCACTTAAATCTTTTTGAGAGAATTAAATATGAAGTGGTAGTGTGCACTGTTTATAAAGACTAGCCTAAAAATGATAGTTATATGAGAGTGATATAATAAAAACTTTCATGTAGATCGCTGAATATGACTCATTGATTTGATTATATTAAAGTATTCGTATGAAATGGTATTGGTTCATCATCATTGGTTAGTAAATATACCGACATTAAATCTTGTTATTAACTACTCATTTAAGTGTCGGTCATGGCATGACCTGGATGTTCGAGCATTTTTATTCCTCGTTGAAATCCTTGTGTTGTTTGAGTCGTGGGCGTGTGATGGTTAACTCTTACCAACCTCCTCCCTAGGGGCATGCGAGTAGTATGTTGCTTTGAGGACTAATAAAACTTTCACAATAAGTATGTGATTTCTTTATAACTAATTTGAGTTTATAGACTATACCCACTCCTACCTATCCGCGTACTGTTAGCCTCTTAGGTACTGTGCATTGTCCTTTCTCACCTCGAGAGTTGGTGCAAACTTCTCAGGTGCATACAAACCCCGTGATATGATACACTCTACCACACATAAGCCTACTTACACCCTTCCTCGAAACAACCACCATACGTACCTATCATGGAATTTCCATAGCCATTCCGATATTATTGCCATGCAACTTCCAACGCTCCGTTTCAGGACATGTGTGTTCATCATTATATCGATTTGCATGATCATATAAAGCTAACATGATATTTGTGGCAAAGTCACCATTCATCATTATAGTACATGTTATGCTAGATCATTGCACATCCTCGTACATTGCTAGAGGCATTCATATAGAGCCATATCGTTCCAGGCTTATCGAGTTGTAAGTCAATAAAAGTGTGATGATCATCATTACTAGAGCATTGTCCCAGTGAGGTAAATAATGATGGAGAATAATGAGTCCTCGGGTGAATGAGGATGAGGTTCCGGACTTTGAAATAAAAAAGAGAAAAAAGGGAGAAGGGGCGGTGCTACTATCCTTTTTTTACCATACCTGTGCTTCATATAGAGCACCATGTTCTTCATATAGAGAGTCTCCTAATTTGTCAATATAGAACTTGGCTTGTATATTTCGATGATGGGCTTCCTCAAATTCCTGGGGTCTTCTTGACCAAGCAGGTTGGATGCACACCCACTTAGTTTCAGTATTGAGCTTGCATGTACTTATAGCTATAGTGCATCTGTTGCATGGAATTCCCTACTCCTCGCATTGATATCAATTGATGGGAATCTTCATTGCCTATTGATCCACCAAGTTGATGCAAGACATTCTTCATTTTTGTCTTCCCTCGTGAATCCCAATCACTGCATTCTATTCCACCTGTAGTGCTATGTCCATGGCTCATGCTCATGTATCAAGTGAAGTTGAAAATGCCGAAGCGCGTGAAAAAGTATGATCTAATTGCTTGACTTGATATCGGGTTGCTCATTATTTGTGGTTATGTTAGGAAGACGGGTCATGCCATGCTTACATAAGTCAACCAGTAGGGATAACATTTGCTAAGCATCATATATTTTGAATAGTAATGATTATGTTCTAATATTAATAGATATTATTATCTTGGTATCAACCACTTCATCATTTCTCAATATTCATTTCATAAAAGAGATTACATTATAAACATGCTAGGTAGCATTCAATATCAAAAATTCTATTTTTATCATTTACCTATTCGAGGACGAGCACGAATTAAGCTTGGGATGCTGATACGTCTCCAACGTATCTACAATTTTTGATTGTTTCGTGCTATTATATTATCAATCTTGGATACTTTATATGCATTTTATATCATTTTTGGGAACTAACATATTAACCTAGTGCCCAATGCCAATTGATGTCTTTTGCCTGTTTTTGGTTTTATGGAAAATCCATACCAAACGGAATCTAAACGCTACAAAATTTGTTGACGACTTTTTCTGGACCAGAAGACACCCTAGAAACTTTGGGGGGGGGGACATAAGACCTAAAAGGAGACGCCAAGGAAACATGGCGTGCCCAAGGGGTAGGGCACACCCTGATGCCTTGTGGGCCCCTCGTGGCTCCGTCCGATCTAATTCCAACGCTATAAATTCCCAAATATTCCAAAACCCCTAGAGAGTCACCCAAAACAATTTGTTTGCCACCTCAAGTCTCTGTTCTTATGTGATCCCATATGGAGGCCTTTTTGGCACTGTCGGAGGGGGAATCTATAACGTAGGGCTTATACATCAACCTTGTTGCATCTTTGATGATGTGTGAGTAGTTCACCATAGACATACGAGTCCATAGTTATTAGCTAGATGGTTCTCTTTGGAGATCTATGTAATGTAATATTCTTATCACTAGTAGAAAAATGGTTGGCTATAACTTTCGTTGGTGGCGCGTCATTTGCAACCAATGACAACACTATTTTTTCAAGTAGTTGTGGCGTTGGCATATTTGGCACGTCAACTTTATAAGACTAGTGTTGACGTGGGCTATATTTAACACGTCACAAATATATTGACCTAGATGTACTCCCTCGTTGGAAAATAGTGGTGGCATCGTATTTCTATGTATGTCGTAGTTAATTGGATATTGTCGGCGTCCTAACATATGTGACGCCAATTATTTATGTTATCAAGAGTTTTAATTATGTAATGATTACATTAGTGAAAATATAATGAACATTTTATATTATATTTTAATTTTCATTATTAATATTATTTTATTTTTTGACTCTTTTATTATATTGAGTTTTTTCGTTACTTATAGTCTTTTTAGGGGTCTTGTTGTCTTTTATTAATATTTGTCTTTTTTCATTTGGAGTTGTAGTTAGCAATGGTGTTGCACTATTGGCCCACGCCAACACTGGCCCACCTCAGTTATAGCTGCCTAAAAGCCCTAGACCTAGCCACACGCAGACTCCTTCCCACAACCACTCCCCCCCACAACCAGCCTCCACCTCGCCGCTCGTCGCCACCAGGCCGTTGTCGCACACGGTAAGGTTCTATGCTCTCATCCCCTTCCACTCCCACTCACACCTCCTTTGTCCGCGCATGCCAAGGAATCCATAGGATTCGTGGATGTATTTGTTGTTTTATGTAGAATTTAAGTAGTGTTGAATCAACATTTTTAGTGATGTAGATTCTAATTAAGTTAGTTTCATGGATTGTTTGTGTAGAAATTTTCGTGATGTAGATTGCAATTAAGTTAGTTCCATGGATTTGTTGTGTAGAATTTTTTATGATTTTGATTGCAATTAAGTTAGTTGCATGGATTGCTTTGTGTAAAAAAATTTGTGATGTAGATTACAATTGCTACACATTGTGTAGAATTTGATCACTTTGTTAGTCCCATGTATTGTGTAGAATCCAATTTCTATATATTATGAAAATTGCTATTGTGTAGAATCCGATTGCTAATTTTCAATCTTCAAATGTCATATTTTATTGTAGGTATTCAGTGTAGTATTTTTGACATACTTTAAAAATACTTTGCATCAGGTCATGGCCAATTCTGGAGGCAACCGGGAGGAGGTTTACAATGTGGACATGCTCAACCATGAGACACATCGGTATACCATCAAAAACTTGCAAGAGGCGAATGCCTCGGGCAGAGATGTGTCAGCTATTGGAAGAGCGTGTTGTTGTCTTCACGATGACAAAGTGATGTGGGACGAGAAAGATCGGCTAATCGAGGAGATGGCTAAGCTGGAGAATGAGAGAAAACAACTCAGGAGCGAGAGGGCTACCCTCAAGATAGAGATAAATCATTTTAGAAAGGATGGAGAGAAGAACAGAAATAGGATGAGCCGGTGAAAGTTAATCCTTGATGAAGAGTATACTATTTAGTTTGTCAAGTTGAATAATGTAACTAGCTAGTAACTTTTGGGAAGTTTAACTTGTTAAGTTGATGAGTAGTGTATAGTTCTTTAACTAGCTAGTAACTTTTGTGATGTTTAATTATGTGGTTATTTAACTGGCTAGTAACTTATGATGTCAAATTATGTAGTTCTTTATCTAGCTATTTTTCATATTACCTAAAAATCAATTTGCTGACGTTGGCCAAAAGATATGACATTTGTAACATATAGTTACCGCTAGCGTTGGCCATGTGGCACACCATTAGCATGCTTGTTAGCCCTAGCATGGGCTCCATCGCCACCACTATTTTTTAACAATGCCACCATATTGGTGGTGTCGGGTGTCCACGCCAGCAAGGCCAATTTTGGCACACCATAGCTAGGCTTTTCGGCAAGGCAACATAGCGTGCCTAGGGGTAGGGCTTTCCCTGATGTCTTATGAGCCCCCTCGTGGCTCGGTCTGACCTAATTCCAATGCTATACATTCCCAAATATTCCAAAAACACACAGAGAGCCATCCGAAACAAATTTTCCATGTGGCAAGTCTCTGTTCTTCTGTGATCCCATGTGGAGGCCTTTTTGGCACTCTGTCGAAGGGGGAATCGATCATAGAGGGCTTCTATAACAAACTTGTTGCACCTCCAATGATTTGTGAGTAGTTCGCCACATACATATGGTTCCATTGTGATTAGCTATATGGCTTCTTCTCTCTCTTTGATCTTCAATACCATGTTCTCTTCGGCGATCTATCTGATGTGATCTTCTTATGCGGTGTGTTTGTTGGGATATGATGAATTGTGTGTTTATGATCAGATTATTCATTGAAAGTAATTGAGTCTATTCTTAAATTCATTATGTGTGATTTATATAGCTATGTAGTGCTTTCCGATCTATGGGTTTTCTTTGGCCAAGTTGATCTATCGATCTTCAATGGAAGTGGTGCACAATAGTGGGTTCAATATTGCAGTGTACTTATCCAGTGATAGTAGGGGTAGTGAGGCACGTATTGTATTGTTGCAACTAAGGATAAAATGATGGTGTTTAATCATGTTGATTGGTTTTGTTCTATCTACATGATGTCATCTTGTTTAAAGCATTACTTTGTCTTTCATAAATTTAATAGCATTGATGCATTCTGGATAGTGGTCGATTGGTGGACTAATAGCAGTAGATGCAGGCAGGAGTTGGTCTACTTGTCACAGACATAATGACTATATATTTGATCATGCCATGAATATCGTCATAACTATGCGTTTTTCTATCAATTGACCAACAATAATTTGTTTACCCACCGTATGTCATGCTTAAGAGAGAAGCCTCTAGTGAAAAGCATGGCCCCGGGTCTATTTTAATCATATTATAAAAAAATACCTTGCTACAATTATTTACTTTTATTTTACTTTGCAATTTAACAGTATACCACTATTAGATTTAACCTTTGTTGTTAAGAAGTACAAGGGGATTGACAACCCTTTTTCCCGCGTTGGGTGCAAGTATTTGCTCTTTTATGTGTAGGTGTTGTTAACAGTTGTTTGCATGATCCTCCTATTGATTCAATAAATCGTGGTTCTCAACTGAGGGAAATACTTGCTGCCACTATAATACTTCACTATTCCTCGTCGGGGAAAATCCTAACGCATCACAATTAGCGACTGTTGAGTTTATTATCCATTGTGCTATGTTGAGAGTATTCAACATTTTGAAAGAAATTTTGAATCTTCCATTCACCCCCTCTGGTCAATATACTTCGGTCCTAACAATTGGTATCAGAGCAAGGTCCCCTTATGTCTATTTATTAAGTTCTAACCGCCTTGGATTTTTGAGTATGTCGCTTGCAGGACACCATGGGCACTTTGAAAGATTTCCTATCTTCGATGGAAATGACTATCCATTCTGGAAACAAAATTTTATAATTCAACTAAAGGATATCAATGAAGAAACATGGAAGATTGTGGAAAATGGCCACACAATTCAGTTTCCCGAATCTCCCACGCCCATGACGAAAGAAACTTTCAGCTGGATGCACAAGCAAATGATATCATCTCCCACTATGTCTCTAGGAATGTATTCCTTCAGTACAAAATACTTGAAACAATTATATAAATCTAGGACATATTGGAGAAGAACACTGAAGGTGTTTCAACTCAAAAAGGAACATGAATCGACATTCTTTGGGCCAAATTCAACCGCTTCAAGAGGCTCGGGAATGACAACCGTCAAGAAACCTTTAACCGTCTGAGTGATATAACTCGCAAATGAGTTGCAAGGTCTTCGTGATGAAGATATTACTGACCATGAGATTGCGAAGTAGTTGTTTCGGTCCCTAGACAGTTCTTTCGTTACCCTTGGGTTGATGAAGGAAAGTTGTGACTTCAAAAGTCTCAACCCTGTTGATGTTATGGATGTTGGGGAACGTTGCATGGAAAGAAATCCACAAAACACCCAAGATATATTCTATGGATATGCTAGCAATTAGAGGAGAGTGTATCTACATACCCTTGTAGATTGAAAGTGTTAACGATCTAGATATCATGGTTGTCGTAGTCGTACTTGCGTCACGGTCCAATTCGATCCAAGCACCGCACGAGCGGCACCTCCGAGATATGCACACGTATGGCTAGGTGAAGTCTCCTCTTTTTTGATCCAGCAAACGAGGGAGATGTAGATGAGATCTAATCCAACACAATGGCATTGCAGTGGTGGTGACAACAAAACTCCGACAGGGTTCCACAAAGCGCAACCGGAACAAGATGTGGAGGAAGAGAGGGAGCTAACGGCCAGACCAAGGGGTGAGATCCTTCCTCTGAACCTCCTAATATTTATATAGGGGTGGAGGAGGTCGGCTAGTCCTAGCCCATCCTCTAAGGAGAGGGGGCGGTCACCAACAAGGTGCCTTGCCCACCAAGTTAGGTGGGGCACCCCTCCTCCCCTTAGGGTTTGCCCACCCCTAGCCGCATGGGGCTTGGGGGGCTAGTGCACGTGGCCCGTGTAGGCCAGGGCGCCCCCTACAACCCATGCAGGCCTCCAAGACAGGTGGGCCCCTCCGGTGTGTTGGAAATATGCCCTAGAGGCAATAATAAAATGGTTATTATTATATTTCCTTGTTCATGATAATAGTTTATTATCCATGCTATAATTGTATTGATTGGGAACACATTGCATGTGTGGATACATAGAAAACACTATGTCCCGGGAATCAAAGTGACTAAAGTGTTAGCCACGGGATCTTGTATTGCATAACGAGTAAAGAGACTTGCCGGTAACGAGATCAAACTAGGTATGGATATATCGATGATCGAATCTCAGGCAAGTAACATACCAAAGAACAAAGGGAACATCATACATGATTAACTAAATCCTTGACATAGAGATTCAATCGATAAATATCTGTGTATAATATGTAGGAACCAATATGGGCATCTAGGTCCGCTATTGGTTATTAACCGTAGATGTGTCTCGGTCATGTCTACATAGTTCTCGAACCCGCAGGGTCTACGCACTTAACGTTCGGTGACATTTCGACAGTATTGAGTTATGTATGTTGGTGACCGAAGGTTGTTCGGAGTCCCGGATAAGATCCCGGACGCCACGAGGAGTTACGGAATGGTCCGAAGGTAAATATTGATATACAGGAAGTTCCGTTTTGGTCACCGAAAAAGTTTTGGGTGTTTTCGGTATTGTATCGGGAGTGCTGGGAGGGTTCCCGAGGTCCATCAGGAGGGGCCCAGTCACCCCAAGGTCTACATGGGCCTAGGAGGTGGTGCACCAGCCCCTGGTGGGCTGGGAAACTAGCCCCCAAGGGCCCATGCGCAAGAAGAAGGAGTAGGGGCCAAGTAGGGAGGAGTCCTACTAGGAGTCCACGACCCTTGTGGGAGGTGGACTCCTCCCCTTTGCCTCGGCCGAAGCCCTCCTTGGAGGAGGGGCTAGAGCTTCCTCCTATCCCCTTCCTCCTATATATACTAGAGGTTTTTTGAGGGCAGCACCAACCCTAATTTCCACGTGCCACCCTCTTCTTCCTCTAGATCGTTTCTCCTCTAGATTAGTTCGGCGGAGCTCGGCGAAGCCCTGCTGGATTAGTTCACCACCACTGCCACCACGACATTGTGCTGCCGGAGAACTCATCTACCTCTCCACTCCCTCTTGCCGAATCAAGAAGGTGGAGATCGTCATCGAGCTGTACGTGTGCCAAACGTGGAGGTGTCGTCCGTTTGGCGCTAGATCAGGACGGATCGTGATTGGATCGCGAAGACATTTGACTACATCAACTGCGTTTCTTAACTCTTCCCGCTTAGCGATCTACAAGGGTATGTAGATCCACTCTCCCTCTCATAAATGCTCATCACCATGGGTGGATCTCATCACCATGGAGATCAATATGATGAAGATCATGGTGTCATGCCAGTGAAGATGGAGTTCATGGCGGTGCTTTAAAGATGGAGATCAAAAGCACAAGATCATGGACATATCATGTCACTTATGATTTGCATGTGATGTTAATCCTTTTATGCATATTATTTTGCTTAGGACGATGGTAGCATTATAAGGTGATCCCTCCCTTAAATTTGAAGATAAAATTGTGTTCTCCCCGAGTGTGCACCATTGCGAAAGTTCGTCGTGTCGAGACACCACGTGATGATCGGGTGTGATAGACTCTACGTTCATATACAACGGGTGCAAGCCAGTGTTGCACATGCAGAACTCTCGTGTTAAACTTGACGAGCCTAGCATGTACAAACATGGCCTCGGAACACAAGAGACCAGAAGGTCGAACATGAGTCATATTGTAGATATGATCAACATGATGATGTTCACCATTGAAACCACCTCAACTCACGTGATGATCAGACTTGAGTTGGTGAATTTGGATCATGTAACACTCGGATGACCAGAGAGATGTCAATTTGAGTGGGAATTTTAAGTAATTTTATAACTAAACTCATTATCTTGAACAATAGTCTTAGTAACCTTTGCATATTTATGTTGTAGATCAATGGCTCGCGGAGTAGTTCCCGTGAATTTTAATGCGTTCCTAGAGAATGCCAAGTTGAAAGATGATGGAAGTAACTTTTTTGGTTGGGCCCATAATTTGAGGATTATCCTCATGGCTTCCCAGGAGGCTTATGTCCTTGATGCACCACTTGGTGATCCACCTGCTCCCGTGTCGTCCGAAGACGTTAAGAACGCTTGGGAGACACGTTCTGGAGATTACTCAATTGTTCAATGTGCAATGTCGTATGGCTTAGAACCAGGAATTCAAAGACGTTTTGAACATCATGGAGCATATGAGATGTTCCAGGAGTTGAAGTTTATCTTTCAGAAGAATGCCCGGATCGAGAGGTATGAGACCTCCGATAAGTTCTATGCTAGCAAGATGGAGGAGAACGGATATGTCAGTGAACATATATTGAGGATGTCTGGGTATTTGAACCTTCTGGCTGAGTTAGGGATTCCCCTTCCACTGGAGGCGGTCACTAACAGAGTTCTTCAATCAGCCACCTAGCTAGAAGAGCTTCGTGATGAACTATAACATGCACGGGATGAATAAGTCAGTCGCCGAGCTGTTTGTGATGCTGAAAATTGCTGAGTCTGAAATCCAGAAAGAGCATCAAGTGTTTATGGTCAATAAAACAACTAGTTCCAAGAAGAATGGCAAGGGCAAGAAGGGTAACTCCAAGAAGAGTGGCAAAGCAGTTGCCCCTCCCATGAAGAAACCCAAGGCTGGACCCAAACCAGAAACTGAGTGCTTTCATTGCAAGGAACTGGTCACTGGAAGCGGAACTGCCCCAAGTATCTGAGCGACAAGAAGGATGCCAACACCAAAACAAGGTATATATGATATACATGTTATTGATGTGTACCTTACCAACTCTCGTTGTAGTGCTTGGATATTTGATACCGGTTCGGTTGCTCACATTTGCAACTCAAAACATGAGCTACAGAATAGACGAAGGCTGGCTAAGGACAAAGTGACTATGCTCGTGGGAAATGGTTACAAGGTTGATGTGATCGCCATCGGCACGCTCGCTCTTCGATTACCATCGGGATTAGTGAGGAACCTGAATAATTGTTATTTAGTGCATGCGTTGAGCATGAACATTATATCTGGATCTTGTTTATTATGAGACGGTTACTCATTTAAATCAGAGAATAATGGTTGTTCTATTTATATGAGTAATATCTTTTATGGTCATGCACCCAATGTGAGGGGTTTATTCCTATTGAATCTTGATAGTGATGATACATATGTTCATAACGTTGATGCCAAAAGATGTAGAGTTGATAATGATAGTACCACTTTCTTGTGGCACTGCCATTTAGGTCATATTGGTGTAAAACGCATGAAGAAGCTCCATGCTGATGGACTTTTGGAGTCACTTGATTTTGAATCACTTGACACATGTGAACCATGCCTCATGGGCAAGATGACTAAACCCCGTTCTCTAGAATAATGGAACGGACAAGTGACTTGTTGGAAATCATACATACTGATGTGTGCGGTCCGATGAGCATTGAGGCGCGCGGTGGATATTGTTATTTTCTCACCTTCACTGATGACTTAAGTTGATATGGGTATATTTACTTAACGAAACACAAGTCTGAAACGTTTGAAAAGTTCAAGCAATTTCAGAGTGATGTTGAGAATCATCATAACAAGAAGATTAAATTCCTATGATCTGATTGAGGAGGAGAATATGTGAGTTATGAGTTTGGCAGTCACTTAAGACAGTGTGGAATTGTTTCACAATTGACACCACCTGGAACATCACAACGTAATGGTGTGTTCGAACGTCGTAATCGAACCTTATTAGATATGGTGCGTTCTATGATGTCTCTTGCCGATTTGCCACTATTGCTTTGGGGTTATGCATTAGAGACAACTGCATTCACTTGAAATAGGGCATCATCGAAATCTGTTGAGATGACGCCATATGAACTGTGGTTTGGCAAGAAGCCAAAGTTGTCGCTTCTTAAAGTTTTGGGATGTGATGCTTATTACAAAAAGCTGCAACCTGAAAAACTGGAACCCAAAGCGGAGAAATGCATCTTCATAGGATATCCAAAAGAGATAGTTGGGTACACCTTCTATCTCAGATCCGAAGGCAAAGTGTTTGTCGCTAAGAATGGAACATTTCTTGAGAAAGAGTTTCTCTCGAAATAATTTAGTGGGAGGAAAATAGAACTTGATGAGGTTATTGAACCTTCACTTCAACCAGAGAGTAGTGCAACGCAGAAAGACGTTTCTGTAGAGCCTGCATCGGTTGAACAGGAAGTTAATGATGATGATCATGAAGCTTCGGATCAAGTTACTATCATACCTCGTAGGTCGACAAGGGCGCGTACTGCTCCTGAGTGGTATGGCAACCCTGTCTTAGAGTTCATGTTATTAGACAATGATGAACCTATGAGCTATGGAGAAGCAATGATGGGCCTGGATTCTGAGAAATGGTTAGAGGCCATGAAATCCGAGATGGGGTCCATGTATGAAAACAAATATGGACTTCGGAATTATTACCTAAAGGTCGAAAGGCCATTCAGAACAGATGGATCTTTAAGAGGAAGAAGGACGCGGACGATAATGTCACCGTCTATAAAGCTCGACTTGTGGCAAAGGGTTCTTCACAAGTTCAAGGAGTTGACTACGATGAGACCTTCTCACCCGTACCGATGCTTAAGTCCGTCAGAATCATGTTGGCAATAGCTGCATTTTTTGATTATGAAATTTGGCAGATGGATGTCAAAACAGCGTTCCTTAACTGTTTCCTTAAGGAAGAGTTGTATATGATACAACCAGAAGGTTTTGTCGATACAGAGAATGCTTACAAAGCTTGCAAACTCCAGCGATCCATTTATGGACCAGTGCAAGCATCTCGGAGTTGGAATCTGCATTTTGGTGAGGTGATCAAAGCATTCGGGTTTATAGAAGTTTACGGAGAAGCTTGTATTTACAAGAAAGTGAGTGGGAGATCTATAGCATTTCTAATATTATATGTGGATGGCATGTTGCTGATTGGAAAAAATATAGAAATGCTGGAAAGCGTGAAGGAATATTTGAACAAGAGTTTTTCAATGAAGAACCTAGGAGAAGCTGCTTTCATATTATGCATTAAGATCTATAGAGATAGATCGAGACGGTTGATAGGACTTTCACAGAGCACATACCTTGACAAAGTTTTGAAGAAGTTCAAAATGGATCAGTCCAAGAAGGGGTTCTTGCCTGTGTTGCAAGGTGTGAAGTTGAGTAAGACTCAATGCCTAGTGAGTGCAGAAGATAGAGAAAAGATGAGTGTCATCCCCCATGCTTCAGCCACATGCTCTATCATGTATGCAATGCTGTGCACAAGACCCGATGTCAGCCTTGCCATAAGTATGGACGAAAGGTTTCAAAGTGATCCAGGAATGGAGCACTAGACAGCGGTCAAGAATATCCTTAAGTACTTGAAAAGGACTAAGGAAATGTTTCTCGTTTATGGAGGTGATCAAGAGCTCGTCGTAAAGGGTTACATCGATGCAAGCTTTGACACTCATCTGGATGACTCTAAGTCGCAAACTGGATACACATTTATTCCCAATGGTGGAGCGGTAAGCTGGTGCAGTTCCAATCACAGCATGGTAGCCGATTCTACATGCGAAGCAGAGTACACCGCAACCTCGGATGCAGCGAAGGAAGGTGTATGGATGAAGGAGTTCATGACAGATCTTGGAGTAGTGCCTAGTGCACTGAATCCAATGGCTCTGTTCTGTGACAACACTGGTGCCATTGCTCTGGACAAGGAACCAAGGTTTCACAAGAGGACCAGGCACATAAATCGAGTTTCAATTCCATCCACGATCACATCAAGCAGGAGGACATAAATATTTGTAAAGTGCACACGGATCTGAATGTCGGGAGCCCGTTGACTAAACCTCTTCCAAGATCTAAACATGATCAACACCAGAACTGTATGGGTGTTAGATTCATTGCAATGTAAATCACATAGTGATGTGAGTTAGATTATTGACTCTAGTGCAAGTGGGAGACTGTTGGAAATATCACTACAACAGGAACCCCCCTTCAGCAACACATGAATGCGTTGTTGTATGTCCATATATGTGTTGCTATCGTCTACACCAACGGATTATTATGCGTTGCCGTTAGTGGCATTGCAAGGGTCTACAACAACATATATGCATGCATTGGTAAACTACGAGTAGATGTGTTGGAAGATAGCAACATATAGAACTAGAGGCAACAACGCTTCATATGCGTTGGTGGCAACCATGGACATAATAGATCACTGCTTCATATGCTTTGGTGGCGATGATGGACAAACGTATTCTCAAATGAACATAACAGATTAGTAGCCCAATTCTTGACCTCACAATGTTGACAATTGGAGGCAAAATATAGTAAACAGAAAGTTGTCATATATTAGATTGATTATGTTGCATTACAAAGAATATGATCCAAAGATTACAAGAGGTGAACCTATCTATCAGTGGCCCAATTCTTGACCTTGCAATCAACTATAATGTTTGAAACATTGATCCTAAAATGGCGTTCTAATTATCTTGTACTAGCCCCACTCTTAACCTTGCAATCAATATCCGAGCCATGCATTGTCAATTTATCTTTGCGATCTACAACAACATCATCAACAATAATAATATTAGATGAGCAACTTACATTATAAAAATTTGGTTAATAGATAAGTATGATTTAAAGGAGCACCTTACAAATGTGATTTATCAGGACTTAGATTTATATCGATAAGGTGTTAATTCATAATCTGAATACAAAAAAAATCAACATGAATTTATAAAATAACGTCTCAGATTATGCAATCTACATCTGTGTACTAATTATTTTTGCATCTTGCATCAACTCATATGAACTAAAATTATATGTTTTACTGTTCTAGTCTATTTTCTCTAAGAAAATATGAAAATTCAGATGTGAAAACTGCATATGCTTGAAATGTCGGTATCATCATTCTGTAAAAAATACAAACTAACAAAGGGCCATCACCATGCTACGGAGTTCAAACACATAGACTTCGAGCCTTCACCCATTGTTTGTAAACTGGACTTTCTATTTATCTTAATTACCTTGCACATATTCTAAATATCCATGGCTCATTAGATAAGAAACTGCATATCTGCATATAAATACAACGGGCATCTTTGAACAATCAGATGTGGTTGTTCATTGTGAACAACCATCAGTTTGCATATATACTACTAAAAGCCATTAAAAATTATATTATATTAAAAATGAGATGAATTCAGCAACCAACTACATGAAAAGTAGGTAACTAATAATACAAAATATACTGAATTGAATATTTTGATTTTCGAAAGGGCCCTGCACTAATTAGCTTTGCCTCACATTACTCTCGTACTAGTGCTTGGGATGATTTATTAGTCATGCGTGTTATGGTGGAGAAATCTTAGTTCCAAGTTTCCAACAACTCGAAAATCTTTTAATAATCTTTTCACACAGGAGATCGTAGTTACCTGAGATTAACCAAGTCACAGATTAGAATTTCCTGATCCATGAATAAAAATCTCAAAACCTGCAGAAGCAACACAAGAAAAATCAATCATCAGACTTGGCATGGGTGGAGTTATCAACTCATGCATAGAAATACATGCATAGTGAACTAAGAAATAGAAAGGGGAGAGCAGGAGAACTACGAACTATCTAATCCACTTCTTCTCATCATCAAGCCAACCCTGAGCCCCTGACTTGATCTTGAAGGGGTGTAGGATCTAATTAGTATAGACAAGAGTGTAGCCTAATTATATACAAGAAAGGCCAAAAAAATAAAAAATCATTAGCGGCTGAGAAAGATGAGCCTGCCAGACTGAGCTACCATAGGAAGTTTGGTTTCTACCTGGGTTTTGTCTTAAACTTAACTAGTTGTTTCATGGCTTATAAAGTAGAATTATGTATAATGTCAAACAACCTTCGTATTCCAAGTTCAGCTGGTGACATCATGACCCACATTCTGAACTAAACTGAAACCCCAAACACATCATATGGTTAGATGTAAGTGAATTAGAACCATCATGTAGTAACAAATCAGAATTAGTTACCCCTACTCCAGCTAGGAGATCCATAGATGGAAGACCAATGCTTTTCTGGTTGATCACCACAAAATTAATGTAACTTCCTGGGTGAACCTGCATGTCATAGAGACACGCAAGCATATTCTTTTGACACACACACACACACAGAGCATGGGACACACTAAGAAAAATGCCTTATTTTTTTTAATTCAATGATCTTCTTGACATGTTCATCAACTTGACGTCTCTCGATAGAAACCATATTTCATTTTCTTCTTGTACAATGTTTGAGTAGAAGAATCCTGCATTTATTTCAATGAGACACTTATGTGTAATTAAACGATAACCTTCAGTGATGCAAATAGGAATCTAAGGTCCTGTTTGGCAGCTAAGTTTTTTTATTTGGAAATACTGTGGTTTCTAAAAATACTTGTTTCTGTGGCAGAGCTACAAACAAATAGTTGGGTAGGCCAGGTTGAAGGAAACCTGTTATGCACTCATCCGAACAATATTTTTTCACTCGATACAGTTTCTTTTGAGGCACTGTGGATATAAAATATAAATTTGACGCAGTCGGATTGTTCTCGTGTTAAAATGCTTCACTCGATACAGTTTACACTTAGATTGATGGAATTCCTTTATCGAAAAAAGATTGATGGCATGCTAACTAGTGCTAACAAGAATTCTTCACTGGATACAAATTAAGCTTTAGAAATCAGTAATTAGTTGAAGAGATAATGTTTTCACTTGAAGTGTACTTTATGGATATGAAATAATTAAAGGAAATTACCTGCATTGTCTCACAGGTTCTTTTCCCCTCATGCAGCAGTACTTACATCACTACCCCTACAAATCTCTCCTGCAAAAAAACAATACTCGCATCAGTTGCAAATTATCTCCGAGAAAAAGGGAAATTTTATCAAGACATATGAGCACTCGATACAAATCAGTAGCGCAACTCGCAAATCGAACACTAGCAGGGACCCTGGATTTTGGAGAGGTCGAGAGGAGTTTCTCGTTTCCTTTGGGATTGAGTCATTGGCTCGCCGCTACGAGCTGCATGGGTCGGGGGGCTGCAACCAGTCGACTGATGTTTGTCAATGGGCGCACAAACAAGGATGGCCGAGAACCGAGGGGGTCGTACTGCTGAACTGATGCAGTTGAATACGGGGGCATCGGTGCTTGCGTCGTCCCTGTATGTGCGGAGGAAGAATGGCGGCCTCAGCATCTCAAGTCATTGGGAGTAGCGGCGGCGGCAACGATACCTTCCTCGACACGAGGAGGATGGCAACGATGTCGTGTGTGTCCCCGACACGAGGAGGATGGCGACGACACGATGTGTGTTGCCGATGCATGGAGAAAGTGGCAAGGGACGCTCGCTTGGTGAAGGAATAGGGGAAGGCGGCAGTGAGGGCAAAGGGGACGACATCAGTGAGGGCAGGGGGCGGCCGATGCAGTGTGTATCTTGTTTAGGATTTTTTTTTTATTTTAGGATAAAGGCCACGATGGTAGAATAGGCTTCATGCGCGAGCAGGGGAGCGCTAGACGGGAGAGGTGGAGGTGGGTATGCGGAGGTTAGCGCTAACTAGGGAATGTGGGAGGTTGAACCAGACAACACATCATGTTATTTCAGTTGCAACACATGGGTTGCTATAGTTTTTTTTGTTTTAGTGTATGCCCTAGAGGCAATAATAAAAAGGTTATTATTATATTTCCTTGTTCATGATAATAGTTTATTATCCATGCTGTAATTGTATTGATTGGAAACACATTGCATGTGTGGATACATAGACAACACTATGTTCCTAGTATGCCTCCAGTAGACTAGCTCATTGATCAAAGATGGAAAAGGTTTCCTAGCCATAGACATAAGATGTCATTTGATAACGGGATCATATCATTGGGATAATTATGTGATGGACAACACCCAAACTATAAATATAGCATATGATCGTGTCAGTTTATTGCTATAGTTTTCTGCATGTCAAGTATCTGTTCATATGACCATGAGATCATGCAACTCACTGACAACGGAGGAGTACCTTGTGTATATCAAATGTCGCAACATGACTGTGTGGCTATAAAGATGCTCTGCAGGTATGTCCAAGGCTGTCTGTTGAGTGGGCATGGATCAAGACTGGGATTTGATATTCAGTGTGACGGAGAAGTATCTCAAGGCCCAGTCGGCAATACAACATCACAACAAGCCTTGCAAGCAAAATGACTAAAGTGTTAGCCACAGTATCTTGTATTGCGGAATGAGAAAAGAGACTTGTCGGTAACGAGATCGAACTAGGTATAGAGATACCGACGATCGACTCTCGGGAAAGTAACATACCGAAGAACAAAGGGAACATCATACGGGATTAACTGAATCCTTGAGATAGAGGTTCAGCCGATAAAGATCTTCGTAGAATATGTAGGAACCAATACGGGCATCTAGGTCCCGCTATTGGTTATTGACCGTAGAGGTGTCTCGGTCATGTCTACATAGTTCTCGAACCCACAGGGTGTGCACACTTAACATTCGGTGACGTTTCGGTAGTACTGAGTTATGTATGTTGGTGAACGAAGGTTTTTCGGAGTTCCGGATAAGATCCCTGACATTGTGAGGAGTTCCGGAATGGTCTGTAGGTAAATATTGATATATAGGAAGTCCTGTTTTGGTCACCGAAAAAGTTTAAGGTGTTTTCGGTATTGTACTGGGAGTGTCGGGAGGGTTCCGGGGGTCCACCGGGAGGGCCCCACTCACCCCAAGGGTTACATGGTCCTAGGAGGTGGTGCACCAGCCCCTGTTGGGCTGGGAAACCAGCCCCTAAGATCCCATCCGCAAGGAGAAGGAGCAGGGGCCAAGTAGGGATGAGTCCTACTAGGAGTCCACCTCCCTTGTGGGAGGTGGACTCCTCCCCTTTGCCTCGGCCGAAGCCCTCCTTGGAGGAGGGGCTAGGGCTGGCTCCTATCCCCTGCCTCCTATATATACTAGAGGTTTTTTGAGGGCAGCCCCAACCCTAATTTCCACGTGCTGCCCTCTTCTTCCTCTAGATCGTTCTCCTCTAGATTAGTTCGGCGGAGCTCAGCGAAGCCCTATCGGATTAGTTCACCACCACCGCCACCACGCCGTTGTGCTGCCAGACAACTCATCTACCTCTCCGCTCCCTCTTGCTGGATCAAGAAGGCGGAGATCGTCATCTATCTGTACGTGTGCTGAATGCGGAGGTGCCGTCTGTTCGACGCTAGATCGGGACAAATCGTGATTGGATCGCGAAGATGTTCGACTACATCAACCGCGTTTCTTAACGCTTCCCGCTTAGTGATCTAAAAGGGTATGTAGATCCACTCTCCCTCTCGTAGATGCTCATCACCACGGATAGATCTTGCATGTGCATAGGATTTTTTTTATTTCCCATGCAATGTTCCCCAACACGGTGGACCCCCAAAACCTTCTAGAACATGCCGGTACAATACCGGTAATTTCTCAAACTTTTCCGAAACCCTGAAAACCACTTTCCAAATATAAATATTTACCACCAGACCATTCTGAAGCTCCTCGTGGTGCCTTGGATCTCATCCGTGAGTCCGAACAATATTTGGTTCTTGCCGTTATCAATATCTCAATACTACCCTAGCATTATCGAACGTTAAGTGTGTGACCCTATGGGTCCAAGAACATGTAGACATGACCAAGAGTCCTCTTCGATCAATAATAAATAGCGGGACCTTGATGTCCATATTGACTCCCACATACTCAACGAAGATATTTATCGGTTTGAACCACTATGTCGAGGATTCAGTTAAGCATGTATATAATTCCCTTTATCCAATGATATGTTACTTTCCCGAGATTTGATCCTCGGTATCGCCATACCTAGTTCAATCTCGTTACCAACAAGTCTATTTACTCGTTCTATAGTGCAATATTCTCGTGACTAAACTCATTAGTCACAAGCTTGCAAGTTACTTTGGATATCGTGCTATCGACAAGGCCTAGAGATACCAATTGAAAGATCGTGGATGTTGTCTAGAGTGTGGAGGTGAATGGCGCTTTAAAATAATTACGGTTTAGGCTTGAACAAATGCGGAATAAAACCAATGTTTAATTTGTCAAGCACAAAACCTAAAACAACTAGACTCACCTATGTGCACCAACAACTTATGCTAAGCAAGATAAACAACTAAGTGATAGCAAGATATATAACATGAAACACTATGTCTACCACAAAGTAAAGTGCATAAGTAAAGGGCTCGGGTAAGAGATAACCGAGGCATGCGGAGACGATGATGTATCCTGAAGTTCACACACTTGCGGATGCTAATATCCGTTTGGAGCAACGTGGAGGCACAATGCTACCTTATAAGCCACTAGGGCCACCGTAATCTCCTCACGCCCTCACACAATGCAAGATGTCGTGATTCCACTAAGGGACCCTTGAGGACAGTGACCGAACCTGTACAAATAGAAATCCTTCGGGGCGGTCACCGATACCTGTACAAATTGCTCGGAGAAATATCCACAACCTAATTGAACACCCTGAAGCTTGCCCAAAGCTTTACGCCACAATGATTGAGCTTCGAGACACAACCAACCGTCTAGGGCACCAAAGCACCCAAGAGGAACGAGCTATAGGTTACCAAGCACCCAAGAGTAATAAGCTTCTCAACTTCTCACTTACACGTATCACTATGGAGAACTCAAACCGATGAAACTAATGCAATGGGAAGGGCACACAGAGTGACCGAGTGTTTCTCTCCCAAATCCCACCAAAGCAACTAATGCTAGGGAGGAATATGAGAGGAAGAACGAAGAAGAGAACACGTAGAACTCCAAGATCTAGATCCAAAGGGTTCCCCTCACGTAAAGGGAAACGTAGATCTAGTATCCTTTCTCTTTTCCCTCAAGAACTGGCAAGAATCATTGGAGGGATTGCGAGAAAGGAAGCTCGAAGTAGGTCAACAATGGGGGAAGAACACGAGCTCAAATGATAAAGTTCATTGGGGAAGAAGACCCCCTTTAATAGGCCCCCCAAATCCAACCGTTATGTGCACTGGATGCACATAAGCGATACTATCGCTCCTTGGAGTGGTACAACCAATTGGGCAGAAGATCCCAAAGTATAGTGCAAATGTGAAGCACCCTGAGGCGGTACTACCGTTTGGGTTGCAGTACATAGGAGAGAGGTGGATGTAGGGAAGAGTACGACAACAGTACCTCTTATAAGCGGTACTACGTCCCTTACTACCGCCCTACAACCGCGAAGAGGCAAACGAGTCCAGAGGCTAAAAAATAAGCGGTAGTGCGCAGGCGGTACTACCGCTCGTACAACGGTCCCACTACCATGCAACCCGACATGCAAGTCAAGCCCCCCTAGATGCAGCAGTAGTATGTGCGGTACTGGGAAGAGATACTGCAACTTATAAGTGGTAACAGAGAGCGGCACTACCGCCGCCCAGAGCGGTACTACCGCTTGGGGCCTTCAGAACCAATGCATGAAAACAGATGAATGCAGGAGCACGAGAATTGCCATAACTTCTACAAATGAGCTCCGAATTGAGCAAACTCAAGCTTCTTGCATAGATGACGACACATACTATCCAACAACAATAGGGGGAGTATGCCCAACAACAAGGTAGCAAGTGGCAAACGACGAGCAAAATGTTTTATAAATGCTTGGAAATATGCCTAGGGTTCATACTTTCACTAATGCAATCTCTCAACAATGCTAACATAACAGAATCATATGATCATCCCTCAACATGCGACAAAGAATCACTCCAAAGTTCATATCTAGTGGAGAACATACGATGAAATTTTAGTAGGCAGTGGAACCACCTCAAAGTTATCTTTTCCGATCAATCTATTGAGATATTCCTATAACTGTCACAAACAACCCTAGAATTCATACTAAAATAACACATATGATACATATCATTCAACGCTAATGTCACCCAGATACTCCAATGTCACCACAAGTATCCGTGGGTTAATTATCCGACATGTATAAAAAATACTCAGATTCATCATATTCAATCCAACACAAAGAACCTCAAAGAGTACCCCAATATTTCTATCAGAGAAAGTAGGACAAGAACATGTATCAACCCCTATGCATAGATTACCTCATTACCACCACGGGAATCTGCAAGTTTAGTACCAAAACATATATCAGGTGAATCAGTAGAACACTCTATTATCACCATGGGTATCCACATGCAAGACATACATCAAGTGATCTCAAATCCAATATTCAATCCAACATAACAAGATCTCAAAGGGAAAGATTCAATTCATCGCAACAAGGTAGCAAGGTAATAACATCATATGATCCAATTGTACTAAGAATGTCCATGATACATCATGATCGTGACATCTCAAGAACACGAGAGAGAGAGAGATCAATCACATAGCTACTGTTACATACCCTCGGCCCCAAGGGTAAACTACTCCCTCCTTGTCATGGACACCGCTGGGATGATGAATATGGCCTCCGGTGATGATTTCCCCCTCCGACTGGTTGCCGACAGGGTGATAAGGAGGGAGCAGTTCACCCTCGGAGCTGAGGGTATGTAACAGTAGTTGTGTGTTCAATCTCTCCCTCTCGTGTTCTTGAGATGACACCATCTTGATGTATCACGAGCTTTGGTAATATAGTTGGATCATATGGTGTTCTTCTGTTGCTATGTTGTTGCACTGAATTGAATCTTTCCTTTTGAGATCTCGTCATGTCAGATTGAATATTGGGTTTGACAACACTTGATTCACTTGATATATGTTATGGCATCAACTTGCCGATTCCGGTGACCTTGGGGATCTATGCATAGGGGTTGATTGCATGTTTTCATACCACATTCTCCCATAGAAATCTTGGGGGTGATCCTTGAAGTTCTTTGTGTTGGATTGAATATCATAGATCTGAAATTGTTTGATGCATGTCACACAATTTGTCCACAGGTACTTGAGGTGACATTGGAGTATCTAGGTGACATTAGGGTTCATTGATATGAATCATTGGTGTTATTTTAGTACAAACTCCAGGGTTGTTTGTGACACTTATAGGAATAGCTCAAAAGATTGATCAGAAAGAATAACTTTGAGGTGGTTCTACTACCTAAAACTATTTCATCTTATGTTCTTCGCTAGATAGGAACTTTGGAGTGATTCTTTGTTGCCCGTTGAGGGATGATCATATGATTCAACTATGTTAGCATTGTTGGGAGATTGCACTAGTGAAAGGATGAACCCCAGGCCTTATTTCCAAGCATTTATAAAATGTTTTGCCCATCGTTTACCACTTGTTACCTTACGGTTTTTATATTTTCAGATTACAAAAACCTATATCTACTATCCATATTGCACTTGTATCACCATCTCTTCACCGAACTAGTGCACCTATACAATTTACCATTGTATTGGGTGTGTTGGGGACACAAGAGATTTCTTGTATTTGATTGTAGGGTTGTTTGAGAGATACCATCTTCAAACTACACCTCCCACGGATTGATAAACCTTAGGTCATCCACTTGAGGGAAAATTTCTACTGTCCTACAAAACTCCGCGCTTGGAGGCCCAACAGAGTCTACAAGAATAAAGTTGTGGAGTAGACATCAAGCTATTTTCTGGCGCCGTTGGCGGGAGGTGAGTGCTTGAAGGTATATCTTTAGATCTTGCAGTTAAATCTTTTAGTTTCTTGTTTTTCACCAGTTTGTTTTTATAAAATAAAACTACAAAATAATGGAATTTAGGTTGCCTCATTTGCTTCGCCTTTATAATGTGTTTTGTGAAAATGATGGTTCAGAAAATTGTGCTCAATTGTTAGAGGAAGAATTTATAAAAATGCTTAGTGTGAATTCCTTGAATGATGAGCATGATAACAATGTTGTTAGTATGAATTCTCTACATATCCATAATGCTAATGATGATTGCACTAGTCATGATAAAAGGTTTCCTGTAAGCATGTCAATTTTTGTGGAGTTAATAAAATTTGTGAAGACATGCCATATAGGGATGATAGATTTTGTAAGAAGCATAAACATGATAAAACCAATTGGTGTCTTAAAGTGGTAGATGCATTTGCCACAAGATTATGCTCTCTTCATCCCATTACTTGTGAACTTTGTAATAGGATTGGTCATCTTAATTTCCAATGCATGCATTTTCATGATCAAACTATTTCCAAATACTGTGATAATTTGATCTCCCATGAACTCTACAATGAACTTTGTTTATTTTTTGGGTGTGAAGAATTATCACATAAAAAAGTGATTGGTTTGATATATTCCTTGTCACTAATGATAATGAAACTAATCTACAAGAAATCTATATGTTTTGCATAGTGAATTGCAATAAGAATGTTTATATTGCCAACTATAGAAATAAGGACAAACAGATAGAATATAAAAGGAATACTAATGAAAGGGTAAAGGTCTCCCAATACCCTCCTATTGTTTATCATAATGAACCAGGTTGCAAGGAAGGGCTTCCCATCTCTTTAATAATAAGCTTAGAAAAATTACTTAAACCCACACATAAGGTGGTGAAGAAGAAGAAAAGAAGGAAAAGTGGAGGTAAAAATGTATCTCTCCCAAATAATGTTGCTCCTATAATCATTGAGAAAGAATCTGAAAGTAGTGTGGACGGTGATACACTTGATGATTATTTTGTTATCCCTATTACTTGTTGTGATGAGGATGATTGGGAAGATAATGCTACTCCTTATAATATTGAAAATATTTTTAGTACCAACTTGGGAAATTATGATGGTAATAATTGTTACACTATTGGTGCTATTCATGTTATTGATTGTTATACTAATGATATGCAAACCCACAAGCTTGGGGATGCTATGCTTGATGAGAATGAAATATTTGAGAATATATTTGCTGCAATTGATGTGTGTCCCAAGCTTGGGGATGCTACGCATAATAGATATGATCTTTTTAGTCCCCCTACTTCGAATCATCAAATTTGTTATGATTGCATGCCTACTATTTATGATGATTGCAATTATTATGAAAGTGGGTTTGGAAGAGCGTCAAATTTAGGTGATTGTTATCCCACTACTTTGGAGGGTGTTGAATCTTTTCATAATTATAAAAGCGGATTTGGAGAGGTCATGACTTTATTTAGTAATAATTCCACTATCTTGGAAGAGGTTTCAATTGATTATGATGAGAACAAAGTTGCTACTTATGATGATTATTGTGATGATACTTAAGTTATAAAAAGTAGTGATCATCATCATCATCATTATTTTTATTATTATCATAAAACTTGTCATAATTATGATCATCCTTTTTCTGAACATTAATCTTTTAATGTGGAGGCAATTTATAGCATTCAAGCCTCCTATGATACTCCCACTATTGTGTATGAGAAGTTTGCTTATGGGGAGAGTAATAAAAATTCTATGCTTGTGCATCATGAAAAGAATGCTTCACGTGATAGTTATATTGTTGAATTACTTCATGATGCTACTAAAAATTATTACGAGGGAGGAACAAATGCTTGTAGGAATTGAAAAATACCTATGCATAGGAAGTGGGTTAGACTTAAATGTGCTTGTCATGTTATTCATGATGCTCCTTTGCATGTTTCTATTAGTACTTTTTATTTGAGCATCATTGAAATCATCATGCCTAGCTAGAAGGCATTAAAGAAAAGCGCTTGTTGGGAGATGACCCAATACTTCTACCTACTGTTTTTGACTATTCACATGATTAAGATATTGTATTAATCATGTTTTATAGCTTTTATTTCAATAATGTGCCAAGTAAAACCTTTGGGATAGTGTGGATACTTGTTTGTTTGATTCTTTGGAAAAATAAAAACTTTTGCGTCCAATATATGAATTATGTGATTTTACTGGAGCATAAAAAATTTCTGAAAATTTTACAAAAAATCCATAAAAATTCTCTGCCCTTTACTAAGTTTTCATAATTTTTAGAGTCATGGAAGTATGGTGTTCATTGAGATCTTCGTAGACTGTTCTATTTTTGACAGATTCTATTTTGCATGCCTAGTTTGCTTGTTTTAAGTATTTCTATAGCTTATCTTGAGTGATATAAATTATGCGAATGTTGGGATACAATAGTTATTATTTGATAACAATGATGAATCTTGTCTTGACGGTACCTAAGTGAATGATCTATCTTTACTACACTAACCCATCTCACGAAGTTCCGTTAAGTTTTGTGTGATCGAAGTTTTCATGTTTTGGGTGAGGTATCAATATGAGAAGAACAAGGCACCCCCAAGGTAATATCAAAGGAAGACTCAAGCATCTAAGCTTGGGGATGCCCCGGAAGACATCCCCTCTTTTATCTGCGACATTATTAGTATATCTTACTTGGAGCTATATTTTACTCGTCACATGATATGTGTTTTCTTGGAGCATCATTTTATTTTGTTATTCTGTGTTAGATACTATTTATAATCTTGTTTTTCAATAAAAAATTCCAAGAATTGCCTTAAGGTGCCTCCATTGCATATTTTGATGTGTGCTGTATAAATACACAAACTTTTGCTGTAGTGTTTGAATTTTCATATTTTACTCGAACATGGAGAGTTTCTGAAATTTTCACACAGTATTTACATATAAATTCTTTATAATGTCCCAAAATTTTAGAATTGTTGGAGATACAGAAGTACACTTGTTAAATTAATTGCTACAGACTGTTCTATTTGGACAGATTGCTGTCACAGTTTTGCTATCTACTTATCCTAAAATTGCTGTAATGTTTTGCTTGATGTTTTCCACTTGCTACCTTGCTGTTTTTATATTTTCAGATTACAGAAATCCATATGTACTATCCATATTGCACATGTATCACCATCTTTTCGCCGAACTAGTGTACCTATACAATTTACCATTATATTGAGTGTGTTGGGGACACACGATATTTCTTGTATTTGATTGCAGGGTTGTTTGTGGGAGACCATCTTCAGCCTACACCTCCCACAGATTGATTAACCTTAGGTCACCCACTTGAGAGAAAATTGCTACTGTCCTACAAAAATCTGCGCTTGGAGGCCCAACAGAGTCTACATGAATAAAGTTGTGTAGTAGACATCAGTAAACTCTAAATTGTAGACATTAAAGGTTAACAGTAAAACCTAAACCCAGAACCATAATGCCTAAACAATAGCTCATAAACACGTCACCAAGCCATTAATGACAAAGGATAAATCTTGACATTATTTATTATAATTACTAAACTCCAAACTCTATATCCTTAACACTAATAACCCTAAACCTGAAACCATAAATCCTACACTATCACCTTAAACCTTAAAGTAGATCAACTGGTCAAACCGCAAAATCAAAAGGTCTTACCACATAAAGCTTCTAAAACTTAATAGTGTGTTAGGTAACCCTTACACCCAAAGGGGAATATGTAAATACCGAATAATAGGTGTTTTCATAACACCTAAAAATCTTGGAGATACAAGTAAGAAAGCAAGAGAGAGTAGCATCTAAAAAAGGCATGAAATGTACTAACATTGTACAACAATAATACAAAAGACTACAAAATAAGATATGTGCATCAACACCAGATGTGTACAAACAATTCAATGCAGCACGATCAATACGGTTGGCATATCATAACATAATGTTAAATTCATACTTGAATGAGAGCAAGGAACATATAAACGCCTTTACTATTCTCCTCATGAATGAACATCAGCTTGTCAGCAACTTTGAAGTTTGTGTGCTTTAAAATGTGTCGCCACCCATTAATAGTGACACAATCATCTGCAGGATGCTGCTAACACAACATATCAATCAGAGACCCTTCAACAAAACTGTGTGCGATCCACCAATCGCAAACGGTATTGTTCAACCTCCGTCGCCAATGACATGAACTGTGTGCGATGGCGTATCCATCAAATACGATTCAGAGAGTAGTTGCATGTGTGATCCACGAGAGACAGTGTATTCTTATGAACGGTTTGGGATTAGCTAAGATAACAGAAATAGTTAACAAACTATGTATGTGTGCAAAGTACGTCACAAAGTTTACTAGATAAACTATTTGCGCTGACCCAGCAGAACACAAATGGGTAAGCGTAAGAATGTGTGTGTGATCCGCAACAATCGGTTCATTCAAAAGAATTGTGTGGTAAGACCAATAATAACCGAAACGGTTCATCCAGACAAGTTGTGTGTGTTGTGGGCAGATGGTTGCTGCCAACAACTGTCAGCAATTGATTAAATCATTGTCGACGGTATGTACGGAAGTGTCGTTTGCCCGTATTAATATGACATACATTTTATTATTATTACCAGTCTGATTGCACATCACCTCTTCTTCGTCTCTCACGTCTTGTCACCGCGTTTTCGCCCGAGGATTCCAGTGCATGCTTTAGCACCGCACCGGCGTTTCTTTTGGCTACGTTCCCGCGCGAAACAACGCATGTTCCTGCGCAAGCTTCCCCATCAGTTTCCCTCCAAAAGCTAATGAGCATATGAGCATGTGCGCGCGTTCACACACAGATGCACACGTAGTGCAGCCTAGCCCATCTATGAAGCATGCCAACCCGACCAAGCTCCGCCTCTACCATCAACCTCCTCGACGATGGAAACAATCCGGTGTAGGCGTGATGACCTGTCGAGGCTGATGGCATGTCCGGCGATGTGCCGAACAACGATGTGTTGCGCGTCATCGCAAGGGTTGAGCAAACCCTTGGAGTAGGGCTAGGCAGCGCCGCCGAGCAACATAGCCACCTCATCGCTGAGAGGCTGCAGCGCATTGCACAAGAAGATCATTGGTGGTGCTCCGTAGAGAAAAACATGTTGGGGAACGTCGCATGGGAAACAAAAAATTTCCTACGCACACGCAAACCTATCCATGGTGATGAGCATCTATGAGAGGGAGAGTGGATCTACGTACCCTTGTAGATCGCTAAGCGGGAAGCGTTAAGAAACGCGGTTGGTGTAGTCGAACTTCTTCGCAATCCAAATCGCCGAGCGTCCCGCGATCCAATCACGAACTGTCCCACGATCCAATCACGAACCGTCCTGCGATCTCGTCACGATCCGTCCCGCGATCCGATCACGAACGTCCCGTGGCCTTGATCACGATCCTTCCGATCTAGTACCGAACGGACGGCACCTCCGCGTTCAGCACACGTGCAGCTTGATGATGATCTCCACCGTCTTGATCTAGCAAGAGAAGGTGGAGAGGAGAGAGAGTTCACCGGCAGCGTGACGGCGCTCCGGTGATGGTGGTGGAGTGATTCCGGCAGGGCTTCGCCTAAGCGCTGCGGAAAACCGATCTAGAGGAGCACCGGTGGAACGAGTAGCACGTGGCTGCAATTGTGTGCAAAAACCCTAGCTATCCACCAATATATATAGGAGGAGAGGAGGGGGAGAGGGTCTGGCGCACAAGTCCCCTTAGGGGAGTTGGCCGGCCAAGGTGGGAGCAATCCTACTCCTACTCCAATCCTAGTTGGAGTAGGATTGCTTCCTATTGGCTGATTTTTCCCTTTTCTCTTTAGGACTTCCTCTCCCTGCGCCATGGGCCTTTGTGGCTGTTTCCCCAGCCCACTAAGGGCTGGTTATTATTCTCCCACAGCCCGTGGACCTCTTGGGGTCGAAATACCCCTCCCGGAGGTCCCCCGGTACACTACCCTGTTAAGAATAAATACGTATCCGGTTTGCGACTTAGAGTCGTCCGGATCAGTGTCAAAGCTTGCATCGACGTAACCCTTTACGACGAGCTCTTCATCACCTCCATAAACGAGAAACATGTCCTTAGTCCTGTTAAGGTACTTAAGGATATTCTTGACCGCTTGCCAGTGCTCCATTCCGAGATCACTTTGAAACCTTCCAGCCATACTTATGGCAAGGCTGACATCGGGTCTTGTGCACAGCATTGCATACATGATAGAGCCTATGGCTGAAGCATAGGGGATGACACTCATCTTTTCTTTATCTTCTGTAGTCACTGGGCATTGAGTCTTACTCAACTTCACACCTTGTAACACAGGCAAGAACCCCTTCTTGGCCTGTTCCATTTTGAACTTCTTCAAAACTTTATCAAGGTATGTGCTCTGCGAAAGTGCTATTAAGCGTCTCGACCTATATCTATAGATCTTAATGCCTAATATGAAAGCAGCTTCTCCTAGGTCCTTCATTGAAAAACTCTTATTCAAATATTCCTTCACGCTTTCCAGCATTTCCATATTGTTTCCGATCAGCAATATGTCATCCACATACAACACTAGAAACGCTATAGAGCTCCCACTCACTTTCTTGTAAATACAAGCTTCTCCATAAACTTGTATAAACCGAAACGCTTTGATCACTTCATCAAAGCGCTTATTCCAACTCCAAGATGCTTGCACCAATCCATAAATGGATCGCCGGAGTTTGCAAACTTTGTCAGCATTCTCTCGATCGACAAAACCTTCGGGTTGCATCATATACAACTCTTCCTCAAGGAAACCATTAAGGAACGCCGTTTTGACATCCATCTGCCAAATTTCATAGTCGAAATAAGCAGCTATTGCCAACATGATTCTGACGGACTTAAGCATCGCTACGGGTGAGAAGGTCTCATCGTAGTCCACTCCTGGAACTTGTGAAAAACCCTTTGCCACAAGTCGAGCTTTATAGACGGTGACATTACCGTCCGCGTCCGTCTTCTTCTTAAAGATCCATTTGTTCTGAATGGCCTTTCGCCCTTCAGGTAATACTTCCAAAGTCCATACTTTGTTTTCATACATGGATCCCATCTCAGATTTCATGGCCTCTAACCATTTCTCGGAATCCGGGCCCATCACTGCTCCTCCATAGCTCGTAGGTTCATTGTTGTCTAACAACATGACCTCCAAGACAGGGTTGCCGTACCACTCGGGAGTAGTACGCGTCCTTGTCGACCTACGAGGTTCAATAGCAGCTTGATCCGAAGCTTCATGATCATCATCATTAACTTCCTCTTCTACCGTCGTAGGTTCCACGGAAACATCTTTCTGCGCTGCGCTACTCTCTGGTTGAAGTAAAGGTTCAATAACCTCATCAAGCTCTATTTTCCTCCGACTCAATTCTTTTGAGAGAAACTCTTTCTCAAGAAATGTTCCATTCTTAGTGACAAACACTTTGCCTTCGGATCTGAGATAGAAGGTATACCCGACTGTCTCTTTCGGGTATCCTATGAAGACGCATTTTTCCGCTTTGGGTTCCAGCTTTTCAGGCTGAAGCTTTTTGACATAAGCATCACATCCCCAAACTTTAAGAAACGACAACTTCGGCTTTTTGCCAAACCACAGTTCATATGGAGTCGTCTCAATGGATTTTGATGGTGCCCTATTTAAAGTGAATGCAGTTGTCTCTAATGCATAACCCGAAAACGATAGTGGCAAATCGGCAAGAGACATCATAGAAGGCACCATATCTAATAAGGTCCGATTACGACGTTCAGACACACCATCACGCTGTGGTGTTCCGGGCGGTGTCAACTATGAAACAATTCCACACTGTCTTAAGTGACTGCCAAACTCATAACTCAGATATTCACCTCCTCGATCAGATCGCAGAAATTTAATCTTCTTGTTACGATGATTCTCAACTTCACTCTAAAATTGCTCGAACTTTTCAAACGTTTCAGACTTGTGTTTCATCAAGTAAATATATCCATATCTACTCAAGTCATCAGTGAAGGTGAGAAAGTAACGATAATCACCGCGCGCTTCGACATTCATTGGACCGCACACATCAGTATGTATGATTTCCAACAAGTCACTTGCCCGTTCCATTGTTCCAGAGAACGGCGTTTTAGTCATCTTGCCCATGAGGCATGGTTCATATGTGTCAAGTGATTCAAAATCAAGTGACTCCAAAAGTCCATCAGCATGGAGCTTCCTCATGCGTTTTACACCAATATGACCTAAACGGAAGTGCCACAAGAAAGTGGTACTATCATTATCAACTCTACATCTTTTGGCATCAATGTTATGAACATGTGTCTCATCACTATCAAGATTCAATATGAATAAACCCCTAACATTGGGTGCATGACCATAAAAGATATTACTCATATAAATAGAACAACCTTTATTCTCTGATTTAAATGAGTAACCGTCTCGCAATAAACAAGATCCAGATATAATGTTCATGCTTAACACAGGCACTAAATAACAATTATTCAGGTTCATCACTAATCCCGATGGTAATCGAAGAGAGAGCGTGCCGACGGCGATCACATCAACCTTGGAACCATTTCCCACGCGCATCGTCACTTCGTCCTTTGCCAGTCTTCGTTTATTCTGTAGTTCCTGCTTTGAGTTGCAAATGTGAGCAACCGAACCGGTATCAAATACCCAGGCACTACTACGAGAACTAGTAAGGTACACATCAATAACATGTATATCATATATACCTTGTTTATCGTTGGCCGCCTTCTTGTCAGCCAGGTACTTGGGGCAGTTCCGCTTCCAGTGACCAGTTCCTTTGCAATGAAAGCACTTAGTTTCTGGCTTAGGTCCATGCTTAGGCTTCTTTGTAGGAGTAGCAACTGCTTTGCCATCCTTCTTGGTTTTACCCTTCTTGCCTTTGCCTTTGCCAGTTTTCTTGAAACTAGTGGTTTTATTGACCATCAACACTTGATGTTCTTTCTGGATTTCAGACTCAGCGACTTTCAGCATCGCAAACAGCTCGGCGACTAACTTGTTCATCCTGTGCATGTTATAGTTCATCACAAAGCTCTTGTAACTAGGTGGCAGCGATTGAAGAACTCTATCAGTGATCGCCTCCGGCGGAAGGGTAATTCCCAACTCCGCTAGACGGTTTGAGTACCCAGACATTCTGAGTATGTGCTCACTAATAGACCTGTTCTCCTCCATCTTGCAAGCATAGAATTTATCGGAGGTCTCATACCTCTCGATCCGGGCATTCTTCTGAAAGATAAACTTCAACTCCTAGAACATATCATATGCTCCATGACGTTCAAAACGTCTTTGAAGTCCCGGTTCTAAGCCATACAATATTGCGCACTGAACTATTGAGTAATCTCCAGCACGAGCCTCCCAAACGTTCTTAACTTCTTCGGAGGTCATCTCTTCTGGTTGGTCACCAAGCGGTGCATCAAGGACATATTGTTTCTGGGAAGCCGTGAGGATAATCCTCAGATTACGGGCCCAATCAACAAAGTTACTTCCACCATCTTTCAACTTAGCTTTCTCTAGGAAAGCATTAAAATTCAGGGGTGCTACTGTGCGAGCCATTGATCTACAACATAAATATGCAAAGGTTACTTAGACTATTGTTCAAGATAATGAGTTTAGTTAATCAAATTACTAAAACTCCCACTCAAATTGACATCCCTCAGGTCATCTGAGTGTCACATGATCCAAATTCACCAACTCAAGTCTGATCATCACATGAGTTAAGTTGGCTTCATTGGTGAACATCATTATGTTGATCATATCTACTATATGACTCATGCTCGACCTTTCGGTCTCTTGTGTTCCGAGGCCATGTCTGTACATGCCAGGCTCGTCAAGTTTAACCCGAGTGTTCCGCGTGTGCAAAACTGTCTTGCACCCGTTGTATGTGAACGTAGAGTCTATCACACCCGATCATCACGTGGTGTCTCAACACGACGAACTTTCGCAACAGTGCACACTTGGGGAGAACACAATTTTATCTTGAAATTTAGTGAGGGATCACCTTATAATGCTACCATCGTACTAAGCAAAACAAGGTGCATAAAAGGATTAGCGTCACATGTAATTCATAAGTGACATGATATGGCCATGAACTCGTGCTTAAGATCTCCATCTTCACAGCACCGGCATGATCTCCATCGTCACCGGCACGACACCATGATCTCCATCATCTTGATCTCCATCAACGTGTCGCCATTGAGGTTGTCACGCCCTGCATTCACACCATGATCTGCATCAACCTCAAGGGTTGTCACACCATTGAGGTTGTCATCTTGATCTGCATCAACGTGTCATGCTTCTACTACTATTGCTACCGTTTAGCGATAAAGTAAAGCATTACATAGCGCTTAATGATGGACACGCAGGTCATACAATAATTAAAGACAACCCTATGGCTCCTGTCGGTTGTCGTACTCATCGACATGCAAGTCGTGAAGTTCTATACATCACATGATCATCTCATACATCACATATATCTCATCATGCAATTGGCCATATCATATCATAACATACCCTGCAAAAACAAGTTAGACGTCCTCTAGTTGTTGTTGCAAGTTTTACGTGGCTGCTATCGGTATCTAGCAAGAACGATTCTCACCTATGCAAAGCCACAACGGTGATACATAATTTGCTTTTCAACCTTCTCAAGGACCGCCTTTGTCAGATCCGATCCAACTAAAGTGAGAGAAATTGTCACCCGCAAGCCATCTAAGCAACAAGTTGCATCGAGGGAACCGGTCTCTCATAAGTGTATGAGTAATGTTGGTCCGGGCCGCTTCATCTCACGATACCGCTGAACCAAAATCCGACCAAGGAGGGAAGCAATCTAAGCATCAACGCCCACAAACCTTTTGTGTTCTACTCGAGATCTCATCGAACCATCAACCTAGCTCATGATGCCACTGTTGGGGAACGTCGCATGGGAAAGAAATTTTTTCCTACGCACACGCAAACCTATCCATGGTGATGAGCATCTACGAGAGGGAGAGTGGATCTACGTACCCTTGTAGATCGCTAAGCGGGAAGCGTTAACAAACGCGGGTGGTGTAGTCGAACTTCTTCGCGATCCAAATCGCCGAGCGTCCCGCGATCCAATCACGAACCGTCCCGCGATCCAATCACGAACCGTCCCGCGATCTCGTCACGATCCGTCCCGCGATCCGATCACGAACGTCCCGTGGCCTTGATCACGATCCTTCCGATCTAGTACCGAACGGACGGCACCTCCGCGTTTATAGTCACCCTCGGAGATACCTGTAGAGTACCTTTATAGTCACCCAGTTACGTTGCGATGTTTGATACACACAAGGCACTCCTCCGATATCCGTGAGTTTGCATGATCTCATGGTCATAGGAACATATACTTGACATGCAGAAAACAGTAGCAATAAACTGACACGATCATATGCTACGTTTGTAGTTTGGGTCTTGTCCATCACATCATTCTCCTAATGATGTGATCCCGTTATCAAATGACATCACATGTCAATGGCTAGGAAACCTTGACCATCTTTGATCAACGAGCTAGTTCACTAGAGGCATACTAGGGACACATTGTTTGTCTATTTACCCACACATGCAATGTGTTTCCATTCAATAAAATTATAGCATGGATAATAAACGATTATCATGAACAAGGAAATATAATAATAAACACTTTATTTATTGCCTCTAGGGCATATTTCCAACAAAACATGCACATCTATGTCGAGAGGGCAAGGCGTGCCGCACAGCAAGATCGATGGAGGGTCGCAGAGTGAGAGGCGCGGCACGCGGCAGAGGAAGAGCGGTTCCATCCCCGCTTGCGTGATATCCTACCTGTCATGCTGTTGCAGATGTGTCCAAGGCACGTGGGTAGCCCTATTTCTCGCTGGGAATGGGCAGCAGTTGTCTACGGCGTACTTGCACCAGAGCCCGGCCGCACCGCGCTTGCCCCAGACACAGGCCGCGCCGTTCGCATGGGTCGTGCCGTTGGCCTTGTCTGCGGCCCCCTCGATGCTGACGGGCTCGTTGGTAGGCTTGAGCGCCTCCTTGGCCCAGCTGTCCGGCAGGGAGCGGTAGAAGAAAATGGCCGCCACATCCTCGAGATGGTAATCTCCGACGAAATAGCCAGCTTGGAGATCGAGATCGCGCTCCAGCTGTACCGCGAGCGTGTAAACCGCATATACGAACACCCGACCGAGTTCAGGCACAACCAAGAGCTTCCGTAGGATAGGGTGTAGTCAACTAGTCATGGACGCGTTTTATTCTGTCGATCCCAATGTCTGCACAACAATCACAATATTGTTATGTTTTGATGTGTGAATGCTTTATGTTCTATTGTTATGTTTCAATTTGTGTAAAAGGCTAATAGTTCGAGCCAAAAAATCAGTATGAAAACAAATATATATAAATGTGAAACTAATAATACATATTAATTGTTGAATATCTCATTGAAGACATGATACATATACAGTATATATCATCACATATACATGATGATAGTACTTAACTAATATGTTCAATGAATAAAAAATAAACTAATAATGACCCCTCCTTGAGCGGGGAGCAGTAAAATGGCAGCCTCTCGCCATCAGCTCCTTGGTGCCTCGTGGCTTCCCAACACGGAGGGAGTTCTCTGCCTCGCAGCGTTCGACATGCTGATCAGCCTCTTTATGGCGAAGGCACACGACCATGCAGGACAGTTCACTAGGCGCCCACTGGAGCTCTTTGGCGGTGGCACACTCGAGCTTATCAGCCCTCACGCAGTGGTGAGGCACCTAGCGCCTCTGGCTCTCATTGCGAGGTACCGGCTATCTTCGTAAACCTCGACCGCTCATCGACTCGCCCGCCGCCAAAGCTCCAGCTCCTCCTTTTCCCTTGCAGCACTAAGGGCATTCCAGGCCGCGAGGTTCCTGGCGCGCTCCTCAGCACACTCCTTCTTGAACGCCACCTGCCTGGCTCTCTCAGCCAATGGCAGCGCCTTCCACAAAGCCAGATTGTACTGGCCCCAAAACCAATCTTCAGTTGGGGGGTCTGGCGCGACCTCGTCTGGGGGCGCGAAGGGGTCCTCCTCGTCGCTGCATTTCGCCATGTCCTCATGGGGTGGCGCCTCCTCCTCTGCTTGTGCATAGACCGACCGTGCCATGGCAGAGTTTTGTGTGAGGGGTGGGATAGAAAGACTAGAGAATGCAGGCGGGATGACGTCTCGAGGGGCAGCATTTATAGGCGGCTGGAATCTTGATTGACGCCAGTAGTGATTGCACATGATTTCCTATTCAATAACCGTGTGTGAATTAACATCACCGACGGTTCCCAATGCATGACCACGTGTGATTAATAGCCTGCGAAAATTGGCTTTCCAAACTCAAAATGCGAAACAGGGCGCCAATCATGTGGGAGACGTTTTGTTGTGCCAAAAATTTACATTTTCTATCCAAATGTAATGCATGCATGCCATTTGTGTTACAGACGCAAGTTCGAGAGTAGTAACCATGACATCTTGGCCCCATGGAGGGAAATCATGCATATTTTCATGTACTTCAGAAATTAGAGAATTTATTATTATTATTATTGAATTTACAACCTACATTCTTAATGCTTTTGTGTCCAAACTGTCACTCAAGATGTTTGGAACTCCTTCAAATTTATTTTGCATATATATGTAAGCAAGTAGTACATAAATATGATTTTCGAGCGATTTTTTGCTTCATCGAGCATGTTCGTGTGTTTCAGTTTTGAAATATGGCCATTAAATTTCTATAAACTAACTTAATGTATAAAATTGCCAATAGAATGCCATAAAAAATAGGATGGCAGTCGTATTCGTGCATTGTATCGATGAAAAAAACTAGGTTGAATGAGACATTGATTGGCGGTTTGTCTTCACACATGCCCCATGTTCCCCCTCAGAACCACGTGCCTTAGTGTGATGCTCCGTTTTGTGAGAGGCTTGTGTCTAAAGCTGGGGATTTCTTAGGTGAGTATTGGAGTCCCATCTCCATCCCCATCCCCATCACCGCCCTCCCATCCCCGTCCTCGTCTATGTACCCCTGCGCGGGGATAAAAAGTTTCCCATCCATGTCCCCACCGAGTTCTTTATCACCGTGGGGAAACTCACAAATTCATTTAAGAACAACCTTCGTGTATTTTAGTACAAAAGTAGTATTTCAACGCAATAAACAATATGTTGTGGCTAGGTTTGAGATTTCTTAGGGAATTTTGGGCCAAAGGGGTTGGATGTGTGTAAATTTGGGTGACCGAGTGTCGGAACACGGATGCTCACGATCACCTATGGGATCTCGAATCCCTTGTGGTTCGGCAGGGGGGTCACGTTGCACGAAGAGCGGAGAGCATGAGACGACGCAACGATCATGACACATGCATTACCAAGGTTCGGGCCGTTGCTAAGCGTAAAACCCTACTCCTGATTTTTGGTGGATTGATTGGGGGAGCACGAAGAACACAGAGCACCTAGATCTAGCAAGGACTGTTGCCGGGGAAGGAGCGACTACGTGAGTACAAGTGTTCTGGGGTGCGAATCGCCAACCTTGAGCTAGGTTGCCTTAGGCCTCCTTTTATAGTGCAAGGGGTCACCACAGTGGCAAAAAAGACATTATGTATTGATTGGATAGCTAAGCGGAGCTATTGTACCTAACTCTGGCATTTAGGACAAAATGCCATGATTACCTGCCTAGGTGGCGCTTGGGGGTGCATCCTCGGCAAGCTCTGGCCACCGCTTGGTCGGTCGTTGCTTAAGAACTTGACATGCTGTAGGGCGGGTGTCGATCGAGCATAACTTCCCTTCGATGTGTCGCCACATGCTTAGCGAGAGCTGATTAGCTGCCTAAGGGATCGACACCGCATCAACAAGTGACACCCATATACTAGGGAGAAGGGCGTCTGGCCGGTAGCTCGATTCGGTGTTGTTCTGAGGGACCAAAGAACCACCGTCAACTCATCTATCCAGCACCTGCCACTTTTCCGCAACTTATCGAAAGTCCTTGTCTTAAGCCCTCGCAACACGTCTACATTCATCCTCTTGAGTTGCCCGTTGCTCCTTGGGTGAGCAACAGAGGCGAAGGAGACCTTGCTTCCAAGGTTTTGGATATACTGCATGAAGGCGCGGCTCGTGAACTGGGTGTCATTGTCGGTGATCACTCTGTTAGGTACTCCAAAACGGCACACTGGTCCTTTCATGAACTTGATAGCTACTTGTGCGGTCACCTTTCTCACCGGTTCCACCTCTGGCTACTTTGTGAACTGGTCGGTTGCCACGAACAAGAACTCAAAGCCCCCGACAGCATGAGGGAAGGGGCCCAAGATATCAAGCCTTTAGACCGAGAATGTCCAGGATAGAGGGATTATTTGCACGGCTTGCATTGGTTGATGGTTGTTCTTGGAATGGAACTAGCATGCTTCACACTTGGTGACCAGCTCAGTAGCATCTTGGAGGGCGGTGGGCCAATAGAAACCCTGGCGGAAAGCTTTCCCGGCAAGGGCCCTTGATCCAATGTGGGAACCACACACTCCTCCGTGAATCTCCACCAACAGCTTTAGTCCATCCTCCTCGCAAATACACCTCAATTTCACGCTGTTCGGTTGTCTTCTGTACAAGGTGTCGTTGACAAACTGGTACATACTTGACCAACGAGCAACCCTTTCGGCTCCTTCTTACTCTTAGGGGAGTTCTTCTGTTTGCAGGAAACAAACTATATGATGCGCCCAGGTTGGAGCCTATGGCTCGACAACAAGGACTAAAGGCATATCCTCGTCTCTGGGAGCACTTGCCTCAACCTCTAGATCCCGAGGTCCCATGGGAGGGAGCTTCTTGCCAACCGGAATGGGATTCCCCCTGGTAGCCTATCTACCAGCGGCTTCGGGAAGCTCTACCGGGAAATGCTTCCCGGAGTTTAGCTTCCTTCTCTTCTTGGACATTGCAGATGGGGACAACAATGGTTGGGTGAGGCGGAGAACAAAGGTCCCTGGTTCCACAGGAAGCTTCTCGCAGCGCACTTCGATAGGTGATCAACAATGTTGTTTTCTGCTCGTGGCACATGTTCTGCATGCAACCCATCAAAGTGCTCCTCCAATTTCCTCACTTCCCCCACGTAGGCTTCCATCAGCGGGCTTTGGTAATCCTTGTTGACTTGCTTCACCACAAGTTGAGAATCCCCTTGGATGATCAGCCTCTTTATCCCCAACTCTACCGTGATTATGAGTCCGGCAAGGAGTCCCTCATACTCAGCGGTGTTGGTGGTGGCCTCCTCCTGAGGAAAGTGCATTTGGATGACGTACTTGAGGTGCTCTCCGGTTGGGGCAATGAGGAGCATGCCTGCTCCAGACCCCTGGAGTGAGAAAGCACCATCGAAGTACATGATCCAATCCTTTGGTGCCTCTTTGCCGGGGAGGTCTATCTCCTGAGCTTCATCATCTAGTGTGGGTGTCCATTATGCAATAAACTCTACCAAGGCTCTGCTTTGAATAGTGGAAGTGCTCTCATACTTTAATCCGAAGCTTGACACCTCCAGTGCCCACTCAACTATCCTACCAGTGGCTTTGGGGTTCCTCAGTATGCGTTGCAATGGGAAACGGGTGGTGACTGTTATCTCATGGGCTTGGAAATAGTGGTGTAGCTTCCTCGAGACCATGAAGAGGCCAAAGATCAATTTTTGTACCCCAGAGTACCTTGACCTAGCCCCTGCAGTAGGGAACTGACAAAGTACACGGGTCGTTGGACCATTTTCTTCTTCACCACTCCCCTGGATCCATGGTCAACCACTTCATGAGACCCCCCTTGGCCATGCTATGGATGTTTCTTTCTCACCCCCGGTAGCATCAACAGTGGTTGTCGAATCTTCATCCACAACCCCCATTTCGCCACCAGCGCTGCACTAACCACTTGATTCGTTGCCGCTAAATGTAGTAGCAATGACTCTTGCGGTTTAGAAGCGACCAAGGTGGGAGCAGAGGACAGGTATTTGTTTAGGTCTTGCAGTGCTGCATTTGCCTCTGGGGTGCACTTCATCCGGCTAGCCTTCTTCAGGATTTTGAAGAACGTCAAGGCACACTAAGCGGATTTGGAGATGAACCTATTCAATGCGGAAATGCATCCGGTCAGGCATGTGATATCCTTGATGGTTTTGGGCGCCTCTATCTGCTCGATCGCCTTGATCCTGTTGGGATTGGCTTCTATTCCTCGTCGAGATACGAAGAACCCAAGAAGCTTTCCGGATGGGACACTGAAGACACACTTTTCAGGGTTGAGCTTCACATTGATCTTACGCAAGTTTGCGAATGTATCCTCCAGATCTTGTATGAGAGTGGCTTCATCCTTGTTCTTGACCACGATGTCATCCATATAGGCTTCCATATTTCTGTGCAGCTGAGGTCCGAAACCGATTTGAGCAGCCCTGGCAAAAGTTGAACCATCACTTTTTAACCCAAAGGGCATACGTACAGAGCAGTACGTGCCACAGGGAGTTATAAATGCGGTCTTCTCCTCATCTTCCTTGTTCATAAATATCTGGTGGTAGCCAGAGTAGGCATCCAAAAAAGAGAGCAAGTCACATCCGGAGGTGGAATCATTAATTTGATCCATGCGTGGCAAGGGGAAAGGATCCTTTGGGCAAGCTTTGTTTAAGTCAGTGAAGTCTATGCAAAGCCTCCATTTCCCATTCGCCTTTCATACCACCACCGGGTTTGCCAACCAAGTTGGATGCAATACTCATCTAACCAAACCAGCTGCTTGAAGCTTCTTAATTTCCTTGACAATGAACTGTTGTCGCTCCAAGGCATGTTTCCTAACTTTTTTACTTGACGGGCCGGGCATGAGGGCAGACAACAAGGTGGTGCTCAATTACCTCCGTGGGAGCACCGGGGATGTCAGATGGTTGCCAGGCAAACACATCGACATTCTCCCGCAGGAAGGCAATGAGTGCGCTTTCCTATTTGTCAGTAAGGATAGCACTGAAGGTAAAGGTAGCACCAGTGCTATCCTCCCTTGCCGGAACTTTCTTCGTCTCAGGATAGGTGGCCCTGGTCTTCCTGCTAGCGGAACTCTTCGAAGGGTCATCATCAGGTGCGGCGCACTCCGAAGAGGCACGCTTCCTAGAGTCCTTGCCGGTGTTCCCGCCAGCCTTCTTCATTTTCTTTGTATCCTTGGCGGGAGCTGGGATTTCTATGGCTTCAGATGCTACCGCATCACGATACATCTTGTCCATGCAAACGATTGCGCTCTTCTTGTCGGATGGGATGGAAATGACTCTAGTGGGCCCCGACATCTTCAAAGTATTGTAGGCATAGTGGGATGCCGCCATGAACTTTGCCAGAGCTGGGCGACCGAGGATTTTGTTATAAGGCAGTGGGATCTCGGCGACGTCGAACACTATCCTTTCTATTCAGAAGTTCAACTCCCCGCCAAATGTCACGGGTAGAGTGATCTTTCCTTAGGTCGGCTCCTGTCGGGGTTGATCCCTTGGAAGGTACCCGTGGCTTTGAGCTCTTCATCAAGGATCTGTAGTTTCTCAGACACTCTAGGAGAGATAAAGTTCAATCCGGCCCCACCGTCAACTAACATCTTCGACACCTTGAGGTTGCGGATTGTCGGGGGAACCAACAATGGCAAACATCCAACCGTAGTGGTACGATCAGGATGATCCTCTTTGTCAAAGATGATAGGCATGCGGGACCATCTGAGAGGCTTCTTGGATTCTACAAATGGTTCTACAACATTAACCTCGCGTGCCCACTGCTTGAGTTGGCGGCGAGAGGAGTGCAAAGACGCGCCCCCGTCGATGCACATGGCATCAATTGCTTTGTGGAACTCCCTGTCACTGGAATCCTCATCACAATCCTCATATTCACTCACATCATTTGTTTCCTTCCTCTCTCGGCCTCTGGCGGGGTTTCCCTTTTATTCAGGGTTTTTGCCGCGGCGACCACTTCTGCGGCCACGGCCTTTCCCGGCAGCGCCGTCCTGGCCTTTTTTCCTTGTCGCGTTTCTCGTACTCGGCCCTCTGTTTCTCAACAAGCTTCTTGGCCTATTGGCATTCTTGGAGATCATGGCCCTTAGTAGGTGAATTTTGCAGTATGGCCCGTCGGACTTCCCGGCCTTCTCAGCGGCAGTAGCCTCCCGACAATCAGCACATGCGGCAGCTCCCTTGCCGGGTTTTTTGACTTTTGCCTTTTTGCCTGTACCGAGGTCTCCTGAGCTCTCGATAGCCATCACTGCCTTTACCTTATGCTTCTTGTTACGCTTCCTGTTTTTCCCTTCGGGTCGGGGGCGTCGTCGTCATCATCAAAGTCCATTTCGACGCCCACTTCTTCCCTGGGGAGTCGCCTCCCTTCTTCAGCTCGAGCACACTTATCCACAAAGGTGTAAAGCTCATTGACAGTATTGGGGAGCTTGACATTCATCTTGGCTCGCATCCTACTATTGCACACGTTCGAGAGGAACTCGGCAATCACCGCTGCCGGATGGATCTCTGGAATGTTGTGGTGTACTCGGTTGAATCTCTGGATATACTTTCTGAAGGTCTCTCCCTCCTTTTGCGGGAGGACTTCGAGGTCGCTGGGCTGGGTTGGTTCCTGGTGGCCACCGGTGAAGGCGCCAACGAATTTGTTGCACAGATCAGCCCAAGAAGAAATGGAATTCTCCGGTAGGTGCATCAACCATGACCTCACGTTTGGCTTGAGCGCCAAAGGGAAATAGTTGGCAAGCACCTTTTCATCTCTTCCTCCCGTAGCTTGAACAACTATCATGTAGATGCCCAAGAACTCCGTGGGGTTCAACTTCCCATCATATTTCTCCGATAGCTCAGGCTTGAAAGGTCGGGTCAACGACCAACGGACTCATCGCAACTCGCTAGTGAAGGTAGGGCAACCAACCTCGTAATGAAGGTACCCGCCGACACTAGGCGTAGGGTCGCCCGCGTCTAGATTGTCGCGCCTGTCGGATTGACGGTGTGCTTCCCGGCATTGCTTGTAGTGATGCATGTGTCTTCCTTCCGCCGGTCTTCAAGGACACGCCGTTGATCCTACCAGTCATGCGGGCCAAACGAGACTATGGATGCCTCAGCACAGTCGTCAGCACGTGAAGTTTTCTGCGGCAGCCCCTCGGCCTGTGGTTGCTGAGGAGATTGCACTGTTGGAGTGGTCCCTTCAACGTGCTTGCCGCCCTGAGCCACCGCAGCTGTTCGGGTACGTCGCGATGGTTCTACATGCTGGGTCTTGTTGTCTTCAACGAAGGAAATCAAACTCTGAATGGTGGCTCTCCATTCATCCATCTTATCCGCTGTTGGCATGAAATTAACATTTGGACCCGCGCCATGGCCTCCTTCATGGTGCATGGCATGGCGAAAGAGGCAGACCGGGACGTTGCTCGACTCTTGGTAAGACCAAGAGAAGCATTGTCGCGCGCTTGATGTTGTGAGCCACTCGCTGGAGTTTTTTGGTGGGCAGCGGGCCGATCCGATGGGCATGCGGCTCCGCTGGGCGCTCCGTCTCGCTCCACACGGGACGCACGCCCAACGGTTTGGCTGGCGACGGGTGCGACCGGAGGGTCTCGGCTCGCATCATACTAGATGCCCCTAAGGCAGCCTTGGCCATCCACGTGGCGGTGAGGCGATGAACGGATGTTCCCTCCGCCCGTGGCGTCGGGGCAGAGCCCGCCATGCTGCTGCTGTAGTTGCTCCTTTGCGGCGCCTCCTGCTCCATCCCCGTCCATGATGGGGTGGACGGGCGTGCTGCCTGCGCCAATCGCGTCGTCCATGATGCCCGCCTCGCCCGTAGCGGCTGTGGTGCCTACGGTGCGGGAAGCCACCTGTGAGGGAGCCCTCTAAGTGGAAGGATGTGCAGCCGCGCTGGGCTTCTTCTTCGGAGCCATTGTCAAAGAAGATGATGATGAAGATCGATTAGTCGTTCACAAACTCGGGTTCGCGCAAATGATGCACCCCCCCACCTGGCGTGCCAAAGATGTCGGGGCGTAGATGCTCATGATCACCTATGGGATCTGGAATCCCTTGTAGTTTGGCAGGGGGTCACGTTGCACGAAGAGCGAAGAGCATGAGACGACGCAATGATGAGGACACATGCATTTTACCCAGGTTCGGACCGCTGCTAAGCGTAAAACCCTACTCCTGCTTTTTTGTCGATTGATTGGGGCAGCATGAAGAACACAGAGCACCTAGCCCCGGCAAGGATTGCTGCCGAGGAAGGAGCGGTTGCGTGAGTACAAGTGTTCAAGGGTGCAAATCGCCAACCTTGAGCTTGCTTGCCTTGGGCCTCCTTTTATAGTGCAAGGGATCATGACAGTGGCAAAACGGATATTTTCTATTGATTAGATAGCTAAGCAGAGCTATCGTACCTAACTCTGGCATTTAGGACAAAATGCCATGATTACGTGCCTAGGTGGCGCTTGGGGTGCATCCCCGGCAAGCTCTGGCCACCGCTTGGCCAGTCGTTGCCTAAGAACTTGACACGCTGTAGGGCAGGTGTTGATCGAGCATAACTTCCTTTGATGTGTCGCCACGTGCTTAGCGAGAGCTGATTATCTGCCTGAGGGCTTGACACCGCATCGATAAGTGACAGGCGTAGCGATGCGGTGGAGCGGTGGCTGGCTGGCTCATGCCTGCAAGGGAATGGCCTGTCGGATCTTTTGGGAAGTGTGTGCGTCTTGGTCCTCGGCAGCGTCGAGGGCGTGCTTGGCGCGTCGTAGCCCAGGCTTAGGCTGCCGTGTTGAGCTTTCTGGAGTCTTGTCTTGATTGCTGCCCGTGTTCTTTGCTTCTACTGCCTGTGCATAAGTCAGGGGCACTAGGTACCCATGTACTAGTGCACCGACACCAAGGGCCCCAAATTACGTGGGGTCTACTAATTTCAGAGCCCACACATGTAAGTACTCTCCCTCCGTCTTGGTGTATAAGTCATCTTTGGTTGTGCACCGAGACCAAGACGGAGAAGAAAACGAGAGAATTTAATGTTAATTTGCTAATTAATATCATTGCATGCAATGAATTTACCACTACATGTCGTGCTAGTTAGTCTCAACTCATTAAAAACATAGATGCCCCACATCTCTTATTTGTTGATTCTTTATTCATGTCAAAAAACAAGAAAGGAGGTGAAAGTTAATGCACCGCACCTAAGTGTTTTTGTATTATTTGGTTTTCCTAAGATGACTTATACACCGACACGGAGGGAGTACTTCAATTCATGGGTAAGGCGAGTAATGCTATCCCATCCTCATCCCCGTCCTGCACGCTCGGTACGTAAGGTTTTTTACCCACCAACTTCCAGATGGGCATCTAAGCTCGCACCCGTTCCCTAATAGAGTAATTACCCATGGGGACGCAGGTAATAGTTAACCATACATTGCCAGCTTTGACATGTGTTAAAGCTTATCTCGAACAAGCCGTTACTTTGATCATGACATCTTGGCCCCATGTCGGGAAATCATGCATATTTTCATGTACTTCGGAGCATTTTTCAACTTTTGACTTTAAAAACCTAGACTCCCAATGCTTTTGTGTCAAAAACGTCACTCAACATGTTTGGAACACTCCTTAAAATTTATTGCATGTGGCATATATAGGGAAGCAAGTAGTACATAAATATGATTTTCTAGTGGTGCTTTATCTTGCTTGTTAAACTGTTCCAGTTTTGAACTATGGCCATTAAATTCCTGGAAACTAACTTGATGTATAAAAATGCCAATTGAATGTTGTAATCTTTTTTAGATGTTAGGGTGATGGTCGTATTTTTACATTGCATCAATGAAAAAAACTAGGCCGAATGAGGCAGCGATCTGTTTCGTCATCACACAACACCCCACGCCCCCTCTCTAAACTATACGAGCATGCTCGTGGTGCTCTGGTTGTGAGAGGCATGTGTCCGAACAAGCCATCACTTTGAACATGACACCTTGGCCCCATGTCAAGAAATCATGCTGATTTTCATGTACTTCATAGCATTTTTATTTATTTGTTGTATTTAAAAACCTAGAATATTCTCAATGCTTGTATACAAACCGTTACTCAAGATGTTTGGTACTCCTTCAAATATATTGCACGCAGCATGTAGACGGAAGCACTAGTACATATATAAAAATGATTTCTCCTACAGTTTTTGCTTCATCTTGAACATGTCCATGTGTTTTAGTTTTGAATTATGTCCACTAGATATCTAGAAACTAACTTCATGTACATAAATGCTCATTGAACCCCTAAAATGCCCAAATTTTAGGTTGCCGGACGTATTGCATTGTAATGAATTCAAAAAAAGGTAGGCCAAATGAGACAATGACTAGCAGCTCGTTATCAAACAAGGCTCATGTCCCCTCTCGGAACCACGACCCTTCGTGTGATGCTACGTTTTGTGAGAGGCATGTCTTAAAGCTTATCTCGAACAAGCTGTTACTTTGATCACGACATCTTGGCCCCATGTCAGGAAATCATGCAGATTATTATCATGTAATTCAGAGCATTTTTTCATTTTTAGAATTTTAAAACCTAGATCCCCAATGTATGCTCGTGTGTCCAAACCGTTACCCAAGACATTTGGAACTCCTTAAAATTTATTGCAAGCGGCATATATAGGGAATCAAGTAGTACATAAATATGATTTTCCCACCAGTTTTTGCTTCATCTTGCATGTTCGTGTGTTACAAATTTGAATTATGGCCATAAATTTTGGACATAAATATGGAACCATGTGTTACTAATGTATAAAAGTGCCAATTGTACCCCGAATATTTCCTAATTTTAGGATGCCGTCTGTGGATTTTGATGGTAGGGTTCTTTTTCTTACTAAAAAACAATATTCGTTACCGCTGTACCCAAAAATAGTTTCACAATTCAATACAAAAAGTGAACTACGTACACACGGTTCTATACGGAAACTATTTGCGATGAAAATTCACGGATCTATTTATGTCTTACGAGGGAAGCTTCGTCGGCTTCGTCTAGCTCGGATTCTGTTCACCCTTGACCCCCATTCCCCAACAAACCCTCTATGCAAAGAATGACGCGGTGGGAACGTTTCGTAAGGGTGCATATGACTGCCTCCCCGGCCCCGAGCACTCCCGCCTCTGCCGAGAACGTGGCCGCCTCAGCTGAGAGTGCAGCCGCATCCGCCTTAAGCATGGTCACATCCGCCGAAAGGGCCTCTGTGGTGGCGGACACGACTTCTGTAGCGACCGGAAGGGCGTCTGTAGCCGTGGAGATGGCAGTTGTAGCTGTTATGACAGTGGCTACAAACGCCAAGAGCGCTCGAGCAGCGTGTCATACCGTGGAGGCCACACTGGCCCGGGTCAAGGCCATCCAGGCCTATATCATCGAGAAAGCGAACGCCAAGATACTCCAAGCTTCGCCGGAATCCAGCATGCACCACACATCCGAAGAGGCGGTTGTTGCGGATGCCGAGATGAATGTCGACGATGCGGCGGCGGAGGCCATGGAGCCCATTCCGCGTGAGATCTCCGAGCGAGAGCTGGAGATGCGGGAGCCGTTCGAGGGTGCCGAGTGCTGGGAGGAGTTGTGCATGGCTCAGGAGGAGGCCGAGAAGTGCTTGTCCATCGAGCAATCGGTGGTGGATTACCAACGCGAGCTATGGCGGCGCCACTACTACGAGTACTACAAAGATGAGGAACACGACTTCCAGAGTTATGGAGTGCTTTATAGTTTTGCATTCCATTATAACTCCTATGTGGTTGTTTAAGAATAAAATATGCGAGTCGTCGGATTCAGCCCCCACGTAGATGCTACATGGGGTGTCTATGCCAATGCACTATGTGTTGGGGAAGGTTGCATGGGAAACAAAAAAATTCCTACGCACACACAAGATCTATCCATGGTGATGAGCATCTACGAGAGGGAGAGTGGATCTACATACCCTTGTAGATTGCTAAGTGGGAAGCGTTAAGAAATGCGGTTGGTGTAGTCGAACGTCTTTGCGATCCAAATCGCCGAGCATCCCGGGATCTCATCACGATCCGTCCAGCGATCCAATCACGATCTATCCAGCGAACTCATCACGATCCTTCCCGCGATCCAATCACGATCCACCCCGCGAACTCATCATGATCTGTCCCGCGATCTCATCACGATCCGTCTCGCGATCTTGATCACGGTCCTTCTGATCTAGCGCCCAACGGACGACACCTCCGCGTTCAGCACACATACAGCTTGATGACGATCTCCGCCTTCTTGATCCAGCAAGAGGGAGCGGAGAGGTAGAAGATTCTCTGGCGGCGTGATGGCGCCGCAGTGATGGTGGTGGAGAAATTCCGGCAGGGCTTCGCCTAAGCACTGCAGAAAACCGATCAAGAGGAGAAACTATGCACTAGAGGAACGGGTAGCGCGTGGCTGAAAATCTAGTGCCAAAAACCCTAAAACCTCTAGTATATATAGGAGGAAGAGAGGAGGAGTCTTGGCCCTCAAGGGACCAGCCCTTAGTTCGGCCGGATCAAGGAGGAGAGGAGGACTCCTCCTCCAATCCTAGTAGGACTAGGATTCCTCCCTATTTTGCCTTTTTCCACCTTTTCTCTTTGGGTTTTCTCTCCCTACTGCATGGGCCTTGTGTGGGACTTCTACCAGCCCACTAAGGGCTGGTATTCACTCTCCCACAGCCCATTTAGCCTCTTGGGTCGAAATACCCCTCCCGATGGTCTCCCGGTACACTACCGACACTCCCGATACACTACCGATGAGCCCGAAACTTTTCCGGCGACCAAAATAGGACTTCCTATATATGAATATTTACCTATGGACCATTTCGGAGCTCCTCATGACATACGGGATCTCATCCAGGACTTCGAATAACCTTTGGTCACCACCATGCATAACTCTATACTACCGAAACGTCACCAAACCTTAAGTGTGCAGACCCTGCGGGTTCGAGAACTATGTAGACATGACCGAGACACCTCTACGGTCAATAACCAATAGCGGGACCTGGATGTCCATATTGGTTCCTACATATTCTACGAAGATCTTTATCGGTCGAACCTTTATGTCAAGGATTCAGTTAATCCCGTATGATATTCCCTTTGTTCTTCGGTATGTTACTTGCCCGAGATTCGATCGTCGGTATCTCCATACCTAGTTCAATCTCGTTATCGGCAAGTCTCTTTACTCATTCCGTAATACAAGATCCCGCAACTAACAATTAGTCACATTGCTTGCAAGGCTCATTGTGATGTTGTATTACCGAGTGGGCCCTGAGATACCTCTCTGTCACACGGAGTAACAAATCCCAGTCTCGATCCATGCCAACTCAACAGACACCCTCGGAGACACCTGTAGAGCACCTTTATAGTCACCTAGTTACGTTGCGACATTTGATACACATAAGGCACTCCTCCGGTGTCAGTAAGTTGCATGATCTCATGGTCATAGGAACAGATACTTGACATACAGAAAAAAGTAGCATTAAACTGACACGATCATATGCTACGTTTGTAGTTTGGGTATTGTCCATCACACCATTCTCCTAATGATGTGATCTCGTTATAAAATGACATCTCATGTCCATGGCTATGAAACCTTAACCATGTTTGATCAACGAGCTAGTCTATTAGAGGCATACTAGGGACATGGTTTTGTCTATGTATCCACACATGCATCTAAGTCTCCGATCAATACAATTATAGCATGGATAATAAACAATTATCATGAACAAGGAAATATGATAATAACTAATTTATTATTGCCTCTAGGGCATATTTCCAACAGTCTCCCACTTGCACTAGAGTCAATAATCTAGTTCACATCACCATGTGATTTACATTGTTATGAATCTAACACCCAATGAGTTCTGGGGCTCGATCATGCTTGGCATGTGAGAGAGGTATTATAGTCAATGGGTCTGCGACATTCAAATCTGTGTGTACTTTGCAAATCTCTATGTCAAACCATAAACACTGCTACCACACTCCACTTGGTACTATTCCAAATGGTTGCTCCACTATATGTATCCAGATTGCTACTACGAGTCATCCAGATTGGTGTTAAAGCTTGCATCGACGTAACTCTTTACGACGAACTCTTTATCACCTCCATAATCGAGAAACATCTCCTTAGTCTTTTAGTTACTAAGGATAATCTTGACCGCTGTCCAGTGATCCACACCTGGATCGCCTTTGTACCCCTTGATAGACTCATGGCAAGGCACACACCAGGTGCGGTACACAACATGGCATATATAGAGCCTATGGCTAAGGCATAGGGGACGACATTCGTCCTTTCTCTTCCTTCTACCTTTGTCAAGCTTTGAGTCTCACTCAACTTCACACCATACAAATCAGGCGAGAACTCTTTCTCTAACTGATCCATTTTGAACTCTTTCAAAATCCTGTCAAGGTATGTACTCATTGAAAGTCTCATCAAGCATCTTGATCTATATCTATAGATCTTGATGCTCAACAATTAGGTATCTTTATCTAGGTCTTCCATTGAAAAACTCTTTTCAAACAACCGTTTATGCTTTCCAGAAATTCTACATTATTTCCAATCAACAATATGTCATCCACATATACTTGTCAGAAATTCCATAGTGCTCCCACTCACTTTATTGTAAATACAAGTTTCTCATAAATTTTGTATAGACTCAAAAACTTTGATCACCTCATCAAAGTGTATATTCCAACTCCGAGATGCTTGCTTCAGTTCATAGAAGGATCACTGAAGCTTGCACACCTTTTAGCATCCTTAGGGATGACAAAACCTTTTGGTTGTATCTCATACAACCTTTCCTTAAGGAAGGAAACGATGTTTTGACATCCATCTGCCAGATTTCATAATTGAAAAATGTAGCAACTGCTAACGTAATTCCAACAGACTTTAGCGTCGCTACGAGTGAGAAAGTCTCATCGTAGTCAACTCCTTGAACTTGTCAGAAAATTCTTTGCGACAAGTCGAGCTCTATAAATGGTGACATTTACCATCAGCGTCTTTCATCATCTCAAAGGTCCATTTGTACTTGACGACCTGTCGTCCAACGAGCAAGTCTACCAAAGTCTATACTTGGTTTTCATACATGGATCCTTTCTTGGATTTCATGGCCTCTAACCATTTGTCGGAATCCGGGCCCATCATCGCTTCTCCACAGCTCGTAGGTTCATCGTTGTCCAACAACATGACCTCCAAGACAGGGTTGTTGTACCGCACAGGAGCAGTACACATCCTTTTGACCTACGAGGTTTGATAGTAACTTGATCCGAACCTTCATGATCATCATCATCTACTTCCTCTTCAACTAACGTAGGTTCCACAGAAACATCTTTTTGTGCTGCGCTACTCTCTGGTTGAAACAAAGGTTCACCAATCTCATCAAGTTCTATCTTCCTCCCACTCAATTCTTTCGAGAGAAACTTTTTCTCGGGAAAGGACCCGTTTTAGCAACAAACACTTTATGCTTGGATCTGAGATAGAAGGTTCACCCAACTGTTCTTAGGGTAATCTATGAAGATGCATTTGTCCGCTTTGGGTTCGAGCTCATTAGGTGAAAACATTTTTCCACACAAGCGTCGGAGCCCCAAACATTAAGAAATGACAGCTTAGGTTTCTATCAAACCATAATTCACACGGTGTCATCTCAACGGATTTAGATGGTGCCCTATTTAAAGTGAATGTAGTTGTCTCTAATGCATAACCCCAAAATTATAGTAGTAAAACGACAAGAGACATCATAGCACGCATTATCGGAACCCGAAGGCGGTACAGTGCGGCAGACTAGGCAATCAGACTATAGTGCTTTATTTCTTTCACTTAGCCTTAGGGGCGCGAAAAGGACTATAGGAAGCATACGATTAGCCACCAAAGTGTTGTGATGTTCGGACGAACCATGGCCGAAGCCGGTATCATAATGTCTGCACAAAGGGCAAGTTCCTCGTATAACACGGAATAACCCCTTATGAGGATTGAAGTATAACACTTCCAGCTCGGGGTTCATAAACCGGATCGCGCATACTATGACAGTCCGTTTTTGGCTTTCTCCCCTGAGGTGCTTGACCAGACTATCCGGAATCACAATCGTAGGGGTGATCCCTTTGCCCTTTTAGCCGAATGAGCGAAACATAAAGGGGTAAGCATAGGAGCCGGGCAACCCAACTTATTGACCAAAGACATAGTTTGGAACTGATGCATATAAAGCGAACGCCAAGACGCCGAACACATGATAGAGAAGGCGATTTGTGTTTGAACTTGATCCCCCGGTCTATTAACCGGTTACCTCGCGTCATACCGAACAGGTCCACGAGAAGAGGGAGAGAGGAGGAAAAGTATGCACCGAAAAAAGGGCAGATGAGGCGAACTTGTGCCATGCAATTTTGCATTTTCTCAACAACTCTTATAACTCAGATTGCCGAAGCAACTGTTTACAGGTATGTGAAAGAAATAAAACTATACAGGAGTTGTTGTACCAGGGGTCTTCGACTGGTAATCTGATGTCCTCGATATGCCCCCTTGCTAGTTGACTCCTGCTCTTAGATGCACCTTGATGGGTGTTAGTGTTCGCTGGGAGGATTTTGCCAACAAAATCTTGAGAGGCCGCCAAATAGTAGGTGAGCTTTACGCCATAGGCAGGTTCTTTTAGGAGTGCCTGCATTTTGTCCGAAGACGCGTTGATGGTAGAAGTTCGGGCCAGCCAAAAACCCATATTTATTTCCCCACCGCTACCCATGGAATCTTGAGTGCGAAGTTGTGCCTCCTCGGCACATACCTTGCTGGTCTCGAGGTTGTGCGGTGGGGGCGAGTCCCTATAGAGGGGAGGAGGAAGGATCTGAGTTTTCGGTCTGAAGCCAAACTCGCTTCCCAGCCTTATGTGCCTTTGCGGCGGATGTCGGAACTTGCCGATCTTCTTTGTAACTAAATTCGGTCGCCAGGGCCAATGCACGTTCCTCAGTTCTAAGGGAGCGCTCTGTATTTCCATTGACAGTAATGACCCCCTTGGGGCCTGGCATCTTGAGCTTGAGGTATGTGTAGTGTGGGACCGTGTTGAAACGAGCGAACGATGTCTGACCAAGCAACGCATGATAGCCGCTGTGGAAGGGCACAATGTGGAAGATCAGGTCTTTGCTGCGAAAGTTATTGGGCGAGCCGAACATGACTTCTAGAGTTACGAAGCACGTACATCGGGCCTCAACGCTTGGGATCACTCCTTTGAAGGTAGTGTTGCTGGGTTTGATCTTTGACGATCTATGCCCATCTTTTCACCGTATCTAAGTAAATTAGGTGGAGGCTACTTCCTCCGTCCATTAGGACTTTTGTGAGGTGATACCCATCTATAATGGGGTCTAGGACGAGGACCGCTGAACCCCCATGGCGGGTACTAGTCGGATAATCACGCTGATCAAAGGTGATCGGGTATGTCGACCATGGGTTGTACTTCGGGGCTATGGGTTCCACAGCGTAGACCTCCCGAAGGGCGCACTTCCTTTCCTTCTTGGGTATATGGGTGGCGTATATCATGTTCATCGTTTTGACTTCGGGAGGAAATTTCTTTTGTCCACCACCAATTGGACCCCGAGGCTCATCCTCGTCCTCGCTGCGAGAGTTTTTGCCTTGGTCCTCAAGTGGTATCTTCCTGACCTGTTTAAACACCCACAAGTTGCGGTGTGTGTGGTTGGCAGGCTTTTCTGAAGTCCAATGGATTTGGCAATGCCTTTCCATGATCTTCTCCAGCTGAGTGGGCCTGTCACGATTGCCTTTAGGAGGCTTCTTCCATTGCCCAGGTCAGGAGTTGCGGAATCCGGCGTTTACATCCGTATCATTGGCATCGCTATTATTGTGTCGGTGCTAATTCTTATTGCGCTTTGGTTTTAAGTTGCCATCCCAGGCTTCAGGTGCTACGGGATCTTCAGAATTGTGGCTGCGTCTTGCCAGCCAATTGTCTTCGCCCGCGCAAAAGAGGGTCATGAGGGAGGTAAGGGTGGACATGGTTTGAGGTTTGTCCTGGCCTAGCTGGCAGTCCAACTATTCGTCTCGAATATTTTTCCGGAAGGAGGCTATGGCTTCAACATCTAGACAGTCGACGATTTGGGTCTTCTTAGCCAAGAACCGATTCCAGAATTGCCGAGCAGACTCCCCGGGCTTCTAGACGATGTTGCTGAGATCGGAAGAGTCCGGCGGGCGGACATAGGTTCCCTAGAAGTTAGAGCAGAACACATCTTCCAGGTCTTCCCAGCATCCAATGGAGTTTTCAGGGAGGTTGTTTAACTAGTGCTGAGTTGGCCTCTTAAGCTTAAGAGGGAGGTATTTGATGGCATGGAGACCGTCTCCTCGCGCCATGTGGATATGGAGGAGGAAGTCCTCAATCCATACGGTTGGGTCAGTGGTCCGATCATAATGTTCTATATTCACGGGTTAAAAACCCTCAGGGAACTCATGTCGTGTTACCTCATCTATGAAGCACAGTGGGTGAGCGGCACCTCTGACCCGTGCTATGTCGCGCCTGTATTCGGCGTGTGTATGGGGCCGGTTGCGTTCCCGGACTCTGTTGTTTTGGTCAAACCATGGTCTGTATCCGCCCCGTCTATTGGGCGAGTACTCTCTGGATCCATAGATGGATCTTATGTGGCCTGCTCCGTGATCTAGGTCATCTCGCAGGTCGAACCTGCCATTGGACTCTAACGGCTCCTTACCCCGTCTTCGAGGCACTGCCAGTATAAAACCGGTGTCGTTAGTCGTCCTGTCCCAACCACGAGGGGTGCGGTCCGGCTTGTCGTATGGAGTACGGTTTGGAGACGGAGTATCGGTGATTTCATTATCGAATTGCGGTAGCAGCCTTCTCCGAGGGTAACTTTTGGGCTGGTTGGATAGACTAGTGTCGTATACTTCCTCGGCTGAGAGGACTTTCATCCATCGGTCATTGAGGTCGTCCTGTTCGGCTTTGAGTTGCCGTTCTTTAGCCTTTAGGCTACGAGCCGTATGAGCCATTGCCTGATTTCTTCTTGATCTTCGAGGTTATCAGGGATGTACAAGTCATCGGCTTCCGGTATATCTTGACATTATCAGGGTTGTTTTGGTCCTCAAGCCCTTCCGAACCCTCTAACGGGTGCTCGGGGATATCGGGATTGCCATGATTAGCGGGGGTATTACCGTCCCCGTTGTTGATAATAGCTTTCCTGTCTTTTTGCCTTTGCACCACTTATGCGATTTCCAGCACCTTGATGGCGCATCGCCCGATTTGTTGACGCCGTTGTGAGGCATGTTGTCGCCATTGGTGGTAGGAGTATCTACCATGTAGACATCATATGTGGAAGTGGCGTCCCAACTCTCGGTGTTAATGAGGGTGGGAGCACGGTCCTCTTAATCCATGTATTCTGCCTCCTCGGAGGCACAGTCCAGCATGTCGGTTAAATCCTTGACGGTGGCTATCAAGTGGGTGGTGGGTGGGTCGAAAAATTCGTCCTGGCCTGCACCGTAACCGAACCAAGCATAGATCAGGGTTGGATCGTTGGTGATCTTCATCAACAAGATTCGATCCAAGGCCTCATCGACCGCTGAGGGGCCGATCGAATCTAGCTATTCGGAACTCGTGGAGTTAAGCTTCAAGACGTCCACACATGGGAAGTGTTCGGCAAGAACACGTGTCCGGTCATCTGGATTAATGGCCGGACCGGGATAAAAGATCGGCTCATCGCCATGGGTGACCCCATCGGTATGTCCGAAGAAGGGGCTCGAGGTTAAAGCCTCAGAGTCCTCGGAGGCTACAGGCGAAGCTGTAGGCCCGATTAATGACAAGTCACCCCGAGAGTCGATGGAGAACTCTAAGTTTCCGAATCTGACCTCTCGATCAGGGGCGAAGCTCTCAACGTGGCCTGGATGGCCAGCGGAATCAGCATGCAGCACAACATTGTCAAAGGCGAAGATCTGTCCGGGGACAAAAGCATCCATGTTGTGGACCTCTTCATTGATGACAAGGCGAGGCGTCGATTCCATCTTGCTCATACAGGAACTCTCAATGAAAGCACCAATGTCAGTGTCAAAACCGGCGGATCTCGGGTAGGGTGTCCTGAACTGTGAGACTAGAATCGGCGGTAACAGGAGATGAATGGGACACAGATTTACCCAGGTTCGGGCCCTCCTATGGAGGTAATACCCTATGTCCTGCTCGGTTGTATTGACGATGGGGGGGTACAGAGTTGATCTACCTCGTGATCGAATAGCTAACCCTAGAAGAGTTGTTCTGTCCCTATACCCTAAAACCCTCCGGCTTATATAGATCCCGAGGATGCCTAGGGTTTACACATGGTCGGTTACACGCCGAAGAGATAAGCATGCCTATTTACTTCATCAAACATGGAGTGCATGCCGTGCTTCCCGAAGCTTCCATCCTGGAGATTGGGCCTTCAAATCTTCCAGTGTTCGGTAAGTAGCTCATATAGTCCGGCCCATAAACAATAGGTCGGCTAGCCGAGGACCCCCTAATCCAGGACTCCCTCGATGACGCCGATGACGAGGAAAACACGAGGATGATCAAGTCGCCATGGTCAAAGACAGCCTAGGGGACGCGGAGTCTAGCACCGATGGAACATCGCCCGAACAAGTTGTCCACATCACATCGAACAGCGGTGAGTCATAGGGCGGTTGCTCATCGGCGTCTTTGTTAACATTATGTGTATTACTAATAGCCTTTGTTTAGAGAGCTAGTCTTTTGTAAAATCTATCTCTAGTTTAAGCAGCTTGATTATTTAGTGAACTTGCTCGGTTTAGTAACTGTGAGCTATGTGTGTCCGCTATGTTTTATACCGAAGTTAGAAGTTGATGTTACATTATGCAACGACGTGGATGTGCACTATAACCAGGGAATACGTGGGGAGGGGCGAATTTTTCTGTATCATCGCACACGATAAAAGATGAAAGATCGTGTCTGATGAATCTTTGCGTGCCAAGATTCCCTGCAACGAGCGAAAAAATTTGCCGACCGCCAAAATATCCGCCTCCCCCTCCCCCTGCCAAAGGGCCACATTTTCCCTACAACCCCTTCACCCCCATTGCTGCCCACATCTCTCCCTCTAGCATCCGACCACCGCGACATGCCATGATCTCCTCGAGTGACCCATCAAGCGGTATCTCCGACAATGCGAAACTCTCACCAGCCAAGTATTCGTCTCTCTTCTCTCTGGCTCAACTAGGCTTAGGGTTTTGTTTTGGAATTGGGGAATTTAAAGCGGCAGGTCCATTTGTGCCATTTCTTTCTCCTGTAGCTCCCTAGGACAATCACTTCCAACGAATGGAGTGGGGTTGCTGAAGACCTGCATGTTCATGGTCAACATCAATTTCAATCCGTGAAGTTATGAGCTTTTGAATCTGGGTACACTAGAAGGAAGTTTCCACGACGTGCAAACAATGTAAGCCTAACTCCCGTTGTTAGAAATAATTTGTTATATTAGTTGTGATTTAGACTTCTCGTGTGCTATTTGATTCTAGATGTGATTAAGACACTATCATAGTTTTAACCTGAAGGCATATTGACAGCAAGAAAACTATATGCGACATGACTTATCATTGCATGAAAATTTACGGAAAGGTAGTAACATGAAGCACTTCATTCATTCAGCACGAGCAAGGTCTAATTATGCACAGAAACATGGCTAGCATCAACATAACATGACAATCTAAAATAAACAGATTCTCAAACTTAGTGAAAAAAAATGGTGCAAGACAGTAGTTTTTAACTGATTGGAATATTTGACATCAGAATGTACATAGCTGTCACTATTAATTTGTTTTCATTCAAACACTACCGATGTGCGTCCTATACTACAAAGACTGTTGTATCTATGTTTAGCTTCCTCGTAAAATTGGCAATTTGTTATTACCCATGACAGAAACAGAGGAGGGACGAGTACCAGAGTATCCTACTACGAAGACTCTTTGAGTAGAACCACGACATTGCCGATGAAGACCCATGCATGTAATCCCGGTTCTAATGAAGACCCATTTGAAGCACGCAAGTACAAGCATGGCCAGCCATTTCTTGTTAGCGAATACTTTGATGAGTGCAGTTCAAGTTGTCGCAAGTTACATAAATATTGCATGGACATAATGTCAAAAGGAGAAGATCATAACATTGTGGAATTGTAGTACGACTGTCATCATTTCTGTCATGTTCCAGGTATCATCGGTGTGGAATTCGAGGACTTTCATCTCTTCTTCAACTTCGATGAGCTTGCTACCACTCTTGTCAAATGCTTGATGTTGTAAGTACTTCACAAACTCTGATCAACATCTCCATACAAGGTTATAAATCACAAAAATCTAAATGTACTGTGTTCCTCTCAAGGGATTGACGATATAGAGAAAACCAAGGGTGCATGCGTATTTCAGAGATCCTGATTTAGCAAATGGCATTTTGTTAAAAAAATACTCACGCACGGCTTCCATTGATTGTATCGCCAAGATCTTGTTCAACTTTTCGATGGGATAATTCTTCATGTGGCCATATTATGAAGAGTAAGTTAAATATACAACCACATATACATTGATCGTCTTTCAGTTTTAGACATAGTTCATACGTTCATGGTTTTCTTAAACTGTAGAGGTCACTAGATCTTGATGGTCATTGTTCCAAAACGCAACATATATTACTACATGGATTCACTCACAGAGTCAAATGCGCCTCAAGATCTGAGTCATCTTCAGGATTTCATGGATAGGTATTGAATTCTTTGATGTTAATGTGTTGTGTTCATATCTGGTTCCAAAATTGAGTATGTGAAAATTCATTTTCATTTGTAGTGTATTGTCAAAGAACATAACTTTAGGGGGAATTGGTTCGACCGCCAACTACCTCTGCAGCACGTGATCGTTTCTCCGGTAAGACAACGAAATCCGTTATTTTTAGAAAATGCTAGTCAGATGTTCAAGTTTCCAAGTAAACCTCTTTATATTTCTCTCCATAGAAGACAAAAATAACTTACACTTGTTAGGTTGTTCCTAGAAGGGTAAATACATGACTAATATTGTACAAAAAATTTCAGTGTCCTCAGCAACAACAAGGTACCAGCCTATGTCGATACTACGTTTGTGCACACATGATCAACCTATGCAGAAATGCTGAATGTGGTGTCGATGCTTACAACATAAAACTAATAAGTCTGCTTCTTAATTACTATCTTGTACTCCACACATATGTCACATTCTGATCTAAAAGTCATGCAGTTCATCTTCGTACCGATGACTTTTGAACCGGCCGCCGCTGATGAATTGTTGTCTGTTAGGAAATTTATTAGCACCTTCTTTGTGAGACACTACATCAAGCCCTGTAAAGACGACGAAGATTTGCGGAATCAGATCTCCTAAAAATAAGTGCACATTCATATAGTGTTATCAGCTAAACATATACACATGGATGCATTATTTTCCATGTGATCATGTCTTCGTATTTCGTACAGTATGATTATGTACTGGATATGCCGGTTTAATAGTTGTGAAATTTAGCTAGCATTTTCTCAATTGCATATTGTCATGAATTATGATGAATCCTCTGCTTCTGGACACTATTCATTCAATTACATATTGTGGCAAATTATGATGAACGTTCTTCATGTGCACACTATTTGTCGATTGCATATTGTGACGAATTTGCTATTTGCACAGTGAATTAAATGCGATATTTTACAATAACCTGGCAATTTCAGCGCACAAGGCTCAAGTAACTAAGCGTGTGCGATACAAAATGGAAAGCACACACAACTCGTAGCGCAACCGCTTGTGATACACAGTAAAAATACACGAGATATAATCTAAAACGTTGGTGATACATAAGAAATCACGAACGGTCTGCAACACTTGTACGTGTGCGTAGGAGCTACTCAATCGTTTGCGATAGCACCGTATCTCACATGTCAGCCAAGAGGAAACCATGTCCGATGCAAAGACCATCCCACATGTACATTTTTCAAGAAACGTGTCCCGTGATGTTATACATGTACATTTTTTCGGTAATGTTTCGTAAACGGTCAAAGGTCAAACTTTGTTTGTTTTTCATCAGCAATTAGACGCGTTTCACTCGTCTTGGATGTGTGTGATTGATCCCAATTTCCACACGTACGCCCAAAATATTATGTGTGCGATCCATTCCTACACCGCACACGATTATATTTGCAGATCGTTTGCGTTCGTTAGCCACCATCGCTGCCGGTTTGCGGTGTCGTGTGGGATGGACCCCCCTATCTCCCGCACATGCAAGGCGACGGTTTGGAACTACATCACGGAAAGGGGTTAAAGACCATTTGTATAGCCCATCGTTGCACCAGTGTGTAGACATGAAGTCAATTCCGGACTCTAGAAGAATCCTCATTGAACCTTGTTCATCTATAAGGCTAGCCATCACATGTTTTGACAGTTGTTGTTGCAAGAAAAACGGTGTAAGAAAGCAGGACTATATATAGTATAAGCCACTGTTTAAAAAAATATGATACTCTAAAAATATTACCATATGTTTTTCCTGATGATAGACTCCGTGAAAGAGTGCATTGGAGGATTTTGAGCATGATTAGGATTCCGACTTCCATATTTGGTTCCAAAAAGTTGAATACGCGTAATAAATTTAATTGCTAGCCCCATGTCTATCCAGGTATTATCTAAGCTATATGTAGTATCTATTTCCCTCGCAATTTATTTATGTGTTGCATTCAGTTGGAAATAAACTATGACATATATACAGAAACCTCCGAAAGTTAACCTAGAACTTTCGCTCCACCCGCAACTATCTGTATCGAAGAAGTCTTACCTGAAGCCCTTTCCAGCACCCTACCAGAGGGGGAAATCATCACCGGAGGCTATCTTCATCACCCCGACAGTTGCCATGACGAGGACAAAGTAGTTCACCCTCGGGGCCGAGGGTATGTACCAGTAGCTATGTGTTTAATATCTCTCTCTCTCTCGTGTTCTTGAGATGGCACAGTCTTGATGTATCACAGACTTTGTTAATATAGTTGGATCATATGGTGTTCTTCCCTCTCTATCTTGATGTGATGAATTGAGTCTTTCCCTTTGAGATCTCGTTATGTTGGATTGAATACTTTAGATTTGAGAACACCCGATATATGTCTTGCATGTGGATACCCATGGTGACAATGGGGTGTTCAATTGAGTCACTTGATGTATGTTGTGGTAATAAACTTTCGGATTCCTACGGTGACACTGGGGTAATCTATGAATATGGGTTGATACACGTTCTTGTCCTACTTTCTCCGATAGAAATCTTGGGGCACTCTTTGAAGTTCTTTGTGTTGGATTGGATATGATGGATCTGAATTTTTTTATGCATGTCAAATAATTAACCCACGAATACTTGTGGTGACATTGGAGTATCTAGATGATGTTAGGGTTCATTGATGCGTATCATAGGTGGTATTCTAGTACGAACTCGTGGGCCGTTTGTGACACTAATAGTGACGGCTCAATAGATTGATGGGAAAGGATAACTTTGAGGTGGTTTTGCTACCTACAATAATTTCATCTTATGTTCTCCGCTAGATAGGAACTTTGGAGGGATTCTTTATCGCACGTGGAAGGATGGTTATATGATTCAATTATGTTAGCACTGTTGAGAGATTGCACTAGTGAAAGTATGAACCCTAAGCCTCATTTGCAAGCATTGATATAACATTTTGCTCATTGTTTACTATTTGTTACCTTGTTGTTTTATATTTTCAGATTATAAAAACCTATTTCTACTATCCATACTACACTTATCACCATCTCTTCGCCAAACTAGTGCACCTATACAATTTACCATTTTATTGGGTGCGTTGGGGACACAAGAGATTTCTTGTATTTGATTGCAGGGTTGTTTGAGAGAGACCATCTTGATCCTAAACCTCCCACGGATTGATAAACCTTAGGTCCTCCACTTGAGGGAAAATTGCTACCGTCCTACAAAACTCTGCACTTGGATGCCCAACACGAGTCTACAAGAATAAATTTGTGTAGTAGACATCAAGCTCTTTTCTGGCGCCGTTGTCGGGGAGGTGAGTTATTGAAGGTATATGTTTAGATCTTGCAATTGAATCTTTTAGTTTCTTGTTTATTCACTAGTTTGGTTTTATAAATGAAAACTACGGAAAATGGAGTTTAGGTTGTCTTATATGCTTCACCTTTATAATGTCTTTCGTGAAAATGATGGTTCAGGAAATTCTGCTCAATTGTTAGGGGAAGAATTTAACAAAATGTTTAATGTGAGTTCCTTGAATGATGAGCATGATTGCAATGTTTCTGGTATGAATTCTCTGAATATCCATGATGCCAATGATGTGCAAAGCCATAAATTTGGGGATGCTATTGTTGGAAATATGCCCTAGAGGTAATAATAAATTGGTTATTATCATGTTTCCTTGTTCATGATAAACGTCTATTATCCATGCTAGAATTGTATTGATCGGAAACTCAAATACACGTGTGGATACATAGACAACCCCATGTCCCTAGTGAGCCTCTACTAGACTAGCTCGGTTATCAAATATGGTCAAGGTTTCCTGACCATAGACATGAGTTGTCATTTTATAATGGGATCACATCATTAGGAGAATTATGTGATGGACAAGACCCAACCGCAAGCATACAATTGATCGTGTCAGTTTATTGCTACTTATTTATCCATGTCAAGTATCTGTTCCTATGACCATGAGATCACGCAACTCCCTGACACCGGAAGAATACCTTGTGTGTATCAAACGTCACAACGTAACTGGGTCACTATAAAGGTGCTCTATAGGTGTCTCCGAGGGTGTCTGTTAGGTTGGCATGGATCAAGACTGGGATTTGTCACTCCGTATGACGGAGAGATATCTCTGGGACCACTCGATAATAAAACATCACAAGAAGCTTGCAAGCAATGTGACTAAGGACTTAGTCACGGGATATTGTATTACATAATGAGTAAAGAGACTTGCCGGTAATGAGATTGAACTAGGTATGGAGATACCGACGATCGTATCTCGGGCAAGTAACATACCGATGGACAAAGGGAACCACATACGGGATTGTGTGAATCCTTGACATCGTGGTTCGACCGATAAAGATCTTCGTAGAATATGTAACCAATATGGGAATCTAGGTCCCGCTATTGGTTATTGACCGTAGAGTTGTCTCGGTCATGTCTACATAGTTCTCGAACCCGCAGGGTCTGCACACTTAACGTTCGGTGACGATTTGGTATTGTTGAGTTATGTATGTTGGTGACCGAAGGTTGTTCGGAGTCCCGGATGAGATCCCGAACATCACGAGGAGCTCCAGAATGGTCCGAGGGGTAAAGACTGATATATGAGAAGTCATATTTTGGCTACCGAAAGAGTTTTGGGTTTTCCTGATATTGTACTGGGAAGCTTCTAGAAGGTTCCGGAAACTTCTGGAGGATTCTGAAAGTCCACCAAGGGTTCCACCACATCCCAAGGGTTTGCATGGGCTGAGGGGAGGCGCCCTGGCCTTATTGGGCTAGGCGCACAAGTCTCTCAAGGCCCATGTGGCTTGGGAGAGGTGGAAAGTCCACCTGGTTTTGGAAAGGGAGGGAATTGGACTAGGAGTCCAACTCCTCCCCCTTGTCTGTGCCCTAAGGCTTGGAGGGGCTGATCTCCATGGCCCTCCACCTATATATAGAGGAGAGGGGGGCGCCCCAAGAGCACACATGAAGCCCTTGTCACCCCTCTCACTCCCTAGATCGTTTTCTCCTCCGCTCGCGGTTTCGGTAGCGCTAGGGGTAGCCCTGCCGGGATAGCACCACCACCACTAACACCACCATGTCATTGCTGGAGAACTCATATACTACTCCACCCTCTCTTGCTAGATCGAGGAGGCAGAGACGTCATCGAGTTGTACGTGTGCTGAACACGGAGATGTCGTCCGTTCGGTGCTAGATCAGGACGAATCGTTGTTGGATCGCGGGATGGATTGCGATTTGGATCGCAAAGACGTTCGACTACATCAACCGTATTTCTTAATGCTTCCTGCTTAGCGATCTACAAGGGTATGTAGATCCACTCTCCCTCTCATAGTTGTTGATCTCCATAGATAGATCTTAGGTGTTCGTAGGAATTTTTTTGTTTCCCATGCAACGTTCCCCAACAGTGGTAGCATGAGCTAGGTCTATGCGTAGATAACATGCACGAGTAGAGCACAAACGAGTTTGTGAGCGTTGATGTTCAGATTGCTTACTTAGTCTTATCTTGATTCGGCGGTATTGTGGGATGAAGCGACTCCGACCAACCTTACTCGTCCACGTATGAGAGACCAGTTCCATCGGATGACATGCAACTTGTTGCATAAAGATGGCTGGCAGGTGTCTGCCTCTCCCACTCTAGTTGACTCAGATTTGATGAAGGCGGTCCTTGTAAAAGGTTAAATAGCAACTTGTATATCACCGTTGTGGTTTTGTGTAGGTAAGAATCATTCTTGCTAGATACCCATACCAGCCACGTAAATTAAGCAACAACAAATTAGAGGATGTCTAACTTGTTTTTGCAGGGTATGTTGTGATATGATATGGCCAAAGACATGATGAAATATATTTGATGTAAGAGATGATCATGTTTTGTAATAGCTTATATCGACTTGCATGTCGATGCATACGACAACCGGCACAAGCCATAGGGTTGTCTTTAATTATTGTATGACCTGCGTGTCAATCATTAAGCGCTATGTAATGCTTTACTTCATCGCTAAATGGTAGCAATAGTAGTAGAATCATGGTTGGCGCGACAACCTTGATGGCAACACAATGATGGAGATCACAGTGTCATGCCGGTGACGATGGAGATCATGTCGTTGCTTTGGAGATGGAGATCAAAAGCACAAGTTCATGGCCATATCATGTCACTTATGATTTGCATGTGATGTTAATCCTTTTATGCATCTTATTTTGCTTAGGACGACAGTAGGATTATAAGGTGATCCCTCACAAAAAAAATTCAAGATAAAATTGTGTTCTCCCCAAGTGTGCACCATTGCGAAAGTTCGTCGTTTCGAAGCACCACGTGATGATCGGGTGTGATAGACTCTACGTTCACATACAACGGGTGCAAGCCAGTTTTGCACATGCGGAACACTCGGGTTAAACTTGATGAGCCTAGTATGTACACACATGGCCTCAGAACACAGGAGACCGAAAGGTCAAACATGAGTCATATAGTAGATATGATCAACATGGAGATGTTCACCATCGAAACCACCTCAACTCACGTGATGAGCGGACTTGGGTTGGTGGATTTGGATCATGTCACACTTAGAAAACCTGAGGGATGTTGATTTGAGTGGGAGTTCTTTAGTAATATGATTAATTGAACTCATTATCATGAACATAGTCAAAATTTCTTTGCAAATTATGTTGTAGATCACTAGCTCGCGCTGTAGCTCCCCTGAATTTTGATACGTTCCTAGAGAAAAAGTAAGTTGAAAGATGGTAGTAGCAATTATGCGGACTGGGTCTGTAAACTGAAGATTTTCCTCATTGCTACATAGAAGGCTTATGTCCTTGATGCACCGCTCAGTGCGCCACCCCCTCTAGCGTCTTCTATGGATGTTGTGAACATTTGACAAGCATGTTGTGACGACTACTTGAGAGTTCAGTGTGTCATGCATTATGGCTTAGAATTGAGGCTCCAATGATGTTTTGAACATCACGGAGCATATGAGATGTTCCAAGAGCTGGAATTGAGATTTCAAGCTCGTGCCCGTGTTGAGAGGTATGAGACCTCCAACAAGATTCTTTGCCTGCAAGATGAAGGAGAATAGCTGAACTGCTGAGCATGTGCTCAGATTGTCTGGATGCTACAATCGCTTGAATCAAGTGGGAGCTAATCTTAAAAATAAGATAGTGATTAACATAGTACTCCAAGTCAGTGCCACCAAGCTACTAGAGCTTCGTGATGAACTATAACATGCCAGGGATCTGTGAGCTATTCGCGATGTTTGACACCGCGAAGGTAGAAATTAAGCAGGAGCATCAAGTGTTGATGGTTAGTAAAACCACTAGTTTCAAGAAGGGCAAGGGAAATGAGGGAAACTTCAAGAATGGCAAACCAGTTGTCGCTCCAGTGAAGAAACACAATGTTGAACCCAAACCCAAGACTAAGTGCTTCTGTAATGAGGGGTGCGGTCACTAACCGGAACTGCCCTAGATACTTGGTAGATAAGAAGGCTGGCAACGTCAATAGAAGTATATTTGATATACGTGTTATTGATGTGTACCTTACTAGTACTCCTAGTAGCACTTGGGTTTTAGATACCGGTTCAGTTGCTAAATGTTACTAACTCGAAATAAAATATATGGTATAAACGGAGACTAGCTAAGGGCGAGGTGACGATGTGTGTTGGAAGTGTTTCCAAGGTTGATGTGATCACCATCACACGCTCCCTCTACCTTTGGGATTAGTGATGAACCTGAATAAATGTTATTTGGTGTTTGCATTGAGCATGAACATGATTAGATCATGTTTATTGCAATACGGTTATTCATTTAAGTCAAAGAATAATGGTTATTCTGTTTACATGAATAATACCTTCAATGGTCATGCACCCAATATGAATTGTTTAATGAATCTCGATCGTAGTGATACACATGTTCATAATATTGATCCAAAAGATGCAAAGTTAATAATGATAGTACCACATACTTGTGGCACTGCCGCCAAGGTCATATTGGTGTAAAGCGCATGAAGAAACTCCATGCTGATGGATCTTTTGACCCACTCGATTTCGAATCGGTTGAGACATGCGGACCATGCCTCTTGGGCAAGATGACTAAAACCCTATTTTCCGATTTGATGGAATGGGCAAGTAACTTATTGGAGATGATACATGTTGATGTATGGGGTCCAATGAGTGTTGAAGCATGCAATGGATATCATTATTTTCTTACCTTCACTGATGATTTGAGTAGATATGGGGATATTTACTTAATGAAACACAAGTCTGAAATGTTTCAAAAGTTCAAGCAATTTTAGAGTGAAGTTGAAGATCATCGTGAGAAGAAGATAAAATGTCTACGATATGATCGTGGAGGTGAATATCTGAGTTACGAGTTTGGTATGCAAACTAAGACAATGTGGAAATTGTTTCACCACTCACGCCACCTGGAACACCATAGTATGATGATGTGTCCGAACATCGTAGTTGTGTGGTGTGTACCATGATGTCTCTTACCAATTTGCCACTATAGTTTTGGGGTTATGCATAAGATTCAAATACATTCACTTTAAATAGGGCACCATCAAAGTCCTTTGAGACGACACCGTATGAATTATGGTTTGGCAAGAAACCTAAGCTATCATTTCTTGATGTTTGGGGCTGCGACGCTTATGTGAAAAATGTTTCAACCTGATGAGCTCGAACCCAAAGCAGACAAATGCATCTTCATAGAATAGCCTAAGGAAATAGTTAGGTATACCTTCTATCTCAGATCCAAGGGTAAAGTGTTTGTTGCTAAAAACGGATCCTTTCTCGAGAAAGAGTTTCTCTCAAAAGAATTGAGTGGGAGGAAAGTAGAACTTGATGAAGTTATTGAACCTTCACTTCAGTTGGATGGTAGCACGGCGCAGAAAGTTGTTCCTACAACGTCTACACCAAATGAAGAGGAAGTTAATGATGATGATCATGACACTTCGATCAAGTTACTATCGAGCCTCGTAGGTTGACGAGGAATCGTACTGACCCTGAGTGGTATGACAATCCTGTCTTCAAAATCATTTTGTTAGACAATGATCAAGGTGCGAACTATGAATAAGCGATGGTGGGCCCGGATTCCAACAAATGGCTAGGAGCCATGAAATCCGAGATAGGATCCATGTATGAAAACCAAGTATGGACTTTGGTAGACTTGCTCGAACGGCAGGCTGTTGAGCACAAATGGACCTTTAAAAAGAAGACAGACACTGATGGTAAATGTCACCATTTATACTGCTTGACTTGTCGCAAATAGGTTTCTGACAAGTTCAAGGAGTTGACTATGATGAGACTATCTCATCCATAGCGATGCTAAAGTCTGTTGGAATTATGTTAGTAGTTGCTGCATTTTTCGATTACGAAATCTGGCAGATGGATGTCAAAATAGAGTTTCCTTAACCGTTACCGTGAGGAAAGGTTGTATGTGATACAACCGGAAGGTTTTGTCGATCCTAAGGATGCTAAAAGGCATGCGAGCTCCAGCTGTCCATTTATGGACTGGTGCAAGCATCTCAGGGTTGGAATGTACGCTTTGATCGGGTGATAAAAGTTTTTTGGTTTATACAAAGTTTATGAGAAACTTGTATTTGCAAGAAAGTGAGTGGGAGCACTATAGAATTTCTAATGAGTATATGTGGATGACATATTGTTGATCGGAAATAATGTGGAATTTCTAGCAAGCATAAATGGTTTTTTGAAAGGAGTTTTTCAAAGGAAGACCTAGATAAAGCTACTTAAATATTGAGCATCAAGATGTATAGAGATGGATCAAGACGCTTGGTAAAACTTTCAATGAAGACATACCTTGACAAGATTTTGAAGGAGTTCAAAATAGATCAATCAAAGAAGGAGTTCTTGGTTGTATTATAGGATATGAATTTGAGTAAGACTCAAAGCTTCACCACGGCAGAAGAAAGAGATAGGACAAAGGTCGTCCCCTATGCCTTAGCCATAGGCTCTATACAGTATGCCATGCTGTGTACCGCACCTAAGTGTGCCTTGCCACGTGTTTGGCAAGGGGGTATAAGAATGATCTAGGAGTGGGTCACTAGACAAAAGTCAAAAATTGTCCTTAGTAAAAACAGGACTAAGGAGATGTTTCTCGATTATGGAGGTGACAAAGAGTTCATCGTAAAGGGTTACATCGATGCAAGCTTTGACACCAATCCGAATGACTCTAAGTAGCAGACCAGATACGTATAGTGGAGCATCCATTTGGAACAGCTCCAAGTGGGGCACGGTAGTAGCATCTATGATATGACATAGAGACTCGCAAAATGCACACGGATCTGAATGTTGTAGACCAGTTGATTGACTATAAAGCCTCTCTCACAATCAAAACATGATCAAACCCCAGAACTCAGTGGGTGTAAATCACATGGTGATGTGAACTAGATTATTGACTCTAGTGCAAGTGGGATACTGTTGGAAATATGCCCTATAGGCAATAATAAATTGGTTATTATCATATTTCCTTGTTCGTGATAAACACCTATTATCCATGCTAGAATTATATTGATCGGAAACTCAAATACATGTGTGGATACATAGACAACCCCATGTCCCTAGTGAGCCTCTACTAGACTAGCTCGTTGATCAAAGATGGTCCAGGTTTCCTGACCATAGACATGATTTGTCATTTGATAACGGGATCACATTATTAGGAGAATGATGTGATGTACAAGACCCAACCGTAAGCATAGCAGTTGATCATGTCAGTTTATTGCTACTGCTTTATCCATGTCAAGTATCTGCTTCCTACGACCATGGGATCATGCAACTCCCTAACACCAGAGGAATACCCTGTGTGTATCAAACATCATAACATAATTGAGTGACTATAAAGGTGCTCTATAGGTATCTCCGAGTGTGTCTATTGGGTTGGCACGGATCGAGACTGGGATTTGTCACTCCGTATGACGGAGAGGTATCTCTAGGCCCACTCGGTAATACAACATCACAAGAAGCTTGCAAGCAATGTGACTAAGGAGTTAGTCATGGAATCTTGTATTATGGAGCGAGTAAAGAGACTTGCCAGTAACGAGATTGAACTAGGTATGGAGATACCGACGATCGAATCTCGGGCAAGTAACATACCGATGGACAAAGGGAACCGCATATGAAATTGTCTGAATCCTTGACATCATGGTTCAACCGATAAAGATCTTTGTAGAATATGTAGGAACCAATATGAGCATCCAGGTCCCGTTATTAGTTATTGAGCGTAGAGTTGTCTCGGTCATGTCTACATAGTTCTTGAACCCGTAGGATCTGCGCACTTAACGTTCGATGACGATTTGGTATTGTTGAGTTATGTATGTTGGTGGACGAAGGTTGTTCGGAGTCCCGGATGAGATCTGAGACATCACGAGGAGCTCTATAATGGTGCGGAGGTAAATATTGATATATGGGAAGTCATATTTTGGCTACCGGAAAAGTTTTGGGTTTTCCGATATTGTATCGGGAAGCTTCTAGAAGGTCATGGAAACTTCCGGAGGAGTATGGAAGTCCACCAAGGGTTCCACCACGTCCCAAGGGTTTGCATGGGCTGAGGGGAGGTGCCCTGGCCTTATTGGGCCAGGCGCACAAGTCCCTCAAGGCCCATGTGGCTTGGGAGAGGTGGAAAGTCCACCTGGTTTTGGAAAGGGAGGGAATTGGACTAGGAGTCCAACTCATCCCCCTGGCTGCACCCTAGGGCTTGGGGGTTGATCTCCACACCCCTCCACCTATATATAGAGGAGAGGGGGCGCCCCAAGAGCACACACGAAGCCCTTGGCGCCCCTCTCTCTCTCCCTAGATCGTTTTTTCCTCTATTCGCGGTTTAAGTAACGCTAGGCGTAGCCCTACCGAGATAGCACCACCACCACTGACACCACACCTTGTGTTGCTGGATAAATCATCTACTACTCCGCCCTTGCTCGCTGGATCAAGGAGGCGGAGAGGTCATTGAGTTGTATGTGTGTTGAACGCGGAGGTGTCGTCTGTTCGGCGCTAGATCGAGACGGATCGTGCTTGGATCGCGAGACGGATTGCGATTTGGATCGCAAAGACATTCGACTATATCAACCGCGTTTCTTAATTCTTCCCGCTTAGAGATCTACAATGGTATGTAGATCCACTCTCCCTCTCGTAGTTGTTGATCTACATAGATAGATCTTGGGTGTTCGTAGGAAAAAAAATTGTTTCCCATGCAATGTTCCCAACAACTATGTTTGATCAAGATGATCTTTTTAGTCTCCCTACTTGTTTTATGATAATATTTACTATGATGATAGCATGCCTCCTATGTATGATGATTATATTGATGAAAGTGGGTTTGGAAAAGTGTCAACTCTAGGTAATAATGATCCAAGTATTTTGGAGGGTGTTCAATCTTATGTCAATAATTATGAAAGTGGATATGGAGAGGTCATGACTTTATTTAGTGATGATTCCATTATTTTGGAAGAGGTTTCAACTGATTGTGAATACGAAGTTGCTATTTATGAAGATTATTATGATGACACTTATGATATTAAGAATAATGATAACCATGAAACTTGTCGAAGGAGGAGGGCATGCTCTCCTCGGATGACGAGGAGCAGCAGCAGCGGCCACCCATTCTTGCCGAGGCCACTGCGACACACAAGGACTTCCATCAACAACTATAGGTCATACTTGAGTAAAGAGGAACAAGATATGGAAGTTATCTTGTTCGGCAAAATTTCAAAAAATTATATGGCGTATGCTACATGGAACACTCCCATGCCAGGTTATGCTCGCTAATAGACATATGAAGGTCTCGCCCCTTTGCCCCACTTGCTCTGAGGGTTTAGAAGATACAAAGCATATGCTTTCCCATTGTACTAAAGCAAAGGAGTTCTGCAAAAGGCTAGGGATGGATGATATTATTGATAAATCTTGCGAGGTTGACCGTACTGGAGATGCGGTGTTGGAGTACGTACTACTTCCTCCAAACTAAGATTTGTGGATAATGGGTTACCAAAATGTGCGTGAGATGATTGCTGTCTCAGCATGGTCTCTATGGTGGGAAAGACGGAAATTGGTGCACAAGGAGAAAACTCAAAATGCACTTCCGATTTCAATGGGGGTTCTAGACCTTACCACAAACTTTGTAAATGCATTATCCCCCAAGGCTTGTATGTAAAAGGGGTTTTGGTCTTGTCCCCCTAGAGGTTTTTTGAAACTTAAACGTTGATTCTTATTTGGACCATGACCTGCTTAGGGGTATGATAGGGGCTGTCTTAAAATACAACAAATGCAGGTTTATTGTTGGAGGGAATGGGAAGATTATCTATTGCGCGAATGTCTTGATGGCGGAAGCTTTAGCTCTCAAATTTGGTCTAACACTCGCGCAAAGGGCAGAATGTAATCGCCTTATTATTAACTCGGATATTCTGGAGGTGATTGATACTATGCAGGATGGAGGGCAGTCGGTGGGCGCGGCGACAACAATCTTCGACAATTGTTTTCATTATGCCTGTGATTTTGTTACAACTAGTTTTGAACATTGTAATAGAGAAGCCAATAAAGTAGCTTATAAGCTTCCTAGATTAGCTAGATTTTTCTGACTTGTGATTGGTTTGAGGAGCCTTTAAATGAAATTGTCAAGATCCTCAAAAATGATGTACTAATTAACTCTAAATTTTAGTTTTTTAAAACTAAAGAGGTCCTACTCGAGCGGTAGCCCCGTGATCACGGTCTGACACTGCCGTCGCCGCCTCTTCGCTGCATGAAGCAGGAGCTGAAGGAGGAGTCACAATCCCCCATACTACCACAACATCCAAATTGGACGCCGCATCAAGGAGGAGGTGAAGGAGGAGCCGTCCTCATTATCATGTAGCACATTCGACCGCTCCAAGCAGCCGGTGTTACCATCAGGATGTCTATGGTATGGGAAGGAGAGGGTGCCACCAATACCGCCCCGTCGGTTAATCGGAAGCTATTGTTACCCGATCACCGTGAAGAAGGAGACTTACCCAATGCTCGCGAACGTGCACATGATCCTCCTACATTACCTCGACCGCGGCAATGACAACACATCATTGCGCAACACTGAGTCGACGACGCTAGAGGTGGAGTGGCGGGAGAGGCGCAACATGCAACACTGACCGCGTTCACGAAAAGGTCGCGCCGAACGGGGTCCTTGTGGCCCCTGATGACCCACAAGTATAGGGGATCTATCATAGTCCTTTCGATAAGTAAGAGTGTCAAACCCAATGAGGAGCAGAAGGAAATGACAAGTGGTTCTCAATAAGGTATTCTCTGCAAGCACTGAAATTATCGGTAACAGATAGTTTTGTGATAAGATAATTCGTAACGGGTAGCAAGTAACAATTGTAACAAAGGTTTAGCAAGGTGTCCCAATCCTTTTTATAGCAAAGGACATGACTGGACAAACTCTTATATAAAGCAAAGCGCTCCCGAGGACACATGGGAATTTATGTCAAGCTAGTTTTCATCATGATCATATGATTCGCGTTCGCTACTTTGATAATTTGATATGTGGGTGGACTGGTGCTTGGGTGCTGCCCTTACTTGGACAAGCCTCCCACTTATGATTAACCCCTCCCGCAAGCATCCACAACTACGAAAGAATAATTAAGATAAATCTAACCATAGCATGAAACGTGTGGATCCAAATGAGCCCCTTACAAAGCAACGCATAAACTAGGGTTTAAGCTTTTGTCACTCTAGCAACCCATCATCTACTTATTACTTCCCAATGCCTTCCTCTAGGCCCAAACAATGGTGAAGTGTTATGTAGTCGATGTTCACGTAACACCACTAGAGGAGAGACAACATACATCTCATCAAAATATTGAACGAATACCAAATTCACATGATTACTTATAACAAGACTTATCCCATGTCATCGGGAACAAACGTAACTACTCACAAAGCATATTCATGTTCATAATCATAGGAGTATTAATGATGATCAAGGATCTGAACATATGATCTTCCACCAAGTAAACCAACTAGCATCAACTACAAGGAGTAATCAACACTACTAGCAACTCACAGGTACCAATCTGAGATTTTGAGACAAGATCAGATACAAGAGATGAACTAGGGTTTGGAGAGGAGATGGTGCTGATGAAGATGTTGATGGCTACTGAACCCCTCTCGATGAGAGGATCATTGGTGATGACGATGGCTTCGATTTCCCCCTCCGGGGGGGGTCCCCGGCAGGATCGCCCTGCCGGAGCTCTAGATTGGTTTTGCCCAAGTTCCACCTCAAGACGGCGACGCTTCATCCCGAAAGCTCTGTTATGATTTTTTCCAGGACGAAACCCTAAATATAGCATAAGATGGGCATCGGAGGGCTGCCAGGTGGGCCACAAGCCATAGGGGCGCGCCTAGGGGGTAGGGCGCGCCCTGCAGGCTTGTGGCTGCCTGGCGGCCCCCTGATGTATTTCTTTTGCCCCATATTTTTTATATATTCCAAAATAATTCTCCATAGATTTTCAGGACTTTTGGAGTTGTGCAGAATAGGTATCTCAGATTTGCTCCTTTTCTAGTCCAGAACTCTAGCTGCCGACATTCTTCCTCTTCATGTAAACCTTGTAAAATAAGAGAGAAAAGGCATAAGTGTTGTACCAAAATGTGTAATAACAGCCCATAATGCAATAAATATCAATATAAAATCATGATGCGAAATGTACGTATCAACTCCCCCAAGTTTAGACCTCGCTTGTCCTCAAGCGAAAGCCGAAATCGATAAATATGCCCACATGTTTAGAGATAGAGGCGTCGATAAAATAAAATATGGACATGAAGGAATCATGATCATCTTTAGAACAACAACATATATTGACATATAATTTCTTATGCTAAAGTAACAATTCATTCACACCTTTACCGCGGAAAAAAGACAGATGGGTGCCTCCACCTCCACCACCACCACCTCCACCTCCACCTCCAATGGCGTGTGTAGATCTGGCTCCGGGGAAGATCTCTAGGCGCTTCCTCATCCTCATCAACGGTATGGCAAGTATTCTCCACTGGGACTTTGCCCCTGGCCTCAAGGTGGAAAACCAGGTTCGTGCTAGATTTGGATCTTCGGTTCACTATGACAAATCACCAGGCTCCAAGGAATTTTTCTTGGTCATTTCTTTCTCCTCGGCCTCATTTCCTCTTACGGAAGAGGCGGTAGGGATTGTGTTACAATGTTGCATCAGTGGTTTGGCACTTGGTTTCAATGTTATTCAATTGGGTTCTCGGAGTTTTAAATTCTCGGTGGCCTCCAATCAAGTGGGTCATTTTATTTATGGTTTGAAGGACCAAATTTGGCCAAATTTCATGTGTCATTTTCGATTATTCAAGGACCATGTGGTTATTCAAAGGATAGTATTTCTTGCCATATGGATCACAAGATCCCTGAAGTGGTGGCTAGATCACCTATGGCTATCAAATCATCTCTGAACTTTCTTCGCCTTGCTCAATCAGATCGAGGTGGTATGCTTGATCTTGAGGAGGGTGAGATCAGTAGTAGGGATGCCAGGATTTCTCCTTTGATTGATAATTCTCCCTCTTCAAAGTATTTGAGGTTTGGAAGTTTCAACCGCGATCTGGCTTCGGATGGGTCCGTCAAAAACAAGAATTTTTTTGAAGGGTCAATGTTTCAGCAAAATTATTGGAAGTCCATTTCTTTCTCATTATTGTAGGAAATTCTTGATCTCTGGCATGCATGTTACTCAAATGCTCACGTGAAGGATTGTCTAAACATTAAATCCGTTCCTTCCAAAGAGTTTATTTTTTCTAAGATCCATAGATGTGAAGCATGCTTTAGAAAGGGGCATATTGCGGTTAACTGTCCAGGAATTTCTTGCCTGACTTGAATCAATCTGGGTTACACGTGCAATCTTCATGAAGATTCGAGTTACACCTCCTATATGTGGGATAAGAACGTATCATGCTCAAGGTGCCTCGCCATCGGTCATGCTAGAAGGGCATGCACTATTGGGCATCGTTGTCGCCGCTGTAGGCTTTTGGGCCATTTTGGTTGGGAATGTAAGGCATGGGCCGCTTCTAAGCCCATGGTTTGGAGACGAAAACAGAATACTATTACAAAGCACAAAACATGGCAACCGAAACAGAGTATCGCAATAGAGAGACATAGGAAACAACCTTGGGTAGCTAAATCTTTACTGCGGAAGGATATCCTACCGTTTGCACGGGTTCCCGATACCTCTCCGGCCGTTTCGTCTCCCAAGTGTCCAATCGCTGACAAGCAGTCAGAGCCCCTTCCCATCGGCGACCAAGGTTTTTCCCCTTCTGCTACTTCTTCCAAACACAACAAGGGTTTTCTTCTCGCTGCCCCGGTTCCTCCGCCTTCTACCACTAGGAACAACACCCATCAAGCAATGGCAACCATCCCTATGATGTCGTATCAGCTTGTTCCTGGAGCAATGAACATCCAATAGAGCCCCCATGGTCGCCTATAGAGGAACATGGTGGCCGTCGACGAGCCACCCCTTGATCACGCGCAACATGCACTGGTATTTGTCGTCCACGTCCTCCTGATTTACAATGAGAGACAGTACTTGCTGAAGTTAGAAGGGTCTTGGCTGAAGATCACAATGCGGAAACTTTGGAGGGTGAGATTTACCCCTTTTGCGTTGGATTGGTCCGTTTTGCAGATAGACTGGTTAGAGATGCGATGGTTGATTTGGGAGAACAAGCTCTGGATGACCTCTCTACCTTTTTACCTTTTGAGGCATGATGAAGGGCCTAACATGAGACGTCCAGTAGCGGAAAGAGAGGCTTGGGTGATGCTTTTAGGATTCCCTTTGAACTATCAGACTGAGTACTACATTATCAAGGCTGTTTCTTGTTTTGGTAGGTGCTTGTTTTGGCATAGGCCAGGTTACAAAAAGTCCCGGGTGCTGGTCAGAGTGCTAATCAATGAATTAATTTTGGTGCCATACAACTTAGTTATCAAGAGGTTTACTGATATGAGTGGTATGGGTCAATCTTGGACTGTACCGGTGTATGTTCTTAATGGTAGAGATGCTACTCAGGAGCTTTTAAGCAATGAAGATGAGGTGCCTCCAATGGGAGCTTCTCCGCACCCAGACCAGCCACCATTTATCAATGCTATGCAACAAGCCCATCACGATGCCCAAATTTGGCAATTGGAAAATGCTAACAATGCCTGGGAGGCTGCTCCTGCACCTGCTGCTCCTCAACAGGGATGGGGAGTTTGGCCAGAAATTCCACCTGTCCCTGCTGCCTTTCAGGGGATAAGCTACAGACAGTTAGCAGGGTACGAGGGACCTTTAATGATGGATGGGGTTCAGACTGATGACTCTGGTCATGATGATGGTTTGCGCCTCTGGAATGAACATGTGCAGTTATTAGAAGAGGCTGCGGACAATGTCATCCTGGGTCGACATTTTGGGCACCTGGAATTTGTTCAGCTCAACTCTCATCAGTTAGTCCTAGATGTACATCTGCTTGCTACTTTGCTTGAGTTCTTTTGATGCTTTTATTCAAGCGTCCTCACAAGGAGAATTAGTCCGTCGCCACATTTGGATTGGGTTCAGGTAGCTGAGGGTATACATTTCTGGTTTTTCAAGCTGATGGAGTATGCATACCACTCGGTATTCCCCTTCACTCCTTTTTCTAGGGGTTCAACCACAATCATTTGCTCCCACGAAGTTTGGAAAGTGTGTCTCGACTACATGGCAGAAAGTCACCAGCAATTACTGTCTTCTATGCATGCACTTCAGACTGATGCAATCCATTATAATCAGACTCAGGAGAGGAACCAACACTTAAACTGCAGGGAAGAGAATCATTTGTCTGATACTATCACCTCGCACAAGAAGAGGCCAGGGACTCCTCTGTATGTGTCAATGGTTCGCAGAAGCGCAAGATCCACTAGGTTTCAGGGTTTCAAAGCGCCATCCATGGCCGATTCCAAGCGGAAAGTCTCTTGTGTCAAGCCAAGATGCTCTCATGTATTCAATGACAAAGACAATTCTGATGATATGGAGATAGCTGCAAAACCGAGGGTAATTCCCCTAGAGACCCCAATTCCTACTATTCAGCACATTGGAGTAGTTCAATGTGGCATTCCTAGGGAGGAGCTGACGATGGAAATCTTGATGAGCCAGCAGGAGAAGGCCCAGCTCGAGGCCCATGAGGATATGGACATTGCTCCCTAGTGGGCTGATGCTTCATTTTATCATATTTGAATTTGCTTATTTCCCGCTTTTATTTTGATGTCGATTGCTGCTTGGAACATTTTATGTTGGAACATGCGTGGTATGAACCATGAGTCTAAAAGTTTGGCTCTACGTAACAAAATTGATGAATCCAACTGTTCGATCGTCTATTTACAGGAAACTAAGAAAGAGGAGTTTGATCACTCTTTCATTCGTAAATTTTGCCCTAGAAGGTTTGATAAATATGAATTTGTTCCATCCGAGGGAGCATCTGGTGGCCTTATAATTATTTGGTGCAGTAGCCTTTTCATTGGAGTGGTAGTGCATAAACATGCTTTTGCTATAACCATTAAATTTACATCGGTTCATTGAAATCGGCAGTGGCTACTCACCAATATTTATGGACCATGCAGTGGCCCAGAGAGAGATGATTTCACTCAATGGTTTGAGGGTCTCAATGTTGAAATTGATGATTTATGGGTTTTCATGGGGGATTTCAATTTCATTCAATCGCTACAGAATCGCAACCTCCCTGGAGGTAACATTGATGATATTATTAAATTTAATGAAATTCTCAGCTCTCTGGCCCTGATCGAGATCCCAATCAAAGGCAGAAAATACACTTGGAGCAATATGCAGGAAAACCCATTACTAGAGCAACTGGACTGGTTCTTTACATCCCCTGAATGGACTTCGAAATTCCCCAATACTATGGTGAAACCTCTCGCTAAACCAGTTTCCGATCATATTCCATGTGTCATGCAGATTCAAATATCTATTCCACGATGCAAGCTCTTCAGATTTGAGAATTACTGGCCACAATGTTCGGGTTTTATGGAGATGGTGCAAAACTCTTGGAATAAGCCCATCAAAGCAACATCTTCTACCACTCACATCTCGGCTAAACTGAAAAGATTAAGATACACCCTTAAACAATGGAGTAAGCATCTCTCCAAGTTGAAACTATTGATCGAAAACTGCAATAAACAACTGGTCCATTTAGACAGTTTGGAGGACCTTCGTACTTTATCCCTACCTAAATCTAATTTCAGGTTCATTCTGAAAAACCAGTTGATAAAACTACTTAAATACCAAAGCGCGTATTGGAAAAAAAGATGTACTTACAGATGGGCGGTCAAGAGGGAGGAAAACACTAAGTATTTTTAGGCAAGGGCAACAGAAAGATACAGGAGGAATACCATATCCTCCTTGTTACTGCCAAATGGTATGACTATTGAAAACCATGATGAAAAAGCAGCATCCTTCTATCAATGCTTTAAAAGTAGAATGGGAGTTGTCACAAAAACATCTGCGGAGTTTGAACTCCAGGAGCTGGTGCACTGTGTTGATGGATTGGAAGGATTGTCCTCCCCTTTCACTCATGAGGAAATAGACAATTATCAAAAATATCCCTTCAGATAGGGCACCTAGACCCGATGGATTCAATGGTTTGTTCCTCAAAGTTTGTTGGGATGTTATTAAAGAGGATTTTTATCAACTTTGCCTTGACTTCTGGGAGGGAAAATTGATCTCAAATGTTTAAACACATCCTTGATTACTCTCATTCCAAAAACCAGCTCACCAGAGACGGTAAATGATTTCTGACTAATATCTTTACTCAACTGTGTTCTTAAAGTTCTCACAAAGCTATTGACCGGAAGATTGCAAGGTTGCATCTTAAATATTGTGCATCGCAACCAATATGGCTTCATAAGGTCCCGAACTATCCAAGATTGTCTGGCATGGGCTTATGAATTTTTACATCAATGCAAACAATCGGGTAAGGAGATTGTGGTCCTCAAGTTGGACTTCGCTAAAGCTTTTGATACAATGGACCACTCCTTCATACGAGATGCAAGGGCTTTGATGACAAGTGGTGTTCTTGGGTTGAATTGATTTTAAATTCAGGATCTTCGTCGATCTTACTAAATGGAGTGTCGGTCAAGGAATTTCAATGCAAAAGGGGAGTTTGACAGGGTGATCCATTCTCCCCCCTGTTGTTTGTCTTAGCGGCGGATCTTTTACAATCAATGGTTAATGCAACTTGGTCGGAGGGGCACTTATCATTGCCAATTGAACAACTTGCCTCGGAGATGTATCCAGTTATCCAATATGCTGATGATACATTGCTCATCCTCCCTGCAAAGAGCTCAGAAATTAGGGTTATTAAACAACTGTTGGATGCCTATGCTAATGTCACGGGTCTCAAGATAAACTACTCCAAATCACAACTAATGCCTATCAATATTAACCAAAAAGCAGCTCTTGAATTGGCTTCATTACTTAGATGCCAGGTGGGATCGATGCCTTTCACTTATCTTGGAGTTCCAATGGGCACTTCAAGACCATCGGTGAGAGATCTAATGCCGCTTGTAGACAGGATTGAACATAGACTGACAAGCATGGCTATCTGGCTTTCATACGGGGAGAGGGTGCAATTCATCAACTCAGCTTTATCATCACTCCTATCATTTTCTATGTGTGTGCTGAGGTTGCCCATGAAAGCATTGACATATTTGATAGAGCTCGTAGGCACCGTCTATGGAGAAAAGTGGTGGACAGAGACACAAAAACACACTCCCTGGCAGCATGGGAGCTAGTGTGCAAACCAAAGGATAAAGGGGTCCTTGGTATCATAAACCTGAAGCTACAGAACAAGGCTCTATTGTTGAAATTTCTTCATAAATTCTACCATAAGGTGGACACTCCCTGGGTAATGTTGGTCTAGAACGCATACTATGATACAACACCCCCACATGTAATGCCGGTTTGTGGATCGTCCCGGTGGAGAGATATCATGTCCTTCTCTGACATCTTTAGAGGTATTACAACTTGCATTCCAAACTTGGGTGATGCTGTCTTACTTTGGAAGGACCAGTGGCATAACGAAAATGTCTTGGCAAATTCACATGAACATTTACTCTCCTATGCGACCAATGAGGATGTATCTCTGGCCTAGTTCGTGATGGATGCAGACCCAGCTTCCCACTTCCACCTACCATTATCACGTGAAGCACGGTCGAAATTGGAAGATTTGATGATCACCATTAACATGATGACCTTGGACCCCTTGAAGGCTGATGAGTGGATATACTGTTGGGGAGAGGTGCACTTCAAGTCAAAGAGTTTCTACCGATACCTATTTAGACAGGAACATGCTCCGTCCTACATATCAACCATATGGAAAATGAAATGCATTCTCAGGCACAAAGTATTTGCTTGGCTGCAGAGAATGGATAGGCTAAACACTCGAGATTTACTGGTGAGAAGACACTTCAATATAGGCGAAGACCACTCATGTGTGTTGTGTGATGGAGGTTTGCTGGAAACTGACGACCGCCTTTTCTACCAATGCCCCTTTGCAACTGCCTGTTGGGGGAAACTTGGCAACAATTGGGATACATCTCTGGACATGCAGGCGCGATTGGATGTAATGGAAGAAAGATGGACTAAACCCTTTTTTAAGGAAATATGAATATTGGCCGCGTGGAATATCTGGAAACAACGCAACCGGAAGGTTTTTGATGGTGTGATGGTAATGCACCAAGACTGGTTTCGGATGCTGAAGACAGACTTGGAAATCCTATGATTCAGACTTAAAGCTGACGATTCTGCCTTCCTGGATAGACTTCTCCCAACTATCCGGTTGTAAATTTGCCCCCTTTGTAACCTCTCTAGCTCAACCTAGTTCAACTTCTGCTTTCTCGTTTGCCCACTCTACATGGCTATGTAAAACTATTTGTAACTGTCCTCTTTTAATATAGCAACAGTAGGAGCCTCTCCTGTTGTTTTTAACTTGTCAAAACAAAAAAATCATTCACAATGGTAAAGTACGAATCAAGAACTCTATTGAGAACTGACAAACTATGATCTCAGTCATTGAGGCAATTCCAATTTATCATAACGTAGGAAAGAGTCAATATAAGAGCTTGTAAAGCAAACCCACATACTCAATCATCCTTTAGTCTTTCACAATTGCTAACACTCATGAGGTACCTATGAGTTCAAAGTTTCAATCGGACACAGAGAAAGATAGGGGCTTTTAGTGTTGCCTCCCAACTATTTACCTCAAGGGTAATGTCAATAGTAATAACTCATGCTCGTCCACTTCCGAGTGGATATATGTGCCTAGATCATTCCCCAACACGTGACACTTTTCTGAAAATAAAGGCGAAAATAGAGAAAGTGATGGAGATCACCGCGACTCTTGCATAAAGGCAAGTACTAGAAAATAAAAGTAACAGATAGGCCCTTCACATAGGGAAGCAGAGGTTGTCATGCGCTTTTATAGTTGTATGCACAATCTCAAAATGCAAAAGAACGTCACTTTATATTGCCCCTTGTGATAGAGAACTTTATTATGCAGTCCGTCACTTTTATTTCTTCCCTATCACAAGTTTGTATAAAGTTTATTTTCCTCACATTAATAGATCACACATATTTAGAGAGCAATTTTTATTGCTTTCACCGATGACAACTTACTTGAAGGATCTTATTCTATCCTTAGGTAGGTATGGTGGACTCTCATGGCAAAACTGGGTTAAGGGTGTTTGGAGGCACAAGTAGTATCTCTACTTGGTGCGGTAGTTTTGGCTGATATGAGGTGGAAGCAAGCGACACATGTTGAGGGATCTATAACAATATAACTTCTATTCGGAAATAAGCAAACATAAACCATTATGTTGTCTTCCTTGTCCGACATCAACTTCTTAACATATAATATTTTAATGAGTGCTCACAATCATAGAATATGTCCAAGATAATATATTTATATGTGAACCTCTATTTCTTTATTACTTCCTTTTAGTTTCCCCAATGACCAACAACTATGTTTGTCAACCCCCAACAGGTTTCAATCTACATACTTCTTGTATGTGAAGTCATCACTCCCCATAAGATTGTCATATGTACTCTTTGCTTTTATTCTATACTTCTTTCTACTTCATCTTTCTCAAAATCAAGATCATGCCAAACAAGCAAAAGCCTCAACTCAAAAGCAATTTTTATTATATAACTCACGAACTTGCTTACATAGGAGGAATCATAAAGCAAAGACTCAAAACTAGATCACACAAAAACTTTATTCTACTAGATCAAGATATAACCAAAAGGATCGAACTAAGGAAAAATGATAAAAATAAAAATAAAAGATGTGATGGTGATATGATACCGGGGCACCTCCCCCAAGCTTGGCACAAGCCAAGGGGAGTGCCCATACCCATGTGTTTAGTTGTCTTGCTTCGGAGGTGGCGATGCTATATACTTGGTGATGAGGCCCTTCAGAATGTGATTCTCCTCCTCAAGCTTGTTATTTTGCTGTTTGAGATCCATTATTTCCTTGTGAAGTTTCCCAGTGATGGTTAGAGCACCCTTAACCCATGGATGTTCCATCGCTGTGGGGGGAAGAAGCAACACTCTGTTTCATATTTTCAAAAGTAAGAAATTTAGCATTGGAAGGGATAACCGAATTCGAAATTGTTGAGTTCTGAAGTTCTCCCAGCATGGCTCCCGATTGTGTATGAGAGGTAACTTCTTGGTTTTCCTCCATGGCATCTATCCTTTTTAAGTCAGCCTCCATCTCTTCTTTTGTAGCCTGCTCGAAGTAGTTCTCCCCGACCGACTCTTGCGAAGACATCTTGCTCTAAATCTGCTACAGGAACAACTCAAAACGAAAATAGGAGGTATTGTCATGATACGAGAGTCAAAACCTTTGGGAGATAATATAATGGATTTTTACCGACCCCAAGGAGTATGCCACAAGAAAACGGAGTCCGGAAGGTGCACAAGGTGGTCACAAGCCCTAGGGGCGCGCCCTGCAGGCTTGTCGCCTCCTCGTGCACTATTCGGACTACTTTAAATTTTCCTAATTTTTTAAATATTCCAAAACAGATAAGATTTCCATTGAAAAAGTGTTGGCGTATTTTTACTTACCGTACCACATACCTATTCCTTTTGGGAGTCTGAAACGTTCCGGTAAGTCTCCCTAATGTACTCCTCCGGAGTTATAGTATTGATGACATTGGTTTCCACATTTATGGGAGTACATGAGATATAATGTTTGATTCTTTGACCATTCACCACCTTTGGGTTTGTGCCTTCGGTGTTGTTAATCTTGATGGCACCGGAACGGTATACCTCCTCGATAACGTAAGGACCTTCCCATTTAGAGAGAAGTTTTCCTGCAAAAAATCTTAAACGAGAATTGCATAGCAAGACATGATCACCTACATTAAATTCACGCTTTTGTATCCTTTTATCATGCCATCTCTTATCCTTTTCTTTAAACAACTTGGCATTCTCATAGGCTTGGGTTCTCCATTCGCCAAGTGAGCTAATGTCAAATAACCTCTTCTCACCAGCAAGTTTGAAATCATAATTGAGATCTTTGATTGCCCAATAAGCTTTATGTTCTAGTTCTAGAGGTAAGTGACATGCTTTACCATAAACCATCCTATACGGAGACATACCCATAGGGTTCTTGTAAGTAGTTCTATAAGCCCACAATGCATCGTCAAGTTTCTTAGAGCAATTCTTCCTAGATCCATTAACAGTCTTGTGCAAAATCAACTTTATTTCTCCATTGCTCAATTCTACTTGACCACTAGACTGAGGATGATAAGGAGATGCAATTCTATGATTAACATCATATTTAGCAGGCAATTTACGGAAAGCACCATGAATGAAGTGTGAACCACCATCAGTCATCAAATATCTAGCGACTCCAAATCTAGGGAAAATAACTTCTTTAAGCATTTTAATAGAAGTGTTATGATCAACGCTACTAGTTGGAATAGCTTCTACCCACTTAGTGACATAATCAACCGCAACTAGAATATGAGTATACCCGTTAGATTATGGAAAAGGCCCCATATAATCAAAACCCCAAACATCAAATGGTTCGATAACAAGAGAGTAATTCATAGGAATTTCCTGACGTCTACTAATATTACCAATTCTTTGACATTCACCACAAGACAAGACAAACTTACGAGCATCCTTGAAAAGAGTAGGCCAATAAAACCCAGATTGTAGTACCTTATGTGCGGTTCTATCTCCAGCGTGGTGTCCTCCGTAGGCTTTGGAGTGACATTTGCATAATATCTGTTCCTGTTCATGCTCAGGTACACAACGTCTAATAATAACATCTACTCCTTCTTTATAAAGGTGTGGACATCCCAAAAGTAATGCCTTACATCATATAAAACCTTTTTCTTTTGTTGGTATGTGAAACTAGGGGGTATAAATTTAGCAACAATGTAATTGGCATAATCAGCATACCAAGGAGCATTATGTGAAGCATTTACGAGAGCTAATTGTTCATCAGGAAAGCTATCATCAATAGATAGTGGGTCATCAAGAATATTTTCTAATATAGACAAGTTATCTGCCACGGGGTTATCAGCACCCTTTCTATCAATGATATGCAAATCATATTCTTGTAGCAGAAGGACCCACCTAATAAGTCTAGGTTTAGAATCTTTCTTCTCCATAAGGTACTTAATAGCAGCATGATTGTCATGAATAGTTACTTTGGAATCAACAATATAAGGTCTAAACTTATCACAAGCAAACATGACTGCTAAAAATTCTTTTTCAGTAGTAGCATAGTTTCTTTGAGCACTGTCTAGAGTTTTACTAGCATAATGGATAACATTTAATTTCTTATCGATTATTTGTCCTGGAACAACACCAACAGCATAATCACTAGCATCACACATAATTTCAAAGGGTAGGTTCCAGTCGGGTGGTTGAACAACATGTGCAGTAATCAGAGCATTCTTAAGAATTTCAAATGCTTCTACACAATCATCATCAAAGACAAATGGAACATCTTTTTGAAAAAGATTTGTGAGAGGCCTAAAAATCTTAGAGAAATCTTTGATAAACCTCCTATAGAAACCAACATGACCAAGAAAACTTCTTATACCTTTGATATCCATAGGGCACGACATTTTTTCAATGGCATCAACTTTAGCTTTATCAACTTCAATACCTCTTTCGAAGATCTTGTGCCCCAAGACAATACCTTCATTAACCATAAAGTGGCACTTTTCCCAGTTCAAGACAAGATTAGTTTCTTCACATCTCTGCAAAACTCGATCAAGGTTGCTCAAACAATCATCAAATGAAGTTTCGTAAACGAAAAAATCATCCATGAAAACCTCAAGAATCTTTTCATAAAAGTCAGAGAATATAGCCATCATACATCTTTGAAAGGTAGCAGGTGCATTGCATAAACCAAAAGGCATACGTCTATAAGCAAAGGTACTGAAAGGGCAAGTAAAAGTGGTTTTTTCTTGATCCTGGCTTGATACAGGTATTTGAGAGAAACCAGAGTAACCATCTAGAAAGAAAAAATGAGTATCTTTGGATAATCTTTCTAGCATTTGATCAATAAAAGGTAAAGGGTAATGATCTTTCTTAGTAGCTTTATTTAATTTCCTAAAATCAATTACCATTCTATAACCTGTAACAATTCTTTGTGGAATCAATTCATTTTTATCATTAGGAACAACGGTAATACCTCCCTTCTTAGGGACACAATGGACGGGACTAACCCATCTACTATCAGCAACAAGATAAATTATACCTGCCTCTAGAAGCTTTAGTATTTCTTTTCTTACCACTTCTTTCGTCTTAGGGTTCAATTGTCGTTGGTGATCAATAACTGGTTTGGCATGAGGTTCCACATTAATTTTATGCTGACATAGAGAGGGACTAATGCCCTTAAGATCATCAAGAGTATAACCAATAGCAGCACGATGCTTCCTTAGAGTTTTCAATAATCTCTTTTCTTCATGCTCTGAAAGGTTAGCACTAATAATAACAGGATATATCTCCTTTTCATCAAGATAAGCATATTTCAACGTATCAGGTAACTGCTTGAGCTCAAACACGGGATCACCCTTGGGTGGAGGAGGATCCCCAAGTATTTCAACAAGTAAGTTGTGTTTCAAAATAGGCTGTTGTTCAAAGCAAATTCCATCTATTTCGTTTCTCTCATTCATACGCATATCATTTTCATGGTCTAGCAAATATTGTTCTAAAGGATCAGTAGGAGGCACAACAATAGAAGCGAGACCAACAATTTCATCTTTACTAGGCAATTCTTTATCATGGGGTTTTCTACGAAATTTAGAGAAATTAAACTCATGTGACACATCCCCAAAACTCATAGTAACTATTTCTTTCGCACAATCAATCCTAGCATTAACAGTATTCAAGAAGGGTCTGCCAAATATGGTGGGACAAAAATTATCTTGTGGGGAACCAAGAACAAGAAAATCAGTAGGATATTTTATTTTCCCACACAAGACTTCAACATCTCTAACAATCCCCATTGGTGCAATAGTGTCCCTATTAGCAAGCTTAATAGTAACATCAGTTTCCTCTAGTTCAATTGGTGCAATATCATGCATGATTTCTTTGTATAAGGAATAGGGGATTGCACTTACGCTAGCACTCATATCACACAATCCATGATAACAATGATCTCCTATTTTAACATAAACAACATGCACGCCAACAACTGGTCTATGTTTATGCTTAGTATTAGGTCTAGCAATTCTAACCGCTTCATTGCAGAAATGAATAACATACCCATCAATATTATCAACCAAGAGATCTTTAACAATATCAATACTAGGTTCAACTTTAATTTGTTCAGGGGGTGTAGGTGTTCTAATACAACTCTTACGAACCACAGTCGAAGCTTTAGCATGTTTCTTTATCCTAACAGGAAAGGGTGGTTTCTCAATGTAAGTAGTAGGGATAACATGATCAACATTATAAGTAATAATTTCCTCTTCAACTTTAATAGGTTAAACTACTTTCACTTTAATGGGAGGATGATATTTAAACCACTTCTCCTTAGGTAGATCAACATGAGTAGCAAAAGATTCACAGAAAGAAGCTACTATCTCAGAGTCAAGTCCATATTTAGTGATAAATTCACGAAAAGCATCGGTGTCTATGAAGGATTTAACACAATCAAACTTAAGATTCATAACTGACTCCTTACCTTCGTCGAGTTCCCAATCTTCAGAGTTGCGTTTAATTCTTTCCAATAAATCCCATTTGAATTCAATATCCTTCTTCATAAAAGAACCAACACAAGAAGTATCGAGCATGGATTGATCATTAAGAGAAAGCCGAGCATAAAAATTCTGAATAATGATTTCTCTCGAGAGCTCATAATTGGGGCATGAATATAACATTGACTTAAGCCTCCCCCAAGCTTGAGCGATTCTTTCTCTTTCACGAGGCCAAAAATTGTAAATATAATTCCGATCATGATGGACCAGATGCATAGGATAGAACTTCTGATGAAATTCCATTTTCAGTCGGTTGTAGTTCCATGATCCAATATCATCACATAGCGTGCACCTTGCCAATGCCTTTTCCTTCAAAGATAAAGGAAAGACCTTCTTCTTGACAACATCCTCGGGCAAACCTGCAAGCTTAAATAATCCACAAACTTCATCCACATAGATTAGATGCAAATCCGGATGTAGTGTTCCATCTCATGTATAAGGATTAGCTAGCAGTTTCTCTATCATACCCGAAGGAATTTCATAATAAATATTTTCAGTAGGATCAGTAGGTTGAGGGACAACTCTTTGTGTTTCCGGTCGAGGTGGAGATACCCCGGACAAACCCCTCAAAGGATTACTTTCCATGGTAACAAGTGACAGTAAATTTCAGCACACTATATAAATTTTTCCTTACCAAGTTCCACTCACCAAAGGCGCTTCACTCCCCGGCAACGGTGCCAGAAAAGAGTCTTGATGACCCACAAGTATAGGGTATCTATCGTAGTCCTTTCCATAAGTAAGAGTGTCGAACCCAACGAGGAGCAGAAGAAAATGACAAGCGGTTCTCAGTAAGGTATTCTCTGCAAGCACTGAAATTATCGGTAACAGATAGTTTTGTGATAAGATAATTCGTAACGGGTAGCAAGTAACAATTGTAACAAAGGTGCAACAAGGTGGCCCAATCCTTTTTATAGCAAAGGACAAGCCTGGACAAACTCTTATATAAAGCAAAACGCTCCCGGGGACACATGGGAATTTATGTCAAGCTAGTTTTCATCATGCTCATATGATTCGCGTTCGCTACTTTGATAATTTGATATGTGGGTGGACCGGTGCTTGGATGCTGTCCTTACTTGGACAAGCCTCCCACTTATGGTTAACCCCTCCCACAAGCATCCGCAACTACGAAAGAAGAATTAAGATAAATCTAACCATAGCATGAAACGTGTGGATCCAAATCAGCCCCTTACGAAGCAACGCAAAAACTAGGGTTTAAGCTTCTGTCACTCTAGCAACCCATCATCTACTTATTACTTTCCAATGCCTTCCTCTAGGCCCAAACAATGGTAAAGTGTTATGTAGTCAACATTCACATAGCACCACTAGAGGAGAGACAACATACATCTCATCAAAATATCGAACGAATACCAAATTCACATGATTACTTACAACATGACTTATCCCATGTTCTCAGGAACAAATGTAACTACTCACAAAGCATATTCATATTCATAATCAGAGGAGTATTAATGATGATCAAGGATCTGAACATATGATCTTCCATCAAGTAAACCAACTAGCATCAACTACAAGGAGTAATCAACACTAGTAGCAACCCACAGGTACCAATCTGAGGTTTTGAGACAAAGATTGGATACAAGAGATGAACTAGCGTTTGGAGAGGAGATGGGGCTGATGAAGATGTTGATGGAGATTGACCCCCTCTCGATGAGAGGATCGTTGCTGATGACGATGGCTTCGATTTCCCCCTCCGGGAGGGAAGTTTCCTCGGTAGGATCGCCTTGCTGGAGCTCTAGATTGGTTCTGCCCATGTTCCGCCTTGAGACGGCGGCGCTTCATCCCAAAAGCTATGTTATGATTTTTTCCACGACGAAACCCTCAATATAGCAGAAGATGGGCATCGGAGGGCTGCCAGGTGGGCCACAAGCCCTAGGGGCGCGCCCAGGGGGTAGGGCGTGCCCTGTAGGCTTGTGGCTGCCTGGTGGGCCCCCTGATGTATTTCTTTCGCCCAATATTTTTTATATATTCCAAAATAATTCTCCATAGATTTTTAGGACTTTTGAAGTTGTGCAGAATAGGTATCTCAGATTTGCTCATTTTTCAGTCCAGAACTCCAGTTGCCGACATTCTCCCTCTTCATGTAAACCTTGTAAAATAAGAGAGAAAAGACATAAGTGTTGTACCAAATGTGTAATGACAGTCCATAATGCAATAAATATCAATATAAAATCCGGATGCAAAATGGACGTATCAGCCCTCGACGTTCAAACTGGTCTAGGACCAAGACATCAACGCACGTGCTGCGACGAAGGATGCCAAACGGCTACCCCGCATGCGGCAGACGATAACCAATCAAGGTCGCGGCAACCCTTTCGCCACTGAAAGGACCACGACGACGACAGTGACGAAGGTCCCATTGGCCAAGGAGGCCATTTGTACGAGGTTACCGACCGGTACCGCATGTGGGTTTTTTATATTTTTTTTCTTATTTCCGTTAAAATGTCAAATGTTGCCCAGTTTTAATGTAAAATGTCTAACTTTGCATGTATTGGGTCCGGTTTGCATGAAATGTGTCCTTTTGTTTCAATTTTTGTTTGAAATGCCGATTAGCTGGCCGGCTTCTATAACGTGTTTATGGACACATCCATGGACGAATAGTGTGTGTGATTTGCATGAAGCCATTGGAGATGCCCTAAATACAAGCGATTTTGAGGCCACAATAACTGCAAACGAGATCCAAGATCCAACATTGTAACGTGCACAAAAGGCAGAAAGGAAAAGAAAAGAACAGAACGAGGACGACGGCGTCAACTGACCACCGGCCTACGGGCGTCTCAATCCTCACGGAACGTTGCTCTCGAAGCTATTGAGGCTGGTCAGCCTGAGGACTGGGAAAACAGTGTTGGGAGTCGGGAGCCGGGTGCCGGACCACCTCGTGGTCCGAGAATACAGCAGAAAACCCACTCCGCGGACACAACAGCATACAATATACTCTGTGTATTATGTCTTTCCATTCACGGTGTATATGTGTTAAAAATGTCACATAGACCAAAAAAATATGGCAAGGAATTAAAAGAAAAGAAATCACTATGATGATCATGGAAGAAAACGGTGCTAAAACGTGCGGACCTATGCAAAATGTCTATCAACCAATGCATGAACAAATTTAGTCATTAAACAATTAAATAAAGAAAGCTTAGTTAAAAAAGCCAAGCTTTCATGCCTTATGGAGAATAGTTACTAAGCATTTTAATGCACTTGGCATATCATCTACTTCCTCCGTTCCTAAATATTTGTCTTTCTAGAGATTTAACTATGGACAACATACGGAGTAAAATTAGTGAATCTACACTCTAAATTATGTCTATATGCATCCGTATGTAGTCCGTAATAAAATCTCTAGAAATACAAATATTTAGGAACGGAGGGAATAAGCACCAATGCATTGGAAGAGACCTTAGGGCATCTTCAAGGTGGACCCGCAAACCACCCGCAACCATCTGGATCGTGTTGTCCGGACAACGAAAGTCATTAACGCGGTCATGTATCGGTCCGCTGAGCGATGCGGACGCGATTTCTCCCGCAAATTGGAGACAAAAATGGGGGAAGTTCGTGAGATTTCAGACACGAGAAACGTCGCTATCCGACACCTCCGGTCCACCTAATCCTCCCCTCCCGGTCCCATTTCTTCGCACTCCACCCCTTCTACCCCTTGCTTTCCACCCTTCACTTCCACCGCTGCTCCTTGTACGGCTCTGGCCTCCATAGGGCATTGCCGGACGTCCGCATCCAGCACCGACGTGCTCGCTCGCCGCCTACGCTAGAGCTTTTCACCTTGAAGCCATTTGTACCCAGGTACACTTCGCCCCCTGACGAGGACCTTCATGGCGGTCACCACACCCGATAGGTGTTCGGTCAAATATCATTGAGCTTTTTTTCAAATGCTATGTCGTTTTTTAGAGTTCGGGGGATGGTGAGCTACTTGACCATGGAGGATGAGTTGTTGTGCAATACATGGCTGGTTGGATCCACGGATTTTGTAGGCAGGACCAGAGGGGGGCCCTTCTGGTGGTAGGTGCACGAAACGTTTCACGCACGAAAGAACATTGCGTCCTACGACATGTACATCATTCAACCACGCAACGTGAAGTCGTTGTCGTATCGCTGACACATGATCCAGATCAACGTCACAAAGTTTTGCAACGTGGATTATGAGCTCGAGGAAAGGTGACCATTGCACGCGACAGAAGAGGGGCTCATAAGTTTTTTTTGCTTCCTATTGCTCAACTTGTCGATTGATTCATTCACTCAATGTTGGTCTACACATTATATGTAGCCCGCACGTCCTGCCGTGGCATACCACGGGAAAGAGGGATGATCATTTACGTGCACACACTGTTGGATGAAGCTGAAGGGACGGTTTGTCTGGGACGATATGATCTTTTGAGAAAAAATGGACACCTGCTTAATTTGAGATCTTGTTGTACTAGACTTAATTTGCACGATATGTGTGGATGATTTGTGCTATCTTCTATCCGAACTTTGATGAATATCATCTCATTTGCATGAATTTCATACGGTTGGTTTAACTTATTAGGCGGATGTATGCGTCTATGTTTGAATGTCGCCCTTCCACATTTGTGTTTGAGGACGGATGCGGAAGAAAATTTATGAATTACCCTTGAAGATGCCCTTAGATTTGCGTCAAGTCAAACCTTGCAAACTTTAACCACTTTATATTTAAAAAATATCAACATCTACAATATCAAAATATACTTCCTCCCATCGCATAATATAAGACATTTTTGCAAACTAACATAGCTTGTAAAAACAGTTTATATTATGAAACGGAAAAAGTATATACTATTATATTTCATAATGAATCTAACAATAATGATTTGATGGTGTGAATGTTGATATTTTTTCAGTAAGTTTGATTAAAACCCGGAGGGAGCACTCCGATTCCCTAATCATAATAGGATGCTGAATTGCTGAAGGCATGCACGGCGGCACGCGCGTTTAGCGGCAGACGGGCAGAAGAGCGGAGCGGCCGAGCTCTTCGGTCGGCAAACATTGGTTCCTAGTAGACCCCGCAGCGGTTTGTCAGCTGGTTGTGTCGGAGAACGAGCCGGGCATCTGGTTCTTCCTCGGGATTTCAGTTTTTTCTTTTTCCACCGTGTACTAGTGGAGTGGTAACGTTTTCGTGGTTACTCTTTTCGTACGCGCGGGTTTTGCATTCGTCGTGCCCACGCCTTGACAGCAGTCCAGTCCTGCCTGATTGCTCGCACGACCTGAAAATCTGTATGGCCACCACGATGTCATCTGTCAATCTGCTAGGCTCGAGCCGGGAAGGCCGCCCACGCCAGGAAGGCCGCCCGAGCCGGGAAGGGAGCCCGAGCCCGAACGGACGACTGAATAGCCAGCGCGCGCACATGGTATCCGTCCTGGCTTCGAGGCCGTTCCCGCGGCCGTTGGAAGTATCATGGTTAATATCATTTATTTCAATTAGACAATTTTAATAATGTGACATAAAATTAAATAAAAAAAGAAGGTTGAGTATCATAATATCGTCGTTTTAAGGTTTTTTGACATCGTTCTAACCCAAACATAGTCGTTGCATTTTCTCTTCGGGCTATAGCATCGTAGCACATGGATCATTCCGTCATTCCTGTGCGTCGATGTCTAGTGATATGCGTCTCGTCATCTTCCTAGACACGGGAATGTCACTGTTCGCGCCGTCTTCCTCACGATATCGTTCTTCCTCATCTAATTCGAGCACCGTCGTCGCATTCCTAACCTAGCTGTCGCCGCCTCCTCAGGACGCTATCGTTGCTCTGCTTCCTCGACGCCGCTGTCGGTCGTTCATCCGAGTCGTTGCTCCCGTCCATCCCTTTCGTCTTCATCCAACACCAACTCATCGCCAACATCACCGTCCTTTTCCAACCACTTCCTCTACTCTGACCACGGCGGGCGACATCGGCCCCACACCGATTTACGCTGCAACCATCGTTGAGTCCTTCTCTGCTAGCCCCCTTGACATGGCGTACAAACTCGTGCAGATCCCCATCTACGCATGTCCGGTGCTGGCAACACCGATGCGTGCCTTCATCCACAACATGTCCTCGGGCCTGGCAAGCCTGGAGCGGCGCCTCGTCAACATGACTTCGACGTCTACGCATGCCCGATGCTGGCAACATCGATGCGTGCCTTCATCCACGACGTGTCCCCGGCCTGGACAACCTGGTGCGATGCCTCGTCAACATCTTCTTCCTGGCGCACCACTACTTCGACACCACTGCGCCCATGACTAACTCGGTGCCTCCTTGCGACCGCGGCTCCACGGCGACTACCTCGACACCGGCCACCCCGACTCGACATCGATCATGGCGTCCTTCGCACGGCCACCTCAACTACGGCTACGTCACCCTAGGCTCTCAGCTACCTCGACATCGATGCAAAGGGATACCACCTTGCTTGAGCAACCTCGTCGGTTTCCAATCCAGCCACAGTTTTCGCAATGCATCGGCTTACGACTGTGGGGGTGGGGTGTCCGTCGGCTTACCATCAGATTCTTCTCCAATCTCATCGTCGGCGCCGCTACCGTTGTGACTGCAAGGGAATGTTGAGTATTATGATTACTAGGAAGTATAGGATATATATGTCCATGAGGCTTAAGCAATATATCATCGATTTCACCAATCCCTCTCTATCCCCTCTAACACAATGGAAAGAAGTGAATGAGTCTCGATGATTCATTTAGGACATCTTCTATATGGGCGTTCATCAAAACTTGCCCCTCCATGGACATGTTTCGACATAAAGGCATCTCCAACGGATAGGGGGAGACCAGTCCACAGACATGGATGTCAAAGTCGGCCATCAAACACCGTCCGTATATATTTCAAAAACTATTTGAATTAACTAGACAAAATTCATGCAAACACGGTTGATTTCATACAAACCAGACAAAAATAATTATAATCTGGACATATTTTCACTAAGAAAAGGTAAAACTATGTACACGTCCGGCCGCGCAGAGCTTCATTCCCACGTCACGCATACACTAAACTAGTCTATGACCGGCCGCGATGGATCCCTTTGTCTTCCCCATGTCCGACAATCCACTCATCAGACTGTCAAAGCCCAGGAGGTATATTCCTCCCCCTTATGTTCCCTATGTCCGGATGCTCCGCTCGTGGGACTGGGAAAAGGGGGTGCTTTAGCCGGAGGGGAAGGATCATGGGTGTTTTTTAGGGTAAGGGTGGTGGGGTGGGGTGGGGGGGCGACGGTGGCCCGCGAGAGAGGATGAGACACCGACTGCGTACGCCGGCGACGCTCCTGCGGTGGCTTTCCTAGGCTCCAAGATGCGGTGGCCTCCCATATTCTACTTTTCTTTGATGTTGGCGGCGGACGCGTTGGCCATCGACTTGTCGATCAACATGTAGCCGACTTCTTTCTCCACCGATCGGGCACGGGGTCCACCAAGGTTGACGGCAGATGGCACGACGTCTGGCCTAGTCCATGGCAGCCACGATGCCCATTTCACTCTGCTCACCCGCGTGCATGTGCTCCTCCGCGTGTCTATCTGAAGCAACTCGTCACTCCTTCGCGAGCTGGCTTGGAGCGACGAGTTGCTCCAGGCAGGCACACATGTGGGTTTTGATTGAGGCATTTGAATGCCGATTGGGAGGCGTGTTTAGTCGAGCATGCAGCGGGTCATGCTCTCGGCTAGCACGTCGCTTCAATGTCGGTGTTGGAAATATGCCCTAGAGGCAATAATAAAGTGGTTATTATTATATTTTCTTGTTCATGATAATTGTCTATTGTTCATCCTATAATTGTATTAACCGGAAACCGTAATACATGTGTGAATACATAGACCACAACATGTTCCTAGTGAGCCTCTAGTTGGATAGCTCGTTGATCAATAGATAGTCACGGTTTCATGACCATGGACATTGGATGTCGTTGATAACGGGATCACATCATTAGGAGAATGATGTGATGGACAAGACCCAATCCTAAGCATGGCACAAGATCGTGTAGTTCGTATGCTAGAGTCTTTCTAATGTCAAGTATCGTTTCCTTACACCATGAGATTGTGCAACTCCCGGATACCGTAGGAATACTTTGGGTGTGCCAAACATCACAACGTAACTGAGTGGCTATAAAGGTACACTACGGGTATCTCCGAAAGTATCTGTTGGGTTGGCACGAATCAAGACTGGGATTTGTCACTCCGTGTGACGGAGAGGTATCTCTGGGCCCACTCAGTAAGACATCATCATAATGAACTCAATGTGACTAAGGAGTTAGCCATAGGATGATGTGTTACGGAACGAGTAAAGAGACTTGCCGGTAACGAGATTGAACAAGGTATAGGGATACCGACGATCGAATCTCGAGCAAGTGTCATACCGGTAGACAAAGGGAATTGTATACAGGATTGATTGAATCCCCGACATCGTGGTTCATCCAATGAGATCATCGTGGAGCATGTGGAAGCCAACATGGGTATCCAGATCCCGCTGTTGGTTATTGATCGGAGAGGTGTCTCGGTCATGTCTACATGCCTCCCAAACCCGTAGGGTCTACACACTTAAGGTTTGATGATGCTAGGGTTATATGGGAATAGTGTATGTGGTTACCGAAGGTTGTTCGGAGTCTTGAATGAGATCCCGGACGTCACGAGGAGTTCCGGAATGGTCCGGAGATAAAGATTCATATATAGGAAGTGAGGTTTTGGTCATCGGAAGTGTTTCGGGCATCACCGGTAACGTACCGGGACCACCAGAAGGGTTCCGGGGGTCCACCGTGTGGGGTCACCGGCACCAAAGGCCTGCGTGGGCCGAGAGTGGGAAGGGACCAGCCCCAGAGTGGGCTGGTGCGCCCCCACCCTGGCCCAAGGCGCAACAAAGGAGAGAGGGGGGCAAACCCTAGGGCAGATGGGCCCTAGGCCCACCCTAGGGCTGCCGCACCCCTCTCCCCTCTCTTGGCCGCCGCCGCTCCAAAGGCCATCTAGAGCTGGCCGCAGCCCTAGGGTGGGAACCCTAGGGGCCGCGCCCCCTCCTCCTCCTCCTCCTCCTATAAATAGTGGAGCCCTCGGGGCTGCCGAGAGCACGCATCTCTCTCTCTCGGCGCAGCTCTACCTCTCCACCTCCTCGTCCTCCGTAGTGCTTGGCGAAGCCCTGCCGGAGTACCACGCAGCTCCACCATCACCATGTCGTCGTGCTGCCGGAGCTCTCCCTCAACTTCTCCTTCCTCCTTGTTGGATCAAGGCGTAGGAGACGCCACCGGGCTGCATGTGTGTTGAACGCGGAGGCACCGTTGTTCGGCGCTTAGATCGGAATCCGTCGTGATCTGAATCGCTGCGAGTATGACTCCACCAACCGCGTTCTAGTAACGCTTCCGCTTTGCGATCTTCAAAGGTATGAAGATGCACTCCCCCTTTGCTCGTTGCCAGTTTCTCCATATATTGATCTTGGTGACGTAGGAATTTTTTTGATTTACTACTACGTCTCCCAATAGTCGAAACCAATGAAAGGTCGCGTCCGCTCAGAGCCGGCTTCAACGTGGAGCGGCCGCTCCACAACGACGTGAACTGGGGCAGCTAGCGTCGTGCGGGAACGCGCGGGCGAGGGAAGAGGGTTTTGGGTGGGTCGGGGTGATCAGAAGCGGGCGTGGTTGCTATCCGGATGCCCAAAGCCTCGTTAGTCTATCTCCAGTTTGCGGGAGAAAGTGTGTCTGTACCGTTGAGCGGATCGATACATATCCATGTTAGATGACACAATACATCTGGATCGCGCAGTCCGGACGCTTGAGGACGGTTTGAGAGTGGATGTTGGAGGTGTCCTAATTGAGGATATCCCCTATTCATATATTGGCAAAAGTGGTATCCAATATTGCCCCTTGTATGCCCGGATATACTACTTCTTCTATCCAAATATATAAGGGATAATATACTACTTTTTAAGGTTATTTTTTATCACCGATGGAGCTGAAATGAAAACTCAAAACTCAAAAGCTAAACGAGTAGATCGCGACTCAGCTCGGAATAAGTGATTGAAGAGTCTAGCCAGGCTTTTTTTGAATAATTTAGGTTGCTCGTCACATATATGCGATCATTTACATAATATGCTAAACGACCGAAGTACTGAGTACCATTTAACTCGTTAAGTTCCATCAAAATCAGCCCATCTCACCATCTAGCCCAAGCACCTAGCCCAACTTCCCTAAAGCCTCGTCCTCGATGGCCGATGCCCTGGTTGTCCTAGAGAGTTGCGACGACAATGCCCTCCACTCCCCTATGATCTCATCTCTCCCAATGCATTTTATATGTGCAAATTACAGTTGCTTGTGTATGATATACATGCTTAATATATGTGCATAGTATATAATCTAGTAATAATTGTTTATACTCAAGAGCTTTGTTCATATTTATAACAAGTTAAACATGCTAGATCGCGAGTTACACGAGTCAATCCAATCTTTGATTTAAGCTTGTTATATTAACGCGTCAAGCCAAACTAGCTCGTTATTTAACTGAGCTCTAGCGAGTCGAGTTGAGCTGACTTGACTCAGAATTCCACCCCTAACCACCGGTTAAAGCAATCATGCATGATGTGTATGTTACAAAATAAACATTGTAAAGTTCGTATGTGAAAGGAGTTTCTAATTATATTATTTTTATATATGCATCTCATATATTGGCAATCTTATCAAAACTACATTAGGTCCTATATATTTGGGTGGAGCAAGTACACTCAGTTTCATAGAAAATTATTCTAATTAAAACATCCAAAGCATTAGATACATGATATTCAAGCCCCAAAAGCAGGCCTAATCCTAATCCTACATTCCTTTTTCTTTCACATTTCTCGGTCATGTGGTGCTTGTGGTGCCTAATCCTAATCTTTGCCGCGCATGTGGTGCTTGTACATATTGCTCTCTTCTAATATATTAAAAGGCCAACGATTACTGGATCTTAAAAGAAGCATTGCATAACTGATACTGCAAATAAATGTATTTTTTGTCTATGTCGACTACCGTCGACGCATTGGAAAAGACCTCCTCGAAGAAGGGGGCTATGGATGCTGCTACTTGGACTTTGACATGTTCTAGGTACCAATTGATGTCTTGGATACGAGAGATGGCCATGACTTTAGAGCCCTCCATATCCATTGGTTCAAACTTGGTTTCGACGGACGACCTACATGCTGCTGATGAGGCGTACGTCTGCGATAACGGATTCAACTTCAACAAGGGCTTTAGTCACGACCTCCTCGAAGTACTGGCAGGCGGCAACGATGCCCGGGGGAGGGTGGCATCGGCGTGGGCCACAAGTCTCCTCATTGGCAGTCTGAACTGAAAATGGGACAAGAAAGGGAGGAGGCTAACATGGCAAAGGCGAGGGGTGGGGTAGCGGAGACGGGGACGACTTCCAGTTTTAAAGTGGAGGGCTCTGACCAGAAACATAGCAGCAAAAGGCAAGAATTCCGGGAAGGGGGGTTGTGGGTGGGACGGGTTGTTAGTCTGGCGTAGCCTTACAATGCGCACGTCCCTCCCCCCCTCCCCCCCCCCTCCATTTTACATCGAAGTGAGGGAGTTTGGCTCGTTTGTATCTTCCCCCACCATGTGGCACCAAAATGCAAGATTCCGGATAGCCGACCAAATTGTTTGGACCGAGGCAGGAGAGTTCGTTGGAGGCTCTTTTTTATCCGGATTGTTTAGTCTCAATAAGTGAGACGTCCTTATCCTATATCTACATTGGCAAAGTTCATACTCGGTTGACATGCTGAAACATACTGTGTGAGCCCCTATACACATCATTCACCACCAGTCATAGTGTTGACCTCAGCATCCACATCGTGACATGCTGAGATATATATAATTGATTCAATGCGTCTGAGGCAGTGCGGATGCTATGGGCCACACCTATAAGAGTATGTGTCACTGAGCCGGCATGTTTTATCGGTTTTGAGAAGGTATTGTTTAGTTTTTTTTCTTCATTTTATAGGTTTTCATCGTTTTAATAGTTTTTCTCTTGTTTTTTTCGGGAGTTTTTTTTTGACATTTCAAAAATTATTTTTCACGCGCATGAGCAAAAGCTCTTGGGAGCCAAATTGGGTTTCCTGTTTTTCCCTGTTTTTTCTTATATTTTTTATTTTTTATATTTTTTATTTTTTTTATATTTTACATCTTAATTCGCAAATATTAATTAGAAGTCATGAACTTAAAAAACTACGAACATTTATTGGAATTCAAGAACATTTTAAAATTCATTAATATTTTTGAAGTTCACAAATATTTTGAAGTCTATGACCGTTTTACAATTTTCAAACCTCTTTCAAATTCATGAACATTGTTTGAAATCCACAAAGATATATTTTCAAAATTCGTCTTATTTTAATTCGCAACATTTTTTAAAATTTAGGGTTTTTAAAAATGCATGAATTTTTATTGATTTAATGAACTTCAAATTAAAACGTGATAGCCGTGCTTTTCAAGTTAGCAGAGGAGCGAGCGGGCAAAAAGAGCGAAGCAAGCGAGAGCTTCATTGTAGCCCATATGAGCGTTATAGCAGCAATTCCATGATTTGAACATGGAATAAGAGCTTCCAGATGGCTTATACTGAAACCAAAACATGCATACACACCAAAACCACGTACTTAAAAAGTTCATTCTCACTTCAAAACAAATATCATCTTGAACAGCAGCCCAATCCGAATATACGAATGAAAAAAAACACCGTCAGAACATAACTAAATACAAGCCAACATGGATAAAACCAAAACGAAACAACGAACTGCAACAACTTGCTAGAGAGATAAAAATGGTACTCCCACGAGTGAAGAAAGGGCAGCTAAGCACGCATTAGCCTTTGGTACAAGTCAAGAGCTGTGCGGTTTCTTGGGTGCTCAGGCAGTTCTACTTCTGCTGTACCTTTGATGAGCCGCAGACACATTATTTCTGATATAAATAAATAAACACCGCATATCTAAAACATACAGGGACCGGGAACAAAGTTTTGCAGAGAATAAAGAACTCGATAAACTGCATCTTTATTAGAAACAAGCAAATTCGATTCCATCTTTCACACTCGTATTTACTTGCAGCTCGACCAGCAGGCCTCTCATTTCTCCTTATTTCATTTTTATAAACGAGTATCATCATATCTAAGGGTGGTATTGTTGATTTGTTGTAGAGGCAGCAGAGTTGCGCCTATTCCCAGCAGGACCAGCATGATATGATGTAGAGGGTGGAATCATAGTACTTCCGGGGGTACTCGCTCCATAATTAGTGCGCCTTGCGAATGCCAAAAGCTCTCCAGTATTTACATGACAGGTCTAGTGGCCCCTCCAGCAGGACCAGCTTGTCGCAGCAGCTGCATGGTAACCATACATCAATAAGCAAATTAATGGAAATGATCAACTGTCATGACACCAAGACTGATACGGCGGTGCCTCAAGGGTTACCTGGAAATAGGATTCTAGTTTCTGTCTCAGGATAGCATGCTCCCTCTTCAGTTTCTGGAGAGACCCCATGCAACTGCATACCAAAATAAAGCACACGCGTAAGTAACAGCTGTTTTAACCATAGGACAGCTATACAGCAAACTCATGTCACATTTTGGTTTATAACAATAACAAAGCAGTGTGGATTTTTCTTTTGCCAAGTCAAAATATATTCTGAAAAACATTAGAGATAAAGTACACGAAGAACTAATGCATCGACATGGAGTGGGGTGAAAGACGGACCCTTCAACATTACGTTGCCCACAGCTATCCCTGAATGACATGCATTCATTCTTCATTCTGGAAGCACCGATGCTGCACCAAGTTGTCAAATGTCAATGATACATCAAACATATTTTTATAAAAAATAAACTGTTTAGGCACATGATTTCTCTTATCATGCAAAATGAACTCGGGAACTTAAGATTTTGCAAAATGTGGATAGCTGCACACTGAGCTTTTGGTTTGCAAAGACACACACATTTAGCAGTCAACTATCCAAATAGCAATACGGGTTTCTCCGCTATATTATAGGGGTAATGGGATTTCATTAGAAAGGCATTCGACGGAGATATTTCACACAAACCAAGAATGCTTAAGCTGGAGAATCAAAGACAATTACTGTTAGCCTCCATCCGCCATTTGAAGGAAAAAAATGGTTACAAAAGGTGTGTCAGCTTCCCTACATGCTTAGCTAAGCTAAAGGTCGTGCTGGTTCTCGTAGTATGAGAAGCAATGAAGCTAAATGCCTATGAGCTGAAACTTTCTCACTACATGCATCATAAGCAAGTGAACAAAAATATCTAGTAGAAATTGTGGAACTACCTGGAACAGCTGCCTTTCAGTTGCTGCATGTATGCATCCCACCTGTTGAAATCTCTGGGGTACTTCTCCCTGCAGTGATTTCATGTCTAACATTACCATTTGCATGGTCTAACTTTTTTTTTTCATTCACTAAAGGGAGCTCTTATTCCTATACTTGGTACTTACAGAGCTTGCTCAAGGTTTGATATTAGCCTGCCAGAATCTTTAAAGAACACCACGACAACTTCTTCCACAAAATTAGGACTAGCTTCATCCTGCAAGTCCTCCACCTGACGAAATTGCTCATCAAGGTGACCCTGTCATAAAAATGTGTATTTCTAAATCAGCATGTGATTTATCAAAGGAAAACATGAAAAGTAAGCAGACTACTGACAATGGGATAACAAATAGGAGGCTTCCTGAATAAACATAAGCAATATATGGTTGAAAGCTCCCTGAACAAATGTAAGATATATTATTGAGAGAGAAAATAGCACAGAATCGAGTACATGCCTGATCAAAGAGGCCCTTTTTCAAAGACGCGGCTTGTCGCCTGAAGTTAGAATAATCCATTTATATGAATGAACGAGTGAATAAGTGGCAAAGTGAAGTTCGTACAGGCTAGAGCAAGCTTCACAATGCACATATAACTTGTAGGAACTGCGGATATAGAAAAGGTGAACCTTAGATGCATATATATAGCCGAGGAGGCTGCTACTATTTTCCTACCAAACATGAAGTGCAGATATTCTAACCTCTGGATAGCAAAGGTTAGCATCTTGCATGTGTAGATGATTTGATTGCCACAGTGTGCAAAAGCTATCCACATTTTGGAGAGCGACTTGAATATATGCGGATTCCCGTAGGCTGTAGCTCTTCATAAGATATACATCAGTTCAAGTAAAACAAGTGTGAGGAAACCATTAGAGGTTTGAACCACTCCAGATTGGTTTACCAGTACCACAGCTCAAAGCAGAGGAAAGCAATATTCAGTTTCAAGGCATATGGGCTATCTCCCAGCAAACACCATCCAAACAGAACTCAAAATGTTAGCTGGAAGAACCATTTGTTTGTAGAGTAACATAGCATATCCACATCTAAAGCGAGATATCATATTGTTTTAGTGCCTCTCATGCAGTAAATACATTTTGATTAGAGTGAACTTCAAACGAATTTGCAGCCTCAAATGCTAAACTTTCTCATGATTGATTGCCAAGAAGTTAGAGAATACATCCGCACATTTCAACAAGTGGAGAAGTCCCAAGTGCAATTTGTTTTGTTCCTCTATCAGATGAAAAAGGAAGAATCAGTTCAAAAGGAAATAAATTAAGCCCGGGGTTACGATCCAGTTACCTAGTGTTCCTATAATTTGTTAATAGTTACAACAGAAACAATACTTTGAGCTTTCATTTGAGTTACACCTAGTAGCCTACCACATGAACTGAGCCTGTAGATTGCAACTTTTCCAACTCCCTATAGGTACCAACTCATATATGAAAAGCACAGTCAAAGACTAAAACAAGGGTAAGCCAAGCAGTGTTCTCATTCTGTGTCTACCAACATCGAACTGGTGTTCAACTGATACCTGTTGGGCAAGCAACTTAACACAAAAAACTGTTTCATTCACCTAAAAAGGATGAAAATATGATTAGCTTACATCCGTATCCTGTTCAGCTAATGGCCAACTGCTTTGCGTGTAAAAATAAAAATAGGATACTGTGAGTCTGTGACCTTTATGTGTAAAGTTGTCCTGAGATTTGTATGGGACAAATTGGCATGGGTCGCATTGTTATCAGACAAATATCTTTTCGTGCCCCTCAAAGTTCAAACATGTTCTTGTGATAAAATCTGAGAGAACGATGGAGAATTAGAACAGATCCACGAAATGCTTACTTTGAGCCTCAGCCAAAGAAAAGTTGGACAAAGAAACTAATCACAATAATTCCTTCCAGTTGCTATAGAAAAAGGATTTCAGCACATTGGACCACGTGGCAAAACCAACAATTTTTCGCAAAAGGAGTCAAATAGATTCATTCAATGATTGATCATATGATTGCTCTTCACCCCTAGTCAGCATCACAACTTGATAATAGTATCTGGCATGGCTAAAAGAAATAGAGATAACCAGAGAGCCTATACAGGGAAGAGCTCAGGAAAAAGTACCTGGATTGATCATTGTCATGAAAGCAAATGGATACAAATATTTTATATCTGCAAGCTACACAGTCAGTACCATCCCTGAATGATGCTTCCATATACAGAAGGATAAATTGCTTGTACATCATTTTTTGCAAATCCCTCATTCTGACTGGCAAAGTGGGTCCAGGAAGATACCAAAGCACAATCTCACTATCCATCCCTACAGTCACATCCCTTTCCCTTTGTCCAGTGAACATTCCTGTGGCAATATTTTTCTGTCTACAAAACCATTGTTCGCCATGCTCATGACATTTTTAACAAGCAACCAAACTATACCACAGTTCAGCTATCAGATACCTCATCAGGCACCCCCTTCTTTCTGTAAAATCACATTGAGGATTGTGCTCTCACATGATAATATGGCGAAGGTCATTGAAAGTTACTTTTAATATTCCCTCCGACCATATTAATTGTCGCTCAAACGGATGTATCTAGCACTGAAATACGTCTAGATACATACATTTCAGCGACAACTAATATGGATCGGATGGAGTAGTACATTTACAACTAAATATCACCCAAAGACATACATCAGGTGACTACTTGTTTTCTGAGAAAACACAAATTTAGGTGGCTAGTGCCCTATCTCTTCCTGCATATCATGTATGCCCTCCTTACCTATAATATATTTTTTAGAACTGATGGCTCTACCATTCATCAAAAAAATTATGTCATTAAATTCTCTTGGTTTTTATGTTGGGTTACCATACACATCATGTCGGTTTACAGATAGTTTGCATTCAAACAATCAAAAACTTGCCACTCCGATGTTTTATCCAGCAAATAGACAGTCAGGTCCAGTACAGGTCTCTGCACAAAGCTATATGCAGTTTTAAGCATTTGGAAGGAAAGAAACTTCTCATACTCTTATGGTTTGCTACAGAATTTCAGTTTTTACTGTAATGTCCTCTTGCAGATACAAAATGAGCAAACCCGAAGCATCAAAGGAAAATTTAGATATCTCTGCACATCACATATATCTGCTTCCACGTATCGAGGTTATCCATGCTTTATGGCTTATGTGGAACCAAGCCGTTAGAAATCCCTTTATAGCATTGATGTATGCAAATTCCATAGTCTAAATCTAGCATACGTGTAGCTCAGCATGAACTAGATTTGTGGCAGTACCTCCAAAAGCATGTTTATGTCTTTATCATATCTATGGTCCATTGGTCCTCCAAAAGGAGATGCTTTCTTGGTTTTGTTTTGCATGTATGATTCATTACTTTTGACACCTTAGTTGGCATCTGTTCTCAGCTTCTTGCCTACGTGTATGTAGATTTGCCTCATTATTCCCTCATACTCAAAATCCATACAGAAACTGAAGAACCTGTCCATTTCCTTGTATATATTTTTTCTGGGTCTAAAGTATAACCTAACAATGCACATCCACCGTTGGTTCAAACACATCTAAAATAAGTTTTGAGGCGAGATCTGAGATTACCAATCCAACCATGAGATCACCAAGCCAACCGAATATTTCCCTAGTTCGGTTGATCTGTTGATTCATAACCAGAGCTCTAACACCTGGCAGCAACGAGACTCAGAAACTACATGACATTAAACACCAGAACCACAAACAATCGATTAGCTCTGCATACACATATATTGTGTGAAAGATACAGTAGAACCCAACACTAGAAGTTCAATGGAATACCTTCTAAGTGTGTGCTATCATTTTCATTCCAGTAGTAGAAAATAAAGATCACGCGGTCTTTAGCCATCTCGCCTCTTGCCTTGATTGATTCAATGTCACATAAGAACCGATTCCTTCATGGCGACATCCATGAGGGGGGCAACTAGGCAAGCGACGGAAAGCTCCGCACTACGCCGAGGGGAGCCTAGAGATCGACACGACACCCCCCTGATTCCTCGACAGCAACCTCCACGGTCGCTGCCGGCATCCATCCACGACCGGATGAGCGCGCCGTCCCGCTCGACGCCGCTCGGGGCGCAGCCGCAGGTTCCGCATCCGGAATTGGCAAAAGGGGAGCAGAGGGGTAAACACGATGCTCGGAAAAAGGCGGCGGGAGAGCGAGTGCGGCGTCTCTGCTAATAGGGCATGGGAGATGATTACCGCCGGGAGGCGCCGGACGGGGGAGGTGCGGCCACCAGCGCGTGCAGGCCGCCGCGGACGATTTGGGTTTCTTTTGCGGGTGCTGCTGTGGAGCTACGAAGCATCGATATTTTAAAAATCTCTGTATCGCCTGTATCGCCGTATAATACTTCGTCGATATTTAGATACGATTTAGATACGGATATTCCAAGTATCGTTTTTTCCAATTAAAAAGAAAACCTGATACGGGTATCCCCGAAATATCGTCAGTCGGTAATGTTCCTGCCTTGATGTATCGTTGATCCGTTTATGTAGATAGTGGATGTGTGATGTACTAATGTAATAGTTGGATAAAAGTACGTACTAAAGATGCTGTTTGTTGGATAAAATTACTTGTTGTTGTTGGCTTGCTGCTTTTTGATGTTTGTGACGCAAAATTACTTGTTGATGTTGTTGTTGCCTCCGATTGTTAGGGAAGAAGATACAAGTATATATTATGACATCTTTTAAGTTTTTTTATCATCATTTGAGCATTATTAATGTGTATTGCTTGTTGATTTTAATTATCATTGTGTTCATAAATGAGAGTTTATATTTATAATTATGAGAAAAATGAGTTCAATGAAGATTGTGCTTTCGGTATTGTTATCAAGAAAAAACTTCTAAAACGTTGGGAGAACGGTAGTGAAACAGTATTTTGATCTCTATAAACTGTTATCAAGAAAAGAATTGGGTTGAGGTAGTCCCTAGCCATGTGACCTCTTTGATGATGATGAGATTTTTAAAATAAGAAACAACGAGACATGAAAACAATTAGGCAACCAGTGAGGCGGCATTTTGATTTGACCTGACACGTTTTATTATATTAGTTCTCATTACATGTCATTTAATAATTATTTATATATACTTGTCGTATCGCCGTATTGTTGTTTCTAAAAATTATCGTATCCCGTATCGCCGTACCCGTATCGCCGTATCGATGTTGCCGTATTGATGCTTCGTAGCTATGGAGATAGGTGCGGCGGCAGTGAGATACTGATAAACCGCCCCTCTTATTCACTGATGATATTTTTAAAATACACTATGAAATACTCTAACTAATTTAGAAGTCTCACAAATTTGAAAAATGTTTTATTTTTTAAGCTGTAAAAAACAGTTTATTTTTTAGCCTTTTAAGAAAACTGACACAAAGTCTAGCGGCCAGCAGGCTGACACGAAAGCTGCTAGTTGACGACAAACCTGGCTAGATAGCTTCGACCTAGCCTAAGCGGTCTAGGCATGGAGACCTCCTCTTCGATACCTCAGTGCCAATTCACTTAGGTCTTGTTTGTTTGGACTTTAGCTTCAACTTTTAAATCTTCTTCGCTTTGGTCAAAAAGCCACAAAATCATCAAAAGCCATAAAAACTTCAAAATCATCTATTTAGAAGCTTTTGTGGCTTTTTGACCAAACTGAAAAAGCTGTAAAGCCGAAGCTAAAGCCTAGGGCCTAGTTGTCGCTCACAACCTCGTGTAGGGCAGCCTAACTAGCGTGCTTGCTCCTTCCTTTCGTTCGATGCAGGTGCGCTTGTTCGTCCCCTTCGGTTTTTTTATGTGGTGTTCATCCCTTCGTTCACAAACCTGAAAACACATGGATGTGAAAAATTGTGAACTTGAAAATTCAAGTCAAACAAAAATCTTCATCAATTTTGAAACACATTTCACAAAAAAGTTCATCAATTTTGAAAAAAGTTCATCGATACTAAAAAAAGTTCATCGAATTTGAAAAAAAATCATCAAAACTGAAAAAAAATCATCAGTTCTATAGAAAAAATCATGAAGAAAGAAAGTTTTATGATTTTGAAAAAAAGAAAGAAAGGGACAGAAAAAACAAAAAACATGTAAGTAATCACAACAAGTGAATTGTCCGGGTGGTTGTCTCATCTTACACTAGGCTTGCTCGTTGCGGGGATTTGGCCTAGGCATGACACGACCCATCCAGGCACTCCAAATGGGTGGTCGGGCCCGGCCAGCACTCATGCCATGCTCCTTGGCCCAGGAATGACACAAGAAGGGAACAGGTCAGTCATCCCGCACGTTTGGTCCACCTGATTTTGGATTATTTTAGACCAATTTAGGCTGTTTTGGGGGGCTACTATATTTTTAAAAAATGAAAAGGTAAATGGGTGGTGCATCCAATTTGTCAAAAGGATTGGATTGGTGACTTACCCTTCTAGTGACTTTGGCACCGTACGTTCCTAAAACGGATACTATTGGATCGGATGAATTAGAAAGTAATCCAACTCGTTGATTCCTACCATTTAATCTTAATTTATTGTATCTTCCTGGAGTTCCCTCTCCAGGACTTCATTTCTTATTATTCCAGTATAGCACGATCGTAGGCGGGCCACATGTTAGCACGACCTGATTACAAAATTGTTAGGTTAGGTCCATCTGGGTCGGGCACGCGGGCTATCGGGCTAGCATGCCAGGACCAGCCCATTTGGCCACCTTTGGTAGTTTGGTTGATGCTCATGTGTGTCAACTATCAACTGGAAGTGGCTTCATTAAAGCCTACACAAATGGGCAGGCCCACTTTGCCAATGAAGCTATCTTTAATGTTTCCCTCTTTGGTATTATTAGTCTGTTTTTCACCCAAAAACAAGCTATTTTTTAGGTTGTTTCGAAAAGGTGAAGAAAATTGTAAAAATGTGAAAAAACAAAATAAAATATGAAGAAAGTTTTTAATATTATTTTTAAATATGAACAAACTTTGAATTCCAATTAAATTTTTGAACAACGAGCAAAATTTAAAAAGTGAGAACATTTTGAAAAACACGAACATTTTTTCCTAAAATGTGAACACATTTTTTAACGTCAAATAAATTCCGTATTCTAAACAATTTTCTCAATTGTAAAAAAAATTGAATCAATTTTGCAAAATATGAATATTTATTGACAAAAATGTAAATCATTTTTGAAATTGCAAACAATTTTCCTGAACCGTGAACAAATTTTTAAAAATATGACCAAAATTTGAAAACATGAACAAAAAAATGTCAACATTTGTTCAAGTTGCGAACGATTTTTTAAATATGTGAACAATTTTGAAATCATGAATAAAAATTGGAACTTTGAACTTTTTTAAAACATAAAAAAATCAAAATTCCATTTTTTAAAATTTATGGGGAAAAAGGAGAAGAAGACAAAAACAAGGCGAAAATTAGAAAAGAAACCAAAAACAGCCAACAAAGGAAGGGCAGTTGGGTGGCCCATTCGCGACAGTGAAGGCCCAACTATTTGCCGCCCACAGGCGGAAAATTGGATCTTGCCGGCTAGTCCATCGACACATTGAACGTTGTCGAGATTACAGCTAGCCGACTTGGCTGAATCTTGGAGGCCAGCGTGTTAGCATGCATGGCGTGTGACGTGTGGCTTGGCATGCGGCTAACAGGTCATGCCTAGCCCGCGACATGCATGGGACCTTGATCAGGCTCCTGGACGAGGCCTGCGTGCCGGCATTGCTGATGAGTGGATTTTATGCATACTTTCTACAGTATATTCTAATGCCAAAATTCCTCATATCATATCCATCTAGCACGTATGCATGTCTCCAATGCATAGTTTTATGTATTTACTTGTTTTATCAAGTTCGTTGCACACCTTTTATTTTTATTTACTTTTATTAGTTTTCTTTTGTTTTGTGGTCTGTGTAGGTGTGTTGCATGTTCATGAATTTGGGACGTCAAAAGAACCAAGTTCGGGGGTTAGACCGGAGAAATTCCACGCACTAGAACAAGGCCCTTTGGAGAGTTTGATGATTTGACATTTATCAAAATGTCCAAAATAAATATCCAAGTCCTCTAAAAAATTGGGATTTTTTCTAGCAATCCAACAAGCCCAAAACGTTAAAATTGAAGTTCGTGTGAAGAAATGGCGACCAAAATACGAAAGTCCTCCTGAGGCTCTAGAATGAATGGCAGCCTTCAATACGAGCACAACTGCTTGTATGACCTTCGGCCAGCTCCGAAAAGTGGCCAAAACTTTCCCGATTTTACTCTAATTTCGTCATGTTTTGCCTATGGGATCCTTAACAACCAATGCTTGTATTGGGCATGGATTTGGCTCCCCTAGAGCCCTTGGATGAAAGGGATGAGGCTATATCAATGGAGGACACTCGAGGAGTCCTCTTATAAGAAGGTCTCCAACCCTAGCCATCACATCATTCCATCTCCATCCTCCACAAGTTTCATCTCTTGCCGCCACAGCTCCATTGCAGCACCTCTACTGTCGGTGTACTAAAGTTTAGGCTTTTAGTACCCCCACACTTGTGCACGAGCAGTTGTAGCCACACCAGCGGCAAGGCCTGCCAGGGGACTACTAGAAGCAAATACAAGGACGTCAAGAAACATTCAAGTCAACAAGCACAAGACCGAAGGCCAAAGGCTGGAACCCCAGCAAGATCTTGTCGGGGGTGGCCTGCGGAGCCCCAGCAAGAAGTGCACCCGGCAAGGCCTCGCCACCCTGCCAGCGTAGAGGCCAGGTGTCAACCCACTAGAATATGTGTCGAGGCGCTGGCGATGGAGAGGCTAAGTGGTGCCGATGGGACAGGATCCTGTCCTGTCCCGTAGAAGGTCAGGGACACCTGACGGACCATTAAATGCATTTGTCCTACACCGTCAGTGTTAGGTATGATAACACTATAGCATTTGTGCACCTCGTGCATGCATTGTACGACACTGTTGGGATTTCCTTAGTTGTATAAAAGGAGGCCCAAGGCGTTACGAGAGGGGACTTTTTCTTCCACCTTCTGGCTCACACGCGTAGCAGCTGTTCATAGCGCTCCTATAGCCACAACCCTAAAAACACCAATAATACACTAAATCAGGAGTAGGGTTTTACGCTTCTCAGCGGCCTGAACCTGGATAAAAATCTCCCCTCGCGCCATTCCTTTGATTTGCTCTTTGCGCATACCGGCCCCTCGCCGAACCACAAAGGGATCCATGCGATCCCATAGGTGTCGTGTGTTGGGGAACGTCGCATGGGAAACAAAAAATTTCCTACGCACACGCAAACCTATCCATGGTGATGAGCATCTACGAGAGGGAGAGTGGATCTACATACCCTTGTAGATCGCTAAGAGGGAAGCGTTAAGAAACGCGGTTGGTGTAGCCGAACATCTTCGCGATCCAAATTGTCGAGCGTCCCGCGATCTCATCACGATCCGTCCCGCGATCCAATCACGATCCGTCCCGTGAACTCATCACAATCCGTCCCGCGATCTCATCACGATCCGTCTCACGATCTTGATCACGATCTGTCCCGCGAACTCATCACGATCCGTTCCGCGATCTCATCACGAACTGTCTCGCGATCTCGATCACGGTCCTTCTGATCTAGCGCCGAACGGACGACACCTCCGCGTTCAGCACACGTGCAGCTTGATGACGATCTCCACCGTCTTGATCCAGCAAGAGGAGGTGGAGAGGAGAGAGAGTTCACCGGCAGCGTGACGGTGCTCCGGTGATGGTGGTGGAGTGATTCCGACAGGGCTTCGCCTAAGCGCTGCGGAAAACCGATCTAGAGGAGAAACTGTGCACCGGTGAAACGGGTAGCACGTGGCCGGAAATTCTATCCAAAAACCACCCAATCCACTAGTATATATAGGAGGAGAGGAGAGGAGAGGCATCCAAGGCCTTTGGGTCGGCCGAAATAGGAGGTGGGAAGCAATCCTACTTCACCTCCAATCCTAGTTGGAGTAGGATTGCCTCCTATTGGCTGATTTTCCACCTTTTGCTTTAGGACTTTCTCTCCTGCGCCATGGGCCTTTGTGGCTGTTTTCCCAGCCCACTAAGGGCTGGTTAATACTCTCCCACATCCCATGGACCTCTTGGGGTCGAAGTACCCCTCCCGGAGGTCTCCCGGTACACTACCGGCACTCCCGGTACACTACCGGCACTCCCGGTACACTATCGATGAGCCCGAAACTTTTCCGGAAACCAAACTGGGACTTACTATATATGAATCTTTACCTCCGGACCATTCCGGATCTCCTCGTGACGTCCGGGATCTCATCCGGGACTCTGAACAAACTTCGGTCACCACCATACATAACTCTACACTACCGAAACGTCACCGAACCTTAAGTGTGCAGACCCTGCGGGTTCGAGAACTATGTAGACATGACCGAGACACCTCTACGGTCAATAACCAATGGCGGGACCTGGACGTCCACATTGGTTCCTACATATTCTACGAAGATCTTTATCGGTCGAACCTCTATGTCAAGGATTCAGTTAATCCCGTATAACGTTCCCTTTGTTCTTCGGTATGTTACTTGCCCGAGATTCGATCGTCGGTATCTCCATACCTAGTTCAACCTCGTTACCGGCAAGTCTCTTTAATCATTCCGTAATACAAGATCCCGCAACTAACAATTAGTCACATCGCTTGCAAGGCTTATTGTGATGTTGCATTACCGAGTGGGCCCCGAGATACCTCTCCGTTACACGGAGTAACAAATCCCAGTCTCGATCCATGCCAACTCAACAGACACCATCGGAGATACCTGTAGAGCACCTTTATAGTCACCCAGTTACGTTGCGATGTTTGATACACACAAGGCACTCCTCCGATATCCATGAGTTGCATGATCTCATGGTCATAGGAACATATACTTGACATGCAGAAAACAGTAGCAATAAACTGACACGATCATATGCTATGTTTGTAGTTTGGGCCTTATCCATCACATCATTCTCCTAATGATGTGATCCCGTTATCAAATGACATCTCATGTCCATGGCTAGGAAACCTTAACCATCCTTTGATCAACGAGCTAGTCCATTAGAGGCATACTAGGGACATGGTTTTGTCTATGTATCCACACATGCATTTAAGTCTCCGATCAATACAATTATAGCATGGATAATAAACGATTATCATGAACAAGGAAATATGATAATAAATAATTTATTATTGCCTCTAGGGCATATTTCCAACATCGTGCCCCGACATCTTTGGTGCACCAGGTAGGGGGCGAGGTTGTGTGAACCTGATCCAACGATCGATGCGCCAGTTCCTGTTAGGGAACGTTGCATGGGAAACAAAAAATTTCCTACGCACACCCAGATCTATCCATGGTGATGAGCATCTACGAGAGGGAGAGTCTATCTACATACCCTTGTAGATCGCTAAGCGGGAAGCCTTAAGAAACGCGGTTGGTGTAGTCGAACGTCTTCGCGATCCAAATCGCCGTGCGTCCCGCGATCCAATCACGATCCATCCCGCGATCCAATCACGATCCGTCCCGTGATCCAATCACGATCTGTCCCACGAACTTGATCATGATCCGTCCCACGAACTTGATCACGGTCCTTCCGATCTAGCACCGAACGGACGACACCTCCGCGTTCAGCACATGTACAGCTTGATGACGATCTCCACCGTCTTGATCCAGCAAGAAGGAGTGGAGAGGAAGAAGAGTTCTCCGGCAGCCTGACAGTGCTCCGACGGTGGTGGTGGAGCAATTCCGGCAGGGCTTTGCCTAAGCACTGCAGAAATCCGATCTCGAGGAGAAACTATGCACTGGAGGAACGGGTAGCACATGGCTGAAAATCTAGTGCAAAAACCATAAAACCTCCAGTATATATAAGAGGAGAGGAGGAGAGGCCTTGGCACAAGGGACAAGGCCACCTTGCTCCGGCCGAAGGAGAGAGGGAGAGGTGGATTCCACCTCCAATCCTATATTCCAACTCACTTTGTTGCAAATACAAGTTTCTCGTAAACTTTGTATAAACTCAAAAACTTTGATCAACTCATCAAAGCGTATATTCCAACTCCGAGATGCTTGCTTTAGTCCATGGAAGGATCACCAAAGCTTGCACACCTTTTAGCATCCTTAGGACTGACAAAACCTTCTGGTTGTATCACATACAACCTTTCCTCAAGTAAACCATTAAGGAAACAATGTTTTGACATCCATCTGCCAGATTTCATAATTGAAAATGCAGCAACTGCTAACATAATTCCAACAGACTCTAGCATTGCTACGAGTGAGAAAGTCTCATCGCAGTCAACCCCTTGAACTTGTCACAAACATCTTTGCAACAAGTCGAGCTTTACAAATGGTGACAATTACCATCAGCGTCTGTCTTCATTTTAAAGATCCATTTGTACTCAACGACCTGCTGTCCAACGAGCAAGTCTACCAAAGTCTATACTTGGTTTTCATACATGGATCCTATCTCGGATTTCATGGCCTCCAACCATTTGTCGGAATCCGGGCCCATCATCGCTTCTCCATAGCTCGTAGGTTCATCGTTGTCCAACAACATGACCTCCAAGACAGAGTTGTCGTACCGCTTAGGAGCAGTACACATCCTTGTCGACCTACGAAGTTCGACAGTAACTTGATCCTGAAGTTTCATGATCATCATCATTAACTTCCTCTTCAACTAACGTAGGCTTCACAGAAACATCTTTCTGCGCTGCGCTATTCTCTAGTTGAACAAAGGTTTAACAACCTCATCAAGTTCTATCTTCCTCCCACTCAATTCTTTCGAGAGAAACTTTTTCTCGAGAAAGGACCCAGTTCTAGCAACAAACACTTTGCACTCGGATCTGAGATAGAAGACATACCCATCTGTTCTTAGGGTATTCTATGAAGATACATTTGTCCGCTTTGGGTTCTAGCTTATTATGTGAAAATATTTTCCACACAAGCATCGCAGCCCCAAACATTAAGAAATGACAGCTTAGGTTTCTGTCAAACCATAATTCAGACGGTGTCATCTCAACGGATTTAGATGGTGCCCTATTTAAAGTGAATGTAGTTGTCTCTAATGCATAACCCCAAAATTATAGTAGTAAAACGATAAGAGACATCATAGCACGCACCATATCCAATAGAGCATGACTATGATGTTCGGACACACCATCACACTATGGTGTTCCAGGTGGCGTTAGTTGTGAAACAAATTTCACATTGTCTTAAGTTGTATGCCAAACTCGTAACTCAGATATTCACCTCCACGATCATATCGCAGTCATTTTTATCTTCTTGTCACGATGATCTTAAACTTCACTCTGAATTTGCTTGAACCTTTCAAACGATTCAGACTTGTGTTTCATTAAGTAAATATACACTATATCTACTCAAATCATCAGTGAAGGTAAGAAAATAACGATATCCACTGCACGCTACAAGACTCACTGGATTGCATACATCAACATGTATCATTTCCAATGAATAGCCCGCTCCATCCAACGGGATCCTTTAGTCATCTTGCTCAAGAGGCATGGTTCGCATGTCTCAACCGATTCGAAATCGAATGAGTCCAAAGATCTATCAACATGGAGTTTCTTCATGCGCTTTATACCAATATGACATTCTGCGGTAGTGCCACAAATATGTGGTACTATCATTATTAACTTTGTATCTTTTGACATCAATGTTATGAACATGTGTATTACTACGATCAAGATTTCAACAAACCATTCTCACTGGGTGCATGACCATTGAAGGTATTATTCATGTAAATAGAATAACCATTATTCTCTAGCTTTAAATGAATAACCGTATTGCAACAAACATGATCTAATCATGTCCATGCTCAATGCAAAACACCAAATAACATTTATTCAGGTTCGTCACTAATCCTGAAAGTAAAGAGAGCGTGCGATGTTGATCACATCAACCTTGGAAACATTTCCAACACATATCGTCACCTCACCCTTAGCAAGTTCTCCGTTTATCCCGTAGCTTTTATTTCGAGTTACTAACATTTAGCAACCGAACCGGTATCCAATACCCAGGTGCTACTAGGAGTACTAGCAAGGTACACATTAATAACTCATATATCAAATATATTTCTATCGATGTTGCTAGCCTTCTTATCTACCAAGCATCTAGGGTTGTTCCGCTTCAGCGACTGCTCACCTCATAATAGAAGCACTTAGTCTCGGGTTTGAGTTCAAATTTGGGTTGCTTCACTGGAGCAGCAACTGACTTGCTATCCATGAAGTTTCCCTCCTTGCTCTTGCCCTTCTCGAAACTAGTGGTTTGATTAAACATCAACACTTGACGCTCCTTTTTGATTTCTACCTTCGTAGTGTCAAACATCGCGAACAGCTCAGGAATCATTATTTCTATCCCTGGCAATTTATAGTTCATCACCAAGTTCTAGTAGCTTAGTGACAGTGACTTGGAGAACTATGTCAATCACTATCTTATCTGGAAGATCAACTCCCACTTGATTCAAGCGATTGTAGCACCCAGACAATCTGAGTACATGCTCAACGCTTGAGCTATTCTCTTTCATCTTGCAGGCAAAGAATCTTGTTGGAGATCTCATATCTCGCAACACGGGCACGAGCCTGAGATCCTAATTTCAGCTGTTAGAAACATCTCATATGTTCCGTGATGTTCAAAATGTTTTGGAGCCTCAATTCTAAGCCGTAATGCATGACGCACTAAACTATTAAGTAGTCATCAAAACGTGCTTGTCAGATGTTCACAACATCTACAGACGACGCTAGAGGGGTCGACGCACCGAGCAGTGCATTAAGGACATAAGACTTCTGTGCAGCAATGAGGACAATCCTCAGATCACGGACCTAGTCCGCAATATTGCTACCATCATCTTTCAATTCTATTTCTCTAGGAACATATAAAAATACAAGGGAGCTACAGTGTGAGCTAGTAATATACAACATAATTTGCAAAGACACTTTGACTATGTTCATGATAATGAGTTCAATTAATCATATTACTTAAGAACTCCCACTCAAATTGACATCCCTCCGATCATTCGAGTGATACATGATCCAAATTCACCAACTCAAGTCCGATCATCACGTGAGTTGAGGTGGCTGCAATGGCGAACATCATTATGTTGATCATATCTACTATATGACTCATGTTCGACCTTTCAGTCTCTCGTGTTCCGAGGCCATGTCTGTACATGCTAGGCTCGTCAAGTTTAACCCGAGTGTTCTGCGTGTGCAACACTGGCTTGCACCCGTTGTATGTGAACGTAGAGTCTATCACACCCGATCATCACGTGGTGTCTCAACACGACGAACTTTCGCAATGGTGCACACTCGGGGAGAACACAATTTATCTTGAAATTAAGTGAGGGATCACCTTATAATGCTACCGTCGTCCTAAGCAAAACAAGGTGCATAAAAGGATTAACATCACATGCAAACCATAAGTGACATGATATGGCCATGATCTTGTGCTTTTGATCTCCATCATGAAAGCACCGGCATGATCTCCATCGTCACCGGCATGACACCATGATCTCCATCTTCTTGATCTCCATCAACGTGTCGCCATCAGGGTTGTCACACCCTGCATGCTTCTACTACTATTGCTACCGTAGCGATAAAGTAAAGCATTACATAGCGCTTAATGATTGACACGCAGGTCATACAATAATTAAAGACAACCCTATGGCTCCTGCCGGTTGCCGTATTCATCGACATGCAAGTCGTGATAATCTATACATCACATGATCATCTCATACATCACATATATCACATCATGTAATTGGCCATATCATATCACAACATACCCTGCAAAAACAAGTTAGACGTCCTCTAATTGTTGTTGCATGTTTTACGTGGCTGCTACGGGTATCTAGCAAGAAAATTCTCACCTATGCATAAACCACAACAGTGATACACTAGTTTGCTTTTCAACCTTCTCAAGGACCGCCTTTGTCGAATCCGATCCAACTAAAGTGAGAGAAACTGTCACCCGCAAGCCATCTAGGCAACAAGTTGCGTCGAGGGAACCGGTCTCTCGTAAGCATACGAGTAATGTTGGTCCGGGCCGCTTCATCTCACAATCCCGCTGAACCAAAATACAACCAAGGGAGGAAGCAATCTAAGCATCAACGCCCACAAACCTGTTGTGTTCTACTCGAGATCTCATCGAACCATCAACCTAGCTCATGATGCCACTGTTGGGGAACGTCGCATGGGAAACAAAATTTTTCCTACGCACACGCAAACCTATCCATGGTGATGAGCATCTACGAGAGGGAGAGTGGATCTACATACCCTTGTAGATCGCTAAGCGGGAAGCGTTAAGAAACGCGGTTGGTGTAGTCGAACATCTTCGCGATCCAAATCGCCGAGCGTCCCGCGATCTCATCACGATCCGTCCCACGATCCAATCACGATCCGTCCCGTGAACTCATCACGATCCGTCCCGCGATCTCATCACGATCCGTCTCACGATCTTGATCACGATCTGTCCTGCGAACTCATCACGATCCGTTCCGCGATCTCATCACGAACTGTCTCGCGATCTCGATCACGGTCCTTCCGATCTAGCGCCGAACGGACGACACCTCCGCGTTCAGCACACATGCAGCTTGATGACGATCCATCAAGAGGAGGTGGAGAGGAGAGAGAGTTCACCGGCAGCGTGACGGTGCTCCGGTGATGGTGGTGGAGTGATTCTGACAGGGCTTCGCCTAAGCGCTGCGGAAAACCGATCTAGAGGAGAAACTGTGCACCGGTGAAACGGGTAGCACGTGGCCGGAAATTCTGTCCAAAAATCACCCAATCCACTAGTATATATAGGAGTAGAGGAGAGGAGAGGCAGCCAAGGCCTTTGGGTCGGCCGAAATAGGAGGTGGGAAGCAATCCTACTTCACCTCCAATCCTAGTTGGAGTAGGATTGCCTCCTATTGGCTGATTTTCCACCTTTTGCTTTAGGACTTTCTCTCCTGCGCCATGGGCCTTTGTGGCTGTTTTCCCAGCCCACTAAGGGATGGTTAATACTATCCCACATACCATGGACCTCTTGGGGTCTAAGTACCCCTCCCGGAGGTCTCCCGGTACACTACTGGCACTCCCGGTACAGTACCGATGAGCCCGAAACTTTTCCGGAAACCAAACTGGGACTTCCTATATATGAATCTTTACCTCCGGACCATTCTGGAGCTCCTCGTGATGTCCGGGATCTCATACGGGACTCCGAACAAACTTCGGTCACCACCATACATAACTCTACACTACTGAAACGTCACCGAACCTTAAGTGTGCAGACCCTGCGGGTTCGAGAACTATGTAGACATGACCGAGACACCTTTACGGTCAATAACCAATGGCGGGACCTGGACGTCCACATTGGTTCCTACATATTCTACGAAGATCTTTATCGATCGAACCTCTTTGTCAAGGATTCAGTTAATCCCGTATAACGTTCCCTTTGTTCTTCGGTATGTTACTTGCCCGAGATTCGATCGTCGGTATCTCCCATACCTAGTTCAACCTCGTTACCGACAAGTCTCTTTACTCGTTCCGTAATACAAGATCCCGCAACTAACAATTAGTCACATTGCTTGCAAGGCTTATTGTGATGTTGCATTACCGAGTGGGCCCCGAGATACCTCTCCGTTACACGGAGTAACAAATCCCAGTCTCGATCCATGCCAACTCAACAGACACCATCGGAGATACCTGTAGAGCACCTTTATAGTCACCCAGTTACGTTGCGATGTTTGATACACACAAGGCACTCCTCCGATATCCATGAGTTGCATGATCTCATGGTCATAGGAACATATACTTGACATGCAGAAAACAGTAGCAATAAACTGACACGATCATATGCTATGTTTGTAGTTTGGGCCTTATCCATCACATCATTCTCCTAATGATGTGATCCCGTTATCAAATGACATCTCATGTCCATGGCTAGGAAACCTTAACCATCCTTTGATCAACGAGCTAGTCCATTAGAGGCATACTAGGGACATGGTTTTGTCTATGTATCCACACATGCATTTAAGTCTCCGATCAATACAATTATAGCATGGATAATAAACGATTATCATGAACAAGGAAATATGATAATAAATAATTTATTATTGCCTCTAGGGCATATTTCCAACATCGTGCCCCGACATCTTTGGTGCACCAGGTAGGGGGCGAGGTTGTGTGAACCTGATCCAACGATCGGTGCGCCAGTTCCTGTTAGGGAACGTTGCATGGGAAACAAAAAATTTCCTACGCACACGCAGATCTATCCATGGTGACGAGCATCTACGAGAGGGAGAGTGGATCTACATACCCTTGTAGATCGCTAAGCGGGAAGCATTAAGAAACGCGGTTGGTGTAGTCGAACGTCTTCGCGTTCCAAATCGCCGTGTGTCCCGCGATCCAATCACGATCCGTCCCGTGATCCGATCACGATCCGTCCCATGAACTTGATCACGATCCGTCCCACGAACTTGATCACGGTCCTTCCGATCTAGCACCGAACGGACGGCACCTCCGCGTTCAGCACACGTACAGCCTAATGACGATCTCCACCGTCTTGATCCAGCAAGAAGGAGTGGAGAGGAAGAAGAGTTCTCCGGCAGCCTGACGGTGCTCCGGCGATGGTGGTGGAGCAATTCCGGCAGGGCTTTGCCTAAGCACTGCAGAAATCCGATCTCGTGGAGAAACTATGCACTGGAGGAACGGGTAGCACGTGGCTGAAAATCTAGTGCAAAAACCATAAAACTGTTGGAAATATGCCCTAGATGCAATAATAAATTAGTTTATCATATTTCCTTGTTCATGATAATCGTTTATTGTCCATGCTATAATTGTATTGATCGGAGACTTAAATGCATGTGTGGATACATAGACAAAACCATGTCCCTAGTATGCCTCTAATGGACTAGCTCGTTGATCAAAGGATGGTTAAGGTTTCCTAGCCATGGATATGAGATGTCATTTGATAACGGGATCACATCATTAGGAGAATGATGTGATGGATAAGACCCAAACTACAAACATAGCATATGATCGTGTCAGTTTATTGCTACTGTTTTCTGCATGTCAAGTATATGTTCCTATGACCATGAGATCATGCAACTCACGGATATCGGAGGAGTGCCTTGTGTGTATCAAACGTCGCAACGTAACTGGGTGACTATAAAGGTGCTCTACAGGTATCTCCGATGGTGTCTGTTGAGTTGGCATGGATCGAGACTGGGATTTGTTACTCCGTGTAACGGAGAGGTATCTCGGGGCCCACTCGGTAATGCAACATCACAATAAGCCTTGCAAGCGATGTGACTAATTGTTAGTTGCGGGATCTTGTATTACGAAATGATTAAAGAGACTTGCCGGTAACGAGGTTGAACTAGGTATGGAGATACCGACGATCGAATCTCGGGCAAGTAACATACCGAAGAACAAAGGGAACGTTATACGGGATTAACTGAATCCTTGACATAGAGGTTCGGCCGATAAAGATCTTCGTAGAATATGTAGGAACCAATGTGGACGTCCAGGTCCCGCCATTGGTTATTGACCGTAGAGGTGTCTCGGTCATGTCTACATAGTTCTCGAACCCGCAGGGTCTGCACACTTAAGGTTCGGTGACGTTTCGGTAGTGTAGAGTTATGTATGGTGGTGACCGAAGTTTGTTCGGAGTCCCGGATGAGATCCCGGACGTCACGAGGAGCTCCAGAATGGTCCGGAGGTAAAGATTCATATATAGGAAGTCCCAGTTTGGTTTCCGGAAAAGTTTCGGGCTCATCGGTACTGTACCGGGAGTGCCGGTAGTGTACCGGGAGTGCCGATAGTGTACCGGGAGACCTCCGGGAGAGGTACTTCGACCCCAAGAGGTCCATGGGCTGTGGGAGAGTATTAACCATCCCTTAGTGGGCTGGGAAAATAGCCACAAAGGCCCATGGCGCAGGAGAGAAAGTCCTAAAGCAAAAAGTGGAAAATCAGCCAATAGGAGGCAATCCTACTCCAACTAGGATTGGAGGTGAAGTAGGATTGCTTCCCACCTCCTATTTTGGCCGACCCAAAGGCCTTGTATGCCTATCCTCTCCTCTCCTCCTATATATACTAGTGGATTGGGTGGTTTTTGGATAGAATTTCCGGCCACGTGCTACCCGTTTCACCGGTGCACAGTTTCTCCTCTAGATCGGTTTTCCGCAGCGCTTAGGCGAAGCCCTGCCGGAATCACTCCACCACCATCAGCGGAGCACCATCACGCTGCCGGTGAACTCTCTCTCCTATCCACCTCCTCTTACTGGATCAACACGGTGGAGATCGTCATCAAGCTGCACGTGTGCTGAACGCGGAGGTGCCGTCAGTTCGGCGCTAGATCGGAAGGACCGTGATCGAGATCGCGAGACGGTTCGTGATGAGATCGCGGAACGGATCGTGATGAGTTCGCGGGACAGATCGTGATCAAGATCGTGAGATGGATCATGATGAGATCGCGGGACGGATCGTGAGGAGTTCACGGGACGGATCGTGATTGGATCGCGGGACGGATCGTGATGAGATCGCGGGACGCTTGGCGATTTGGATCGCGAAGATGTTCGACTACACCAACCGCGTTTCTTAACGCTTCCCTCTTAGCGATCTACAAGGGTATGTAGATCCACTCTCCCTCTCGTAGATGCTCATCACCATGGATAGGTTTGCGTGTGCGTAGGAAATTTTTTGTTTCCCATGCGACGTTCCCCAACAGTGGCATCATGAGCTAGGTTGATGGTTCGATGAGATCTCGAGTAGAACACAAAAGGTTTGTGGGCGTTGATGCTTAGATTGCTTCCTCCCTTGGTCGTATTTTGGTTCAGCGGGATTGTGAGATGAAGCGGCCTGGACCAACATTACTCGTACGCTTACGAGAGGCCGGTTCCCTCGACGCAACTTGTTGCCTAGATGGCTTGCGGGTGACAGTTTCTCTCACTTTAGTTGGATCGGATTCGACAAAGACGGTCCTTGAGAAGGTTGAAAATCAAACTAGTGTATCACCGTTGTGGTTTATGCATAGGTGAGAATCGTTCTTGCTAGATACCCGTAGCAGCCACGTAAAATATGCAACAACAATTAGAGGACGTGTAACTTGTTTTTGCAGGGTATGTTGTGATGTGATATGGCCAATTACATGATGAGATATATGTGATGTATGAGATGATCATGTGATGTATAGATTATCACGACTTGCATGTCGATGAGTACGGCAGCCGGCAGGAGCCATAGGGTTGTCTTTAATTATTGTATGACCTGTGTGTCAATCATTAAGCGCTATGTAATTCTTTACTTTATCGCTACGGTAGCAATAGTAGTAGAAGCATGCAGGGCGTGACAACCCCGATGGTGACACGTTGATGGAGATCAAGATGATGGAGATCATGGAGTCATGCCGGTGACGATGGAGATCATGCCGGTGCTTTCTAGATGGAGATCAAAAGCACAAGTTCATGGCCATATCATGTCACTTATGATTTGCATGTGATGTTAATCCTTTTATGCACCTTGTTTTTCTTAGGACGACGGTAGCATTATAAGGTGATCCCTCGATTAATTTCAAGATAAATTGTGTTCTCCCCGAGTGTGCACCGTTGCGAAAGTTTGTCATGTTGAGACACCACGTGATGATCGGGTGTGATAGACTCTACGTTCACATACAACGGGTGCAAGCCAGATTTGCACGCGCAGAACACTCGGGTTAAACTTGACGAGCCTAGCATGTACAGACATGGCCTCGGAACACAAGAAGACCGAAAGGTCGAACATGAGTCATATAGTAGATATGATCAACATAATGATGTTCACCATTGCAGCCACCTTAACTCACGTGATGATCGGACTTGAGTTGGTGAATTTGGATCATGTATCACTCGAATGACCCGAGGGATGTCAATTTGAGTGGGAGTTCTTAAGTAATATGATTAATTGAACTCATTATCATGAACATAGTCAAAGTGTCTTTGCAAATTATGTTGTAGATTACTAGCTCGCGCTGTAGCTCCCTTAAATTTTTATATGTTCCTAGAGAAATAGAGTTGAAAGATGTTGGTAGCAATATTGCGGACTGGGTCCGTGATCTGAGGATTGTCCTCATTGCTGCACAGAAGGCTTATGTCCTTAATGCACGGCTCGGTGCGCCACCCCCTCTAGCGTTGTCTATAGATGTTGTGAACATCTAACAGACACGTTTCGATGACTACTTGATAGTTTAGTGCGTCATGCATTACGACTTAGAATTGAGGCTCCGAAACGTTTTGAACGTCACGGGACATATGAGATGATCTAGGAGCAGAGATTGTGATCTCAGGCTCGTGCCTGTGTTGCGAGATATGAGATCTCCAACAAGATTCTTTGCATGTAAGATGAAGGAGAATAGCTCAATCGTTGAGCATGTACTCCAATTGTCTGGGTACGACAATCGCTTGAATAAAGTGGGAGTTGATCTTCCAGATAAGATAGTGATTGATATAGTTCTCCAAGTCACTGTCACTAAAGCTACTAGAACTTAGTGATGAACTATAATACACCAGGGATAGAAGTATTGATCCCTGAGCTGTTCGCGATGTTTGACACCGCGAAGGTAGAAATCAAAAAGGAGCGTCAAGTGTTGATGGTTAATCAAACCACTAGTTTCGAAAAGGGCAAGAGCAAGGAGAGAAACTTCATGGATAGCAAGTCAGTTGCTGCTCCAGTGAAGCAACCCAAAGTTGACCTCAAACCCGAGACTAAGTGCTTCTATTATGAGGTGAGAGGTCGCTGAAGTGGAACAACCCTAGATACTTGGTAGATAAGAAGGCTGGCAACATCGACAGAAGTATATTTGATATACGAGTTATTGATGTGTACCTTGCTAGTACTCCTAGTAGAACCTGGGTATTGGATACCGGTTCGGTTGCTAAATGTTAGTAACTCGAAATAAAAGCTACAGAATAAACGGAGAACTAGCTAAGGGTGAGGTGACGATGTGTGTTGGAAATGTTTCCAAGGTTGATGTGATCAACATCGCACGCTCTCTCTACCTTCAGGATTAGTGACAAACCTAAATAAATGTTATTTGGTGTTTTGCGTTGAGCATGAACATGATTAGATCATGTTTGTTGCAATACGGTTATTCATTTAAGTCAGAGAATAATAGTTATTCTGGTTACATGAATAATACCTTCAATGGTCATGCACCCAGTGAGAATGGTTTGTTGAAATCTTGATCGTAGTATTACACATGTTCATAACATTGATGTCAAAAGATACAAAGTTAATAATGATAGTACCACATACTTGTGGCACTGCCGCTAAATGTCATATTGGTATAAAGCGCATGTAGAAACTCCATGCTGATGGATATTTGGACTCATTCGATTTTGAATCGGTTGAGACATGCGAACCATGCCTCTTGGGCAAGATGACTAAAGGACCCCATTGGATAGAGCGGGCAAGTGATTCACTGGAAATGATACATGTTGATGTATGCAATCTAGTGAGTCTTGTAGCGTGCAGTGGATATCGTTATTTTCTTACCTTCACTGATGATTTGAGTAGATATAGTGTATATTTACTTAATGAAACACAAGTCTGAATCGTTTGAAAGGTTCAAGCAAATTCAGAGTGAAGTTTAAAGATCATCGTGACAAGAAGATAAAAATGACTGCGATATGATCGTGGAGGTGAATATCTGAGTCACGAGTTTGGCATACAACTTAAGACAATGTGAAAGTTGTTTCACAACTAAACGCCACCTGGAACACCATAGTGTGATGGTGTGTCCGAACATCATAGTTATGCTCTATTGGACATGGTGCGTGCTATGATGTCTCTTGTCGTTTTACTACTATAATTTTGGGGTTATGCATTAGAGACAACTACATTCACTTTAAATAGGGCACCATCTAAATCCGTTGAAATGACACCATGTGAATTATGGTTTGATAGAAACCTAAGCTGTCATTTCTTAATATTTGGGGATGTGACAATTGTGTGGAAAATGTTTTCACCTAATGAGGTCGAACCCAAGGCGGACAAATTGCATCTTCATAGAATACCCTAAGATCAGTTGGATGAATCTTCAATCTCAAATCCTAGTGCAAAGTGTTTGTTGCTTAAACGGATCCTTTCTCGAGGAAATGTTTCTCTCGAAAGAATTGAGTGGGAGGAAGATAGAACTTGATGAGGTTGTTAAACCTTTGTTCAACCAGAGAGTAGCGCAACGCAGAAAGATGTTTCTGTGAAGCCTACGTTAGTTGAAGAGGAAGTTAATGATGATGATCATGAAGCTTCAGGATCAAGTTACTATCGAACTTCGTAGGTCGACAAGGATGTGTACTGCTCCTAAGTGGTACGACAACTCTGTCTTGGAGATCATGTTGTTGGACAACGATGAACCTACGAGCTATGGAGAAGCGATGATGGGCCCGGATTCCGACAAATGGTTAGAGGCCATGAAATCCAAGATAGGATCCATGTATGAAAACCAAGTGTAGACTTTGGTAGACTTGCTCATTGGATGGCAGGTCGTTGAGTACAAATGGATCTTTAAAATGAAGACAGACACTGATGGTGAATGTCACTATTTGTAAAGCTCGACTTGTTGCAAAGATGTTTGTGACAAGTTCAAGGAGTTGACTACGATGAGACTTTCTCACTCGTAGTGGTTCTAAAGTCTGTTGGAATTATGTTAGCAGTTGCTGTGTTTTCAATTATGAAATATGGCATATGGATGTCAAAACATCGTTTCCTTAACGGTTTACTTGAGGAAAGGTTGTATGTGATATAACCAGAAGGTTTTGTCAGGCCTAAGGATGCTAAAAGGTGTGCAAGCTTCGGTGATCCTTCCATGGACTGAAGCAAGCACCTCAGAGTTGGAATATACGCTTTGATGAGGTGATCAAAGTTTTGATGTTTATACAAAGTTTATGAGAAACTTGTATTTGCAATAAAGTGAGTGGGAGCACTATAGAATTTCTGATAAGTATATGTGGATGACATATTGTTGATCAGAAATAATGTAGAGTTTCTGGAAAGCATAAAACGGTCATTTGGAAAGTGATTTTCAAAGGAAGATCTGGATGAAGCTACCTAATTGTTGAGCATCAAAATCTATGGAGATAGATCACGATGCTCGATGAGACTTTCAATGAGTGCATACCTTGAAAAGATTTTGAAAGAGTTCAAAATGGATCAGTTAGAGAAAGAGTTCTCACCTGATTTGTAAGGTGTGAAAGTTGAGTGAGACTCAAAGCTCGACAACGGCAGAAGAAAGAGAAAGGACGAACATCGTCCCCTATGCCTTAGCCATAGGCTCTATATTATGCCATGCTGTGTACCGCACCTGTGTGTGCCTTGCCATGAGTCCGTCAGGGGGTACAAGAGTGAACCAGGAGTGGATCACTGGACAGCGGTCAAGATTATCCTCAGTAACTAAGAGACTGAGGAGATGTTTCTCGATTATGGAGGTGATAAAGAGTTCGTCGTAAGGAGTTACGTCGATACAAGCTTTAACACTAATCCGGATGACTCGTAGTAGCAATCTGGATACGTATAGTGGAGCAGCCATTTGGAAATAGTACCAAGTGGAGTGTGGTAGCAGTGTTTACGGTTTGACATAGAGATTTGCAAAGTACACACGGATCTGAATATCGTAGACCCGTTGACTATAAGACCTTTCTCACATGCAAAGCATGATCGAGCCCCAGAACTCATTGGGTGTTAGATTCATAACAATGCGAATCACATGGTGATGTGAACTAGATTATTGACTCTAGTGCAAGTGGGAGACTGTTGGAAATATGCCCTAGAGGTAATAATAAATTAGCTATTATCATATTTCCTTGTTCATGATAATTGTTTATTATCCATGCTATAATTGTATTGATCGGAGACTTAAATGCATGTGTGGATACATAGACAAAACCATGTCCCTAGTATGCCTCTAATGGACTAGCTCGTTGATCAAAGGATGGTTAAGGTTTCCTAGCCATGGACATGAGATGTCATTTGATAACGGGATCACATCATTAGGAGAATGATGTGATGGATAAGGCCCAAACTACAAACATAGCATATGATCGTGTTAGTTTATTGCTACTGTTTTCTGCATGTCAAGTATATGTTCCTATGACCATGAGATCATGCAACTCATGGATATCGGAGGAGTGCCTTGTGTGTATCAAACGTCGCAACGTAACTGGGTGACTATAAAGGTGCTCTATAGGTATCTTCGATGGTGTCTGTTGAGTTGGCATGGATCGAGACTGGGATTTGTTACTCCGTGTAACGGAGAGGTATCTCGGGGCCCACTCGGTAATGCAACATCACAATAAGCCTTGCAAGCGATGTGACTAATTGTTAGTTGCGGGATCTTGTATTACGGAACGAGTAAAGAGACTTGCCGGTAACGAGGTTGAACTAGGTATGGAGATACCGACGATCGAATCTCAGGCGAGTAACATACCGAAGAACAAAGGGAACGTTATACGGGATTAATTGAATCCTTGACATAGAGGTTCGAACGATAAAGATCTTCGTAGAATATGTAGGAACCAATGTGGACGTCCAGGTCCCGCCATTGGTTATTGACCATAGAGGTGTCTCGGTCATGTCTACATAGTTCTCGAACCCGCAGGGTCTGCACACTTAAGGTTCGGTGACGTTTCGGTAGTGTAGAGTTATGTATGGCGGTGACCGAAGTTTGTTCGGAGTCCCGGATGAGATACCGGACATCACGAGGAGCTCTGGAATGGTCCGGAGGTAAAGATTCATATATAGGAAGTCCCAGTTTGGTTTCCGGAAAAGTTTCGGGCTCATCGGTAGTGTACCGGGAGTGCCGATAGTGTACCGGGAGACCTCCGGGAGGGGTACTTCGCCCCAAGAGGTCAATGGGCTGTGGGAGAGTATTAACCAGCCCTTAGTGGGCTGGGAAAACAGCCACAAAGGCCCATGGTGCAGGAGAGAAAGTCCTAAAGCAAAAAGTGGAAAATCAGCCAATAGGAGGCAATCCTACTCCAACTAGGATTGGAGGTGAAGTAGGATTGCTTCCCACCTCCTATTTCGGCCGACCCAAAGGCCTTGGATGCCTCTCCTCTCTTCTCCTCCTATATATACTAGTGGATTGGGTGGTTTTTGGACAGAATTTCCGGCCACGTGCTACCCGTTTCACCGGTGCACAGTTTCTCCTCTAGATAGGTTTTCCGCAGCGCTTAGGCGAAGCCCTACCGGAATCACTCCACCACCATCACCGGAGCACCGTCACGCTGCCGGTGAACTCTCTCTCCTCTCCACCTCCTCTTGCTGGATCAAGACGGTGGAGATCGTCATCAAGCTGCACATGTGCTGAACGGGGAGGTGCCGTCCGTTCGGCGCTAGATCGGAAGGACCGTGATGGAGATCGCGAGACGGTTCGTGATGAGATCGCGGAACGGATCGTGATGAGTTTGCGGGACAGATCATGATCAAGATCGTGAGACGGATCGTGATGAGATCGCGGGACGGATCGTGATGAGTTCACGGGACGGATCGTGATTGGATCGCGGGACGGATCGTGATGAGATCGCGGGACGCTTGGCGATTTGGATCGCGAAGATGTTCGACTACACCAACCGCATTTCTTAACGCTTCCTTCTTAGCGATCTACAAGGGTATGTAGATCCACTCTCCCTCTCGTAGATGCTCATCACCATGGATAGGTTTGCGTGTGCGTAGGAAAATTTTTGTTTCCCATGCGATGTTCCCCAACAAAAACCTCCAGTATATATAAGAGGAGAGGTGGAGAGGCCTTGGCACAAGGGACAAGGCCTCCTTGCTTCGGCCGAAGGAGAGAGGGAGAGGTGGAGTCCACCTCCAATCCTAGTAGGACTAGGATTCACCCTATTTTGCCTTTTTTTCCACGTTTTCTCTTAGGCCTTTTTTCCTCTAGCCGCATGGGCCTCTTGTGGATGTTCCACCAGCCCACTAAGGACTGGTTTACACCCTCCTACAGCCCATGTAGCCTCTTGGGTCGAAATACCCCTCCCGGTGGCCTCCCGGTACACTACCGGCACTCCCGGTACACTACCGATGAGCCCGAAACTTTTCCGGCGACCAAAACAGGCCTTCCTATATATGAATATTTACCTCTGGACCATTCCGGAGCTCCTCGTGACGTCCGGGATCTCATCCGGGACTCCGAACAAACTTCGGTCACCATCATACATAACTCTATACTACCGAAACGTCACCAAACCTTAAGTGTGCAGATCCTGCGGGTTCGAGAACTATGTAGACATGACCGAGACACCTCTATGGTCAATAACCAATGGCAGGATCTGGATGTCCACATTGGTTCCTACATATTCTACGAAGATCTTTATCGGTCGAACCTCTATGTCAAGGATTCAGTTAATCCCGTATGATGTTCCCTTTGTTCTTCGGTATGTTACTTGCCCGAGATTCGATCGTCGGTATCTCCATACCTAGTTCAACCTCGTTACTGGCAAGTCTCTTTACTCATTCTGTAATACAAGATCCCGTAACTAACACTTAGTCACATTGCTTGCAAGGCTTATTGTGATGTTGTATTACCGAGTGGGCCCTGAGATACCTCTCCGTCACACGGAGTAACAAATCCTAGTCTTGATCCATGCCAACTCAACAGACACCCTCGGAGACACCTGTAGAGCATCTTTATAGTCACCCAGTTACGTTGCGATGTTTGATACACACAAGGTACTCCTCCGATATCTGTGAGTTGCATGATCTCATGGTTTTAGGAACATATACTTGACATGCAGAAAACAGTAGCAATAAACTGAGACGATCATAAGCTACGTTTGTAGTTTGGGTCTTGTCCATCACATCATTCTCCTAATGATGTGATCCCGTTATCAAATGACATCTCATGTCCATGGCTAGGAAACCATAACCATCTTTCGATCAACGAGCTAGTTCACTAGAGGCATACTAGGGACATTGTGTTTGTCTATGTACCCACACATGTATCCATGTTTCCAATTAATACAATTATAGCATGGATAATAAACGATTATCATGAACAAGGAAATACAATAATAAACACTTTATTTATTGCCTCTAGGGCATATTTACAACAGTTCCTTTATGATCTTCATCGCCATGGCCCCCAGGAAGAAGGGTTTCATGGCGGTTGACCCGTCCACGTCCTGTGCACCTGTAGCCGCTTGGACAGGTGACAGTGTTGATGCAGGCGGAGGTCTTGAGACTCCACGACGTTTTGGTGATCAAGGCCAGGCCAGCGGCGCCGTTCGCAGCGACGATGGCGATCCACGCGCCGCTGGATCTCAAGACGGAGCCGTGCGGCCTACAGGCAGCGCGGCGAACTCCAGGGATGGAAGGACGCTTTACAAGACACCTACACCGGCGCATACGCCACGCCCTTCTCAGGTCGCGCGCGATGAGCAGCGCTGCGACGTTGGTGGTTCTAAGCGCCCCCATGGAAAGACTCCTACGCATCACTCCCGGGATGCACGGGACCAACATGCGCGCCAAAATGCCGATGGAGGTGGCGCACAGTTGCGGGACCGTGATGGAGCTCCTTCTAACACAGTTAGGAGTCAGAGTACCTCACGTTCATCGCACCTTCCGCTGCCAACCTCATCGGCAGAAGCATTGGTGCAAGCGAAGCTACTCCTAAATTTCCCTTATGCGGCGGAGAAGCTTCATGAGTGGAGAGCTACTATCTAGAGCCTCGTCATCTTCGCTGACAGGGATGGGCTGCAGCGGGCGGAGCCTTCGCAGCAGCGGTCCTTCAAGTCAGCGCGCACCAATGGCGACAAGGCTGGTGGTGGCACAACCATGATGCACTCTCCTCCACGGCGATAGCGGCGGTCGCCAACTCGACCGGTCGGCGCTGGTGGCGACAACTCAACGACGTCATCTGATCCGAGAACTCGCTGCGATCAACGTCAAGTTCTTTGGGAGTGAACCAAAAAGGACGCACGGACCACCACCGAACTGCGGCGAGAAACGCGCCACTAATCTGATAAGTGTGCGGGACCCACTGTAGACAAGCCTGCGCCTGGGTATCTTGTCGACCTACCTTATGAGGTGGGTTGTCCAGCGTTTACCCGTGAGCTACGGCGAGTCCAGTGGCCCAAGTCCCAAACGTTCAAACCGGAGGTCCCGGTGAAATACGACGGCAAGACCCACCCGTCGGAGTTCTTGAGCATCTACACCATTGCGGTGCAGGCTGCCGGGGCTCGCGACGACAAGATACTCGCAAACTACTTCCGGTTGGTGCTCAAGCCCAACGTCAGGTCGTGGTTGATGCATCTGCTGGAGAATTCCATTTCTTCCTGGGCAAACCTGTGCCATGAGTTTGTTGGCGCCTTTACCGGAGGCCACCAAGCTCCTAGCCAAGCAAGTGATTTGTATCTCATCCCCCAGAAGGAAGGCGAAACCTTGCGCAACTATATTCAAAGATTCAACCGTATACATCACAACATCCCAGACATCCATCCCGTTGCTATTATCAAAGCGGTCCATCAAAACGTGCATAACCGCATGATGCACAAAGAGCTAGCGATGAATAAAGTCAAGGATGTCGCCGAGCTCTACGCTCTAGCCGATAGATGTGCTCGAGCTGAAGAAGGGAGGAGACTCCCCGACAAGGATGCCGGTGCTGGGGTCAACTCTGACGAAGACACCACCACCCCGGCAAGGAAAAGGCCGACGGCGGAACAAGAAATGCAAGGACAAGGCCATGCTTGTCGTCAAGGAATCTAGCAACCTTAGTGCCGCCAAGAAGACAAAGGTTGACAACCCCGGCAAGGAGGTTGTCAGGTGCGCCTCTTGTCAAGCCTTGGCGGCGGCTGACAAGCCGGAGCGCCCCGACAAGCAGTATTGCAAGATCCATCGCACCAAGGACCACGATCTCCAAAACTGCCGACAATTTGAGCAACTTACCGAGAGGCAGAAAGTTGAGTACATAAGGCGAGACAAGGAGATGGCCCAAGAAGGTGCAGAGGGGTCCGGCAAGAAGCGCGGTGGCTGAGGAGGTCACCGCGGCAAGGCTAAGCAGTAGGAGAGGCCCGCTCGAGGCCACGACAAGGAAGAGGATGATGATGATGGCAATGAAGAGGATGATGAGTCCAGTGAGCCCGAGTTTCAAAGAGCTACAAATGTCATGTGCGTCGACGGAGGCGCCTTGTTGCATTCTTCCCGCCACCAACTCAAACAGTGGCCGCGCGAAAATAATGTGACAAAACCATCTGTTGGAAACCTCTGAGATGGTCCCACGCGCCTATCATTTTCGACGCCAAGGATCACCCCGACATCACAACAGTGGTCGGGTGTCTGCCATTGTTGGTTTCGCCAACAATTCGCAACCTTAAATTGACGAAAGTGTTAGTTGACGGTGGGGCCGGTCTGAATCTGATCTCGCCTAATGTGATCAAGAGGTTGCAAATTCCTCACGAATATATCGAGGAGACAAGCACTTTTTAGGGGATCAATCTAGGAAGGACTCAGCCAAAGGGCAAGATCACGCTGCCGGTGACATTTGACAGTGACATGAACTTTAGGATAGAGAAGATTGTTTTTGACGTCGCCAAGATACCATCGCCGTATAATGGGATCCTTGGACGCCCAACGTTGGCCAAGTTCATGGCGGCATCACACTATGCTTATAAGGTGTTGAAGATGCCCGGGCCGATCATCGTCATCACGATCAACTCTAACAAGAAGGACACACTTATCTGTGCCGACCAACTTTACCGGGAGGCAGTTGCAGCACCTGCCGCCAAGGCACCTGCTCCTGCCGCTGAAGCTCCCGGGGGGAAGAAGACCGGCAAGACCTCTGGTGCACATTCCGGCAAGAGCATCTCTTCAAAGTGTTGCGCTCCCATCGACGATGTGCCAGAGAGCTCCACCGGCAAGAACAAGAAATCCAAGGCAGCTCCACCAGAAACCAAGAAGGTGCCCGTCAAGGAGGATGGTACAGGGGGAACTTTCACCATAAGTTCCACCCTCGATGACAGATAGGAAAGCGCGCTCATTGCCTTCCCGCGGGTGAATGTCGACGTGTTTGCGTGGCAACCATCTGATGTGCCCAGTGTTCCTAGGGAGGTAATTGAGCACCACCTTACTGTCTGTCGTCACACGTGACCTGTCAAGCAGAAAGTTAGGAAGCAAGCCTTGGAGCGGCAAGAATTTATTACTGAGGAAATTAGGAAATTGGAAGTGGCAGGGTTTATCAGGGGAGTGCTCCATCGAACATGGTTGGCCAATCCAGTTGTAGTGCATGAGGTGAATGGAAAATGAGGCTATGCATTGATTATACAGATCTCAACAAAGCCTGTCTAAAATATCATTTCCCCTTGCCGCACACCGACCAGATTGTGGACTCCACTGCAGGCTGTGATCTATTGTCATTCCTCGACGCTTATTCAGAATACCACGAGATCTTCATGTCCAAGGAAGACGAAGAGAAGACCGCATTTATCACCCCATGTGGTACGTATTGCTTGGTACGTATGCCTTTCGGGTTGAAAAGTGCTGGTTCGACATTTGCAAGAGCAGTCCAGATTGGTTTTGAGCCTCAGCTACATAGAAATATGGAAGGCTATATGGACGACATAGTGGTTAAAACCAAGGACAAAGCAATAGTCATACAAGATCTAGAAGAGACGTTTGCAAATCTGCGCAATATCAACTTGAAGCTCAATCCTGAGAAGTGTGTGTTTGGTGTTCCGTCTCGCAAGCTTCTCGGGTTGTTTGTGTCTTAGCGCGGGATTGAGGCGAACCCCGACAAGATCAAAGAAATTGAGCGGATTGAAGCACCAAACGCGTCAAGGATGTGCATCGTCTTTCTGGCTGTGTTGCGGCTTTGAGTAGGTTCATCTCAAAGTCTGCTGAGCGCGCCCTGTCCTTTTTGAAAATCTTGAACAAGGAGGGTCCAATGAAGTGGACTCCGGAAGCGGAGGCAGCGCTGCAGGATTTGAAGAGGTACCTCTCTTCTCCACCAATACTAGTCGCGCCTAGACCACAAGAGTCGTTGTTGCTGTACTTGGCGGCAACAAATAAAGTGGCTAGTGCTGCGTTAGTGGCGCAGAGAGAAGTCGACGAAGAAGCATCGATAGAAGCAGGACTGCCAAGTGACGAACCGGGATCTTCCCCGGCGGGATCTGGTGCCGACAAGTCAGGACCTATGCAAATGAACGAAGTGACACAGAAGAAGTAGATGGTGCAGTGCCCAGTATACTTTGTTAGCTCCCTTTTGCAAGGTGCCAGGTCAAGGTACTCTGGCATGCAAAAGTTACTTTTTGGCCTCCTCATGGCCTCAAGGAAACTGCACCATTATTTCCAAGCACATGAGATTACCGTCGTCACTCGCTTTCCGCTGCAACGGATTTTGCGAAACTCAGACGCGACCGATAGGATTGTGGAGTGGGCTTTGGAGTTGTCAAGCTTTGGCCTCAAGTTTGAAAGCACTTCAACTATCCAGAGCAGAGCCTTGGCAGAATTCATTGCAGAATGGACTCCAACGTCAGACGAAGAGATCCAAGAAATGACCCTCCTCGTCAAGGAAACAAGCCAAGAATGGGTTATATATTTTGATGGGGCTTTCTCCTTGCAGGGAGCCGATGCTGGCGTGCTGCTTGTCGCACCCATCGGAGAGCACCTCAAATATGTAATCCAGATGCACTTTCCCTGGGAGCGGTCAACAAACAACACCATAGAATATGAGGGGCTGCTTGCCGGTCTCAGGATCGCGGCAGACCTTGGGATCAAGAAGCTCATTGTCAGAGGAGATTCACAGCTTGTTGTCAAGCAAGTCAACAAGGATTATCAGAGCCCGTTGATGGAAGCTTACGTAGATGAAGTGAAGAAGTTGGAGGAGCACTTTGATGGTCTGCAAACAGAGCATGTTCCTCATGCAGAGAATAGCGTTGCTGACGAACTGTCGAAGCATGATGCCCTTAAGTTACCTGTGAAACTAGGGACTTTTGTGCTCCACCTGACTCAGCCATCCGTATCGCCGTCGACAAAACATAACAAGAGAAGGAAGTTTAATTCTGGCCAGTACTTCCCGACAGAACTCATAGAAGCTACCAACAAGGAAGTTGTCGGGATCGACGACAATCTTGCTGGGGAGCAACAGGCTCCGGCAGGGCCTCAAGCCCTTGACGTAGAGACAAGCGCCCCCGCGGCAGAAGACATGCCTTTAGTCCTTGCCGTCGAGCCTCAGGATCCAGCATGGGCACAACACATAGTTCAATTCCTTCAAATAGGAGAACTCCCGGAGGAACAGGAAGAAGCGGAGAAAGTAGCCCGCCAGTCTAGTATGTACCAGTTTGTGGACAACGTCCTGTAGAAAAAGAGACCGAACGGTGTGAAATTGAAGTGCATTCCTCGGAAGGATGGACTGGAGCTGTTGGCAGAGATACATGGAGGCATATGTGGCTCCCACATAGAATCGAGAGCTCTTGTCGGGAAGGCCTTCTGGCAAGGTTTCTTTTGTCCTATCGCTCTCCAGGATGCAACTGCACTAGTAACCAAGTGTGAAGTGTGCCAGTTCCATTCGAAGAAACTACATCAACCGGCTCAAGCTCTTCAGACAATCCCTCTTTCCTGGGTTTTTTCGGTATGGGGGCTCAACATCTTGGGCCCCTTTCCCCGTGCTACCAGGGGCTTTGAGTGCTTGTACGTCGCAATCGACAAGTTCACAAAGTGGGCAGAAGTGGAAGCAGTGAGAAAGGTGACATCGCAGTCAGTTGTCAAGTTCTTCAAAGGGCTAGTTTGTCGTTTTGGTGTACCAAATAGGCTCATCGCCGACAACGGCACACAGTTCACAAGCTGCACCTTCATGCAATATGTCCAAGACCTTGGCGACAAGATCTGTTTTGCTTCTGTTGATCATCCAAGAAGCAACGGCCAAGCGGAAAGGGAAAATGCAGAAGTGTTGCAAGGGCTTAAGACAAGAACTTTTGACAGGCTGCACAAGTGCGGAAGACGTTGGATTGATGAGCTGGCAGTGGTTCTTTGGTTGATCAGAACGATGCCAAATCGAGCCACCGGTGAGACACCCTTCTCCCTGGTATACGGGGCGGAGGCAGTTCTCCCCACGGAACTCATATACGGGTTGCCTCGAGTGCTCGCTTATGATGAGCTTGAGAAAGAGCAGTTGCGCCAAGATGACATAACGCTCCTTGAGGAAGAACATCTTCGATCTGCTGTGTGAGCTGCACGCTACGAGCAAGCTTTGTGCCACTACCATAGCCACAAAGTTCATGCTCGAAGTCTTGAGGAAGGCGACCTTGTTCTTTGGCGCATTCAGTCGGCCAAGAATTCAAACAAGTTGACGCCAAAGTGGGAAGGCCCTTATTGGGTAGTACGAGTCACCAGGCCTAGCGCAGTCCGCCTGGAGACCGAAGATGACGTCCTAGTGAGCAACTCCTAGAACATCGAACATCTTCGTAAGTTCTCCATAAGGCGTGGTTGCCGGGCCCCCTGGCAACCATCTTTTGTACAAGTCTTGCCGTCAAGGCATGTCATCCTTTATACAAAGCCAAGCGCAGACCCTGTGCATAGTTGAGTAAGATCAAGCGTCTTGCAACTCTTGTCGATTCCCATGTTTCCTTACATGCATGTTTATATGAGATGTTGCATTACACTTATTCCTAGCAAGTACTAATGAACCACCAAGGTTCCATACCTCTATTTTCTCTTCTTTATTTTTCTTAAAGGATAAAAGGTTCCCTCGCGTACAAGTTTATCGGGAGGGATGAGATAGTGTGGATACCTATGGGCGACGTTCGAAGTTGGCACCTTGCGGAAAGGAGTACAACAACGAAAAGCTAAGTCGCAACTCTAAGTAAACTTTTACTATGAGGTTATTTTCCTTGGATGATTCCAACTTTTGTATGGGAAACCTGCACACGAAGGAACCTTGCCGTGATCGGCTATGCCCTTGCTCTATTTCGAGTCCGCTCAACGGTTTAAGTGGCTGCGCTGAAAACGTCGAGGTAACTTGTCATGATTGGTTGCGCCCTTGCTCTGTTTCGAGTCCGCTCAAAAGTTTAAGTGGCTGCACTAAAAATGCCAAGATATCTTGCTGACAGCGGCACCGCTAGCAGGTTGGTAAGGATCCGCTCCTCAAAGCGCTCACGGCGGTGTTGCATACGCTGACAAGTTTTCCGATAAAGCGTAGGGAGTATACCATACAGAAGAAAATCAGACAAGAAGAACAACATGCATCCGTTCAAAACATAGACATTTATATTACACTAAGGAGTTGCCGAAGTTCTAACTTAAGATAGAATCATCTTTGGCATGAAACAGCGGTGACAAGAAAAGGTGGAGAAGCTAGTCCTTGCGATCGCCCTTGACCCTCTTGACTTGGTTTACCTTATCAATGATGGGCGCGACAAGTTCCTCAAGCGCCTTGATGTCCACGTCCTTCGACAAGCGGCCGGGGACGTTGGTGAAGTTGATGCCGGGGTTCTTGTGCGCCACTTTGATGAGCACCTTGAGGAGGACGGCCCAACAGAGCTTGCGGGATTCGTTGGCTAAATGGGCTGCCTGATCGGAGTGGAGCTGCTTCAGAGCGTCGATTATGCCGTCGAAGAACATGGTTATCCTGGCGCTCGAAGACACCCTATCGTTGGAGGAGAAGTTGAAGCTTTGCAAGACCAAGGCGGACAACTGTGCATCAAGCTTCTTTGCCACATCCACAAGGCGTTCAGTCCAAATCTGCACGCCTTTCATATAATCATTGTGAGAGGCAGCGGCGCTCTTTAGCAAGTCCTGCTCACTCCGGAGATCCTTGGCCAGAGCCTTCTCATGAGCCGTGCTGCTCTTGAGAGACTCCTTCAGCGTACCCAACTTTACCTCCAGATTGGTGATGTAATCATTGGATGAGGAGAGTTGTTTGATCTTCTCGGACATGGCAACCTGTATCTCCATCAAGCTGTGGAGAGTGTTCTCTCTGTCGGTCTTGAGTGTCGAGATCTCTTTGTCGTGTTCCTCAAGGTCCGCCTCCAGCCTCTTCACCTTGTCGGCAAGTTCGTTTCTGGCGGCCTTTGCAGCTTTGGCAGCATCGACGACTTCCTTCAACTTGCCGGCATGGTCAATGACCAGAGCCTCGAGGGCTTCCTTCTGCTTCTGCTCCAGCTCCTGGGTTTGCTGCGCGACAAGCTTTTTTATTTCTTCATCCTTGCGATGAAGCTTGTCGGCAAGTGCCCCCTCGCGAGCAACGAGGTCCTCTTCGTGGGCATCAAGCCCAACGTGGCCTTCCGTCAGGCGAGCGTTCTCCACAACAGCCTGTTGTGAAGCCACCTCTCGTGCCCTCTCGATGTCAGACTACTGCAGGAAGAGCTCATTCCAGCCTTCGGCCAGTTGCTCCCGACCAGTCTTCAACTCCTTGAAGGCTTCGACGAACCAGGCCTGCGTTTCCTCAACGCGCCCCTGGAATTCCGCCTCCGCCGTCTGCATAACCGCCGCCCTAGTGTCCAACCTCTCCTTCCTAGTGCGGTAGAGCGCCTGGAGCTTTCGGAAGTTATCACTCATTGCTTGGAGGAGCTATTCTTCCTTGGGTTGGCCGCTGGTGTTCGCCTCGTCAAGAGCTTTGGGTCCGGCAGCAGTGGTGACTTCCCCGTCAAGGGTTTCTCCTTCAATGGGCATGTAACGCCCAAGATGCGCCTCTATCCCTAACGATACCCCGTGCCCAAATATGGATAGGCGCGCATCTTGGGCGTTACAAGTTGTTATTCAAAGCCACGCGACCATAGGAAACCTTTGCTTGATCGAATTTGGCCAAGTCGAGTCTAGTAAATACTATTTTGAGTCTAGTTATATCAGAGAGTAGGGTTCTTTTTACTCCTATTCTATACTCTTGTGAGTTATTCGACTTAGGAATTTTGATTCTACTCCTCTTCTCGCTCAATTTTTTTTAGGATCATGTGGTTATTTTGGAAACTATATGATACCGATGTGAGAGAGTTTTGTCTTGGTGCCTCCTGTCTGACTTGATTTCTTTCAGGGAGTTGAGCTTTAGGGAATTCTTGGCACATCGTTATCATTCAGCTTCCTTAGTATCTCAGGACGGAGGGTGTTCGGAATTGCTTCAATACTTGTCATGGTGAGATAAGGTCAGAGTCACCCAGTATTGGGGATGCGCCCGGGGTACCACCATGGTTAGTATCGTTGTGCTTTCGAGGATCCGAGTTAGATGGACTTGCGAAAGCCTCTGGTTATGTGTTGAAGGATGGATACAGTTGGGGTGTAGGTTTGTTAGTTGTGTGAGATATTTCCTCCTTGTATCCCCCACACCGGATTGCATAACCAGAAAGTTTTCGAAAGTTCTTAGGTGGGAACTCATGTAGTTATCTAGGATCATCTTCTTCAGATGTATGAGGGCATATACATTTGTCTGAGCAACATTAGTTGAATACTTTTGTGTTATTGCAAGTGGCTTCTAATATCTGGTGAAGTTATCGCAAACTCGAAGAAGGCATTCTTACTAATTTTTCAGTAGGAAGGTTGTTTATGTTATTCGTTCAATTTCTTTCTAGCCATTTGATTCAGCTTATTGCTATCATCTTTGTCAATGAGGTGTTGATGTTCTTGTCCATCTCCAGGATGGCTCCACCAACTCGCGGGAATACGGGTCGGGCTAAGGAGCAGCCTGATGTTCCACCACCCCCGCCACCGCCTCCTCCTCCAGAAGCTTGGCAAGCTGTGATGGCCGCAACCAATGCGAATACTCAGATGTTGCTCAGGCTGTTGCAAGAAAAATATCAGGGTCAACAAGGCTTTCAAGGGAATTTTTAGAATCAACCTCAGTTTGCGACGCTCAACCAGTTCCTTGCTAACCAGCCCAAGTCTTTCACCTGTTGTGAGAATCCTTCTGATGCTGATGATTGGCTCCATGACATGAGTAAGCATTTTGAGTGCAGCAATGTCAGACCAGAGGACTTTGTCAGATTCGCATCGTTCCAGCTCAAGGGTCAGGCGGCAGATTGGTGGCAGCAGTACAAGGACTCCAGGGGCGACCGTGTTGTCACTTGGGACGATTTCTGTCATGACTTCAGGGCCCATTACATTCCGAAAAGCTTTGTCGAGGAGATGCGTGAGAAGTTTAGGCACCTGAAGCAGGGGAGCAAGTCTGTCTATCAGTACAACATCGAGTTCCAGAATCTGGCCCGCTATGCTAAGCAAGATGTTCCAGATGACAAGTCCATGATTTATCAGTTCAGAGGTGGTCTCAAGGATGAGCTTCTGCCGGGTCTGGTACTTCAAGAGCCTCGTGAGTTTGATCAGTTCTACAACATGGCATTGAAGGTCGAGGCAACGCAGCTCAAGTTGGAGAGCTCAAGGAAGCGTTCCAAGGATTCCTATTCTTCTTCTTCCATCTCTCAGATGGCCCCTAAGCAGCAGAAATATTGAGTTCCTAATCCTCCTCCGTTTCGTCCTCCTCAGCAGCACAGACAGTTCAGTGGCCATGGTTCTTCCCACCCACCCAACCCAGGATATCAGCAGAGGCCCCAGGCTCCCAAGTCAGCTAATGTCCCTCCTCCAGGCAACTTTCGTCCGCTCTCTGAAGTTACTTGTCAAGTGTGGTCAGAAGGGTCACTACTCAAACAAGTGCAACCAGTGGCGTCTTCTGCCTCCTCCTCCAGTCAGACCTCCAGGCAATGCTATGGTGAAGCATAATCCCAAGTCAGCAAGGGTAAACATGGTGAATGCAGCTGAAGCAGAGCAGTCTCATGAAGTGATTATGGGTAATCTCTCAGTTAATTCTATTCCTGCAAAAGTTTTGTTTGATACTGGTGCATCACATTGTTTCATGTCTCGTCCATTCTTTGTCAAGCATGAGTTCGATTATCAAGATTTGCCTAGGTCCTTGTCTGTTGTTTCGCCCGGTAAGATGTTGAATTCCAATCGCATTGTTCCAGATGTCTCTATCAAGATGGGCAATTATTATTTTCTGGCCTCTCCAATTGTTCTCGGAAATTCCGATATTGATCTCATTATGGGCATGGACTTCCTGGCTATGAACAAGGCATATGTTGATTGTCAAGCAAAAGAAGTCAAGTTGACTCATCTTTCAGAAGATGTGATTATTTTCGCAGCTCGTGATGACACAATCCGTCTCTTTGCTCTCAACAAGAAGGGTGAAATTTCGGCTATTTCTCAAATGTTGGTGGTTAGTGAGTATGAAGATGTCTTTCCAGAAGAATTGCTAGGAATGCCTCCGCACCGGCTAGTTGAGTTCGTGATTGACCTCGAGCCCAGAACTGAACCGGTTTGCAAGCGTCCTTATAAACTTGTCCCCGAAGAGCTGAAAGAGTTGAAGAAGAAGCTAGATGAACAAGAACGTCTGGGTCTAATCAGACCAAGTTCTTCTCCATGGGGTTGTGGTGTTTTGTTCATCAAGAATAAGGATGGCACGGACCGACTTTGTGTCGATTACCGTCCATTGAATAAGAAGACAATCAGAAACAAGTACCAACTTCCCAACATCAATGAGTTGTTTGAACAACTGAAAGGTGCCAAGGTTTTCTCGAAGCTTGATCTTCGCATGGGCTATCATCAGATTCACATTCGTGAAGAAGATATTCCAAAGACCGCTTTTAGGACGAGTTTTGGCTCTTATGAGTACACCATCATGTCGTTTGGTCTCGCCAATGCTCCTCCAACCTTCTCAAGAATGATGAAATTCATATTCTCTCCTTTCAAGAATGAGTTTGTCTTGGTCTATCTGGATGATATCCTCGTGTTCTCGGAGACTAAAGAAGAGCATGCAGAACATCTCCGGCTTGTGCTTGACAAGTTAAGAGAGCATCGATTCTATGCCAAGTTTTCCAAGTGTGAGTTTTGGCTCAATGAAGTGGTGTACCTTGGGCATGTGATCTCTGCTGAGGGCATTAAAGTGCACCCTAAGAAAGTTGAGGCAATCTTGAAGTGGGAGCCTCCTCAAAATGTGAAGCAGCTTCGTAGCTTCCTCGGGCTTGCTAGTTATTGCACAAGATTCGTGGAGAACTTCTCTCAAATTGCTAAGCCTCTGTCTAATCTCCTCCATAAGAATGTCAAGTATGTTTGGTCTCCTGAGTGTGATGTGGCATTCAATATGCTCAAGCAGAGACTGACTTCAGCTCTAGTTCTTGTTCCTCCCGAGCAATCAAAGCCTTTCCAAGTTTTCTATGATGCTTCTCTCCAAGGTCTTGGTGGTGTTCTCATGCAAGATAAGAAGATAGTTGCTTATACCTCGTGTCAGTTGAAGCCTGCTGAGAAGAACTACCCCACTCATGATCTTGAGTTGGCGGCAGTTGTGCATGCTCTGATGACTTGGAGGCATTTGTTGTTGGCTAGGCCAGTTGAGGTGTACACCTATCACAAGAGCTTGAAGTACATTTTCACTCAACCCAATCTATATCTTCGGCAGTCTCGTTGGGTGGAAATGCTTGAGGACTTCAATCCAAGCATTGAGTATACTCTTGGAAAAGCAAATGTCATTGCAGACGCGCTCAGTCGAAAGGCGTACTGCAACAATCTCATCTTGAAGCGTCTTCAACCCGAGCTTTGTGAAGCCTTCCGCAGGCTCAACCTTCAAATGATTCCGCAAGGATTTCTTGCCAATCTTCAAGTCTCTCCGACTCTGGAAGATCAGGTTCACCAAGCTCAACTTCTTGATGCAATGGTGAAGAAAGTGAAGAAAGGTGTGGCCAAGGGCATTCCGAAGTATAAGTGCTTTCACGTTGATGACAAAGATACCTTGTTCTTTGAGGATCGTCTGGTGGTTCCAAAAGGTGATATTAGGAAAGTTATCATGGACGAAGCACACAATTCTCTTCTATCCATTCATCTAGGCAGTTCCAAGATGTATCAGGATCTCAAGCAAACCTTCTGGTGGACTCGCATGAAACGTGAAATTGCTCAGTTCGTGAACGAGTGTGATGTTTGCCGCAGAGTGAAGGAGGAACATCAACATCCAACAGGTCTCCTTCAGCCTTTGCCTATTCCAGAGGGGAAATTTGATCATGTGGAGATGGATTTCGTCACTGGGTTTCCCAAGTCCAAGAGGGGCAACAATATCATCTTTGTGGTTATCGACAAGCTGACCAAAGTTGCTCATTTCCTTCCGGTCAAAGAATCTATCTCGACAGCTCAGCTAGCAGAGTCGTATACGTCAAGGATAGTTTCTTTGCACGGTATTCCTCAGCTGATCTCATCTGACCATGGAAGCCTCTTCACTTCCAAGTTTTGGGAGTCCTTCCAGACCGCTATGGGTACCAAGATCTGTTTCAGCACTGCATTCCATCCGCAGACAAGTGGTCAAGTTGAGAGAGTCAATCAAGTCCTTGAAGACATGCTCAGAGCCTATGTGATTTCATTCGACATGAAATGGGAATACTGCCTCCCATACTCTGAATTTTCATACAACAACAGCTTTCAGGCTAGCTCAGGCAAGGCCCCTTTCGAGATTCTCTACAGCAGGAAGTGTCGTACCCCGCTTAATTGGTCTGAAACCGGTGAGCTTTAAATTTTGGGCAATGACATGATCACCGAAGTAGAAGAGGGTTGTCATGTCATTCGTGAGAACCTCAAAACAGCTCAATCCCGACAGAAGAGTTATTATAACAAACATCGAGACATCCCCTTTCAAGTTGATGATCTAGTCTATCTCAGAGTCTCTCCCATGAAGGGAACTCAACGGTTTGTAATTAAAGGGAAGCTAGCTCCTCGTTTTGTGGGTCCTTTCAGAGTTGTTGGCAAGAGAGGTGAACTTGCATATCAACTAGAGCTTCCTCCAAACTTCGCAAATTTGCATGCTGTCTTCCATGTCTCTCAGCTCCGGAGGTGCTTCAAGACTCCCGAGCGTACCATTGACCTTCAAGACATTGATCTCCAAGAAGACCTCTCTTATCATGAGCATCGATTGGCTATTCTCGATGAAACAGAGCATAAGGCTCGCAACAAATCAATCAAGTTTCTCAAGGTGAAGTGGTCTCATCATTCTGACAAAGAAGCTACTTGGGAACATGAGGATCTTCTCCGTTCTGAATATCCAGAGTTCTTTCGTTCCTAGATCTCGGGTAGAGATCCTCTTGTAGTGTGGGAGAGTTCTAACAGTCCAAGTGCTACCCTTGCCATTTATGGTCATGTAACCCATGTGAACCTCTATGTTGCCATGTGTTTGAAGGATATGATTTTCCTCATTGCCATTCCATCTCATACTTCATGCATCATTCATCATGCTCATCATTGCATTTGCATACTTGTGTTGCTTGCTAGTTTGGTCTTGTGTGATGTGTGCAATGTGTGGTGCAACAACTCCCTCCCTTCTCCTTCATTTCCAAAACTTTGCCTAAACCTTATTATTCCCTTTTGCTTTCTACATGAGAAGTAACTTGAGAATAAAATCTATTAAAAATGTTCTGTTGTTGTGGGATATCATATTGAGTAGGAATGTGATGCTCTCCTTGTTGTTTAAAAATTTGGACTCTTGAAGTTTTGCAAAAAAACAATGGTTGTTTATTTTAAAAAGTATTTATTTTACTTGTCCTAAAAATCATCTATTCATTTTTATTAATAGGGCATATTTCTTCCAGTGCCAAAGTAATTTTGTTTTAGCAAAAATCCTTTTCTTTCTCTTTGAGGGGTTTTATCTTGTTTCATTTATATTTATAAAAGAAAATCCCTATTATTTTTTTTGTGAGAGAGAGAGAGAGAGTCGAGCTGGGCCTTCTTTTCCTCCCCTAGCGGCCCAGCCCAGCGTAGTCGACGGTCACCTGCTTTGTTGCGTGCCGTCAGCTTCAGAGAGGGAAAGCAGAGGCGCTCGCAAGAGAGAGCGTCGCCATCGTCATGAGAGGGCTCACAGACGTCGAGGCTGGGCCCCTTTATATGTGCGTGCGCCCCTAGGATTTCCCTGTTCCGCCGCTGCTCCTCCTCCTCCCCTCCATCTCCCCTCCTCCTTCTTCCCCTCAGGTAAGGTTTAGAGAGAGGCGGTTTCAGAGAGAGTAGAGCGCCAGACCGTCGTTGTCGTCATCGCCTCCGGTGGCCCGCTCATCGTCACCTGAGATGGCTTGGTGCTCGCTGGTGTCGTCCGCATCCCGTTCCCGGTGCTAGGGTGCTGTGGGAATGTCCTCGCTGCCCTCTTCTTCCTCGCCGGCGCCGCGCGCCCGGAGCCATCGTCGCCGCCCCGAATTGTCTCCCGCAAGCATCGTCGGCCCCTTGTGAGCATCTGCGCATCCTTCCCCCTCTCTGCTTTTCCTCTCATGGTCATCGTTGAGTAGCCGTAGCTGTTGCCAATCCGTCGCCGTAGTGCTCGCAGTCGCCACCGGCCGGGCAAGGCATGACCTTGAGGCCGCCGCCTTCGTCCCCCTCGTCGCAAGAAGAGCAAGGGAATGGGTTCCCCATGCTTCCCGCTTCCTCCTAAGCTAGTCCGCATCGCCAAAGAGCCCTGTAGTCGCCGGATTTTGTCGTCTCTACCGTGTTGCCGTCGTAGTAGTGTTGTCTTCAGTTTCGTGAGACTTCTCCTAGGCATGTTAGTAGTATAAGTGCGGGGTCCCATCTTGTGAAGACGAGCGCGAGTGGCGCAGTGGTCAATCGACCCGGGCGAGACCGAGAAGTCTGGGGATCGAATCCCCGGCGCCCCCCGTGTTTCCTTTTTTTGCATTGGCTATCGTTGCTGCGTGGTGTGCGATCTGCTGTGACCACGCCGGATCCCGTGTGGCTGTGCAATTAGAGTGTGTGTGCTTGAGTGTGGTGGGATCCCGTGTGGCAGGGAGATCCAGAGCTGTGTGTGTGTGTGTGTTTGCTATGTATGAGTGTGTGTGTGGTGTAGTGTGTGTATGACAAGTGGGCCTGGCCCCACTTGTCATCCACAGAGGGGCCCTGGTGCCTATGCCAGGTGGGCCCCCTCCTATATATTGTTTTTTCTTTTTTTTCTTTTGTGTTTATTAGTGTTAAATAGATTATTTTCCTTTTCTGGTATATTTCTAAATCTGGACATGTGCATTTTTAGCTATGAGCATTTCTAGTAAGTTTTCACTTATAGGAATGTATGATATTTTTCGAGCTAGTGTTGTGCCATGTTATTCCATGCAAGTATATGAGCATCATATATGATTTTGGGGTAGAATATCCCAATGAATCCATTGGTGATATTTTTTTTGTCATTTGAGCAAGTTTAACAAAATGTCAGTTTGTCCCAAAGTGCCATTTTGTCATTTTAGTTAGAATTAATCCATGCTTGCTATGATCTTTGTGTCAACATGGAAGTGGTAGTATTTCATGAGTAGAATGCCATGGTATTTTCTTTTGACATGATAATGTTGCATATAAGTGGGAACCATGCTCCAAAGTGGCTATTAAAATGTTGCTGTTTTCAACATGCTAAATATTTCTAAGTCTGAGAATCTGTTAATATTTTTATGCCATGATGAGTGGATGCTACCAAGTGATATGTTGTGTTTTAGCTCAAGCTCAGTGCTAGTGTTTTGAAGTAGATGTTTCCCTCTACCATCCTGTTAATTTTCATGCCATGAGGTGGTCTCTAGCACCATTATGTATTGCTGTCAACTTGCTATCAGCTTAACTCAGATTCCAGAAAACTGTGATTTTCTCTAAGTCCCTAAAATCTGTTTCGTCATGTCATCTTGTGAGTTTCATTCTTATTGATATGTGCTTCCTTTCCAGTTTGTGTAGTTGGATGATTTGATAAGAATGTTATGGAGATTCTGTACATGTCTTGTTTGAGGTTGGAAACTTCCTGTAGCTCTAGATATTTGTTGTGAAAGTTGTTATGTTGCTGTTTTGAGGCAGATTGTTTGTGTACGTGTTTTATGACTTGTGGGAGCTATGCTCCATGGTTTTGCTTGATCTTTGGCTATATTTTGGTTGGTTTTTCATTTCCTAACCAGTGTCTACCTTGGAATTCCAAGGAATAGCCCATGGCCTTCATTGTCTTGTATTTTGCCTTCGTACCTTGCCATGAGCGTAGCGTGAGAACCGTAACTCCGTTTCCTATGTTCCGCATATGCATTTGCATCAATTTTGCATGAAGCATCCATATTTTCCATGATCATGCATGTTAAAAGAACTTAAACTAAGGTTATGTCCAGAATTGTAAATAACTTAACTATTGCATGAGAAACATGACTAGTTTAGGATTGCTATGCTAAATACTTCAAATGAATCATGCATCATCTTGTTTGTGCATTGCACCTTGGTTGGTTGTTTATTGTTGCTGTTTCTCTTGGGTAGATGCGAGTGTTGAACCTGAGTACGAGGATCCAGGAGAGTACCACTACGAGGACCCCACTCTTTGTCCCTTTAAAGAACCAAGAGGCAAGATGATCGTACCCGGATCATGACACTATTTTTTCTTTGCTAGTTGTCTCGCTCTTATAGTTACATATGCTTACCTACCACTTGAATGTCAATCCTCCTACATTTCCATGATAGCCTCTAACCCCTCCACATCCTAGCAAACCTTGTTTGGCTAAGTTACCGCTGCTCAGCCCCTCTTATAGCGTTCTTAGTTGCAGGTGCAGGTTGTTTCCATGTGATAACATGGATATCTGGAGATATCACAATATTTACTACTATTTAATTTAATGCACATACATATCTTGGTATGGTGGAAGGCTTGGCCTTTTGCTCGGTTTTTTGTTCCACTTTTACCGCCTTAGCTACTTGTTACCGGTGTTATGTTTCCTAACATGCTCGGGGTTGTTAACGGGGCCCCCTTGATTATTCGATTGATATTAAAACTTGTCTGGCAAGACCCAACATTGGTACTATTTGCTTAAACAACTTAATAAAACTGCATAGGGCTTTGCAACCCCATGGATAATTAATCAACAACCCGGGCCATTGCTCCTCATGAGTGTTGGTCCAAACTAGAGTCGTGTGCGGGGCCAACCCGGGGCAACTCGAGAGATTTCTATCAGGCCACCGTACGTTGCGCTCATCCGATCGTGTCCTGAGAACGAGATACGCGGCTCTTATCGGGTTCGTCGACACGTCGGGTGGTCTTGCTGGACTTGTTTTACCTTTCTCGAGTGGCTTGCGTGAGGGGCTCTGATTTTCTTCGGGCTATCTCGAGGTGTCGGAATTCCTTTGGAGTTGCCTAGGATGATCACGCGATCTGTGGTCGAGGTTATTCTCGCGGAGTGTGGTTAATTTATGTTGGACTAGTTGGAGCACCCCTGTAGGGTTAAATCTTTCGGAAAGCCGTGCCCGCGGTTATGTGACAATTTGGATATTTGTTTAACACCTGGTTATAGTTAACTTAAAGTAAACTCCAATAAAATACACCAACTATGTGAGTAACCGTGATCGTCTCTGCTCGAGAACATGATCCGAGAGAGAACATAGAGGGGTTATGATTGACGTAAGTAGGTGTTCAGGATCGCTTAGCGATCATGCTAGTTCTCGCTCGTTTATCGTAGACCACATATTTACATTCATGTTCTTCGTAAGATTAGCCACCATAAATGCTTAGTGTTGCTGCAAACTAAACACTTATCCCCCATCCAACCTACTAAGCTTGAATAGTCTCGGTACCTGGTCGTGAGATTGCTGAGTCCCCATGGCTCACAGATTACTACAACAAATACAGGTGCAGGTGTAGATGAGATCGTGCCAGATGATGTGACGCAGCTCTAGTGGGAGTATGACGAGGAGCGTGACATGATGTACATCACATATCCAGACAAGTAGAGAGGCCTTGGTCGTGATCTTCGGGGCTAGCAAGCCAATGTCATTGCATCTTTTTATCGTTTGTTTTCGTCTGTAGACAGACCCTGTCTTTTGAATGATGTTTGAATAAATTGTGTGGAATTGTATTTTAGCATGTGGCGAGTGTAAGCCAACTCATATACTCCTCTCTTCATAAATGTATGTGATGATACTGAACTTGCGAAACAACTAGATGTGCCTCTATCCTAACGAGCCCCCGTGCCCAAATATGGATAGGCGTGCATCTTGGGCGTTACAGGGCACCCCAGTGTTTGTCGTTCCTGGCATGTTGACGAACAGGTTCTCACCAGCCTTGAGATATCTGCTTAAAGAGGGGACTTCGGATGTTGATGGCTGATCCTCGACAACCGTCTCACCGGCGGCCGGGGGCTTCGTGGTTGACGCAGCGCCTGGCGCTCCTGTGGCAGGAATGCCGTCAGTACGGTCACCGGACCCCTCGTCGACCTCCTCAGCAGATCTCTTGGCGGTGTCCTCCTGTGCGTCCTTCGCGGCCTCATCAGCGGCAACCCTGGTGGCCTCAGCGGCATCATCCCTGGCGGTATCCTCAATGATGACGTCGACGTCCATTTGTTCCATCGAGGGGAGATCTGAAAGCCAGAAATGGGGAAGCAAGATGAGACCGAGGATGAACTTCAAGAAAATAATATATAAGGGCAGAATAACAAGCACTTTGCGGCAAACGGTTTTACCTGCAAAGAGCTATTGGGAGGTAGTTGTTCCCTCCCCAGCAACTTTGATTACCGGCGTAGGACTGCCGGCGCCAGCGCTCGCCGGCCTCCCCTCAACAAGAATCGGCTCGTCGGCGAAATCCCTTGCTGAAGATCCATCTCTGGGCGGCGTAGTTGACGGAGGCGGCACGTCAGGGGTGGCCCCCAATGGCCCCCTTTGTTGTCGTGTTTCTTCTACAAGCCTGGTGATGTCAGCGACGAAGATACATGTCCCAATGATCACCAGTGGGAAATGAGTAACAGACTCACGCTGGGGGCTGTGTTGGGGATTGCGTCATGGGCTGGACTCCAGGATGATATTGATCAACTCCGGTGCGCTTGTGGTGCTTGCTGGCGGCACATCGCCCATTGAAGTCTTCGCCCTCTTCACCATCCTTTGCACAAACATTTCTGAATCTCTGCGGGAACATGCCAAAGCGAGACAAATAACTTAAGCGAAATCGAGAAAAATCGGAAGATAAGAGATGTGGCATGATCCTTACTCTTCTTCCCCCGAGTTGAAGGCGGAAAGATCGAAGTCTACCTCCTCCACGGTGTCCGGAGGTGGAGAAGGGGCGATCCTGGGTCGCTTGGTTGCGGCTGGAGTGGAGGGGTGCTGTTGAGCTTCTTGCCGTTGCATGGCCTTGCCAGCCGCACCCTTGCCGGGGGCTGCACTGCTCGAGGAAGGTTGGAGAGCTAGGGCACCAGCAGAAGCTTTCCTAAGGACACGCTTCTTCTTCCTCTCGAGAGCTGGGGGCTCCTCGTGCGGCTGCTCTTCAGTTGTGTCTTTGGTGGAAGGGCCCCCAGCAGCAGTGCCACTCTGTTCTCCGACAACCTCGCCCTTCCCGACAAGTTGTTCCTTCGATACCACTTCTCCTTCACCGGCTTCCTCCTCTATGAAGCCTACACTGCCGGCCTTCATGGCAAGAGTCGCCTCCTCCACCCTGCTCGCGATGTATGCCATTTCTTCTTTAGTGGTGTCACGGACGATGTTCGTCTCTTTCCGAATGGCCTTCTCTGACAAGTTGTCGAAGAACTCCTATACCCGTTCTGCGGATAGCTCTTCCAAGTTCCGTCAGGACCATGAGAGTTGCACACTGGCATCATGGCGAGGATCGAAGCCAAGGCAAAATTGTTGCACAGAGGGATCACATCGGCCGACAAATTATGTCTCACGTCAGACCTAAACAACTTTTGACATAGAGCTGCGTGCTTCATCACCGTCAAGTTTTTGTTCAAGCCAGGGTATAGCCTCATGATGTATGCCGCGTTCCTAAACTCCCAGGCTGGCCTCCCTTTGCTCTGAAGAGGGGCTATGTGCCGGTGGAGAAAATTGGCCCCGATCATCTTTGCCGTGAGCCCGACAACCTTGAGGCGATGGATCCTGGTGATTGCAACTGTGAGCCTCTCGTCATGAAGATCGAAGTCGCTCCAGCCATCACCGCGCGCCATCTTCATTTGTCGGGGCAAACAGAAGGATTGGGGATCTTCCTCCCGAATCCAACACCACCTGGCCCGCCATTCATCCCACTTATCGTGGAAAGCTCCGGCTAGGTATATTTCCTTGTTACATGCCCTTGGAATCCAGGCGATAGAACATGAAAGGACTTCTCCCCCTTGAATATGGGGAATGAAGTAGTGGCGGAAGAGGGCAGTGTTGGGGACTACCCCGGCAATTTTTTTGCAGAGGTGGGCAAAGACTGACATATATGTTACAACATTCGACGTGAAATCCAAGACTTGGAAGCCGTATGTGTACATGATGTCGTTGAAGAAATCAGAAAATGGGGGACAGAGCCCACAATAAAATTAATCTGCGAAGAAGGGGAATTTGTCAGGGCCGCCATTGGAAGAACCTGGACTCATGCAGGTAGCGGGATATGCCTTTGTATCCCTCGCCCACATGCTCTGGTACCGCTCCTTCAAGGCGTTCGTGTGATAGCCTGGCTTATTAGGGATGATAGACTACTCATATCAATAAGGAATTCCTTCTTTTTCGGGAGCCCATTCAAATAGAACCCCCAGGTTAAGCATGCTTGGCTTGGAGTAGTTCTAGGATGGGTGACCGACCGGGAAGTTGGTCCCGGGTGCTCATGAGTGAGGACAAAGTGCGCAGAAAAGACTAGTATTGATCTGTGAGGCCAGTCTAGATCCTGCCAGGAGTAACGACCACCGACGGGTGTGTCCGGGGCGTGACAAGTTGGTATCAGGGCCTACCCTCGCGGTTACACAGATGTTTGCCGACAGGTGTGCGGTCATGTTGTTCATGAAGTTTGTGACCCGTCGTGGCACACGGAATGACACATGTATTGGACTGAAAGCACAACCGTTCGTGCCAAGAGTGAACGTTCCTGTGACCCGACGAGGACGTCGGTTCATCTAAGTGGTGGTGTATGTGATAGCCTGGCTTATTAGGGATGATAGACTACTCATATCAATAAGGAATTCCTTCTTTTTCGGGAGCCCAGTCAAATAGAACCCCCAGGTTAAGCGTGCTTGTCTTGGAGTAGTTCTAGGATGGATGACCGACTGGGAAGTTGGTCCCGGGTGCGCATGAGGGAGGACAAAGTGCGCAGAAAAGACTAGTATTGATCTGTGAGGCCAGTCTATATCCCGCCAGGAGTAACGACCACCGGCAGGTGTGTCCGGGGCATTACAGTTCGCGTCGAGCACCGGAGGGAAGACGACATGCTCCTTTCGCATCTTCGCTAGATCTTTCTCTGTGACAACGGTTTTAGTTCCCTTTCCCTTGCTCATCTTGGGCGGCATGGCGGCTGTGGGTGCGAAGGCTAAGAACGGAGAGAGTGTGGAGGCGGAGGTTGAGTGGGAGAAGCTCTGTTCCGGGCTCGAGGAAGGAGATGATGGCGGTTTCCAGATTGGAAAAGACCGGGAGTAAATGAGCAAGTGCCTTTGTGGATCCTTTTTAGGGGGAAGACGCGAGGCTGCCCCTTTACTAATCAATGGTAAACACCTTCGCGAGCGTGCTGCCGTTATGGCCGCTCCGTGCACGTCTCCCACGTCATGCACTTAATGCGCGTCGTGGGGAGGCGCAGTAAGCAGAATGATTACAACCCCAAGCTCCTACCACACGTGCCCATGCACTATTTGGGCCTAGCCCAACAAGGCCTCGAACCCTTGTGTGACCTAGGCCCGGGGGCTCCTGTCGGTGTACTAAAGTTTGGGCTTTTAGTACCCCACACTTGTGCACAGGCAGTTGTAGCCACACCAACGGCAAGGCCTGCCAGGGGACTGCTAGAAGCAAATACAAGGACGTCAAGAAACATTCAAGTCAACAAGCACAAGACCGAAGGCCAAAGGCTGGAACCCCGGCAAGGCCTCGCCATCCTGCCAGCGCAGAGGCTAGGTGTCAACCCACCAAGATACGTGTTGAGGCGCTGGCGATGGAGAGGCTAAGCGGTGCCGATGGGACGGGCTCCTGTCCCGTCCCGTAGAAGGTGAGGGACACCTAACGGAGGATTAAATGCATTTGTCCTACATCGTCAGTGTTAGGTATGATAACACTGTAGCACTATGCACCTCGTGCATGCATTGTACGACACTGTTGGGATCCCCTTAGTCGTATAAAAGGAGGTCCAAGGCGTTACAAGAGGGGACTTTTTCTTCCACCTTCTGGCTCATGCGCATAGTAGCTGTTCATAGCGGTCCTATAGCCAGAACCCTAAAAACACCCATAATACACTAAAGCAGGGGTAGGGTTTTACGCTTCTCAGCGGACCGAACCTGGGTAAAAATCTCCCCTTGCGCCATTCGTTTGATCTTCTCTTTGTGCATACCGGACCCTCGCCGAACCACAAAGGGATCCACACGATCCCATAGGTGTCGTGCCCCGACATCTTTGGCGCGCTAGGTAGGTGGCGAGGTTGTGTGAACTTGATCCAACATGTTTATGTTAGTAGTATTCTTGATGTTGGGTGAAGTCGACCATCGAACATATGCCAATTTTGGATGAAAGTTATTACTGTTGGTGAACCAACTCATTACGGAGGTGGGTGGCATGACATGCCCTATCTCCCTTCGCCTCGGATCATTGCAGCACGGGGTAAACAAAGATCACTTTGGCTACGTCCACGGGGACCTTTTTGTCCTTAACAATCATTCAATAATTGGAGTGGGGAAGAACGGTGGTGGCATATGTGATACATGGCTGCCACGTGTATGCATATATCTGTACGGGCTCCGCCCGCAAAGAGAAATATGTAAAGTCGCTTAGTATTCGTAGAATGTACGGATAGTGTTGACTCCGAACACCTTGAGAATGTCCTTATTGCTCAAGCACCGCCCCTTTATTTTATTCCCTGTTTTTTATGTTTCACCTCCACGTAGTTGTTTAGTCAACATTTTACCGTTCATTTAGCAACCGAGGAATAGATTGTTTTCATATAACGTTGTGGATGTGAAAGTAGCCACATAAGTGATGACGTAGCTGTGGGGTTGGTAGTTACCTATGCAACACCTCTCCCTATGGGACCGACATACTCTACTTACCCCGAATTGCAATAGCCATGTGCCCCTGCAGGTCATCAACTACATGGCCCATTTTTTATCTTTTATGAATTGTTGTTGATATACATCCAAAAGCCTCAAAAGAACCCAAATTGTCCAAAAAACATGTGGGTTGGTGGCACACGTGTTAGGTCGGGCCAACATGTTTACTTCATGTGTCGTGGCTGGGTCTGAGGTGAGGCACGTTGAAGTGAGGGTTGGTCCATGCCGTGTCAGGGCGGTCTAGATGCTAATGTCATGCAAGTGCATAGGGTTTGGTTGTAGCCCTTGGAAGTAAGAGTATCAATCTCATAAGGAGCATAGAAATTGAAATTTGTCTCTTGTAGTAAACTAGATTATATTGTCTACAAGTTAGTTGTCATCCCAAGCAAAGCGAAAACGGAAGTTTAAAGTAATGAGTGATTTTTGCAAATGCGGAAATAAAGAGTGTAGGAACGAAGTATGTCTACCAGAGTGGGGGTGAATGGGAGATTTAAATATATTTTTGGAAACTTCAGATCTCGCAAAACCCACACTAAAAACACTTCCATGATAATACGTGTTTGTCACAGTAGGTAATATTTTTGTCATGCTTGTACATCCATGACGATTTCATGACAGAATGAAGATAGTCATACATGTGTTGTCGTAGAAGTGTTCCATGACAATATTCGAATTATGATCACGGAAGTGTCCACTTCCATGACAATAAATTGCGCATCATAGAAGTGATTTCGTCAAGGGTAACCAACACGTGGCACCCACAGTAATGGGTCGTCGTTAAGCCAAGAGGTGCCGGTTTGGATCCAATACTCGTTTACAACCCCGACCAATGATGATTTTCCACGTGTCATTTTCTCATTTTCCAGAAGATCCACGTGTCAGCTCTACGTTGCTACAGATGTCATTCAGCCGATGGGCAAGAAGCGCCTATCAAACATCGACATGCGGCAAGGCCCAATAGTGTCCCATTTAGGTTAAAAAGGACGGCCTAGTCAAAGGCCCATAAGAATTGGTTAGGTACTAGTGGGTCAGCCCACTAGCGGACTGCTTGAACATGGCCCATTTACGTCCTGGTAATGGCCAGTGCTGCACATGGGCCAGTTATCGTCTGATGCGAGATTTGGCCCATTAACAACCCATGATCTTGGTGGCAACGTTTCAGCCCAACCTGACTTTGGGCCTATTAAAGGCATGCCATATATTTTGGCCCGTTGGTGGCTGTACTAAGCTTTTGGCCTATTAAAGCCCATGTTGTGATTGAGCCAACCAAGGCGTGAGGTTAGTTTCGGCATGCTAAGGACCTGTCATGTAACTGGGCCAATAGTGGCCCGAGGTAGCTTTCAGATTGCTAAAGGCCCGTGAAAATGAGGCCCGACATGCTTCTCGGCCCGCTAAAGGCCCATGATGTCTTGTGGGCCAAATCAGGCCAGCAGTATATTCAGCATGTTAATGGCCCGAAGCTACATGGACCTAATAAAGTGTTGGGCCCACTAGAGGACCATGAGTGTAATGGGCATGGGCCTATCAGATTCAAGTATGGCCCATATGACAGATCAGCGCAAGCCCAAGTACAACATGTTGAGGGCCTGCCCAATTATGGGCCGTCCAAATGCAGGCCCATTGAGGCGCATGATTCGGCCCGTTTGACTCTATTAGAGCTTTCTACCTTTTTCTGGTAGTGAATGATAGAATATGCGGTTACTAGGAATTAAGAACAGGCCTACACGATACAATAAAGGAGTTACAAGATATTACATCCATTGGGCATCAAAGTTTGCCACCAATGATCATAAAGCGCAACCAAGAAGCAGATTACATAAACCGAGCAGCAAAGGTCACTGGCAGTGCAAATAAATGTGCAACAAGATAATATTGAACCAAGACCACTTGAACAAAGTTCAAGAAATGTTAGCCTTGTGTGGAAGCTACTGCACAAGCACCTAAGCAAGGTGATGAGACCGGACTAGCATGTCTCTCATATCTTCTAGCTCTAGCTATTTAGTAGTGAGGTTCTTAGTGGAGTTATCTATGATCCTCCTCAGAGATTGGACTTCAAGTCAGAGCTAAGTTGAACCATGTCTTTCTGCTTGAAGTTGAGACTGAAGAAGTCAAACTGATTCAGGTAGCGAGTTCTATGAGATTGTGTGACTGCTCGTGTCGAGTAACTTGAACACAATACCAAGGCATGACTTTGGGGTGGTTGTCGGTGTCAAAACCGGCGGATCTCGAGTAGGGGGTCCCGAGCTATGGATCTTGGATCAATGGGGACCACGAAACATGGGAACAGTATTTACTTAGGTTTGGGCCCTCTCGGGGAGGTAAAACCCTACGTCCTGCTTGATTGTATTGATGTATATGACGATTACAGAGTCGATCTACCACGAGATCAGATGAACTAAACCCTAGATGAGTAGGATGATTGTTCTCCCCTTCTACAAACTAAACCCCCTGGTTTATATAGACACCAGGGGTACCTAGGGTTACACTTGGTTGGTTGCCATTAGGGAATCAACCTGCCGATGACGCAATCTTGCCTTGGAAGACATACCAAGGCACCGAAGGTTTCCATCCATAACACGGAGTCACCTTATAGCTTGGCCTTCAGGTAATAGCCACAGAGCGGCCCATCTGTCCGGCCCATAAGAGGTAGGTCGGTGGCTCGAGGACCCCTTAGTCCCGAACTCCCTCAGTAGCGCCTGAATTAGCCTCCAATGCCGAGGTCCATGATCCCTTGTAGCCTCGCGCGCCCAAAGTATCCATCTTGCAGGGCGAGTTCTTCTCCCCTTCTATGTTTGACTGATACTAGTTCGGTCACCGATGACTTCCCTATTGTCGAATCCTCGCGGGGCCCATAGTATTAACTTTCCTGGTTAAGGTTAATGACACCCCTCGATTCCCGTGTGTTGAAGGGAGGTAAGAGGTCTAGTAATATTTAATAGAATTTCCCTTCGCGGGTCAGAGGAAAAACGCCTATTAAATAGGCTGGGCCTGCCATGAGCGACACATCATGTTCCCCAACCATTGAGAGACCAAAACATCACGGAGCCCAGCAACATGGCAAGTGTCCTAGGCTCCTCCTCACGCCCTCATGGTCCCCTCCAAGGCGATTGGGAAAGCTGTTCAATCTCCCATCTCTGATTGAGCGACCTTGAAACGCAAGGGTACCTTCATGCTTCCAATCTAGCGCCAAACCGCCCCTGATTAACTTCCGAGAATAGTGAGGCTTTTGCAAAGAACTTACATGCTCCACACAAAGAAGAGACGGTATGCTTCATGCCCTTACTCTTATGAGGCTTGGGCTTCCCCATTCACCCTTTCTTGAGGGGTTTGCTAGAGTTTTACGGGATCTAGCTCCACCATCTTACGCCTGGATCCATTTTGCATATCTCGGGCTTTGTCGCCCTTTGCGAGATGTTTCTGGGATGCAAGGCCCATTTTGAATTATAGAGAAATATTTCTGTCTCCTCCCCTGCATCTGGGGAGGGACAATCTTTGAAGTCGACGAATCCAACGTATGGCGCATAGCCGGGATGGTGTACACTATTGGGACTCCAAATAAGGATTCTGAAGAGTGGACCCGAGAATAGTTTTATATTGAAGATGGCCCCCTATTTGATACATCTAGGAGGGGTCTACCCAAACACTCGGACACTCCTTTAAATAAACGATTTAACTGGAGACCGAAAAGCCCTTCCCAAGAGGAGAGCACCGAAGTAAAGCGTCTGGCCACTCAGGTAAGGTTATTAGCTCATAATAAGCTAACCACCATTGACGTTGAAAGGACGTGGATGTAGCCTAGGGGGGCGAATAGGCACTCTAAAATAGTTACGGTTTATGCCTGAAGAAATACGGAATAAAACTAGCATTTAATATGTCAAGCACAAAACCTATAACAACTAGGCCCACCTATGTGCATCAACAAATTATGCTAAGCAAGATAAACAACTAAGTGATAGCAAGATATATAACAAGAAATAGTATGGCTATCACAAAGTAAAGTGCATAAGTGAAGGGCTCGAGTAAGAGATAATCGAGGCACGCGGAGACAACAATGTATCCCAAAGTTCACACCCTTTTGGATGCTAATCTACATTTGGAGCGGTGTGGAGTCACAATGCTCCCCAAGAAGCCACTAGGGTCACTGTAATCTCCTCACGCCCTCGCACAATGCAAGATGTCATGATTCCACTAAGGGACCCTTGAGGGCTGTCATCGAACCCGTACAAATGGCAAACCTTAGGGGCTGTCACCGTACCCATACACTTTGGCAACCCTTGGGTGCAGTCACCGGAACACTTACAAATTGGTCGAGGCAATGTCCACCACCTAATTAGAGACCCCGACCCTTGCCTAGAGTTTTACACCATAATGATTGAGCTCTGAGGCACCACCAACCGTCTAGGGTGCCAAAGCACCCAAGACAAACAAGCTCTAGGGTACCAAGCACCCAAGAGTAATAAGCTTCTCAAACTTCACTTCCACGTATCACCATGGAGAACTCAAACCTATGCACCAAATGCAATGACAAGGGCACATGGAGTGCCCAAGTTCTTCTCTCCCAAATCCCACCACCACAACTAATGCTATGGAAGAAAATGAGATGAAGAACGAAGAAGAACACGAAGAACTCCAAGATCTAGTTCCAAGGGGCTCCCCTCACATAGAGGTGAAAGTGATTGGTGGACATGTGGATCTAAATTTCCTCTCTCTTTTCCCTCAAGAACTAGCAAGAGTCATTGGAGGGTTTGAGAGTTAGCAAGATCGAAGAAGGTCAAAAATGGGGGGGGGGAACTCGAGCTCAAAGGATAAGATCCATTGGGGAAGAAGACCCCCTTTTATAGGTGGGGAAATCCAACTGTTACGCCTTAGCCCGCACATGAGCGGTACTACCACTAGGGCTACAGTGCTCCGCTAAGAAGAGAAAATGGCACGAAGCCGAGAGATGATAGACCCACCGCAGCGGTACTACCGCTCACCCCAATGGTACTACCGCTTATAAGAGGAAGTGTAGCGGTAGTGACTGGTGGTACTAGCGCTTCGTACTACCATGCCACTACTTCCCTGTCTGACACGAAGATTCAAGACCGCGCAGAGGCAGCGGTAGTACCAACGGAACTGGATACGGGTACTACCGCCTATAGGCGGTACTACCGCTTGCTCAGAGCGGTACTACCATTAATAGGCGGTAGTACCACTACCACGGGAGAGCAACAAAGACCCAAAGCAAACATATGGAAACAATAAAACCTGAACTACCATAACTTCTGCAAATGAGCTCCAAATTGAGCAAACTCAAGCTTGTCGGATTCAGGACGACAAGAGTTATAATGAGAAGAGGGAATGTAAAATTGCCAATGATATAGAGATGTGAAACCTCTATGAGTAAAGAACCGGCAAAAGCTCCAACAATCAAAACATCGTAGAAGATTCATATGAACTCCATTTTCGATAAACTCGAGCTTGTCATGAAGATGACCATAAGCTCTTAGACTTACAAAGAGAAACACCAAATAAGAATCAAGATGATGCAAGGATGCAAATGGAGAAAAAAAGAGCCCACCACAAAAAGAAAGGAAAAAAGAGAAGAAAAAATGAGAGAAAATAGAGAAGGGACAATGCTAGTACCCTTTTTACCACACTTGTGCTTCAAAATAGCACCATTTTCTTCATGTAGAGAGTCTACTGAGTTGTCACTTTCATATACTAGTGGGAAGTTTTCATTATAGAACTTGGCTTGTATATTACAATGATGGGCTTCCTCAAATGCCTATGGTATTCATGAGTAAGCAAGTTGGATGCACACCCACTTAGTTTCATTTGAGCTTTCATATACTTATAGCTCTTAGTGCATCTGTTGCATGGCAATACCTACTCCTCGCATCAATATCGATTGATAGGCCTCTCCATTGCCTATTGGTCCGCCGAGTTGATGGAGTCATGCCATGCTTACATGATTAAATGTGTAGATATAACGTTCTTTAGCATCATTTATTTTGAAGGACATGATTTTTGTTAGTAAACCTGAGTATGGATGTCTTTTTATCAAATGATAGACTATTGCCTTGAATCACTCATATCTTAATATTCATGCCATAATTAGATATTTGTTCAAGATTATGTCAGGTAGCATTCCACATCAAAAATCATCTTTCTATCATTTACCTACTCGAGGACGAGTAGGAATTAAGCTTGGGGATGATGATACGTCTCCATCGTATCTATAATTTTTGATTGTTTCATGCCATTATTTTACGACTTCCATATACTTTTGGCAAAAATTATATGATTTACTTGGACTAATAAATGTTGGAAATATGCCGTAGAGGTAATAATAAATTGGTTATTACCATATTTCCATGTTCGGGATAAACGCCTATTATCCATGCTAGAATTGTATTGATTGGAAACTCATATACATGTGTGGATACATAGACAACACCGTGTCCCTAGTGAGCCTCTACTAGACTAGTGATAATCCCCAAGTGCTTGGAATCATCGTAGCACTTTCCATAGATGGAAGTGGTAAGTATGGGGGTGTCAAACTCACAAGGAGCTTAAGGTAAGATCAATATTCTCTCAAGTCATATCTGCCACTGATACGACTCTACATACACCGAACGTTTGCTTCTATCTAGTAACAAGAAATAAAACCGCGTTGTGGGTATAAAGAGGATAGCTTTGCATGATTTTGGAGAACAAAAATATGAAAATAGTTGTTGCTTAAATAAAGTTAGAATCTATTGCAATATATTACTAATAGCGAGTGTGGAATAATGATGGTATGGTGTATGGAATCATCCTAGGCAATTGATAGCAAGATCGGTAATCATTCTTGCAATTTTATATGAGGGATAGACATGAGCTAACATACTTTTGGTACTTGGATCATATGAACTTATGATTGGATCTCTAAAAGGTCCTGGAAACTTCTAGAGGAGTCCATAAGTCCACCAAGGGGTTCACCACGTCCCAAGGGTCTGCATGGGTTGAGGGGAGGCACCCTGGCCTTATTGGGCCAAGTGCACAAGTCCCTCAAGGCCCATGCAGTTGGGAAAGGTCGAAAGTCCACCTTTGTATGGAAGGGAAAGATGACGACTAGGATTCCACCTCCCCCCCTTGATTGCGCCCTAGGGCTTGGAGGGGTTGTTCCCCACGGTCCTCCAGCTATATGTAGAGGAGAGGGGCTCCCCAAGAGTACACACCAAGCCCTTGGTGCCCCTCTCTCTCCCTAGATCGTTTTCTCCTCCGTTCGTGGTTTCGGTAGCGCTCATTGTAGCCCTGCCGGAATAGCACCACCACCACTGCCACCATGTTGTCATGCTAGTTGAGAACCGTTTGACGCTAGATTAGATTGGATTGTGAAGAGTACGACTACATCAACCGTGTCATATACGCTTCCACATAGCAATCTACAAGGGTATGTAGATACACTCCCCCTCTCAAAGCTTGTAATGACCCAAACCTAATAAGATTCAATGTCTCTGTGCTTACTGTGCTAGTCCCTGGATCAATAGCTAGCACACACAGTACATGATGTAATATCAAGAATAAACTACATGTCATAATATTACATCACAGATCCAGAATTTTATATAATTTATACCGCATAGCTCAAGGCTACCATACAAACAAAATACATTGGAAAAGTAAATACAATCTTCATGAATCCATCGACACCACGGGCAAATGTTGAGTATAGACATCGTAACCCTACATCATATCACTCACTCGTCGTATAAAATCTGCAACATGATAAGTTACAACCACAAGGGTCAGTACTTTGAATGTACTGGCAAGCCACACAAGGAATGATATAACATACCTAAATCTACATGCAAGGTATATCAAGAGGAGATGGTAGTTGGTTGTTTTGCAGAAAGCTAAATTTTCCCTGGTAACTACATAATAGTCAAATTTTATTCATCTTTCTACAATTAATACATATGGTTGAATTGGGCACTCCAATTCCAACCTATCCCCATTATTAAGTTTCCCACTCAATTATTTTTAAGGTATTATTTGTCAAGATCATCCAACAACTATAATGGTCTAGCTGCTCAAAGTTGTCCATAACCGGGGACATGGCTAATCATGATTAGTTTTATTACTTTACAGAGTTTTGTATGCTTTACCCATTGGACCCAACCCGAAGATTGAGACGAAATATTTCAGAAGCAGTCACCTAATCCCAATGGAGGCCCATCCCAACTATCATAACTACATCTGCCGGCACATCCGGGTAAGGTTTCCACAACTGATCAACTAAGCCAGAGCCCATATAGCCAGTGGTCGCACATGGAAGCTACTAGTCACTAAGTTTATCTGATATTTTTGAACCCGGGCGGCATTCCACTTACATTGAGAGGGTCGAAACCATGATGTTCTTGAAACCACCCAGCAATACAATTTCCGCCCAGAGGTGAATTATATATATTAAGTTTCAACACAAGTTATTCAATAGTCCTCACAAAATCTCGATGAATACACGAACCAATCCCCGTCTACATAGCATAGCAAGAATACACCACCACGATCTACAAGAGGCTCTGCTAAGCTGAAACTCAATAGCAATAGTATACTACCATAGTATTCCTAGACATGCATAGTATAGTAATGTGATATATAACTACATGCATAGAAAAATAATAGGATGAAGGATGATCAAGGTGTAACTTGCCTGGTGCGTTTGATGAAGATCGTCGCACTCACAAGCCTGATATTTCTATGCGTCACACTCCGGACAATCTACACATTTCAAACAACACAACACATCAATCATCACACTCAAATAACACCAAATAAAACCAACATAAATAATTTCTTTTTCAAAATCACAAAAACAGTAGCATAACAAGTAGGTATAAAACATCTACAAATAATAGGAACACAACACAAAAAAGAAACGATTAATTTCACTAAATGGTTTGCAAATTATGGCCTCCGGAAGGTTTATTTAAAATTTGAACATTGCAAACATGCAAAATTTTGGTGTTGTCATATTCTACTGGTCATTATGAGTGCATAGGGGAGAGAATTAACTAAATAGGATGTATAGATTAAAAGATATATCTAAAACAAACTTTGATTAAAATTTTCCCAAAACAACTCTTTTTTTAGAGGTGCGGTTACTGTAGCGGTTGCCAAGTGGCATCGCGTGATTGGCTGAAGTGGGTTATGTTCGTGCGTGCGCTCACCAGAACATAGGAACACAGGGAGGTCTCGGGTGCAACGGAGGATGAGGAGGGCAACAGCGGTTACGATTGTACTTCTGTGAGCGACGGTCTCCTCTGCTGTGGCCAGCGATTTCGACGGAATCTCCGGCATACTCTGGAGCTTCGTCTCGGCGTCGGATGGTCTCTCCGGTTGCTCGGACTAGTGGTACTTGTGCTTCGGGAGTGGCATGGATGCTTGTGCAAAAGAACTGCGAAGGAGATGAAGATCATGGTGGCATCGGGGGCGTCCCATAACCGTGGCAATGGTCGGCTGAACCGGGATGGACATGGTGTGTTGCGGGAGTTGGTCCATGCTCTCGACCCGGTGTGTCCCTGGATGAATTGAGAGGTGAGGGAGGTGCGTGAGGTCTCAGTGAACTCAAAGAGAGGGTCGGTGAGGGGAAAGGCTTACGGGGTGGCTGGAATTCGTCACCAGAAAAGCTTCAGGCGACGGATCTTGGCGTGGACTGGGCGCTCAATTTCGAGGGCAACCTTGAGTGAAAGTTAGGGAAATAGGACGAGTGGATCGAGAGGAGTACCCTGGTGTCCACGGATTGGAGAGGGGTTGACCAACGAAGCAAATCAAACGTGGTCTGAATCGGCCATGGGGGCTCTGTCGTCTAAGAACAGGAGACCAATCGGGAGGTGGAAGAATATGGTGGGGTCCGGGTGTCATAGATAGAGGATACGTAGAGTGGCAGACAGGTGGGTCGCATGGCTGATGTTGGCGCTGACATGGGCGAGGGAGGCTACACCTTGCTGCTGGGCTTGGGCCTGCTGGCTTGCTAGGCCGTCGCGCTACTAATGGGGTTGCTGGGTCTGCTTAGTTGTGTTTATGATTAGGAATAGGTTTTCCTATTTATAAGTTTACAAAAACTGATTTTGGCTCAAAACAAGTGATAAAAGTCATTTGAAAATAATAGCAGAACTTTCTCAAAAGTGTATATACAAATATAGGAAGAAGTGAACATTTTTACAAACGAACATTTATAGAAAAAACATATAATACTTTTGATAAAATTATTTGGGCTTTATAAATGTTCCAAAAATGTTTTTCAACTCCGAATAAATACCCAAAATAATTTTGAAACATTTTCAACACTTTTCATATTGAAGGAGTGATATTACCTTCACTCTTGTGATTTACTTTTTGTTAGCTTTGTTTCAATTTTTGAAATCCAAATAAAATAATATTCAATTGTTCTATATTTTTATAAAGAAAATTTTAGGAAGTCATGTCATCCTCTCTCATATCCAAGTTGAAACACATTTTGAATATTCTCAAAATTCAAAATAAGAACCAAACGAATATTGGGAAAATCATTTTATTCCCTCTCATCGAATATTCATTTAAACTCCAAAAGTCTCAAATCATTGTCAAGACTAACTAAAACAAGCAACACAAGCAAGCTTTTAAAATAATCACATTCAAATAATAAACATTCCAAAATTCTAGATTTTGGGATGTTACAAATCTACCACCCTTAAAATGAATCTCGTCCCCGAGATTCAAAAAGGCTAGAAAGAAAAGGTTAGGGTCAGGGTTCTCCTTGAACATCATCTTGGGTGCTACCACCCTTAGAATAAATGTCACGGGGTCTTTAATAATCTTACTGGTTGATGACATCCTTCAGGCCGACATGTCTTGCGCAATTACTAAACAACTATAAATTCTCTCATGGTGGTCACCGTGAATGGTTCCTACAAAAAACTGTCTTGGCTTATTCTCACCTATAACCTACTATTGGCAACGGTTGCCTTTTACAAGGGTTAATCGGCATACCATTCTAATGTTCGGGCTTAACAACGGCATCTCTCTACTATAGGTATGTCACTCTAGATTTATCATCCCACATAGCATGAGCGAATAATAAGAGTAAGTCGGTATGGTGATCAATCCATTCCGTACCCAAATCATTACCTTGTATATGGTCTAGTAAATCTTGCATTCTAACACTAGGGCATCCTCACAAGCATTGTAGAGTTTCTCTTGTTCACAAACTAGGTTCGGATAATTCATTGGTTCCACATGCCAAACAAAACACCTATCGTTCCTTTCAACTCTCAGGTTTGCGTCAACTATTATAAAACGTTGTAGCTTCCTCCAGGCTTCTTCCTTCATCAAGATTATGCTTGCTTCCTCGGATCCTAGTGCATGCGGTTAAGCTTGAACTTCATCACTTGGTTGCACCCATCTCCGTTCCATTATCGACATTGGAAACCAATGTAGTAACCCCGACAATGTAGGTCTTAGGTTTAAGGAGAGATAGAGTGTAGAGAGAGAGATACCCATACAAACATCACACTAGTTTTGAAAACCATTTTTTGTACACCTGTCAGTAAAAGCAACCACAATGACAGCTCACAAAACACATCTAATGATAAACATATATAGAAATTTTGTATCTTTGAAGTCTTCAATCTTCAAGGTCTTAAAAGCTGGTAGCTTGAGTCTTGAATCATCGACGAAATCTTCATAGTTACCTCATAGCTTACTCTTCTCATGGTTGTATTATCTTGAGTCCTTGAGCATGCTAGAGAGTAGGGAACTAAATTATGCAACTTATTCTACCCGCAAAAGAGTAAAAAATCACAACCCGCAACATCAATCAATAAAAAGTCACACAAGTAACACCACACAAGCAAAACCTACAAGTAAGGTCATATCCACAAGAGATATGATCTCATCATACTACCTCAAATCATTTATCGAAATCAACTTAGTAGTGGTGGTCTTCAAACTAAATTTTCTCAATGATACTAATACAACTACAAGGGACATCTACATTTGAAAAGAAAAGGTATGAGTACGATAGTAAGAACTATCAAGAAGAGTAAGGTTGTAAAATAAAATTTCACTCATATGGCTTTTTCTACTCCATTTTCTAGGGTAACGACCTATAGTCAACATGGGCTCTAATACCATATGTAACGACCCAAACCTGATAAGATTCGATGTCTTTGTGCTTACTGTGCTAGTCCCTGGATCAATAGCTAGCACACACAATACATGATGTAATATCAAGAATAAACCACAGGTCATAATATTACATCACAGATCCATAATTTTATATAATACATACCTCATAGCTCAAGGCTACCATACAAACAAAATACAGCGGAAAAGTAAATACAATCTTCATGAATCCATCGACACCATGGGTAAATGTTGAGTATAGACATCGTAACCCTACATCATATCACTCACTCGTCGTATAAAATCTGCAACATGATAAGCTACAGCCACAAGGGTCAGTACTTTGAATGTGCTGGCAAGTCACACAAGGAATGATATAACATACCTAAATCTACATGCAAGGTATATCAAGAGGAGAGTGTAGTTGGTTGTTTTGCAGAAAGCTAATTTTTCCCTAGTAACTACATAATAGTCAAATTTTATTCATCTTGCTACAATTAATACATATGGTTGAATTGGGCACTCCAATTCCAACCTATCCCCATTATTAAGTTTCCCACTCAATTATTATTAAGGTAACATCTGTCAAGATCATCCAACAACTGTAATGGTCTAGCTCCTCAAAGTTGTCCATAACTGGGGACATGACTAATCACGATTAGTTTTATTACTCTACAACGTTTTGTACGCTTTACCCACTGGACCCAACCCGAAGATTGAGACGAAGTCTTTCAGAAGCAGGCACCTAGTCCCAAAGGAGGCCCATCATAACTACATCTTCTGGCACATTCGGTAAGGTTTCCACAACTGATCAACTAAGCCAGAGCCCATATAGCCAGTGGTCGCACATGGAAGCTACTAGTCACTAAGTCTGTCTGATCTTTTTGAAGTTGGGTGGCATTCCACTTACATTCAGAGGGTCGAAACCATGATGTTCTTGAAACCACCTAGCAATACTAATTCCGCCCAGAGGTGAATTATATATATTAAGTTTCAACACAAGTTATACAATAGTCCTCACAAAATCTCGATGAATAGACGAACCAATCCCCGTCTACATAGCATAGCAAGAATACACCACCACGATATACACGAGGCTCTGCTAAGCTAAAACTCAATAGCAATAGCATACTACCATAGTATTCCTAGACATGCATAGTATAGTAATGTGATATATAACTACATGCACGGAAAAATAATAGGATGAAGGGTGATCAAGGTGTAACTTGCCTGGTATGTTTGATGAAGATCGTTGCACTCACAAGCCTGATATTTCTATGCGTCACACTCCGAACAATCTACACGTTTCATAAACACAACACATCAATCATCACACTCAAATAACACCAAATAAAACCAACATAAAGAAATCTTTTTTTTCAGAATCACAAAACGGTAGCATAACAAGTAGGTATAAAACATCTACAAACAATAGGAACACAACACAAAAAAGAAAAGATTAATTTCACTAAACGGTTTGCAAATTATGGCCTCCGGAAGGTTTATTTAAAATTTGAACAAATTCAAATTTGAACATTGCAAACATGTAAAATTTTGGTGTTTTCATATTCTACTGGTCATTATGAGTGCACAGGGGAAAGAATTAACTAAATAGGATGTATAGATTAAAAGATATATCTAAAACAAACTTTGATTAAAATCTGCCCAAAACAACTCTTTTTTTCAGAGGTGCGGTTACTGTAGTGGTTGCCAAGTGGCATCGCGTGATTGGCTGAAGTGGGTTATGTCGTGCATGCGCTCACCAGAACAGAGGAACACAGGGAAGTCTCGAGTGGCGGCGGTGGCTCTACTGTGGTGGTGCTATGGCGAAGGTAAGGTTTCCACAACTGATCAACTAAGCCAGAGCCCATATAGCCAATGATCGCACATGGAAGCTACTAGTCACTAAGTCTGTCTGATCTTTTTGAACCTGGGTGGCATTCCACTTACATTCAGAGGGTCGAAACCATGATGTTCTTGAAACCACCTAGCAATACCAATTCCGCCCAGAGGTGAATTATGTTGGAAATATGCCCTAGAGTGCACTACGGGTATCTCCGAAAGTGTGCACTACGGGTATCTCTGAAAGTGTTTGTTGGGTTGGCACGAATCGAGACTGGGATTTGTCACTCCGTGTGTCGGAGAGGTATCTCTGGGCCCACTCGGTAAGACATCATCATAATGAGCTCAATGTGACTAAGGAGTTAGCCACGGGATGATGTGTTACGGAACGAGTAAAGAGACTTGCCGGTAACGAGATTGAACAAGGTATAGAGATACAGACAACCGAATCTCGGGCAAGCATCATACCGATAGACAAAGGGAATTGTATACGGGATTGATTGAATCCCCGACATCGTGGTTCATCCGATGAGATCATCGTGGAGCATGTGGGAGCCAACATGGGTATCCAGATCCCGCTATTGGTTATTGACCGGAGAGGTGTCTCGGTCATGTCTACATGTCTCCCGAACCCGTAGGGTCTACACACTTAAGGTTCGATGACGCTAGGGTTATACGGAAATGGTATATGTGGTTACCGAAGGTTGTTCGGAGTCCCGGATGAGATCCCGGACATCATGAGGAGCTCCAGAATGGCCTAGAGGTAAAGATTGATATATAGGAAGTCCAGTTTTGGTCACCGAAAAGTTTTCGGGCTCATCGATAGTGTACCGGGAGTGCCGGGAGGATGCCGGAGGACCCCCGGGAGGGGTGTGACAACCAAAGGACTTCGTGGGTCCTTAGAGGAGGTGTGCCAGACCTTTTTGGGCTGGTCAAGACCTTCTAGAAAGGCCCATGCGGCTGGAGATAAGGAGATAGGGCAAAGGAGTTTGAAAAAGAGGAGATCCACCTCCCTTGTGGGAGGTGGACTCTTCCCCTAGGGTCGGCCGAGCCTCTCCTCTTGGAGGAGGGGCCAAGGCAGCCCTCCCTCTCCCTCCTCCTATATATATGCAAGGGTTTGGGATGATTTGAGAAATGACTTCTCTCTCTCACGGCGCAGCCCTACCCTTCCTCTTCCCCGTTCTCCGTAGCGCTTGGCGAAGCCCTGCCGAAGTCCACGTAGCTCCACCGTCACCACGCCGTCATGCTGCCAGAGCTCTCCCTCAACCTCTCCCTCCTCCTTGCTGGATCAAGGTGTGGGAGACGTCACTGGGCTGTACGTGTGTTGAACGCGGAGGCACCGTTGTTCGGCGCTGAGATCGGAATCCACCGCGATCTGAATCGCTGCGAGTATGACTCCACCAACCGAGTTCTTGTAACGCTTCCGCTTAGCGATCTTCAAAGGTATGAAGATGCAATCTCTCCCCTCTCGTTGCTGGTTTCTCCATGGATAGATCTTGGTGATCGTAGGAATTTTTTTGATTTACTACTACGTCTCCCAACAGTGGCATCATGAGCTAGGTCTATGCATAGAATCTATGCACGAGTAGAACACAAAGCAGTTGTGGGCGTCGATCTTGTTAATTTGCTTACCGCTACTAGTATTATCTTGATTCGGCGGTATTGTGGGATGAAGCGGCCCGGATCGACTTTACAAGTATGCTTATGTGAGACTGGTTCCACCGCCTGACATGCACTTGTTGCATAAGGTGGCTAGCGGGTGTCTGTCTCTCCCACCTTAGTCGGATTGGATTCTATGAAAAGGGTCCTTATGATGGGTAAATAGCAATTGGCATATCACGTTGTGGTTTTGGCGTAGGTAAGAAATGTTCTTGCTAGAAACCTATAGCAGCCACGTAAAAACTTGCAACTACAAATTAGAGGACGTCTAACTTGTTTTTGCAGCATATGCCTTGTGATGTGATATGGCCAAAGGATGTGATGTGATGCATTGTGATGCATGAGATTGATCATGTTCTTGTAATAGGATTCATGACTTGCATGTCGATGAGTATGACAACCGGCAGGAGCCATAGGAGTTGTCTTATTTTATTGTATGACCTGCGTGTCAATCATAAACGCCATGTAATTACTTTACTTTATTGCTAAACGTTAGCCATAGTAGTAGAAGTAATAGTTGGCAAGACAACTTCATGAAGACACAATGATGGATATCATGATGATGGAGATCATGGTGTCGTGCCGGTGACAGTGATGATCATGGTGCCCCGAAGATGGAGATCAAAGGAGCAAGATGATATTGGCCATATCATGTCACTATATTGATTGCATGTGATGTTTATCATGTTTACATCTTATTTGCTTAGAACGACGGTAGTAAATAAGATGATCTCTCAATAAAATTTCAAGAGAAGTGTTCACCCTAACTGTGAACCCTTGCTAAGGATCGTCGTTCCGAAGCACCACGTGATGATCGGGTGTGATAGGTTCTAACGTTCGCATACAACGGGTGTAAGACGAATTTACACACGCGATACACTTAGGTTGACTTGACGAGCCTAGCATGTACAGACATGGCCTCGGAACACAGAAGACCGAAAGGTCGAACATGAGTCATATAGAAGATACGATCAACATGGAGATGTTCACCATGGATGACTAGTCCGTCTCACGTGATGATCGGACACGGGCTAGTTGACATGGATCATGTGTCACTTGGATGACTAGAGAGATGTCTATCTAAGTGGGAGTTCATTAGATAATTTGATTATGTGAACTTAATTATCATGAACTTAGTCTAAAATTGCCTTTACAATCTATATTGTAGATCCAATGGCCAACGCGAATGTCACCCTAAACTTCAACGCGTTCCTAGAGAAAACCAAGCTGAAAGATGATGGAAGCAACTATGCGGACTGGGTCCGTGGCTTGAGGATCATCCTCATAGCTTCCAAGAAATTGTATGTCCTTGATGCACAACTAGGTGACCCACCCCTTCTCCCAGTAGAGCAAGACATTGCGAACGCTTGGCATTCTCGCTGCGATGATTACTCCCTTGTTCAGTGTGGCATGCTTTACAGTTTAGAACTGGGGCTCCAAAAGCGTTTTGAGCAACACGGAGCATATGAGATGTTCCAAGAGCTGAAACTGGTTTTCCAAGCTCATGCCCGGGTCGAGAGATATGACGTCTCCGACAAGTTCTTCAGCTATAAGATGGAGGAGAATAGTTCTATCAGTCAGCACATCCTCAAGATGTCTGGGCTACACAACCGCTTGACTCAGCTGGGAGTTAATCTCCTGGATGACTCGGTCATTGACAAAATCCTCCAGTCGCTTCCACCTAGCTACAAGAGCTTTGTGATGAACTACAACATGCAAGGGATGGAGAAGTCCATTCCTGAGTTGTACTCGATGCTGAAATTAGCGGAGGTTGAGATCAAAAAGGAGCATCAAGTGTTGATGGTGAATAAGACCACTAGTTTCAAGAAAGGAAAGGGTAAGAAGAACTTCAAGAAGGACGGCAAAGCTGTTGCCGCGACCGGTAAGCAAGTTGCCGGGAAGAAGAAGAACAAGAATGGACCCAAGCCTGAGACTGAGTGTTTTTATTGCAAGGGTACCGGTCACTGGAAGCGGAACTGCCCCAAGTACTTAGTGGATAAGAAGGACGGCAACATTAAAGGTATATGTGATATACTTGTTATTGATGTGTACCTAACCAGCTCTCGTAGTAGCTCCTGGGTATTTGATAGTGGTGCAGTTGCTCACATTTGTAACTCCAAGCAGGAGCTGCGGAATAAGCGGAGGCTGGCAAAGGATGAGGTGATGATGCGCGTCAGGAATGGTTCCAAGGTCGATGTGATCGCCGTCGGCACGCTACCTCTACATCTACCTTTGGGATTAGTGTTAAACCTTAATAATTGTTATTTAGTACTAGCTTTGAGCATGAACATTGTATCTGGATCTCGCTTGATGCGAGATGGCTACTCATTTAAATCTGAGAATAATGGTTGTTCTATTTATATGAGAGAAATGTTTTATGGTCATGCCCCGCTGGTCAATGGTTTATTTTTGATGAATCTCGAACGTGATGTTACACATGTCCATAGTGTGAGTACCAAAAAGTGTAAGGTTGATAAGATAGTCCCACTTACATGTGGCACTGCCGCCTTGGTCATATTGGTGTCAAACACATGAAGAAGCTCCATACTGATGGACTTTTGGAGTCTCTTGATTTCGAATCATTTGACACGTGCGAACCATGCCTCATGGGCAACATGACCAAGACTCCATTCTCTGGAACAATGGAGCGAGCAACTGACTTGTTGGAAATAATACATACCGATGTGTGCGGTCCAATGAGTGTCGAGGCTCGTGGTGGCTACCATTATGTTCTCACCCTCACTGATGACTTGAGTAGATATGAGTATGTCTACTTAATGAAACATAAGTCTGAAACTTTCGAAAGGTTCAAGGAATTTCAGAGTGAGGTAGAGAATCAACGTGACAGGAAAATGAAGTGCCTACGATCTGATGGTGGCGGAGAATATTTAAGTCACGAGTTTGGCATGCACCTAAGGAAATGTGGAATTGTTTCACAACTCATGCCGCCTGGCACACCTCAGCGAAATGGTGTGTTTGAACGTCGTAATCGCACTCTATTAGATATGGTACGATCTATGATGTCTCTTACCGACTTACCGCTATCATTTTGGGGATATGCATTAGAGACTGCCGCATTCACTTTAAATAGGGCACCGTCAAAATCCGTTGAGATGACACCGTATGAATTATGGTTTGGAAAGAAACATAAGCTGTCGTTTCTAAAAGTTTGGGGATGCGATGCTTATGTGAAGAAACTTCAACCTGAGAAGCTCGAACCCAAAGCGGAAAAGTGCGTCTTCATAGGATATCCCAAAGAGACTATTGGGTATACCTTCTACCTACGATCCGAGGGCAAAGTCTTTGTTGCCAAGAATGGATCCTTTCTTGAGAAAGAGTTTCTCTCGAAAGAAGTAAGTAGGAGGAAAATAGAACTTGATGAGGAAATTGTACCTCCACTCGAACTGGAGAGTAGCGCAGCACGGGAAGTTGTTTCTGTGGAGCCTACACCGGCTGGAGAGGAAGTTAATGATGATGATCATGAAACTTCAGGTCAAGTTACTATTGAACGTCGAAGGTCCACTAGGACACGTTCCGCACCAGAGTGGTACGACAACCCTGTCCTAGAGATCATGTTGTTAGACAACGGTGAACCTTCGAACTATGAAGAAGCGATGGCGGGCCCGGATTCCAACAAATGGCTTGAAGCCATGAAATGCAAGATAGGATCCATGTATGGGAACAAAGTGTGGACTTTTGTGGACTTTCCTGATGATAAGTGAGCCATTCAAAATAAATGGATCTTTAAGAAGAAGACTGACACGGATGGTAATGTGACCGTCTATAAGGCTCGGCTTGCCGCTAAGGGTTATCGACAAGTTCAAGGAGTTGACTATGATGAGACTTTCTCACCCGTAGCGATGCTGAAGTCTGTCCGAATCATGTTAGCAATTGCCGCATTTTATGATTATGAGATCTGCCAAATGGACGTCAAAACAACATTCCTTAATGGCTTCCTTAAGGAAGAACTGTATATGATATAGCCGGAAGGTTTTGTCGATCCTAAAGATGCTAACAAGGTATGCAAGCTCCAGCGCTCCATCTATGGGCTGGTGCAAGCATCTCGGAGTTGGAACATTTGCTTTAATGAAGTGATTAAAGCGTTTGGATTTGTATAGGTTTATGGAGAACCCTGTATTTACAAGAAAGTGAGTGGGAGCTCTGTAGCATTTCTCATATTATATGTGGATGACATACTGATAATGGGAAATGATATAGAACTCTTGGAAAGTGTAAAGGCCTACTTGAATAAGTGTTTTTCAATGAAGAACCTTGGAGAAGCTACTTACATATTAGGTATTAAGATCTATAGAGATAGATCGATACGCCTCATAGGTCTTTCACAAAGCACATACCTTGAAAATATATTGAAGAAGTTCAATATGGATCGGTCAAGAAGGGGTTCTTTCCTGTGTTACAAGGTGTGAGATTGAGTACAACTCAATGCCCGACCATGACAAAGGATAGAGAAGAGATGAGTCTCATCCCCTATGCTTCAGCCATAGGCTCTATTATGTATGCCATGCTGTGTACCAGACCTGATGTGAACCTTGCCAAAAGTTTGGTGGGGAGGTACCAAAGTGATCTCGGAGCGGAACACTGGACAACGGTCAAGAATATCCTGAAGTACCTGAAAAGGACAAAGGACATGTTTCTCGTATATGGAGGTGCCGAAGAGCTCGTTGTAAAGGGTTACGTCGATGCTAGCTTCGACACAGATCTGGACGACTCCAAGTCGCAAACCGGATACATGTATGTTTTGAACGGAGGGGCGGTCAGTTGGTGCAGCAGCAAGCAAAGCATCATGGCGACATCTACATGTGAAGCGGAGTACATAGCTGCTTCGGAAGTAGCAAAGGAAGGAGTCTGGATGAAGGAATTCATCACCGACCTAGGAGTAATTCCAAGTGCGTCGGGCCCGATGACTCTATTCTGTGACAACACTGGAGCTATTGCCCTTGCAAAGGAGCCCAGGTTTCACAAGAAGACAAGACACATCAAGCGCCGCTTCAACTCCATCCGTGATTACATTTAGGAGGGAGATATAGACATTTGTAAAGTGCATACGGATATGAATGTCGCAGATCTGTTGACTAAACCTCTCTCACGAGCAAAACATGATCAACACCAGAATGCTATGGGTGTACGACTCATCACAATGTAACTAGATTATTGACTCTAGTGCAAGTGGGAGACTGTTGGAAATATGCCCTAGAGGCAATAATAAAATGGCTATTATTGTATTTCCTTGTTCATGATAATTGTCTATTGTTCATGCTATAATTGTGTTAACCGGAAACCGTAATACATGTGTGAATACATAGACCATAACATGTCCCTAGTAAGCCTCTAGTTGGCTAGCTCGTTGATCAATAGATGGTCACGGTTTCATGGCCATGGACATTGGATGTCGTTGATAACGGGATCACATCATTGGGTGAATGATGTGATGGACAAGACCCAATCCTAAGCATAGCACAAGATCGTGTAGTTCGTTTGCTAAAGCTTTTCAATGTCAAGTATCGTTTCCTTAGACCATGAGATTGTGCAACTCCCGGATACCGTAGGAATTCTTTGGGTGTGCCAAACGTCACAACGTAACTGGGTGGCTATAAAGGTGCACTACGGGTATCTTCAAAAGTGTTTGTTGGGTTGGTACGATCGAGACTGGGATTTGTCACTCCATGTGACGGAGAGGTATCTCTGGGCCCACTCGGTAAGACATCATCATAATGATCTCAATGTGACTAAGGAGTTAGCCACGGGATGATGTGTTACGAAACGAGTAAAGAGACTTGCCGGTAACGAGATTGAACAAGGTATAGAGATATCGACGATCGAATCTCGGGCAAGTATCATACCAATAGACAAAGGGAATTGTATGCGGGATTATTGAATCCCCGACATCGTGGTTCATCCGATGAGATAATCATGGAGCATGTGGGAGCCAACATGGGTATCTAGATCCCGCTGTTGGTTATTGGCCGGAGAGGTGTCTCGGTCATGTTTACATGTCTCCCGAACCCGTAGGGTCTACACACTTAAGGTTCGATGACGCTAGGGTTATAGGGAAATGGTATACATGGACCGAAGGTTGTTTGGAGTCCCGGATGGGATCCCGGACATCACGAGGAGCTCCAGAATGGTCCGGAGGTAAAGATTGATATATAGGAAGTCCAGTTTTGGTCACCGGAAAGTTTTCGGGCTCATCGGTAGTGTACCGGGAGTGCGGGAGGATGCCGGAGGACCCCCGGGAGGGGTGTGACGACCAAAGGACTTCGTGGGCCCTTAGAGGAGGTGTGCCAGCCCTTTTTGGGCTGGCCAAGACCTTCTAGAAAGGCCCATGCGGCTGGAGATGAGGAGATAGGGCAAAGGAGTTTGAAAAAGAGGAGATCCACCTCCCTTGTGGGAGGTGGACTCTTCCCCTAGGGTCGGCCGACCCTCTCCTCTTGGAGGAGGGGCCAAGGCAGCCCTCCCTCTCCTTCCTCCTATATATATGCAAGGGTTTGGGCTGATTTGAGAAACGACTTCTCTCTCTCACGGCGCAACCCTACCCTTCCTCTTCCTCGTTCTCCGTAGCGCTTGGCAAAGCCCTGCCGGAGACCACGTAGCTCCACCGTCACCACGCCGTCGTGCTGCCGGAGCTCTCCCTCAACCTCTCCCTCCTCCTTGCTGGGTCAAGGTGCGGGAGACGTCACCGGGCTGTACGTGTGTTGAACGCGGAGGCGCCGTTGTTCGGCACTGAGATCGAAACGCACCACGATCTGAATCGCTGCGAGTACGACTCCACCAACCGCGTTCTTGTAACGCTTCCGCTTAGAGATCTTCAAAGGTATGAAGATGCAATCTCTCCCCTCTCGTTGCTGGTTTCTCCATGGATAGATCTTGGTGATCGTAGGTATTTTTTTGATTTACTACTACGTCTCCCAACAAATTATATATATTAAGTTTCAACACAATTTATACAATAGTCCTCACAAAATCTCGATGAATACACGAACCAATCCCCGTCTACATAGCATAGCAAGAATACACCACCACGATCTACATGAGGCTCTGCTAAGCTGAAACTCAATAGCAATAGCATACTACCATAGTATTCCTAGACATGCAAAGTATAGTAATGTGATATATAACTACATGCACAGAAAAATAATAGGATGAAGGGTGATCAAGGTGTAACTTGCCTGGTATGTTTGATGAAGATCGTCGCACTCACAAGCCTGATATTTCTATGCGTCACACTCCGGACAATCTACACGTTTCATACAACACAACACATCAATCATCACACTCAAATAACACCAAATAAAACCAACATAAAGAATTTTTTTTCCAAAATCACAAAACAATAGCATAACAAGTAGGTAGAAAACATCTACAAACAATAGGAACACAACACAAAAAATAAACGATTAATTTCACTAAACGGTTTGCAAATTATGGCCTCTGGAAGGTTTATTTAAAATTTGAACAAATTCAAATTTGAACATTGCAAACATGTAAAATTTTGGTGTTGTCATATTCTACTGGTCATTATGAGTGCACAGGGGAAAGAATTAACTAAACAGGATGTATAGATTAAAAGATATATCTAAAACAAACTTTGATTAAAATCTGCCCAAAACAACTCTTTTTTTAGAGGTGCGGTTACTGTAGTGGTTGCCAAGTGGCATCGCGTGATTGGCTGAGGTGGGTTATGTTCGCGCGTGTGCTCAACAGAACAGAGGAACACAGGGAGGTCTCGAGTGGCGGCGGTGGGTCTACTGTGGCGATGCTCTGGCGAAGGTGCAACAACGGGAGGATGAGGAGGGCAACCACGGTTACGATGGTACTTCTGCGAGCGGTGGGTCTCCTCTGCTATGGCCGGTGGTGACGACGGTATCTCCGATGTACTTCGGAGCATCGGCTCAGCGTTGGATGGTCTCTCCAGTTGCTCGGACTAGTGGTACTTGTGCTTCGGGAGTGGCATGAAGGCTTGTGCAAAAGAACTACGAAGGAGATGGAGATCACGGTGGCGTCGGGGGCGTCCTGTAACCGTGGCAATGGTCCGCTGAACCAGGATGGAGATGGTGTGTTGCAGGAGTTGGTCCATGCTCTCGATTTGGTGTGTCCCTGGATGAATTGAGAGGTGAGGGAGGTGCGTGAGGTCTCGGGGAAAGGTTTACGAGGTGGCCAGAATTCGTCACAAGAAAAGCTTTAGGCGACGGATCTTGGCGTGGACCGGGCGCTCGATTTCGAGGGCAACCTCGAGTGGAAGTTGGGGAAATAGGACGAGGGGATCGAGAGGAGTCTCCTGGTGTCCACAGATTGGAGAGAGGTTGACCAACGAAGCAAATCGAACGTGGTCTGAATTGGCCATGGGGGCTCTGTCATCCAAGAACAGGAGACTGATCGGGAGGTGGAAGAATATGGTGGGGTCCGGGCATCATAGACAAAGGATACATAGAGTGGCAGACAGGTGGGGTCGCATGGCTGATGTCGGCGCTGACATGGGCGAGGGAGGCTGCACCCTGCTGCTGGGCTTGGGTCTGTTGGCTTGCTAGGCCATCGCGCTACTAATGGGGTTGCTGGGTCTGCTCAGTTGTGTTTATGATTAGGAATAGGTTTTCCTATTTATAAGTTTACAGAAACTGATTTTGGCTCAAAACAAATGATAAAAGTCATTTAAAAATATTAGCAGAACTTTTTCAAAAGTGTATATACAAATATAGGAAATAATGAACATTTTTACAAACGAACATTTACAGAAAAAACACATATAATTCTTTTGATAAAATTATTGGGGCTTTATAAATGTTGTAAAAATGTTTTTCAACTCCAAATAAATACCCAAAATAATTTTTAAACATTTTCAACACTTTTCATATTGAAGGAGTCATATTACCTTCACTCTTGTGATTTTTTTTGTTAGCTTTGTTTCAATTATTGAAATCCCAATAAAATAATATTCAATTGTTCTATATTTTTTTAAAGAAAATATGAGGAAGTCATGTCATCCTCTCTCATATCCAAGTTAAAACACATTTTTAATATTCTCGAAATTCAAAATAAGAACCAAACGAATATTGGGAAAATCATTTTATTCCCTCTCATCGAATATTCATTTAAACTCCAAAAGTCTCAAATCATTGTCAAGACTAACTAAAACAAGCAACACAAGCAAGCTTTTAAAATAATCGCATTCAAATAATAAACATTCCAAAATTCTAAATTTTGGGATGTTACATAGCTATACATCTCCATGGATAGATCTTGCGTGTGCTTAGGAATTTTTTTGTTTCCCATGCAATGTTCCCTAACAATCACATCATGAGTCAGGTCTATGCGTAGATGATATGCACGAGTAGAACACAAATAAGTTGTGGGCATTGTTGTTCAGATTGCTTATCTCCTTAGTCTTATTTTGATTCCACGGTATTGTGGAATGAAGCGGCTCGGACTAACCTTACTTGTCCTCGCAGAAGAGACCACTTCCGCCGACTGACATGCAGCTTGTTTGCATAAAGGTGGCTAGTGGGTGTCTGTCTCTCCCACTTTAGTTAAATCGGATTCGACAGAGGCGGTCGTTGTAGAAGGTTAAAAGGCAACTTGAATATCACCTTTGTGGTTTTGCGTAGGTAAGAACGGTTCTTACTAGTTGCCCATAGCACCCACATAAAACTTGCAACAACAAAGTGGAGGACGTCTAACTTGTTTTTGCAGGGCATGTTGTGATGTGATATGGTCAGGACGTGATATGATATATGTGATGTATGGGATGATCATGTTTTGTATAGTTATCACGACTTACATGTCGATGAGTACGACAACCGACAAGAGCCATATGGTTGTCTTTAATTTATTTGTGACATTTGCTTTACTTTATAGCTATGAGTTAGCAATAGTTGGCGCGACAACCGCATGACGACACGATGATTGTGATCATGATGATGGAGATCATGGTGTCATGCCGGTGACGATGGAGATCATGTCGGCGCTTTGGAGATGGAGATCAAAAGCACAAGACGATGATGGCCATATCATGTCACTTATATGATTTGCATGTGATGTTTATCCTTTTATGCATCTTATTTTCCTTTGGACGACGATGGCATTATAATATGATCTCTCACTAAAATTTGAAGATAAAATTGTGTTCTCCCAAAGTATGCACTGGTGCGAAGGTTCATTGTTTCGAGCACCTCGTGATGATCGGGTGTGGTAGACTCTACGCTCGCATACAACAGGTGTAAGCCAATTTTACACATTCGGAATACTTGGGTTAAACTTGACGAGCCTAGCATGTACAGACATGGCCTCGAAACACAAGAGACCGAAAGGCCGAACATGAGTCATATAGTAGGTATGATCAACATGGAGATGTTCGCCATTGAAACCACCTCATCTCACGTGATGATCGGACATGGTTCGTGGATTTGGATCATGTTACACTTAGACAACCTGAGGGATGTTGATTTGAGTGGGAGTTCATTAGTAGTTTGATTTACTGAACTAAATATCATGAACATAGTGAAAATGTCTTTGTGTATTACTCCCTCCGTTCCTTTATATAAAGTGTATTTGTTTTTTGAAAAGTCAAATGAGTCCAAGTTTGACCGAGTTTTTAGAAAAATATATCAACATTCACAAGAAAAAATTGATACCATTTGATCCATCATGAAAAGTAGTTTCACTTTTTATCTATTAGGTATTGCAAATGTTATTATTTTATTCTATAATCTTGGTCAAACATTTAAATGGTTGACTTGCACGAAATCAATGCACCTTATATTCTGGAACGGAGGGAGTATGTTGTAGGTTGATAGCTCATGGTGTAGCTCCCATGTATTTTGATACGTTCCTAGAGAAAACTAAGTTGAAAGATGATGGTAGCAATTATGCGGAATATGTACGTGATCTGACGATTGTCCTTATTGCTGCGTAGAAGGCTTATGTCCTTGATGCACTGCTTGGTCTGCCACCCCCTCAAAGTGATCTATGGATGTTGTGAACAGATGACAGGCATGTTCTAATGACTACTTGATAGTTCAATGCGTCATGCATTATGACTTACAATTGAGGATCCAAAGACATTTTGAATGTCACCGAGCATATGAGATGTTCCAAGAGTTTAAATTGGAATTTCAGGTTCATGCCCATGTTGGGAGGTATGAGACCTCCGACAAGTTCTTTACCCGCAAGATGGAGGAGAATAGCTCAACTGGTGAGCATGTGCTCAAAATGTCTGGGTGCTACACTCCCTTAAATCAAGTGGGAGTTAATCTTCCTAGATAAGATAGTGATTGACAGAATTCTCCATGTCACTACCACCAAGCTACTAGAGCTTCGTGATGAACTATAACATGCAAGGGATAGAGAAGATGATCCCTGAGTTATTCGTGATGTTTTACGCTGCGAAGGTAGAGATCAAGAAGGAGCATCAAGTGTTGATGGTAAGACCACTAGTTTCAAGAAGGGCAAGGGCAAGAAGGGAAACTTCAAGAATGGCAAGCCAGTTACCGCTCTAGTGAAGAAACCCAAGGTTGAACCCAAACCCGATACTAAGTACTCCTATTGTGAGGGAAACCATCACTGGTAGCGGAACTACCCCAAATACTTGGTAGATAAGAAGGCTGGCAACATCAACAAAAATATATTTGATATACATGTTGTTGATGTGTACCGTACTTGTTGGGGATATAACCCCGTGATATGACCCGGCTGGAAGGTTCCGGTGGATAGCATTGGTTATGAGCCGGCCCACGAAGACATGTATCAGCTGGAGGCCCAAGATGATCGGCGGCTCTTGATGTGGGCCGGACGACAGAGACCCGGATGTGCAAGACCTTCCAAAGGATGGTCTTGGCTAGTAAGATAGAGATAGATTCGGAGATGTAAACATGATCTGACTGTACAATTGTAAGACCCGACGGTTTTGACCTCTTATATAAAGGCAGAGTCGGGGCGGCTTAGGTGCAGGTGATCGAAAACTAGGTCAAGCTTCTAGCCCCTTGTAATCGATACAAGAAGCAATAACATCACAAGCAGGACGTAGGCTTTTACCTCGACTTGAGGGGCCGAACCTAGGTAAACTCGTGTCCTTCGTCTCGATCAACCCCTTTGAGTCCACTACCATGGCGATGGCTCCGAACTCAAGTCTGGTAACCCGGACATCTACCGTGACAAAACCACGACAGTTGGCGCTCACCGTGGGGCCCGTGTTCGGTGGTGTTGAGTTCTCAAAGGGCTCCCTTCCAGAGCTCGAAGGATACGTAGTTGGGAGAATGAGCAAGAGTCGCTGCGGCCGGCTCTACATCGACGACGCCGGCTGGGGCTTGATGCTGCTTCCGTGGAGTATGGTTTCAGGGTTCCGTTCGGCGGGATCCAGGTGTTCATCGGGAAGATCGACGGATCTACACCCGAGACGGACGTCTGCACCAACATCGTCGAGCCGGCTCGGCATCTCCAGCTTGCACGTAAGGTAGGCCCTGCCCGTGTTAACCCGGTTCAGGAGCATGTCTTCGTGGGCTTCACTCAAGGGATGGATCTGGAAGCATCCGGATCTCAAGGGACTCTCGTGCACTCCGATGATGAGTCGTCAAGTGGGGAAACTGAATCTGTGTACCAGCTCAGCAATCGTGGCCTTGGGGGCTACGGTGACACTCGCCCTGAGTCAGAGCACGGTGAGTCAGATGAGCCGGAGTAGCCGTCTCACGCGGCGGTATTCATGGCAGGGCCAGGGGTGGCCGGGTCGGAAGCTAACCCTCCCCAGCCGCCGGCTCAAGGCCTTGTGGAGTTGATGGATGAGCTTGAGGCTTTGTTAGCTACAGAGGTCACACCAGATAATCAGGTGGCTCGTAACACAGAGATCGCAAGGATCAAGGGCCGGATGGCCGAGGAGCGTCAGAGGCTAACTGATTTAAACTCCCAGATGGAGGCAGAGGCAGCACGGCTCAAGGCCGACGCTTTCCGTTTGGGGCTGGAACAGTTTTCAGCGGCGGTTGTGCACCGCAAGAGGCATCAGTCTCGTTTGCCGGAGCGCTATGAGGCGAGGAATCTCTTCAACACCCCTGGCTCTACGAGAGCGGCGGCTGCCCCTGGGGAAGGGCGAGCAGCGGCTCACATGGCCCCACCCGGAGGGTTTACGACACCGGCGGGTCATTATTCTAACCCGGCCGAGAACATGGTAGCAGCAGCCATCCAGCTTGGAACGATCCCTATCCCAGATGAGGCACCCTTTGCGGACGAGGTGAGGAATGCTATCGGATATTTACAGACGGCCGTGTCTCAACAAGAGAAATATACTCACAGCCGAAGCCGGATCCACTCCACCCCTCTCCATAGTCGAAGTTTCAGCCGGCGCTATGAGTCGCCGGCAGTTTCAAGCAGTGGCCCGTATCATGGGCAAAAGGGACGCGCGACGCTAGACGCGCCGGCCCTGGTGGACTGGGCAAGAAACAGGCGAGAACAAGAAGCAGCAATAGTTCCCCCGGGTCTTGGGCCCTTAGTGTTGATAGAGGCCGGAGCGGTTGGTAGCGCCAGAGCCGCGGGAGTTCCATGCTTAACTCCAGCTCTATGGAGCGAGAGGTTGCCTAAGGATTTCAAGGGGCCTCGGAAGGTTCCAAATTACACGGCGGATCTCCCTCCCGAGGCTTGGGTTGAGAGCTATGAGCTAGCTATGGAGATGCTAGACGTCAGTGAGGCTGTTTTTACAAAATATTTTATCATGATGCTCGAGGGTCCGGCTCGCACATGGTTAAAGGGCTTACCACCCAACACTATAAGCTCTTGGGTCGAATTGAGGGCAAAGTTCATCAAAAATTTCCAAGGGACTTGCAAGCAACCTATGACCATTGTGGATTTGGATCATTGCGTTCAGCAGGAGAATGAGTCGGCTCATCATTGGGTTCGGCGGGTGTCGACCGTCATTCACTCGTCGGAACAGATCACGACGGCTCAAGCGGTGCTCATTCTGGAGAAGAATTACCATTTCGTTCCGCTAAAGCAGAAGCTTGGCCGGCTTAAACGTACGTGTCAAGACATGGGAGAGCTCATGACGGCTCTAACGAAGTACGCCGACTCAAACAACACCAAAGATCCGGGTCCGGATGAGGAGAAGTCGAATCAGGGAAAGAAGAACAAACCACGACAGTTGGCGCCCACCGTGGCAAGAGTTTTGGGAACAATGGGAATCAAAGAAGACAGAGGAACGCTGGCGGCGGGTCAGAGCTGGTGGCAAATGCTAACATAGGGCCGAATGTTCCTAAGGGGAACAGGCGTTACAAGCCGTACCAGCGGGATAACAGGCCCCCTTTCAATTTGGAAGCGGTACTTAGGAAACCCTGTCCAGAGCACAGCACACCTGATAAACCAGCAACGCATGCGTGGGGCGATTGTTTTATCATGCATAGATTTAAGAATCAACACTTTCAACCACCTCATAATCAGGGCGGTGGGCCGATTGGCGGATCAGGGCCTGGTGGTTCAGGCAACGGCGGGTCAGGTGCCGGCTTTGGTGCTGGCGGCTCAGGAGCAGGTCATCCGGGTCAACACCAGCACAATAATCAGTAGCATCAACAGCATCTTGGCAACAACAATCATAATAACCAGCAGCAGCAGCATCAGCAGCAGCAGCGCAATCAATCTGGATTCCAGAGTAACCCGAAGCAGCTCAATTCGGGGCAGTATCATGTGTATACGACTGGTAATAGCAAGCAAGATGAGAAGCTACGGAGGCGAGCGGTTAATACGATCGCGCCGGCTCTCCCATGATACCTGCCGTGGTCAGAGTATGACATAACATGGAGCAGGCAAGATCACCCGCCACGGGTGGATGACCCGGGCCGGCTTGCTCTGGTGGTGGCCCCTCAGATACATGGTTATGGAGTAAACAAAGTGCTCATGGACGGAGGTAGCAGTATCAACATCTTGTGTTATGACACCTTCCGGCAGATGAAGTTGCTAGACAAAGATCTCAAAACTTCTTCTACTGTGTTTCATGGCGTGGTGCCTGGTAAGTCGGCATACCCAGTGGGAAAAATCTCTTTGGAGGTAGCTTTCGGCGATGAGTATAATTACAGGGTGGAGACCTTATGGTTCGAGGTGGTCAAGATCAAGAGCCCTTATAATGCGTTGTTCGGGCGGCCGGCTTACGCCAAGTTCATGGCTAGGCCTTGTTATGTTTATTTGCAGCTTAAGATGCCCAGCCTAAATGGCACGATTACGGTTCATGGCAATCGAAAAACGGCTCTTGAGTGCGAGGAAGGTGATGCGGCTTATGCTGAGGCTAGCTGTGCACAAGAGGAGCTGAAGTTCTATAAGGAGAACGTTGACCCGGAGAACATGACCCCGTTGAAGAAACCAAATATAGAGGCAGAGCCGCCACTCAAGTTTTCAGTGGATGATACTAAAACAGTGGACTTTACTCCGGGCGACTCATCCAAGTAGTTCACCATCGGGGCTCACATGGGTCCCAAATAGGAAAGCGCGCTCATCGAATTCATCCGTGAGAATCGGGACATCTTTGCATGGAAACCTTCTGACATGCCGGGTGTACCGAGAGAGTTCGCTGAGCACAATCTTAATGTGAATCCGAAGTTTAAGCCGATCAAGCAGTTCCTGCGGCGGTTCAATGAGGAGAGGCCCAAGGCTATTGGGGAGGAGGTTGCCCGGCTCTTAGCCGCTGGGTTAATAGTGGAAGTTTTTCACCCGGAATGGTTGGCTAATCCAGTATTGGTGCTTAAAAAGAATAGTACATGGCGTATGTGCATAGATTACACGGACCTTAACAAGGCTTGTCCGGCTGATCCTTTCGCACCCCCTCGCATTGATCAGATCATTGATGCAATAGCCAGTTGTGAGAATTTGTGTTTTTTGGATGCTTATTCAGGGTATCATCAGATCAAAATGGCAGTCAAGGACCAGGAGAAGACATCGTTTATCACACCTTTTGGGGCGTTCTGCTACGTCTCCATGCCTTTTGGGCTCAAGAGTGCCCAGGCGACTTACCAGCGGTGTGTGCAGAACTGTCTCCACAGCTAGATTAGTCGTAATGTTCATGCTTATGTGGATGACATAGTGGTGAAGTCTAGGAAGAAGGAAACCCTCTTGGAGGACCTGAAGGAAACTTTGGACAATCTCCAGGTGTACAAAATGATGCTTAACCCGGCAAAATGTGTCTTTGGTGTCCCTGCAGGAAAGCTTTTGGGGTTCTTGGTTTCTGAGTGTGGCATCGAGGCTAACCCGGACAAAATCAAGGCTATCACCTCTTTGCGAGAGCCGACATGCATCAATGATGTTTGGTGTATTGCAGGCCGGATTGCGGCGCTGAGCCGGTTCATAAGCCGGCTTGGGGAGAAAGCCATCCCCTTGTATCAGATGATGAAGAAGACAGACAAGTTTAAGTGGAGCAAGGCAGCCATAGAGGCGCTAGAAGCTCTTAAGAAGCAATTGACTGAGCCGCCAGTATTAGCCGCTCCGGCTGAGAAAGAGCCGCTACTCCTATATGTAGCAGCTAACAGCCGGGCGGTCAGTGTGGCGATTGTTGTTGAACGTAAGGAAGCAGGGAAAGAGTATCCCGTTCAGAGGCCTGTTTACTACATCAGTGAGGTCTTGGCTGAGTCCAAGCAGCGATATCCGCATTGGCAGAAGCTGGTATACGGGGTCTTTATGGATAATCGTAAGCTGAAGCACTACTTTTTGGGCCATCCGATAACTGTAGTAAGCTCTGCCCCGTTGGGGGATATTATTCAGAACAGAGAGGCCACGGGAAGGATTGCCAAGTGGGCTTTAGAGTTGGGGCCTCTTAACATCAATTACACCCCTCGTACAGCAATTAAGTCTCAGGCCTTGGTGGATTTCATAAATGATTGGACAGAGTGCCAAGCGCCTGAAGAGAAGCCGGACAACACATATTGGACTATATATTTTGACAGGTCTAAACAGCTTGAGGGGTCTGGTGCCGGTGTGGTTCTCACCTCCTCGAAAGGTGATAAGTTTTGTTATGTGCTCCGGTTGATGTTCCCCTGCACTAATAATGCTGCTGAGTATGAAGCTTTGCTCCATGGTTTGAGAGTCGCTAAAGAGATGAATTTAAGCCGGGTTAGATGCCTGGGCGACTCAGACCTTGTGGCTCAGCAAGTTTCAGGTACTTGGGATTCTAAGGACCCACGGATGGCGGCTTATCGATGGGCGGTTGATGTTGTTGTAGGTTATTTCAAAGGGTATCAGGTGGATCATATTGATCGTCGGTGGAACGAGGCGGCTGATGCATTATCATGACTCGGATCTCAGCGTAAGCCGGTGCCGCCTAATGTTTTTCTTGATGTGTTATATCATCCGACTGTCAAGATGCCTTCTGAGGAGGATCTGGCAATTCCTGACCCGGAGGCGGCTCTAGTGGCAGCTCTACATGTTATTCCGGATTGGACTACCCCTTATTTAGCGTACTTGACGCGCGGCGAGTTGCCGGATGATGAGAGCCGGGCTCGGGAGATCATCCGCCGTTCTAAATCCATGACAATTATCAACGGTGAGTTACACAAATGCAGTGTGACAGGTGTCTTCCAACGCTGTGTGTCACTAGAAGAGGGCCAGCAGATCTTAAATGAAATTCATGCTGGCGACTGTGGACATCATGCCGGGTCAAGATCTTTAGTGGCTAAAGCTTTTCGGCATGGATTTTTCTGGTTGACGGCTCACAAGGATGCAGAGGATCTGGTTCGTAAGTGTGACGCTTGTCAGAAATTCGGCCGACGTGCTCATGTTCTGGCTCAAGAGTTGAGGATGATACCTATCACTTGGCCGTTTGTGGTCTGGGGGCTTGATATGGTAGGACCCTTCAAGAGGTCCAAAGATAAGAAAACGCACCTCTTGGTGGCGGTTGATAAGTTTACCAAGTGAGTTGAGGCTGAGCCAGTAAGCAAGTGTGATGCAGCTATAGCGGTTGAGTTTGTCAGGAAATTGATCTATCGTTTTGGCTATCCACACAGTATTATCACTAATAATGGTACAAATCTGTCCAAGGGGGCTATGAAGGTGTTCTGTGAGAAGGAGCATATCCGGCTTGATGTTTCAGCCGTGGCACATCCACAGTCCAATGGCCAGGCTGAGCGGGCTAATCAGGAAATCCTGCGAGGGGTTAAACCCCGGCTCATGGTCCCTTTGAAACGGACAGCCGGGTGTTGGGTTGATGAGTTGCCTTCCGTCTTATGGAGCATCCGGACTACACCTAACAGGTCTACAGGTTTTACACCTTTTTTCATGGTCTACGGGGCTGAGGCGGTTCTACCCAGTGACATCCGGCATGATTCACCAAGGGTGGCGGCTTATGTTGAGACGGACAATGAGCTGGCACGTCAAGATGCGTTAGATGCCTTGGACGAAGCACGAGAGTTAGCAGCGACCAGATCAGCAATTTACCAGCAAGACTTGCGACGCTATCATAGCTGCAGGGTGAAGACCCGGACGTTTCAGGAAGGTGACCTGGTGCTCCGGCTTATTCAAGACCAAACTGGGATGCATAAACTCTCTCCGCCGTGGGAAGGGCCCTTTGTGGTTAGCAGAAACCTTAACAACGGGTCATACTATCTCATTGATATTCGTGATGAGTCAGACACGGCGGGTCAGGAGACTTTACGGCCATGGAACGTGGCACACTTGCGGCCATATTATACTTAAGAGATGATGCAGATCCAGTATCGTTATACATATCATATTTATATAGAGTGGTACTACTACCAAAGATTGGAGCCCCGGCTCTTATGGGTATCTTTATAATCTCAGGATGGCATTCTTCAATACCGACAAATTTGCGGTTCCTATGGTTCTTTGACCCGCCAAGGTTTTGCCGGTTAATCTCCTTTGGGGACCCTGAACCAATTAAAGTGACCTGTTAAAAGTATTCCAGTCAATCTCGCTTTAGAGACCCTGAGCCGGTTCACAGAGTTGACGGCCAATCTCGCTTTAGAGACCCTGAACTGATGTCAATACAATAAGTTCTTCTCAGTCAATCGCGCTTTAGAGACCCTGAGCCGGTTCACAGAGTTGACGGCCAATCTCGCCTTAGAGACCTTAAACTGATGTTACTCTTACCAGTCAATCTCGCTTTAGAGACCCTGAGCCGGTTCACAAAGTGGACGGCCAATCTCGCTTTAGAGATCCTGAACTGTTGTAAGTTAAAAGTTAAGCTCTTATCAGTCAATCTCGCCTTAGAGACCCTGAGCCGGCTCACAGAGTTGATGGCCAATCTCGCTTTAGAGACCCTGAACTGGTATGGTGCGCAATTGGCTTTATGCCTAGTTTGAGTGCATTAAGCGCTGTTGTTGATGGAGGCTTCCTACCTTTGGTATAGCTTAAAAAATTCCCCTAAGGCAACAACGTGTACATCAAATTCCAGTTGCTTATCAACTGCGGCCGTCGAAGGGGGCTTCTTACCGATGGGTATTGCTTATCTCACCCTAATGGTCGGCTTTATGCCACTTCCGGTTACTTATTAACCGCGGTTGTCGAAGGGGGCTTCTTACCGACGGGTTCACTTATCTCACCCTAGCAACCGACGTTTACGCCAAAAATAGTTGAGGAAGGAGGCTTCTTGCCCTTGGGTATAGCTTACATAAGCCCTTCACGCAGCCGGCTGGTACAATTACTAGTCGCGGCTGTCGAATGGATGCTTGTTGCCATAAGGTATAGCTTACATAATACCATCGGCAGCCGGCCCTATTCAACATTGGCTGATTGGAGGAGGCTTCTTGCCTTCGGGTATAGCTTACATCACCCTCCAACAGCAGGCTTTCTTGAGCTGCGGTTGTCAGTAGAGGCTTCTTACCTTTGGTATAGCTTACATAAACCTATTTACAACCGGTGTTGGAATACAATGGTTAAAGTATTTGCTGTTAAAAGGAGGTTTTTTACCATCATGGTACAGTTTACATCACCGCTCATGCAGCCGGTTGTAGGCCGCTTTACAGTTTTCAACAGTCGTCATTGTCACATAGAGGCTTCCTACCGTCAGGTATAGCTTACTTTATCTTATGGCAGCCGGCTCTTCCATGGCATCTCATTATAAGAAAAGGGAAGTCATGCTGCTCCGGTTGATGGAGTAAATGTCCCGGGTCTAATAACTTCGGGTGAAGGATAGACGTCTCGGACAAATTACGCATTGGTTTATCAGCAGCCCCGTTTGTTCATGGAGGGTATTTGCCAACAGAGATGGAAGCAAAGAGCTGAGAAAGATGATTGACAGTACTATAAAGTAAACCGCCGGCCAGTGTATTCAGATGTCAAAAGGCTGTTACAAAAGATGTTCTCAGAGGGAACAAACGATGTTTCTGATGAAGTTTCAAAACACCATGGGCGGATGATTACAAGAGCCAATACTTGCTCTGACTATTACAAGGTTCGGTCACTCGGACGGCTCATCCTGCTCCGGATCTTCCGCGGTTCGGATCTGAAGATTGCCGAGTTCCCAGTTGCAGTTAGAGACGGCAGCAAATGACCCTTCAAAGAAAGGCGCGACGTTAAGCTCACCAGGGAAGAGATCTTTGCTTCGGGCGGGTGTTAGGTCTTTACACTCGTAAAGAGGCCCGCGGATCCGTTTATCTTCCTGGTCGTATGCTGCTTGGTAGTTCTTCAAGCCACCCTCCGCCTCATCAGCCATTACAGACGCTAGATAGCGAGAGTCCTTAACGACTTTGAAATAGTCTTCGTCGGAGAATTCTGAGCCGTCCACCTTCTTCGAAGGATATCCACCCATCATCTGATCTGGTGTGAGATCCGGCGCGAAGGCTATGGCCCGGCTCAAGCCCGCGACGGCTCCAGAGCGGAAAGCCGACTTCTTCAGCTCTTGGATTTGCTTGGGCACCATCGAGAACAACTCTAATACCCCTTTCAGGGCCTTGGGAATCTTCTCCTTATACTGTATATGCTTTTGACGGTGAACATTGCTCCACAATACAGCTGCTCTGTGAAGGTATATACGGCTTTCAGCGACAGGATGCTGTCGTCTGCAAGTTGCCGGCTCAAAGGTCCTGCATAAGCCAGAAGAGACATGTCAGTCGTCAGTTGTTTCATAAAAGATATTAAGTAAGGAGTACAGGAACGATTGACTTACCAAATAAGGCGGCAGGCATCTTAGCGATGTGCCTTTTGAGCCCTAGGAGCTCCTCAGCAACGGCAATGAGCCGCTGATCGGCATCATCTGCCCGTTTGATAAGTGCAGCTTTCTCCGACTCAGCCGTTTCTTTCAATGTTGTTAGTTCAGCGGTGATCTTGGCTACTTTTTCGGCTAAGAGCCGGCATCTCTCGTCAGCAAGGCTTCGTGCTTCCTGTTGAGCTGCCAAGTTGATTTTGAGATCTGCCAGCTGAGAGCCGGCTCTGTTAAGAGCGTCCTGTGCATATCAAAGGCAAAGTATAAGCCATTGCAGCAACAAGAGTATTCATATGCATAAGGGTTCACAGTTCGAGTTCTACAAGTCTCAAACAGATTGCAAGCAATATATTTGACACTTGGGGGCTAATGTATATTTGATCTATTTACATCTACAGTTCCGGCTCATCTTCCTAGAAATTGACCCGGAACTTGGGAGCTACACTATGGTTCTTTTCTAACCTCAAAAGTTCCGGTTCAAATAAATTTGAGCCGGCCCTTGGGGGCTACAGTTGGCAGTATGCAAGTGTTGACAGTATTTAAAGCAAAGTGTTTTCTACATAACCTTCGAAAGAAGACCCGAATTCAACTCTATGTTAGATTAAATCCGGCCCTTGGGGGCTGGGGAAGGTTATGGCTGAAGAAAGGTAACATACCTCATATTTTGCCTTCATCATGCTGACCAGCCGGAGTTCTTCGGCTGTCATTGTGTTGTAAGACGAGTCAAACTCAAGTTTCCGCGAAGCTTCAGACGGCTCCGTATGCCGCGTTAAGACATGCGTTGGTGAAGGAGGTTTTTGAGCGGACCCGGTGATGATAACATCCGGAGTCGCCGGGGTCCTGGCGGGTGTAATCGGCCTTGAAGGAGCAGCTGGGAAGTTCTCCTTTATAACGTTATCTGCCGCCGGCTCAGTAGAAGTCGGTGGTGGAATTTCTTCTTCCGCTGGAGTTTCCTTCGGCTGTTCAATATTAGGTTGAGCCGGGGCCGGCTGTTCAGGCTCTTGATTGTCAATGACAGGGCTGGAGGAAGGTTGATGGGTCTTGCGGCGTTTCGCCTGAGCACTGCAAAGTAAAGGGTCAGCATTTAAAGGAGATTGGTATTTCATCAAGATATCTGGATGTTTTAACGCTTACAGAGGATTAATCTTTGGTGGAGGTATGACTGAGGCTGAAGAGTCGCCCGATGAGGGTGTGTTCTGAAAAAGCAAGACACAGAAATGATAAGACATTTGGACATGAAGAGAAACAAAAAAGGGAAGTACAGATACTAACCTCTGCAGGCCGCTTCTTAGGAGCCGGCGAATTTGGTAGTCTCGATGCAAGCTCTGTAGAGCCGGCGCTCCGGGTCTGACGTTGTTTAGTTTGCTGTTGCTTTTTGAAAGGAAATCAGGAGCCAGATGAGCGAGAGGGTGAGATAGAGGAAATTTTCTAAACAACCCGCCGCGGCTTTCGGAAGAAATATTCTGAATCGGAATACATGCAAGTTACCTCAAGAGCGTTGGCGTGACTGGTGTCTACTTCGTCCTGTGAGACACGGAAAGATATTATTAAAGAGTCAGCAAGACAAAAAGTCAAGTAAGTAAAGTTCAAGGATCTTACCTCCGACTCTGAAGAAGTCAGGTGTTCGAACCAGTTCTCTTAAGGAGCTTCCTTCTTTGGTTTCTTGGTGGCGACTTTCTTCTTGGTTGTCTTCGGAAGAGGAACGTATTCCTTCTTCCAGAAGTCGGAGTCAGCCTGTACAAATTGAGCCGGAGGAAGAATATCAAGCTTTAAAAAGGAGTATATAAATATACAACAGGCGGAGGAAAGATAAAAATACTTACAAGAGGCGCCGGGTTGGTCGCGTAGAAGGGCGCTAGGCCGATGGTGCTGCATGAGCCGGAGGTCTCGTGCACAAGACTTCGGACGGTCATACAGATATCATCCTCAGGCAAAGTGGTGGCGCTGAAGCACAGTTCGCTATCGTAAAATCCTGGATATTCATACATGAGCCGGTTACGATGGCTCAGAGGCATGATCCACCATTGTACCCAGCAACGGATAAGGTCTGTTCCAATAAGGCCATTGGCCAGGAGAGCCTTCACTCTGGCGTGGGGCTTCTCATATCTAGCGCGGTCGGTAGCTAAGAGCCGGTCGGGCAGTGAAGTGTCGGTTGAGAGCCGGGAAGGACGATAACCCGGCAGACGATGTTCCGAATCCGGAGACGTGTCTTTGCAATAGAACCACGTCTTATTCCAATCCTTCGGGTGGCTGCGCATCTGAATAGCCGGAAAGGTGATACCCCTTCGGCGCTGGATGGTGATTCCCCCGAGTTCTAGACTTGGCCCGCTCTTGTATTCTGTCTGCCGGTTGGCGTAGAAGAACTCACGGAAGAATCCGACTAATGGTCTGGATTGAAGATACGCCTCAAGAGGACTTGGAAATGGCAAATGTTGGACACTGAATTTGGTGCCAGGTCTTGGGGATGCAGCTTGTACAGATGGAGAATGTCACGAAAAAACTTTGACCCGGGTGGCACGAATCCCCGCTCGATGTGATCCGTAAAGACTATGACCTCCCCTTTCTTTGGTGCGGGGCGGGTCTCATCACCTGGTACCCGCCAGTTGATCACTTCCTTTGGAGGAAGGGTGCCAGCAGCTACGAGGTCAGACAGGTATTCTTCGGTCACGCAAGAGCCGACCCAATTGCAGGAATTGGTGGCGCGTGTCATCTTGGTGGCTTAAAAGTACTGTGCAAAAATAAAATGGTGACTTGTCAAACAAGAGCATATAGCTACAGCAGCTTACAAATTACAGGGTTCTAAAAGATTAAGCCTTGAAAGGCTCGGCTGATAAAGAGCCGAAGGGAGTCTGGCGGCTCACTATGGACAGAAGAGCCGGAGGTCAGTCAAGACCCGGACAAAGAGGTTTCACAAACTGTTAATAAAATTTTGGATCTACCTAAGCGGAAAAAGAGTTCTATGTCAACCTAAGCCAAGAACAGTGAAGGTGAAAAATCGACCTACAGCCCTAACCGACCGCACATTGCGCACGGGCGGGCCATGTACGGTGGCGGCAATGACAATGCAGCCTAAAAGGATGCGTGGCGGGCCCTGAGACTTGGCCGTGTGGCCATGCCGGAGAATGAAACACGGCGCGGAGGTCCACCAGCGGAAACCCTATTTGCTACCGATCTAAAGCTACGAGAAGAGGTACTTACCGGAGGTGGTGACGGCGGCGGGCGAGATTTTGGCGCAAACAGATTGATGGAGCGGCCTGAGTTGGCGACGGACGAGCGTTGGCGCCGGAGCGGAGCGGACGAGCTCAAGCGACGGACGGGCGACAGGAAGAAGAAGAAGAGGCGCACGAGCGGGAATGCATTGGTTTGACCCATGTGGGTCCTATTTAACAGGGAAACGGTGCGGGTTCCCAGGCATCAATACCGGTCTTGCCGAACGGACGCCTCGATTTTCGGTAAACGGTTAAATGCGAGAGATTTGGTGATACGTCAGCGTATCTGTGACGTCACGCCGGGTCATTCCTGGTAACTCTCAGACGATTGCAAGAGACGGATGAAATGAGCTAGCTCACTTCAGCCTGGGGGCTAATGTTGGGGATATAACCCCATGACATGACCCGGCTGGAAGGTTCCGGTGGATAGCATTGGTTATGAGCCGGCCCACGAAGACATGTATCAGCTGGAGGCCCAAGATGATTGGCGGCTCTTGATGTGGGCCGGACGACAGAGACCCGGATGCGCAAGACCTTCCAAAGGATGGTCTTGGCTAGTAAGATAGAGATAGATTCGGAGATGTAAACATGATCCGACTGTACAATTGTAAGACCCAACGGTTCTGACCTCTTATATAAAGGCAGAGTCGGGGCGGCTTAGGGGCAGGTGATCGAAAACTAGGTCAAGCTTCTAGCCCCTTGTAATCGATACAACAAGCAATAACATTACAAGCAGGACGTAGGCTTTTACCTCGACTTGAGGGGCCGAACCTGGGTAAACTCGTGTTCTTCGTCTCGATCAACCCCTTTGAGTCCACTACCATGGCGATGGCTCCGAACTCAAGTCTGGTAACCCGGACATCTGCCGTGACAAAACCACGACAGTACTAGTACTCGTAGTAGTGCATGTGTATTAGATATCGGTTTAGTTGCTAATATTGGTAACTCGAAACAAAATCTGCCGAATAAACAGAGAATAGGTAAGGGCAAGGTGACGATGTGTGTTGTAAGTCTCTCTAAGGTTGATGTGATCACCATCGCATGCTCCCTCTACCTTCAGGATTAGTGTTAAACCTAAATAAATGTTATTTGGTGCCTGCATTGAGCATGAGCAATATATCTGGATCTCTTTGTTGTGAGACAATTATTCATTTAAGAGAACAATGGTTGTTCTGTTTATATGAATAATATCTCTAATGATCATGCATCCCATGTCAATGGTTAATTGAATCTCAGTCGTAGTGATACACATGTTCATAATATTGATTCCAAAAGATGTAAAGCTAATGATGATAGAACCACTTACTTGTGGCACTGCCGCTTAGGTCATATTGGTGTAAAGCACATGAAGAAACTCCATGCTGATGGACTTTCGGAATCACTCGATTTTGAATCGCTTGATACATGCGAACCATGCCTTATGGGCAAGATGACGAAAACCCCATTTTCCAAAAGATTGGAGCGGGCAAGTGACTTGTTGGAAATCATACATACTGACGTGTGCGGTCCAATGAGTGTTGAAGCGCGTGGTGGATATCATTATTTGCTTACCTTCACTGATGATTTGAGTAGATATGGGTATATTTACTTAATGAAACACAAGTATGAAATGTTTGAAAAGTTCAAGAAAATTCAGAGTGAAGTTGAAAATCATCATAACAAGAAGATAAATTTTCTAGGATTTGATTATGGTGGAGAATATTTGAGTTATGAGTTTGTATGCATTTAACACAATGTGGAATTGTTTCACAACTCACGCCACCTGGAACACCATAGCGTAATGGTGTGTCTGAGCGTCGTAATCATACTCTATTGGATATGGCGCAATCAATGATGTCTCTTATCGATTTTCCACTATCATTTTGGGGTTATGCATTAGTGAAAAGATCAAGATGGACCTAGAGGGGCGGGTGAATAGGTACAATTACCAAATTTTAATTGTTACTTAGCAATTTTAGGCAATAATGCGGAATATGAAAGTGAGCCTAACAATTGTAAGTAGGATGCTAAGCAAGGTAAGCTAGAAACACAAGTAGGGAAGTAAGCAAGCACAATGAGATATAATTAAGAACAACGAGACAAGTAACCACAAGTAGGAAGTTAGGGTTAGGAATAACCGCAACTTTGAGACACGAGGAAAGATGTATGCCGATGTTCACTTCCTTGGAGGGAAGCTACGTCACCGTTTAGAGAGGTGGGTGTTACCATGAAGGCACACCAACGCCACGGAGGCTCACCCTATTCTCTCCTTGAGATATCAGCATGAAGGCAATTCCCAACTACTAGTGGTAGACCTTTAGGTGGCCTCCAAACCCTCACAAACTTTCCGGGGGTAATCAAAACGTTTGATTCCTCTCCAAATGAATCCTACCGCCTAGGAGTCTCCAACCTCCAAGAGTAACAAGAACGATGGGGAAAAGGCTCAAGACTTGCTCAAATCACGAATTCCTTTGGTGCAAAGAAGGGGAAGGAGTGGATCTATCACTTGGGTGGACAACTTCTCTCAAATGCTTTCAAATCCTTTGGGGATCTAAGATTTGGTGTGTGAGAGTGAGAGATAGTGAAATGTGTTCTTGGGTAAGCTCAAAGTGAATGATCAAAGCTCTCCAATGGGAGAAGAGAGCTGTATATACTGTGAGAGCAAAGGTGACCGTTGTAGTGTGAGTGATCGGGTAGGCCGGACATCTGGGGCAAAGCCCAGACATCCGGCATGTCAGGAAAGCCCGGACATCCGATAGATGGCCAGATATCCGGCGTGGTTATACAGACCCTTGGTTTCTCGGTTAGGGGTGGCCGGATATCCGGGATGGATCCCGGACATCCGGAATGGCAGTAGGGCCCGGACATCCCGTAGATGGCCAGATATCCGACGTGGTTATATAGACCCTTGGTTTCATGGTTAGGAATGGCCGGACATTCGGGATTGAGCCTGGACATCCGGCGTGGCAGTAGGGCCCGGACATCTGGCTTTTAGCCCGAACATCCGGCAATCCCCATAGGTAGAGACATAACCAAGGGAGAAATTCATAGATCTAAACAAACTTTTGAAGGTGGAATATGGTGGCATGAGCAAGTCTTTTATTGACCCTATCGATCCCCTCTTAATAGTGCGGGATCCTATACTAAAGAAAGAAAAAAATATGCAATCTTCTTGATACTTCTTCCTTGAGTAAGATTAAATTCATTTGTTCATGATCCACACCCTTTTGATAAACCAGGGACTAACACCCGAGATTTACTTGACAAACATAGTTAGTCCCCTACATGTATATTGTCATCAACATCAAAACATGATGTGAGGGCATGATTGCACTTTCAATTAGAGACAACCACATTCACTTTAAATAGGTCACCATCTAAATCTGTTGAGACGACACCGTATGAATTATGGTTTGGCAAGAAACCTAAATTGTTGTTTCTTAAGGTTTGGGATTGTGACGCTTATGTGAAAAGGCTTCAGACTGATAAGCTCGAACCCAAAGCGGAGAAGTATGTCTTCATATGATACCCTAAGGAAACAATTGGGTACACCTTCTATCTCAGATCTGAAGGCAAAGTCTTTGTTGCCAATAATGGATCCTTTCTACAGAAGGAGTTTCTCTCGAAAGAACTGAGTAGGAGGAAGGTAGAACTTGATGATGTTGTTAAACCATCACTTTAGTTGGAGAGTAGCCCGACGCAGAAATATGTTTCTGTGGTGCCTATGGCAAGTGAAGAGGAATCTAATGATGATGATCATGAAGCTTAAGATCAAGTCACTACCGAGCTTCGTAGGTTGACAAGGACTCATCTTCCCCTGAGTGGTACTGTAATCCTGTCTTGGAGGTCATGTTGTTAGACAACAGTGAACCTACAAGCTATGAAGAAGCGATGGTGGGCCCAAATCCCAACAAATGCCTAGGAGCCATGTAATCCGAGCTAGGATCCATGTATGATAACCAAGTATGGACTTTGGTAGACTTGTCCGATGACCAGCATGCCATTGTGGATAAATGGATCCTTAAGAAGATAAACTTTGCTAGCAATGTCACTATCCGTAAAGCTCGACCTATTGCGAAGGGGTTTTCGACAAGCTCAAAGTTGACTATGATGAGAGTTTCTCACCTGTAACGATGCTAAAGTCAGTTGGGATTACGTTAGTAGTTGCTGCATTTTTTGATTATGAAATATGGTAGATAGATGTCGAACCAACATTTCCTTAATGGTTTACGTGAGGAAAGGTTGTATGTGATACAACCGAAAGGTTTTGTCGATCCTAAGGATGTTAAAAGGTATGCAAGATCTAGCGATCCTTCTATGGACTGGTGCAAGCTTCTCAGAGTTGGAATATACACTTTGGTGAGGTGATCAAAGCTTTTGGGTTTATACAAAGTTTATGAAGAAACTTGTATTTAAAATAAAGTGAGTGGGAGCACTATAGCATTTCTGATAAGTATATGTGGATGACATATTGTTGATCAGAAATTATGTAGAATTTCTTGAAATCATAAAGGGTTGTTTGAAAGGTGTTTTCCAAAGGAAGACGTGGGTAAAGCTTCTTACATATTGGGAATCAAGATCTATAGAGATATATCAAGACACCTAATAAGACTTTCATAGTGCACATGCCTTGACAAGATTTTGAAGGAGTTAAAAATGGATCAGTCAAAGAAGGAGTTCTTGCCTGCGTTGTAAGGTGTGAAGTTGAGTAAGACTCAAAGCTCGACCACGGTAGAAGAAAGAGAAAGGACGAAGGTCATCCCTTATGCCTCAGCCATAGGCTCTATACTATAGGCCATGATGTGTACCTCGTGTGATGTGTGCCTTGCCATGAGTTTAGCAAGGGGTTACAAGAGTGATCCTAGAGTGTATCACTGGACAACGGTCAAAATTATACTTAGGTACCTAAAGAGTACTAAGGAAATTTTTACTCGATTATGGAGGTGATAAAGAGTTCGCCGTAAAGGGTTACGTCAATGCAAGCTTTGACACCAGTCCGGATGACCGTGAGTCATAAAGAGGATACGTATAGTCGAGCGGTCATTTGGAATAGCTCCAAGTGGAGCATGGTAGTAGCATCTACAGTATGACATATAGATTTGCAAAGTACACATGGATCTGAATATTGTATACCTGTTGACTAAAACCTCTCTCATAAACAAAACATGATCAAACCACGGAACTCATTGGGTGTGAATCACATGGCAATGTGAACTAGATTATTAAATCTAGTGGAAGTGGGAGACTGTTGGAAATATGCCCTAGAGGCAATAATAAATTGGTTATTACCATATTTCCCTATTCATGATAAACGTCTATTATCCATGCTAGAATTGTATTGATTGGAAACTCAGATACATGTGTGGATACATAGACAACATCGTGTCCCTAGTGAGCCTCTACTAGACTAGCTCGTTGATCAAAGATGGTTAAGGTTTCCTAGCCATAGACATGAGTTTTCATTTGATTACGGGGTCACATCATTAGGAGAATGATGTGATGGATATGACCCAACCGTAAACATAACATTTGATCGTATCACTAAGTTTATTGCTACTACTTTCTTCATGTCAAGTATCTATTCCTAAGACCATGCGATCATGCAACTCCCTAACACCGAAGGAATGACTTGTGTGTATCCAACATCACTTCGTAACTGGGTGATCATAAAGGTATTCTACAGGTATGTCCAAGGGTATCTGTTGGGTTGGCATGGATCAAGACTGGGATTTGTCACTCCATTGGACGGAGAGGTATCTCTGGGCCCTCTCGGTAATATAATATCACAACAAGCTTGCAAGCAATGTGACTAAGGAGTTAGTCACAGGATCTTGTATCACGGGATGAGTAAAGAGACTTGACGGTAATGAGATTGAAATAGCTATGGAGATACCGACAATCGAATCTTGGGTAAGTAACATACCGCTGGACAAAGGGAACTGCATACGAGATTGATTGAATCCTTGGCATCATGGTTCGACCAATAAAGATCTTCATGGAATATGTGGGAATCAATATGGGCATCCAGGTCCCACTATTAGTTATTGACCGGAGAGGTGTCTCGGTCATGTCCACATGATTCTCGAACCCGTAGGGTTCACACGTTTAACGTTCGGTGACGATATAGTATTATTGGGTTATGTATGTTGGTGACCGAATGCTGTTCGAACTACTAGATGACATCCCATACATCACGAGGAGCTCCGAAATGGTCTGAAGGTAAAGATTTATATAAGGGAAGTTATATTTTGGCTACTGGAAAAGTTTCGGGTTCTTCCGGTATTGTACTAGGAAGCTTCTAGAAGGTTATGGAAACTTCTGGAGGAGTACGGAAGTTCACTAAGGGTTCCACCACATCCCAAGGGTTTGAATGGGCTAAGGGTAGGCACCCTTGCCTTATTGGGCCAGGCGCACAAGTCCCTGAAGGCCCATGCAGCTGGGAAAGGTGGAAAGTCCACCTTTGTATGGAAGGGAAGGAGGAGGACTAGGATTCCACCTCCCCCCTTGGCTGCGCCCTAGGGCTTGGAGGGGCTGTTCCCCATGCCCCTCCACCTATATATAGAGGGGATGGGGCGCCCCACGAGTCCAAACCAAGCCCTTGGTGCCCCTCTATCTCCCTAGATTGTTTTCTCCTCCGTTCGCGGTTTTGGTAGCACTCGGCGTAGCCTTGCCGGGATAGCACCACCACCACTGCCACCATGCTGTCATGATAGTTGAGAACTCATCTACTACTCCACCATCCCTCGCTGGATCAAGGAGGCATAGACGTCATCGAACCACACGTCTTCTGAACGAGGAGGTGTCGTCCGTTCGGCATTGGATCGGATTGGATCGCGATTGGATCGTGAGGAGTATGACTACATCCACCGTGTTATATATGCTTTCGCTTAGCGATCTAAAAGGGTATGTAGATACACTCCCCACTCGTACCTATACATCTGCATGGATAGATCTTGCATGTGCATAGGATTTTTTGTTTCCCATGCAACGTTCCCCAACAACAAATTGATCCACTGTCAAGTGCTAGTTTATGTTTGTTGCATGTATTTTGTTTCGCATAAAATCCATATCAAACAAATTCCAAACACGATAACATTTTACAATGATTTATTTCGGACTATATGTGTTTTTAGGAAAAAAGAATCAACACCATATGATGTCCGAGAGAGCCACGAGCTCGTAGGGCATGGCCCTTGAGCTCGTGCTCCCCCCTGAGGTCGCTTGCGGTGTCCTTCGGCCGCAAGGAAGGTAATATCCGGATAAAAAAACCCTTGAAATTTCATCCCAATTGGAGTTAAGGATCTCTAGATATTTAAGAAATGGTGAAACACCAGAAAAACAGGAATGCAGAAACAGAAAAGAAACACAAAGATATGACCAATCTAGAGGGGCTCCCGCCCCTCGAGGGCGGGGGGGGGGGGGTGATACGTCTACAACGTATCTATTTTTTTGCTTGTTCCATGTTGTTATATTATCAATCTTGGATGTTTTACAATCATTTTATAGCAATTTTATATCATTTTATGGGACTAACCTATAGACAAAGTGCTAAAGTGGCAGTTGCTATTTTTTCTTGTTTTTTTACTTCACATAAAATTCATACCAAACGGAGCCCAAACATCATGGAAATTTTTGGAGATTTTTTTGTGGACCAGAAGAACCAGGATGGGCCAAACAACCAACAAAGAGGGGGTCCAAGGTGGCCACCCTCCATCAGGGCACGCCAGAGGCCCCTGGCGTGGCCTGGTGGAGCGTGCCCACCTCAAGACTCCCCTCAACCGACTATCAAGCCTATAAATTCCCAAATATTCGGAAAACCGTAGAGGAGTTGACGAAACACAATTCCAGCCGTCGCAAGTTCCAGAACCGCGAGATCCAATCTAACACCATCATGGAGGGGTGCACCGTCTTCATGGGTGCTTCTCCGATGATGCGTGAGTAGTCCACCATAGACCTACGGGTCCGTAGGCAGTAGCTAGATGGCTTTCTCTCTCTCTTTTGATACCCAATACACTAGTCTCTTGGAGATCTATTTGATGTAATGACTTTTGCGGTGTGTGTGTTGGGACCCGATGAATTTTGAGTTCATGATCAGTTTCTATCCATGAATATGATTTGAGTCTTTTAATCTCTTATTTGCATGATTACTTATAGAATCATATTTCTTCTTTGAATCTTTGGTTTAGTTAGGCTGACTAGATCCATTTTTCTTGCCATGGGAAGAGGTGCTTTGTGATGGGTTCGATCTTGTGGTGTTGTTTCCCAGTGACAGAAGGGGTAGCAAGGCAAGCATGTATCGCTGCCATTAAGGATAACAAGATGGGGTCTATTCCTATATGAATAGATATTGTCTACATCATGTCACTTTTCTTATTACATTAGTCCATTTTTCCATGAACTTAATACACTAGATGCATGTTGGATAACAGTTGATGTGTGGAGTAATAGAAGTAGATGCAGAATCATTTCGGTCTATTTATTTTGGACGTGATGCTTATATAATGATCATTGCTTGGATATCATCATGATTATTTGATCTTCTATCAATTGCCCAACAGTAATTTGTTCACCCACCATGCGCTATACTCATGAGAGAAGCCACTAGTAAACCTATGACCCTCGGGTCTACTTCTCCAACATATTGCTTTCTGATCTACCATTTTGTCTTTTTTTGTTTTCAGATCTATTAATCCAAAAAAACAAAAATACCTTGGTGCAATTTTTGTTTTCTTATTTTATTTTGTGTTCTTGCGAGATCTATTTGCCAAAACTATCATCACCTACTCTATCTTTTTACCGTAGAGAGCTTGACAACCTCTCTTTCACGTTTGCAAGTATTTGTTATTTTTGTGCAGGTGCTGCTTACGTGGGTGCGCGATTTTCCTCTACGGATTGATACCTTGGTTTCATAACTGAGAGAAATACTTACCGTCACTGTGCGGCATCATCCCTTCCTCTTTGGATATATACCGACGCAGTCTCAAGCCACGTCAGGTGGCGGCCAAGGACTAGAGGGGAAAACCTCCTCCCATATAAAGGGAGGACAAGTAATAATAAGGAGGGTCCCCCCTCTCCCCTATCTTCCTGCTGTGCAGAAATGCCGCCGGGGGAATCATTATGGTGGCGATCTACATGAACAACTCTGTCATCTTCCTCAGCACCACCATCACCCCCCTTATCTATTTATAGCTTTCCACTCTCCCGCAACCCATTGTACCCCCTACTTGAACATGGTGCTTCATGATTTATATTATTATCCAATTATGTGTTGCCATCCTATGATGTTTGAGTAGATTATTTTTGTCATATGGTTGATTGATGATCTTGATTGGTTTGAGTTGCGTGTTTTATTTTGGTGATGTCCTATGGTGCCTTTCGTGCCACACACACGTGGGGAATTCCCATTGTAGGGTGTTGCAATATGTTCATGATTCACTTATAGTGAGTTGCGAGAGTGAGAGAAGCTTAAACCCGAGTAAGGGGTTGTTGCGTATGGGAGTAAAGTGTTGGGGAACGTTGCATGGGAAACAAAAAAAATCCTACGCGCACGCAAGATCTATCCACGGAGATGCATAGCTACGAGAGGAGGACTGTATCTACATACCCTTGTAGATCACTAAGCGGAAGTGTATATAACGCGGATGATGTAGTCGTACTCTTCATGATCCAATCGTGATCCAAACCGATCCAGCACCGAATGGATGACTCCTCCGCGTTCAACACATGTGCGGCTCAATGACGTCTCCTCCTTGATCCAGCAAGCAAGGGAGGAGAAGTAGATGCGATCACAACTAGCACGTCGGTGTGGTGGTGGCGTAGATTCTAGCAGGGCTTTGCCAAGCACTACTGAAAACAGATCTGTGGAGGAACCGGGTAACGGGAGGGAGAGGGCTGCTGTCGGGGCTTTGGATTATGTGTCCAGCCCTCCCCCTCTCCTCTACTATGTATAGGAGGTAAGGGGAAGGGTTAGGTCACAGCCCTTGTCCCCTCCTCCAAGGAGGGCCGGCGACTAGGGTGGAGTCCTCCCTCCACAAGGAAGGGAGGAGCCCCCCTCCTCCAAGGCACCTCCGGGGTGCCTTGTCCCTTTGGGACTCTTTCCCCTCAGCCCAATTCGCCTCTAGGGGATGGTGCCCCTAGACTAGGGTGGCTAGGGCACCACCCCTACAGCCCATGTGGGCCCCCGAGGCAGGTGGGATCCCCCTAGCGTCAATCGAGCGTTAAGCGTGCAAACCCTATAGGTTCGAGAATCATGTGGACATGAGCGAGACACCTCTACGGTCAATAAACAATAGCAGTACCTGGATGCCCATATTGGTTCCCACATATTCCACGAAGATCGTTACCGATTGAACCACAATGTCAAGGATTCAGTTAATCCCGTATGCAGTTCCCTTTGTCCACGGTATGTTACTTGCCCGAGATTCGATCATCGGTATCTCAATACCTAGTTCAATATCGTTACTGGCAAGTCTCTTTACTCGTTCGTTAATACAAGATCCCGTGACTAACTCCTTAGTCACATTGCTTGCAAGCTTCTTGTCATGATGTATTACCGAGTGGGCCTAGAGATACCTCTCTATCATACGGAGTGACAAATCATAGTCTCAATTCATGCAACCAAACAGACACCCTTGGAGATACCTATAGAGCATCTTCATAATCACCCAGTTATGTTGTGACATTTGATACATACAAGGCATTCCTCCGGTGTCAGGGAGTTGCATGATCTCATGGTCTTAGGAACAAATACTTGACATGCAGAAAGCAATGGCAATAAACTTAGTGATATTATCAAATGCTATGCTTACGATTGGGTCTTGTCCATCACATCATTCTGCTAATGATGTGATCCCGGTATCAAATGACAACTCATGTATATGGTGAGGAAACCTTAACCATCTTTGATCAACGAGCTAGTCTAGTAGAGGCTCACTAGGGACACGGTGTTGTCTATGTATCCACACATGTATCTGAGTTTCCAATCAATACAATTATAGCATGGATAATAAACGATTAACATGAACAAGTAAATATGATAATAACTAATTTATTATTGCCTCTAGGGCATATTTCCAACAGTGTTCCACTTGCACTAGAGTCAGTATTCTCACATCACCATGTGATTAACACCCAATGAGTTCTGGGGTTTGATCATGTTTTGCTTCTGAGAGAGGTTTTAGTCAATGGGTCTGCAACATTCAGATCCGTGTGTACTTTGCAAATCTCTATGGCATACTGTATATGTTGCTACCATGCTCCACTTGGAGCTATTCCAAATGACTGCTCTACCATACGAATCCGGTTTGCTATTCAGATTCATCCGGATTAGTGTTAAAGCTTGCATCGACGTAACACTTTATGATGAACTCTTTTATCACCTCCATAATTGAGAAACCTTTCCTTGGTCCTCTGGTTACTAAGGGTAATTTTTACCGTTGTCCAGTGATCCACTCCGGGATCACTCTTGTACCTCTTGATAGACTGATGGCAAGGCACACACCAGGTGCGGTACATGGTATGTCATACTGTAGAGCCTACGACTAAGGCATAGGGGAAGATCTTCATCGTTTCTCTTTCTTCTATCATGGTTGGGCTTTGAGTCTTACTCAAATTCACACCTTACAATACAGGCAAGAACTCCTTTGACTGATCTATTTTGAACTCCTTCAAAATCTTGTCAAGGTATGTTTTCATTGAAAGTCTTATCAAGCGCCATGATCTATCTCTATAGATCTTGATGCCCAATATTTAAGTAGCCCTATCAAGGTCTTCCTTTGAAAAACTCATTTCAAACAACCCTTTATGCTTTCCAGAAATTCTACATCATTTTCGATCCACAATATGTCATCCATATCTTATCAAAAAATTCTATAGTGCTCCCACTCACTTTCTTGTAAATACAAGTTCCTTCCTAAACTTTGTATAAACCCAAAAGCTTTGATCAACACATCAAAGCACATATGCCAACTCCGAAAAGCTTGAACTAGTCCATAAAAGGATTGCTGGAGCTCGCATGCCTTTTAGCATCCTTAGGATCGACAAAACCTTCAAGTTGTATCACATACAACCTTTCCTCATGGAAACCATTAAGGAAACTCTGTTTTGACATCCATCTGCCAAATTTCATAATTGAAAAATGCAACAACTGCTAACATAATCCCAACAGAATTAAGCATCGCTACGAGTGAGAAAGTATCATCATAGTCAACTCCTTGAACTTGTTAGAAACCTCTTTGTGACAAGTCGAGATTTATAAATGGTGACATTTACCATCAACATTTGTCTTCTTCTTAAAGATCCATTTGTACTTAACGCCCTGCCGTTCATCGAGCAAGTCTACCAAAGTCCATACTTGGTTTTCATACATGGATCCTACCTCGGATTTCATGGCTCCTAGCCATTTGTTGGAATTCGGCCCCACCATTGCTTCTTCATAGCTCGTAGGTTCACTGTTGTCTAACAACATGACCTCCAAGACAGGATCACCGTATTTCTTGGGGCAGTATGTGTCCTTGTTGACCTATGAGGTTCGGTAGTATCTTGATCTTAAGTTTCATGATCATAATCATTAGCTTCCTCTTCAATATGTTTACGCATCACACGAACACCTTTCTGTGTTGCGCTACTTTTCCAACTTAAGTGAAGGTTTGATAACCTTATCAAGTTCTACCTTCCTCCCACTCACTTATTTTAAGTGAACATCCTTCTCTGAAAATGATCCATTCTTGGCAACAAAGACCCCGGCTTCGTATATGTGGTATGAGGTATACCCAATTGTTGCTTTGGGGTATCTTATGAAGATGCACTTTTCTGCTTTGGGTTCGAGCTTATCACACATAAGCGTCGCATTCCCAAACTCTAAGAAATGACAGCTTAGGTTCCTGCCAAACCATAATTCATACGGTGTCATCTCAACGGATTAAGATGGTTCCCTATTTAAAGTGAATGTAGTTGTCTCTAATGCATAACACCAAAACTATTGTGGAAAATCGGCAAGAGACATCATAGTACACACCATATCCAATAAAGCACGACTATGACGTTTGGACACCATTACACTATGGTGTTCCAGGTGGCATGAGTTGTGGAACAATTTCCACATTGTATTAAGTTGCATACCAAACTCATAACTCAGATATTCACCTCCACGATCATATCGTGGACATTTTATCTTCTTGTCTCGATGATCTTATACTTCACTCTGAATTTGCCTGAACTTCTCAAACGTTTCAGACTTGTGTTTCATTAAGTGAATATACTCATATCTACTCAAATCATTAGTGAAGGTAAGAAAATAACGATATCCACCACATGCTTCAACACTCATTGCACCACATACATCAACATGTATCATTTCCAATAACTCACTTGCCCGCTCCATCATACCAGAAAATGAGGTCTCAGTCATCTTGCCAATGAGGCATGGTCCACATGTCTCAACCGATTCAAAATCGAGTGAGTCCAAAGATCCATCAACATGGAGTTTCTTCATGTGCTTCACAACATTATGACCTTAGAGGCAGTGCCACAAGTATGTGTTACTATGATCATTAACTTTGCATCTTTTGGCTTCAGTATTATGAACATGTGTATTACTATGATCAAGATTCAATAAACCATTCACATTGGGTGCATGACCATTGAAGGTATTATTCATGTAAACAGAATAACCATTATTCTTTGACTTAAATGAATAACTGTATTGCGATAAACACGATCTAATCATGTCCATGATCTACGCGAACACCAAATAACTTTTATTTAGGTTTAACACTAATCCCTAAGGTAGAGGGAGTGTGCGATGGTGATCACATCAACCATGGAAACACTTCGAACACACATCGTCACCTCGCCCTTAGGTCCCTATTTATTCGGTAGCTTTTATTTTGAGTTACCAATATTAGGAACCGAACCAGTATCTAATACCCAGGTGCTACTAGGAGTACTAGTATAGTGCACATCAATAACACGTATATCAAATATACATTTGTTGATGTTGCCATCCTTCTTATCTACCAAGTGCTTGGGGTAGTTCCTCTATGAGTGACCTTTCCCAACAGAAGCACTCAATCTCGGGTTTGGGTCCAACCTTGGGTTTTTTCACTGGAGCGACAAAAGGCTTGCCATTCTCGAAGTTTCCCTTCTTGCCCTTGGCCTTCTTGAAACTAGTGTTTTTTTACTAACCATCAACACTTGATGCTCCTCTTGATTTCCACCTTCGCGGCATAAAACATCACGAATAGCTTAGGGATCATCATCTCCATCCCTTGCATGTTATAGTTCATCACGAAGCTCTAGTACCTTGGTGGCAGTGACTCGAAGAACTCTGTCAATCACTATCTTATCTGGAAGATCAACTCCCACTTGATTCAAACAATTGTAGTAGTAATAACCCACAAGTATAGGGGATCACAACAGTTTTCGAGGGTAGAGTATTGAACCCAAATTTATAGATTCGACACAAGGGGAGCCAAAGAATATTTGCAAGTATTAGCAGTTGAGTTGTCAATTCAACCACACTTGGAGATTCAATATCTGCAGCAAAGTGATCAGTAGCACAATAATATGATAGTTTTGGTAGCAGTAGTAACAGTAACAGTAACGGTAACAGTGATAGCAATGGTTTTGTAGCAAGTGTAACAGTGACAACCACAATAGTAACTTAGCATGAACAATATGTGGAAAACTCGTAGGCACTGGATCGGTGAATTCGCTGGATGATATTCATGAGATAATAGTCATAACATAGGGCGACATAGAACTAGCTCCAGTTCATAAATATAATGTAGGCATGTATTCCGTAAATAGTCGTACGTGCTTATGGAAAAGAACTTGCATGCCATCTTTTGTCCTACCCTCCCGTGGCAGAGGGGTCCATAAAGAAACTAAGGGATATTAAGGCCTCCTTTGAATAGAGAACCGGAACAAAGCATTAACGCATAGTGAATACATGAACTCCACAAACTACGGTTATCACCGAAAAGTATCCCAACTATTGTCACTTTGGGGTTTACGGATCATAACACGTAAAAGGTGCATATGACTAGCAAGATCGGATCAAGAACATAGATAATTAGATATAATGGTGATAACATAAACGGTTTAGATCTGAAATCATGGCACTCGGGCCCTAGTGACAAGCATTAAACATGGCAAAGTCGTATCAACATCAATCTCAGAACATAGTGGATACTAGGGATCAAGCCTAACAAAACTAACTCGATTACATGATGAATCTCATCCAACTCCTCACCGACCAACGACCCTACGAAGGAATTACTCACTCCCGGTGGGGAGCATCATGGAATTGGCGATGAAGGAGGGTTGATGATGACGAAGACCGAAGATTTCCCTCTTCGGAGCCCCAAATGGGCTCGAGATCAGGCCTCCTGATGAAGAACATGAGGTGGCGATGGCTCCGTCTTGTGAAACGCGATAAAACTTCCTCTCGTATTTTTCTCCAAAAACAGGAATTTATAGTGCCGAAATTATTGTCAGGTGGGCATGGGGCGGGGGGTGGGGGTGGGGGAGGGGTGGCACGCCCTGGTGCCTTGTGGGCACCCAGCCCCCCTCCGGTGGTTCTTGGCTCCAGTATTTTTATTTACTTAAATAAATCTCGAAAAATGTTAGTCCAATTCTGATAACTTTTATTTCTGCACAAAAACAACACCATGGTAGTTCTGCTGAAAACAACGTCAGTTCGGGTTAGTTTCTTTCAAATCATGCAAATTAGAGTCCAAAATAAGAGAAAAAGGGTTATGAAAAGTAGATACGACGGAGGCGTATCAACTCCCCCAAGCTTAAACCATTGCTTGTCCTCAAGCAATTTAGTTGACAAACTGAAAGTGATAAAGAAAAAGTTTTACGAACTCTTTTGTTCTTGTTTACATACATATGCTTAAGTAGCACCGAGGTTTTCAACAAAGATTATGACTAACCATGTCAACAATAACTCTTAAAAATTATATTAGCTCATATCAATGACATAAGCAACTAGCAAGCAATAATGAAGTATCTCAAATGCAAACACTTTGTCAAGATAATCATGATATAATATGACAACAGTGGTATCTCGCTAGCCCTTTCTGAGACTGCAAAACATAAACGCAGAGCACCTCCAAAGTTCAAGCAATGACTAAACATTGTAATTCATGGTAGAAAAGATCCAGTCATGATGCATCCAACATTAGCTATACACAATGCATGAGGATGAAAATAGCGCTCTTAGATCTGGCACTTATTTGAGAAGGTGATGACTCAACATAAAAGTAAATAGATAGTCCCTTCGCAGAGGGAAGAAGGGATTTGCTGAGGTGCCAGAGCTCAAAGCTTAAATTGGAGATAAATATAAGTTTGGGAGGTGCACCCTTCCTGTCAATGTTATGACCAAGAGTTATCAATATATTCCATGTTAAACACATTAGCGGTGGTTCCCAAACAATAAAAGTAAAGGTTTACTCCCCCTCCACCAACGAACACACTACGTGGCTAGCCAAATCCATGGGTACTGCCCATACCAACAACATTCCCGGGGGAGTTTTGTTTAATTATTTGCAATTTTTGATTTTGGGACTGGGAATACCTATTACCGCCCCTCTCGTGCAAGGATGAGTGAATGAACACTCATCATGAGAATAACCCGCTAACATGGAAGATATTGACCGCCCCTATCGCTTCATGAGCGGTCTAGGCACACAAAACAGATGTTCATTTGAAATTTTAGAGGTGGCACATGAAAATTTACTTGGAACGGTAGGGTAATACCGCATATAGGTACATATAATGGACTCATCTGGAATAACTTTGGTTTAAGGATTTTGACACACAAGTAGTATTCCCGCTTAGTACAGGCGAAGGCTAGCAAATAGGTTGAGAACCAGCCAGCTAGAGAGCGAAAACGGTCATGAACATGCATTATGAATAATAAACATTGAATACTATCATGAGTAGGATATGGACACGATGAACATAAATATCGTGAAGGCTATGTTGGCTTTGATTTAACTACATGCGTGAACATGTGCCAAGTCAAGCCACTTGAAACATTCAGTGGAGGATACCATACCATCATACTACATCACAATCATTTTAATGCATGTTGACATCCAAGATAAATCATTATCCACTCCTAGTTACTTAAGCATGACATGAGCAATTATAATATATAATTTTCATTGCAAACATGTTTGATCATAATATGCTAAATCATGGATACTAAGTTAAACATATTTACAAAAACAAAAACAAGTCGAGTTCATACCCGCTTCTCTCTGCCACAGTCACTTTATCAAATATCATCATTATTGCCTTTCACTTGCATGACCAAATGATATGAAAATAATAATAGTGCCAGAGTGTCGTGGAAAAAACTGGAATGTGCAAGCATTTTATTCAAAAGTAGAAGACAAAGTAATATGGGCTCTTTGCTAGATCAATAGTAGTGCATATGAGAGCCACTCAACATTTCCATTGTGGTCTTGTCCTTGGTATGACTCCATAAAAGGAAGAGAATTTTAGAGAAACACACTAAAATATTTTTTGTTTTTTTAGTTTTTTCTTGAAGAAAGCAAATTAAAGAAGGAAAAACAAAAAATGAGAAAAAACTATTTACACGGGAGAGCTCCCGACAAGCTGACACGTCTCCAACGTATCTATAATTTTTTCTTGTTCCGTGCTGTTAGATTATCATTCTTGGATGTTTTACAATCATATTACCACAACTTTATATTATTTTTGGGACTAACCTATTAACCCAGAGCCCAGTGCCAGTTTCTGTTTTTCCCTTGTTTTTGGGTTTTACAGAAAAGGAATATCAAATGGAGTCCAAATGGAATAAAACCTTCGATATGATTTTTTCTAGACCAGAAGAGACCTACGGAGCATCAGAGTTGGGCCAGAAGACTCCCGAGGAAGCCACAAGCCCTAGGGGCGCGGCCACCTCCCTGGCCACGGCCACTAGGCTTGTGGGCCCCTCGGGAGTCCACCAACCTCCCTCTCATCTCTATAAATCGTCAAATATTCCAAAAACCCCAAGGCAGAACCAAGATCGGGAGTTCTGCCGCCACAAACCTCCAGAGCCACGAAAAACCAATCGGGAGCCCGTTCCGGCACCCTACTGGAGGGGAAACCATCACCGGAGGTCATCTTCATCATCCCGGCACTCTCCATGATGAGGAGGGAGTAGTTCACCCTCGGGGCTGAGGGTATGTACCAGTCGCTGTGTGTTTGGTCTCTCTCTCTCTCGTGTTCTTGAGATGGCACGATCTTGATGTACCGCGAGCTTTGTTGGTATAGATTGAATCATATGTGATGAATAGAGTTTTCCCTTTGAAGTTTATTTATCGGATTGAGTCTTTAAGGATTTGAGAACACTTGATGTCTGTCTTGCGATGGGATATCTATGGTTACAATGGGATGTTCTATTGATCCACTTGATGTATGGTTAGGTGATCAACTTGCGGGTTCTGTGACCTTGGGAATCTATGCATAGGGGTTGGCACACGTTCTTATCTTGATGTTCCGGTAGAAATTTTGGGGCACTTTTTGAAGTTCTTTGTGTTGGATTAATGAATCTGAAATTATATGATGCATATCGTATAATCAAGCCCATGGGTACTTGTGGTGACATTGGAGTATCTAGGTGACATCAGGGTTTTGGTTGATGTGTATCTTAAGGTGTTGTCTTAGTATGAACTCTAGGGCTGTTCGTGACACTTATAGGGATAGCTCATAAGATTGATCAGAAAAGATAACTTTGAGGTGGTTTCGTACCCTACAATAATTTCTACGTTTGTTCTCCGCTATTTTTAACTTTGGAGTGAACTCTTTGTCGCACATGAGGGATTTACTTATGATTTAACTATGCCAATATTGTTGAGAGAAATTGCACTAGTGAAAGTATGGACCCTAGGCCTTGTTTCCAAGCATTTATACAATATTTTGCTCGCTGTTTACTATTTGTTACCTTGCTATTTTTATACTTTCAGATTACAAAAACCTACATCTACCATCCATATTACACTTGTATCACCATCTCTTCGCTAAACTAGTGCACCTATACAATTTACCATTGTGTTGGATGTGTTGGGACACAAGAGACTCTTTGTTATTTGGTTGCAGGGTTGCTTGAGAGAGACCATCTTCATCCTACACCTCCCGCGGATTGATAAACCTTAGGTCATCCACTTGAGGGAAAATTGCCATTGTCCTACAAAACTCTGCGCTTGGAGGCCCAACACGAGTCTACAAGAAGAAGGTTGTGTAGTAGACATCACAAGCAAAAGAAGAAACACTACAGGAATCAGGGAATTTGCCGTCTGCCATGGCTGATAGCAAAGGGCAGGACCCCAGACGGTAAAGGCCTTCGTCGTCCGTCAGCAGACGATAAACATTCATCAACGAAAAATCCGATAAAGAAGTCCTTTGTCGTCCACCTTTTTCCCACGGATGGCAAAGAATCTTTTCCGTGGGGGAGCAGACGACAAAGAGCATGGACAGCAGACCCACAGGGTTAGGGCCGTCAAGTGTTAACGACAGTCTTTTCCGTCCGCCTGGGGTCCACCCTTTGCTGTCTGCCTTAGGCCCCCCTTTGCCATCCGTGGGCTGACGGCAAAGAAGCCTTAGGGAGCAGGGGTTTAAGGCCCTTTGCCGCCTAGCGTCCCCCTTTGCCGTCTACCTTAGGCCCCCCTTTGCCGTCCGTGGGCAGACGACAAAGAGTAACCAAAATGTCCCTTTTTTATTTTTTATTATAACAATTTTCACAGCAATATATGATATATATATATATATTTCGTAGAAATAATGTTGTTGCCATACTGATAACCATATTAATATAAGTTTCATCCATCCATACATACATATTATGCAAGTTTCATCCGTACCAAACCATATTACAATAGTTTCATCCATACATACATAGTTTCATATCCATATGCAGCAAGTGTCACATTGTTCATCGATACAAAATAAAAAAATACAAGTAACCCAAGCACTCCATGAATGCAAACTTCCATGAAGTGAATGTAATCTGCAAAATGGGAAATAAGAAAATTAGAAGAAGAAGACTAGATGAAGAAGAGAACTAAGTAAGCTTATTATGTCATTTATGAGATAAGTTAGCTAAGTATAGGTCATTTCTGATAAAATAGGCCATTTTGGAGCTAATTTAGCTTACTACGTCATTTATGAGGAAACTAAGCTAACTATATGTCATTTTAGAGCAAACTTCGGTAAAAATAGGCCATTTTGGAGTTAACTATGCTTATTATGCCATTGTGGATCTAACTAAGCTAATTATAGGTCATTTAATAACTAAGTTAGGTAAAATAGGTCATTTTGGATCTAGGTAAGCTTATTATGTCGTTTTGAAGCTAACTAAGCTAATTATAGATCATTTTATAGCTAACTTGGGTAAAATAGGTCATTTTGGAGCTAACTAAGCTTATTATGCAAGTTTGGAGCTACCTAAGCTTATTATGTCATTTAGGAGGAAACTAAGCTAAGTATAGGTAATTCTAGAGCTAACTTGGGTAAATATGTCATTTTGGAGCTAAGGTAAGGTAAGTAACCATCATTATGGGGTTGTTAAGCAAAACACTAGAAAAACATACCATTCTCGTCAGCACGGAGGTGAAGCACAGTGGCTCTGGCTTGTTTCACCTGTAGAAGGCTGCCGTGTAGAAGGGTTGTGCAATGCGTTTCGGGAGATATTCTGCAGCAAACATCATTTGCAATGTGTCGTTAGCATGATGACACTCAAAAGATCACTACATTGAAATGAAACTCACCGTCCCCACCATGTTAATGACTGGCATCACCGGAGGGATGTGGCCGGTCTTCTCGCACATATACTATAAATTTGGTTCCGACAAGTCAAAATTTTTAGTTATTAATGGAACGAACATTAAAATGCAAGATTTGACAAATATGAAGAAGAAACTAACCACGAAGCGCTCGTACATGGCCCTGTTAGACGCATTGTTCCATGCCCTCTCCGCCTCCAACAACGCAGCCGTCCTCTCCTTCATCTCCTTATCCTTCACCGCCAAAAGCGCTTGTGTTGTCTCTCTCTCTCTCTCTCTTTTAGAATAGCAGCCTGCAACACAACTCATTGTTAGCATTTTAATCATATTGGTTCACACACACAAGATAATGCAGAAAGATAGTTGAGTCCATTAAACTAACCTCGATGGCGAGCTCGACTGGCCATGGACGAGGTGTTATCTCAGGACAAGAGCTCATTTGGCGTACCTTTATCTGCCGGAGAGTGCTAGGACAACGTATAAGGCCGTCTCCAATGGCGATCGAGCCATGGGGCCTCCCGTTGCCAGCTATCATCACCAGCTCTGGATCAACAGGCTCCTGGCTCGAGTTAAAGTCCTCCCCTTTCCTCGCCTTCGCATGATCTCTATACTTCATGAGCTTGTGGTGGGAGGAGATGTTGGTGAAGTTTTTGAGATGATCGAGGTGAGACTCAGAGAATTCCTTGACCTTCTTGTACGAGGCAGTATGGGCCATCGCACAGAGGTCGTACATCTCTGGCACCTCCGTCTTATTGTGACGCGCCTAAAAGAGAGAGAGAGGAAAAAGTATTAGTAAAGGGATCAAGCTAGCATTAGGAACGAATTGCATGAGTCATGAAGCAAACCACATACCCACGCACCAACTCATTTAAGTTGACGCTCCCTTGATGGTGTGGCACACCAACCATTTTGCCATGCCTCTCCTTGGCATTTTGGTGGCTGGCCTCCCACTTTTCGGAGCACCACTGATCCACCAAGGCCTCCCAACAATCAATCTTATCTACACACCATCTCGGGGGAACCTAAGTTAATAAAGAGAAATTTGAGCGCTATGCATAAGAATCAAATCAAGGAAACTAACTACAAGGCCTTAATATTATGTAATTACCTTCATGTAATGCTCCTTCTCCATCTTAGAATCACGTCACTTCGTCGTGGTTGATTTTGACTAGCCCCATATGTTCATGAGTTCTTCTAGTCTCCTTCAGCTGAAACCAATAACATTTGCAGACTACGACGGTCGGTGGGTTTTCACCATAGAATAGAAGTTCATAAATTGCTTCAACTCTTCCATAATACTTGGTACCTCCTTCGCCGATAGCAAAGACACAACAATTTCTAGTCTTTAGGTCGGGCATAGATAGCTCTTTGCCAAAGGTACGAAAGCGATACCCGTTGATGTCGTATTTGTCAAATGAATGGACCTTATAGTCAAAACCATTAGCGACTTGTCTCAACTCGGCGTCCATAGACTCCGCATCAGCCTACAAGTTTAATACAAAAGAATGGATGCATTAGCCGCAAATTAGACCAAGAAATCAAATGGTCCATTAATGGTAATTAATTACCCATTGTTTGAACCAAGAGATGAAACCGGGATAGTCGCCTCCATGCTTTGCCAGAAGCTCATACTCTTCGACGGAATCCTTTTCGATGACCGCTCCATCTGAGAATTTGGCGGTGTATCGACTATATCAAATACCCGGGAATAAGAGCAGTTAAAAGGAATTAGAAGTTACGAAACAATAATTTACTGAGAACTTCTCGATGTATGATCACACTTTTGTTAGGTTGTTGAAGATATACGATGAAATGGTCTCCCATTCTTCGACATCCAATGATTTCCCTTTCGAAGCACCGACTGGTGCGAGCTTCCCTTTGAATAGGATGAGGTTGGATCGACCTTTTTTAGGATCGCCATCATTGTACCGAGGCTTCGGGTTATGCAAATTACGATTTTTGACTTCGTAGTGTGCTGTCATGAAGTTTGCCACCTCCTCAATAATGAATGCCTCAGCCATCGATGCTTCAATTCTACGTTTATTTTTACATTTAGCTCGAAGCATCTTCTGCATCCTCTCAGTTGAGAAGCACCATCGATTTTGAACACCCCCCAATCTTGCCTCGGTCGGGAGACGCAAAATCAAATGTTGCATTGGATTAAAGAAGCCCGGTGGAAAGATCCTTTCTAATTTGCAGATCAACTCCGACGCCAACTCTTCCATTTCATCTAGCACGCCAGGTGACAATTTGTTAACACAAAGAGAATGGAAGAAATAGCTCAGCTCTGCCAGTACTAGCCATTCATCCTTGGGGATAAAGCCACGCAACATCACCGACATTACCCGCTCAAGCCATATGTGCCAATCATGACTCTTGAGACCAAATATTTTCAATTTTTCAAGACTCACTCCCCTCTTTAGATTTGCAGCATACCCATCGGGGAACATCAACCACATTTTCACCCACAATAGCATTTCCCTCATAGCTGGCCTTCCAAGACTGAACCATGCCTTTGGCTTCGCTACGCTTTGCTTTCCTTTCCGTTGTCGCAAGTTTTGTAACGGTCTATCACATAGAGCCTCCTGGTCAATTCTAGCCTTAGGATTATCCTTTGACTTCCCCTCTATGCCAAACAATGTACCAAAAATGGCCTCCGCCATATTATTTTCAGTGTGCATCATGTCGATGTTGTGTGGGAAAATGAGGTCTTTGAAGTAAGGCAGATCCCATAAGCATGACTTGTGAGTCCAGGTGTGTTCCGTATTATACCATTTGAAATACCCTGGATGCAAAGGATCAGGCTCAAGAGCGTTTAACTGATCAAGGGTCTGTTGGCTTGTCAACGCGGGTGGTGCAGTGTTTTTGACAACTCTACCTTTGATGAAATTCTTCTTGTCTTTTCTGAACTTATGGTCAGGATCCAGGAACTGTCTATGCATGTTGAAGCAAGAAAACTTGTGAATTTCCTACAGCCAATGGAACTAAAGAGCTGCCTTGCATGTGGGGCACGGGAACCTTCCATGCACACACCAGCCAACGAATAGCGCATACGCCAGATAGTCATGCATCGAGTACATGTACCACACATGCATTTTGAAGTTTTTTTGGTAGCGGCATCGTATGTCTTGATCCCATTATCCCAGGCTTCTTACAATTCATCCTTAAGCGACTGCATGTACACATTCATATTCTTCCCCGGATATTTGGGTCCTGGAATTATCAATGTTAGGAAAATGTTCTTTGTTTTCATAATCTCTCCAGGGGAGATTGAGTGGAATGACAAATACATGCCAACAACTGTATTGTGCTGCCGTCACACCATACACATTGAACCCATCCGTGCTTATGGCAACTCGAGGATGCCTTGGATATGCCGATTTGTCCTTATGTAATGCATCGAAGTGCTTCCATGCAAAAGCATCTGAAGTGTGTACCAACATCTTGTTCCCATCCACATATAGTTCGGTTCTTTTGCCCAATTTGTGCCATGTCATCTGTCTGGCCATCTCTTCAACCATAAAAATACATTCAAGTCTTGGTACGATTGGCAGATACCGAAGAACATTAATGGGGATTTTGGTCTGAATCTTCTCACCCATACCGTTATCTACCATAATATACCTGTAAGAATTGCAAATGGGGCAATAGTCCAAGGCCGCATACTCAAGCCTAAATAAGGCACATCCATTCTCACATGCATGTATCTTCTCATAGGACATCTTAAGTACACGGAGGATTTTTTCGATTGGTACAGGTTTATAGGCAGTACATGGCCTTTGGGTAGAAAGTGTCCAAATATCCTCATCATCGCGTCGTAGCATTCTCTGCCTAGGTTGAATTGAGCCTTTAGAGCCATTACTTGCGCGATGGCATCCAACTGACAAAGCTCGGTGTGCTCGTTGAGAGGACGTTTTGAAGACTCCAACATTTCATAGAATGCCTTTCCAGATTCCTCCATCTCATCGTCTGAATCCCAAGCACCATCAAAGTCTTGCACCATGTCTTCGATATCAGTACCATGCTTGTCGGTGCGACAATGAACCACCTCAGCTCTGGCACGTTGGTCAGACTCACCATGAAAAGTCCACACCGTATAATTAGGCGTAAAACCCCACTTCTGTAGGTGTTTACCCATTTCAAACTCTGTCCACTTTTTAAATTTTTCACATTTGGGATAGGGGAACCATGTTTTTTGCTGGCCATTTGCAAATGCGGCTCTCACAAACCCCCTGGCTTTTGTTAACCATTCATTGGTCATGTCTTTCTAACTAGGGTGACCAGTGTACATCCAAGCATGATCACCCATCGTCTTCCCCTTCTCCTCCACAAAAGCACTACACATTTAAATCTACGTGATCAACAAGAATGTTCAATCCCGATATAAAAATCTATATATATATAACTACTACTTTTCCACATATATATATATATATAACTACTACTTTTCCACATCTATATATATATAACTACTACTTTTCCACATCTTTTTCTCGTCTATATCTTCTTCTCCTCTTCTTCTTTCTCTTATTTTTCTTCTTCTTCTGTTCTTCTTCTCCTCTTTTTCTTCTTTCTCCTCTTCTTCTGTTTTTTCTCTTCTTCTTCTCTTCTTCTTCTATTTTTCTTCTTCTTTCTCCTCTTCTTCTGATTTTCCTCTTCTTCTTTCTCCTATTTTTCTTCTTCTTTCTTCTTCTTCTTCTTGTTCTTGTTCTTCTTTTCCTTTTCCCTCTTATCCTTTTTTCCCTCTTCTAATTATCTAATTATCTAAACCTAAACCTAAACCTAAACAAAATTAAGACTACACTAAATTTAACTAATAGTAGGACTAAACTTTAACTAATGCTAGACCTAACTAAATAAGGTAAGTAACCATAATCCCTAAAATCTTACTAACTACAACTAAACTACATTTTTTACATCTTCTACAACTAATTAACTAACTAGAACTAACTAATACTAAAACATAACAGAAAATTTACTAAAACAAAGAAAAAAATTGAAAAAATAGAGAGGGGGAGGGGGCTCACCAGAGTGGGGGAGGTGGAGGCCGGCGTTGGTGGAGGTGGAGGAGGCCGACACCGAAGTGGGTGCATGGTCGGGGCCGGCCAAGGGCATGGCCAGGGGCGGCCGGGGGAGGGGCAGACGGGGGAGGGGCTGGCTGGGGGAGGTCCGGACGGGGGAGGGGCGGCCAGGGACGGGGCCAGCGGGGGGAGGTGCGGCACATTTGCTCCCTTGGTGGTTTTGGTAATTAATAACAACATATAATTCAATGAAATAATGTTTCCACCAAGTATATTTCAGGAAATGTTCAATGATAGGATTGGCAAAAGGAGAGTGTGGACATACCCCAAGATGCAAGGAAATAGGTTGGCCAAGCTTCAAGCAAGAGGACTCTACATTTTATATTTGTGAGAAATCACTTTGAGTCCATAGTAAAGCCAATAATATTAAAAGGGGGTAAGGTTTTGTTGGTGAACAATATGCTCAAACGTGCACAAGTGGCAGTTGCCAAAAACATCCACAAACTCTCCCACCAAAGTCTGTTCTATACCTAACACTCAAAATCGGTGCAACTAACTTTCCCATACCAGTGCCACCAATTCCAGAACCTAGACAGACTCAGCCAAACCCTAGCCACTTTGGTGCAACCGATTCTGTACCGGTGCCACCGAGTTTAGGTTGCCAACTTTCTGTTACGCAAATTCACATTTTCGGTCCCACCGAGAATGTTGGATCGGCGTCACCGAGATTGGAAATCTGACCGTTGGTTACCTTAACGGTGCAACCGAGTTTCCTATATCGGTCTCCCCGAGATTCAAAAGTTGCCACCTTTTGGTCACTTCGGTACCACCGAGATTAACACATCGGTGTCACCGATTTGGTCATTTTGTGGGTAATGGTTGGATTTTTGGGGACACCTATATATACCCCTTCACCACCACCTACTCAAAAGACAAGCACTCAGAACTATTCCATACCTATCCTATCAGATTTTCTGAGAGAGAACCACCTACCCTTGTGTTGAGATCAAGATCTTCCACTCCAATCATATGGATCTTAATTTCTAGCCTCCCCAAGTAGCTTTCCACCAATCCCATCTTTTCCACCATGCCAAATCTGTGAGAGAGTGATTGGGTGCTGAGGAGTCTATCATCTTGAAGCACAAGAGCAAGGAGTTCATCGTCATTACCGAGCCTATTACATTTTGGAGGGTGGTGCCTCCTAGATTTGTTAGGTGTCGCTTGGGAGCCTCCTACTTCATGTTGTGGAGTGAACCAAGAAGTTTGTAAGGGCAAGGAGATTGCCTACTTCGTGAAGATCTACCCATAGTGAGGCTAGTCCTTCGTGGACGGAAGCCATTATAGAATAGTCAAGGTTGCTACTTCGTGGACCCTTTTGGGTGGAGCCCTGCATGGTCTCTCGCGACCGTTACCCTCCGTGGGTTGAAGACTCCATAAACATGGATGTACGATAGCGCCACCTATCGGAACCACGGGAAAAATCATCGTGTCTATAATTGCGTTTGATCTTCCTACCCTATCCCTTCTATACATGCTTGTTGTTACTTTCCGCTGCTATATACTCTTAGACTTGCATGTGTAGGGTGTACTTGACTTGCCATGAAATGCTAAAAACTGTCAACCCTAAAACTTGGTGTAGGCAAAACTTTTATTTGGTCAAGTAGTCTAATCACCCCCCCTCTAGACATACTTTCGGTCCTACAAGTGGTATCAGAGCTTTGTTCTCCATTTCTTAGGGCTCACTACCTAGGAGAGTATGGCATCTAGTGAGGGAAGTTATCACCGTAGAGGTCCATACTTTGATGGCACTAATTTTGCTAGTTGGAAGCACAAAATGAAAATGCATATTCTTGGTCATAACCCTGCCGTTTGGGCTGTTGTTCGTGCTGGCTTGTAAGGTGAGTTCTTTGCGGATGGACAGGAACTGGATCGTGAAGTGACCGCAGATGAGTTGAAGATGTTGCAACTCAATGCTCAAGCATGCGACATTCTCTTCAACTGCTTATGCCTCGAAGAATTCAACAAAATCAGCCGTCTTGAGAATGCAAAAGAGATCTGGGATACTTTGGTTGATATGCATGAAGGAACCGAGTCCGTGAGAGAATCCAAGTTAGATGTTCTTAGGGGTCAGCTTGACAAGTTCAAAATGAAGGATGATGAAGGAGTCGTAGAGATGTACTCTAGGCTAGCTCTCATCACAAATGAGATTGCCGACTTAGGAAGCGAAGAAATGACCGACAAATTCATCATCAAGAAGATACTTCGAGCTTTGGATGAGAGATACGACACATATGCACATTGATCCAAATGATGCCAAACTTCAATGATATCAAGCCTACGGAAGTCATTGGAAGGATTGTTGCTCATGAGATGACACTCAAAGATAAGTAAGAACTTCATCACAAGTCTAGCGGTGCTTACAAAGCCACAAGTGATGCTCCCGCAACTTCAAGCAACAACCTTGTCACCAATGAAGAGATAAGCCTCATGGTCAAGAAATCCAACAAGTTCTACAAGAATAGAGGCAAAGAAAGAAACTCCAACTCAAGATATGATGAGAAGTGTTTGTCAAGTCGTGACCGCAATTGCTACAATTGTGGGAAGCCCGGACACTACTCAAATGAGTGCACAACTCCCTACAAAATAAGAGAAGAGTCACCTCGAAGACAAAGCTCAAGGAATGAATCACCACAAAGAGAGAGAAGGAGTAGAGATGATCGTTATGAACGAAGACACTCAAGGAGAAGTAGAGATTCAGAGAAGAAGGACAAGTACACCAAGAGCTACACAATAAGAAAACATCAAGCTCATGTTGGTGAATGGGTTTCCGGCTCCGACTCCGACAACAACTCTGATGGAAGCTATCACTCCGACTCCGACTATAGTCAAGATGATGGTGTTGTCGGAATTCCTCTAGTGACTACCAACTCCTATGATCTATTTGATTAACCAAACAAAGGGAGTGGAAGTTGCTTCATGGCTAAAGGCCTCAAGGTATCACACCACGAGTATCTTGATTTTGATAGTGATGAAGATGATTTACTTTGTGATATGACTTGCTTTGTGATTAAACTAGTAATATTGATCAAAATGAACTTGATAATTCTCATGCTAGTCAAGATAAGTCATTTGATGAGATAAGATGAAAATAGAACAACTAACTAAAGAACTAAACACTCTTAAGTTAGCTCATGAATCTACTCTCAAAGATCATAGAGAGCTTGTGAGAACTCATGAGAAGCTACGCTTCGAGAAGCTCAACTTGGAGCAAGAGCATGAGTTTCTCAAAGCTATCAATGACGATCTCCGAAAGAAGACTTCATCTTATCTAGCCAAATGACTACTTTTTTCTACTTTCATGCCTCAAGTTAAAACTAAGAAATCTAGTAACAAAGGCAAGAAAGGTTCTTCATCTAGTAGCAACAATAAAAATGCTAAACACAATGATGTTGCTTCTAGTAGTTCTATTGATTTCACTAATGATGATTCTCTTAGCCAAGTTACACTTGAGCAAGAAAATGCTTTATTGACAGGAATTATAGAAAAAGGTATCTACAAGAGTCTTGCCGGATGTAAGCAATTTGAGGAAATTATAAGCAAGCACGGAGGATACCGGAAGAATCGTGGTGTTGGATACTTTAACACTAATGGAGTTGAATGGGAAGAAGGTCAATATCCCAAGCCCAAGTTTGTTCCTCAAAAGGAGAAGTATGAAAATACTCTTCTCAAGGGGACAAACACTCAAGATGACCTTCCACCACAAGACCACAAGCTCAAGGGCAAGAACAAGCTTCAAGAGGACATTGACTCATATGAAGCTGAACCCCTAGCTTTGGTGGAGTGGGTTCCCAAGGCTACTTCAAGCTCAACTACTACAAAGGCTACTTCAAGACCAAGGATCCCCATAAACTTGATGTGGGTCCCCAAGAAGAAGAACTAGTAAGTTCTTCAGGGGTGACTCCGCCAATAAAATTCACTCACATTCATTATTGGCGAGGACCTTTTGCACTCAACATCAACTCAATGCAATAGCTCAAGGAGTCACACATTCCCTCAAAGGTAAGCAAGGGACAAGGTAATCAACTAATCAATGGACATCATAACATATGCTTTGCACTCCATGTCCATAGATATCCTTGTATTTGTCTCTTGTGTGTTGGGACTAACCCATGTAGGTGAGAGGAGTAAGAAAACAACAAGGATGATCCCAACTCTTGGTGATCCTCATCAAATTGCGCATCCACAACTACCTCACCAACATGAAGTCTTCACCGATAAAACCCAAGGTTAGTTTATCCCTCTTATGGGGGGATGTCACATTAAGGGGGAGCTTTACTCTAAGACTTGAGTCAAAGCATCTCTTAGTATGTGACAACATTAAATGCTTTATGTAAAAGTGGTAATCCCACTTGTGCTTAAACGATGAGTATGACCTATGATCAAGTACTCTTACTTGGCTCCTAAGTCAAATACTCATATATAGATGACTTCGTCATCGCCCAAGTGCTTATTAGATGCTAGTGTGTTTGTGCATGTTTGTCATGATTTCTTTTGACATCTTATTGCGTCAGCATGTTGGTCTGCATTTATTTTCTCACTTGAGGACATCCAATTATTGCTATTTGGTTATTGGTTTTCTCTTTTGCCAATTGGATGGACAAGAATGCCTAGGACCACTCTTTAGCTATCTATGCTTTCTCACCTCATATTCCATTCATGCTGCATCACAAAATTTGAACAAGTGTTTTTCGATCCCTCTGTGTGTGGAGCACTCGGAGTTCCGTATTGACAAGGACTGACCATTAAAACCTCCCAAGTGCATCTCGGTGGAACCAACCCAACAATCTCGGTCTCACTGAATGCCTAGGGTTGATCTGGTTTTCAATCTCGACACTGCCAATTTCATATTCTCGGTTACATCGAGTTTCCCTGTCAGCTGACAGTTGTGGAACTCGGTGAGACCAAAAACATAAAATCGGTATCACCGACAGTGGAGGGTATATATGCTATGGACCCTGACGCTTTGAAATTTCTATCTTCAAACAGCGCGCCTCAGAACCCTAAGCTGACGCCTCGAGACCCCTGATTGTCGCCCTTGTCTTCTTGCGCTCCTCCGCCGCTGGGAATCACCGCCGTCGACGAATTTGCTCCATCATTGCCGCCGTAGAGGATCCACGCCAAGCTAGGGTATGGATTCGATCTCTTGTGCGCTCCCCATCCGATTCTTGCACATTAGATACTTGTTAATCATCTATGCACCCCTTGCTCATATGTCCATCCACTTAAAACTCCAAAATCTCGAGTTAGAAGGATTTTCTAGGGTTTTGCCGTCCGCCCGATAAATCTTGGTGGAATCGAAAAGAAAATATCGGTCTCACCGATGTGCTTTTCAGTGAGGGTGAGAACTGACTCGATGGAACCGAGTATCTCTTTTCGGTCCTACCGAAAAGGCTGCCAAGTTCCTGTTAAAGAGTAGTTTGTCTCGGCCCCACCAAAAATTTCTTTTCGGCTACACCGATATCTATTTGACAGATTGCAAAACTTTTTGAAAACTCATTGCTCAAATTTCAAAAACCAGCCTCATTTTGTGATGACTCATCTTCTTCTGCTCCCTATACTCTATTCACAGGGACAGTATGTCAGGCTCAGAAGACAGTCAGAATTTGCCGGAGCAGGGAGTTGATATGAGTTCTGGAACAAGCCCAGAAGCCAGTTCTTTTTCAGATCCAGGCACCCCCAGCTCTCGTGGGTTGCCCAAGGCTGCCACCAGAACCAGGAAGAAGCTGAACTCAGATGAAGAAGACTCAGATTTCATTCCTGAGGAGATTCTTGCTAAGAAGCAAGAGAAAGCTGCTAAGAAGTCTGCTACTAAAGCCACTTCTTCCAGGAGGGTTGTCAGCAAGATCTATGCACCTGCCTCAACCTTCAAGGCTCATGAGACTGCTAGAGCAACTATTTCAGTTGAGGTCCCCAAGAAAGCTATGCCTAAGAAGGCAGGGAGAAAAAGTCCAGGAAGAGGATTATTCATGTGACTGGCAGGCCTACTTCCATGTATGAAGATCCAGAGGAAGCAACTGGTGCTGCTGCTGAGGAAGAGGAGGATGAGCCAACTACAAAGGCTCCTCCCAAGAAGAAGGCCAAGAAGCTTATGGCTGATGCTATGCCAAAGACTGGCACATCGAAGAAGCCTACTACTGAGAAGCCTAAGAGGACATCCAGGCAGATTCCAGCTTCTGAGAAGAATAAAGGAACTACTTCCAGAGCTGAAGAGGATGATGACTTGACAACTTTGATGAAGCTCAGACCACATCTTCCAGTACACAATGCCAGCTACCCACTAGCTGAAGATATGAAGAAGAGGAAGGATTCATGATTGAGAGCTTCGAGAGCTATAGATCCGTATGCTCAGAGGAAGAAGACAACTGTGGACTATAGATTTTATACCAAGGAGCAACATGATTTCTATGAGACTGTGCTCTTTGACAAGAGTCCAGCTATGAGTGACATGCGGTATGTTGATTGGAAATTCATCAAGGAGAATGAGGACTACTTTCCAAGTGTCTAAGACAATTTCCACTGCATAGGATTGGATGAGTTTGTTGGCAGAGAATTCACAGCTTGGAATGATGAGATGATCATGCAATTCTACTCCACTGCACATTTCTATGGAGATGGTAGAATTGTATGGATGACTGAAGGTGCAAGGTATGAATCAACTGTTGAAGAATGGGCTACTATCTTAGGAGTTCCTGAAGCACAGGATGGTGACTTGGATGTATACTCAGAATCCAAGGCTAGCCACAATGCTATGGCTATATGTACAAGGAGATCCCTACTGCCAACGTGAAGTCTCACAGGCTAGGATCTATCTACTTTCTTCAGGATGGCCTCCGCACGATGAACGCCATTATGAGGTATACTTTGATGCCCAAGTCAGGAGATGACAAGATGATCCGAGGCCACTCCATCAATATATTGATCCACCTTGACAGACATACCAGGATCAGAGTCATGGATTTGATTGTTGAGACAATCAAGAGGGTTGCTGCTGACTAGAAGCGCTCTTGCTGTTATGCACCCTACATCCAGTTGCTTATCAATTCAAAATTGGAGAAGCACATTTTTGCTCTAGATCATCCTCATTTACCCCTATAGCCAGATCTCGAGGACAATGTTGTGGTGATGGATGCTGATCATCCCACTTCAGCTGCAGCTCAGGCAGAAGCAGAGGCAGTTAGAGCCACTAGTGCTCAAGCCCCTTGATCCAGGAATGAGCAAATGGATCTATTGATATCATCAGTTCAGGACATGCAGAAGGACATTAAGGGGATTCTGGACAACCAGAACAGTCTTGTCAGGATCTTTGAACTAGGATCAAGACCCTTAATGATAAGGTGGACAGGCTGACTAAGACAGTCACAGAGCTTCAGAAGGAAGTTGACTCCATGCACATCCCTCGGGTCTCTTCTACTTCAGATGACTACGATGATGATGAGGATGAATCACCTCTAAGGCCGGGCACTCAGTTCACCACTCAGGCCAGATCAGCCACAGTTCCTGCACCAGCCTTGAGGCCCTGTTCATCAGCTCCTGCTACTGTCAGCACAACTCCTGCTCCATCTACTCCAGTTCCTCCAGCTGTCACTCCAACTCCATCCATGACATCTACAGAGATCTTCACCAACGCTGTTATCTCGACTCCTTCATCAACAACCGGAGGAGATCATCCCAAGAACGATTAGATGTATACCTTTGAACTTTTTGGTAACTTGTTGCCAAAGGGGGAGAAGTGTATATAGATCTTTAGGCTTCGAGCGAGAGAGCATTTTGGTGTTTGTTGCTTTTCAAAACATTTGGTTCTTTTGGTTTGACGTGAGATACTTTTGTGTTTATGCATGATCATACATTGTTATGGGTGATGCTACTATTTCCTATCATCTTAATGCTCATGTGATGATCATTCACATTTGCTTGATTGTGTTGTGCATTGTTGTTCATTCTAATTATTCTTGCACACCACCAAGTTGTATGTGACATGGAAGAATTGCCCCACATACCTAATCGATTGTGCATTGTAGCGACCTGACTCAAAACGAGTCAAGCCTCTGTGTTTTCTGTGCCATCCCTGGATCAGTATGTTGGCACACACAGTACATCAATGTATATATCAAAGTGCAATCACATGTAATTATCGTAAAACTGATATATATATACCTTAAAATAGCAGCGGATACAGTCAACGGGAGTGGAGTCCCAATAACACCAATGGCAAGTTGAGTGCGGACCGTAACCCTGAATCATACTCTTATCCGTCGTAGAAGAGTATCTGCAACATAAGATGTTGCAGCCATGTAGGTCAGCATTTTGAATATGCCGGCAAGATCACCATAGCAGAACAGAAGATAGAAACTATACTATATGCAATAAGGATTTATGGCTCTGTGGCTAAGTTTTTGCATAAAAGCTGATTTTATTTTCCTACAACAAAGGAATATCAGGAATTTCACTATGGAGTTACCTATCATGACATGGTTCCACCAACCAATGTCTCAATGCCCATAAGTATCATAAGTTGCCCACAACTAGTTATCAGTCCAGTGTTGAGAGTTCAGAGATAGATCCAAGTCCAGAGGCTCAAATTGTCCGTAACCGGGGACACGGCTAATCGATTAGGTTTAACTCTGCAGAGTGTTGTGTACTTTACCCACAAGATTCTTTCCCTCCTGGTAAGTCCTCGCACTGCCTGGTGTTTGAGAACAGGACGAAAGAAACACGGTCTTTCAGAGTGTTTCCCTGACTACTGTCAGTGCCCATCCATTCCTAACGTCGACTACATCTCGTAGCACTGCCCAGCCAGAGTCACAACAAAGATCGACCAAGCCAAAGCCCATAATGACTTGTGGCTACATAGGTAAGCTTCCAAGCATGAAGTATTCATCCTTCCCTTTGAGTCTGGGTGAGGCTTTCCGCGTGAATACTGGCCATCTCCAGCAACACCTAGGCAAATCCACTGGCTTCTCCAGGGTGCCGTTCCAACCATCCCTCACCCAGTAGTGTGTATTGAAAAACTTGTTTCTCGAGTCTCGAAGTCTTGAGGTCTTGAATATGTAGGTCTTGAAGAAGCCTTCATGAAGTCATCGTTTTGATGTGGAGTCCTCCTTCTCACACCACTCACGAACACTCATACCAGACCCCGTCTACTTTAGCATAGCATTGCACTAACTAGCGTTCCCGGGGCTTTAGTAACAAGTGGTGGGTTCCTACCTCATGCATTCTACTCAACTACAAGAATTTCAGTAACACTACGGGAGGGATTTGTTGAAAGATGTCACTACATGCAATAAAACGTAGGTATGAACAAAATGTTCAAAGTGAACTTGCTTGTACTGTTGATGAAGATAAGTATCGCTCTCAGAAAATACTTGATAGAACTATACGTCACTCTCCGATGAAATCTATATAATCAAACATTGCATTCATAAGCAAACACTTCTAGCAATCAAAACTAACAATCACAATGTAACACAAGAACCAAAAGTAACAAGGTTGAAGAAGGAAATACTTAAGACAAAGTTAAAATCAACAAAGTTTTCATAAACACAACTAAGGTAGTTTTCCTCTACAACAACTATTTTCAAATAGTAACAAAATAAAAACAAAGTAAAATATAACAAAAATATTTTAGTACATATTTTACTAGCAAAAAGAATTACTTTTGAAGAACAAGTAAAACCATGAAAACAACATCCTAAACAACATAAGTGTTTGCCCACTAAGCTTAACAACAAGTAAAATAATAAAATATTAAAATAAAGGGAAAAACAAAGTACAAAACAATTAAGTTAACAGAAAATAAAACTTATAAAACGAGTTATTAAAATATTTTCAAATAAGAGTTCCAACTAGCAATGAAATCAATTTGCAAGTTATTATGAAACTAGAATTGATTTCATGCTATCAAAATAATAACATAAAATAAGTTTAGTTGAAGTACTACTGATAACTAACAGAAAACAATATATATATATTAACTAATTTAACATAAAGTATATTTTATAAAACAAAATTTTATTAAAAGTATTTTCAAATAGCAAATCAAACTAGCAATGGAAATTCAATTGCAAGTTATAATTGAACTAGAATTGATTCCATGCAATCAACTAATAAAATAATATTTGTTTTGAAGGACTACTATCTTCTAACAGAAAACTTTATAAAATTTATCAACTAATATAAAAGAAAATAATTTTAACACAATTTAAAACAAAAGGAAGATAAATAATCCTGACAAGAACTAAACATAATCTGTTTTGGTTGAAAATACTATTTTAAACTATTCTAAAAATTCTCAAACTCTACCTAATGATAACTAAGGTCACTAGTGACCAGTAGCAAAAAGAATCAACTCAAAATACATTTTTGAACTCAAGATATTGAGAAAACAAAATTTAAATCAAATCTGTTTAAATTCAAATTTAAATATTCAAAAATAGTCAAACTTGGCATCTACATAAACTAGATGAAAATTTTGACACAATGCAAAAAGAATCAATTAAGAACAACTAAAAACATAAAAGATATGATAAAAACAAAATTAGAACTATTCTGTTTTTAAAAACAGAAAACAGAAAATATAAATCCTAACTAACGGACAGGGGGGGTGACGTGGCTGTTTCTTATTGGCTACGGGCGTGCGCGTGAGTGTTAAACGAGCAGATGGCCGATATGTAAACAAAATGATTCGGTCAATTTATTCAAAAAGAAAAACCGTCCGGTTCTTTTTAAAAGAACCGAAGGGGTAAGCTCCTTCTAATCTTGACCGTTCAACGAAGATCGGACGGATGGGGGTGCTCACCGCGGTGGTGGTGAAGTCCGGCGAGGGCTCCGGTGACGACAGCGGCTCGGGCGTGGACGGGGATGGTGCTCCGGTGGTCTTCGGCGTCGGGGAAGCGGTCCGGTCGATGCGCGCAAGCACGGCGAAGACGATGGTGGCGTCAGAGGGGCTCGGGGATGAGGGGGTTGACGACGGCGAGCTCGGAGGCGGAGGTGGCCTTCGGGTGGTCGACAGGGAGGTAGCTCAGGTGGGTGCGGGGCTCGGGCGAGAGCGCTGGGAGGTGCGCACGGCCGCGGGAGGGTGGATGGTGGGCTCGGGAGGGATCGGGGTGGTCGGGGTGGAGCGGTGGCGCGACAATGGTGCGGTGGCGTCTGGTTGTTCCGGCGAGGTATTCCGGCAAGGGGAGGGCATGGGTAGAGGGGTTTCGTAGGGGAAAGGGTAGAGGGGGCCTCGGGCTTTATATAGGAGGGGTCGGGGTTCGAGGGGAGGGACAGGAGAGGGATCTCCGGCGCGGTGTCGCCGGCGATGTCATCGGGGAGGAAATGGAGGAGATGACCGCGACGTGGGCTCTGTCGAGTGGTGGGTCCAGACGGTCAGAGAGAGTGAGAGGAGCGGGCGCGCGTCGGTGGCCGATGCGGAGCAGTTTCGGGAGAGGAATCAGGGGCAGGTGGGCCGTGGGCTTTAAGAGCATTTAAGTTTTTCCTTTATTCTATTTACCAGCGAAATAAAAACCAATAAATGGCCATAATTACTTTCCCAAAAATAAGGATCTTCGTACGCAAGGGACCTGGAGAATTAATGCAATTAAGTGAACATTTTTCCTCGGCCAGAATAAATACTTTAAAAAAAATTATTTTTCAGAAAATGCCTAAGTGGCTTATTTATTTTTGCAAATATTTTTCAAATAACCCCTTGGGTTTTATTATTCAAAAACTTCATAAAATACCCCCTGGTTTGGAGTGTCACATTACTCCTCTCAAAAATTTTCCAGGGTTTTGAATGCTTTGAAAATTTGAATAGGAACCAAATATGACATGGATTCCAAAAGAATAATTCAGAGGTTTTCAAAAGCACTTTCAAATCCTTCCTTTAAACTTCCAACTCATATTTCATATAATTTGAAGAAGTCCTTTTATCCTCTCTCATGAAAATCATTGAGTTGCATAAAGTTTCTGAATTTGAAATATTTTCAAAATGGAATTCAAATCTCATGGGAAAGTCATTTTATTCCCTCTCATTCAAAAGTTTTCAAAAGTTTCAAATTTTCACTCAATTTCAATCACTCAAGCAAACAAACAATCATTCTAATATTAATTATAACATTCCAAAATTTGGGATGTTACATGCATTTGCATTCAAACGCAAATTCAAAATAATGCACAAATTTACGGGGAGCTCTTGCTTATCACATACCTCTCAAAGCGACGAGTATATTCATTGATTTTATCATATGTTGAAGCTTTGATCTATATGTTGTCATCAATTACCAAAAAGGGGGAGATTTAAAGCACATTTCCTCCCTTGGTGGTTTTGGTAATTAATAACAACATATAAGTCATTAAACTAATGTTTCCACCAAGTATATTTCAGGAAATGTTCAATGATAGGATTGGCAAAAGGAGAGTGTAGACATAGCCCAAGATGCAAGGAAATAGGTTGGCCAAGCTTCAATCAAGAGGACTCTACATTTTATATTTGTGATAAATCACTTTGAGTCCATAGGAAAGCCAGTACTATTAAAAGTGGGTAAGGTTTTGTTGGTGAACAATATGCTCAAACGTGCACAAGTGATAGTCGCCAAAAACATCCACAAACTCTCCCACCAAAGTCTGTTCTATACCTAACACTCAAAATCGGTGCAACAAACTTTCCCATACCGGTGCCACCGATTCCAGAACCTAGACAGACTCAGCCAAACCCTAGCCACTTCGGTGCAACTGATTCTATATGGGTGCCACCAAGTTTGGGTTGCCAAATTTCTGTTATGCAAATTCACATTTTTGGTCCCACTGAGAATGTTGGATCAGCGTCACCGAGATTGGAAATCTAACCATTGGTTACCTTATCGGTGCAACCGAGTTTCCTATATCGGTCTCACCGTGATTCAAAAGTTGCCACCTTTTGGTCACTTCGGTACCACTGAGATTAACACATCGGTGTCACCGAGTTGGTCATTTTGTGTGTAATGGTTGGATTTTTGGGGATGCCTATATATACCCCTTCACCACCAGCTACTCGAAAGAGAAGCACTCAGAACTATTCCATACCTATCCTATCAGATTTTTTGAGAGAGAACCACCTACCCTTGTGTTGAGATCAAGATCTTCCACTCCAATCATATGGATCTTGATTTCTAGCCTCCCGAACTAGCTTTCCACCAATACCATCTCTTCCACCATGCCAAATCTGTGAGAGAGTGATTGGGTGCTGAGGAGTCTATCATCTTTAAGCACAAGAGCAAGGAGTTCATCGTCATTACCGAGCCTATTACCTTTTGAGGGTGGTGCCTCCTAGATTAGTTAGGTGTCGCTTGGGAGCCTCCTACTTCGTGTTGTGGAGTGAACCAAGAAGTTTGTAAGGGCAAGGGGATCGCCTACTTCGTGAAGATCTGCCCATAGTGAGGCTAGTCCTTCATGGACGGAAGCCATTATGGAATAGTCAAGGTTGCTACTTCGTGGACCCTTTTGGGTGGAGCCCTCCATGGACTCTTGAGACATTACCCTCCGTGGGTTGAAGACTCCATAAACGTGGATGTACGATAGCGCCACCTATCGGAACCACGGGAAAAATCATCGTGTCTACAATTGCGTTTGATCTTCCTACCCTATCCCTTCTATACATGCTTGTTGTTACTTTCTGCTGCTATATACTCTTAGAATTGCATGTGTAGGGTGTACTTGACTTGCCATGAAATGCTAAAAACTGTCAACCCTAAAACTTGGTGTAGGCAAAACTTTTATTTGGTCAAGTAGTCTAATCACCCCCTCTCTAGACATACTTTCGGTCGTAGAGTGCAGCGCGGGGGAGGTGGCTGGCGGCGGTGAGGGGGCTAGAGGCAGCGGTCGCAGGGGGAGGGAGGGTGGAGTGAGGGAGGGAGAGAGTGAGTGAGAGAGAGAGATAGGAGTGGGGGCGGGGATGGCCATTAGTAGGGCATCTCTTTTGCCGTGAGCCCCCAGACGACAAAGAGAGCCAGGGCGGACGAGCAAGGAGCCCCAGACGACAAAGACCCCATCCGTTTGGACCTGGCCAGGCCCAAGGTCCAATGGGACCCACCTTGCCTCTTTGCCGTCTGCCCCGGCTCTCTTTGTCGTTTGGGGGCAGACGGCAAAGAACTGGCACATGGCAAACAGTTCCTTTGCCATGTGCCAGTTCTTTGTCGTCTGCTTTGTGACTGCAGGCGGCAAAGAGGATCTTTGCCATGTGTCAGCAGACGACAAAGGCCTAGCACATGGCAAATAACTGAATTCCAGTAGTGAAATTTGGGTTTTCTTTTAATATTGCAACTAATTAATCTAGGAAGAAAAACCGAAAAGAAGCAAGAAATATTTTTGGATTTTCTCAAAGTTTTTCGAGCACACAAAAAGAAATAGAGAAAATAAATCTAGCATGGATAATACAATGAAAAAGTATGGACACCGACAATTGGAACGAAATGTGTGAACATGAATATAATGTCGGTGGAAATGTGTACTCCCCCAAGCTTAGACTTTTGGCACAGCTTGGTAGTCACCATCCATGGCCTGGATAATAGTCTGAGTGGTAGCCTACACAGGCTCTTGGCGCAGCCTCATCCGCTCGTCTAGCAGCTTTAACCTTCGCATTGTACGTACGGGCCTCGCTCTCATGAACATATTAACTTCTCTTACTGTGATAATCAAAGAGAGTAGGACAAGGCAAGACAATAGGTATAATGGAACCTTTATTGAACCTCAAGTTGTAAGTATAATTAGTGACTGTGCCCTCAAGGAACTTATGACGTTTCGTGGCCTCAAAGTCTAAGTACTGAGTAGGTAAAATAGGATCGTTAGGCCAAGGTGATAAACGTAGCTTCTTAGCTACATGGGAGGCATAGATCCCACCATAAAGTGACCACTAGTAGCGTTGTGTTGTAATCTTCGTGCAACAATTGCTCCAAGATATAACATTTAATTCCTGTTATAGCAGTGTGTATAAGACTCAAATCAGGGGCACAAAGTGTGATGCAATCTTGCTTGCTGATACATCTCTAACGTATCTATAATTTTTGTTTGTTCCATGCTGTTATATTATCAATCTTGAATGTTTTACAATCATTTTATAGCCACTTTATATCATTTATGTGGGACTAACCTATTGACATAGTGCCAAGTGCCAGTTGCTGTTTTTTGCTTGTTTATTACTTAGCAGAATATCAATACCAAACGAAGTACAAACACCGTGAAATTTTTTGAAATTTTTTTTGGGCCAGAAGACATCTAGTGGACCAAATAAGTGCGATAGAGGAGGGCCGCGGAGGCCACAAGACACGAGAGCGCCCAAAGGCCTGGTGGGTTGTGCCCTCCTCGAGACGCCTCTCCACCATCTATCAGCTTTATAAATACCCAAATATTCCAAAAACCCTAGGGCAGTGGACGAAACACAATTCTAGCCGCCGCAAGTTCCAGAACCGCAAGATCCAATCTAACACCATCATAGAGGGGCGCATCGTCTTCATGGGTGCCTCTACGATGATGCACGAGTAGTCCACCATAGACCTATGGGTCTATAAGCAGTAGCTAGATGGCTTCCTATCTCTCTTTTGATTCTCAATACAATGGTGTCTTGGATATCTATTTGATGTAATGACTTTTTGCGGTCTGTTTGTTGGGATCTGATGAATTTTGAGTTCATGATCAGTTTCTATATTATCTAAGTCCTCTTTGATCTCTTATATGCATGATTACTTATAGCCTTGTATTTGTTCTTCGAATCTTTGGTTTAGTTAGGCCAACTAGATTGATTTTTCTTGCTATGGGAAGAGGTGCTTTGTGATGGGTTTGATCTTGCGATGTCCTCTCCAAGTGACAGAAGGGGTAGCGACGCACGCATGTATCGTTGATATTAAGGATAACAAGAAGGGGTCTATTCCTACATGAATAGATCTTGTCTGCATCATGTCATCATTCTTATTGCATTACTCCATTTTCCATGAACTTAATACACTACATGCATGCTAGATAGCGGTCGATGTGTGGACTAATAGTAGTAGATGCAGAATCGTTTTGATACTTATCTTGGACGTGATGCCTATATAATGGTCATTGCCTTGGATATCATCATGATTATTTGATCTTCTATCAATTTCCCAACAGTACTGTGTTTACCCACCATGTGCTATACTCATGAGAGAAGCCACTAGTGAAACCTACGGCCCCGGGTCTACTTTTCCAACATATTGCTTTCTGATCTATCTTTTTGCCTCTTTTGTTTTCAGATCGATTTTTCCAAATAACCCAAAACACCTTGCTACACTTTTTATTTGACTCTTTTATTTTGTGTTCTTCTCAGATTTATTCGCCCAACCTATTATAATCTAATCTATCTTTTTACCATTGAGAGATTGACAACCTCTGTTACACGTCGAGTTGCAAGTATTTGTTCTTTGTGTGTAGGTACCGTTTACATAGTGTTGTTTGGTCTTCCTCCTTGGATTGATACATTGGTTTCATAACTGAGGGAGATATTTATTGTATCTGTGTTGCATCATCCCTTCCTCTTTGGGGAAATACCAACGCAGTCTCAAGCCACGCCACTTGCCTACGATGCATTTGCCATTAAAGAGTGCAAAGTAGTGTATAGATGGAAAGTGGATGCTTTTTATTCTACCTTGTGTCACTCCTCTATCTTCATCGTAGCAAAGGTTAATAAAAAATGACTCATACTTAGATGTTGGTGGTTCGTCTAGTGAACCCCAATATGGAATTTTGCACGCTTCACAGAACACATCTAAAGTCATGGTGAAAGCATTATTATACATGTTAAATGAAACACTAGACTCACGAGGATGAAATTTGAATTTCTTAGTAAATGTCTCTGTGAGGTTGAGATGTTGAATGCACTTATCTTCGATGAAGGGAGCGAGATCGGTGTTTTGAACATATTGTTCAAATTCTTCCTTGATACATACACCAACCATGAATGTATTACACGGCCAAAGGTGCGATTTGGTGTCAGCGTCCCGCATCGAGCTTGCACTTGGTGCAACATAAGATTGTCGGACCGAGCTTCCACTTGATGATGCCTCTGAGGACCTCCTCCTCGAAGAGCTCCTAAATAATTGCATGTTTATTCCTGAACAATTTCTGAAAAAATTTGGGACACAAAATTTTGTTAACAAAAATTCACAAGTTTGATAGCAACTACTCCTAAGGATGCCTAGAGGTCATATTAAGCATTTAAACTACTTAGAACTCTAAGAATTCAACATTCAAGCACATATACAACAACACCAAGAGTAGCTAATTATTCGAAAAAATAAACCCCTAAATAAAAAACTAATTGGAGCAACGGAGGAGTCACATACCAAATAGCAACCCCCCAAAACAGTTTCGAAAACGGAGCTTCGAGCAAAGAGATCAAAAACCGTGGGTTTTAGAGCAAGAACACGAGAGAGAGAGAGATATGGTGATTTTTTTGGAATTACGAGATGACATGGGCTAAAGGGATAAGTGAGGGGACCCATGTGGGGACCACAACCCACCAGGGCGCACCTGGGGTTGTTGGCGCACCCTGGTGTCTTGTGGACACCAGGTGCACCCCCCTATGATGTTATTTGCACCAGAAATTCAGAAATATTCAGAAAAAAACATGTTAAATTTTAGGACATTCTAAGAACTTTTATTTTTGGGTCATTTTTATTTCATGGAAAAATCAGAAAACACGATAAACATGGCATTTTATTTTATTCAACTAAGAAAAACAGAAAAGAAAAAGTGGGTACAGAAGGTGGTGCCTACTAGATTCATCAACTTCATACCTCTTGAAAATGATCCATTAATAAGGTTGATCAAGTCACTTTTGATTAGCATGAAATCGAAGAACTTTCGTAAAACACTAAATTACCTCAATGGGGATATGCATATCCCCAACCATAATTACATCATATTTCTTTTTGGCAGTAGGTAGAGGTAGTTGAAAACTTCCAATAGTGAGTGTGGGAGATATTTTAATAACATTCATACCATCACTTGGAATTGTTTCTACGAAAAGTGCACCATATGCTCATTACCATTGATAAGAAAAGTGACTTTGCTTTTATTGCAATCAATAAGAGCCCTTGCAGTATTCAAAAAGGGTCTACCAAGGATAATCAACATGTTGTCGTCCTCGGGCATCTCAAGGATAACAAAGTCTGTTAAGATAGTAACATTTGCAACAACAACGGGCACATCCTCACAAATACCAATAGGTACGGTAGTTGACCTGTCAGCCATTTGCAAAGGCATTTCAGTAGGTGTGAGATTATTCAAATCAAGTCTTTTGTATAAAGAGAAAGGCATAACACTAACACCAGCTCCCAAATCGCACAAAGCAGTTTTGACATAATTTCTTTTAATGGAGCAAGGTATAGTTGGTATTCCAGGATCTCCAAGTTTGTTAGGTACTCCATCCTTAAAATAATAATTAGCAAGCATGGTGGATATTTCAGCTTCATGTATCTTTCTTTTATTAGTGATGATGTCTTTCATGTATTTTGCATAAGGGACCATGTTTAAGATATCAGTTAAGCGGGTACACGAAAGACTGGCCCAATCTTTTCAACAAAACGTTCAAATTATTCACATCTTTTTTCTTAAATGGTTTAGGTGGAAAAGGCATGGGTTTCTAAACCCATGTCTCTCTTTCTTTAACATGTTTTCTAGCCACAAAGTCTCTTTTATCATATCATTTATTTTTAGGTTGTGGGTTATCAAGATCAACAGCAGGTTCTATTTCTACATCATTATCCAGTTCTTTATCAGTGTTCAGTTGAGTATCTTTATGAACATCATAATTATCATTATCATTATCATTATCACTGGGTGAATGTCCATTGCCAGATTGAGTTTCTGTATCAGAAATAGAGACATCATTATTATCTTCAGGAGTTTTTTCTATCTTAGGTTCACTAGAGGCATGCAAAGTCCTATCATTTTTCTTTTTCTTTTTATTTTTAGAAGGACTAGGTGCATCGACATTAATTCTCTAAGAGTTTTGTTCAATTCTTGTAGGGTGTCCTACAAGATAGAGTGGTTCCTGAGTCATTTTACCTCCTCCAGTTGCTACTCTAACTTCAAAATCATTCATATTACTGTTCATTTCATTAAGAAATTCTCTTTGAGATTTAGCAACTTGTTCTAATTGGGTTTGAATCATAGAGGCATGTTTTCCTACACCTCTAATATCATTACCGATTCTAAATAACAAGTCACTCAAGCGAGCAATGATATCAGAATTATATTTCAATTGTTTCAGAACATTTGCATTAAAGTGATCTTGTTTCCTAATGTAGTTATCAAACTCATATAAGAATTGACTAGGATGTTATTGTAAGGGATGTCACCTTCATCAAACATTAATAAAGAATTTACCTCTACCACCTGTGGAGGTGGTGGTGTGTCAAGGCCATGCATTTCTTCAATAGGTGGTAAATTCTTAACATCCTCGGCTTTAATACCTTTTTCCTTTATACATTTCTTTGCCTCCTGCATATCTTCAGGAATGAGAAATAAGATACCCCTATTCTTCGGAGTGGGTTCAAGTGGTGGTTCAGGGAGAGTCGAATCATCATAATTCTTCAATATATTATTCAATAGTTCCTCGGCTTGTTCAACAATTCGTTCCCTGAAAACACAACCAACACAACTATCTAGGAAGTCCCTAGAAGCATCAGTTAGTCCATTATAGAAGATATCAAGTATTTCATTTTTATTAAGAGGGTGATCACTTAAAGCATTAAGCAATTGGAGAAGCCTCCCCCAATCTTGTGGGAGACTCTCTTCTTCAATTTGCACAAAATTTAATATCTCCTGTAAGGCAGCTTGTTTCTTATGAGCAGGAGTTTTTTTAGAGAAGTGATAAATCATATCCCGGGGGCTACGCACACAACCATGAGCAAGAGTATTGTACCATATCTTAGCATCACCCTTTAAGAGAACGGAAATAATTCGAGAATATAGTAGTAGCGAATCTTCTCATCATAAGAAAAAGGGGTGGCTATATCATTCAAATTAGTAAGATGTGCCACTATAGTTTCAGTTTCATAGCCATGAAAAGGGCCAAATTCAACCAAAGTAATTAACTCTGGGTCGACAGAGAATTCATGATACTAATCGGTAACAAAGATATGTGAAGTAGCAAACTTAGGATCACATTTCATTCTAGCATTCAAAGTCTTTTCTTTATACTTGCATAATAATTTCTTAAGATCATCTCTATCCTTACAAGAAAGGATGTCTCTAGCTACTTCTCCATCCATAACATAACCCTTAGGTATCCTAGAAAATTAAAATCTATGAGAGCTAGGTCTAATAGGTGTTTCATAATTCTAAGTTTCAAGGACTTCATCAGTGTCAATAGTTTCATCAGTTTCAATAATTTCATTCTCTTTAGCTCTAGCAATTTGTTCATCAACAAATTCAGCTAGTGGCACATTATCATCAGGCAAGGTACTAGGATCGTCGTAAGCATCATTCATAGCAGGAGTAGCATCATCAGTAACTTGTGACATATCAGGATTAATAACATGTGGTGGTGTTGCAAGTCTACTCATAACAGAAGGTGAATCAAGTGCAAAGTGTGATGGCAAATCCGTACCTCCCCTCATCTTAGAGGGAACAATCTTGGTTCTTGTGTCATTCAGATTGTTCATAGTGATAAATTGATATAAATCCCAAGTGAATTAGCAAATATACCTATGCTCCCCAGCAACGGCGCCAAAAAAAGGTCTTGATAACCCACAACTATAGGGGATCGCAACAGTTTTCGAGGGTAGAGTATTCAACCCAAATTTATAGATTCGACACAAGGGGAGCCGGAGAATATTTGCAAGTATTAGCAGTTGAGTTGTTCAACCACACCTAGAGATTGTATATCTATAGCAAACTGACCAGTAGCACATTAATAAGATAGTTTTGGTAGCAGTAGTAATAGTAACGGTAACGGTAACAATGATAACAATGGTTTTGTAGCTAGTGTAACAATGACAACAGCAATAGTAACTTAGCAAGAACAATATGTGAAAAACTCGTAGGCACTGGATCAGTGAATTTGTTGGATGATATTAATCATATAACAATCATAACCTAGGGTGACACAAAACTAGCTCTAGTTCATAAATATAATGTAGGCATGTATTCCGTAAATAGTTATACGTGCTTATGGAAAAGAACTTGCATGGCATCTTTTGTCCTACCCTCCCATGGCAGTGGGGTCCATAAGGAGACTAAGGGATATTAAGGCCTCCTTTTAATAGAGAACTGGAACAAAGCATTAACACATAGTGAATACATGAACTCCTCAAACTACGGTCATCACCAGAAAGTATCCCAACTATTGTTACTTTGGGGTTTACAGATCATAAGATGTAATAGGTGCATATGACTAGCAAGAGCATACCAAGAACATAGATATAATGGTGATAACATAAACGGTTTACATCTGAAATCATGACACTCGGGCCCTAGTGACAAGCATTAAGCATGGCAAAGGCATAGACATATCAATCTCAAAATATAGTGGATACTAGGGATCAAGACTTGATGAAACTAACTCGATTACATGATAAATCTCATCCAACTCCTCACCGACCAGCGAGCCTACGAAGTAATTACTCACTCCCGATGGGGAGCATCATGGAATTGTCAATGAAGGAGGGTTGATGATGACGAAGACCAAAGATTCCCCTCTCCGAAGCCCCAAACGGGCTCCAAATCTGGTCCCGATGAAGAACAGGAGGTGGCGGTGGCTTCGTCTCATGAAACGCGATAAAACTGGGTTAGGTAGGCCACAAGGTGGCCAAAACACACCAGGGCGCATGGGGGGGCTGGTGTCTTGTGGGCACCTAGGGCCCCCCTCCGATGATTCTTGGCTCCAATATTTATTTATTTATTTCAAAATAAATCTCCAAAAAAATCCGTCCAGTTTGGAGAACTTTTTTTTTCTGCACAAAAACAACACCATGGTAGTTTTGCTGAAAACAACGTCGGTCTGGGTTAGTTTCATTCAAATCATGCAAATTAGAGTGGAAAACAAGAGAAAAAGCATTAGGAAAAGTAGATACGATGGAGACGTATCAAGCACCCAGACATTCTAAACATATGGTTGTTGGAAATATGCCCAAGAGGCAATAATAAATTGGTTATCATCATGTTTCCTTGCTCATAATAATCGTTTATTATCCATGCTAGAATTGTATTGATCGGAAACTCAGATACATGTGTGGATGCATAGACAACACCATGTCCCTAGTATGCCTCTAGTGAACTAGCTCGTTGATCAAAGATGGTTAAGGTTTCCTAGTCATGGATATGAGATGTCATTTGATAACGGGATCACCTCATTAGGAGAATGATGTGATGGACAAGACCCAAACTACAAACATAGCATATGATCATGTCATTTTATTGCTATTGTTTTCTACATGTCAAGTATTTGTTCCTATGACCATGAGATCATGCAACTCACTGACACCAGAGGAGTACCTTGTGTGTATCAAACGTCGCAACATAACTGGGTGACTATAAAGGTGCTCTACAGGTATCTCCGAGGGTGTCTATTGGGTTGGCATGGATAAAGACTGGGATTTGTTACTCCGTGTGACGGAGAGGTATCTCAGGGCCCACTCGGTAATACAACATCACAATAAGCCTTGCAAGCAATGTTACTAAGTGTTAGTCACGGGATCTCGTATTACGGAACGAGTAAAGAGACTTGTCGGTAACGAGATTGAACTAGGTATGGAGATACCGACGATCGAATCTCGGGCAAGTAACATACCGAAGAACAAAGGGAACATCATATGGGATTAACTGAATCCTTGACATAGAGGTTCGACCGATAAATATCTTCGTAGAATATGTAGGAACCAATCATTTGAAAAGTTCAAGCAAATTCAGAGTGAAGTTTAAGATCATCGTGACAAGAAGATAAAAATGTCCGCGATATGATCGTGGAGGTGAATATCTGAGTTACGAGTTTTGCATACAACTTTAGACAATGTGAAAGTCATTTCACAACTCACACCACCTGGAACACCATAGTGTGATGGTGTGTCCGAACGTCATAGTCGTGCTCTATTGGATATGGTGCGGGCTATGATGTCTCTTATCATTTTGCTACTATAGTTTTGGGGTTATGCATTAGAGACAACTACATTCACTTTAAATATGGCACCATCTAAATCCGTTGAGATGACACCTTGTGAATTATGGTTTGATAGAAACCTAAGCTGTCATTTCTTAATGTTTGGGGCTGCGATGCTTGTGTGGAAAAATGTTTTCACCTAATGAGCTCGGACCCAAAGCGGACAAGTGCATCTCATAGATTACCCTAAGAATAGTTGGGTGAACCTTCTATCTCAACTCCAAGCTTAAAGTGTTTTTTTTGCTAAAACGGGTCCTTTCCCGAGAAAAAGTTTCTCTCGAAAGAATTGAGTGGGAGGAAGATAGAACTTGATGAGGTTGTTGAACCTTTGTTTCAACTAGAGAGTAGTGCAGTGTAGAAAGATGTTTCTGTGGAACCTCCCTACGTCAGTTGAAGAGGATGTAAATGATGATGATCATGAAGCTTTCGATCAAGTTACTATCAAACCTCAAAGGTCGAAAAGGATGCGTACTGCTCCTGAGTGGTATGACAACCCTGTCTTGGAGGTCATGTTGTTGGACAACGATGAACCTATGAGATATGGAGAAGCGATGATGGGCCCGGATTCTGACAAATGGTTAGAGGCCATGAAATCCGAGAAAGGATCCATGTATGAAAACCAAGTATAGACTTTGGTAGACTTCCTCGTTGTATGGCAGGTCATCGAGTACAAATGGACCGTTGAGATGAAGACAGACGCTGATGGTAAATGTCACCATTTATGAAGCTCGACTTGTCACAAAGAAGTTTCCGACAAGTTCAAAGAGTTGACTGCGATGAGACTTTCTCACTCATAGCGATGCTAAAGTCTGTTGGAATTATGTTAGCAGTTGCTGCATTTTTCAATTATGAAATCTGGCAGATGGATGTCAAAACATTGTTTCCTTAACGGTTTACTTGAGGAAAGGTTGTATGTGATACAACCAGAAGGTTTTGTCAGTCCTAAGGATACTAAAAGGTGTGAAAGGTTCAGTGATCCTTCTATGGACTGAAGAAAGCATCTCGGAGTTGGAATATACACTTTGATGAGGTGATCAAAGTTTTTGTGTCTATACATATTTTATGAGAAACTTGTATTTACAATAAAGTGAGTGGGAGCACTATAGAGTTTCTGATAAGCATATGAGGTTGACATATTGTTGATCAGAAATGACGTAGAATTTCTGGAAAGCATAAAGGTATGTTTGAAAGGAGTTTTTCAAAGGAAGACCTGGATAAAGCTACCTAATTGTTGAGCATCAAGATCTATAGAGATAGATCAAGATGCTTGATGAGACTTTGAATGAGTACATACCTTGACAAGGTTTTGAAAGAGTTCAAAATGGATCAGTTAGAGAGAAGTGTTCTCGCCTGCTTTGTAAGGTGTGAAGTTGAGTGAGACTCAAAGCTCGACCACGGCATAAGAAAGAGAAAGGACGAATGTCGTCCCCTATGCCTTAGCCATAGGCTCTGTATAGTATGCCATGCTGTGTACCGCACATGTGTGTGCCTTGCCATGAGTCCGTCAAGGGATACAAGAGTGATACAGGAGTGGATCACTGGACAACGGTCAAGATCATCCTTAGTAACTAAAAGACTAAGGAAATGGTTCTCGATTATGGAGGTGATAAAGAGTTCGTCGTAAAGAGTTACGTTGATGAAAGCTTTAACACCAATCCGGATGTCTCTTAGTAGCAATCTAGATACATATAGTGAAGCAACCATTTTGAATAGCTCCAAGTGGAGTGTGGTAGCAGTATTTACAGTTTAACATAGAGATTTGCAAAGTACACACGGATCTGAATGTCACAGACCCGTTGACTAAAAGACCTCTCTCACATGCAAGGCATGATCGAGCCCCAGAAATCATTGGGTGTTAGATTCATAACAATGCAAATCACATGGTGATGTGAACTAGATTATTGACTCTAGTGCAACTGGGAGACTGTTGGAAATATGCCCTAGAGGCAATAATAAATTGGTTATTATCATATTTCCTTGCTCATGATAATCGTTTATGATCCATGCTAGAATTGTATTGATCGGAAACTCAGATACATGTGTGGATACATAGACAACACCATGTCCCTCGTATGCCTCTAGTGAACTAGCTCGTTGATCAAAGATGGTTAAGGTTTACTAGTCATGGACATGAGATGTCATTTGATAACGGGGTCACGGCATTAGGAGAATGATGTGATGGGCAAGACCCAAACTACAAATGTAGCATATGATCGTGTCAGTTTATTGCTACTGTTTTCTACATGTCAAGTATTTGTTCCTATGACGATGAGATCATGCAACTCACTGACACCAGAGGAGTACCTTGTGTGTATCAATCGTTGCAACGTAACTGGGTGACATGGATCAAGACTGGGATTTGTTACTTCGTGTGACGGAGAGGTATCTCAGGGCCCACTCAGTAATACAACATCACAATAAGCCTTGCAAGCAATGTGACTAAGTGTTAGTCACGGGATCTTGTATTACGGAACGAGTAAAGAGACTTGCCGGTAACGAGATTGAACTAGGTATGGAGATACCGACGATCGAATCTCGGGCAAGTAACAAACCGAAGAACAAAGGGAACATCATACGGGATTAACTGAATCCTTGACATAGAGGTTCGAACGATAAAGATCTTCGTAGAATATGTAGGAACCAATATGGGCATCCAGGTCCCGCTATTGGTTATTGACCGTAGAGGTGTCTCGATCATGTCTACATAGTTCTCGAACCCGCAGGGTCTGCACACTTAAGGTTCAGCGATGTTTCGGTAGTATAGAGTTATGTGTGGTGGTTACCGAAGGTTGTTCGGAGTCCCGGATGAGATCCCGGACGTCAGGATGAGCTCGGAATGGTCCAACGGTAAATATTGATATATATGAAGTCCTATTTTGGTCGCCGGAAAAGTTTCGGGCTCATCGGTAGTGTACCGGGAGTGCCGGAAGTGTACCGGGAGACCATCGCGAGGGGTATTTCGACCCAAAGGCTACATGGGCTGTGGGAGAGTGAATACTAGCCCTTAGTGGTCTGGTGGAAGTCCCACACAAGGCCCATGCGTCTGGGAGAGAAACTCCCAAAGAGAAAAGGTGGAAAAAGGCAAAAAAGGCAAAAAGGAAGGAGTCCTAGTCCTACTAGGATTGGAGGAGGATTCCTCCTCTCCTCCTTGGTTCGGCCGAAGCCTAGGGCTGGCCCCTTGAGGGCCAAGTCTCCCCCTCTCTTCCTCTTATATATACTAGAGGTTTTAGGGTTTTTGCACTAGATTTTCTGCCACATGCTACCCTCTCCTCTAGTGCATAGTTTCTCCTCTAGATCGGTTTTCTGCAGTGCTTAGGCGAAGCCCAGCCGGAATAGCTCCACCTCCATCGCCGCAGCGCCGTCGTGCTGCTGGAGAAATCTTCTACCTCTCCACTCCCTCTTTCTAGTTCAAGAAGGCAGAGATCGTCATCGAGCTGTACGTGTGCTGAACGCGAAGGCGTCGTCCGTTCGGCGCTAGATCGAAGGACCGTGATCAAGATCGCGAGACGGATCGTGATGAGTTCGCAGGATGGATCGTGATTGGACCGTGGGACGGATCGTGATGAGATCACGGGACGCTCGACGATTTGGATCGCAAAGACGTTCAACTACACCAACGGCGTTTCTTAACGCTTCCCGCTTAGAAATCTACAAGGGTATGTATATCCACTCTCCCTCTTGTAGATGCTCATCACCATGGATAGATCTTGCGTGTGCGTAGGAATTTTTTTGTTTCCCATGCAACGTTCCCAAACAGTGGCATCATGAGCTAGGTCTATGTGTAGATGAGATCTCAAGTACAACACAAAAAGTTGGTGGGCGTTGATGCTTAGATTGCTTCCTCCCTTGGTCGTGTTTTGGTTCAGTGGTATTGTGGGATGAAGCGGCCTGGACCAACCTTACTCGTACGAGAGACCGGTTCCATCGACTGTCGTGTAACTTTGTTGCACAAAGATGGCTGGCGGGTGTCTGTTTCTCCTACTTTAGTTGGATCGGATTTGACTAAGGCGGTCCTTGAGAAGTTTGAAAAGCAACTTATGTATCACCGTTGTTGTTTATGCGTAGGTGAGAATTCTTCTTGCTAGATACCCATAGCAGTCATGTAAAACATGCAATAACAATTAGAGGATGTCTAACTTGTTTTTGCAGGGTATGTTGTGATGTGATATGGCCAATTACATGATGAGATATATGTGATGTATGAGATGATCATGTGTTGTATAGAATATCACGACTTGCATGTCGATGAGTACGGCAACCGGCAAGAGCCATAGGGTTGTCTTTAATTATTGTATGACCTGCATGTCAATCATTAAGCGCTATGTAATGCTTTACTTTATCGCTAAACGGTAGCAATAGTAGTAGAAGCATGGTGGGCGCAACAACCCCGATGGCGACACATCGATGGAGATCATGGTCTCATGCCGGTGACGATGGAGATCATGCCGGTGCTTTCAAGATGGAGATCAAAAGCACAAGTTCATGGCCATATCATGTCACTTATGATTTGCATGTGATGTTAATCCTTTTATGCACCTTTTTTCTTAGGATGACGGTAGCATTATAAGGTGATCCCTCACAAAAATTTCAAGATCAATTATGTTCTCCCCGAGTGTGCACCATTGCGAAAGATCGTCGTGTCGAGACACCATGTGATGATCGGGTGAGATAGACTCTACATTCACATACAACGGGTGCAAGCCAATGTTGCACATGTAGAACACTCGGGTTAAACTTGACGAGCCTAGCATGTACAGACATGGCCTCGGAACAAAAGAGACCGAAAGGTCGAACATGAGTCATATAGTAGATATGATCAACATGATGATGTTCACCATTGAAACCACCTCAACTCATGTGATGATCGGACTTGAGTTGGTGAATTTGGATCATGTATCACTCGAATGACCGGAGGGATGTCAATTTGAGTGGGAGTTCTTAGATAATTTGATTAATTGAACTCATTATCACGAACATAGTCAGTAGTGTCTTTGCAAATTATGTTGTAGATTACTAGCTCACGCTGTAGATCCCTTGTATTTTTGTATGTTCCTAGAGAAATAGAGTTGAGAGATGATGATAGCAATATTGCGGACTGGGTCCATGATCTGAGGATTGTCCTCATTGCTGCACAGAAGGTTTATGTCCTTAATGCACCGCTCGGTGCGCCAACCCAAAATGTGGCAGGCACGTTCTGATGACTACTTGATAATTTAGTGCGTCATGCATTACGGCTTAGAATTGAGGCTCCGAAGCATTTTGAATGTCACGGAACATATGAGATGTTCTAAGAGATGAAATTAGGATCTCAGGCTCGTGCCCGTGTTGTGAGATATGAGATCTCCAACAAGATTCTTTGCCTGCAAGATGAAAGAGAATAGCTCAATCATTGAGCATGTGCTCAGATTGTCTGGGTGCTACAATCGCTTGAATCGAGTGGGAGTTAATCTTCCAGATAAGATAGTGATTGATATAGTTCTCCAAGTCACTGTCCATAAGCTACTAGAACTTGGTGATGACCTATAAAATGCCAGGGATAGAAATAATGATCCCTGAGCTGTTCGTGATGTTTGACACCGCGAAGGTAGAAATCAAGAAGGAGCGTCAAGTGTTGATGGTTAGTAAAACCACTAGTTTCGAGAAGGGCAAGGGCAAGGAGGGAAACTTCATGGATGGCAAGTCAGTTGCTGCTCCAATGAAGAAACCCAAAGTTGAACCCAAACCCAAGACTAAGTGCTTCTATTATGAGGACAACGGTCGCTGAAGCAGAACAACCCTAGATACTTGGTAGATAAGAAGGCCGGCAACATCGACAGAAGTATATTTGATGTACGTGTTATTAATGTGTACCTTGCTAGTACTCCTAGTAGAACGTAGGTATTGGATACTAGTTCGGTTGCTAAATGTTAGTAACTCGAAATAAAAGCTACGGAATAAACGGAGCACTAGCTAAGGGTGAGGTGACGATGTGTGTTGGAAATGTTTCCAAGATTGATGTGATCAACATCGCACGCTCTCTCTACCTTTGGTATTAGTGACAAACCAAAATAAATGTTATTTGGTGTTTTGCGTTGAGCATGAACGTGATTAGATCGTGTTTATTGCAACACGGTTATTCATTTAAGTTAGATAATAATGGTTAGTCCATTTACATGAATAATACCTTCAATGGTCATGCACCCAGTGAGAATGGTTTGTTGAATCTTGATCGTAGTAATACACATGTTCATAACATTGATGCCAAAAGATACAAAGTTAGTAATGATAGTACCATATACTCAAAGTAAGGGATGATTCCCCCTCCTCCAAGGCACCTCCGGGGTGCCTTGTCCCTTTGGAACTCTTGCCCCCAAGCCCAATTCACCTCTAGGGTCGGGTGTCCCTGATAGAGGCGAGGGTCCCGATCTTTCTATGAGATGATCACTATCGATTTGGTGGAGACGACTTTGACGATCCGACTATGAACGTGCACGACGTTGCGCCTTAGCAATTGCTAAACCAATCTCCAAGAGGTTATTGACCACGCCGGAGCACGGTCAAGCTGACCACAAAGGTCTATTCCTGCAAGCAGTCGTAGAACAAGCAATTATATGATAATGCAATCTGAATATTGTGAATATAGATGAAGTATTGATAAGGGTGGGGTTCCGAAAGCGGTCTTGGTCTGGTCGTTGGACACAAACGAAGTACACGTAGTTGCAATGGCTAACTTTTAACTAAACAAAACCCCAAAGAAAAAGCTACTAGATTGATCTACTTATATAGTAGGAAGGGGTGGCAGCCAAGGAGGTGGGAGCATGTCCCAAGGCAGTGTAAAACTAACCCTAGGTCGTACAAGGCCCATGGGCCCAAGTGGAGGTGATGCAACACCTTTGGACTTGTAGTTCGACTCGGACTCTGCTGCAACGTCAGATTGTTTCGTCAATTTCTCCATGCTCCAGATGAATTTTATGGTTATTCAAGTAGGGCTATAATGCATATGAAATCTACTTTCCAAAAATAAGAATCACCCAATTCGGAGTCCAGATGAAAAAGTTCTTGGCGTTTTGAGACAGGTGTGTCTGTGCAGTACGAATCTGAGTCCAAAACGTGAGAGACTTTGACTCTATCTTCTCTTGGGCTAAAAGTGATGTGAGAGAACTTCTTGAACAACACCTAATTACTTCCTTTGACATGAGAGGACCTCTTGAATAGCACCCAATCATTTTTTTCTTCCTTTGTCGTCACACGTGGTTCATACAAGTGGTCGACCATTCTGCATTTAGGCATAAAATAAAAATAGGTGAAGTATTTTTGTTCTGGATAACATAAATAAATTATTACATAATTCTTATAAGAAATCACCTGATAAATATGCATGTATGCACTATTTTTAGTCATATCCACGGTAGTCATGTGCTCATCATCCTCCCCTTCTTGAAAACAAAGTCGTCCTCGGTGCCGCTTAGTATAAAATGTGGCTAACAAAAGAGACAAGGTGTATATGTTTTATAAGTATATGCCATCTATTTTTATTGATCTTAGTTGTGGCACATGTGACACATTTATACAAGAGCACACTTCAAATTTCGTGAATATAAAGCCAAAATATTATCACAAGAAGTAGAAGGCATGAAAATATTGCAACTCAGTTTGCACATATAAGTGAAGTCCTTATTCATATCAAAAGATTGACAATGTTCATCATTACACCATCCCAACATTGGGAAATAAACTTGAATTATTCCAAATTTAGATGCTACAATATGATTAAATAAGCAAACATGTCATTTGACACAGAATCATCACAAAAAATGGAGGTCATATCAAAATGATTAAACAATGGCAAAATTAATTTCAAACATATTTGATCCAAATTTGATTTATTTCCTGATTCATATGGTTCTTTCTGATCAACAGTTGATTCAATGGGTGCACTCAAAATTGTTGATATATGATCACATGGCAAAGTCAAATCATGAACATAGTCCTCTAAAATAGGTGGTGTGATCAAAGTAATGGGTAGCTCATCACATGGTACATTGGAATTGACAAGGCATTTGTCATACTCCTCTGGAGGTGGAAGATCGGTACCTTTCTTCATTACCTGTAGGCACTCTCGATGGTGACGTGTCACATGGTCAAGGTGATGTAACCCTCACAATAATTGATGTGGTTGTCATAGTATGCCTAGTAATTGTAGGAACAACCGTATCCACTCTTGGAATATGCACCTTGCGCTCGTTCTCCTTGTGGGCAACACATTTTTTTATTTCCCGTTTAGTTTTGCAAGCAAGACGAAACAAACGATCCATAGGATAAGACTTTTCATGAACTAGTATCTCCTGAATATCACGGTTTAATCCTCCCCAAAATCTATCCATAAAATCTTCTTCACTTTCTTCTAATGAGGAATGCAACAAGGTCGTTTGTAAATCATCATAATATTTCGTTACAATGTCACTACCTTGTTTTAAATGTTGTAACTTTATAACCATGTCACGAATATAATAAGCAAGAACGAAATGTGTGTCTCATGGCAACCTTCAAATCATGCCAAGTAGTAGGTATAATATCATGGTGTAACCGACAATATACGCTCCACCAAACTGAAGCATAACCAGTGAAAGAACCAACTGCGACCTTAACTTTCTTACTTTCAAAAAAATTATGGGAAGAAAATATATAATTTATTTCAAACTCCCATTCAATATATAAAGCAGGTCTAAAATGTCCATTAAATGGTGGTATAGAAACATTAACCTGATCGTGTGTATTGGAATCTATTTGCACTTCTCATGACGGTTGTGGCATTTGCTTAGGTGGTGGCACGTTTCCCACGAGGACGAAGCCCACAAACTGACAACTCTGGATCCTGTCATGATTAGTAGAAACAAGAAACAAAATCCAAGAATATTGTCCGTATGAACTACAAGGATGTGGTGGTAAAACGTTCACATTAAAGCAAATATCAATATATTACAATTTTTTACCATGCAGCAGGTGGTGACTAGCAACCGACGATGTTCATATCTCCGAAGATTGAGTAAAGCGATTACCAGGTGAAGGTATGTCTACACGATGTAGAAATATGTGGAGCTTGGAAGGCTTAATATTTGGTAGCAAAAGATTAACAATAATCAATTCAGAGATGCAATGCTGAATAAATGATCAACGATGATACTGTGCTAGTCCTAGGCTAGATCGTACTAGAGATGCGAGCCTAGAACACTAATGGAGTCATGACGTAGGACAAATAGCACCAACTGATGTTATGAATTAGCTCTGGACAACAAGATATAAGTGAAGATCTCAATGGCAGTAAAGACAATGATGATAAATGACCGCGAAGCAGTATATACCAAAACTCTCTCTACAACGTTCCTATGGAAAATAATATGTCAAATTTCTGATATTTTTTCTCAAGAATTCTACCCACTCAAGATTTCGTATGCAAAAAGAATCACTCAATTCCGAGTTCGTATGAGGAGTCAAATAATTCGGAAACGAACCCAAAAAATAATGACAAACCGTGTTCGCGACCTTCAAGGGCAAAAAGTCCTATTTAGAAGTCAATTTTGTGGTGCAAATAATGAACTTTCTTGATGAACTATTCAGATGCGCCTCGACAATAGCTCAAATTTGAGTACTCGTGGAGCCAAAACGGACTTCGCATGAGGAAGATATGCCTATTTTAATGAACACTACGCAAAAAAGATTTCAATCCAAATTCAGATACGAGATTGAGTCTAGGTAGATCCAAAATTTGTTTTTTTCTCTTCTCTCATTTTTTCTCACTTTTTTACTTTTTTTTCTTGTCTCTAGTTTTCTCTCGCTTTTTTCTCCCTTTTTTCTCTTCTCTCCAACAAACCAGATAAGATGCAAATTGGATCAAGCGTAGATGCGAATGACCTCAAATATGATAATGACAGTGAATGATGGGGACCATGTGGTGGAAATTGATGGATGGTGGTAGATGACAGCGGAAAGGATGATGATGTTGATGATGATAATGATGGTGGTAGTGGTGGTATATGGCAGCAGTGGGGACGATGGTGTGCCGGCGACGTGACAATCTATGGACACAACTCGAAACTCTAAAGGACTACATGCTAAGACCAACAACTCGACACGACGATGCAACCAATAATTTAACTATGCAAGCACTGAAAAGAAAATTGCAAAGGCTCAGACTGGCTTGGACAAAGGATGAATAGATTAACTTTTTTGTGGCTTATTCTTGGGCAATAGGTAATAAAAATAAATTTAATCTAGGAATAACTGGAAATTCTCACCGAGTAACCTAAAAATTGATACCACTTGATAGAGGCGAGGATCCCAATCTTTCGATGTAATAGCCCGGGACCGATGCTCCAGAAGATTCCCCTTTTATTTCCATTCTTGTTTGTGTTTCATTTGGTTATTGCATTCATCAGTGCATCATTCGCATCATCTGCATAGCATCATCACTCGTTTTCGAAAACCTGCATCCGTTCGTAGTTTTCGGTTCTCTTCGTTCTCGTCGCTGACCATTTGGAGACCAGTCACACATGCACGTGCCCGCGAGATAGATAAAATATCGTATTTATAAGTGTGCGAGAATATTCTCGGATTGGGTCAAAAGTTGGTGTGCGGTCTTGTTATATTATAGGTAGAACGCCTGCCAAGTTTCGTCGCAATCAAAGATCGTTCGATACCCCAACGGTCGACCGTAGCGTCACCGTCATCGATTTATTTGTTGGACATTTTCCGTGTTTAAACTCCTTGTCATGGGCGCAAACATTCCCTCTCATCCCCACCAAGCCCCTCTACACAGCCCACTACCCAGCCTAGCACCCCCTCCGCTTTCAGACTGTTTGATCAAGATCAAACGGTCCAAAAATGGAGCAAAACACCTAAACTTAGCCCCCCTTTCCTATTTAAGCACCCCTACCCTGTCTAGCATGACTAACCCTAGTCTAATTCCTCGATTTCCGCACCCCTAACCGAGCCGCCGCCACTCCTCCTCCTGTCTCCCTCCTCCCGCTTCGGCCCCACCAAGCCCAGATTCGGCCCTGAGAAGCCCATTTGGGCCTGACCCCAAGCTCCCTTGCTCCTCCTCCCATGGCACATGTGCCCGAGCGCGAACCGCAGCCACCCCTCACCCTGTATTCACCTAGCATCGCCCCAAGCCTCGCGCTGACCGTCCTAGGCTGCCCTTCGCCGGAGCACCGTCACCGCTGGCCAGCTCTGCCGCCGCGCCCTGCGCCCATCGCCCACACCGCCGGTGGCCTCCGCCTACCCGATCGCCACCGCAAGCTGCCCCGCCGCTGGGAATGGAGGGATCGGGTCGATCCTGTCGGGATCTGCTGCCGCACGACCTCGTCGGAGCTCCGCCTTGGTCCTCCATCGTTGGAGTTCCAGCGCCACCATTGACCCTCGCTGCAACTGCCCGTCGTGCCCATTCGGGCGGGACAAGGATGACGCGCACCCGCTCGCCCGCATGGGCCTTAGTCCCCACCGAGCCGGCTCGAGGCCCATGGGTGAGTACCCCCACCTCCCCTGCTATCTTCTGCCTCCGGGCGCTATTTTTTATATTGCGCCCAGTGGCTGATTTAGGCCCATGGATAGATTTAGCCCAATGCATGCTTTTTCCCATCCCATGAATTTGTTAATTAGCTAGTGTGTTACAGAATTACAGAAAACCCCTAAAACTCATGCATTTAATAAATCGAGAACCGTGCATCATATGAGAAAACTTTATATATGTAAGATGACTAGAATTTCGTGTAGATTCACAATATTCAACTCTCACATGTGTTTAAAATGTTTAACTTCCTGTTTTCATGTAATTTGCATAAATGACATGTTAAAATGATTTATTTCATAAATAATTAACCGTAGCTCCGTTTAAAATGTTTTACATATGTAACTTGACTAGAAAAATGTGCAGAATCTCATGGTGACCTTTATTTGCTGTTTAACAACTCGAAAATATGCTTAGGAAAGATCTGGTCCAATTTCGAGATTAACATATGGGGTCATTTCTGAAATGATACAAGTTGTTTTTGGCCTCATTTAAGATGCCTAGATAGATAGTTTATTTATGCTTCACCTCTTGCCATGTTTAACAACATTTACTATTGTCGTGTACCAAAATGAGAGTGAAGTAAATATTCGAACATGGATTTTCGTCAATATGCAACCCGTTGCATATTGAGCTTCACTTAATGTGTAGTAGTTGTTGATGTGATTTGCCATGCCTTGCATATTTAAACCGAACATGCATCATATTTGATTGCACATCATGTCATGCATATGTTGTGGTGTATCATGTGTTGATTGTTTGTTTTCGATTTGCTTCTTCTTGATATAGTTCCGAAAACGTTCAGAGTGTGATGATTCGTTTGACAACATTGGATCGTCTTCTTCATGGACTCGTTCTTCTTCCAAGCGGGATCTGAGACAAGATGACACATTTCCCTGGATACCACTACTATCATTGCTATGCTAGTTGTCTCGCTTCCATCGTTATGTCTTGCTACCTACCACTTGTTTGTCAAGCCTCCCAACATTGCCATGATAAGCCTCTAACCTTCACCTCCCAGCAAACCATTGTGTGGCTATGCTACCGCTTGCCCAGCCCTTCTTATAGCGTTTCTAGCTACAGGTGCAATTGCTTCCATGTGTCAAGATTGACATTCTTTTGTCATCACAATATTCTATTTAATTTAATGCACATATATACGTGGTAAAGGGTGGAAGGCTGGGCCTTTTGCTCGGTGTTTTGTTCCACTCTTGCCGCCCCTAGTTACTTGTGAACCGGTGTTATGTTCCATAACTGAGCGCTCCTAACATGCTCGGGTTGTTATGGGGACCCCCTTTATTTTTGTTTTAGGATAAAGCTTGTCTGGCAAGGCCCAACATTGGTACTACATTTGCCTAATAACTAATAAAAATGCATAGGGACCTGCCGGCACCCGCGGATAATTTAATCAACCTCCGAGCCAGTGCTCCTCATGAGTGTTGGTCCAAAATAGAGCACTGTGCGGGGCCAACCCGGGGCAACTCGGGAGATTTCTATTAGGTCACTATACGCATCGCTCATCTGCCATGCCCTGAGAACGAGATACGCGGCTCCTATCGGGATTGTCGACACGTCGGGCAGCCTTGCTAGATTTGTTTTACCTTTCTCGAATATCTTGTGTGAGGAACTCTTATCTTCTTCGGGCTATCTCGAGGTGTCGGATTTCCTTTGGAATTGCCTAGGATGATCACGAGATCCGTGGTCGAGGTCATTCCCGCTGCGTGTGGTTAATTTGTGATGGATGAGTTGGAGCACCCCTGCAGGGTTAAATCTTTTGAAAAGCCATGCCCGCGGTTATGTGGCAAACATGGATACTTTGTTTAACACACGGTCATAGAAAACTTGAAGTAAACTCAAATAAAATAAACCAAACGTGTGTGTAACCGTGACTGTCTCTTCTCGTGAGTCCTTATCCGAGAGAGAACAAGGTGGGGTTATGTTTGACGTAAGTAGGTGTTCAGGATCACTTAGTGATCATTACTAGCTCACGTCCTTTATGCATAGACAATCATACTTTACTTTATGTATTCATAAGTTAGCCACTCAAATAGATGCTTAGTCGCTTGCTACAACCTCACCACTTAACCATACCTCACGCTTTATGCTTCAATAGTGTTGATACCCTTGGAAATGAGATTGCTGAGTCCCCATGACTCATAGATTACTACAACAACAGTTCCAGGTACAGGTAATGCGGTGCTTTGACGTGAGAGTGATGATTGTTTGTTTGGTGTTCTTCTTATTCTTCTTCATCGATCTAGGATGGGTTCCAGGCGGCAGCCTGGGATAGCAAGAATGGATGTCATTTTATCATTTGACTTCGTCCGTAGTCGGACCCTACTCTTATGTATGATGTTTGAGTGGTTGTTATATTGATGTGATCTTGATGTAGCTTGTGGCGAGTGTAAGCCAATTCCATATACTCATCTCTTTTTTAAATGTACTTGTAATGATATCCATTCTTACAACACGATGAGATGCGCTTCTATCCCTGTTGAGGCCCCCGTGCCAAAATAAGGATAGGAGCGCATCTTGGGTGTGACAAGTTGGTATGAGAGCCTGTTCTGACCTAGGAGCCCTCTTGATTGATTGAACTTGGCCAAGTCGAGTCTAGTAAAAAAACTATTTTGAGTCTAGTTATATCGGATAGTATGATTCTTTTTACTTCTTTTCTATACTCTGGTGAGGAATTACGACTTAGGAATTTTGATTCTACCCTCTTCTCACTCCAATTTTTTTAGGATCACGCGAATATTTTGGAATCTCTATGATGCCGATGTAACAGAGTTCTGTCTTGGTGCCTCCTGTCTGATTTGATTTATTCCGGGGAGTTGAGCTCGAGGGGATTCTTGACACATTGTTATCGTTCAGTTTCCTTAGTATCTCAGGACGGAGGATGTTTGAAATTGCTTCAATACTAGTAGTGGCGAGAGGAGTCCGACATCCCCAGTACTGGTGGAGAGAGTTCAGATGTACTGCCGTTCTTAGTATCGTTGTGTTTTCGAGTGTCTGAGGTAGATGAGTTTCCGAGACCTCTGGTTATGTGCTGACGGATGTGTTACATTGGAGCGTAGTATTATTGTTAGGAGTTGAGTGATGGATTTTGCTCCTTGTATCCGTGGACCCGATTGCATAACCAGAAAGTTTTGGGAGTTCTTAGGTGGGAATTCAAGTAGTTACCTAGGCTATCTTTCAATAGATCATGATGTGAGGTTGGGGTTCGACATCTAGTGGATTCGTTTGTTCACGGTCTTTCTGACAAAGGACAGTCTCAATATATGTCATCAGATATGCTTCGTCAAGCCTTGTAGTTTGCTACGCCTAGTGAGCATATTCGAGCGTCATTTCAATATGACAATCCAATGTACGATCGAGCCCGTGCGAACCATACCATGAAAATATCGAGCAGAATATCTGTCATGAATTTGTTCTGGCTTGTTTCATAAGCCGCGTCCTTTATTTTGTTGGAGTATGGTAATTTGAGTTGCTTCGATGTCAAGTGGTGATCTCATATCTTCCGAAGTAGTGTTCTCATATTTCTGTGGGATTGCTAATTCTTTTGCTCAATCAAGTTGTCATATCAATTCTTTTTATCAAGTGTGCTTATCTACAAGATAATTCTATCATCTCCAATATTTGCAAGATCAATCCTCATATTTTGTTCTGAAGTTTGTCTCATCTGTTCCAAGTTTTCTTTGTTTTTCCCACCCTCATGCCCTTTTTCTTCAATGATTAAATTCTCATCAAAATGCCTTTCTTTCCATCAATGCTTCTGCTATCATTTCTTCATATTGTATCTGGTGAGTTCTTGTGGAGATTCTCAGGAGTTTCAGTTTCAAGATCTTTCCTCATATTCTTTCTTCTTCTTGTTATTCTTCTCCAGTGGATTCAATTCAAGCTCTCGGTTTTCATCATATCCTTTCTCAGTCGTTCAATGATTGCCCATGTCGGGAGTTCTATCCGAGCCTCTCTTATTTGTTCCTCTCTCTATTCTATACGGAGTGCTGAAAGTATCTCAGAAGACTTTCATTTCCATTCATATCCTCTTAAATTATTTTGAGGTTCTCACCTCACCAAGTTCTTAATTATTTTGATGGTGCTATATCTCTATCTAAGCAATTGTCTCAATGGTGGTTTCTATAGAGTGGCCCCATAACCCACAGGTTTTCCCCAGGATCTTACCTGGCTCTTCTAATCTTTCCGGAGATGTTCTCAAGTTCTTTTCAAATATGATGCAAGAATGATTTTTAGTAGTCATATTCCTACTCCAAGATCGCTTTGAATTATTATTTTCTTTAGTGGCTCAATGTGATCTCTTCGTTCTGATGTAACTCCATGCATTCGTGGTGTCCTCATTCGTTTCAATTCTTACCAGTGTTCTCGTTTAGGACTTCTTCTAGTTTGTGATCTATCACTCTCCCTCTTCAGTTCTTTGCGTGTAGAATAAGTGTTGTGCTAAATCCGTTGCTTTTCATCAATTTAACTTGATGACGGATAGGCATAACATAATTCTTATTCTTTTCATCAAGGTAATTTCAATCCTTCAAAGTTGTGCATGTTATCAATTCTCAATTCTAAGTTGTTCAGCTTTTGTTTTCCGGAGCTCCAAGTTTCCTCAAATATCTCTCCGCAAAGCTTCATCTGAAGTATAGTAGGGCCTCAATCTTGTTATTGTTGTTCAATTCTTTTTTTTTATCCTCTCATTTCTGGTGATTCTTCATGGTGGTTTGGTAAAGATGTAATTCTTCTCGAAGTATTCTTCAAGATTCTTGTTGGAGGTGCTCAAGTGTTCTTTATCTTGGATTTATAAGTTCATTAATTCTCCATCGTCTTTTGATATGGTGTTATTAAATTCTTGATTATGAGGAGTCTCGAAGGAAAATTGTATAGAATGAGATAAGTAAACCCATCTTGTTTTGTCGGAGTTATCTTGGGTTGGATTTCACCTAAAGCATTTCCTAAGGATTGTTGCTATCATGGTGTCATAAATGAGTCAAGTGTCTCCTCCACCTCTTGGTGAAAGAAGTTTTGCATATCTTGTTGCTCTCAAGCAACCAATTGTTTCTGTTGTGGCAGGTTGCCACCTCATAATTTGGAGATGTTTTCCATAAGCCCACATCAAGCTAAATTATTTCGTTGTTGGTTTTCAAAAAATTTGTTCATCCTATGCTTCTCAAGTTCAATGGTGGTAGAAGTTGTTATTTTCTTCTCCGTTCTTTTCATTCCAAAGATCTAGCTTCTATTATTTTGTTCCGGAAGCATTGTGATGTTGCTCCTTTCAACTCACATCTAGTCTCATTAAGATCATGTTCTTTCTTTGCTTATTCATTTTTTTACCGGAGTGCTATGAAATCTTTTCATGATCCTTCCATCTTATAAAGTTTTGATTCTAATCCAACCGAAGTTTGGGGTCTCTCTTTCAATTTGTTTCCATCATATCAAATTTTGTCTCTCTATCCTACTGAAGTGCTCCCAAATTTCTTGTGAATTCTTGCCTGTTCCTCATGTCATTCTTCATCTCTTTCCAACCTTCATGATCATTGGTTTCACTCGTTTGTCAGAGAAGTAACTAATTTTACCTCTTGCTCTTTCTCTTCCCCTTTTCATTCTAGATCCCGGGACGAGATCCTCATGTAGTGGAGGAGAGTTGTAACAACCCGGGACCGATGCTCCAAAAGATTCCCCTTTTATTTCAATTCTCGTTTGTGTTTTCTTTGGTTGTTGCATTCATCATCGCATCATTCGCATCATCTGCATCGCATCATCACTCATTTTCGAAAACCTGCATCTGTTCGTAGTTGTCGGTTCTCTTCGTTCTCGTCGCTGACCATTTGGAGACCAATCACACATGCACGCGCCCACGACATAGATAAATTATTGTTTTTATAAGAGCATGAAAATATTCTCGGATTGGGTCAAAAGTTGGTGTGCAGTCTTGTTATATTATAGGTAGACCGTCTGCCATGTTTCGTCGCAATCAGAGGTCGTTTGATACCCCAATGGTCGACTGTAGCGTCACCGTCATTGGTTTATTTGTCGGACATTTTCCGTGTTTAAACTCCTTGTCATAGGCCGCAAACATTCCCTCTCATCCCCACCAAGCCCCTCTACACAGCCCACTACCTAGCCTAGCACCCCCCCCTCTGCTTCCGGACTGTTCGATCGAGATCAAACAGTCCGAAAACGGAGCAAAACCCCTAAACCTAGCCCCCCTTTCCTATTTAAGCACCCCTACCCTGCCTAAAATGACTAACCCTAGTCTAATTCCTTGATTTCTACGCCCCCAACCCAGCCGCCGCCACTCCTCCTCCTGTCTCCCTCCTCCTACGGCCCCACTAGGCCTAGATTTGGCCCTGAGAATCCCATCTGGGCCCGCCCCCAAGCTCCCTTGCTCCTCCTCCCATGGTGGATGTGCCCAAGCGCGACCCGCAGCCACCCCTCGCCCCGTGTGCACCTAGCGCTGCCCCAAGCCTCGCGCCAACCGTCCTAGGCCACCCTTCGCCAGAGCGCTGTCACCGCCGACCAGCTCTGCCATTGCTCCTCGCACTCATCGCCTGCACCGTCGGTGGCCTCCGCCCGTCCGCTCACCATCGCACGCTGGGAACGGAGGGATCGGGTTGATTCCGTCCGGATCCGCCATCGCATGACCTCGCCAAAGCTCCGCCTTGGTAATCCCGTCGCTGGAGTTCCAACGCTGCCGTTAACCCTCGTTGCAGCTTCCCGTCATGCCCGTTCAGGCTGGACGAGGACGACGCGCACCCGCTCGCCCGCGTGGGCCTCAGTCCCCATCGAGCCGGGCCGAGGCCCATGGGTGAGTACCCCCGCCTCCCTTGCTATCTTCCACCTGCTGGCGCTATTTTGTATATTGCCCACTGTCTGATTTAGGCCCATGGACAGATTCAGCCCAATGCATGTTTTTCCCCGTCCCGCGAATTTGCTAATTAGCCAATGTGTTATAGAATTGCACAAAACCCCTAAAACTCATGCATTTAATAACTCGAGAACCGTGCATCATATGAGAAAACTTTATATATGTAAGATGACTAGAATTTCATGTAGATTCACAATATTCAACTCTACCATGTATTTAAAATGTTTAACTTGTTGTTTTCATGTAATTTGTGTAAATACCATGTTAAAATGATTTATTTCATAACTAATTAACCATAGCTCCGTTTAAAATGGTTTACATATGTGACTTGACTAGAAAAATGGGTAGAATCTCATGGTGATCTTTATTTTGCTGTTTAACAACTCTAAAATATGCTTAGGACAGATCTGGTCCAATTTCGAAATTAACATATGGGGTCATTTTGGAAATGCTATAAGTTGTTTGCGGCCTCATTTAAGATGCCTAGATAGATAGTTTATTTATGTTTCACCTCTTGCCATGTTTAACAACATTTACTATTTTCGTGTACCTAAACGAGAGTGAACTAATATTCGAATGTGGAGTTTCGTCAATATGCAACCCATTGCATATTGAGCTTCACTTAATGTGTGGTAGTTGTTGATGTGATTTGCAATGCCTTGCATATTTAAACCGCACATGCATCATATTTGATTGGACATCATGTCATGCATATGTTGTGGTGTATCGTGTGTTGATTGTTTGTTTTCGGTTTGCTTCTTCTCGATAGAGTTCTGAAAGCGTTTGGAGTGTGAGGATTCGTTCGACTACATTGGATCGTCTTCTTCATGGAGTCATTATTTTTCGAAGCGGGATCTCAGGCAAGATGACACATTTCCCTGGATACCACTACTATCATTGCTATGCTAGTTGTCTCGCTTCCAACGTTATGTCTCGCTACCTACCACTTGTTTGTCAAGCCTCCCAACATTGCCATGATAAGCCTCTAACCTCCACCTCCCAGCAAACCATTGTGTGGTTATGTTACCGCTTGCTCAACCCTTCTTATAGCGTTTCTAACTGCAGGTGCAATTGCTTCCATGTGTTAACATGGACATTCTTTTGTTATCACAATATTATTGCTATTTAATTTAATGCACATACATACTTGGTAAAGGGTGGAAGGCTGGGCCTTTTGCTCGGTGTTTTGTTCCACCCTTGCCGCCCCTAGTTACTTGTGAATCGGTGTTATGTTCCATAATTGAGCGCTCCTAACATGCTCGGGGTTGTTATGGGGACCCCCTTTATTTTGGTTTTAGGATAAAGCTTGTCTGGCAAGGCCCAACATTGGTACTACATTTGCCTAATAACTAATAAAAATGCATAGGAACCTGCCGACACCCGCGGATAATTTAATCAACCCCCGTGCCAATGCTCCTCATGGGTGTTGGTCCAAAATAGAGCAGTGTGTGGGGCCAACCCGGGGCAACTTGGGAGATTTGTACTAGGCCAATGTATGCATCACTCATCTGTTGTGCCCTGAGAACGAGATACGCGGCTCCTATCGGGATTGTCGGCACGTCGGGCGACCTTGCTTGATTTGTTTTACCTTTCTCGATTGTCTTGCATGAGGAACTCTGATCTTCTTCGGGCTATCTCGAGGTGTCGGATTTCCTTTGGAATTGCCTATGATGATCACGAGATCTGTGGTCGACGTTATTCCCGCTGCGTGTGGTTAATTTGTGATGGATGAGTTGGAGCACCCCTACAGGGTTAAATCTTTCGGAAGGTCATGCCCGCAGTTATGTGGCAAACTTGGATACTTTGTTTAACACCCGGTCATAGCAAACTTGAAGTAATCTCAAATAAAATACACCAACCATGTGCGTAACCATGACTGTCTCTTCTCGTGAGTCCTTATCCGAGAGAGAACACGGTGGGGTTATGTTTGACGTAAGTAGGTGTTCAGGATCACTTAGTGATCATTACTAGCTCGCGTCCGTTATGGGTAGACCACCATACATTACTTTCTGTATTCGTAAGTTAGCCACTCAAATAAATGCTTAGTCGCTTGGTATAGCCTCACCACTTAACCATACCTCACCCATTAAGCTTTACTAGTATTGATACCCTTGGAAATGAGATTGCCGAGTCCCTATGGCTCACAGATTACTACAACAACAGTTGCAGGTACAGGTAATGCGATGCTTTGAAGTGAGAGCGATGCTTGTTTGTTTGGAGTTCTTCTTCTTCTTCATCATCGATCTAGGATGGGTTCCAGGAGGCAGCTTGTGATAGCAAGGATGGATGCCATTTTATCGTTTGATTTCATGTGTAGTCGGACCCTACTCTTATGTATGATGTTTGAGTGGTTGTTGTATTGATGTGATCTTGATGTAGCTTGTGGCGAGTGTAAGCCAATTACATATACTCATCTTTTTTTTAAATGTAATTGTAATGATATCCATTCTTGCAACATGACGAGATGCGCTTCTATCCCTGTCGAGGCCCCCGTGCCAAAATAAGGATAGGATCGCATCTTGGGTGTGACATTCGATGAGATGATAACTATCTATTTGGTGGAGACGACTTTGACGATCCGACTACGAACATGCATGACGTTGCGCCTTAGCAATCACTAAACCAATCTCCAAGAGGTTATTGACCACGTCGAAGCACGGTCAACCTGATCACGAAGGTCTATTCTTGCAAGCAATTGAAGAACAATCAAGAATATGATAATGCAATCTGAATATTGAGAATATAAATGAAGTATTGATAAGGGTGGGTTTCGAAAAGCGGTCTTGGTCTGGTCGTTGGACACAAACGAAGTAGACGAAGTTGCAATGGCTAACTTTTAACTAACTAAAACCCCAAAGACAAAGCTACTAGATTGATCTACTTATATAGGAGAAAGGGGTGGTGTACAAGGAGATGGGAGCATGTCCCAAGGCAGATTCAAACTAACCCTAGGTCATACAAGGCCCATGGGTCCAAGTGGAGGTGATGCAACACCTTTGGACCTGTAGTTTGGCTCGGATTCTGCTGCAACGTTAGATTGTTTTGTCAATATCTCCACACTCTGGACGAATTTTAAGGTGATTCCAATAGGGATAGAATGCATATGAAATCTACTTTCCAACAAAAAAAGAATCACCCAATTCTAGTCCATATGAAAAAGTTCTTTGTGTTTTGAGACACATGTGTCTGTGTAGTTCGAATTTGAGTCCAGAACGTGAGAGACTTGGACTCTATCTTCTCTTGGGTTAAAAGTGACGTGAGAGAACTTCTTGAACAACACATAATTACTTCCTTTGACATTATAGGAGCTCTTGAATAGCACTCAACCATTTCCTCTTCCTTTGTCATCACACGTGGTTCATAAAAGTGTTCGACCATTTTGCATTTAGGCATAAAATAAAAATAGGTGAAGTATTTTTGTCCTAGATAACATAAATAAATTATTGCATAATTCTTATAAGAAATCAACTCATAATTATGGATGTGTGCAATATTTTTAGTCGTATCCAAGGTAGACATGTCCTCATCAGCCCCTGGCCTAGGGTGGCTAGGGCACCATCCCTACAGACCATGTGGGCCCACGGGGATCATGGACCCCCCATTGTACCCCCGGAACCCTTTCGGCACCCCGGTACACTAGCGGTTATGCTCGGAACTTTTCCAGTATGCAAAATAGGACTTCCCATATATAAATTTTACCTCCAGACCATTCTGGAACTCCTCGTGATGTCCGGAATATCATCCGGGACTCCGAACAACATTCAGTCACCAATGTACATATCCCAATACTACTCTAGCGTCATCGAGTGTTAAGCGTGCGGACCCTACGGGTTCGAGAATCATGTAGACATGACCTAGACACCTGTCCAGTCAATAAATAGTAGTGGGACCTGCATGCCCATATTGATTCCCACATATTCCTCGAACATCATCATCGGTCAAACCACAATGTCAAGGATTCAGTCAATCCCGTATGCAGTTCCCTTTGTCGAGCGGTATGTTACTTCCCCGAGATTCGATCGTCGGTATTTCCATACCTAGTTCAATCTTGTTACCGACAAGTCTCTTTACTCATTCCATAATAAAAGATCATGCAACTAACTCCTTACTCACATTGCTTGCAAGCTTCTTCTGATGTTGTATTACCGAGTGGGCCCAGAGATACCTCTCCGTCATAAGGAGTGACATATCCCAGTCTCAATCCATGCCAACCCAATAGACACCCTCGGAGATACCTATAGAGCATCTTTACAATCGTCCAGTTACGTTGTGACGTTTGATACACACAAGGCATTCCTCTGGTGTTAGGGAGTTGCATGATCTCATGGTCTTAGGAACAAATACTTGACATGCAGAAAGCAATAGCAATAAACTTAGTGATACAGTCAAATGCTATGCTTACGACTGAGTCTTGTCCATCACATAATTCTCTTAATGATGTGATCCCATTATCAAATGACAACTCATGTCTATGGTTAGGAAACCTTAACTATCTTTGATCAACGAGCTAGTCTAGTAGAGGCTCACTAGGGACAAGGTGTTGTCTATGTATCCACACATGTATTTGAGTTTCCAATCAATACAATTATAGCATGGATAATAAACGATTATCATGAACAAGGAAATATGATAATAGCTAATTTATTATTGCCTCTAGGGCATATTTCCCACATAAAGGGGACTTGTTACTTAATGCTATGTTTGGGTTTTACCTCAATGATCTTTTGCGGAGGCTTGCTAGAGGTCCAATCATAAGTTCATATGATCCAAGTACGGAAAGTATGTTAGTTCATGCCTCTCCCTCATATAAAATTGCAATAATGATTACCGATCTTGTTATCAATTGCCTAGAACAATCTCGCAAATCCATCCACCACTTATCCACACTCACTAAATTAACTCAATTATAATTTATTAAAACATCACCTAACTTTTACTTTCGTGCTCTTTATCATGTTTCAAAACTATCTTCTTACACCTACAAAGTACTAAGTTTTATTCCCAAAAAATATTTTATTTCTTGTAATAGGTAAAGTGAACATAGAGTTGTATTGGTGGTCGATAGAACTTGAGAGATTATTAATTCTACATTTAGCTACTCCTTGGGTTTGACACTCTTACTTATCAGAAAAGGCTACACGTGATGGCCTATTCTTGTGGGTTATCATTCCCAACGCAAATATTAAATAGCGGGCTATAGCCCAGCTATAACGTTTTTGGACCCTCCCCGCTACCGCTAGGCCCTTTTAGGGCTGGCCAGGAAAAGCCGCTAATAGCGCCGCTAAGTGTCGATAGCGCTGACAATTTTTAGCGTTTGGCGTTTTTTCCCGCTATTCTGGGCCAAAAATTTCAGCCCAATTCCAAATCTCGCGCCGAAGCCCTCTCGTATCCCTTTTACCCTAGCCACCTCCGCACTCCCACAGTCTCATATCCCTTTTCCTCCCCAAAATATCGTCCTATCGAGGCCGGCGGTGGCGGTGGCGACTAAGCAAGGACAGCCACGACTCACTGGTTCCCCCTCTCCCGGTGACGCTCCCTCTGTTGGCGAAGCCTCCCCCCTCGCGAGGACGCTTGCTTCCTCGAGCAGCGGCATCTCTCCTGAGTACGTGCGCCCTTGACGACTCCTCTCTAACGGCCTCTTTCCCGGTGACGCCCCCTCTCCAGCCATCTTCTCCAAGCAGCATCGTCCTACCTATAATGAGTCAGCAAACCCCATCGATAGGCAAGTTCTATTCTCAGATCTGTCCTTTTTCTACTCTTCTTCTATGTAGCCTAATAAATGGATGTGTGCGTGCTTGCTTGTTGTCCTTGCATACACCTAAATCTCAAGCACACACCCAGGTTAGAAGATGCAGATGAAATATTGTTTGGCTATCAATGGTTATATGTGCGTGCTTGCTTGCTGTACACCTAAATCTCTCAATCTTTGAGCTTTTCATATATATTAAATGTTGATTGAAATGGAGATTTGTTTGTTTCCCCTGAGTACAGTTTGTAGTTTGTAGTAGATTAAACATTGTTCTTTCAGTAGAGCTGATGTTGTTTAATTTCTGTTTTGCCTAACTTAATTCTGTTTTTTTGTTTCATAGGTGAAGGTATCTCAAGCACTGCCTCTGTACCACAAACAGCAACAGCTCATGTTGTTGCATCAAATGATGCTACACGGAAGTACTGTACTATGCCAGATCCTAATAGAACATACACTCTACAATGCAATTTCTGTGACAAGATATTAACTAGCGGCATAACAAGGATAAAGCACCACCTTGCTGGCATTAAGAAGTGCAATGCTACACCATGCCAGAAGGTTCCTCGGGATGTGAAGGAGGAGATGAAGGTTTTGCTCCTAAAGAGTAATGATGTGAAGGAGAATAAAATCACAGAATGGGAAAAGATAAGAAGTTCAGTTAACTTAGATCACTCAGAGAGATAAGAGGGGAGTGATGACAATAGTGGCAATGACATTGCGTTGTCATCACCAGGCAGAAGCGGATCCCAAGGTGGCCCTATGGACAAGTTCTGCAAGTTAAGTGTATAAGAATGTGTCAAGAGGAATCAAGGGACTCTCAGTGAAAAGGTTCAATCAAAGTTGTCATCTCATAAGAGTGAAGAGAAGAGGAATAGAGCTTGTGGGTACATCTGTCAGTTTTTCTATGAAGCTGGCATTCCACACAACACTGTGACACTTCCTAGCTTTGCATCTATGCTTGTGGCCATTGGAGGTTTTGGCAAGACTCTTCAAGGACCTAGTGCATATGAGATGAGTGGGCCATTCCTGCAGAAAAGAAAAATGAAGGTGCTTGACTCATTCAAGAACCATAAGAAAGCATGGGAGCAGACAGGTTGTACGGTCATGACCGATGCATGGACAGATAGGAAAGGCAGAGGAGTAATGAACCTAGTTGTGCATAGCGCACATGGGGTCTTATTTTTGGAGTCTGTTGATTGCTCGGATGTCAAAAAAAGATGGGAAATATATCTATGAGCTTGTAGACAGGTGTATTGAAGATATAGGGCCCGAAAAGGTTGTTCAAGTGGTGACTGATAATGCTAGTGTTAATACAGCAACTGCAAATCTAATGAAAGCAAAGAGACCATCCATTTTTTGGTCTGGATGTGCAGCCCATTGTATTGATCTCATGTTGGAAGATATTGGGAAGCTACCTCTAGTTGACAAAATAATTGTCCAAGCTAAGCAAGTTACCGTGTTCTTGTATGCTCATACGAGGGTTTTGGCTTTGACGAGGAAAATCCTTGGAAGAGACTTGGTCCGTGCTGGTGTTACTAGATTTGCCACGGCTTATCTCAATCTAAAAAGTTTGCAAGACAACAAGAAGGATGTGCTTAAACTATTCAGAACAGAGGAGCTAAATGACATGGGGTACTTAAAGAAGGACAAGGGTAAGAAATCTCAAAAGGCTATGCAAACTGATTCCTTTTGGAAAGGTGTTGACACTGCTATCAATTTCTTTGAACCAATGGCTAATGTGCTGAGAAGGATGGATAGTGATGTTCCAGTGATGGGAGTCTTCCATGGTTGTATGCTAGATGCAAAAAAGGAAATTTCTTCGAGGTTTGACAATGATGAGAGTCGCTTCAAAGCTGTTATAGATATCATTGACAAGAGGTGGGACAACAAACTCAAGATGCCACTACATTTGGTTGGGTACTTTCTCAATCCTTACTATTACTATCCAAACAAGAATGTGATCGAGAATTTTGGATCATTCGGAGCAGCCGTCATCCATTGCATTACAAGGGTGACTCAAGATGAGATGTTGCAAGAGGAGATTATGGATGAACTCAACACGTATGAAGAAGAGGTTCAGTCTTTTGGAACGGACATTGCCACACGGCAGAGAAGAAAGAAATTTTTTGATCCAGGTTAGTGCAATTTTCTTTAAACCAGTTTCAAACTTTCTCCGTTTCTCATTTTCTATATGTCCAAGTATATCACTAATAATTTGTGAATGACTTGATGCAGAAAAATGGTGGTTGAATCATGGCACAAGCACACCCAAGCTGAAGAAATTGGTAAGAACAATCCTCACATTGACATGTAGCTCCTCGGCTTGTGAGAGAAACTGGTCATCATTTGAACAAGTAAGAAAGGAAACTATAAGTCCAAAAGTGTACAAAATAGTTTATTTTTGTTCTCACATGTGACCATGTGTTCCATGATTTCTTTTCACCAACACTCAAGTTTCCTTCACTATGTAGGTTCATACAAAAAAGCATAACATACTACTCAGTGATAGGTTGAGGGATCTTGTCTTCGTCAAATTCAACGCGAGGCTGCAGAAAAAGAGAGAAAAATAAATACAGAGACCCCATAGAGAAGGTCACTAATGATATTCTAGAGGATGCAGACAATGAGTTCATTACTGGGATCGTTCCTGATGACAATGCTAGTGAACATTTAGGTAATGAAGCTCAAGCTCAACAAGAGACATCAACATCAGAAGCACAAGGAAGGAAAAGAAAGAGGCCTGCAGTAGACAAGAAGAAGAGGAAGAAGAGCATCCACTCTCTTCTTAATATAATTGAAGAAGATCCCATGCTTTGTTCTTCCTCTTCGGAATCATAAGATGATCAAGCTCAAGATGAGTCTAACTATACCTCTGCTGATTCAGAGTGATGCACTGCAATTGTTCGACTGTGTGCATGTCCTGCTAGTTGTTAGACTGAAATATGTGCAAGATATCTACTGTGCAAGTGCGCCTTTTGTTAATATGCACTGGACTGAACCAACTCCTATGATGTGCGTGAGTGAGCCTTTTGTTAATATGTGGTGGACTGAACCATGTGATGTGCAAGTCCGCCTTTTGTTGTTATGTACTATATTGAACCTTCTCTAGTTATGTGATGTGCTATTATATTTTATTTTTATTATTATTTAGTAAAACCTCTAAATGAGGACATAGCCCGCTATAGCTCCACTATAGCCTCTTTTAGTTGTTGGCCGAGCTACCGTTAAATGGCGTAGCCCGCTATTTAAAACATAGACCCAATGTCGATGAAGACACGAGATGTGTTGGAGTACCCCAGAAGAAGCCTTCGGGAAGGGAATGGCGCCCGTAGGAGCCCTCATCGTCAGCACCAACCATGTTGGAGCTGGGCTTTCCCTTGAGGCTCCAGTTCTCCCACATCCATTGTCACCCAAGTCATACGACTTCGTGACGCGCCGCCACAAACCTTGCTAGCAACCCACCTCCACAAATACCACCCATCGAAGCACCACACGTCACCAACGCTTGTTGTGGCACTACCCATGCACCAGCCGACGATGCCCAACCAGGGGCCACCGCATGTGCAATAACTAGCTCGGGGGCAAGAGCCTTGGACAACGCCAAGGGTGCACCCCCCACGTTGTCCCACACACCACTATCGTCGTGGAGCGACATGGCAGGAACCTCCCAGGTCTTGATCTAACAGAGAATCCACCTTTGTAGCCTCTAGGACAAACAAAGACAGTGGACTCCCCATGCCGCATGACCCCGTCCACAGCCACGCGAGGATGCCGGACGCTATGCCATGTGAGATCCGGGGTTGCCGCCCCGATGCCCCCCCAGTCGACTGAGAAGCTCAGACCGCACTACCATGCGAGGATCCCCCTATTTGAGAGCAAGGGGCCCATCGCCATTGTGGTAGTCATTGGCGGCAGCGGTGGCAAGGAGGAGGGTAGGCAGAAGGGACCCTAGCGGTGCTACTGTCGTCGTCCTCGGGTCGCCCCAATCGAGTGACGCGAGGGCTGATACGTCTCCAATGTATCTATAATTTCTGATTGTTCCATGCTGATATATTATCATTATAGGATACTTTTTGGGCATTTTTTTACCAATTTATAATATTTTTTAGCTCTAACCTATTGACACAGTGTGGAGTGCCAGTTGTTGTTTTCTGCATGTTTTTGACTTTTCAGGTTTACAGTACCAAGCGAAGTCTAATCACCACAAAACTTTTTGACGATATTTTCTGGACCAAAATAAGACATGGAAGCTTTGGGAGGAGGCCAGGAGGGGCACGAAGGCCCCACCAAACACGAGGGCACGCCCTATTGGGTGCCATGATATGTGGTGTCCCTCTCAGGCGTCCCCTGACATTCCTATCCGGCATATAAATTCCCTAATATCCCAAAAACCCTAAGGGAGCTCTCGGATACTTTTTCCACCACTGCAAGTCTTTGTTCCAATGGGAGCCCATCTAGAGCTCCATTTCGGCACCTTGCCGGACAGGGGATCGATCATGGAGGGCCTCTTCATCAAACTTGTTGCCCTCATGATGATGTGTGAGTAGTTCACCACAGACCTACGGGTCCGTAGGTAGTACCTATATGGCAATATCTCCCTCTCTCTCTTGATCTTCAATACAGTGTTCATCGCATCTTTGCCTTGATCTATCCAATGTAATCCCTTTGTATGGTGTGTTTGTTGGGATCTGATGAATTGTGAGTTTATGTTTAGATTATTCATGAAAAGTATTTGAGTCAAACCTGAATACTAAGATTCTTATTTGCATGATCATTATAGCATCGTAATGCTCTCCGATCTATTGAGATAGTTTGGCCAACTAGATTGATATTTCTTCGGTGGGAGTGGTGTGTTGTAGTAGGTTCAACCCGGCAAGTTTCTATATCCCAATGATAGAAGGGGACAAGTTGTGTCTTTGTGTTGCTGCTACTATGGATAAAACGATAGGGGTTATTCATATTGATTGAGTTTACTTTGTCTACATCATGTCATCGTTCTCCAAGCGTTACTCTGTTTTACTTAATACTCTAGATGCATGGTGGATAGCGGTCGATGAGTGGAGTAATAGTAATAGGTGCAGGAAGCAGTCGTCCTATTTGATTATGGACGTGATGCCTATATACACGTGATCATTCCCGTGAAAATTGCATAACTATTTGTTTTTCTATCAATTGCCCAACAGTAATTTGTTTACCCGTCGTATGTTATCTCTATGAGAGATGCCACTAGAGAACTCTACGCCCCCCAGGTCTGTTCACTTATATATTCACAAATGTTACTACTACCTTGTTTTATTTATTTGATTTGATTTTATTTCACAATTTACAATTATCTACACAACTCACTTGCTTGCAAATAACGAGATCAAGGGGATTAACAACCCTCTTGCCGGTGTTGGGTGCAAGTTATTTGTTCTTTTGTGTGCAGCCACTGAATATAGTTGAGGATTGGTATTCCTATTGGTTCGATAAACCTTGGTTTCATAACTGAGGTAAATACTTAACAACAATTTGATGCGATAACCCGTTCCTCTTCACGGAAAACCCAACGCAGATCACAAGTATCAGGAAGGATTTCTGGCGCCGTTGCCAGGGAATACCATCACCAACTATCAAGTAACTTCACACAAATTTTCATTCACTTGATCTTCTTTTTATTTGCTGTTATATTTAGTTTGTATCATAAAAATCAAAAATACAAAAATATTTATCCTTGCTAGTTACTCGTTTACTTCTTTGCTTGCTTTACTTGCCAGTTTACTTGTCTTGCTTGTTGCTTTGCTTGTTCGGTCACCATGTCTCAAGATACTACTAAATTGTATGATTTCTCAAATACTAATAATAATGATTTTATTAGAACTCCTATACGACCCACCACTAGTGCTAAGGCTTTTGATATTAATGCTGCATTGCTAAATCTTGTCATGAAAGATCAATTTTTGGGAAGTCCTAATGAGGATAATGTGTCACATCTTAATATCTTTGTTGAATTATGTGATATGCCAAAGAAAAAAGGATATATAATTATATTATGAAATTAAGATTGTTTCATTTTTCACTAAGAGATAAAGCTAAAGCTTGGTTTTCTTCTTTACCTCGTAATAGTATTGGAACATGGGATAAGTGTAAAGATGCTTTTATTGCCAAGTATTTTACTCCTGCTAAGATCATCTCCCTTAGAAATAAAATAATGAATTTTAAACAGCAAGATCAAGAACATGTTGCACAAGCATGGGACATAATGAAATTAATGATAAGAAATTGTCCAACTAATGGTTTATACTTGTGGATGATTATGCAAAACTTCTTGTAACATCCCAAAATTTCATTTTGGAATGTTATAAAATATAGCTATGCATCATCATCCCATTGTTTGAATGAAGTGAATTGTTGAAGTCCTTCTTTTGGATTTCTAAAAGGCCACTTTCCTTTTCTCCATTTACTTGTTTCACTTATTTGAAAATCTCTGGAATTATTCAAAAAAAGAGAGGAGTAACATGACACTCCACACTAGGGGCATCTTGGTGAATTATTTGAACAATAAAACCAGGGGTCTATTTGAAAGTTTATCTCAAAAGAATTTAAAATCAATTAGGCATTTTCTGAAAAATATTTTTTTAAAGTATTCATTTTGACAGAGCAAAAATGTTCATTAAATACCATTTATTCCCCTGATCATTTCGATATATATCCCCTATGTTTGGAAATGATTTGAATGCATTAAAGGATTTTAAACGTTCCAGAAAATAGAAAAGGAAACGGATTTAAAGCGTTTAATTTGAAACCGTCCGGCCCACAGCCTTTAAGTCCCGAATTCACTCCGGATTGGCCACCGACGCGTTAACATCGCCCTCTCTCCCACTGACACATGGGACCCACCGTCCGACAGCGTCATCAGCACGCTCGCCTTCCTCCTCGCGCCAAACCACCTCGCCGGAGATCCCTCCTCCGTAGATCTCTCTCCTCTCTCCCTCTCCCGACCCCGCACCTGGCCTATAAAAGCCCCTGCCTTCTTCGCTCGCCGTTCCACCCCGAGCCCCCCTATACCCTCGTCGGAATGCCACCGCACCACCTCGCCGGAGTTCTGACTCCACCCGAACCCCCCAAAGCTCCGGGCCGTCGCCTCCGTCGTCCCCAGCCCCATATGACGCCACCATACGACGCCGGATCTTCATCGCCGTTGTCTGAGATCTTCGGACGACGCCCCCGACCACCGCACGACCATCTCCGACCACCTCTGACGTCCGGCCGCCGTCGACCTCGCCGGAAACCTCGACACCCCCCTCTGTAAGCCATCGCACCCCCCCTGGACCATTCGATCCAGATCCAACGCGTTACATTAGATCACTTAAACCCCGAACCGGTATCCCCTAACGTTCGATTGTTCACCGCAAACACCCGCACGCACACTCTTTTGACCAATAGGAAGCCGCCACGTAGCCTCTGTCCGTTAGCTAATATTTTTTTCTTTTTCTGTTTCTGTTTTAGAAAACAGAATGTGTTCTCGTTTTCTTTTTGTAATATATTTTAAACTAATTAGTGTTTTTAATTTATTCTTTTTGAATTAGGTCCCAAATTTCATTTAGTTTCATCCTGTAGTCTTAGATTTCAAATTTGAACTTTAAAATTTGAATTTAACCAAATTTTCTTAAATTACTAAAATCTGTATAACTAGAGTTTAAAAATATATTTTTGTATGAATCTTTTTAACACTGGTTTGTATTAGTTAGACCTATCATCCTACATAGTTTGAGAATTTTTAGGATGAATTTGGTTAGGGTTTTTAACAAAAACAGAATCTGTTTAGTTCTTAATAGAGTTTAGTTAGTTTGATTTAGTTTAGTTTGAATCTGATTTAGTTTAACTTTTGTTTTTAGTTTTCATTAGGTTTTGTTGTTTCAACATTAGGTGAATTATTTTCTGTTAATAAAAATATTTTGTTTTGTTTTGTTCTCTAGTTTAAATAGGTAAATCTTGTTTTCACCTTTAGTATTGTTTAGAAAAATGTTTTGTAATATGCTCAAAATTTTTATAATGAAATACTTTCTGTTTTCTAATAAAATTTTGTATTTACTTTTCTGTTATCTAAATGGCTAGTTGTTCAAAACAAATTTTTGTCTTGTTATGTCTTAGTAGAGATTTGACACCAAAAATTTTAGAGTCTTATACTTTGAGTGATTCTTCCTTTTGATCGTGCTATTTGTTTGTTGAAGTATTTGTTTACCTTGCTGTTGTATGAATTGTATTGTGGTTATGCTTATTGTGTGCTTTGTTTGATTCGTTAGATCATCCGGAGTGCGAAGCTTGTTATCTAGAGTCACTTGAGTACGAGGAGCGTCGGCAAGGCAAGTCACTTTGATCATGTTTACCCATGTTTTTATTGCATTAGTTCTACCATCTCCCCAATTGCATGCAAAGTAGGTAATTTGGAAACTTGGTTACTTGATGTAGTATCATGTGGTAGGCACCCCTCAACCCTTTGACACATTGGCCCTAGGAAACGTTGATTTAATTTTGCTATGCTATTAGTAGATGGGGTTGGTTGTGTGATTCATGAGAGTTTTGAGATAATAATTTCAAGACCTGCAAGATGATCAAGACTTCAAGACTCCGAGTTTTCAACATACCTCTGGGTGGATGGTGGTTGAATGGCGCCCTGGAGAAACCAGTGGTTAGCCTAGATGTTGCTGGAGAAGTGCTAGTATTCATGCGGAAAGGTCCACCCAGGCACAAAGAGATGGATGGATGCTTCAAGACCCAAGGCTTACCTGCACAGCCACAAGCCATTATGGGCTCTGGCTTAGTTGGATATCGTGGTGACCCTGGACAGGCGGTGCTACGAGATGTAGAAGAACGGTAGGAAAGGATGGGCACCGACAGAGTCTCAGGGAAACCCTTTAGAAGACCATGTTTTGGTCATCCGTTTCTCAAACACCCTAAAGTGCGAGAAATCCAACGGAGGCGATCAGATCTTGTGGGGAACATGTGCAAAAATATGCAGAGTACCCAAACCTAATCGATTAGTCGTGTCCACGGTCATGGACAGTTTGAGCCAAAGGAACTGAAACTATCTGGAATTCTCAACACAAATAATTACATTGATGTGGGTATTAATGACAACTTGGGTATGAGAATTGGTTGGTGGAACCATCTCATTAATCAATCAACATTGTAGTAATAACTTTTGCCCTCTCTTGTTGTAGGAAAAAATGGCTTTATGCAAAATTTACTACCCCACCTGCCATATATGCATATAGAATAGATGATTGCTTTACACCCCTCATTTGTGACATTGCTGGCATATTTAATATGCTGACCTACACAGCTGCAACGTATCATGTTGCAGAGTACTTTTCCGACCAGGAGTGAGGATACGCTCTACGCTCGGTGAGATGCCCTTGGAGTCAGATGGACTCAACTACCTTTGAAGCTTCCGCAACATTAGTTATTCTCATGAGTTGGCCTTCAGCCACTTTATTGTAATTCTTATTGTAATAAAGAACTCGATATGAGATTTTCGATTAATAAAGCTGTGTGATTTCACTTTGATATATACATTGATGTACCGTGTGTGTACCAGCATGATCTTGGGATGGTACAGAAACACCGGAGATTCGACCTTTCAGGTCGGGTCACTACACTTCTATGCTGGACTAAACTTTGTGTCTAGAAATCTTCTAGATTCTGCCGGAGGTGGTAACTTTATGGATGCGACCTTATGAGAGGCCACAAAATTTCTAGACAACATTATGACAAATTATTCTCAATGGCATACCGAAAGGGCTCCAACTGATAAGAAGGTAAATTCTGTCGAAGAAATCGCTACTTTGAGTGAAAAAGTGGATGTTCTTATTAATATGGTTGCTAGTAAAAAATACTCATGTTGATCCTAATGACATGCCCTTTTCTGTTTTGATTGAGCAAAATAAAGATGCTATTGATGTGAACTTGTTAGTGCATGTAGTGCACCTTAGTGTTTTTGGTGTATTGAAGACTTATATAGGTTAAGGAACAAACGTGTTTGTGAGTATACACAGGTTCTATAAGTCGATGAGGAGTTTGATATATTTGGAGATCATCGACCCCTGAAAATGAATGTCTTTAGCTGAAGACTTTGGTGAATACTTTGCTTAAGACTTTGGTATTGCCTGAAGACTTTCAAAATGAAGAATTCGGTGCGACCTTGAAGATATTAACGAGGACTATGAAGCGTGAAGACTTTTGTTTTCGTAGTTTCATTTCCTTTCTTTGAGTCCTAGGAAACACCGTACTGTTAAAGGGGGCCAAGGTAATACTAAGGAAACTTCCAACTAATGCTCAACTAAAAAGCCTAAACACTACCCAATCCATCGAGTGAAGCCTTTGGAAATCTCTTACGGTTCAGTCAAGTTCTTCAGTGACAGAGACAGTTCTTCTGGTCTCTGAGGAAATTGGTCTGACTGAGGAGTTAGGATTTTGCCAGTGCGAATTGCCTACAGTGAGGAATATGATAAGCCCTAAGGAATTTGACAGTTCAAATTCCGACCGTTGATGTGCTTAGCGCCATCTGTCCCCAATCATATTATCCACATAACGGCCATATCATTGGGGGAATTTATGTCTTATCATGTTAGGTTGCACCATGGCTATAAATAGCCACCCCCACAACCACTAGTTGGTTGGCTGCTCTGAGAGAGAACTGACACTTGTCATTTGATAGCAACCCATCCTCCAAGGACTTTGAGAGAAAATCATCAGTGAGGAAAACCCCCAAAACTAAACCACAACACCCCAAAGTGATTGAGCATCACTGAAAAAATTGTTCCTGTGTGGAACTGACGCTTTTTACCTTTGAAGACTGTGTATCTTCTAGACGGTTAGCCCGTCACGTCATGGTCTAGAGCATCTAGCAGTAAATTGTGGATTGCTGGGTGACTAGTTTGTGAGGGTTTTGGAAGTGTACCCTGAAGACTTACCATGAGTGTTGGGCAAGGACTATGTGACATTAGCTCAAGGAGAATACGGTAAGGACTGTGTGTCATCTGGTTTAAATACTAGGTCACTCCAAACCAGACGTACGACTGTCACATCAGTTGGAACTGGGTCATCAAACCACTGTCTTCATCAAGCTACATGGTTCCATTTCCTCAACCCTTCTATTTCCTCATATACTTGTTGATGAAATTGATCATTACTATTTGAAGAATTTGACTGAAGACTTTCTCTATTTCCTCATCTCAAATTCTTTAGTCACCTTGTTCTTCACCTACTTATCCTGTATTACGCTACCTGTAAGCTGTGCATGCTTTATTTCATCATGATGACTATGCTATTGCTATGTTTCTCATGCACTTGAGTACTTATTTTGCTGCTAGTTTTTCATCACATTTAAAATTCCTCAAGTTGAAATTCCTTAGTGATGAATTTGTAAAAATCACCTATTCACCCCCCCTCTAGTCGATATAACACACTTTCAATTCGTATAAGAGCAATGTACTCCCTTGTTTTGTGTGATTTTGGTTTGACCACCTGGAGTTCTAGTTATGTCGACTGAAGGTATGATCAAGGTTTCCGTAGGTTGTCCTACCTTCGATGGGACAGACTACCCCTACTGGAAGAACAAGATGTGCATGTATCTTGAGGCGATTGACAACAATCCTTGGTACATTGTGGAAAATGGTGTTCCCTCTGCTACTCCCACGGTCAACGTTGCTGATGTGAAGAGATTCAAGAAACTCAATTCTCAAGCGAAGAATATCATATGTCTCCATCTGAGCAAAGGTCAGTATGGCAGAGTGAGTGCTTTGGAGTCTGCTAAGCTTATCTGGGATAGGTTGTCCAAAGTCAACGAAGGTGTTTCCACTCAACGTGACTCCCGAGTTGATATTCTTCGCAATCTCTTCAACCGCTTCAAAAGACTCGATAATGAGAATGTTCAGCAAACTTGATACAGGGCAAGACTGTGTGTGTCGATCTTTCACGAATTGGAGGGGGGTTCGATGAAGAACACGGGGAAGAACGAGGAGAAATCATAAGAGGAAACACTCAAGAACAAGTCCAATCACACATCCACTAGACTCACCACACACAAGATCCACAAAGGTACATGAACAACAAAGGGAAATATGATACATGGTAGAGTTCATCCCAAATCCCATGGGGAGATGGGGCGTTGATATCTCGGAGGATCTTCCGTCGTGAGGGGCCTTGACATCCACTAGGGGATCTTCTCTCATAGAGGCATCTACCCCATGGGAGAGGTAGTGGAAGGAGCAAAGCTCAACTAACTAAGAGCCAAACCATTGCTAACCCTAGAATGGAGGTGAGGGAGGAGTATATATAGTCTTGGCCATGAAGGGGTAAGTGGAGAGGGAGATACATGGGCCAAAGCCCGTCCTGCGCATAGGCAGTCGAACGGTTGTACCGCTCGGGTGGCCGGTTGTACCGGTAAGGAAACAATAACCGAAACAACCGGTGTGGTACCGGCCTTGCACCGCACCACAACAGAAGCTTGGCCAGAGGTGGCCCGGTAGTGGGCCGGTTGTACCGCCCACCGGTTGTTGGTCGGTTGCTGGCCGGTTGTACCGGCAGCCCTTGGACTTCCTGTAGCTCCTCTTCTTCCTTCTTCTCTTCCAAGCTTCCCTCGTGGATGGTGTAGTTGTACGTAGGTGTTGGCACTCCTCCTCATCATCCATGAAGCTCCAGTAATACCTATGCATGCACACGGGAGGAGTGTCAAGTAGTATACCATCCTCAAAGGGGTCAAGTGAACACGTGTAAAGGAGATGATTCACCTTTATGTATATGATGTAGTCATGGCATGTGTCACTTGACAAATGGTCTCTTGTCATAGTGATGTCCGTAGGATGCTCTGCATCATCCCCTCCCCCTTGGGAAAGATCCGTCCTCGGATCAAGATCCAAATCACCATGGGAAGGAGAGGGTGTCACCATGTAGAAGTGGACGATCACCAAGCATTCATCATGATCAAGCTCTAAGGGTGCACTCTCCAATGTCTCACCGTCTTGTAATTCCTTCAAAAGGAGCAAATATGACAAACACTTGGAAAAACAAATGTGGTTAGCATTAGTGTCAAACCAAGCATTCAAGTGGTGAATCACCGCACAAATGTTGTCATCATGTATATCTTCTGGTGTGACAAGGGATTGTGGCATGGCATGTAAGCATATGAATTGAGCACAAGCAACATAATCATGGGAACAAGAATGCCAAGGTGAGGTAGGGAGGCAAATATGTGTGACAATATAACAAGCATCTACCTCATGGTCATATCACTCATGCACAAAGCAATCAATGAAAGGTCTATGATAGGCATAGGAATCATTGACATCACCAAGTATAATGAAGGGTTTAAACACATGGTGTAGCCCAAAGTGCAAGATAATCCAAGCATAATGTCACATGGTGTAGTCAAGATAGTGAGTCACTCAACACAATAGAAAGAGCAAGTGTTCAACATGTGTGAGGCAATCAAGTCAAGCATGTAGCAAGCAATCAGGCATGTCAAATGTGAAGAATGGACATTTTTGCAACCAATCATATGATAAGAGCAAACAATGCACAAGGTGGATGCAACACACAAGGTATATATATCTAGAGGCATGGCAACATGGAACTCATGAAGAAAAGCGATATCACTAGCATGTGTGCAAGTAAGTGGTGCAAGATGACTAATATGTGTCATGATACAAGAAACACAAGTAGGATGAGCCACAATATCCATGCTCAAGAAGGATGTCACCTCAAAAGCGTGACCTTGTGCTTCCGTCACAATGCTGATGTGCAAGCAAGTCCGATGTAGGAATGCGTTGGTATAGCATGGCTCGCTCCCAAGAGCTCGAATCGTCAACTCACGTGAAGTGTAAGTTGACATGTAGTCAAAGTATCCTACACATACACACAACAAAGGAAACAATGTATGTGCATGGTAGACAAACACATCATCTATCATGATGTTTCTCTTCTCTTGCACATGACCATTAGTATCACAAGTGCATGAATAATATGATGCAAGAATGGAAATATTCATGGCACTAGGCATATTGTGCAAATAAGGAAGACAAACATGCTTCACATGAAGGATGTCAAAAGCTCCAATGATATGTGAGAAAGCTATGGGGGCAATCTCATTAGCAACATTAATAGCATTGTTGCATGCAATACATGGCAAATCATCTAGCATGAGAGAGGCAACATATGGAGGCATAGGACAATAAGCAATATCAATCATGTGTGAAGCATGGCAATGGTTGTCATCAACCGCATAAAAGGAGCACATCGGTGATGCAACATAAGCAAGCATAATGACCATGTCATGCAAGCTAGTAGTGCGAAGATGTAACATACTAGAGGAAATGATGGCAATCATGTCATATGAGCAAATAGTAGGCATAGACAATGCACATGACATATCGCAACCACGATAACAAAACATGATCAATGTATCATCATAGGCATGGGTCACAAAGCAAACATGGAAATAGCAAATAATATCTTCACCGAGCTCGCAAATACACATACAAATACGAGAAGCATGGGTCATGTGTAATGTAAAGCATGGGTCACAAATGCATGAAAAAAAAATGAGGATATCATGCAAAGTGAACATGGCAATATGGGCAAAGGATATAGAATTCACAATAAGGGCCATGTAGAAGAGATGCGCGTAGTCCTTGCACGAGGGGAATGGTTGGAGACACATTCCTATGAATCCCAAAGCAGCATTGCTCTCAAGAGCTCTCTTTGTCAACTCGTGCGCTTGCGAGGTTGACGAAGAATCATGTGTACCTACACAAGAAGGAGAAACATGAAACAAAGTGTGTGCATGGTAAATGTACACATCATCCATCATGATGTGTATGTGTGTGTGAGAGTTAGCACAAGATAAGCAATGCTCAAAGAAGTTCGAGGCATGTATAGGAATATGGCATCCATCATGTAACGATAGTTATTATGCTCAACATGATTGGGACGCAAATTATAGAAAGTGTGTGGCACAACCATTTTATCCATATCAATGGCAAGCATATTGTGCACACAAATATGGAGATCGTGCAAAGTGTAGGATGGATCAAAATCTCCTAGCATGTATGAGGAAACTATTCTGGTCTCCTCATGTGCAATAATGAAAGCATAAGTTGGAGAATATGGACAACATCCAAAACAATGCATATCTAAAGCTAGGTGGTCATGGCATGTCATATGAGAATTATTGTGCAAATGATGCAGAGGAAGCATGGCAATATCATCACAAGAAAAAAAATGCCAATAACCATGGGTTTGTCATCTATGCCATATGACCAAATGGGATTTACTTTTATGGTGTATGCATAGTCACTATGGTGAGATTGCAAAGATACAATATGGGAAATTTCACGCATAGCATATGACAAGTGTAGCGGATTGTCAAACATGATGTGACCAATAGAATTTGCACATGGTATTCTATGGATTATAGCATCACAACTAGGTAAGTCAACATGCTCATCATCATATTCATCACAAATAGGGGGCACATCTAAGCACGAAGAAGACATAGCATGTGAAGTATCCATAAGGTGATCAACATCATGCAAGCAATCAATGTAAAGATAGTCCACTAGTCCACACGTGATGTAGGTGAGGTGGGAGAAACCAACTCGTGGTCATATCATGATGGAACCATGTGGGTGGTGCATCATCATCCACCATGGCCAATGTCATTTCCGTTGGAGGGATGTACTCGTCGAGGGTAGGCGTGCCTTCATGTAGGAGACCTTGCATCCAAGAAGAAAACACAATAGGAGTAGAGGTTAAGTTTTTAGAAATCAGAGTGGCCTCACATGCCATCTCAACTACCTTACTCACTAAGTGGTGTGGCTCACTCACTCCCTCTAGGATGCTCTCGCTCATATGGTTAGTTGAGTCAATCAATGGGTGGTGATGGCTCTCAACCTCGCAGAGGAATTGTGGCAACTCATCATATATGGGGCTAGTGGTGGTCACTCTCATCCTCTCACAGGAAATGCACTCAATGTCACATATGGTGGAGTCACTCATGTGGTTGTGTCTCTCCTCACATGGAAATTGGGGCATCTCGTCATATGTGGGTGTCGAAGGGATGTAGGTGCAAACGTCTCCATGCTCAACTCCTTTCGCCGCCATGGTTGAAGGGATAGTCCCATGATCAACCGTCTCATCATCGTCGTCGTGGATGAAGGCCGAAGATAGCACATCATCACTCTCCTCCATGATTGAAGGGAAAATCCCATGCTTGGCCATGTTCCTTGGGATGCTTCCGATGATGGAAGGGTCATCCATGCGTGTAGTCAATCGCCTTGATCTTGGTGTCGAAGCTTGTCCTTGGTGGTGATCTTGGTCTTCGCGCACTTGTTTCTTCGAAGATGTGCGACTTGAGTGTCTACGCCTTGACAATTATGTAGGGGAAGAAGACTTGTACTTGTCCACCATGTGTCTAAGTTGCTCCATGCGTGCCGCCACCATGTCTCTTTTCCGAGCTTCGGAGTGTCATATGTCGATGGCGAGTCGCTCGAGATTTTGGGTGATGTTGTTTCTCATGTCAATGTAGTCGTCGAAGACCGAAGATGTTGTGCTTTGCCTAGCCATCACAAGACTCGAGCAAAGGTGAATGGGAAATGAGATAAACAATACCAAGATACCGCTTCCAAAGTTGAGGATGTATCCCGTTTCACTCAATGTGAGTTCAGAGAATGGTGGAATTGGTACCAGACTTGTTCACTCACACCTAAAACTTAAAGGTTATCGAGTGGCTTGGTTAGGACAAGTGGCACAAAATTCAAGCAAAATGTGATTCAAGATATTGAAAATGTTGAGGAAGATTCACAAAATTGCAATGCAAAGCAAATAGATCAATAGCTAAGTAGCACTAGGAACACACACACGGATAGATAAATGGGATTCGTGCAACCAAGGGATGAGCACAAATGTGATAGACCCAGGAAAAGCTTGTGTTGCACGGATACTAGAAGAGACAATAGCTCGATTTCTCAAATGGGCTAGAAACGTGCTTGTGCACCAACCTATGAGAGTAAAAGTGTCGTCTTCAATCCCAAGTATGCTATGTATGTATGATCCAAGTGTATGTACTATGCAAAATGGCTCAATGCTATGTCTATTGCTTACAAGCTCTTTTGTATCTCCTCTTTTGCTTAAAATCTTTTTCTCTTTCTTTGCTTTTTTCTATGCTTGATGCTCGAACCAAGATATGAGACAAGTATGATGGATGCACGGGAGAGATTTATGGCACAAGATGTTTGCATGCTAAATGTAGCTATGCGGAACAAGAGTAACACTACGGTGCACAAGTAACGTGGCCCTGCAATTCTCAGCTCGCTAGTCTCAATGGGTAAGGTACACAATAGGCTCGAAGCAATCAATGAAATGGCAAGGATATAGACAATGATGTCGTCGAGGTTACCGTCCTTGCTAACGATTAGGGTGCCAAAAGGCAAAGTGGCCGTTGTCGATGTCGAGGCCGAGGCAATGATGAGTGGTGGCATTGTCAATGTAGAACCACCCCTAATTAGCCGAAACAAATTCGGAGATGGAAACCGCTACTCAAAATCTCCAACAAAATTTGGTTAGGATGGCAGAAGTGTATGGCGGAAAAGCTATGCGGAAGTTATGATGGAGGCCTAGAAAAAGATGCCAAAATGCAAAAAAAATTATGAAGTCAAATGGTGGTAAAACCAAGATGACAGTCTCGGGCACGATGATACCTTCAAAACGAGCCAAAGAACACTCAAATCGGAGTTCGGGAGTAGAAGTTATGGTCAAAATGGTGAATCAGCCAAGGCTGAAACTGGGATGTGCGGTTGTACCGCTTGTAAGAGCGGTTGTACCGCTCGTGGAGCGTCCTCAAGGTGTCAACCTGGGAATTAGCGGTTGTACCGATTGCGGGGAGCAGTTGCACCACTCCTGGGGCGAAACTGGGGTTCTAGATTAGCGCTGGGGAAGGGGGAGTGGTTGTACCGCTTTGGGGGCGGTTGTATCGCTAATATCGGGGAAAATTGCAGAATCTGAGCACGGGGTGGACTTGGGGGTGGACCAAATCAAATTTTGGGACCAAATTGATGGGAAAAGAAAAAAAATTGGGATGGGTTTCGTGGTGGGGAGGTGGGGGATGCCAAGATCCACTTGCCAAACAACAAAATTGTGAATCAAACACAACAAAATCTCACAAGAACCAACAAATCACAAAAATTTTGGTGAGGCTATTTTCGGTGGGGATTTTTGAATTGGGACAAAAACACACAAAATTAAGGCTAGAAAACAAAGGGGAGGACTCCAAATTCATGAGAAATGTGGCTCTAGATACCAATATGATACGGGGCAAGCCCGTGTGTGTCGATCTTTGACGAATTGGAGGGGGGTTCCACAAAGAACACGGGGTAGAACGAGGAGAAATCACAAGAGGAAACACTCAAGAACAAGTCCAATCACACATCCACTAGACTCACCACACATAAGATTCACAAAGGTACATGAACAACAAAGTGAAATAGGATACATGGTAGAGTTCATCCCAAATCCCATGGGGAGATGGGGCCTTGATATCCCGGAGGATCTCCCCTCGTGAGGGGCCTTGACATCCACTAGGGGATCTTCTCTCATAGAGGCATCTACTCCATGGGAGAGGTAGTGGAAGGAGCAAAGCTCAACTAACTAAGAGCTAAACCATTGCTAGCCCTAGAATGGAGGTGGGGGAGGAGTATATATAGTCTTGGCCACGAAGGGGTAAGTGGAGAGGGAGATACATGGGCCAAAGCCCATCCTGCACACAGACAGCCAAACGGTTGTACCGCTCAGGTGGCCAGTTGTACCGGTCAAGAAACAATAACCGGAACAACCAGTGTGGTATCGGCCTTGCACCGCACCACAACAGAAGCTCTACCAGAGGTGGCCAGGTGGTGGGCCGGTTGTACCGCCCACTGGTTGTTGGCTGGTTGTTGGCCGGTTGTACCGGCAGCCCCTGGACTTCCTGCAGCTCCTCTTCTTCCTTCTTCTCTTCCAAGCTTCCCTTGTGGATGGTGTAGTTGTACATAGGTGCTGGCACTCCTCCTCATCATCTGTGAAGCTCCAGCAATACCTATGCATGCACACGGGAGGAGTGTCAAGTAGTATACCATCCTCGAAGGGTCAAGTGAACACGTGTAAAGGAGATGATTCACCTTTATGTATGTGACATAGTCGTGGCACGTGGCACTTGCCAAACGGACTCTTGTCATGGTGATTTCCGTATGATGCTCCGCATCAAAAAAAATTATCGTCTCACTGATATCTCCAACGAGCTTCAAGCACTTGGTGGCACTAACATCACCGACCGGGAGGTGGTGAAGAAACTGCTGAGATCTCTTGATTCCTCATTCGATACACTGGCTTTGATGATTCAAGAGTGTGGAGACTACATGTCACTTGATTCTGCTGATATACTTGAGAGGCTCGATACTCAGGAATTCCAACAAGCTGAGAAGAGAGACGTCTACGGGTCAAGCTATGGAAGTTCTCGTGCATTGAAGGCAAAGGCATTTTCCTCATTCGAAGGTGAAGAATCTGATAGTAGCCTTGGTGATCCTGAAGAACTAAGTCAGTATCTCGCAATTCTCATGAGGAAAATCCAGAAGTTCTCAAGGAGAGGCCAGTTTGGAAAGTCATCAAAAAGCGGCTTGAAGAAATCAGATTCCTCATCAAGCGACTACAAGAAGAGAACTTGTCACAAATACGAGAAATCTGGTCAATTTATCTCTGACTGTTCTCTCTGGGAAAAAGAATCAAAGAATAAGAAATACAAGGACGACAATTCTAATGACTCGAACAAAAAGAAGACATCTTCAAAGTCCTCATCATCAAAGTCCTCATATTCAAAGTCCTCATCACACAAGAAGAATGGTTCTAGAAAGGCTCGGGCTTTCATTGGCAAGGAAATGGATTCTGAAGAAGAATCTGAAGAATATGAAGAAGAGGAAGAATCTAAGGTGGAATCAGATTCTGATGTTGCTAGCCTTGCACTCACTACTGATTTCGTCAGCAAGTCCATCTTCAACAATGAAGAAAATGACTACTCCAATGACTCTGACGTCAGCAACGATGATTATGCTCCCACCTATTGCTTCATGGCTAAGGGTGCCAAAGTACACAAACATCATTCCTCCTCTGAATCAAACGAAGGTGAATCTGATGAATATGTAAAACCTAGCTATTCCAAACTTGCTAATATTGCCACTAAGCAACAAAGTGCACTTTAAAAAGCTTGAGAAACTGCTAGACAAAAGTGATGATCTGTTGAATGAGGAAGTGGATCGGACTCAAATTCTGACTGATGATCTCAAAAGTCTTTAGTCAAAGTTTGATAACCTTCAAATTCATCATAATGCTCTCTTAGTCGATCATGAGAAGCTTTCTTATGAATTTCTTCAAAGAAAGCAAGATCTTGAGAAACTAAGAGTGTCTCATGAGGATCTTCGAAGGGAAAACGATTCCTTACTATCTCAACAAATCAGTACCACTCAGGAAGAATTTGTTCCACCTTGCTTGAAATGCATCAAAAGTGAAACTGCTAATTCTTCACCTGAATATTCAAATGCTTGTATTGCTGCAAATTCTTCAACTATCTTTGTGGTCACAAATTCCTCATCGGAGGATACCACAAATATCACTGACGAAAATGCAGGGTTGAAGTAATTGTATGTGATAGGCATATACAAAAGTCTCAACGGGCATCAAACCCTTTGCGATGTGCTCAAAAAACAGATTCTGAACAGGAACCCTAGGAAAGAGGGTATTGCATTTGAGAGGATCCTACTGGAAACCTGAGCAGTACCCCCAAACCTCATGGGTTGTTGCGAAAGGACCTCCTGTAGATCCATCAAGTTTATCTGGCTTCACTTGTGATACTTCATATTCCTCTGATGAGTCAATTGACTCCAACTACAAATTCTTCAAAAACCAGAATGGTGAAGTATTTGCCAGATTTGTTGGAACTAACTGCAGGAACAGTTCACCTATGAGGATAATATGGGTTCCCAAGAGCTGCTTGGAAAACCTTCAAGTGAATGTCCTCACGACACCACCTATGAACAAAAGGAACCCCAGATCAAATTCCTCATATGGACCAAAGTCTTCACTTGGACCAAATTCCTCAAATGGTCAAAAGTATCATTCTCGTGCAAATGCATCTATTTTGCAGGGAAAATCTAAGAGTTCTGAATATGTGCATTATTCATCAAATCATTATGTTCATAAGTCCTCAAAGAATTTCTCTTCTTATTTATATGAGTACTCTAACCCTTGTCCTGTGAAACAAAGTGCACTAGCTTCAATGCCTCCCTTCTCATATGGAGCTCACAGAATGATGAACTCTTTGCACCCCTCCAGATGTGGGTGGTGAAGAAATTGAACTAATCTCTTATGCATTGTCAGGTCTCCAGACGAACTTGAACGTCTGATGAATTTTCCGGAGACCATAGGAAATGCTTGAAAGGACGCAAGGTAATCATGCAGAAATGAATTCCTCATTTCTCACGTCCTCACACTGCTTTACTTACTATGTTGTGTGATCAAATTATATTTGATGAATTTGATGTCATATTCTTAATTGTGAAGCATATGAGTTCGTAAGTTGTACTAATTCATCTATAGGATTAAACTCCAAAAGCTACTGAGTGAGTCCTCGATAGTGGATGCACCAACCACATGACTGGTGACAAGACTCTACTGATGAATATACCACTTGCCCCATCTCATCTGAAGCATATCACCTATGCTAACAAAGGAAAAAAAAGCAAGGTATTGGTTCTAGGTAAGGTTGCAATCTCAGAGGACTAACACATGGATAAGGTGATGCTTGTCGAATCCCTTGGGTTCAACCTTGATGTCTACTACACAACCTTCTTCTTGTAGACTCGTGTTGGGCCTCCAAGCGTAGAGTTTTGTAGGACAGTGGAAATTTTCCCTCAAGTGGATGACCTAAGGTTTATCAATCCGTGGGAGGTGTGGGATGAAGATGGTCTCTCTCAAACAACCCTGCATCCAAATAACAAAGAGTCTCTTGTGTCCCCAACACACCCAATACAATGGTAAATTGTATAGGTGCACTAGTTCAGTGAAGAGATGGTGATACAAGTGCAATATGGATGGTAGCTATAGGTTTTTGTAATCTTAAAATATAAAAACAGCACGGTAACAAATAGTAAACAACAAGCAAAACATTGTATAAACTCTTGGAAACAAGGCCCAGGGTCCATACTTTATCTAGTGCAATTTCTCTCAACAATAATGACATAGTTGAATCATATGTAAATACCTCTCGTGCGACAAATAGTTCACTCCAATGTCACAAATAGCGGAGAACTAACGAAGAAATTATTGTAGGGTACGAAACCACCTCAAAGTTATCATTTCTGATCAATCTTATGAGCCATCCCTATAAGTGTCACGAACAACCCTAGAGTTCGTACTAAAATAACACCTTAAGACACGCATCAACCAAAACCCTAATGTCACCTAGATACTCCAATGTCACCACAAGTACCCATGGGCTTGATTATACGATATGCATCACAAAATTTCAGATTCTTCATGTTCAATCCAACACAAAGAACTTCAAAGAGTGCCAAAGTTTCTACCAGAAAGTCGAGACAAAAACGTGTACCAACCCCTATGCATAGATTCCCAAAGTCACAGAACCCGCAAGTTGATCACCAAGACATACATCAAGTGGGTCAATAGAACATCCCATTGTCACAATGGATATCCCATCGCAAGACATACAGCAAGTGTTCTCAAATCCTTAAAGACTCAATCCGATAAGAAAACTTCAAAGGGAAAACTCAATTCATCACAACAAGATAGAGAGGGGATAACTCCATATGATGCATCAATATCAATAAAGCTCGCGGTACATCAAGATCGTGCCATCTCAAGAACACGAGAGAGAGAGAGAGATCAAACACACAGCTACTTGTACATACCCTCAGCCCCGAGGGTGAACTACTCCCTCCTCGTCACGGAGACCACCGGGATGAAGAAGATGGCCTCTAGTGATGGTTTCCCCTCCGATAGGGTGCCGAAATGGGCTCCCGATTGGTTTTTCGTGGCTCTGGAGGTTTGCGGCGGCGGAACTCCCGGATTAGGTTTCTTTTCGGAGGTTTCTATATGTATAGGAATTTTTGGCATCGATCTCATATCAAGGGGGGCCACGAGGCGGTGACAGGCCTGCTAGGCACGGCCAGGGGTGGTGGTCGTGCCTGGCAGGCTTGTGACCTCCTCGTGGCTCTTTTGGCACAACTCGAATGCTTCAGGGGTCTCTTTTGGTCCAAAAAACATCATACTAAATTTTCAGCCTATTCCGGGAACTTTTATTTCTGCACAAAAATGACACCATGGTAGTTCTGTTGAAAACATTGTCAGTCTGGGTTAGTTCTAATAAAATCATACCAAAATCATATAGAATTATGGTAAACATGGCATGAATACTTCATAAATTATAGATACGTTGGAGACATATCAACATCCCCAAGCTTAATTCTGCTCGTCCTCGAGTAGGTAAGTGATAAAAGAAATAATTTATGAAGTGTGAATGCTAGCATAGTGCATAAATTTGATCAATGATAATTCCAAACACGTTTTCCAGCATCATTATATATCATAAATAGTAGCTCATCTCATAAACATTCTCATGATGAAATAACAAGCTATCCACATGTTAAAGTATAGACTAACAAATTATGCTTTCAGTCACCAAACAATTGCAATTGATCTTATTTTCAGGAAGGATCTATGTAAGAGCTTTGATTTAGCAAATTCCACATACTCAACTATCATATAGTCTTCCATGATTGCTAACACTCAAAGCATAGTTTTAGAGCAAATGGCATCCGTCGAACACAAGGAAAGATAGGGGCTTAAAGTTTCACCTCCCAACTTATTTATCTTATAGATAATTGTCAACAATAATAATTCATGATCAAATATATTTTAATTCCCATATATGCTTGGATCCTTCCCCAGCATATGACACTTGCCAAGAGAAAAAGGCAAAATATAGGAAGTGGTGAAGATCACCATGACTCTTATGTAAAGGTAAGTACTAGAAAGTAAAAGATAGGCCCTTCGCAGGGGAAGCATTGATTTGCAGAGGTGCCATAGCTCGAGCTTTTAAATCAGAGATGAATAATAATTTTGGGCGGTATGCTTTCATTTTCACCATAATAACCGAGAGATATCGGTATCTTCCATGCTAGATATATTATAGGCAGTTCCCAAATAGAATGCTAAAGTATTTACTCCCCCTCCACCAATCAATCACACTCCACGGCGAGCCGAATCCACGGGTACCGTCCATACCAAGAACATCCCTGGGGGAGTTTTGTTTAATTATTTGCATTTTTTCTTTGATTTCGGGACTGGGAATCCCTATTACCAGCAACTTTCTCGTGAATGATTGTGAATCAACACATATCGTGAGAATAACCCACCTAGCATGGAAGATACTAACAGCCCCTAGTCATTATATGAGCGAATCGGGCATACAAAACAAAATATTATTTGAAGGTTTAGAGTTTGGCACATGCAAATTTACTTGGAACGGCAGGTAAATACCGCATATAGGTAGATATGGTAGACTCTGATGGCAAAACTGGTGTAAGGGTGTTTGGATGCACAAGTAGTATTTCTACTTGGTGCAGAAGTTTTGGCTAGTATGAGGTGGAAGCAAGCACCACATGTTGGAGGATCCATAACAATAAAACTTCTATACAAATATACCCAAGCATAACTCATTACGTTGTCTTCCTTGTCCAACTTCAACTAATTTTCTCAAGTTTGAAAATAATTAATGGGTATTCACAATCATAGAAGATTTCCAAGATAGTATATTTATATGTGAAATCTCTCTTCCTTCAATATTCTTTCATGAATGGTTCAAGTGACCAATACGGTGTTTGCTAACTTTCAATAAATTTTACCAACTATACTTCTTATACGTGAAGTCATTACTCCCCATGGCATAGGCATATAAAGAATATATAATTTCATATTTATGATATTCAATTCATTCAACCATTTACTCATAGGATATAAGTGAAGCACGAGAGTAAATGACAAAACTACTCCAAAACATATAAGTGGAGATCAATGAGTAGTCAAACAATTAAGTAGCTATGTGAGGACTTTCCCTCTCTCTCTTAATAATTATTTTCAGATATGAGTATTTTATTCAACGGCAAGCAAAATAAAAATAACACTCCAAGAATAGCATGCATCATGTGAACGAATTAAAATTTAGGCTCAACATAGGCTAACCAATAATTGTTGATGAAGAGAGATGGGATGCGTAACATCCCCAAGCTTATATGCTTGATACTTCTTGAAAAAGTGACTTGGGGTGACTTTGGAATCCCCAATCTTGATATTTTGTATCTTGTTAAATCCTCTCATATCCCGGTTTCACCTATATTCAAAAACTTCATCCACACTAACTCAAAAAGAACTCGTGAGATAGGTTAGTACACATAAGAAAAAATCAACACTTCATGTACTGCCAAGACAAGTTTCACAATAATTTTCAAATAGTAGGTACTGTATACTATCATTTCCGCAATTTATATCTACCAATATAGGCTAAGGAAACTATAGGATAAGTAGATAACAAAACTATGACAGCAATCTGTCCAAACAGAACAGTCTGTAGCAATTTATGAAAACATGGTACTTACGTAACTCAAACAATTATTAAAATTTAGAAATTTGTATAAAATTTATATGAAAATACTTTGTAAAAATTTCAGAAACTTTTCACGTTCTAGTAAAATACGAAAATTCAAACACTACAGCAGAAGTTCCTGTTTTTACCCAGCACATATCAAAACATGCAATGCAAGCATCCTAAGGCAATTTTTGGATTTTTTTTTTTGAAAAACAAGATTATTAATAACACCTAACAGAGAAAAACAAAATAAAATGACACTCCAAGAAAAACTCATATTCTGCGACGAGTAAAAATATAGCTCCAAGTAAGATATACCGATAGTGTTGAAGACGAAAGAGGGGGTGCCTCCCGGGGCACCCCCAAGCTTAGGCGCTTGAATATTCCTTGTATATTACCTTGGGGGCCTTGAGAATCCCAAGATTAGGTTCTTTTCACTCATTATTCTCCTCATATCGGTGTCTCACCCAAAACTTGAAAACTTCAATCACACAAAACTTAACGGAACTTCATGAGAAGGGCTAGTGTAGTAAAGATAAATCATTCACTTAGGTACTGTCAAGACAAGATTCATAATTATTCCCACATTATACCTAATGTATTCCAACATTCCCACAATTTATATTACTCAATATAAGCTATAGGAACACTTGAAACATGCAAACTATGCATGCAAAACAGAATCTGTCAAAAACAGAACAGTCTGTAAAGATCTGAATGATAACCAAACTTCCCTGACTCTATAATTTCTGAAAAATTAAGAAATATCACATAATTTGCATAGAAATGTTTTGTAACAATTTCACAATTTTTTACTCTCCAGTAAAATCAGATAATTCATATACTGGACGCAAAACTTTCTGTTTTTGCACAGAATCAAACAAGCAAGTATCCACACTATCCCAATGGCTTTACTTGGCACTTTATTGAAATAAAAGACACAAAACATGATTACTACAGTAGATTAATCATTTTAACACATAAAAACAGAAGGTAAAAGTGTTGTGTTGTTTCCCAACAAGCGCTTTTCTTTAATGCCTCTTAGCTAGGCATGATGATTTCAGTGATTGTGGTATAGGAATAGTAGTTGAAACATGCAAGAGAGCATCATGAATATCATGACTAGCACATTTAAGTATAACCCACTTACTATTAATAGGGATTTTGTGAGCAAACAATTTATGTGAACAATAATAATCTAGCATAGGAAGGCAAAACAAGCATAACTTCAAAACTTTGAACATATAGAGAGGAAACTTGATATATTGCAATTCCTACAAGAATATGTTCCTCCCTCATAATAATTTTCAGTAGCATCATGAAGGAATTTCACAATATAACCATCACATAAAGCATTATTTTCATGATCTACAAGCATAGAAATTGTATCACTCTCCACATAGGCAAATTTCTTCTCATTCATAATAGTGGGAGCAAACTCAACGAAATAACCATCATGAGGTACTTGATTGACATAACCACATTGAATATTAAAATCATGATAATAGGTTTCATGGTTGTCATTACTCTTTATAGAATATGTGTCATCACAATAATTATCATAGATAGGAGGCATGCTATCATCATAATAGTTTTGCTCATCAAAACTTGGGGGACAAAAATATCATCTTCATCAAACATAGCATCCCCAAGCTTGTGGATTTGCATATGTAGCATCATGAATATTCAGAGAATTCATACTAAAAATATTTAAATCATGCTCATAATTAAATTATTTAGTGCCAATAATTTTAATAACTTCCTCTTCTAGCACTTTGAGCACAATTTTCCTTTCCATCATTTTCACGAAAGACATTAAAAAGATGAAGCATATGAGGCAACCTCAATTCCATTTTTTTGTAGTTTTCTTTTATAAAACCAAACTAGTGAAAAACAAGAAACTAAAAGATTTGATTGCAATATCTAAATATAAATCTTCAAGCACTCACCTCCTCAGCAACGGCGCCAGAAAAGAGCTTGTTGTCTACTACACAACCTTCTTCTTGTAGACTCGTGTTGGGCCTCCAAGCGCGGAGTTTTGTAGGATAGTGGCAATTTTCCCTTAAGAGGATGACCTAAGGTTTATCAATCTGTGGGATGTGTAGGATGAAGATGGTATCTCTCAAACAACCATGCAACCAAATAACAAATAGTCTCTTGTGTCCCCAAGACACCCAATACAATGGTAAATTGTATAGGTGGACTAGTTCGGCGAAGAGATGGTGATACAAGTGCAATATGGATGGTAGATATAGGTTTTTGTAATCTGGAAATATAAAAACAGCAAGGTAACAAATAGTAAACAGCGAGCAAAACATTGTATAAACACTTGGAAACAAGGCCTAGGGTCCATACTTTCACTAGTGCAATTTGTCTCAACAATAATGGCATAGTTGAATCATATGTAAATACCTCTCGTGCGACAAAGAGTTCACTCCAAAGTCACAAATAGCGGAGAACTAACAAAGAAATTATTGTAGGGTACGAAACCACCTCAAATTTATCCTTTCTAATCAATCTTATGAGCTATCCCTATAAGTGACACGAACAGTCCTAGAGTTCGTACTAAAACAACACCTTAAGACACACATGAACCAAAACCCTAATGTCACCTAGATACTCCAACGTCACCACAAGTACCCATGGGCTTGATTATAAAATATGCATCACACAATTTCAGATTTGTCATGTTCAATCCAACACAAAGAACTTCAAGGAGTGCCCCAAAGTTTCTACCGGAAAGTCAAGACAAAACGTGTGTCAACCCCTATTCATAGATTCCCAAGGTCATGGAACACACAAGTTGATCACCAAAACATACATCAAGTGGGTCAATATAACATCTCATTGTCACCACAGATATCCCATCGCAATACATACATCAAGTGTTTTCAAATCCTTAAAGACTCAATCCGATAAGAAAACTTCAAAGGGAAAACTCAATTCATCACAACAAGATAGAGAGGGGAAAGCTCCATATGATTCATCTATATCAATAAAGCTCATGATACATCAAGATCGTGCCATCTCAAGAACACGAGATAGAGAGATCAAACACATAGCTACTAGTACATACCCTCAGCCCCGAGGGTGAACTACTCCCTCCTCGTCATGGAGACCGTCGGGATGATGAAGATGGCCTCCGGTGATGGTTTCCCCCTCTGGCAGGGTGCCAGAACGGGCTCCCGATTGGTTTTTCGTGGCTCTAGAGGTTTGCAGCGGTGGAACTCCTGATCTTGGTTTCTTTTTAGAGATTTCTATATTTATAGAATTTTTGGCGTCGATCTTCGAGGGGGACCACGAGGCGGTGACAAGCCTGCTATGTGCGGCTAGGGGTGGTGGCCGTGCCTGGCGGGCTTGTGACCTCATCGTGGCTCTTCTGGCCCAACTCCAATGCTTCGGGGGTCTACTTTGGTCCAAAAAATCATACTAAATTTCCAGCCCATTCCGAGAACTTCTATTTCTGCACAAGAAATGACACCATGGTAGTTCTGCTGAAAACAACGTCAGTCCGGTTTAGTTCTAATAAAAACATACCAAAATCATATAGATATGTTGGAGACGTATCAAACCTCATATCTGTCTCAATGCTTTGTGATCTTGATATGGTTGCCATCTTTGGAAAATATCGTTGTGTTGTTGTCATGGTATCTGAAAAATCCAAAGTCTTCGAAGGCTTTAGGAGAGGAGACTTGTATATTGTTTATTTATCTATAAGTCCTTAACCTGCCACATGCCTACTTGCAAAGTCTTCAGAAGGCTGGTTATGGCATCGACGACTTGGTCACGCTGTCATGAGGAACTGATACGTCTCCAACGGATCTATAATTTTTGATTGTGTCATGCTATTATATTATCTGTTTTGGATGTTTTATATGCATTAATATGCTATTTTATATTATTTTTAGGACTAACCTACTAATCTAGTGCCTAGTGCCAGTTTCTATTTTTTCCTTGTTTTTGAGTATTGTAGATATGGAATATTAAACAGAGTCCAAACAGAATAAAATCTTCATGATGATTTTTCTGGAACAAAAGAGATCTACGAGGCTTGGAGTGCAAGGCAAGGACCTTGCCAGGAAGTCACAAGCCAGTGGGCGTGACCACCCCCCTCGCCGTGCCTGGTAGGCTTGTGACTCCCTGGCAGGAGTCCTAGCCCTAATTTTCATCCTATATATACCCAAATATTCCCACAATACCAAAAAGAGCCACGCAAATACTTTTTTGCCGCTAGAAGCCTCCGTTCCCAAGAGTTCCAATCTTGGAGCCTTTTCCGGTAATCTGGCGGAGGGGGATTCAATCACGGAGGGCATCTACATCAACTCCATTTCCCCTTCGATGATGTGTGAGTAGTCCACCAGAGACCTACGGGTCCATATCTAGTAGCTAGATGGCTTCTTCTCTCTCTTTGTGCTTCAGTACCATGTTTTTCATGATCTTCATGGAGATCTATCCTATGTAATACTCTTTTGCGGTGTGTTTGTCGAGATTCGATGAATTGTGGGTTTATGTTCAGATTATCCATGAATATTATTTGAGTCTTTCCTAAATCTTATATGCATGATTTCATATCTTTGCAAGTCTCTTCGAGTTATTGGTTTGGTTTGGCCAACTATATTGGTAATTCTAGCAATGGGAGAAGTGCTTAGTTTTGGGTCAATCTGACGGTGTCCTCACCCAGTGGCAAAGTAGGGGTAGCGAGGCACGTATTGTATTGTTGCCATCAAGGGTAACAAGATGGGGTTTTCATCATATTGCTTGATTTTATCCCTCTACATCATGTCATCTTACCTAATGTGTTACTCTGTTCTTCATGAACTTAATACTCTAGATGCAGGCAGGAGTAGGTCGATGTGTGGAGTAATAGTAGTAGATATAGAATCATTTCAGTCTACTTGACATGGACGTGATGCCTATATGCATAACCATTTCCTTGGATATCTTCATAATTATTCGCTTTTCTATCAATTGCTCGACAGTAATTTGTTCACCCACCGTGATAATTTCCTTCAAGAGAGAAGCCTCTAGTGAAACCTATGGCCCCCGGGTCTACTTTCCATAATATATTTTCATATCTATAAACCAAAAACACCAAAAATACCTTGCTGCAATTTTACTTTTTACTTTCCACAATCTTTTACATCTATCTCTTTCAAATCTAGTCCTTGCAAATAACCGTGAAGGGATTGACAACCCCTTTATAGCGTTGGGTGCAAGAGTTTGATTGTTTGTGTAGGTGCATCCATTGGTGACTTGCTTGTTCCTCCTACTGGATTGATAGCTTGGTTCTCATCAACTGAGGGAAATACTTATCTACTTTGCTGCATCACCCTTTCCTCTTCAAGGGAAAACCAATGCAAGCTCAAGAGGTAGCAAGAAGGATTTTTGGCGTCGTTGCCGGGGAGGATACAAATCAAGCCTAACAAGTAGCCATCACAAACTCATCTCTTGCATTTACATTATTTTCCATTTGCCTCTCGTTTTCCTCTCCCCCACTTCTAAAACGATTTTCAGAAAATACCAAAAATATTTGCCTTTTTATTCGCCCTTCTTCCATTCGCCTTTTTGTTTGCCTTTTATTTGCTTGCATGCTAGATCGATTCCTTGTCATCATGTTGGAATCTAAGGAGAATTTCATTAATAAGTATAGTAATAATCTTGAGGGGAACTTTGATGACTTTGCTAATAACAACCTCATGAAGAACCTACTATCACACATACAAAAAAATTCTGCATAGGTAGTGGTAATATTATTGGAAAAGGTGTTATTCAAGATTTCTTTACTTGTGCGGGAACGCTTGCTACCTTAGGAGGGTCCATTCTCAATAAAACTAATAGTCTTGCGGATGCTATAACTCTGTTAATAATTCAACTTGAGAGGCAATTCGTTCATATGCACCCTTGCATACAAAGGATTTTTCTAGAGTTCTCTAATATTCAACATTCTTCCGTTAAGCATGTCACCACTATATTCCTAGCCCATGAGTTTAGATTTATCATGAAAGAGGCTAGCGAAATTTTTGCTCATTATAAAATTAATGGTGGATGTCCCCCCATAGAGGAGATCCTTTTTAATCAAGAAGAGATAATGAGATTGCAATCTCCGGATTATGTTGCTTATAATGAAATTTTGAGAAAAAGGGTCCCTACCGAGGTTTTGGTTGATAAGATTTCTGAACTCAATGATAATTTTTCTATACAAAACAACATATTAGAGTTCATACTAAGAAACAGGCTTATGACCTTCACCCAAAGGAAATCTTACAATGATGAATTGATTATACACTATAGGGGGTCAAAGCAGGAACCTATTCCTCCCGCACTTGATCTTAAGGATCCTTATCCTATTAAATTCAGACCTTTAGATTATTTTCACTTACCACAAAGGAAACTCACTGAAATAAGGGAGTATGAGATTAGCATGGATGATCTCCCTTAGTATTATGACAATACCTAGATCTATTGCATTTTGCCTAGCTAGGGGCGTTAAACAATAGTGCTTGTTAGGAGGCAACCCAATTTTATTTTTATGTTCTGTTTTTGCTTCTGTTTTTGCGTGTTTCACACATTATTACTTCTGTAGTAATTGTGTTTTGGTGTTTCAATTAGTGTTTGAGCCAAGTAAGACCTTTGGGATGGTTTATGGTGGTTGTTGATTTGATCTTGCTGAAAAACAGAAACTTTTGCACTTAGTCCAGGAATTTTATAAATTTTTCAGAGCATCCAATGAGTCTGAAATTTTTACAAAAGATTGATATACAAATTTCGCAGGTTTTCCTAATTTTTTAATAATTTTTTGAGTTATGGAAGTATATTAAGTTTTCAGATTTCTACAGACTGTTCTGTTTTTGACAGACTCTATTTTCTTTGAGTTGTTTACCTATTTTGATGTATCTATGGGATGTATCGGGGGGGTATGAACCATGGAGAAGTTAGAATACAGTAGGTATTACACCAACATAAATAAAGAATGAGTTCACAATAGTACCTAAAGTGGTGATTTATTTTCTTATACTAATGGATCTCACGAGTTTTCTGTTAAGTTTTGTGTTGTGAAGTTTTCAAGTTTTGGGTAAAGATTTGATGGACTATGGAATAAGGAGTGGCAAGAGCCTAAGCTTGGGGATGCCCAAGGCACACCAAGTCATATTAAAGGATGCCAAAGAGCCTAAGCTTGGGGATGCCTCGGAAGGCATCCCCTCTTTCATCTTCAATCTATCGGTAAATTTACTTGAGGCTATATTTTTATTCACCACATGATTTGTGTTTTGCTTGGAGCGTCTTGTATGATATGAGTCTTTGTTTTTTAGTTTTCCAAAATCATCCTTGTTGCACACATATTTTGATAGAGACACACAATAATCGTGAATTTATTAGATACTCTATGTGCATCACTTATATCTTTTGAGATAGGCAATTTTGCTCTAGTACTTCACTTATATCTTTTTAGAACATGGTGGTGTTTGGTTTTATAGAAATAGTTGAACTCTCGTACCTCACTTATATTATTTTGAGAGTCTTTAAAAATCATGGTAATTGGTTTAGGTTATGAATTTAGTCCTAATATAATAGGCATCCAAGAGGGATATAATAAAAACTTCCATATTAAGTGCATTAAGTATTATGAGAAGTTTGATTCCTTGCATAAAGTTTTGACACATAAAGATGGTAATGTTCAGAGTCATGTTAGGAAGTAATTGTGAGTTGGTAAAAGTAATTGTGTAAAGGTTTGTGATTCCTGTAGCATGCATGTATGGTGAACTATTATGTAAGGAAGTCGGAGCATGATTTGTTTATAGATTGTTGAACTTTGTGTGAGGGTCGGGAGTGCGCGATGGTTTACTCCTACCAATCTCTCCCCTAGGGGCATGCGTCTAATGCTTTGCTTCGATGACTAGTAGACTTTTGCAATAAGTATGTGAGTTCTTTATGACTAATGTGAGTCCATGGATATACGCACTCTCACCCTTACACCTTTGCTAGCCTCTCTAGTACTGCGCAACTTTTGTCGGTGCGATAAACCCAGCTTCCTCAAAACAGCCACCATACCTACCTATTATGGCATTTCCATAGCCATTCTGAGATATATTTCCATGCAACTTCCACCGCTTCATTTATTATGACACGCACCATCATTTTCATATTGCTTTGCATGATCGTAATATAGCTAGCCAATAGGGAATGTTGCATGGGAAACAAAAAAAATCCTACGCTTCACCAAGATCAATCTAGGAGATGAGCATCTACGAGAGGGGAGAGTGGATCTACATACCCTTGTAGATCGCTAAGTGGGAAGCGTTAAGAAACGCGGTTGATGTAGTCGAACGTCTTCGTGATCCAAATCGCCGAGCGTCCCACGATCCAATCACGATCCGTCCCAATCTAGTGTCGAACGGACGACACCTCCGCGTTCAGCACACGTACGGCCGGATGACGATCTTCGCCTTCTTGATCCAGCAAGAGGGAGCGGAGAGGTAGACGAGTTCTCCGGCAGCGCGACGGTGTTGCGGTGATGGTGGTGGAGTTATTCCAGCAGGGCTTCGCCTAAGAACCGATGAAAACCGATCTAGAGAAGAAACTGCAATCTAGAGGAGAGGTAGCATCGGCTTCCTGTGGGCCTTCGGCCATCCAACTAAGGGCTGGTATTCCTTCTCCCACAGACCATGTAATCTCTTGGGTCGAAATACCCCTCCCGATGGTCCCTCGGTACCCTCCCGACACTCCCGGTATACTACCGATGAGCCCGAAACTTTTCCGGTGACCAAAACAGGACTTCCTATATATCAATATTTACCTCCGGACCATTCTGGAGCTCCTCGTGATATACGGGATCTCATCCGGGATTCCAAACAACCTTCGGTCACCACCATACATAACTCTATACTACCGAAATGTCACAAAACCTTAAGTGTGCAGACCCTGCGGGTTCGAGAACTATGTAGACATGACCGAGAACTATGTAGACATGATCGAGACACCTCTACGGTCAAGAACCAATAGCGGTACCTAGATGCCCATATTGATTCCTACATATTCTACGAAGATCTTTGTCGGTCGAACTTCTATGTCAAGGATTCAGTCAATCCCGTATGATGTTCCCTTTGTTCTTCGGTATGTTACTTGCCCAAGATTCGATCGTCGGTATCTCCATACCTAGTTCAATCTCATTGCCGGCAAGTCTCTTTACTCGTCCTGTAACACAAGATCCCCTGGCTAACACTTAATCACATTGCTTGCAAGGCTTATTGTGATGTTGTATTACCGAGTGGGCCCTGAGATACCTCTCCGTCACACGGAGTAACAAATCCCAGTGTTGATCCATGCCAACCCACCAGACGCCCTCGGAGATACCTGTAGAGCACCTTTATAGTCACCCAGTTACGTTGCGACGTTTACATAGAAGGCACTCCTCCGGTGTCCGTGATTTGCATGATCTCATGGTCATAGGAACATATACTTGACATGCAGAAAACTGTAGCAATAAACTGACACGATCATATGCTACGTTTATAGTTTGGATCTTGTCCATCCCATCATTCTCCTAATGATGTGATCCCATTATCAAATGACATATCATGTCAATGGCTAGGAAACCTTGACCATCTTTGATCAACGAGCTAGTTTACTAGAGGCACACTAGGGATAAAGTGTTGTCTACATATCCACACATGCAATGTGTTTCCAATCAATACAATTATGGCATGGATAATAAATAATTATCATGAACAAGGAAACATAATAATAAACACTTTATTTATTACCTCTAGGGCATATTTCCAACATGACCTAGCTCTCGATCGATTGGTTTCTGTCTAAGTTGTCCCCGGGTCTCGCCTTTACATAGGAGGTCAAGACCACGGGTTACACAAATCTCATACCGACTCTTACAACATGTCTCACTCTGTCTCTAAGCCACCTTGCCGACTCTGGCGGGCTGTCTCCGGGCGGCTTACGCGCCCGGGTCTTGTGTCTTCTTCCTGACTCTGGGCCTCCGTCTCAGCCCATCAGGTGAGCCGTCGTGCAGACCAATCTTCCTCTTCTGGCCCATACGCTAACGAGCCGCCAGGTATGACCCAGCCTCTCCTGGGTGGGTCTTACCATGGGGTTATATCCCCAACATTAGGCCCCGGATTGATTTGAGCTTGCTCATGTCAATCTCCACTTTTTATCCAGCAGCGAGTCTCACACCCTTGTCACTTGAAAGGGAAAACACATAACCCGCCATGACGTCACCTTCATACATGTCGAAAAGATTCTGTGACGTATGTCGTAGATCCTCTCATTAAACGGTCGTCCCAAAAATCAAGGCGTATGTCTCGGTTGGTCATCGTTTCTTGACTTGATTCTCGCGCGCCCGTTTGGCCTTCCACCCCGTTAAATAGGGCCACGAGGGGGTCTTTTCATTTTCTTCGCCACCACTACTCTTCTTATTCCTCTCATCGCTAGCGCTCCTGAGCTTCGTCGTGCCGGTGGAGTCCCGTTTCCATCGACGAACTTGGTCGCTACATCAACCTAAACATTTATAGACTCTTGCCTGCGTCCGCCGCATCCTTAAGGTATGTTTTTCGTCCTCCCTTAGATCTTTAGCTTCCCACTTGAATCCTGTCAAGTTCATCGGACCCCATTAGCGTGCCTGTTCTTCTTCATAATGCCAACTGATGAACAACCCTTTAGATCTTGTGATGTTGGCTTATCCACTGCGGCCAGTCGTGCAAAACCAATAGTAGTCCGACCTAGATCTACACTTTGTTCCTCTTCCTGCGATAAACTGCTCGTTCTTCCTCGGTTCCCTGTTAGGGTTGAGTAAAATCTGATTTTTTTCCTTGCCTGTAGATCTTGCAGTTTCAGTATAATATGCAAAACCTGTTTGTATGTCCTTAGCAATTTTTGCATCATGGCCTTGTTCACTTAACCCACCATCAAATTTCCGGTTCTTCCGATAAACTGTACCGGCAGCTTAGCGTCACAGCATTTAATTTCATCAGTCGTCTTGGTTGTCTAGTCACTTTCTGACCCGCCGGCGTCCTGCCCCTCTCTCGGCTTTGACCCGCCATCATGTCTTGAGCATCTGCATCCTCTGATTGGGTCGGATCTGAAGTCATCGAACAGTTCCTACTGGATTTCGTAGAGGCAGGCATGTTGCCGGCTCAGAATATTATTCATTGGCGGGTTTCGGTACTAGAAAAGAAACCCACCCCACAAGAAGGGGAAGTTGTTCCCCTCAAAAGAAGAAGGGGAATTTGTTATCTTTGCCAACCATCTTATGCGCGGTTTTAGCCCGCCCGGGTCAAAATTCTTCTGAGATGTCCTTCGTTTCTTTAAGCTGCATCCTCAAGACATTGCTCCAAATTCAGTCTCCAACTTGTGCAACTTTGAAGTCCTCTGTGAAGTTTACTTGCAAGAAGAGCCATCTGTCGATCTCTTTCGTGACTTTTTCTGTGTCAACCGCCAAATGGAAGTGGCGGCCGGCCCAAGCTTGGAGCTCGGCGGAGTCTCCATTGAAAGAAGAAGAGATCGGGTTTATCCAGCTGTTCAAATGCCAAGCCATCCCAAAGATTGGAACATAACTTGGTTCCATTGCAGAGACATGTCTCTAGAGGGTGAAAAAACCCTATCGGGTTACCGTCCTACCCGGCTCTGTACTTCTACTGAGCTTCCAGACCGGATGTCAGGCGCGGCATGAGCAAAGTATGCTCCATCTTTTGCCAAAATCAAAGCCCTTCTGGTGAACGGGTTTACGGAAGTGGACTTAACCCGTTGTTGGATCTCATGGAAGGTCTTACCACTGAGCCGGTGTGAATATACAGGCGGTGCAAATGATCCTCTTTGCTTCAACCACACATCCTTGATAGAAGAGAACATCACCTCTGCTATCAAGGGACTTACTCAAGAAACCCGAGAAGCTTGTTGTTCAGTCGGGTTAAAACCTTTCTGCGTTGTAAACCTGGCTCCAGACGTAAGGGCGGCTCTCAAATTTACTCTCTCTGTCTTAACTTTTTTAAATATGGCATTTTTAATACAAGCCAGCTCCAGCTTCTGGAAGAAAAAATATACTCCCCCTACGAAGAAGAAAACTCAGGCGGATAACACCTGCGGCCGCAAGCCAAAAACATCAGCTCAGAACCTGCTTAAACTTGACGATTCAGAGGTAGAACTTGATTCCCTTGGCCATTTTGTATGCAACTTTTGACAATGACTGTACACAGGAGGAAACAGAGACGAGCCACGCTAACGCCCCTGAGGTAACTTATCTTTCTCTTGACTCCGAAATCTTCCCACAACCGAAGATACGGCGGGTCATCCAAAAAGTTCCTTTTTCGCACCCTCTCGCTTACTTAGATCCCGAATTTTCCTTGAAAAAACAACAACACGACTCTCGACGTCAAACCCGGAGCACCAACTCAGGGGATCTTATGTCCAGCTTACCTAACACCCCAGCACCACGGAAACGTCCCGCTGAGGTACTTATCAAGAACCCAATATATGTCTTATCTTTCCATAACGCTGCCTTACTATTATGTCTAACTATCTTAATTTGTAGGAGTCACCTCCTTCTTCTGGCGACTCAACTGCCTCTAAACTTCCTCCCATGAAGGTCAACCCAGAGTATGTATTCACCTTTGTCATGTGTATATTACCTGTATTACCTTTGTATTATGTGTTGATTCTTTGCTCTTTCAGGGCGCAAGCCAAACACAGGAAAGCAGGCGGGTCTACCATTGCTCCAATCGTCCAACAGCTGGACACTGCTGAGCCATCCCTCTCTCTTGCTAAACCTTCTGAAGTTAAGAAAGAAACACCTGAGAAATCTCCCCCGCCCTCAGAGTTGGCGGGTCATCATTCAGCGGCTTCCGATAGTCCAGCGGCTGAACCTAAGCCGCCCAATCCTACTGCTGAAGACTTGTCTCTCCCTGACGTTACCATCACTGGGACGAGTTACCAATCTCCCACACACCATACCCTTACAAGGCATTCTAGCAAAGTTGCTACTTGCTCTCCTGCGAAGCTTGACTTCGAATTCCTTGTCTTGGAGAAGATGATTGCCGACGACTTACACGTCGGCTATCTGAACCGCCTGTCTACCATGGAGAGCAAGCTTGTTGGCTTTATGAAGGAAAAATATGAGGTATCTTTCATCTTCTATGTTACTCTTATACCCGTACATATCCCCCAAGAACTGGGTTAATATTGCAAATAATAGACCGGGTCTTCCAAACCTTCAATCATACTGTATAGAGCTTAACCCGTGACCCCCAAGTACCGGGTTAAATTGTATATAAGCCGGTACTTTATACTAAGTCATAGATCCAATTGTAGCCCCCAAGTTTGGATCATTATGATAATGATGAGCCAGATCTTCCATATTTAAAAAGCTCGCCGGATGTAGCCCCCAAGTCCGGAGCATTATGATAATGATGAGCCATATCTTTCACTTTTAGGCATAGAATGAAAACAGACATTAGCCCCCAAGTGCCAAGTATATTGCTTGCAATCTGCTTGGGACTTGTCTTAAAGAGTAGCTCCACCTTGGCAACTTAATCCTTATAATTTTTCACTTGTGTAATATAGGAGGCGCTAGACACAACCGAGTCTGAACATGTCGGCTTACGGGAAAATTTGACCATGGAACAAAACGGCCGAGCCGCCATAGAAGAGAAGTTACGGGCGGCTGTTGAACAATTTGAGAAACTTCAAGTTGAATTCTCTGCATACAAAAAGACTATTGAATCTAAGCAAAATGCCTTGTCCAAATGTGTTGTCGATGCTGAAGAGTAGTTAAAACTTGCATCAGCAGAACTGAAGACTCTCAAGGAACACATATCCAAGATGACTACCACTATCTTTGGTAAGCACATATGGCTTTAACAAATTTTCTTATGACAGAAATACCAACCGGACGGCTTATAACTTTGACCTTTTTCTTGCAGGAGAAAGAAGCCGCCAGCTATCCTTTGATAGTCTGCTGAAGCTGAAAGCAATCTACACTCTGACTGAGCAACTCTACAGCAGTGTCCTCTGTACTATCAAGGCCATGATGATAGCCAAGTATGTCCCCAAGTTTATGAAGGGCGTCATAGATGTCTTATCAACTTTGCCCAAGCAAGTGGACGAAATAAGGCGATCAGCCACCAGAAGAGGTGCCATAGCTGCGCTGAGCCGGTCCCTGGACTTCGATCTTGAATTAACCGATGAAGAGATGATGAACGGCTTCCCTTCCAAGAAGGACGACGGCTCAGACTTCATCGAAGCGGATTATGCCAAGTGCATTAAGGCCTCCAGACAGCTTGCCTCCATACTGGTCGATGAGATGGACCTGGTTCCTTATCAGGAGGCTTATGACGAGAACAATCAACGGCTATGCTGCCCGACCTTTGAAGCTAGAGACTTAGTCCTTGCACGTAGTAAGCTGCTCTTCGCCCCTGACATTGATCTGTCTCCACTTTTCGATGATGCACAATTCGAAGCCTTACTAAACTGCAACTGGGATGTGGATCGTCTTCACATCGAAGAGCCCGAAGACCCGGCGCAGGATGACCCGCCGGCTAGTTAAAATCTTTGTTCCCAACTAAATGTAACCCGGCCAGCTGAGCCGAACAAGTGCAAAAACTTTAAGTCCTTTGCCTTTTGATCTCTTGGAGAACCTTGTAATATATCTTGCAAACTTCTTATGTCTTAACAACGACTCATCTTTAGTGATAAAGCCTGCAAAAATCAAACAGAATACGCTGCCATGTTTGCCTGGGCGGCTTTGGAAAAGCATAACCCAGAGATCTTAATATAGCCTTGCTTCATCTTTCACAATCTTGCTCTGTCCTGACTTATAACATGAATTTAATGTATGATGCAATGTATGATGCAATATGTATGATGCAATATGCGATGTAATGCATGATGATCTTGCTCTCCCCTTGTTTTTTGTTTTTCGAAAACTCATTTGCTGGCCCTTCTGGGGGTACTGTTGCTTTGAACCGCCTAACAGTGCAGGGTCTCTAACGAGAGTGACCGCCAATCTTGCATGGCTCAGGGTCTCTAGGCGCGATTAACTGTTAAGGGTTCAAAACACCAAAATTTGCAACGGGGTGAGTGCCCCTAGGCTCATAAGCTAGTTCTCACGTGACATAAATCCGTTGTTTGAACCTTAAGAAACATCACTTGTTAAGAGTACGACGGGCCACTTGGCGGAGAGTACATAGCAGATGAGAGAGTTTCCCTACCGTTGTATGAGGCCCTAGTAGGGGGTGAGTTGACAGCTCGCTGCACCCCCTGGATGAGCGCCAGCTACATACACGCAAGTATAACCCAACCTTAACCCAGCCTTACAACAGCTGAAAAGCCAACCAAGAGTGGGGGGCAACCTTCACCCACTCTTGAACTTGCTTTGGGTCCGCGACCCGTCTTATAGTGGCTGAGGAGCCGATCGAAGTTTTAAGCTTAACCCGGAAGGTTGAAAGCCCCCAAACGATTATCAGGTACCCATGTTTGAACGGCTCGCTACATGGCGGATCATCCTCTTGAGTAACCTTAAATCTTTCATCAGTAAGGCGGTCCACCCATGTTTGAACGGCTTGCAACATGGCGGCTCGTCCTCTTGAGCGACCTTAAGTCTTTCATCAGTAAGGCGATGCACCCATGTTTGAATGGCTCGCAACATGGCGGATCGTCCTCTTGAGTGACCTTAAGCCTTGCACCATCTTGCACGCCACCATCGCATGGGCCACCGATTTTTAAGCCGCCATCTTAAGGGTCGATGACTCAAGTATAGTAAGGCCATAGATGAGCGATCTTCCACGGCCAGTGAGTTTCCTGTCCGGAGGTACGTGACTCGTCTCGTACGGCAATGAGATAATAAGACCCATTGTTTAGATTTCTGATGACCACAAAAGGTCCTTCCCATGGGGGTTATGACTTGTGCGCATCTGTCTGATCTTGAATCAAACGTAAAACCAAGTCGCCTTCTTGGAACGTCCGGGTCTTGACCCTACGGCTATGGTAACGACGTAGGTCACGTTGATAAATCAACGATCAGGCTGCTGCAAGATCGCGTGCTTCATCTAGAGCATCCAATGCATCCTGACGTGCCATCTCATTGTCAGCTTCCACATAAGCCACCACCCGTGGTGAATCATGACGTATGTCGCTTGGTAACACGGCCTCCGCACCATAAACCATGAAAAAGGGGGTGTAACCTGTCGACCTGTTAGGCGTAGTATTGATTCTCCTGAAGCACAACATGCTCCCTTGGTGGTTTTGATAATTCATGACAACATACATTGTCTCTTGGACTGATATTTTTATCTAGTGTATTTCAGATATAGTCTATAGAGAGGTTTGGCAAAAGGAGATTGTGGACATACCCCAAGATGGAAGGAAATAGGTTGGCCAAGCTTCAAGCAAAAGGACTCTCCATTTTATATTTGTGAGAAATCACTTTGAGTCCATAGGAAAGCCAATACTATTAAAACGGGGTAAGGTATTGTTGGTGAACAATATGCTCAAACATGCACAAGTGATAGTCGCCAAAAACATCCACAAACTCTCCCACCAAAGTCTGTTATATACCTAACACTCAAAATCGGTGCAACCAACTTTCCCATACTGGTGCCACCGATTCCAGAACCTAGACAGACTCAGCCAAACCCTAGCCACTTCGGTGCAACCGATTCCATATCGGTGCCACCGAGTTTAGGTTGCCAACTTTCTGTTACGCAAATTCACGTTTTTAGTCCCACCGATAATGTTGGATCGGCGTCACCGAGATTGGAAATCTCATCGTTGGTCACCTTATCGGTGCCACCGAGTTTCCTATGTTGGTCTCACCGAGATTCATAAGTTGCCACCTTTTGGTCACTTTGGTACCACCGAGATTAACACATCAGTGTCACTGAGTTGTTCATTTTGTGTGTAACGGTTGGATTTTTGGGAATGCCTATATATACCCCTTCACCACCACCTACTCGAATGAGAAGCACTCAGAACTATTCCACACTTGCCCCATCTAGTTTGCTGAGAGAGAACCACCTACCCTTGTGTTGAGGTCAAGATATTCCACTCCAATCGTATGGATCTTGATCTCTAGCCTCCCCAAGTAGCTTTCCACCAATCCCATATCTTCCACCATGCCAAATCTTTGAGAGAGTGATTGGGTGCTGAGGAGTCTATCATCTTGAAGCACAAGAGCAAGGAGTTCATCGTCATTACCGAGCCTATTACCTTTTGGAGGGTGGTGCCTCCTAGATTGGTTAGGTGTCACTTGGGAGCCTCCTACTTCGTGTTGTGGAGTAAACCAAGAAGTTTGTAAGGGCAAGGAGATCGCCTACTTCATGAAGGTCTACCCATAGTGAGGCTAGTCCTTCGTGGATGGAAGCCGTTATGGAATAGTCAAGGTTGCTACTTCGTGGACCCTTTCAGGTGGAGCCCTCCGTGGACTCTCGTGACCGTTCCCCTCCGTGGGTTGAAGACTCCATAAACGTGGATGTGTGATAGCGTCACCTATTGGAACCACGAGAAAAATCCATGCGTCTCCAACTGTGTTTGATCTACCTATCTCAACACTTTACTTCATATGCAATGTCTTTAATTTCCGCAGCCATATTTGTTGACATGCATGTGTAGGGCTGTTAGACTTGCTAGCTTTGCTAAAACTGTTAAAATCTGCCAACCAATTAACTTGGGAAAAGTTAGGTTTTAAATTCCTGCTAGTAGTCTATTCACCCCCCCTCTAGACACTCTTCTAGTGATCCCTCAATTGTTATCAGAGCATTGGTCTCCATTGCTTCGGTTTAATCACCGACGAGGAAGATGGATGTGTCTAGTATAGGGAGCTTGAGTTGTAGAGTGCCCATTCTTGATGGAGAGTACTATAGTCAATGGAAATCTTTGATGCTTGAGCTGTTTAATGAATTTCAATTGAGCAAATATGCTATGCGCCCCTATGAGCCTCCTATTGATCCTTTGCATCCCACACATGAAGAGGAAATTGATATGCTATGCAATCTTAGAACTGTTAATCTCATTATTAGAGCATTGCCTAGAAATATGCTTAACCAAATGAAGAATTTTGCATGTGCTTACACTTTGTGGAATGATTTGGAGAAACGATATGCAAATTATTCATTAAGTAATCTTGACAAAATTCTTCATAAAACCATTGCCTTTCACAAAATGTCACCTAGTGATCCTGAATTTGATGCTTGTCTATTTGAGCTTAGAGACCTCATGCATGCTAAAGGAGATGTCACAACTATCAACAATATCATTATAGAGTCCCTTCGCATTCATAAACTTGAACATTGTCATGATCACCATCCTAATGAATCTCTTGTTCTTTATGATGAGGATTTTCCACTTGATGATGACAATGTGGAACATGGCTGCTATGATGAAGATGAGCTGTTCGACATCGAGTATGAGAAGATTATGAAGAATCTAAGTCTCATGGCAAACTTCAAGGATTACATGTCCTGAGGAAAAGAGTGGATTCTCGATAGCGGATGTACTGATCATATGACGGGAGATAGAGAAATGTTTGAAGAGATTACACCAAACCATGGACCGCGAAGGTACGTAACATTTGGAGACAACTCCAAGGGTAAGGTACTTGGTCTCGATAAGATGGCCATATCCCATGATAGTTCTATTCAAAATGTTATGCTTGTTGAATCTCTTGGCTATAATCTTCTTTCCGTGTCTAGACTTGCCGACTTCGGTCTCAACATGTTATTCACGAAAATAGATCGTCAAGTGTTTCGTCAAGATAATCATAAAATGGTCTTTACCAGTATCCGTAAAGGTGATCTATACATTGTTGATTTCACTAAGAGATCCAAACCTCGCACTTGTTTAATTGCTAAATCTTCTAAAGGTTGGCTTTGGCATAGAAGATTAGGACATGTTGGCATGCGTAATTTAGACAAACTTATCAAAGGTGATCATATACTTGGTGTTAAAGATGTTGTCTTTGACAAAGATAGACTTTGTAGTGCTTGTCAAGCTAGAAAGCAAATAGGTGGAAGTCATCCTGTTAAGAATATCATGACTACTAGGAGATCACTCGAGTTACTTCACATGAATCTTTTTGGTCCCAATGCTTACAAGAGTCTCGGTGGAAATTCCTATGGTCTAGTTATAGTTGATGATTTTTCTAGATTTACGTGGGTATTATTTCTTGATGATAAGTCGCGGGTTCAAAAGATCTTCAAGAACTTCGCTCGCAAAGTGCAAAATCAGTTTGAAGTGAAGATCAAGAAGGTTCGGAGCGATAACGGATCGGAGTTCAAGACACCCATGTGGATACCTTTCTTGACGAAGAAGGTGTCTCACATGAGTTCTCGGCCACGTACACGCCTCAGCAAAATGGAGTTGTTGAGAGGAAGAACCGGACACTTATTGAGATGGCAAGAACGATGCTTGACGAATACAAGACGCCAAAACACTTTTGGGCAGAAGCCGTGGAAACAACATTTCATGCCACAAACCGACTTTACTTGCACAAGCTTCTCGGTAAAACGGCATACGAGCTACTCACCGGTAACAAACCCCAAGTTGCATACTTTCGGGTATTCGGCTCCAAGTGCTACATTCTTGATAAGCATCGTCGTACTAAATTTGCTCCTCAATCTCATGAAGGATTCCTACTTGGTTATGGATCGAACTCTCACACTTACCATGTCTACAACAACTTCACTCGAAAAGTTGAAGAGACGGTAGATGTGAAGTTTGATGAATCTAATGGTTCGCAAGTCGAACAATTGCCAAATTATGTAGGTGATAAGAACCCTTCGGAAGCTATCCTAGATTTACCCATCGGCAAGATTCGTCCCATGGAGGTGAAGGAAAGTACTTCATCAACTCAAGTGGAAGCCCCTACTTCACGACAAGGTGAACCACAACATGACATGGAGGCATTCACAAGTGGTACACGGCAAGATGATGAAGAGGAGGAAGTGCATCATGAAGATCCACCACAACCTCCTTCACCACCACCTCAAGGGAACGACACCTTCAACAACAACGAAGATGAAGGAGATGATGATGATGAAGAAGAAGCTCCACCAACCAACAATCGGAAGCTGACCCGAGTTCGAGCACAAGTGACCAAGAACCATCCCCTAAACCAAATCTTTGGTGGTATACAAACAGGGAGGATCACTCACTCTAAAACTCGTCTAGCAAACTTCTGTGAGCATTATTCTTTAATATCTAGCATTGAGCCCTTGAAGGTAGAACAAGCTCTTAAAGACGTGGATTGGGTGAACGCTATGCATGAAGAGCTTCACAACTTCGAAAGGAATGAAGTATGGACACTCATGGAGAAGCCCGAGGATGAACACAACATCCTCGGAACCAAATGGGTATTTCGGAACAAGCAAGATGAAGACGGTCAAGTTGTGTGCAACAAGGCTCGCCTCGTAGCTCAAGGATATACGCAAGTCGAAGGTATGGACTACGGTGAGACATACGCCCCCGTCGCTAGACTTGAAGCTATTTGCATTCTTCTTGCTTATGCCAATCACCATGATATCACGCTTTATCAAATGGATATTAAAAGTGCATTTTTAAATGATGAGATTGAAGAAGAGGTTTATGTTAAGCAACCACTTGGCTTTGTGAATCCTAAGAAACCTAATCATGTTTACAAGCTTCGTAAAGCTCTTTAAGGTCTTAAGCAAGCCCCTCGTGCTTGGTATAAATGTTTAACGAAGTTTCTTATCGAAAAAGGTTTTGAAATTGGTAAAATTGATGCAACCTTATTCACTAAGAGAGTTAATGGTGAATTATTTGTGTGCCAAATCTATGTGGATGATATTATCTTTGGTTCCACTAACCCTCAATTTAGTGAAAGGTTTGCAAGGTTGATGTCCGAGAAGTATGAGATGTCCAGGATGTGTGAGCTGAAATTATTTCTTGGCTTGCAAATCAAGCAATCAAAAGAAGGAACTTTCATCTCTCAAACTAAGTATACCAAGGACTTGATCAAAAAGTTCAACATGCAAGAGTGCAAAGGTATGAAAACCCCTATGCCTACTAGTGGACATGTTGATCTTACCAGAGAGGATGAGCCGGTTGATCAGAAAGTTTATCGATCTATGATTGGTTCATTGTTATATCTATGTGCATATCATCCCGATATTATGCTTAGTGTTTGCATGTGTGCTAGATATCAAGCTGCACCGAAAGAATGTCATCTTTTGGCTGTAAAACGCATTGTGAGATACTTGATACAAATGCCAAATTTTGGCATTTGGTATCACAAGGGATCTTATTTTGACCTTGTTGGCTATTCTGATTCGGACTATGCCGGTGACAAGGTTGATAGAAAATCCACCTCGGGTACTTGTCAATTTTTGGGTAGATCTCTTGTATCTTGGTCCTCTAAGAAACAAAACTCGGTATCTCTATCGACTGCCGAAGCTGAGTATATTGCTGCTGGATCTTGTTGTGCGCAATTACTATGGATGACACAAACACTTAAGGATTATGGAATTCATGTTAAAAATGTTCCATTACTTTGTGACAATGAAAGTGCTATTAAAATTGGTCATAATCATGTGCAACATTATTGAACGAAGCATATTCAAGTTTGACATCATTTCATTCATGATCATGTTGCCAAAGGATATATTAATCTTAAGCATGTTCGCACTAACAAGTAGTTGGCCAATATATTTACTAAGCCACTTGATGAGAAGACATTTTGTCACTTGAGGAGTGAGTTGAACATCATCGATGCTTCAAACTTGAGCTAGACTCACTCGGTTGCATGCAAGGGCATGAGCTTTCTTGATATTTCCATGTATCTTAACATTTCATCTTATGCCATGGAATTCTATGCTCCCTTGTATTGCATCTAATATCTTGTAGGTACTTGGGAAAACTACATTCCACAAGATTGCCATCAACTCCAATCATAAGCAATCTTGTCATTACCAAGTATCCACAACCCCTCTTGATGATGGAAGGAAGAAGGCCACTCAACCATATCCTTGACATATACTTGATCAAAATTGCATACTCTCAATTGGTATCATGTCAATTGGATATATCTATTGTTCTTCCTTGCATGACTAATCTTTGTAGGTAACCAGTGTACTAGAACAAGAAGGATTGCTCAAAACTCAAGATGATCTTCATCAACCTCGAGCATCCTCAACAAGTTCATCTACAAGCTATGTCATCAACATCACTCAAAGGTATGAACTCATGTCCTTGAAAAGGATTTACTCCAAGAAATGAGCTAAAGCAACTCAAGCGACATGAAGACATTAAACACTTAATCGAAAAATGGTAACCCCATTCTGAGCTTAACGTAGAGTATGACCTATGATCAAGTATTCTTGCTTGGATCCAAAGTTGATATACTCTAATATAGGTGACCTAGTCACTGCCCATCATCTAGTTAAGAATCTGGTGTGGTTTGCTCTCTATTGCATGATTTCTCATAACTACTCCAATCTTCTCTAGTTGATGTCCCTTGTAAAAACTTCATATTTCATTGAAAATCTTTCTCTTGACTTTGTAAAAATAGAAACTTGGTTTCTCTTTCAGAGCCGCCGACTTAGATATCTCGGTTCTACCAAAATTGCAGACAAGCTGCACTACAAAATCTCAGTACCACCGATCTATCTATCTCGGAATCACCGATTTTCATTCTGTTTCATTTGAATTCATTTTTGCAATTCTGTGTTTTCTAGTGATCTTTCTTGTAATTCTTCTGTTACTTCCATGATCCCTTAAAAACATCGTATTACTTAGGGGGAGAAGAACTAAAGGTAATCTTGATGAGAGAATTTCTTCATTCAAGGATCCCTATCTTCAATGAAGAAAGGAGGAGAAGAACAAGTCATTTTCCATGACTCTCTCAGTTTTCATTTCTATGAATCCTACATTTCGATGACCCTTGTTCTCAAGGATCCCTTCTCAGTCAATGATCCCTGTATCTATCCCTATTTATGACCTTTTTGGAAATTAATGCCAAAGGGGGAGAAGACCAAAGCTTCATGCTAGAGGGGAAATACATGCTTATGCAAAGGGGGAGATATGATCAAGGGGGAGAGCCAATATCAATACTCATACCTTTATAAACAGGGGGAGAATATCAAAGTAGGGGAGAAGAAAAAATTTGACCTTTCTCACCTTATCCAATCCTAATATCTACATGCTAAGATTCAGGGGGAGAGGATAATCTATTTTCATATCTACGGTGAGAAAATTCTCAATGATCTTGGAGACATATCAATTCTAAGGAATACTATTTTCTATATGTCCTCCATATCTTCGCAATTTTGAGTTCTATTGCCTTGTTGTTTAGTAGAATACTCTTGTGTTTCCTAATATTGTTTTCTCAAGTGTGTTTCTATTACCAGGATGCTCAAGAACTCAAGGTAAGTATATGCATCATATCCTTGGTCAAGATGATCTCTTGCTTCTTGCACATATTGTTTGCAAGAGTTATGCCTTGAAACAAAGATACATCTCATTCATATATATTTGATGCATATAGCCAAGATACACATGACCTGTTATATCCCTTGTACCTTATGTGTGTTCATGCATTCAAAAGCAACTATCCTTTAAAGTACCGCACACATTTAGGGGGAGCAAGTCTAAGTCATGTGTCTCTCAAAGTCTTCAATATAACCATGCATATCTTTATTTGAAGCTTTGATTGTATGTTGTCATCAATTACCAAAAAGGGGGAGATTGAAAGCACAAAATGCTCCCTTGGTGGTTTTGATAATTCATGACAACATACATTGTCTCTTGGACTGATATTTTACCTAGTGTATTTCAGATACAGTCTATAGAGAGGTTTGGCAAAAGGAGATTGTGGACATACCCCAAGATGGAGGAAATGGGTTGGCCAAGCTTCAAGCAAAAGGACTCTACATTTTATATTTGTGAGAAATCCCTTTGAGTCCATAGGAAAGCCAATACTATTAAAAGGGGGTAAGGTTTTGTTGGTGAACAATATGCTCAAACATGCACAAGTGATAGTCGCCAAAAACATCCACAAGCTCTCCCACCAAAGTATGTTCTATAGCTAACACTCAAAATCGATGCAACCAACTTTCCCATACCGGTGCCACCGATTCCAAAACCTAGACAGACTCAGCCAAACCCTAGCCACTTCGGTGCAACCGATTCCATACCGGTGCCACCGAGTTTAGGTTGTCAACTTTCTGTTACGCAAATTCACATCTTTGGTCCCATTGAGAATGTTGGATCGGCGTCACCGAGATTGGAAATCTGATCGTTGGTCACCTTATCGGTGCAACCAAGTTTCCTATATCGGTCTCACCGAGATTCAAAAGTTGCCACCTTTTGGTCACTTCGGTACCACCGAGATTAACACATCGGTGTCACCAAGTTGGTCATTTTGTGTGTAACGGTTGGATTTTTGGGGATGCCTATATATACCCCTTCACCACCACCTACTCGAATGAGAAGCACTCAGAACTATTCCACACTTGCTCCATCTAGTTTTCTGAGAGAGAACCACCTACCCTTGTGTTGAGGTCAATATATTCCACTCCAATCATATGGATATTGATCTCTAGCCTCCCCAAGTAGCTTTCCACCAATCCCATCTCTTCCACCATGCCAAATCTGTGAGAGAGTGATTGGGTGCTGAGGAGTCTATCATCTTGAAGCACAAGAGCAAGGAGTTCATCGTCATTACCGAGCCTATTACCTTTTGGAGGGTGGTGCCTCCTAGATTGGTTAGGTGTCGCTTGGGAGCCTCCTACTTCATGTTGTGGAGTGAACCAAGAAGTTTGTAAGGGCAAGGAGATCGCATGTTTCATGAAGATCTACCCATACTGAGGCTAGTCCTTCGTGGACGGAAGCCGTTATGGAATAGTCAAGGTTGCTACTTCATGGACCCTTTTCGGTGGAGCCCTCCGTGGACTCTCGCGACCGTTACCCTCCGTGGGTTGAAGACTCCATAAACATGGATGTACGATAACGCCACCTATCAGAACCACGAGAAAAATCCATGCATCTCTAACTGCATTTGATCTACCTAACTCAACACTTTACTTCATATGCAATGTCTTTACTTTTTGCTGCCATATTTGTTCACATGCATGTGTAGGGCTATTAGACTTGCTAGCTTTGCTAAAACTGTTAAAATCTGCCAACCAATTAACTTGGGAAAAGTTAGGTTTTAAATTCCTGCTAGTAGTCTATTCACCCTCCCTCTAGACACTCTTCTAGTGATCCCTTAGCTCCAAAGGACGGACGACAGCTCCTCAACCCAACAACCCGATGTTCTTTGTAAAGGAACCATAAGCCGGGGCTTGATACCTCTCAAGACTTCCTGACTGGCCTGCTCCGCCTGACCGTTGGACTGTGGATGACCAACAGCCGAAACATCAAGCCGGATGTGCTCGCTTTCGTAGAACACCTTCATAGCCCCCTTGGAAAATTTTGTGTCATTATCTGTGATGATGCTATGAGGGTATCCAAATCGATAGATCAATTTTTTGACAAACTGAACCGCCGGGACCGCATCGCACTTACTGACTGGCTCAGCCTGCACCCACTTGGTGAATTTGTCCACTGCCACCAAGAGGTGGGTCTTCTTATCCTTAGACCGTTTGAAAGTTCCAACCATGTCAAGCCCCCATACTGCAAATGGCCAAGTGATTGGTATCATGCGCAACTCCTGAGATGGCATGTGAGCACATCTTCCAAATTTCTAACACCTGTCGCACTTCTCGACAAGATCTTCCGCGTCCTGATGAGCCGTCAACCAGAAGAAGCCATGTCGGAAAGCCTTAGCCACCAAAGACTTTGACCCGGCGTGATGTCCGCAATCGCCAGCATGTATTTAATATAAGATTTCCTTGCCCTCCTCCGGTGAGACACAACAGTGGAAGACGTCGGTGATGCTACGCTTGTGCAACTCCACTCTAATGATGGTCATGGACTTAGAACGCCTCACGATTTTCCATGCCAAAGTCTCATCTTTAGGCAACTCGCCCCGGATTAGGTATGCCAGGTACGACAACATCCAGTCCGGAATAGCATGTAAAGCCGCCACTAGCTACCCTTTCCGGGTCAAGTATAGCCAGATCCTCCTCTGAAGGTAGCTTAACGGACGGGTGATAAAGTACATCCAAGAAAGTGTTAGCTAGCACCGGTTACGTTGAGAGCCCAGTCTTGACAATGCATCTGCCACTTCGTTCTTGCGACGATCAATATGATCCACCTGATAACCCTTGAAATGACCAGCGACAATATCTACCTCTTGCCGATAAACCGCAATCCGCGGGTCCTTGGAATCCCACATGCCTGACACCTATTGTGCCACAAGATCTGAATCGCCAAGGCACCTAACCCGGCTCAGGTTCATCTCCTTGGCCACGCGAAGTCCATGAAGCAAAGCTTCGTACTCAGCCACATTGTTCGTGTAAGGAAACATCAGCCTTAATACATTACAAAATTTATCACCTTTGGGGGAGGTTAAGACAACTCTAGCCCCCATGCCCTCCAACTGTATGGATCCATCAAAGTGAATCGTCCAATATGTGTTGTCCGGCTTTTCCTCGGCGACTGACACTCCGTCCAGTCATTTATGAAATCCACCAATGCCTGAGACTTCACGGCTGTGCGAGGTGCATACTTCAAATTGAGAGGCCCAAGCTCCAGCGCCCACTTAGCAATTCTACCAGTGGCTTCCCGATTATGTATTATATGTCCCAACTGAGTAGAGCTAACCATCGTGATCTGATGTCCAAGAAAATAATGCTTCAACTTGCAATTTTCCATGAACACCCCGTATATTAGCTTCTGCCAATGTGGGTATCTTTGCTTTGATTCTATAAGCACCTCACTGACATAATAAACCGGCCTCTAGACCGGATACTCTTTCCCTGCCTCCTTGCGCTCTACCACAATCATAGCACTGACCGCCCTATTGTTATCCGCCACATAAAGGAGCAAGGGTCCTTCTCGGCCGGAACAGCTAAGATCGGTGGCTCAACCAACTGCTTCTTAACATTTCAAGAACTTCATTTGCAGCCTTACTCCAAACAAAGTCATCCGTCTTCTTCATCATCTGGTACAGAGGAATAGCCTTCTCCCCTAGGCGACTGATGAAGCGACTTAAAGCGGCAATACAACATCATTGATGCTCGCCAACTTAGCTAGTGACGTGATGGCCTTTATCTTGTCCGGGTTGGCTTCGATACCTCGTTCTGAAATCAAGAAACCCAGAAGCTTGCCTGCAGGCACCCCAAAAGCACATTTAGCCGGGTTAAGCATCATCTTATAAACTCGTAAGTTATCAAATGTTTCCGTCAGGTCGTCCAGCAACGTCTCCTTCTTCCTTGACTTAACCACAATATCGTCCACATAAGCATGAACATTGTGCCCAATCTGACCGTGAAGGCAATTCTACACACAACGTTGGTAAGTCGCCTGCACACTTTTGAGCCCAAACGGCATGGACACATAGCAGAAAGCTCCAAAAGGTGCTATAAACAAGGTCTTCTCTTGGTCTTTAACTGCCATCTTGATCTGATGATAGCCTGAATAGGCGTCCAGGGAACATAAACTCTCACAACCCGCCGTTGTATCAATGACCTGGTCGATACGAGGGAGAGCAAATGGGTCAACTAGACAAGCCTTGTTAAGATCCATGTAATCTATACACATACCCCACGTGTCGTTCTTCTTGAGCACCAGCACAGGATTGGCTAACCACTCTGGGTGAAATACTTCCACGATGAACCCTGTTGCCAAGAGCCGGGCTACCTCTTCTCCGATCGCTTTACGCCGCTCCTCGTTGAAACGACGGAGGAATTGCTTAATCGGCTAAAACTTAGGATCCACATTAATGTGGTGCTCAGCGAACTCTCTGGTACACCTAGCATGTTAGATGGCTTCCATGCAAAGATGTCTCGATTCTCATGGATGAATTCGATGAGCGCGCTTTCCTATGCGGGGTCCATGTTAGCCCCGTTAGTGAACTGCTTGGATGACTCGCCCGGAGTAAAATCCACCAGCTTCGTGTCATCTATCGCAAAATCCAGGGGAGGCTCAGACTCTGTATTGGGTTTCTTCAGTGGAGTCATGTCCGCCAGGTCAACGTTATCTTTATAGAACTTAAGCTCTGCTTCTGCACAACTGGACTCTGCATAAGGCGCATCTCCTTCCTCGCATTCAATGGCTACCTTCCGATCACCATGGACCATGATTGTTCCATTGAGAGCCGGCATCTTGAGCTGCAGATAGACATAACAAGGCATGGCCATAAACTTTGCGAAAGTTGGCCGGCCAAACAGAGCATGATACGGGCTCTTAATTTTCACCACCTCGAACCACAAGGTCTCCACTGTGTAGTTATATTCATCTCCAAACGCCACTTCCAAGGCAATCTTCCCTACTGGGTAGGCTGACTTGCCTAGCACCACCCCATGAAAAACGGTTGATGACGGCTTAAGAGCCTTGTCAATTAACTCCATCCGCTGGAAGGTGTCGTAGTAAATGATATTGATACTGCTACCACCGTCCATGAGCACCTTCGTGAACTTGTATCCTCCAACCTGAGGAGCGACCACCAGAGCTAGATGACTCGGATTATCAACCTGTGGTGGGTGATCCTCCCGGCTCCACATAATCGGGTACTCTGACCATTTTAAGTGTCGTGGGAGAGTCGGCGTGGCCGCATTGACCGCCCTCTTGTGCAACTTCTGATCCTGCTTGTCCAGGCTTGTAGTGAAGACATGATATTGTCCCCCACTAAGCTGTTTAGGGTTGCTCTGATATCCTGAGTGGTTATTCTATTGTTGACCACCATTGCTCTACTGATGATGATTTCCTTGACTTCCTCGATTCTGATTGTTTTGGCCTTAATAACCTGAACCTGACCCGCCAGCATTGGAGCCGGCCCCTGAGCCGCCCGGACCTGAACCGCTTGACGGGCTATTACTATTGTTATGATTTTGTCGAAGGCTTTGCTCCTGAAATTGGCGCATAACGTTGCACTCCTTCCAAGTGTGGGTGGCCTCCCCTATCCGGCCGGCTGTGCACCGGGCAAGGTCTGTTCAGTGCCTCTTCCAAGTTGTAAGGCACAATTGCCCTATTTCTGTTGAACGGCAGCCTAAAGTTCCCATTACCCCTAGGGCAACCGTTCCTGGCTGACTATGCGTTGGTGTTCGCCACAAACTCTGACCCGCCATCTGGGTTCTTCCCCTTGCCTTGGCTGCCGTTCCCAGCACCTCCCTGCTGGCTCTTACCATTATCGCCCTTCTTACCCTGAGCTGACTTCTCATCATCGAAGTCTGGGTCTTTGGTAGTATCTAAATCCGCATATTTGGTGAGAGCCGTCATGAGCTCACCCATATCCTGACAAAATCCTTTAACCGCCTGAGCTTTTGTTTCAGGGGTACAAAGCGACAGTTCCTTTCTAAAATCAGAACCGCATGGGATGCTGAAATATTCTTAGACGAGTGGATCATCATCGAGACCCGCCGCACACAATGATGGGCCAACTCACCTTCTTGTTGCACACAAAGATCTAGATCCACAATCTTCATTGGTTGCTTGCAGGTTCCCTTGAAATTCTTGATGAAGCGTGCTTTCAACTTGGCCCAAGACGTGATGGTATTGGGTGGCAACCCCTTCAACCAAGTGCGGGTCGGTCCTTCCAACATCATGACAAAGTATTTTGCCAAACTGCCTCGCTGACGTCCAGCATCTCCATGGCAAGCTCATAGCTTTCTATCCAAGCCTCTGGGGGTAGATCCGTCGTGTAATTGGGAACCTTCCATGGCCCTTTAAAGTCCTTGGGCAAATATGCACTCCTCAGATCCGCTGTGAGACACTGCACACCAAATCCCTTGTAAGAAACGCTGACAGGTGTTGCTAGTGCTGGCTCAGGGACCTCCGGGTAATCCATCACTGGTGTTGATCCTCGCTGAGCCCGGTCCCTATCCATAGACCCCTGAATATCCATCTCAGGCGGGTTGCTATTGGGTGGGTTTCGCCTCTGCTCACTGCTGGAGACCGCTGGCAACTCAATACGCCGGCTGTAGCTACGGCTATGAACCGGCATGGAGTGCACCCGGCTCCGGCTGTGTGTGTACCTCTCTTACTGAGCCACCGCTGTCTGCAATAGTTTAATCGCATTCATTGCCTCTTCAGCAAACGATGTTCCTTTGGCCAAGGGGAGGGCATCAAGCCTGGCAGCTGCCGCTATCATATTTTCCACCAGATTAGAGTAATGGCCAGGTGGCGTCACAACGTGTCGCGACAAAGGTCTGTTCCTCCATAGCGGGTCTAACTGTCGCGGTGCCTCTGCCACCCGGGTCACCATTGGCGGCGTACTTGGCCCGGCCCCAGGAGTATTGAAAAGATTCCGAGGCTGAATAGGTAGTCGGACTTGAGTCCTTCTACGCTAAACCGCCTCTGATGCCTGCTGATCCAGATCAAAACGGAGAGCCTCCGCCCTCAAACGTTCTGACTCAGCATTCATCCAAGCTTGTATTGCATTGATATCCTCCTGGGCCTGATCCATCCGTCCCTTGATCCGGTTAATCTCGGCGTTATGCTCCGCCTAATTCTCGGCTATCACCTCCGTGGCCATCAGAGTCGCTAGCTCCTCCATGAGCTCCAGTAAAGCTTGAGTCGGTGTCTTAGGAGGCTCCACATCGGGGGGGCTCCAGCCGCTGCTCTGGAAGTCGCACCGTTGGAAGCCGGTGCTGGGCCCGCCATGAACACGGCGGCTCAGCTCGGCGGGTCATAGGGCTCCGGAGCGTCTTCATCATCAAGCATCACAAATTCATCGGACTCATCAAGCACCACATGAAAGTTGGACTGTTGAATACTTGAGCTACCCTTGTACATGGAAACAATCTGTTCCCAACAATCCTTAGCTCGAGTGAAAGGACGCAAGGGAGCAAGATCTTCAACCGGGACAACTGCTTGAAGGATGAACAAGGCAGAGTGATTGAGTTAATTGTCAGGCTCTTCTCTTGGAGTGAGGTTGCTTGGATCATGTGGGTAGTACCCTTGCTCAATGATTCTCCAAAGTTGTGTTGAGCTGTGATTCAAGTGAGACTTGATATGAAAAACTCAATTAGCGAAATCATTCTTAACAAGCTTAGGAGGAGGACCAAGATTAACTATATGTGTGTGGGGGTGGGGGTGCACCGGTCCTCCATAGACCACCGGAGGGGGCACCAAGGCAAAGGTACCCATCCCACTAGTTCCTTGAGGTAGCTTGTTGTGACAGCCCAAGTGTTGTCCCTACCTTGTTGGGCATGTATCTTGTATGAACCTTGTTTCCATGAGATTATGTCATGAGTTGAGCCTTGTTATGCCATGTCTTGTTCATGCATTCATGCATCATGCATCATGCCATTCATCATGTCATGCCTTATTTGTGATGTGACTTGTTGTGGATGAGTTTGTCCTTGTGTGTTGTGATGTGGTTAGAGTGTGGGTGGTGCATCTACTTCTCCTTTCCCCTCTCTTTTATTTTCAACTAAAGACAACCAAATGCCCCCCCTTTCATTCCCTTGTTTTTTTATCATCAGTAATAACTTGCTAATAAATTTGAGATAAAATGTTCAAGAGGTAGCCTATTACGTTTTACAAATTATGAGTGTGGTTCTTTTGTTGTTTGAGTTAATATGCATTTGTGGGTTAAATAACCAGAGGGCTGTTATTTTTTTAAAAAAACTATTAAAAATACTTGCTTCAAAAATTCCTCTTGACAACTTTATTAAATAGTTCTCATATTCTTTTAGTCAAAAGTAATTTTGCCTTTTCAAAAATCCTTCTGATTTTCTCTGGGAGTTTCCCTTTTTCTTGCTGTTTTATTAAATAGAAACTCTTTGTGTTTTCTTTTTCTGTGTGAGAGAGGAAGAGCTGGGGCGGCTCCTCCCTACGTGGACCAGTCCAGGTGCCAAGCGGCCACCTGCTCCGTTGTCTCTCCGTCAGTAAAGCAGAGAGACAGCAGAGAGAGCGCGTCGCCGTCGTGTCCTTCCCCGTCGCAGCACCGTCAGCTCCCCCTTTTCAAACTCCCCCTCAATGTGCGTGATCCTCTAGGTTTTCCCCTCTCCCTCCTCGTGCTGCCGCCACCCTCTCTTCCTCCTCCTTTCTTCTCCCCTTCCTCTCCTTCTTCCTCTGTCAGGTAAGCTTCAGAGAGAAATTCAGAGAGAGGCAGAGAAGATCGCCGGCGTCTCCTCGTCGTCTCCGTCGACCTCATCAACGTCCATGGCATCCAGAGGCTCGGGGAACCTCCTCGCGCTCCATTCCTGCCGCTAGGAGCCCCGGAGAAGCTCCGCAGCGATGACCCCTTCTTCGTTTTCGTCGGTGACGCTTCGCTCCATCGACTCCCCCTGCTTCCACTCCGGCGCTCGTCTCCGACCCCCCCCCCCCCTCCGTCGTCCTTTTCTCCTGCGACTACCCTATCGTGAGCAGTCGTTCCTCCGCCATGCCCCCTCTGCCCTAATGCATGCGCGTCGTCATTGTGTCCGATGAGCCCATGCTCGCTTCCGCCGTAGCTCCGCCGTAGTTGTAGGTGTTGTTGCCGTGGGTCTCGTCGTGCGTTAGGTGTGGGATTGCGACCCCCCCCCCCATTGGTGGAGCTTCCCCCTACACCGTTCTCCCTCGCCAGAGTCCTCCCCTGCGCTCACCTTCCCGTTGCCGTCGTGTGCCGCTGTCTCCAGTGTCTCGCCTCTGTCAGTTTCATCAGTGAGGGCCGCATGGAGTTAGTATTAGAGGAGATGATCCTCCCTTCTGTTGTTATCCGGTCGACTAGTGTAGTGGTGTGTGCTCTGTGTGGTGTCTAGGAGGTCTGGGGTTTGAGTCCCATGAACCCCCCTTTTTTGTTTTTTTGTTTTGCTTTTCTTTGGTTGATTTAATTGTTGTTTTGTGTGTGTGTGTGTGCTTAATGCATATATACATATGTGTGTGTGCACATATGCACTTGGGAATATGTGTGCACATGTGTGTGTGTGAGTGATGAGCACCTACACATTTATGCTTGTGAGAGTGTGCGTGCTCATGTTCACTTCCCCCATGTGCATGTGTGAGTGCTAAGTGCATGTGTTTGTAAGTATGCATGTATGTATGTGTATGGCAAGAGGGCCATGGGGACATTGTGCCTATGACCAATGGGTTCCCCCATTGTGAGATACATATTAACTTGATTTAATTCTGTTATTTCCATTTGTAGTCAATGTCCAAATCTGGATATGCCCTTTTGGGCAGCTTCCTAAAAGGGAAAGTTTTGACTTATATCTTGAATAGGTTTTGGGTGCATTTTATCGATTTGTGGTGTGTGCCCATTTGATATGAAAACATATGAGTGTGACATATGATTTTAGGGTAGAATTGTCCAATGAATCCATTGGTGCAATTAGATTTCACTTTTGAGCAAGTTTGCAAAACTGTCATTTTCTGCTGCGATGCTACTTTGTCATTTTTGCATGAATTAATCCATGCTTGCTTTGGGGCATGTGCCAACATGGAAGTGTTAGTGTTTTATGTCTATTATGCCATGGTAGTTTTGTTTGACATGAGAATCACCTATATAAGTGGGAAACTTACTGCAAAGTAGCGAACTTAATGTTACTGTTTTCACCATGCTAAATATTTCTAAGTCTGACAATCTTCTATTATTTTTATGCCATGAAGAGTGGTTGCTATCTTGAGATATGTTGTGAATTAGCTCATGCTCAGTGCTAGTGTTTTGAAGTAGATGTTGTCTACTACCATCCTACTAATTTTCATGCCATGAGGTGGTCTATAACACCTTTAACTTCTGCTATCATCATGCTACCAGATTAACTCAGATTCCAGAAAACTGTTATTTTCACCAAGTCCTAGAAATCTGTTTTATCATGCCAACTTGTGAGCTTCATGCTTATTGATGTGTGCCTCCTTTCCAGATTGTGTAGTTGGATAAGTTGATAGGCATGATATGTAGTTTCTGTAAATGCCTTGTTTGTGGTGGTAGGATTCCTGTAGCTCAAGTTGTGGGTTGTGCAAGTTGCTATGTTGCTGTTTTGTGGCAGATTGTTTGTTTTATTATTTTGTGACTTGTGGGAGCTATACTCCATGAAATTGCTTGACCTTTGACTCTATTGTGGTTGGTTTTTCATTGCCTAACCAGTGGCTACCTTGGAATGCCAAGAATTAGCCCATGGCCTTGTTGTCTTGTGTTTTGCCTTCGTATCTTGTCGTGAGCATATCGTGAGAACCGTAACTCTATTTCTTACGTTCTTCATATGCATTTTTATCGTTTTTGCATGATGCATCCATATTTTCCATGTTCATGCATGTCTAAATAACTTGACATAAGGTTCTATCCAGATTCATTAATAACCAATCCTTGCTTGTGAAACATGACTAGTTAGGATTGCCATGCTAAAAACTCTTCAACTAAGCATGCATCATTCTTGCTTGTGCATTGCACCATGGTTGTTCGTTTATTCTTGCTGTTTCTTTTGGGTAGACGCAAACGTTGAACCTGAGTACGAAGAGCCAGGCGAGTACAACTACGAGGATCCCGTTACTTGTTCCACTAAAGAACCAACAGGCAAGATGATCGTACCCGGATCTCGATACTATTTTCGCTTGCTAGTGTCTCACTTTTACCATTACAATTGTGCTACCTACCACTTTAATGTCAGCCTCCTAATTGCCATGATAGTCTCTAACCCTCCACATCCTAGCAAACCTTTGATTGGCTAGGTTACCGCTGCTCAGCCCCTCTTATAGCGTTCTTAGTTGTAGGTGCAGGTTGTTCCATGTGATAACATGGATTTTTGGCATATCACAATATTATCTGTTATTTAATTTAATGCACATATATATCTTGGTATTGGTGGAAGGCTTAGCCTTTTGCTAGGTGTTTTGTTCCACTGTTACCGCCATAGTTTCTTGTTACCGGTGTTATGTTTTCCATACTTTGCGCTCCTAACATGCTCGGGGTTGTTATGGGGACCCCCTTGTTTATTCGGTTGAGATTAAAACTTGTTTGGCAAGACCCAACTTTGGTACTACATTTGCTTAATAACTTAATAAAATTTGCACAGGGCTTTGCAACCCCGTGGATAATTAATCAACCCCCGGGCCAGTGCTCCTCATGAGTGTTGGTCCAAACTAGAGCCACTTGCGAGGCCACCTCGGGGCAACTCGAGGGATTTCTATCAGGCCACCATACATACTGCTCATCTGTCATGTCCTGAGAATGAGATACGCGGCTCTTATCGGGTTCATCGACACGTCGGGTGGTCTTGCTAGATTTGTTTTACCTTTATCGAGTGTCTTGCGTGTGGTCTCTGACTTTCTTCGGATTATCTCGAGGTGTTGGAATTCCTTTGGAGTTACCTATGATGATCACGAGATCCATGGTCGAGGCTATTCCCGCGGAGTGTGGTTAATTTATGATGGACTAGTTGGAGCACCCCTGTAGGGTCAAATCTTTCGGAAAGCCGTGCCCGCGGTTATGTGGCAACTTGGATATTTGCTTAACACCCGGTTATAGTAAATTTGAAGTAAACTCTAATAAAATACACCAACTGTGTGAGTAACTGTGATCGTCTCTGCTCGTGAACATGATTCGAGAGAGAACACAGTGGGATTATGATTGACGTAAGTAAGTGTTCAGGATCTCATAGAGGTCATTCTAGATTCGATCGTTCATCGTAGGCCACTCACATTTATCTTCATGTTACGTAAGTTTAGCCACCATAAAAGCTTAGTGTTGCTGCAAACTAAACACATATCCCATCCCAACCTTTAAGCTTGAATAGTCTCGGTACCCAGGCGCATGATTGCTGAGTCCTTGTGGCTCACAGTTTACTACAACAATCTAGATACAGGTACAGATGAGTACGTGCGGGATGATCAGACGCGGCTCCAGTGGGAGTATGACGAGGAAAGAGGTAGGATGTACGTGACTTACCCGGCTGAGTAGAGGACCATGGTCGAGATCTTTGGGATAGCGAGATAGTATCATTTGCATCTGTTTTATCATTTGATTTCATCCGTAGCCGGACCCTGTCTTCATCTTGATGATTTGAACTCTGTGTGGAATTGTAATTTAGTATGTGGCGAGTGTAAGCCAACTCGTATACTCATCTCTTCTGTAATGTGTGATGTAATGATATTATACTTGTGAACGACAAGATGCACCTCTATCCCTTGCGAGGCCCTCGTGCCTTAATATGGATAGGTGCGCATATTGGGCATGACACTTGTTCTTGTCAATGCTAACCTCGGTCGTCATGGAGGATTTAAGCGAGGACATGGCCTCATGCAAATCCTCACGAGAGTCCGTGTTCACACCCACGGCCTCGAGGAGTTCAACCGTCCGCTCCCCGTCATCAACCATACTCTCCGAATGGTGAAACCCTTAATAAAGAGATGAGGCTCTGATACCAATTGAAAGAATCGATATGGTTGACTAGAGGGGGGTGAATAGGCAACTACCAATTATTAAGCTTTTCTTAACAAATTAGGTTCCGCAACAAATAGGTTGTCTAGATTTGCAACTAGGTGAGCAACCTATATGATGCTAACTACAATAACAACAAGAACTAGGCTTGCACAAAGTAAAGGTAAGAAGTAACCACAAGTGGAACCGTTGAAGACGAGGATGTGTCACCGAAGTTCCTTCCCTTTGATAGAAGTGTGTCTCCGTTAGAGCGGTATGGAGGCACAATGCTCCCCAAGATGCCACTAAGGCCACTGTATTCTCCTCACGCCCTCACACAATGCGACATGCTGTGATTCCACGAGTGGTGCCCTTGAAGGTGGCAACTGGACCTTTATAAACAAGGTTGGGGCTATCTCCACAACTTAATTGGAGGCTCCCAACGAAACCACGAAACTTTACCAAGGTGATCTCTTCTGTCTAGGGTGTTCAAACACCCAAGACTAACAAAATCCACACAACAAAGTATGGGGGATAAATTTTCCTTTGATGGAAGTGTAGTTCTAGGTCACCTCCTTCAATCCCTAGCAAATCAACAAGTTTGAGTGGCTAGAGAGAGAGAGAGATCGGGCAAGAAATCTTGAAGGGCATTAATGGTGGAGAGAGAGGTAAGAGATAAGAGGGAGGTGGAAGAACCCCCTCTTTATATAGGGCCCCCAACTTTCAGCTGTTATAGCCAATTTTACATGGCAGCGGTACAGCTGGTGACGCAGGCGGTAGAACCGGTAGAACCGAAACAACTGGCCAACCACCGCATGAAAACAGAACCTCAGGCGATGGTTCCTCCCCAGTGCAACCACTCGACTCGATTGCGGGACAAGGTAAAGTCCCGAGCAGTAAAACCGCTTGAGACACCGGTATTACCGGTCAACATAAATACACCGATACAACCGCCCCTCATCCGCCCAACAACCGCACTACAACAGAACCATGTCTACTTGTAGGACGGTGTTGGGATGGTACAACTGCCCAAGGCTACCACCTAGGGTCAGCCAGTTATTGGCGGTACAACCACTAGTAGGCAGGGATACAACCGCTGGAGACCAGGTAGGGGCAGCACCCCCAGGGTATCACCCCTAGGGTGGAGATTATGTTGGATGACAAGAGCAAGCGGTACAACCGCTAGGGCCAATGGTACAACCGGCCTTCATGGAAAGGAAGCAGGGCCTCTCTCTCTCTCTGATGGAAGGGTATGAGGTGGGTGCCAAGGATGTGTACATGTATTGATTCACCCCAAAACCTTCCAATGGGAATTCCCTCTTAATAGTACGGGATCCCTACAACCAAAGAAAATAAATGCGTAGAGAACACCATCTTCGTTAAACCGTCTTGTGTTGCACACGGAGTACCTGAATAACTTGACACATGATTAGATACCAATGTGAGGTGTCATCATCACCAAAACACTAAGGTAAGAGAGTGCCCTTACAAAGTTGGATGCACACCCACTTAGCTTCAATTGAGCTTTCATACACGTATAGCTATAGTGCATCATTTGCATGGTAATCCCTACTCCTTGCACTGACATATATCGATGAGCATCTCCATAGCTCGTTGGTACGCCTAGTTGATGCGAGACTATGTTCTCCACTTTTTACCCCTTTGATATCTACCATCATATTCTATTCCACTGATGTCTACTACACAACATTCTTCTTGTAGACTCGTGTTGGGCCTCCAAGCGCAGAGTTTTGTAGGATAATGGCAATTTTCCTTTAAGTGGGTGACCTAAGGTTTATCAATCCGCAGAAGGTGTAGGATGAAGATGGTCTCTCACAAACAACCCTACAATCAAATAGCAAAAAGTCTCTTGTGTCCCCAACACACCCAATACAAGGGTAAATTGTATAGGTGCACTAGTTCGGTGAATAGATAGTGATATAAGTGTAATATGGATGGTAGATATAGGTTTTTGTAATCTGAAAATATAAAAACACCAAGGTAACAAATAGTAAACAGCGAGCAAATCGTTGTATAAATGCTTGGAAACAAGGCCTAGTGTAACAGCCCGGGACCGTCGCTCCAGAAGATTCCCCTTTTGTTTCCATTCTCGTCTGTGTTTCGTTTGGTTGTCACATTCATCATCGCATCATTCGCATCATCTGTATAGCATCGTCACTCATTTCAAAAAACTTGCATTCGTTCGTAATTGTCGGTTCTCTCCGTTCTTGTCGTTGCCCGTTTCGAGACCACACACGCAAGCGCCCGCGGCATCGTTTAAAAAACATTTTAAAAGGGCGCGAAAAATATTTTCGGATTGGGTCGAGGCCAGGTGTGCGGTCTTATTATATTGTAGATAGGCCGTGTGCCAAATTTCGTCGCAATCAGAATTCGTTTGATATTCCGACGGTTGTCCGTAGCGGCACCGTCATCGGGTTATTCGTCAGACGTTTTCGGTTTTGCAAAACTCCGTTGCCGGGCCACAATTCTTTCTCTCTTCCCTTCCTAGCCTAACTACACAGCCGCTTATCCCCCTTCCGTTCGTGGTCATCGGATCGTGATCGGACGGACAAGGTCCAACCCCCAACCCTAGTGTCATTCCCTATTTAATCCCCCCCATGAAGAGAGACCCCTCACTCTCTAAGGTTTCCCCATGTAAAATTGCAGCCATGCCCCTAGAAAATCTCCATCTACTAGCCCAAACCCTTTAGGTCCCGAAATCCCACCTCCACAGCTAAATCTGACCCTCAGATCTGAAATTTGGGGTTTAGATTCGCTCAAAACGCCACCTACCAGACATGTCTGCGGTCAAATCGGACATGTCCGGCCGACCGCAGAGCCCCGAGCTCCTCCGCAGCCCGCAGCCGCCATGGACGAGCCTCCCCGCGTCGCTGGTGGCCGCCACCTCCGCCGGAGACCGGTAGCCGTGCTGCCCACCAGGTCGACCCGTCGGATCTCCTTCTCCCCCGTGCTTTCTCTCTTCCTCCTCTCTCCTCTAATCTCTCTCGCCCCTTCTCTATCCATGCACAGGAGAGGCGCCGTCATGGGTCCCCGATGCCCGAGCTCCTCGCGCCAAGCTCCGGTTAGCCTGCCTCCAAATCCGGTGGGATCCGTTCCTCCCCAAGTCATTGCATCGTCACATTCCTCGGTCCGGATCGAATCGAGAGAAAGTCCCGCTCGAGTGCGTTGACCGCTTCCTCCCTGCCTGCACCCGTTCCTGCTCGCTCTACTCGTTGACCGAGCGCTCGTCCTCCCCAGCGAGCGAGCGAGGCGCCCAGGTGGGCCACCGACCTGGCCCATCGCCAGTTCCTCCCATGTCTCGCCCGAGTGGGCTGGAACCGCCAAGGCCCAACAATCATCACCGTCCTGGGCCAAAGCCCAGCAAGGTGAGTGCTCCGGCCTCTTAACCCTCGCCTGTGTGCGCATATTAGTTATTCGTCGCCCATTGATGTCGTTGTGTTACTCCAGTTTCGGCCCATAGACCTTTTTTTTGTTCTGTGAATTTTCTAATAACCTGTGAATTTCAGATTTATAGAAAAAACCCTATTTTTAATATGCTCATATATAATTAACCGTGTGTGATATGAGAAAACTTTATATGTGAAAAGTGGCTAGAATTTTATGTAGATTCACAATATCCAACTTTCACATGTGATAAAAATGTTTAAACTTGCTGTTTTTCATTGTTTTGCGTGTATGCCATGTCAAATGATTTATTTAATAACTTTTAAACTGTAGCTCCGATAAAAATGTTTCACATATGTAACTTGACTAGAAAAACGTGTAAAATCTCAAGCCACACTTTATTTACATGTTTAATAAATATAAAATTTTGTTAGGACAGATCTGGACCAAATTCATATTATGCATATGGGGTTGTTTCGGAAATGATATATATTGCTTCCGGCCTCATTTAAAATGCCTAGATGATGTAGTTTGTTATTGTTTCACCTCTTTCCATGTCTAACAACATTTAACATTGATGTGTACCTAAACGGGAATGAACTAAGTAATTCAAACGTGGAGTTTCGTCAATATGCAACTCGTTGCATATTGAACTTCACTTAATGTGTAGTAGTTGTGTGTTCTTCTTGCCATGCCATGCCTTGCATAACTAAATGGACATGCATCATATTGGGTTGTGCATCATGTCATGCATATGTTGTGGTGTTCCGTGTGTTGATTGTTGTTTCCGGATATGCTTCTTCTTGATAGAGTTTCAAAAAGTTCAGAGTGTGAGGATTCGTTCGACTATGTTGGTTCATCTTTTTCATATACTCGTTCTTCTTCCAAGCGGGATCTCAGGAAAGATGACACATTTCCTTGGATACCACTACTATTATTGCCATGCCAGATGTCTCATTTTCCTATCGTTATGTATCGCTACCTACCACTTGTTTGTCAAGCCTCCCAACTTTTGCCATGAAAAGCCTCTAACCCTCCACCTTCTCAGCAAACCTTTGTTTGGCTATGTTATCGCTCACTCGGCCTTCTTATAGCGTTTCTAGCTGTAGGTGCAATTGCTTCCATGTGACAACATGGACATTCTTTGTTATCACAATATTATTGTTATTTAATTTAATGCACTTATACACTTGGTAAAGGGTGGAAGGCTTGACCTTTTGCTCGGTGTTTTGTTCCACTCTTGCCGCCCCTAGTTACTTGTGAACCGGCGTTATGTTCCATAATTGAGCGCTCCTAACATGCTCAGGGTTGTTATGGGGACCCCTTTGATTTTCGTTTTAGAATAAAGCTTGTCTGGAAAGGCCCAACATTGGTACTATTTGCTTAATAACAACTAAATTTTGCATAGGGCATGATCACCCCGTGGATTAATCAACAACCCGGGCCAGTGCTCCTCATGAGTGTTGGTCCAAACTACAGCACTGTGCGGGACCACCCCAGGGCAACTTGGGTGATTTCTATCAGGCCACTGTACGCGTAGCTTATCCACCGTGTCCTGAGAACGAGATACGCAGCTCCTATCGGGATCATCGACACGTCGGGAGGCCTTGCTGGACTTGTTTTACCTTTCTCGAATGTCTTGCGTGAGGAACTCTGATCTTCTTCGGGCTATCTCGAGGTGTCGGAATTCCTTTGGAATTTCTTAGGATGATCACGAGATCCGTGGTCGAGGTTATTCCCGCGGCGTGTGGTTAATTTGTGATGGATGAGTTGCAGCACCCCTGAAGTGTTAAATATTTCGGAAAGTCGTGCCCGCAATTATGTGGCAAACTTGGATACTTTGTTTAACCCTTGGTCATAGCAAAATTTAAGTAAACTCAAATAAAATACACCAAACATGTGTGTAACCGTGCCTGTCTCTTCTCGTGAGTCTTTATCCGAGAGAGGACATGGTGGGGTTATGTTTGACGTAAGTAGGTGTTCAGGATCAGTTAGTGATCATTACTAGTTCACGTCCGTTATGTGTAGGCCACCCACTTTACTTTCTGTATTCATAAGTTAGCCACTCAAATAAATGCTTAGTCGCTTGCTGCAGCCTCACCACTTAACCATACGTCACCTATTAAGCTTCAATAGTCTTGATACCCTTGGAAATGAGATTGCTGAGTTCCTATGGCTCACAGATTACTACAACAACAGTTGCAGGTACAGGTAATGTGATTCTTGAACGTGAGAGCATTGCTTGTTTGTTGGAGTTCTTCTTCTTCATCATCGATCTAGGATGGGTTCTAGGCAGCAGCCTGGGATAGCAAGGATGGATGTCATTTTGCCGTTTGTTTTCGTCCATAGTCGGACCCTGCTCTTCTGTATGATGTTTAAATATGTTGTTGTGTTGATGTGTTATTGATGTAGCTTGTGGCGAGTGTAAGCCATTCCATATACTCATCTCTTCTGTACATGTACTTGTAATCATATCCATTCTTGCACACGACGAGATGCGCTTCTATCCCTGTCGAGGCCATCATGCCGAAATAAGGATAGGAACACATCTTGGGCGTGACAAGTTGGTATCAGAGCCTGTACCGACCTAGGAGCCCCCTTGATTGATCGAACTTGGCCGAGTCGAGTCTAGTAAAAACTATTTTGAGTCTAGTTATATCGGAGAGTAGGTTTCTTTTTACTCCTCTTCTATACTCTCGTGAGGTATTCGACTTAGGAATTTTTATTCTACTCCTCTTCTCGCTCAAATTTTTTGAGGATCACGCGGGTATTTTGGAAACTATATGATACCGATGTGATGTAGTTTTGTCTTGGTGCCTCCTGTCTGACTTGATTTCTTCCGGGGAGTTGAGCTCCAGGGAATTCTTAGCACATCGTTATCATTCAGCTTCCTTAGTATCTCAAACGAAGGGTGTTCAGAATTGCTTCAATACTTGTCGTGGTGAGATAAGGCCGGAGTCACCCAGTACTGGGGAGGTGTCCGGGGTAGCACCATGGTTAGTATCATTGTGCTTTCGAGGATCTGAGTTAGATGGACTTGCGAAAGCCTCTGGTTATGTGTTGAAGGATGGATACAGTTGGGGCGTAGGTTTGTTAGTTGTGTGAGATATTTCCTCCTTGTATCCCCAACACCGGATTGCATAACCAAGAAATTTTTTGGAAGTTCTTAGGTGGGAATTCAAGTAGTTACCTAGGATATCTTTCAATAGATCATGATGTGAGGTTGGGGTTCGACATCTAGTGGATTCGTTTGTTCACGGTCTTTCTTACAGAGGACAGTCTCGATTTATGCTTCGTCAAGCATTGTAGTTCGCTACGCCTAGGGAGCATATTCGAGCGTCATTTCAATATGACAATCCAATGTACAATCAAGCCCGTGCGAACCTTACCACGAAAATATCGAGCGGAATCTCTATCATGAATTTGTTTTGGCTTGTTTCGTAAGCCCCATACTATGTTTTGTTTTGTATATGATATTCGAGTTGCTTCGATGTCAAGTGGTGATCTCATATCTTTTCGAAGTAGTGTTCTCATATTTTTGTGGGATTGCTAATTCTTTTGCTCAATAGAGTTGTCGTATTAATTCTTTTTATCCGGTGTGCTTCTCTTCAAGATAATTCTATCATCTTCAATATTGCAAGATCAATCCTCTTATTCTTTCCTGGAGTTCATTCCATCTGTTCCAAGTTTTCTTTGTTATCCCCACCCTCCCGCCCTTTTTCTTCAATGATTAAATTCTCTTCCAAGTGCCTTTCTCTTCATCAATGATTCCGCTATCATTTCTTCATATTGTATCCGGTGATTTCTTATGGAGATTCTCAAGACTTTCAATTTCAAGGTCTATCCTCATTTTCTTTGTTCTTGTTGTTATTCTTCTCCATTGGATTCAATTCAAGCTTCGGTGCTCATCTTATCCTTTCTCATTCGTTCAATGGTTTCCATGTTGGAAATTCTTTTTCAAGCCTCTCTTGTTTATGCATCTCTCTCTGTTCTATCCGGAGGCTGAAAATATCTCAGAGATTCGTGTTTTATTTCATTCCTTCCAAATTATTTCGAGGTTCTCACTTCATCAAGTTCTTAATTTGTACCGGTGCAATCTCTCTTTTAATCAATTGTTTCAATGGTGGTTTCTTTTGAGTGGGCCCATAACCAACAGGTTTTTTCCCAGGATCCTACCTAACTCTTCTAATCTTTCCGAAGATGCCCTCAAGTTCTTTTCAAATATGATGCAAGAATGATTTTCATCAGTCATATTCCTCTTCCAAGATCGCTTCGAATCATTTTAGTAGTTGGCTCAACCTTTCCTTATTCGTTATTCCGGAGTATCTCAGTAATTCATGGTGTTGTTTCTCGTCGTCATTCTCAGCATTGAAGGACGAAGGAGAGTTCTCTTCAGTCATTGTTTGTTCTTCCAAAGATTCGTGGTTTCAAGCTGTTGCTATCATCTCAATTGTTTCCATTCATGAGAAGTTTCTCCCATGTCTATCCGGTGCATTCATAGTTGTTTTCATTTCTCGATCCTCCCAAAGGCCATCATTTCAAAAGATCTCTCGTTCTCAGCTTTCAGCTTTCATTCTCAAATTCTTCTCAAGTGTTGTTCCTTCGTTCGTATCTCAATTATTCCGGTGATTCGTTCAAGTTTTCTATTAGGTGGATCATGCTCTCTTCGTTCTCATGTTATATCATTCATTTGTATTAGTCATCAATTTAACTTCATGAAGGATAAGCATAACATAAATCTTATTCTTGTTTCATCAAGTGATTTCAATCCTTCTTCCGGAGTTATTCATGATATCAAATTCCTTATCCCAAGTGGTCATCCTTCTTTTTCGGAGTTCCTAATTTTGCTAAAGTATCTTGTCCCGAAGCATCATCTAAATCATTAGAAGGCCTCAATCTTGTTTTTCGCAACCTTCAATCTTTTCTATCATCCTTTCATTCTAGAGTTCATCCCGATGGTTTTTATGGTGGCTGTTAAAGATGTAATTCTTCTCGAGTTGTTCTTCAAGATTCTTGTTGGAGGTGCTCAAGTGTTACTTATCTTGGATTTCTAAGTTCAATTCCTTCTCCATTGTCTTTTGAGGTGGTGTTATTAAATTCTTGTTTATGAGGAGTCTCGAAGGAAAAATTGTCAAGAACAAGATAAGTAAACCATCTTCTTTTCTCGGAGTTATCTTGGGTTGGATTTCACCTAAAGAATTTCCTAAGGATTGTTGCTATCATGGTGTCTTAAATGATCCAAGTTTTCTCCTCTTATTGGTGAAAGAAGTTTTCATCCCTTTTGCTCCCAAGCAATCCTTGTTTTGTGAGTGACCGGTTGTCACCTCATAATTTTGAGATGTTTCTCCATAAGTCCACAACAAGTTTGCTATTTTCGTTGTTGATTTTTCTACAACCCCATTCAATATCTTCTTGTAAGATGCTTTTCAAGTTCAATGGTGGTAGAGGTTGTTATTTTCTTCTCCGTTCTTGCCTTCCAATGATCTAGTTTCTATTCTTTTCTTCCAGAGGCGTTGTCATGTTGCTCTCTTTCAACCATCATCTAGTTTGATTAAGATCATGTTCTTCCCTTGCTTATCCATTTGACCTGAGTGTTGTGTTTTCTGTTCAAGTTCTTTTCCTTCTTATCAAATTTTGCCTCTCTATCCTATCGAAGTGCTGCCAAAATTTCTTGTGAATTCTTGCTTGTTCCTCATGCCATTCTTCATCTATTTCCAACCTTCATGTTTCATTGATTTCACTCGTTTGTCAGAGAAGCAACTAAGTTTTACCTTTTGCTCTTTCTCTTCCCCTTCTCATTCTAGATATCGGGACGAGATCCTCGTGTAGTTGAGGAGAGTTGTAACAGCCCGGGACCGACTCTCTAGAAGATTCCCCTTTTGTTTCCATTCTCGTCTGTGTTTCATTTGGTTGTCACATTCATCATTGCATCATTCGCATCATCTGCATAGCATCGTCACTCGTTTTCAAAAAACTTGCATCCGTTCGTAATTACCGGTTCTCTCCGTTCTTGCCGTTGCCCGTTTCGAGACCACACATGCAAGCACCTGCGGCATCATTTAAAAAAACCATTTTAAAAGCGCGTGAAAAATATTCTCGGATTGGGTAGAGACCTGGCATGCAGTCTTATTATATTGTAGGTAGGCCGCCTTCCAAATTTCGTCGCAATCAGAGTTCGTTTGATATTCCGACGGTTGCCTGTAGCGGCACCGTCATCGGGTTATTCGTCGGACGTTTTCAGTTTTGCAAAACTCCGTTGTCGGGCCACAATTCTTTCTCTCTTCCCCTCCTAGCCTAAATACACAGCCGCTTAGCCCCCCTCCGTTCATGGTCATCGGATCGTGATCGGATGGACAAGGTCCAACCCCCAACCCTAGTGCCATTCCCTATTTAACCCCCCCTATGGAGAGAGCCCCCACTCTCTAGGGTTTCCCCCATGTAAAATTGCAGCCACACCCCTAGAACATCTCCACCTGCTAGCCCAAACCCTCCAGATCCCGAAATCCCACCTTCCCAGCTAAATCTGGCCCTCAGATCTGAAATCTAGGGCTCAGATTCGCCCAAAACGCCACCTACCGGACATGTCCGCGGTCAAATCGGACATGTCTGGCCGACCGCAGAGCCCCGAGCTCCTCCACAGCTCGTAGCCGCCATGGATGAGCCTCCCCGCACCGCTGGTGGCCGCCGCCCCCACCGGAGACCGATAGCCGCGCTGCCCACCAGGTCAACCCGTCGGATCTCCTTCTCCCCCGTGCTTTCTCTCTTCCTCCTCTCTCCTCTAATCTCTCACTACAGGAATCAGCTACTTTGCCATCAGCCATCCCTAGCGGCAAAGGCATGCATGCCAGAGGGCAAAGGCTTTGCCGTCTGCCACCAGACGGCAAACAGTCCTGCTGAATAAGCCATGATAAAGGGCGCTTTGCCATTTGCCGGCGGACGGCAAAGATCCTTAGGTCGTTGCCATCCGCCAGTGGACGGCAAAGACCGTGGACGGCACACGTGGCAGCTTACGACCGTTAAGGGGTTAACGGCATGCTTTGTCGTCCGCTGGCAGACGGCAAAGACCTAAGGTTCTTTGTCATCTGCCAACGGATGGCAAAGACCTAAGGTTCTTTGCCATCTGCCAGTGGACGGCAAAGCACCTGTTTCTTTGTTGGCTTAGGTGGTTTCTTTGTCATCCACTGGCAGATGGCAAAGAACCTTAGATCTTTGCCATCCGCTGGCAGACGGCAAAGAAACCACCTAAGCCAGCCTAGTGCTACCCTAGTTTGCACAGGTAGCTGCCATGTGGCAGCTTTGCCGTCTGCTAGCTGACGGCAATGACCTTTGTCGTCTGCCAGCGGACGGCAAAGTTGCAATATAGCCCCTGTTTTTTCTATTTTTCTTAAATTCATTCAATTTGACAGAAGTTCACATATATGTATATACACATTTCAAAATAAGTTCAACAAGCATACCAACAATAATTTCCCAACAACATATCCAACATACAAGTTTCCAACAACATATCCAACATACAATGGTTTCCAACAACATATCCATACATACATATATCCAAAACAAGTTTCCAACAAGTTTCCATAAACAAAAAGGAAGCACGAGTAGAAGAGTATAGTCCATCAATACAAGCTTCCTCATCTATAGCAAATTTGCAAATTAGGAAAGATGAAAGTTAGAAGAAGAAGAAGAAGAAGAAGACTAGCTAGAAGAAAAAGAAGAAGAAGAATTTATCTTCTCTTTCTTTTTCTCCTCTCCTCTTCTTTATCTTCTTCTTCTTCTAACTAAGGTAGGTAAAATGCCATTTTTAGCTAAGGTAGGTAAAAATGCTAAGTGGGTAGGTCATTTTAGAGCTAAGATAGGTAAATAGGTCATTTTGGAGCTAACCTAGGTAGTTATGCCATTTTTTAGCTAACTAAGCATATTTATTCATTTTGGAGGACAAAATGGTAAGTGTAGGTCATTTTAGAGCTATCCTAGTTAAAATCGGTCATTTTGGAGCTTGGTAAGGTTATTTTGTCATTTTGGAGGAAAATAAACTAATTATATGATAGTTTGGAGCTAAACCAAGGTTATTATAACATTTTTTTACCTAAGTAAGCTAATTATGTCATAAATGAACTAGGTAAGCTAAGTATAGATTATTATTTAGCTATCCAAGGTAGTTATGACATTTTTTAGCTAACTAAGCATATTAAGTCATTTAGGAGGAAAAAATGCTAAGTATAGGTCATTTTATAGCTATCGTAGGTAAAGTATGTCAGTTAGGAGCTAAGTAAGGTTATTATGTCATTTTCGAGGAAACTAAGCTAAGTATAGGTCATTTTGGAGCTAAACCATGGTTATTATGCCATTTTTTACCCAAGTGAGCTAATTATGTCATAAATGAACTAGCTAAGCTAATTATAGATCATTATTGAGCTATCCTAGGTAATTATGCCATTTTGTACCTAAGTGAGCTAATTATGTCAGAAATGAACTAGCTAAGCTAGCTATAGATCATTATTGAGCTATCCTAGGTAGTTACGCCATTTTCTAGCTAACTAAAGCATATCAAGTCATTTTGGAGGAAAAAAATGCTAAGTATAGGTTATTTTATAGCCCTCCTAGGTAGAATATATCATTTTGGAGGTAAGTAAGGTTATTGTGTCATTTTTGAGAAAAATAAGCTAAGTATAGGTCATTTTGGAGCTAAACCAAGGTTATTATGCCATTTTTACCTAAGTGAGATAATTATGTCATAAATGAACTAGCTAAGCTAATTATAGATCCTTATTGAGCTATCCTAGGTAGTTATGCCATTTTGTACCTAAGTGAGCTAATTATGTCATAAATGAACTAGTTAAGCTAGTTATAGATCATTATTGAGCTATCCTAGGTAGTTATGTCATTTTCTAGCTAACTACGCATATCAAGTCATTTTGGAGGAAGAAATGCTAAGTATAGGTCATTCTATAGCTATCCTAGGTAGAATATATTATTTTGGAGGTAAGTAAGGTTATTATGTCATTTTTCAGGAAAATAAGCTAAGTATAGGTCATTTTGGAGCTAAGTGGGTCATTTCTTAAGCTAAGTATTGTTAAGAAAAACACTTGGGAAAACTTACCATCATCACGGAGGTGAAGGACCGGTCGGGTTTGCGCCAGGGTGAGACATAGAAGGACCGGTCGGGGTTGTGGCACACGTAGAAGGATCGGTCGATGCTTGTAGGGAGGCACGCTGCACCAAAGATCATTTGCAATGTCTCCTTAGCATGATGCAACTCAAATGTGAATACTAGTAACTAATGACCATTCAAATGAAACTCACCGTGGGTGCTATAGCAATATGGGGCATCGACGGAGGGGTCTGACCATTGTTCTGGCACACGGTATGCACATTTTCTTTTCACGACTCATTCATATTAGTTAGTGATGAAACGAACATTACGTGCATGATTTGGCTAATATGCAGGAGAAACTTACCACGAGGAGCTCGTATAGGGCCCGATGAGACGCGTCATTTTGGTTCCTCTCCTTCTCCAACAGCCTAGCCGTCCTCTCCTCCATGTCTCTCTCCCTCTATGTCGCATGCTTGTTTGCCTCCGCCAGAAGCTCTTGTGCCCTAGCCTCAATGGCGAGCTCCATTGGCCGTGGACGAGGCCTTATCTCAGGATCAGAGCTCATCTGGCGCTTCTTGATCTCCGGGAGAGTTCTAGGACAACGTATCAGTCCATCCCTAATGGCTATCGAACCATGGGGCCTCCCACCACCAGATATCATCACGAGCTCTGGATCAAAAGGACTCTGGCTCGGGTTGAAGTCCTCCCCTTTCCTCGCCTTCCCCTCATCTCTGTACCTCATGAGCTTGTTGTGGGAGGATATGTTGTTGAAGCTCTCTGGATGATCAAGGTCATCCTCAGAGAATGCCTTGGCCTTCTTGCACGAGGTAGTATGGGCCATGGCATAGAGGTCGAACAAAGGTGGCACCTCCTTCTTGTTTTCTCATGCCTAAAAGAGAGGAACAAAATATTAGTAAAGGGCTCAAGCTAGCATGAAGAATGAAATTGCATGAATCATGAAGCAAACCACATACCCAGTTATCCCCGTACTCAAATAGGTTGGAGCTCCCTTGATGGTGTGGCACACCTATCATTTGGGCACGCTTATCCTTGGCCTTGTTATGTTCGGCTAGCCATTCGGGAGAGCACCACTCATCCACCAATGCCTCCCAACAGTCCATCCTATCCGCACACCATCTCGGGGGCACCTAAGTTAGACAAGAGAAAATTTCAGCGCTATGCCTACGAAACAAATCAAGGAAACTAAGTACAAGGCCTTAAGATTATATAATTACCTTCATTAACTTCTCCTTACTTAGATAATTTTTGCGGCACTTCTTCTTGGCCCTCTTAATGTTAGTCGAGGCTTAGTAGTCTCGAATAGCTTGCACCCGAGCCTCATGTCGTAAGTTCTGAAGTAGGCGCTTGCACTCGGCTTCGAGAACAACAGCCGCTTTCGCCTCGTCTTTCTCAAGACACCTGTAGAAGGTCTGCAATCAAACAAGACAACACTGTTTAGTACAATCACTAGGTGTTGTTGATTTTTAATTCTGTAAAGGAGAAATTACCCAAAAGCGACGGATCACAATGTCAGCCACCGTATCGCACAAGACACCGTCGACCATCTCCTCCGGCGGGGCCGGGGCAGCCATGTACAGCTCCTAGGTCAGTGCTACCTGTGGAACCTCACCCTCACCAGGCAACTGGACCTTCCCTGGGAAGTGGTGCCGGAGAAGCACACCAAGGACCTAGTTGGGCCTGCGGACACCACGCTCGTGTTTCCATCCCCTGCAGTATGACAAGGCCAACACATTAGATATTAATTTGAAGAAACATGAAGGCAAAAGGTTAAAAAAGAGTAAATGCACTTACTTCTCCACATTAGGCGCAATCAACCACCTCTGATCGCGGGTCGTCGGCACGGGCGGGAGCTTTGTACAACCACGCTGGTAGACCTTCTTGCCCTCCTCAACCTGCTCGCCCTTGCTATAGGTGTCCTTAGACAAGTTGTCCTTGCCACCATCAGCATGGACACTAGCCTCCGGAGTCATGTGGGACGAAGACTCTGGGACCCGAGTCTCCTGGGACGAAGACTCTAGGACCAGAGTCTCCTGGGACGAAGGCTCGCTGACCCGAGGCTCGTCGACCCGAGGCTCATCGACCAGAGTCCGAGACGGGTCCAAGTCAGACGGGTCCACCTGAGATGGAGCACTCCTATGGTTGGGAGAATCAGCTGGGGGTGGCGGCAAGGAAGGCGCAGCAGCCTTCTTACTTCTAGCACCTCTCTTCATCTTCCCCTGACCTCTCCCGGTCGAAGAAGAAGCGCCCGCCAGTGTCTGCATACTGTGTACCAGCGCTCTTCGAAGTTGCTGGGGTGGAATAATAGCACCCCTCCCAGCACGCGCCGAGGAAGGAGGCTCAAAGCGCTCTCGACCCGCGCCCACCATCTGTCAACACCTGCAATGATAAAGAGTGAAAAAAAATAGTTCAACATAAAAAAATTGAATACCTAATAACATGAAGTAATTAATAATATATATGTACAAAATAATAATTGAATACCTCACATTACTAATATTAATCTTCATCGTCTATATATGCTCCGGGATCAATAAATGCATAATCAGCATCACTATCAGTAATGACGTGCTCATCAGCATCATCAATAAATGCATCAACATGTGCAAGGCCTCGATGTAATCGGTCAAGCATTGACAGGTCATCCACAGCAGTAACCTCTTCTTCTTTCGTCTCTTCTTATTCCAGCTCAGGGGTGAAGTTGGATTCACTGTCGCTGTCAACCTCAATGTTCTGGGGTGAAGTAGAGCGGTTCTTCAAACGTTTTTGGAAACACGTGTTTCTTGGAAAATTCTCCTTCATATGTGTCTGGGTTAATGTGAGGTTCATAATCATCTTCATTGAGGGGAGGTGGTCTAAAATGTGGCGGCACGTCATAAACGACATCCCAACCTTTCAAATTTGGATCCGTTTGGCAGGCCCACGGTAGATAGAAAACTTGGGTCGCCTGTTGAGCCGTAATATAGACATCGGGAACATCTAAATGGGTGCTTTGTTTGATTTCTACTAGCCCTATATGTTCATGAGTCCTTCTAGTCTCCTTCAGCTGGAACCAATAACATTTGAAGCCTACGATGTTTGGTGGGTTTTCACCAAAGAATGTAAGTTCATAAATTGCTTCAACTCTTCCATAATACTCGACCCCTCCTTCGCCGACAGTGGAGACACAACAATTTGTAGACTTTCGGTCGGCCATAGATAACTCTTTGCCAAAAGTACGAAAGTGATACCCGTTGATGTCGTATTTGTCAAATGAACGGACCTTATAGTCAAAACCATTAGCGACTTGTCTCAATTCGGAGTCCATAGACTCTGCATTAGCCTACAAGTTTAATATGAAAGGATAGTTGCATTGGCCGCAAACTAGGGGAAGAAATGAAATCGTCTAATTAATGGAAATTACTGTTTGCTTGAACCAAGAGATGAAACCGGGATAGCTGCCTCCATGCTTTGCCAGAAGCTCATACTCTTTGATGGAATCCTTTTGGATCACCGCTCCATCCGAGAATTTGGCGATGTATCGATTGTATCACATATCCAGGAATAAGAGCATTTCAAAGGAATTAGAAGTTGCGAAACAATGTACCGAGAACTTACTTGATGTACGGCCGCACTTCTGTTAGGTTGTTGAAGATATAAAACGAAATGGTCCGCCATTCTTCAACATCCAACGCTATTGCTTTCGAAGCACCGGCTGGTGCGAGCTTCCCTTGGAATAGGCCGAGGTTGGATCGACCTTTTTCATGGTCGCCATCATTATACCGAGGCTTCGGATTATGCAAATGACGATTCTTGGCTTTGTAGTGTGATGTCACATAGTTTGCCGCCTCCTTAGTAATGAATGCCTCGGCCATCGATGCTTCAACTCTACGTTTATTTTTACATTTTGCTCGAAGCGTCTTCTGCATCCTCTCAGTTGGATTTTGCACGCCCCCCCCCCCAATCTTGCCTCGGGCGGGAGATGCAAAATCAAATGCTGCATTGGATTAAAGAAGCCCGGTGGAAAGATCTTTTCTAACTTGTAGATCAACTCTGGCGCCAACTTTTCCAGTTCGTCTAACACGTCAGGCGGTAGTTCTTTCGCACAAAGAGCACGGAAGAAATAGCTCAGCTCTGCCAGTACTAGCCATTCATCCTCAGGGATAAAGCAACGAACATCACCGGCATTACCCGCTCAAGCCATACGTGCCAATCATGACTCTTGAGACCAAATATTTTCAATTTGTCAAGACTCGCTCCCCTCTTTAGATTCGCTGCATACCCACTGGGGAACATCAACTGCATTTTCACCCACAAGATCATTTCCCTCATAGCTGGCCTTCCAAGATTGAACCATGCCTTTGGCTTCCTCCAGTTCTTCTTTACTTTTCGGTTGTCGAATGTTTTGTAACGGTCTATCACATAGAGCCTCCTGATCGACTCTAGCCTTAGGATTATCCTTCGACTTCCCCTCTATGCCGAACAATGTACCAAAAAGGGCCTCTGTGATATTCTTTTCAGTGTGCATCACGTCGATGTTGTGTGGGCAAAGGAGGTCTTTAAAGTAAGTCAGATCCCACAAACATATCTTGTGAGTCCAGCCGTGTTCCATATTATACCCTTTGAAATACCCTGGACGATCTGGATCCCGCTCGAGAGCGTTTATCTGATCCAGGATCTGTTGGCCTATCAACATAGGTGGTGCAGTGTTTTTGACAACTCTGCCTTTGATGAAATTCTTCTTGACTTTTCTGAACTTATGGTCAGGATCCAGGAATTGTCTATGCCTGTCGAAGCAAGAAAACTTGCGACCCGCCTGGAGCCAATGGAATTCAAGAGCTTCCTTGCATGTGGGGCACGGAAACCTTCCATGCACACACCAGCCAATGAATAGCGCATACGCCGGCAAGTCATGCGACAAGTACATGTACCACACATGCATTTTGAAGTTCTTTTTGGTAGCGGCGTCGTATGTCTTGATCCCATTATCCTAGGCTTCTTGCAATTCATCCTTAAGCGGTTGCATGTACACATTCATATTCTTCCCCGAATATTTGGGCCCTGGAATTATCAATGTCAGGAAAATGTTCTTTCTTTTCATAATCTCTCCGGGGGAGCTTGAGTGGAATGACAGATACAGGCCAACAATTGTATTGTGTTGCCGTCATACCATACACATTGAGCGGCTGCATGTACACATTCATATTCTTCCCCGGATATTTGGGCCCTAGAATTATCAACGTCAGGAAAATGTTCTTTCTTTTCATAATATCTTCAGGGGGAGATTGAGTGGAATGACAAATACAAGCCAACAATTGTATTGTGCTGCCGTCATACCATACACATTGAACCTATCCGTGCTGATGGCAACTCGAGGATGCCTTGGATCTGCCGCTTTATCCTTATGTAATGCATCGAAGTGCTCCCACGCAAAGCGTCTGAAGTGTGTCCTAACTCGGATTCCCATCTCCATCTAGTTCTGTTCTTTTGCCCAATTTATGCCACGTCATCTGTCTGGCCGTCTCTTCGACCATGAAAAGACGTTGAAGTCTTGGTATGATTGGCAGATACCGAAGAACATTAATGGGGATTTTGGTCTGAATCTTCTCACCCATACCGTTGTCTACGAGAACATACCTGGAAGCATTGCAAATGGGGCAATACTTCAAGCCCACATACTCAAGCCTAAATAAAGCACATCCATTCTCACAGGCATCTATCTTCTCATAGGGCATCTTAAGCGCACGTAGGATTTTGTCTGACTGATACAGGTTTGCTGGCAATACATGGCCTTTCGGTAGAAAGCGTCCAAATATCGTCATCATTGCGTCGTAGTATTCTCTCCCCAGGTTGAACTGAGCCTTCAGAGCCATTCCTTGCGCGATGGCATCCAGTTGACAAAGCTCAGTGTGTTGGTGGAGAGGACGTTTTGAAGACTCCAACATTTCATAAAAGGCCTTTGCAGATTCCTCCATCTCATCGTCCGAATCCCGAGCATCATCAAAGTCTTGCACCATGTCTTCGATCCCGGTACCATGCTCGTCGGTGCGACGACGAACCACCTCAGCTATGGCACGTTGGGCAGACTCACCATGAAATGTCCAGACATATAATTAGGCGTAAAACCCCACTTCTACAGGTGTTTGATCATTTAAAACTCGGACTTCTTCTTAAAGTTGTCGCAATCGACACAAGGGCACCAGGTTGTTTTCTGTCCATTTGCAAATGCGACTCTCACAAACTCCTTGGTTTTTGTTATCCATTCACGGGGCATGTCTTTCTGACTAGTGTGACCGGTGTACAACCACCCACGATCACTCATCTTGCCTAGCTACTGGACATATAAAAACTATATACATAATTCAGCAAACCATATTCATCAGTTAATAGAGTTTGTCAGTTTTATTACGTCGATGCAACCTAGACGCTAGTAAGTAAATATAGGTCCTAATCCCACCCGAGTATGTGTAGATTGGGTTCGTTTTCCCATGCTCCGCTTCGGATCCGACGCAAAATTTCGGCAGCACCTCCCCGCTGTTCTCTTGATACACGTCTCGGCAATAAGCAGAGAGGATGTGTACCCAGAGAACAATAGGGAGGCACTAACGAAATTCTGCATCGGATCCGAAGCAGAGCATATGGGAAAACGAACCCAATCTACACATACTCGGGTTGTCCATGGATAACGTTGGACAATTCGAAAGAATCACGGTTATAAATATGCTAATGAATGCATATTTATAGATGTAACCCTTTCGAACGGGAGACGCATAGTGGTCACGCATACTAATGATTGAAGACACCTATAGCTAGCAAGTTTAATTGGCACGAAGACCGGAACAGAGGAAATGAAGGGGGGAGGAGGAGATGTCATTTGTGCTCACCCACGAACGCAGGGGCGGAGCTCGTCAAACGCACGAGGAGGTCGTCGAACACCAGACCCTCGCAACGACAAAACAACTGCACATTTAGATCCACCTGATCAACATCAATATGATGTTTTGTATAACAAAATCAAAAAATATATGACCTAACTCATAATTCACAAATATATGACCCGTCGGCCTTTGGAAGGCCGAAGAGCACCTTTTTCGAGATCGGAGTGTCGGGGGTGTCGTGTCGGGGTCGGGGTGTTGGGGGTGTCATGTCAGGGTAGGGGTGTTGTGTCGGGGTCTAGGTGCCGTGTTGGGGTGTCGGGTCGGGGGTCGGGGTGTCGGGGGTGTCAGGGGCCGGTGGCGTTGGTGGTCGGGGGTCGATGGTGTCAGTGGTCGGGGGTCGGGGGTGTCAGTGGTCGGGGGGCGATGGCGTCAGTGGTCGGGAGTCCAGGGCGTTGGGGGTCGGTGGCGTCGGAGGTTGGGGGTTAGTAGCGTCAGGGATCGGGGGCTCTTCTTCTTCTTCTTCTTCTTCTTCTTCTTCTTCTTCTTCTTCTTCTCCTTATCCTTCTTCTTCTTCTTCTCCTCTTCTCCTCATCATCTTCTTCTTCTTCTTCTTTTTGCACTAACCTAATAAACCTAAACTAACACTAACCTAATAAACCTAAACTAACACTAACCTAACTAACACTAACCTAAACTAACACTAACCTAATTAACATTAACCTAATTAACACTAACCTAATAATCTAAACCTAAACTAAAATAAAAAATAGAAAAAAGAGGAGGGGAAGAGCTTACCAGAGGGGGCGGGGCAGGGGGCGTCGGGGAGGGTTGGGGGAGCGCCGAGGAGGGGCGGGGATCGTCGGGAAGGGCCGAGGAGCACCGAGGAGGGCGGGGAGCGCTGGGGCGGCGGTGGCGGTCGGGCGGCGGGGACAGGGGCCCTCGGGCGCCTGGGAGCGGCGGGTGGCAGGGCCGGAGGGGGCATAGGGGGGCGCAGGGCACCGGCCGGGCCAATGGGGCGGCGGACGTGGGCGGCCCTGGCGAGCGATGGGCGGCGGTGGCTATGGGGCCACAGGCTTCCGGGGCGGTGGGGCGCAGGGGACCGGGCGCAGCGACGGGGGCGACAGTGGCACCATGGGGCAGTGGGCCGATGGGGCGATGGGCAGGTGGGGTGGCGGGGTGGTGGGGCGACAGGGCGGCGGCGCGCATGCGGTGGGCGGCGGGAAGGAGAGGGAGAGAAATAGAGAGAGAGGCGGGCCGGGGTGGGGCGTTGCCATTAGTTAAGTCCCCTCTTTGTCGTCCGCTAGCAGACGGCAAAGAGGGGGCCGTTAGGTTAAGTTGTAAGTGGCTCGTCAGTGGGCCCCCCTCCCTTTTTGTCGTCTGCTAGCTGACGCAAACCTCCTTTATCGTCCGCTAACAGACGGCAAAGAAGTGATTGATGGCAAAGAGCATCTTTGTCGTCAGCTAGTTGTTTGTCGTCCGTTTTTTGGAAACGGATGGCAAAGAGCTTCTTTGCCGTCCGCCAGCTGACGGCAAAGAACTGGCTGACGAGAAAGATGTTGTCTCCAGTAGTGTCTCTTGCCCCTTCTCTGTCCATGCGCAGGAGAGGCGCCGTCATGGGTCCCCGATGCCCGAGCTCCTCACGCAAGCTCCGGTCGGCCTGCCTCCAGATTCGGCGGGATCTGCCTCATTGCATTGCCACGGCATGCCCCGTTCCTCCCCAAGTCGTTGCGTCGTCACTTTCCTCGGTCCGGATCAAATCGGGAGAAAGTCCCGCTCGAGCGCGTTGACCGCTTCCTCCCTGCCTACGCCCATTCCCGCTCGCTCTAATCGTTGACCGAGCGCTCGTCCTCCCCAACGAGCGAGTGAGGCGCCCAGGTGGGCCACCGACCTGGCCCATTGCCAGTTTCTCCCATGTCTTGCCCGAGTGGGCTGGAACTGCCAAGGCCTAGCAATCATCACTGTCCTGGGCCGAAGCCCAGCGAGGTGAGCGCTCCGGCCTCTTAACCCTCGCCCGCGTGCGCATATTAGTTATTCATCGCCCATTGTTGTTGTTGGGTTACTCCAGTTTTGGCTCGTAGACCTTTTTTTTGTTGTGTGATTTTTTCTAATAATCTGTGAATTTCAGATTTATAGAAAAACCCTATTTTTAAAATGCTCATATATAATTAACCGTGCATCATATGAGAAAACTTTATGTATGAAAAGTGGCTAGAATTTCATGTAGATTCACAATATCCAACTTTCACATGTGATAAAAATGTTTAAACTTGCTGTTTTTCATTGTTTTGCGTGTATGCCATGTCAAATGATTTATTTAATAACTTTTAAACCGTAGCTCCGATAAAAATGTTCCACATATGTAACTTGACTAGAAAAACGTGTAGAATCTCAAGCCACACTTTATTTCCATGTTTAATAAATATAAAATTGTGTTAGGACAGATCTGGACTAAATTCATATTATGCATATGGGGTTGTTTCGGAAATGATATATGTTGCTTGCGGCCTCATTTAAAATGCCTAGATGATGTAGTTTGTTATTGCTTCACCGCTTGCCATGTCTAACAACATTTAACATTGATGTGTACCTAAACCGGAATGAACTAAGTAATTCAAACATGGAGTTTTGTCAATGTGCAACTCGTTGCATATTGAACTTCACTTAATGTGTAGTAGTTGTTTGTTGTTCTTGCCATGCCATGCCTTGCATAACTAAATGGACATGCATCATATTGGTTTGTGCATCATGTCATGCATATGTTGTGGTGTTCCATGTGTTGATTGTTGTTTCCGGATTGCTTCTTCTCGATAGAGTTCTGAAAGTGTTTGGAGTGTGAGGATTCGTTCGACTACGTTGGTTCATCTTCTTCATGGACTCGTTCTTCTTCCAAGCAGGATCTTAGGCAAGATGACACATTTCCTTGGATACCACTACTATCATTGCCATGCTAGATGTCTCGTTTTCATATTGTTATGTCTCGCTACCTAACACTTGTTTGTCAAGCCTCCCAACATTGGCATGAAAAGCCTCTAACCCTCCACCTTCCCAGCAAACCTTTGTTTGGCTATGTTACCGCTCGCTTAGCATTCTTATAGTGTTTCTAGCGGTAGGTGCAATCGCTTCCATGTGACAACATGGACATTCTTTGTTATCACAATATTATTGCTATTTAATTTAATGCACTTATACACTTGGTAAAGGGTGGAAGGCTTGGCCTTTTGCTCGGTGTAAGGGCATATTTCTCCCTAAGTGGTTCTGGTGATTGATGACAATGCCTTTGTGGACTAATCGTGTGCATTGAGCATTTCAGATATCTCAGGTCTAGGCACAAGATCATTCAGTGACCCTCGGAATCTCTCGAAGATGGTTGTTCTCTATGTTTCCTTTCAGTGGATTTGAGACGTAGGAAAGCCATACTATTAAGAGGGGGTCTGCTTCGGAAAGGTCTGGGTGGAATCAACACGTACACATCTATTCCTTTGCACCACCTTTCCCTCTCTTCAATGGAGCTCCAACTCGTTTTCCTTCACTGTGCAAAAGGAAAGCCTGCTGCATGTTTGACTTAAGTGGTCTGCGGTAGTACCGCTCAAGGGAGCGGTATTACCGCAGGTGCCAGCGGTAGTACCGCCTCGTGGAGCGGTAGTACCGTTGGCTCCTGCCCTGGCACTTGCACCTGCGGTAGTAGGCGCGGATGTAATTTTTTACGTCCGCACTATTATGGTAGTACCGTGATTCACGTCTGGTACTACCGTGCCGGACTTTTTCGCAGAGTTTCCCTCTACGGACGTTGGCTCGGAAGTAATTTTTTACTTCTGTGCACCTCTAGTGCCTGCCTCTGCCGACCGTGCGGTAGTACCGCACGGGCTGACGGTAGTACCACTCCGGCGGTTCTACCGCTTGTTGTCCTATGCAAACGGCCAGGACCAGTTACTCCCGTGCGAGCGGTAGTACCACATAGGGCTGTGGTAGTACCGCAAGCCCACACGGTAGTACCGTGACTGGTGCTGTAGTACCGCGACGCACGGGGCAGAGGGAGTGGATAACGGTTGGATCTTATCCCCCACTATAAAAGGGAGGTCTTCTTCTTCAAGAAGCTCACCTCTTCCTTCCCAAACTCCATTGTTGCTCCAAGCTCCATTTTAGCCCAATCTCTCTCCCTAGCCAATCAATCTTGTTGATTTCCTAGGGATAGGTTGAGAAGGCCCCGATCTAGACTTCCACCAAGAGAAATTTAATTCCCCCCACTAATCCCTTGCGGATCTTGTTACTCTTGGGTGTTTGAGCACCCTAGACGGTTGAGGTCACCTAGGAGCCACATTCCATTGTGGTGAAGCTTCGTGGTGTTGTTGGGAGCCTCCAATTAAGTGGTGGAGATTGCCCCAACCTTGTTTGTAAAGGTTCGGTCGCCGCCTTCAAGGGCACTAATAGTGGAATCACGACATCTTGCATTGTGTGAGGGCGTGATGATAATACAGTGGCCCTAGTGGCTTCTTGGGGAGCATTGTGCCTCCACACCGCTCCAACGGAGACGTACTTCCCACAAGGGAAGGAACTTCGGTAACACATCCTCGTCTCCACCGGCTCCACTTTTGGTTATCTCGCGTCTTTTCTTCTTGCAAGCTTTTATTGTGTTATATCCCTTGCTTGCTTGTGCACTTGTTGTGATTAGCATCATATAGGTTATTCACCTAGTTGCACATCTAGCTAACTTCTTTGATGCTAAACCTTAATTGTTTAAAGAAAAGTTAAAAAGTGTTAGTTGCCTATTCACCCCCCTCTAGTCAACCATATTGATCCTTTCAATTGGTATCAGAGCCACGTCTCTTAATTAAGGGTTTCACCACCCGAAGAGTATGGCTGGCGAAGAGGTGCGTGTGGGAGAACTTCCTAAGGCCATGGGTGTGAACACGATCTCACACGAGGATTTGAACGAGGATTTGACCTTAATCAAATCCTCCATGGTGACCGAGGTTCAATCCATGTTTAAATATTTTATTAATACTCTTAAAATGCCTACCGATGCGGGGCAAGTGGTCAAACCCACTAAACTCGTCATCGGATGCCAACTCCGGTAAGGAGGGGGCTAGTGCTGACAAAGATAATCATGATCAAAGAGTTAACGGGTCGGGGAGCTTTGCCTATGGTCCCCCTCCCGTGGTCTATGGAGGACCAGTGCACCCACCTCATATAGTTAATCTCGGTCCTCCTCCTAAACTTGTTAAGAATGATTTTGCTTACTGGGTTTTTAGTATTAAGTCTCATTTAGATCATAGCTCAATTCATCTCATGAGAGTCATTGAAGAAGGATACTATCCTCATGATCCACGCAATCTTACTCCAAGAGAACAAGCGGATAAACAACTAAATTCTTCCGCCTTGTTCATACTCCAAGCTGCTATTCCTCCTAAAGATCTACCTCACCTGCGGCCCTTCATTGTTGCTAAAGAATGTTGGGAACACATCATCTCCATGTACAAGGGCAGCTCAAGCATTCAACGGTCAAACTATGAAGTTGTTCTTGATCAGTCAGATGAGTTTGTGATGATAGAGGATGAGTAACCGCATGAGCTCTATAGAAGAGTGACCGCTCTCGCTGTTTCCCTCAAGGATCATGGCAGCAAGGATGTGGATGATACTTGGATCAAGCGTAAGTTCCTGAAGGCTATCATGCCCTACAACAAGGCCATGTCCGTTCTCATCCGTCAAAGGCCAGACTTTCACACCTTATCCTCTGGTGATGTGTTGGATGAATTCATTGCAATGAACATCCTGAACATGACAGCCGACAATGCTCTCGCTCGTGTTCAACGGTCAAGGAAGTCCTCTCCCAATCTTGCATTGAAGGCCAAGGTCAGTCAAGAGGAAGAAGAAGAAGAAGAAGAAGAAGAGGTTTGCCCCGAGGACACCAAATATGCTTATCATGAGCACATGGCTCTTGCGTCCAGAAAATTTTGGGGCAACAAGAGAAACTCAAGGCCCAACTTATCCAAGAACAACTCAAATGGGTCAAAGGGAAAGTAATGTGTGAGAACTTGCTACAACTGTGGTAATGTAAGTCACTTTGTGGTGGATTGTCCGTATGAGAAGAGGGAAGACAATGGTGGCAAGCTCATTCGCAAAGATAAAGCCAAGTCCTTCCCAAACAAAACCAACTTTGTCAAGAAGGCTCCTCACAAAGTATTGGTAGCTCAAGAAGAGTATGCCTTAGATGATGATGTTGATGACGAAGACACAAGTGGTGAAGGAATGGAAATGGCATCCGTGGCAATTGCCTCTTCTACCCCGACAAAGGCATCACCCTTCGACACCTGCAATGAGAACATCGTCACGAGGTGCCTCATGGCTAAAGGTATCACTAAGGTAACCTCCAATGTCATAACCTCAAACATTAAGACTTCCATTTCTTCCACTTCATCCTTAGATAATGTGGATGAACTTGAGGAGGGGAAAGAGGATAAAAATGAGTTTGGCAAATTCATGTGTAACCTCAAGGGAGAGTCCAAGAAGCACTTCGTTGCTCTCTTGGAACAACTTGGTGAGGCTCATGACACTATTGAGTCTCAAGAAGAGTGTCTTGAGGAACTAAGAGGTCATAGTCGCGATTATGCCGACGAGATAGCAGATCTATCTATTGCTCTTGAGGAAGAGCAAGGTCTTCGTATGACTCTTGAGGAGTCACAAAATGTTGACCTTACTAAATTACGTAAAGATTATGATCACATTATTGTTCTTAACCGTGCTCTCAAGTCTGAGAAGGTTGCACTTGGGGTGGATCATGATCGTCTCAAAGTTGAGCTTGACACACTTGACAATGCTCACAAGGCATTGATGTGTGCTCATGCCTCTCTTAAGGAGTCACATGATCAACTCCAAGTGAAACTCACTAAGGAAATTGCCACATGTCCTCCTTTTGTTCTAATTGATAATGCATCTGCTACTAACCCATGTTGTGAGCATACACACCTTGTGGAGGAAAATGCCAAGCTAAAAGAGCAGCTTAAAAGGGGTTTGGTGACATGTATCCAAGGTGAGAAGACACTCAATGACCTTCTGACTGTTGGGGAACGTTGCATGGGAAACAAAAAATTTCCTATGCACACGCAGATCTATCCATGGTGATGAGCATCTACGAGAGGGAGAGTGTATATACGTACCCTTATAGATCGCTACGCGGGAAGCGTTAAGAAATGCGGTTGGTGTAGTCGAACGTCTTCACGATCCAAATCGTCGAGCGTCTCGCGATCTCATCACGATCCGTCCCGCGATCCAATCACGATCCGTCCCGTGAACTCATCACGATCCATCCCGCGATCTCATCACGATCTGCCCCGCAAACTAATCACGGTCCGTCCCACGAACTCATCATGATCCGTCTCGCGATCTTGATCACGGTCCTTTCGATCTAGCGCCGAACGGACAGCACCTCCGCGTTCAGCACACGTACAGCTTGATGACGATCTCCGCCGTCTTGATCCAGCAAGAAGGAGCGGAGAGGTAGAAGAGTTCTCCGGCAGCGTGACGGTGCTTCGGAGATGGTGGTGGAGCTATTCCGGCAGGGCTTCGCCTAAGCACTGCAGAAAACCGATCTAGAGGAGAAACTATGCACTGGAGGAACGGGCAGCACGTGGCTGAAAATTCTATGCCAAAACCCTAAAATCCTCTATATATATAGGAGGAGAGGAGGAGGAGGCTTGGCTGCCAAAGAGACAGCCCTTGGGTCGGCCAAACCTAATGGGATTGGAGGATTCCTCCTCCAATCCTAGTAGGACTAGGATTCCTTTATTTTTGCTTTTTTTTTGCCTTTTCCACCTTTTTCTCTTTGGGCTTTTCTTCCCAGTCGCATGGGCCTTGTGTGGGACTTCCACCAGCCCACAAAGGGATGGTATTTACTCTCCCACAGCCCATGAAGCCTCTTGGGTCGAAATACCCCTCCCAATGGTCTCCCGGTACACTACCGGCACTCCCGGTACACTACCGATGAACCCGAAAATTTTCCGGCGACCAAAACAGGACTTCCTATATATCAATCTTTACCTCCGGACCATTCCGGAGCTCCTTGTGATGTCTGGGATCTCATCTGGGACTCCAAACAACCTTCGGTCACCACCATACATAACTTTATACTACCAAAACGTCACCAAACCTTAAGTGTGCAGACCCTACGGGTTCGAGAATTATGTAGACATGACCGAGACACCTCTACGGTCAATAACCAATAGCGGGACCTGGATGCCCATATTAGTTCCTACATATTCTACGAAGATCTTTATCGGTCGAACCTCTATGTCAAGGATTTAGTTAATCCCATATGATGTTCCCTTTGTTCTTCAGTATGTTACTTGCCCGAGATTCGATCGTCGGTATCTCCATAACTAGTTCAACCTCGTTACCGACAAGTCTCTTTACTTGTTCCGTAATACAAGATCCCATGACTAACACTTAGTCACATTGCTTGCAAGGCTTATTGTGATGTTGTATTACCGAGTGGGCCCTGAGATACCTCTTCGTCACACGGAGTAACAAATCCCAGTCTTGATCCATGCCAACTCAACAGACACCCTCGGAGATACCTGTAAAGCACCTTTATAGTCACCCAGTTACGTTGCGATGTTTGATACACACAAGGTACTCCTCCGGTGTCAGTGAGTGGCATGATCTCATGGTCATAGGAACATATACTTGACATGTAGAAAACAGTAGCAATAAACTGACACGATCATATGCTATGTTCGTAGTTTGGGTCTTGTCCATCACACCATTCTCCTAATGATGTGATCCCGTTTATCAAATGACATCTCATGTCCATGGCTAGGAAACCTTAACCATCTTTGATCAACGAGCTAGTCTATTAGAGACATACTAGGGACATGGTTTTGTCTATGTATCCACACATGCATCTAAGTCTCCGATCAATACAATTATAGCATGGATAATAAATGATTATCATGAACAAGGAAATATGATAATAACCAATTTATTATTGCCTCTAAGGCATATTTCCAACAGTCTCCCACTTGCACTAGAGTCAATAATCAAGTTCACATCACCATGTGATTCGCATTGTTATGAATCTAACACCCAATGAGTTCTGGCGCTTGATCATGCTTTGCATGTGAGAGAGGTCTTATAGTCAACAGGTCTACGACATTCAGATCCATGTGTACTTTGCAAATTTCTACGTCAAATAGTAAACACTGATACCACACTCCACCTGGTACAATTCCAAATGGCTAATCCACTATACGTATCCAGATTGCTACTACGAGTCATCTGGATTGGTGTTAAAGCTTGCATCGACGTAACTCTTTACGGCGAACTCTTTATCACCTCCATAATCGAGAAACATCTCCTTAGTCTTTTAGTTACTAAGGATAATCTTGACCGTTGTCCAGTGCTCCATTCTAGGATCACTTTGAAACCTTCCGGCCATACTTATGGCAAGGCTGACATCGGGTCTTGTGCACAGCATTGCATACATGATAGAGCCTATGGCTGAAGCATAGGGGGTGACACTCATCTTTTCTCTATCTTCTGCAGTCACTGGGCATTGAGTCTTACTCAACTTCACACCTTACAAATCAGGTGAGAACTCTTTCTCTGACTGATCCATTTTGAATTCTTTCAAAAACTTTGTGAAGGTATGTACTTATTGAAAAGTCTCATCAAGATTCTTGATCTATCTCTATAGATCTTGATGCTCAACAATTAGGTAGCTTTATCCAAGTCTTCCTTTGGAAAACTCGTTTCAAATAACCCTTCATGCTTTCAAGAAATTCTACATCATTTCCGATCAACAATATGTCAACCACATATGCTTACCAAAAACTCTATAGTGCTCCCACTCACTTTATTGTAAATACAAGTTTCTCATAAACTTTGTATAGACTCAAAAACTTTGATCACCTCATCAAAGTGTATATTCCAACTCTGAGTTGCTTGCTTCAGTTCATAGAAGGATCACTGAAGCTTGCACACCTTTTAGCATCCTTAGGACTGACAAAAACCTTCTGGTTGTATCTCATACAACATTTCCTTGAGGAAGGAAATGATGTTTTGACATCCATCCGCCAGATTTCATAATTGAAAAATGTAGCAACTGCTAACATAATTCCAACAGACTTTAGCATCGCTACGAGTGAGAAAGTCTCATCGCAGTCAACTCCTTGAACTTGTCGAAACTTCTTTGCGACAAGTCGAGCTTTATAAATGGTGGCATTCACCATCAGTGTCTGTCTTCATCTTAAAGGTCCATTTGTACTCGACGACCTGCCATCCAACCAGCAAGTCTACCAAAGTCTATACTTGGTTTTTATACATGGATCCTTTCTCGGATTTTATGGCCTCTAACCATTTGTCGGAATCCGGGCCCATCGTCGCTTCTCCACAGCTCGTAGGTTCATCGTTGTCCAACAACATGACCTCCAAGACACGGTTGTCATACCGCTCAGGAGCAGTACACATCCTTGTGGACCTACGAGGTTCGATAGTAACTTGATCCGAAGCTTCATGATCATCATCATTAACTTCCTCTTCAACTAACGTAGGCTTCACAGAAAATAACTTCATGTGCTGCGCTACTCTCTGGTTGAACAAAGGTTCAAGAACCTCATCAAGTTCTATCTTCCTCCCACTCAATTCTTTAGAGAGAAACTTTTTCTCAAGAAAGGACCCAGTTTTAGCAACAAACACTTTATGCTTGGATCTGAGATAGAAGGTTTACCCAACTATTCTTAGGGTATTCTATGAAGATGCATTTGTCTGCTTTGGGTTCGAGCTCATTAGGTGAAAACATTTTCCACACAAGCGCCGCAGCCCTAAACATTAAGAAATGACAGCTTGGGTTTCTATTAAACCCTAATTCACACGGTGCCATCTCAACGGATTTAGATGGTGCCCTATTTAAAGTGAATGTAGTTGTCTCTAATGCATAACCCCAAAATTATAGTAGCAAAACAATAAGAGACATCATAGCACGCACCATATCCAATAGAGTATGACTATGACATTCGGACACACCATCACACTATGGTGTTCCAGGTGGCGTGAGTTGTGAAACAACCTTCACATTGTCTAAAGTTGTATGCCAAACTCGTAACTCATATATTCACCTCGACAATCGTATCGTAGACATTTTTATCTTCTTGTCATGATGATCTTAAACTTGACTCTGAATTTGCTTGAACCTTTCAAACGATTCAGACTTGTGTTTCATTAAGCAAATATACACTATATCTACTCAAATCATCAGTGAAGGTAAGAAAATAACGATATCCACCGCACGCTATAAGACTCATTGGATTGCATACATCAACATGTATCATTTCCAATAAGTCACTTGCCCGCTCCATCAAACCAGAAAACGGGGTCCTTAGTCATCTTGACCAAGAGGCATGGTTCGCATGTCTCAACCGATTCGAAATCGAATGACTCCAAAGATCCATCAGCATGGAGTTTCTTCATGCGTTTTATACCAATATGACATTTAGCAGCAGTGCCACAAGTATGTGGTACTATTATTATTAAATTTGTATCTTTTGGCATCAATGTTATGAACATGTGTATTACTATGATCAAGATTCAACAAACCATTCTCACTGGGTGCTTGACCATTGAAGGTATTATTCATGTAAACAGAATAACCATTATTCTCTAACTTAAATGAATAATCGTGTTGCAATAAACACGATCCAATCATGTTCATTCTCAACGCAAAACACCAAATAACATTTATTTAGGTTTCTCACTAATCCCGAAGGTAGAGAGAGCGTGCGATGTTGATCACATCAACCTTGGAAACATTTCCAACACACATCATCACCTCACCCTTAGCTAGTGCTCCGTTTGTAGCTTTTATTTCGAGTTACTAACATTTAGCAATCGAACCGGTATCCAATACCCAGGTGCTACTGGGAGTACTCGCAAGGTACACATCATTAAAACATATATCAAATATACTTTTGTCGACATTGCCAGCCTATCTTATCTACCAAGTATCTAGGGTTGTTCCGCTTTAGCGACCGCTCTCCTCATTATCGAAGCACTTAGTCTCGGGTTTGGGTTCAATTTTGGGTTGCTTCACTTGAGCAGCAACTAACTTGCTATCCATGAATTTTCCCTCCTTGCTCTTGCCCTTCTCGAAACTAGTGGTTTGACTAACCATCAACACTTGACGCTCCTTCTTGATTTCTACCTTCGCGGTGTCAAACATCGCGAATAGCTCAGGGATCATTTATTTCTATCCCTGGCATTTTATAGTTCATCACCAAGTTCTAGTAGCTTAGTGACAGTGACTTGGAGAACTATATATATCACTATCTTATCTGGAAGATCAACTCCCACTCGATTCAAGCGATTGTAGCACCCAGACAATCTGAGCACATGCTCAACTATTGAGCTATTCTCCTTCATCTTGCAGGCAAAGAATCTTGTTGGAGATCTCATATATCGCAACACGGGCACGAGCCTGAGATCCTAATTTCAGCTCTTAGAACATCTCATATGTTCCGTGACGTTCAAAATGTTTCGGAGCCTCAATTCTAAGCCGTAATGCATGACACACTAAACTATCAAGTAGTCATCAGAACGTGCCTGTCAGATGTTCACAACATCTACAAAACGACGTTAGAGGGGTTGGCGCACCGAGCGGTGCATTAAGTATATAAGCCTTCTGTGCAGCAATGAGGACAATCCTCAGATCACGGAGCCAGTCCGCAATATTGCTACCATCAACTTTCAACTCTATTTCTCCAGGAACATATAAAAATGCAAGGAAGCTACAGCATGAGCTAGTAATCTACAACATAATTTTGCAAAGACACTACTGACTATGTTCATAATAATGAGTTCAATTAATAATATTACTTAAGAACTCCCACTCAAATTGACATCCCTCCGGTCATCCGAGTGATACATGATCCAAATTCACCAACTCAAGTCCGATCATCACGTGAGTTGAGGTGGTTACAATGGTGAACATCATCATGTTGATCATATCTACTATATGACTCATGTTCTACCTTTCGGTCTCTTGTGTTCCGAGGCCATGTCTGTACATGCTAGGCTCGTCAAGTTTAACCCGAGTGTTCTGCATGTGCAACACTGGCTTGCACCCGTTGTATGTGAACGTAGAGTCTATCACACCCGATCATCACGTGGTGTCTCGACACGAACAACTTTCACAACGGTGCATACTCGGGGAGAACACAATTTATCTTGAAATTAAGTGAGGGATCACCTTATAATGCTACCGTCGTCCTAAGCAAAACAAGGTGCATAATAGGATTAACATCACATGCAAATCATAAGTGACATGATATGGCCATGAACTTGTGCTTTTGATCTCCATCATGAAAGCACCGGCATGATCTCCATCGTCACCGGCATGACACCATGATCTCCATCATCTTGATCTCCATCAACGTGTCTCCATCGGGGTTGTCGCACCCACCATGCTTCTACTACTATTGCTACCGTTTAGCGATAAAGTAAAGCATTACATAGCGCTTAATGATTGACACGCAGGTCATACAATAATTAAAGACAACCCTATGGCTCCTGCCGGTTGCCGTACTCATTGACATGCAAGTCTTGATAATCTATACATCACATGATCATCTCATACATCACATATATCACATAATGTAATTGGCCATATCACATCACAACATACCCTGCAAAAATAAGTTAGACGTCCTCTAATTGTTGTTGCATGTTTTACATGGCTGCTATGGGTATCTAGCAAGAACAATTCTCATCTACGCAAAAACCACAACGGTGATACACTAGTTGCTTTTCAACCTTCTCAAGGACCGCCTTTGTCGAATCCGATCCAACTAAAGTGAGAGAAACTGGCACCCGCAAGCCATCTATGCAACAAGTTGCGGTCGAGGGAACCGGTCTCTCGTAAGCGTACGAGTAATGTTGGTCCGGGCCGCTTCATCTCACAATACCGCTGAACCAAAATCCTACCAAGGGAGGAAGCAATCTAAGCATCAATGCCCACAAACCTTTTGTGTTCTACTCGAGATCTCATCTACACATAGACCTAGCTCATAATGCCACTGTTGGGGAACGTTGCATGGGAAACAAAAAATTTCCTACGCACACGCAGATCTATCCATGGTGATGAGCATCTACGAGAGGGAGAGTGTATCTAAGTACCTTTGTAGTTTGCTAAGCGGGAAGCATTAAGAAACATGGTTTGTGTAGTCGAACGTCTTCGTGATCCAAATCGCCGAGCGTCTCACGATCTCATCACGATCCGTCCCGCGATCCAATCACGATCCGTCCTGCGAACTCATCACGATCCGTCCCGCGATCTCGTCACGATCCGTCCCGCGAACTCATCACGATCCGTCCCGCGAACTCATCACGATCCGTCTCGTGATCTTGATCACGGTCCTTCCGATCTAGCACCGAACGGACGGCACCTTCGCGTTCAGCACACGTATAGCTTGATGACGATCTTCGCCGTCTTGATCCAGCAAGAAGGAGCAGAGAGGTAGAAGAGTTCTCCGGCAGCGTGACGGTGCTCCGGCGATGGTGGTGGAGCTATTCCGGCAGGGCTTCGCCTAAGCACTGTAGAAAACCGATCTAGAGGAGAAACTATGCACTTGAGGAACAGGCAGCACGTGGCTGAAAATTCTGTGCCAAAACCCTAAAATCCTCTAGTATATATAGGAGGAGAGGAGGAGGAGGCTTGATGCCAAAGAGACAGCCCTTGGTTTGGCCGAACCTAGTGGGATTGGAGGATTCCTCCTCCAATCCTAGTAGGACTACGACTCCTCCTTTATTTTTGCCTTTTTTGCCTTTTTCCACCTTTTTCTCTTTGGGCTTTTCTTCCCAGCCGCATAGGCCTTGTGTGGGACTTCCACCAGCCCACAAAGGGATGTTATTTACTCTCCCACATCCCATGAAGCCTCTTGGGTCGAAATACCCCTCCCGGTGGTCTCCCGGTACACTACCGGCACTCCCGGTACACTACCGATGAGCTCGAAAATTTTCCGGCGACCAAAACAGAACTTCCTATATATCAGTCTTTACCTCCGGACCATTCTGGAGCTCCTCGTGATGTCCGGGATCTCATCCGGGACTCCGAACAACCTTCGGTAACCACCATACATAACTCTATACTACCGAAACGTCACCAAACCTTAAGTGTGCAGACCCTGCGGGTTCGAGAACTATGTAGACATGACCGAGACACCTCTACGGTCAATAACCAATAGCGGGACCTGGATGCCCATATTAGTTCCTACATATTATACGAAGATCTTTATCGGTCGAACCTCTATGTCAAGGATTCAATTAATCCCATATGATGTTCCCTTTGTTCTTCGGTATGTTACTTGCCCGAGATTCGATCGTCAGTATCTCCATACCTAGTTCAACCTCGTTACCGGCAAGTCTCTTTACTCATTTTGTAATACAAGATCCCATGACTAACACTTAGTCACATTGCTTGCAAGTCTTATTGTGATGTTGTATTACCGAGTGGGCCCTGAGATACCTCTCCGTCACACGGAGTAACAAATCCCAGTCTTGATCCATGCCAACTCAACAGACACCCTCGGAGATACCTGTAGAGCACCTTTATAGTCACCCAGTTACGTTGCGATGTTTGATACACACAAGGTACTCCTCCGGTGTCAGTGAGTTGCATGATCTCATGGTCATAGGAACATATACTTGACATGTAGAAAACAGTAGCAATAAACTGACACGATCATATGCTACGTTCGTAGTTTGGGTCTTGTCCATCACACCATTCTCCTAATGATGTGATACCATTTATAAAATGACATCTCATGTCCATGGCTAGGAAACCTTAACCATCTTTGATCAACGAGCTAGTCTATTAGAGGCATACTAGGGACATGGTTTTGTCTATGTATCCACACATGCATCTAAGTCTCCGATCAATACAATTATAGCACGGATAATAAACGATTATCATGAACAAGGAAATATGATAATAACCAATTTATTATTGCCTCTAGGGCATATTTCCAACACTGACTCCTCAGAAGGAAGTTGTGGCAAAAGAACGAGTGGGGTTTGTACCCAAAACTAATGAGAATAATAAGGTAAATACCAAGGAAGTTCCATCGCTCAAGTGAACCTTTGTAAGAGCTGGAGAAGGTCCTCATGAGAAGAAGAAAGACCAATTTATGTTGGAAAATGCCAACAAGGGCAAGAACAAGAACATCCAACCAAACAAGACCGGCGACTTTAACCCCTCTTATGTTTTATGCCGTGCTAGTCATGGGCATGTTTATGCCAAATATGTTGGTTCTTCTATGAGTACATTGAATGGTGTATTTGGGTTCCTAAGACCCTTGTTGCTAACATGAAAGGACCCGCTAAAGAATGGGTACCTAAAGCCAAACATTGATCTCTTGTAGGGGTTTGCTTCCAGAGGAACATCATGGTTGCTCGATAGTGGAGCGACAAATCATATGACCCAAAGCAAGGACTTGGTGGTGGACGTTCATCCTGACACATCTATGGCCACCCAAGTCTCATTTGGTGATGATGCAATTTCAAAGGTATTGGGTCTTGGCAAGGTGGTAATCTCTCCAGAACTCACCATAGAGAAGGTCATGCTTGTTGAGACCCTCGCATACAATTTACTTTCAGTACATCAACTTGCAACCATGGGTTTTAGTACCTTCTTTGGTATTGACTCTATGACCCTTTTGTGGAACAAGACTCTTAAAGTAGCTTTTGTTGGGCATGTCGAGAACGGTCTCTATGTGGTGAACTTCTCGGAGCAACCCACTAAGACTGCGAGTTGCTTAATGGCTAAAGTTGATGTGGGATGGCTCTGGCATCGCCGGCTAGCCCATGTTAATATGAGATCTTTGCAAAGTCTCCTCAAAGGGTATCACATCCTTGGACTAACAAATGTGTGTTTTGCCAAAGATCGTGCTTGCAGTGCTTGTATCGAAGGAAAGCTACATGAGAAGGCTCATTGTCCAACCACTACAATATACTCTAAGAGGACCTTAGAGCTCCTTCACATGGATCTCTTCGGTCCTCCATCTTTTGACAGTCTTGGTGGAAGAAAATATTGCTTGGTGATTGTGTATGATTACTCGAGATATACTTGGGTTTATTTCTTCAAGAAGAAGAGTGAGGCCCCACAGACCGTCATCGACTTTGCAAATGAAGTCCAACGCCAACATGATGCAAAGATTTTGATGATTAGAAGTGACAACGGCACTGAGTTCAAGAATTACACCCTAAATGAGTTTCTTAGTGACGAAGGGATCAAACACCAGAGAAAGAACCGGACATTGATTGATGCGGCAAGAACCATGATGGCGGAGTTTAAATCTCCGTACAACTTTTGGGCCGAAGCCATCAACACAACATGCCATGCATCTAATCGGCTCTATCTTCGCAAAGGTTTGAACAAGACCCCTTATGAGATTCTTACCAGGAACAAGCCCAACCTCACATACTTTTGGGTGTTTGTTTGTAAGTGTTTCATTCTCAAGAAAGGTGCTCGTTTGTCTAAATTTGAATCTAGAGCCCATGAGGGCATATTTGTTGGTTATGCTGCAAACTCTCATACTTATCGTTTCCTCAACAAGTCCACGGGACTCATTGAGGAGATGAGTAACGTAGAGTTTGATGAAAATAATGGCTCCCAAGTGGAGCAAAGTGGTCTTTGTGATGTAGGTGATGAAATTCCTCCCCAAGCCATAAGAAGAATGGGTGTGGGTGTTAGTGCATCTAGTGCCCCTTAGTGATTTTGGTGTGTTGAAGACTTATAGGTTAAGGCACTAATGTGTTTATGAGTGTACACAGGCTCTATAAGTCGATGAGGAGTTTTATATATTCGGAGATTATCGACCCCTAAAAATGTATGTCTTCAAGTGAAGACTTTTTGAAGACTTTGGTGAAGACTTTGTGAAGACTTTGAAAATTAAGAAGTTAGTGTGACCTTGAAAATATGAACGAGGAATATGAAGCATGAAGATTTTTGTTTTTGTAGTCTCATTTCCTTTATTTGAGTCATAGGAAACACCGTACTGTTAAAGGGGGCCGAGGTAATACTAAGGAAAATTTCCAACTGATGCCCAACTCCAAAATCCTCAACCTATACAATTCTTCAAGTGAAGCCTTTGGAAATCTCTTACGATTTAGACAAGTTCTTTAGTGACAGAGACAAAGTTCTTCTGGTCTCTGAGGAAATTGATCTGACTGAGGAGTAAGGATTTCGCCTGTGTGAATTGCCTACAAGTGAGGAACATGATATGTCTGAGGACTTTCATAGTTCGAAAATCCGACCGTTGCTGTGCTTAGCGCCAGTTGTCCCCAATCGCAAATATCCACATAACAGTCATATCATTAGGGGCATTTATGTCATATCATGTCAGGTTGCGCCCTGGCTATAAATAGCCACCCCCCACAACCACTAGTTGGTTGGCTACTCCGAGAGAAAACTGACACTTGTCATTTGAGAGCAACCCATCCTCCGAGGACTTTGAGAGAAAATCATCAGTGAGGAAAAACCCACAACCAAACCACCAAACCCAAAGTGATTGAGCATCACTAAAGAAATTCATGTGTGGAACCGACGCATGTTACCTTTGAGGACTGTGCATCCTCTAGACGGTTAGGCGTCATGGTCTAGTGCTCCTGTAGTCAATTGGGGATCATGAAGTGACCTTGGTCTAGAGCATCCAACAGTAAATTGTGGATCGTCAGGTGACCAGTTTGTGAGGGTTTTGGAAGTCTACCCTGAAGACTTACCACGAGTGTTGGGCGAGGACTGTGTGACCTTAGCTCAAGGAGAATACGGTAAGGACTGTGTGTCCTGGGACTATGTGTCCTCTAGTTTAAATACAGGCCGCTCCAAACCAGACGTACGACTGTCAAAGCCGTTGGAACTGGGTCATCAAATCATTGTCTTCATCAAGATACCTGGTTCTATTTCCTCAACCCTTACATTTCCTCGTATAACTATTGATGAAATTGAACTTTACTGTTTGAAGAATTTGACTGAAGACTTCCACAATTTCCTCACCTCAAATTCTTCAAGTTACCTTGTTCCTCACTTGCTTATCATGTATCACGCTACCTGTAATCTGTGCATGTTTCATTTCATCATGATGACTATGCCGTCGCTATGTTCCTCATGCACTTGAGTACTTATTCCGCTGCTAGTTATTCATCACATTTCAAATTCCTCAAAGTTGAAATTCCTCAAGTGATGAATTTGTAAAAATCGCCTATTCACCCCCCCCCCTCTAGTCGATATAACGCATTTTCAATTGGTATCAGGGCAGGTACTCCCTTGCTCTGTGTGATTTTGGTTTAACCACGTGGAGTTCTAGTTATGTCGACTGCAGGTATGATCAAGGTTGCCGCGGGGTATCCTACCTTCGATGGGACGGACTACCCCTACTGGAAGAACAAGATGCGTATGCACCTTGAAGCTATTGACAATGATCTCTGGTACGTTGTGGAAAATGTTGTGCCCTCTGTCACTCCCACTGTTACTACTGTTAATGTGAAGAGATTCAAGCAACTCGATTCTCAAGCAAAGAATATCATCTGTGGCCATCTGAGCAAAGGTCAATATGGCAGAGTGAGCTTTTTGGAGACTGCTAAGCTTATCTGTGATAGGCTGTCCAAAGTCAACGAAGGCGTATCCACTCAACGTGACTCTCGTGTTGATGTTCTTCGCAATCTCTTCAACCGCTTCAAGAGACTTGACAATGAAAATGTTCAGCAAACTTTTGAACGTCTCACTGATATCTCCAATGAGCTTCAAGCACTGGGTGCCAACGATATCACTGACCATGAAGTGGTGAAGAAACTGCTTAAGATCTCTTGACTCCTCATTCGATACTCTGGCATTGATGATTCAATAATGTGGAGACTACAAGTCACTTGATCCTGCTGATATTCTCGAGAGACTCAATACTCATGAATTCCAACAAGCTGAGAAGAGAGACCTCTACGGGCCAAGTTATGGAAGATCTCGTGCTCTGAAGGTGAAAGCAATTTCCTCTCCAAAGAAGAAGATTCTGACAGCAGCCTTGGTGATCCTGAAGAACTAAGTCAGGAACTAGCAATGCTCATGAGGAAATTCTAGAAGTTCTCAAGGAGAGGTGGATTTGGAAAGTCATCAAAAAGTGGCTTGAGGAAATCAGATTCCTCAGAAGACTACAAGAAAAGAACTTGTCATCGTTGCAAGAAGCCTGGTCACTTTATCTTTGACTATCCTCTCTGGGAAAAAGATTCAAAGAAGAAGAAGAAATACAAGGATGATAGTTCTGATGACTTGAACAAAAATAAGAAATCTTCAAAGTCCTCATCTTCAAAATCCTCAAAGCACAAGAAGGATGGTTCCAGAAAGGCAAGAGCATTCATCGGCAAGGAAATGGATTCTAAGGAAGAATCTGAAGAATATGAAGAAGAGGAAGAATTTGAGGAGGAATCAAAATCTGGTGTCGCTAGCCTTGCTCTCGCTACTGCTTTCGTCAACAAGTCCATATTCAACGATGAAGAATATGACTACTCCAACGACTCTGACGTCAGCAATGATGATTATGCTCCCACCTATTGCTTCATGGCAAAAGCCTTAAAGGTACACAAACATCATTCCTCATCTGAATCAAGTGAAGGTGAATCTGATGAATATGTGAAACCTAGCTATGCTAAACTTGTTAAAATTGCCACTAAGCAACAAAGTGCACTTGAAAAGCTTTAGAAAATGCTAGACAAAAGTGATGATCTGTTGAACTATGAAGTGGATCGGACTCAAACTCTGTCTGATGATCTCAAAAGTCTTCAAACAAAAGTATGATAACCTTCAGAGTCATCATAACGACCTGTTAGCCGATCATGAGAAGATTTCTTATGAATTTCTTCAAAGAAAGCAAGATCTTGAGAAACTGAGGGTGTCACATGAGGATCTCCAAAGGGAAAACGATTCCTTACTGGCTCAACAGATCAGTACCGCTCAGGAAGAATTTGTTCCACCTTGTTTGAAATTCATCGAACGTGAAACTGCTAATTTTTCACCTGAATGTTCAAATACTTCTATTGCTGCAAATTCTTCAACTATTCCTATGGTCTCAAATTCCTCATCTGAGGATACCACAAGTATCACTGATGACAATGCAGGGTTGAAGGAATTGTATGTGACAGGCATGTACAAAAGTCTCAAAGGGCATCAAACCCTTTGCGATGTTCTCAAAAAGCAGATTCTGAACAGGAACCCTAGGAAAGAGGGTATTGCCTTTGTGAGCAAACTCAACACTGATGGATCCTACTAGACACCTGAGCAGTACCCCAAAACCTCATGGGTTGCTGTGAAAGGACCTCCTATAGATCCATCCACTTTATCTGGCTTTTTGTGTGAAACTTCATATTCCTCGAATGAGTCACTTGACTCGAACTACAAATTCTTCAAAAATCAGAAAGGTGAAATATTTTCTAGATTTGTTGGAACTAACTGCAGGAACGGTTCTCCTATGAAGAAAATCTGGGTTTCCAAGAGCTACCTACAAAATCTTCAAGTGAATGTCCTCATGACATCACTCATGAAGAATAGGAACCCCAGATCAAATTCCTCATATGAACCAAAGTCCTCACTTGGACCAAATTCCTCAAATGGTTAAAAATATCATTCTCGCGCTAATGCTTCTGTTTCGCAGGGAAATCCTAAGAGTTATGAATATGTGCATTATTCCTCAAACCATTATGTCCATAAATCCTCGAAGAATTTCTCTGCTTATTCATTTGAGTACTCTAACCCTCGCCCTGGGAAACGAAGCGCACTTGCTTCAATGCATCCCTTCTCTCATGGTGCTCGCAGAACGATGAACTCTTTGCCACCCCTCCAGATGTGGGCAGTGAAGAAATTGAACTAATTTCTTACGCACAGTCAGGTCTCCAGATGAAACTGAACATCTGATGATCTTGCTGGAGACGTGAGGAAATGCTTGAAAGGACGCAAGCTAACCATGATGAAATGAATTCCTCATTTCTCACGTGCTCACACTACTTGCTTACTATCTTGTGTGATGAAATTCTATCTGATGAAATTGATGTCATATTCTTCACTCTGAAGCATATGAGTTTGTAAGTTGTAATAATTCATTTGCAGGATGATACTCCAAAAGCTACTGAGTGGGTCCTCGATAGTGGATGCACAAACCACATGACTAGTGACAAGAATCTACTGATGAATTTGCCACTCACTCCATCTCCTTTGAAGCATATCACCTACGTAGACAAAGGAAAAAGCAAGGTATTGGGACTTGGTAAGGTTACTATCTCAAAGGACCGAACCATGGATAAGGTGATGCTTGTTGAATCCCTTGGGTTCAACCTTATGTCTGTCTCAATGCTTTGTGATCTTGATATGATCGTCGCATTTGGAAAATATCGTTGTGTTGTCAACATGGAATCTGACAATTCCAAAGTCTTCGAAGGCTTTAGGAGAGGAGACTTGTATATTGTTGATTTCTCTACAAGTCCTCAACCTGCCACATGCTTACTTGCAAAGTCTTCAAAAGGCTGGCTGTGGCATCGACGACTTGGACATGTGGGTATGAGGAACTTGCACACGCTCGAGAAGAAAAATCACGTCATTGGCATCGAGGGTGTCAAATTCCTCAAGGACCACCTCTACGGTGCATGTGAATCTAGGAAGATGACCTGATCCAAGCATCCCTCGAAGACAATCATGACCACGACTCGACCCTTTGAATTGCTTCACATGGATCTCTTTGGCCCCACTCATTACTCCATACTAACAAATGCTTCAAGTTTGTATGGCTTTGTCATTGTTGATGATTACTCTCGTTACACTTGGGTGCATATTATTCTGTGAAAAAATGAAGTGCAAGATGTCTTCAGACGATTTGCTTCAAGGGCCTCCACCAACTTCGGCGTCAAGATCAAGCATATTAGGAGTGATAATGGGACTGAATTCAAGAACACTAATCTTGATGAATATCTTGATGAAATTGGTATTACTCATGAGTTATCTGCCCCTTATACTCCTCAATAGAATGGCATCGTGGAGCGCAAGAACAGGACTCTAGTTGAGATGGCTCGCACCATGCTTGATGAATACAAGACTCCTCGTCGCTTCTGGCCTGAGGCAATCGATACTGCATGCCACATCATCAACAGGGTATATCTTCACAAATTCTTCAAGAAGACTTCATATGAACTTATGACTGGCAAGAAACCCAATGTAAGTTATCTCAAAGTCTTCGGTGCAAAATGCTGGATCAGAGATCCTCACCATAGTTCTAAGTTTGCACCGAAAGCACATGAAGGTTTTATGCTTGATTACGGAAAGGACTCACACACCTACAAAGTCTTCAACACCTACCATCACAAGGTTGTTGAAACTGTAGATGTGCGGTTCGATGAAACTAATGGCTCGCAAAGAGAGCACCTACCTTCTGTGTTAGATGAACAGTCTCCTGAGGAATCCATCAAGCTGAAGGCAACTGAAGATATCATACCCACTGAGGAAGTCATTCCAACGAATAAAGACTTTCATGTTGATACACCTGAAGAAAATGATGCTGAAGGAAATCCTCAGCCATGTTAACCTGCTCATCCTAGAGTTGCGAATGAAGTACATATTGACAAAATCATCAATGACATCAATGCACCAGGTCCCCTCACTCGCTCAAAAGCTTCACATTTAACTAACTTTTGTGGGCACTTTGTCTTTGTCTCTATCATAGAGCCCACCAAAGTTGATGAAGCATTCAAGGAGCCTGAGTGGATTCAAGCTATGCAAGAGGAATTGCATCAGTTCAAGCTCAACAACATGTGGGAACTTGTCAAGCGGCCAGATCCTTGCAAACATAACATCATAGGTACCAAGTGGATCTACCGCAACAAGCAAGATGAAAATGGCCTTGTGGTGAGGAATAAGGCTCGTCTTGTAGCTCAAGGCTACACACAGGTTTTGAAGACCCTAAGCATCCTGACAAAGTCTTCAGACTCAACAAGGCTCTCTATGGCCTCAAGCAGGCCCCTCGGGCGTGGTACGACACTCTGAAGGAATTCCTCATGAAGAAAGGCTTCAAACCCGGTTCACTCGACCCCACTCTTTTCACAAAATCCTATGACAATGAACTGTTCATATGCCAAATATACATAGACAATATTATCTTTGGCTGTACTGACAAACGTTACAGTGATGAATTTGCCTATATGATGAGTGAAGAATATCAAATGTCTATGATGGGAGAGTTGAAATCCTTATTAGGTCTTCAAATTCGTCAACAAGACAATGGCATCTTCATCTCCCAAGAGAAGTACCTCAAGGATGTTCTGAGGAAATTTGACATGCAAGATTGCAAAGGCGTCAAAACTCCAACCTTCAAAAGGCCACCTTTGCACTGATGAAAATGGTAAAGACTTCGATCAGAAGGTATATCGCTCCATGATTGGCTCATTATTGTATTTATGTGCATCTAGGCCTGATATTATGCTGAGTGTTTGCATGTGTGCCCGATTCCAAGCAACACCAAAGGAATCACACCATAAGGCTGTGAAACATATTCTTCGATACTTAGCTCACACACCAACCCTTGGATTATGGTATCCCAAGGGCTCAAATCTTTACCTCGTCGGATACTCTGATTCTGACTATGTTGGAGATCGTGTGGATCGCAAGTCAACCTCAGGAACATGTCATTTCCTCGGACGATCCCTAGTCTGTTGGTCCTCGAAGAAGTAGAACTGCGTCTCACTCTCTACTACTGAAGCTGAGTACATTGTTGCTGGCTCATGTTGTGTTCAGTTACTATGGATGAAGCAAACCCTCAAGGACTACGGCATCAAGTTGAAGAATGTGCCACTCTACTGCGACAATAAGAGTGCCATCAAGATTGCATACAACCCAGTTCAGCACTCCAAGACCAAGCACATCCAGATTCGTCATCACTTTCTTCGAGATCATGTACTCAAGGGCGACATCTCCATCGACCACATCCCCACTGAAGAACAACTGGCCGATATCTTCACCAAGCCCTTGGATTAAAAGAGATTTTGCAAGTTGCGGTGTGAGCTAAATATCTTAGAATCTTCGAATGTTCTTTGAAGAAGGACACACATCCTAACACTTATGCAAAATTGATGACTTTGATGTGCAACACACGACGTAACGTTTTTCTTCAATCAATGAAGAATAACCCTCTAAGTGTGAAGAAATTAATGAAGAATTTGATTCTCAGAACCCTACAACAATTGTATGCGGTGTCTGAAATCATCATTCTTATACGGTGGGTCATGCCACCAACCAAAGTTGAAATTCTTCAAAATTGAGTTTTTCGTTATTTTTGCAAATTCTTCAAATTATCAAATTCCTCAAATTTGCAAATTCCTCAACTTTTCAAATTCTTCAAACTTTGAAACTCATGTTCTTCATTGACTATATATATATATATATATATATTTGAGTTTTCAATGTCCTCAATAGCATTCACTTATTGCTAATTCTTCAAGTTGATTTTCATCTAAGTGAATGTGATCTGACCCTTTTCCCTCTATGCTAAACTCAACCCAGTCTGTTCACAAATTCTTCATATGCGTTCTACTTTGAAACTTGTTCAAAGTCTTCACTGTGTCCTTGACAGCTGAAGAATTTGCGAACGAAAACTTTGAAATTTTCACTATCAAAATTTTCAGCGGTTCCCGCTCAAACGGTTCCGATTCCCACGACTGGTAACCCACGATCCCCCATAATCTCCACTACTCAGAACGTGGGTGACACCTGTCGCGTGGAGAGCAAGGGTCAGGGGCAATCTTTTCCAAAATCTTCGGACAGATTGGTTTTCACTCCCTCTATAAATACCCCCTCCCCTTCAACTGTGCTCGGTTACTCCTCATCTCATCCCACTCCCGAGCTCCAACCTAGCGCCGCCGCTAAAGTCATTGTCGCCGGTGAGGAAGAGCTTCACTGCCTCGACCTCGTCGTCGCCATACTCGCATCGGCCACGGAAGTCCTCATCCCGCCGCCGCTATAGATGTCTCCCTCTGCCAAGCTACGGCGTGAGAGATCTGAACGGACAAACTTCCCAATCTCATCTCTTGTTCGTCGTGTTCTTCACCAGGGTAAATAAAATTTATTTTTACTGCCCTTGTTTGATCCTCAAATGCTCTTCATATTCCTCAAAAGGTGTTTATTCTTCATGAACCTTATTCTAAAAATGACCTTACATCTTCACATACTTGATGTTTTTCCCTAAGTAATGATTTTCTTAAAGATTCCTCAATTGTGTGAATCCTCAAAATTTGCACAACTCTGGAACCTGAGACAAAGAACACTTAGTGAAATTCCTCAAGACACCCATGGTCAAATTCCTTCTCACCTATTTTATTTAGAAAAAATTCTGAGAACGCATATGACCTCTTCAAATTCCTCGCACCTATACTCTGTTCACAGGTACAACATGTCTGATGATGAATCACTAGGTTCTCATCAACTTAACTCATTTGCAGCGCTCCTTGAGGAAAAACTGTGTACTTCTTCAGAGTCCTCAAGAGTTCATATTCCTCAAGTGAAGAAAATGGCTGACGGAAAGAAACCTTAGAAAGGTGGAAAGAAGCCAGATGTGCACACTCCCTTTGAGATTCCAGATGACGTGTATGAGGAATACTGCACACCCGATGAAGAAACTCATGGCAAAGAAACGACCATGCAGAGAAAAATTCGTCTGCAGAAAATTGAGAGCAGATGGGCAAGGGAATGGAAGGAGTATCGTTATGTAACTCCAAAATACATGATGAAATTTGCAGTAAAACCTCCTTGCAGCAGGACTCCCCTTGCTCCAAATCAAATTGCTGATCCCACTAGCATCAAGACTCATGAGGACTTTCCTCACATGTGGGAGAAGCAACAAGCCAAGCTGGCGAAGAAAGCCAAAGAGACAGTAAAGAAATTCAATGAAGATTCTGCTGTTGCTGCCTCTGCCGGAGCCTCTGCAAGTGCTCTGAAGAAAATTATGAGGAAGAAATCTGCATTGAAGACAAGTTCTTCAACCTCAAAACCATCATAGCAGGTCCCTCAAGGTCAAAGGCCTCGGCCTACAAAGTCTTCAGCTGCTGGAACGGTTGTTGCTCTGTCTTTTGTGACATCTTCAACTAGCCCTTCTGCATTGAAGCTGAAGAAAACTGCTGGACGAGGTCAAAGACCAAGTCCTCACTCAAGCAAGGCTATGGTGACCATACCCTCAGGTTCTGATGATGATGATGATGATGAAGCTGATGATGAGGAATTGGAAGAAATCATCAAGCACAGTCAGCAAAAGGCTGCTATAGCAAAGGGCAGCTCTGTTCCTCTCATGCTGGATCCCAAGATGATCCTCAACTTCATCGATATATGGCATGAAGACCTAAGCACCCCACTTTCTTCACTAAATCTGTCTCTTGGAGTGGATCATGTCCTCACCCACTTCATTTCTGAAGAAAAATGGAAAAGAGAGAAAGCTCTGAGAGCTAAGAGGAACAGGGTTCGGAAGGAAAAGTTTCTGAGAGACAATGTGATGAATTTGACCCCAAATTAACTCGTCATTGTTCAGTCTGAAATTCGCACACTCTCTGAGGATCAAGAGAGATATGATGCTGAATGGAAGGGCACCAAGGTGAGATTCGTCAGGGCTGCTCAAGTTGCAGTGAAGGATCACAACACTAGGGTTGCTGCTCGATCGCAACCACAAAATCCTCAGGCTGATGAAATTGCTCAGCCTGATGAAACTACTGATGGAAATGCTTCTGCACCAGAAGCAACTGACAGTGCTGCTGAGGAAACGCAGACCATTGATGATCATGCCAGGACAACCACCACTGTTGTGCCTGAAGAAACTGAAAGGCTAGCTGAAGCTTTTGATGCGCCTGAAGAAACTGAACACAACAAGGCGGCTACATCAGCCATTCCTGAAGAAACTGACATTGCTGAGGAAAAGACTCTCAAGAGAAAAGCATTAGATTCAGAAACCTCAGTCGTGAAGAAGTTGAAGACTATGCCAAGTTCTTCAACTGGACCTATTGATGCTACACCAATTTCATCAGCACCTACCTATGAAATTGTACCATTTGGGGTGGAATATGTCATCCCAGAAGAAGATGAAGATTATTCTGCTGCTTCGACAGAGCAGATTGATGAAGAAATTGAAGTTGAAGACATTGCTTCAACTCCAAAGGTATCATCGCCCCAGCCTCAGTTCACTGCTGAAGAGGCTGGAGTTGAAGAAATTGATGAGGACGTAGACATTGGCAATGCAACACCTGTCATCAATGATGAATATTGGGAATCAGCACACCAAAATTCACCAATGACTACTCCTCTGACACAGATTCCTCAGTCACCTGCTCCGACTGAAGAAATACATGAAGAACCTGCCAATCTAAACACCCAACTCACTGAAGAAATTCCAGCCTCAACGACTGATGATCTTGATGCTCCCGCCGCCACTAAGGAACCAGCTCTCCAAATCATTCTGTCTGAAGGTGTTTCTCTCATGCCAAAGGAGATTAAGGGGCGCTTCAAGCCAAATCTTCAACCGAAGCCAAGAATGCCATTCAAAGGCTCAGTATGCCCCAAATTCCTCAAGAGCAATTTCTTCAACGAACAAATGTTCTTCACTGGTCCAAATCCCTATGACTTTGCAAGGGCTGGTCACAACAGATTCTGGACGGCAACACAGCTTAACTACTATGCATCAGTTCTTTTTGAGAAGAAGAAAGTCTTCGAGCACCACCAAATTCCTCATGCTGACATGGAAACCCTTCCATCATTCACACCGGTGCTCCAGGTTCTTCATGATGCAAGCATTCTCCCATTCTGCATCGACATCTACGACTAGAATGAAGAACTCATTCTTCAGTTCTATGCCACATTGCATATCAGCGGAAATGCTTCAGACGTCAACTCCTGGATATTGGACTAGATGACAGGATCAACACACTTCACTGCTCAAGCTTCTGAATTGCTTCAGTGTGTACCAGTTCCAATTCCCTCAGATGAAGCTCACAAACCGTTTGATGAGCCTGCCCTTCCAAATTAGATGATGCAAGTGTTGATGAAGACATTGCCTCCTGGAAAGCCTCAACGAAAAACCTTCCTTGTGAAGGATCTGCTATATGGGCCCAGGACTATCTACCGTATACTCACAAATACGCTATGTCCTCAGAAGGGCCACAATTTTGAAGAAGAAGAAGAAGTGGAAGGAGTCATGAAGAATATGCTCTTCAACATCATTCATGGGATTCCCATTGACTTGCATGACTTCTTCATGAGGACTTTGGCCAGTGCTGCTTTAGCTCCATTTGAACAGAAGCCCTATGCACCTTGGATAATGAAATTCATCAGGGAAAAGGCCTCAGTTCCCTTCAAGGCTGATTTCCAGAACCACTTTGGCTTCCTGCCTCCAATTGAAGTCATCAAGAGCACAATTGCCTCAGTTGAAGGAAAAGGCAAGGCTGTCATTGATGAAGGCACTCGTCCATTGGATGGACAGTTTTGCAAAGTCGGTTCCTTCTCCACCAATGATGACACTGCCACTCAAGACTCCGATGCAAAGGCCTCGGCTCACAAACCTCAAGAGTCTGCCCCTCGTGTGATAACTGATTGCGAGCTTCTAATAAGTCTTCATCAGAAGGTCGATCGCAATCACAAGTGGGTGAAGCGTCAACTTGGATACATTGTGCAGAACATGACTATAACGCAGAACACCGTGAAGAGGAATCACTACTACGCACATGAAAACCTCAACCGCTCTTGGGCCGTACTGTCTCACCTCATGTCTTCTGAAGAACTGAATGAGCTGGATCTTGAGGAACATCCTGACTGGGCTCGTCGGCCTCAGAAGAAATTCAAGAAAGTTCAAGTTCCTCTGATGGTCACAAGTTCATTTTCTTCATCTCGAGAGCGCGATGACGATGAAGACATTGACGACACTGTGGCAGGCCCTGCATCGACAAACGACCCCGACAACGCTGGCGCTCCTTCCTCACCAACACGATGAAATTCTTCAAAGGGGCATTAGTCCTCACTTTTTCTTCCCTTTTGGTCTTCGATGACAAAGGGGGAGAAAATTTGAGTTAGTCTTCAAGCAGGTCTCTATATATATGGGCTATTTTTGTTTAAGTTACAACTCTCGCTCTTTTGAAGCTTTTGTTGATTGAGTTGTAAACTTAAGTCTGATGGTGGTCTGACACTTTTGAACTATTTCCTCGCATGTTTATTTCCTCAAGTACCTTAATGCATACATGATGAATTTCATCAGACATCATTTTCCTCACGCATTTCAAATTCTTCATATCATATGTTCAAATGTGTGTATGAATTACAAGATATGGGGGGAGTTCTCCATGTTTCAACCTGCCATGTGCATTTGCAGTCCAAAGCAAATTCCTCAAATATGCATATCTTCAGGGGGAGTTATTCTATATCTTGCAATCAAATTCCTCAAAATATGTACTTTCACTTCATATGTTTATCCCCATTGAAAACTTAACCTATTTGTCATCAATCACCAAAAAGGGGGAGATTGTCAGTGCATCTAGTGCCCCTTAGTGATTTTGGTGTATTGAAGACTTATAGGTTAAGGCACTAATGTGTTTGTGAGTGTACACAGGCTCTATAAGTCGATGAGGAGTTTGATATATTCGGAGATTATCGACCCCTAAAAATGTATGTCTTCAAGTGAAGACTTTGCTGAAGACTTTCTGAAGACTTTGGTGAAGACTTTGTGAAGACTTTGAAAATGAAGAAGTTGGTGTGACCTTGAAGATATGAACGAGGAATATGAAGCGTGAAGACTTTTGTTTTCGTAGTTTCATTTCCTTTATTTGAGTCATAGGAAACACCGTACTGTTAAAGGGGGCCTAGGCAATACTAAGGAAAATTTCCAACTGATGCTCAACTCCAAAATCCTCAACCTATACAATTCTTCGAGTGAAGCCTTTGGAAATCTCTTACGGTTCAGACAAGTTCTTCAGTGATAGAGATGAAGTTCTTCCGGTCTCCGAGGAAATTGATCTGACTGAGGAGTAAGGATTTCTCCAGTGCGAATTGCCTACAAGTGAGGAACATGATATGTCTGAGGACTTTCATAGTTCGAAAATCTGACTGTTGCTGTGCTTAGCGCACGTTGTCCCCAATCGCAAATATCCACATAACGGTCATATCATTGGGGGCATTTATGTCATATCATGTCAGGTTGCATCCTGTCTATAAATAGCCACCCCCACAACCACTAGTTGGTTGGCTGCTCCAAGAGAGAACTAACACTTGTCATTTGAGAGCAACCCATCCTTTCAGGACTTTGAGAGAAAATTATCAGTGAGGAAAAACCCACAACCAAACCACCAAACCCAAAGTGATTGAGCATCACTGAAGAAATTCCTGTGTGGAACCGACGCTTATTACCTTTGAGGACTGTGCATCCTCCAGACGGTTAGGCGTCATGGTCTAGTGCTCCTGCAGTCAATTGGGGATCACGAGGTGACCTTGGTCTAGAGCATCCAGCAGTAAATTGTGGATCGTCGGGTGACCAGTTAGTGAGGGTTTTGGAAGTCTACCCTGAAGACTTACCACGAGTGTTAGGCGAGGACTGTGTGACCTTAGCTCAAGGAGAATATGGTAAGGACTATGTGTCCTGGGACTGTGTGTCCTTTGGTTTAAATATCAGGCCGCTCCAAGCCAGACGTACGACTGTCACAGCCGTTGGAACTGGGTCATCAAATCATTGTCTTCATCAAGCTACTTGGTTCTATTTCCTCAACCTTCCATTTCCTCGTATAACTGTTGATGAAATTGAACTTTACTATTTGAAGAATTTGACTGAAGACTTTCACAATTTCCTCACCTCAAATTCTTCAAGTTACCTTGTTCCTCACTTGCTTATCCTGTATCATGCTACTTGTAATCTGTGCATGTTTCATTTCATCATGATGACTATGTTGTCGCTATGTTCCTCATGCACTTGAGTACTTATTCCGCTGCTAGTTATTCATCACATTTCAAATTCCTCAAAGTTGAAATTCCTCAAGTGATGAATTTGTAAAAATCGCCTATTCACCCCCCTCTAGTCGATATAACGCACTTTCAGTGGGATACTTCCTACCCGTTGAGGAACCCCTTGTGGCCGAAGGAGAAGGACAATGTTCCACTCAAGTGGAACCATCGCCGACGCAAGACCCACACGCTTCCGAAGAACAAACTGAAGGTCCTCTACCACATGAACAAGATCAAGGCAAGATCAATCCACTAATGATGGTGTCTCACCAAGTGATGCCCAAGATCAAGTTCCTGTCTCCGAGCAATCTCAAGATCAAGATCTTCTTCAAGATCAAGAGCAAGCTCAAGAAGGCGCTCAAGATCATAAAGATGATGACTCACAGAATGCAGTCTCTCAACCGTCCATGGATGAAATCTTAGAGAGACAAGCCGCCAAGAATGCCACCAAGCTCAAAGTTAGACAACATCTGTCGGAGAACGTCTACGGTGACTTGCAAAAAGGGGTAACCACTCATAAACAATTAACAAACTTTTGTGAACATCACGTGTTTGTTTCTTGCATTGAGCCCCTTAAGGTTCAAGATGCGCTCAAGGATATGGAGTGGGTTGAAGCTATGCACGATGAACTTAACAACTTCGAGCACAACCAAGTGTGGCGACTGGTGCCAAGACCTAAGGAGAATCACAATGTTATTGGAAAAAATGGATCTTCAAAAACAAGCAAGATGTGAACGGTATTTTCATTCGCAACAAGGTAAGACTAGTGGCACAAGGATACTCCCAAGTCGAGGGTATCGACTATGGTGAAACCTTTGCTCATGTTGCTCGCCTTGAATCTATTCGCATGTTACTTGCATATGCCTCTCATCATAATTTTAAATTACATCAAATGGATGTCAAGAGTGCTTTTCTTAATGGCCCTCTTAAGGAGTTGGTATATGTCAAGCAACCCCCGGGGTTTGAGGATCCCAAGTTCCCCAATCATGTATATGTTCTCGATAAGGCTCTCTATGGCCTTAAACAAGCCCCATGTGCGTGGTATGAGCACCTTACCGAGATGTTGCAAGACCATGGGTTTGAAATTGGTAAAATCGACCCCACTCTTTTTACAAAGAGGGTCAACGGGAACTTGTTCATATGCCAACTATATGTTGATGATATTATTTTTGGTTCTCCTAACAAAGCTTTCAATGAAGAGTTTGCCACTTTGATGACAAACAAGTTTGAGATATCCATGATGGGAGAGTTGAAGTACTTCCTTGGTTTCTAAGTCAAGCAACAAAGTCAAGGTACCTTCATCAATCAAGCCAAATACACTCAAGACATGATCAAGAGGTTCAAGATGGATGAGCTCAATCCTCCCAAGGCCAACACTCCCATGCCACTCAAATGTCATCTTGACAGCGATCCCAATGATAAAGCGGTGGATCAAAAGGTATATCGCTCCATGATTGGATCCTTGCTTTACCTTTGTGCATCTAGACCAGATATCATGTTAAGTGTGGGTATTTGTGCATGATTTCAATCCGCACCTAAGGAGAGTCACCATGTGGCTGTCAAGCGAATCTTTCGATATTTGGCTCATACCCCAAACTTTGGCTTATGGTATCCCAAGGGGGCTTCGTTTGATCTCGTTGGATATACTGACTCGGATTGGGCAAGAGACCATGTGGATAGAAAGTCCGCTTCCGGAGGCTGCCAATTTCTTGGTCGGTCTTTGGTAAGTTGGTCTTCAAAGAAACAAAATTGTGTTTCTCTCTCATCCATCGAGGCCGAGTATGTAGCTGCTGCCAGTTGTTGTGCTCAGATTCTATGGATGAGGCAAACTTTAAAGGATTACGATGTCAATTGTGACAAAGTGTCTCTTTACTGTGATAATGAAAGTGCCATTATGGTCTCTAGCAACCCAGTTCAACATTGCAAGACGAAACATATTAATATTCGTCATCACTTTATTCGGGAACACATTAAGCATGGAGACATCAATCTTATTCATCTGAGCACTAACAAACAACTGCATATATTTTTACGAAGCCATTAGATGAAGCAAGATTTCGCGAGTTAAGGCATGAGCTAAATATCATTGATTCGAGCAATGTAGATTGACTTAGTGCACACTTCCCCACACTCATCGTTATGTCTTGTCTAGGTGTAGGCATGGATTTAGGGGGAGTCTAGTTCTCTCAATGAACTATCCCTCCTCCTATTATGCATAAAATAATCAAAGTCTTTCACACTTGCCATTTTTTATGGTTACTATGCTTCAAGAGATGAGTCTTGGTCATGGGCCCAAGGATAATTCTTCGTGGTGCCATGCCATCTGACTCAAACATAGGTGGCTCTAGAGCCACCGCCCTCTCTTCATGTGAAGTAGAGACTCACTGTTTGGTCCTATTCTATTTTCTCTACTCCGGTGGACCATGCTCGTGTTTTTATCTTGCATCATAGTTTCTCTTGTCTCTTGTTGTTGTGCGGCAATCTATCTCTCTCTCTCTCTCTCTCTTGTTTGTGTTTATTGAAAATTTGCACTAAGAGGGCAGCACAGTACTACCGTGGAGGACCACGGTACTACCGCTTGGAGCGGTACTACTGCTTGTCGCGCGGAAGTAAAATATTACTTCCGCCCGATGAGCGGTACTACCGCGATGATCGCGGTACTACCGTAACTCGAGTGGATGTGGGGGTTAAGAGCCAGCAGGGGGTTTCCCATCTTCCCCATTCCCCATTATTTCTCTTCCCCTCATGTCTCTCTCTCCTCCTCTCAACCGACGCCGAAGCACCACGCCGGATCTCCTTCTCCGGCCACCCTCTTCTTATTTCCTCCGGTGGGATTGTTCCCCACCTCGTCCTCTTGCAATGGACCTCGGTATTTCCCCGATCCCCTCTTGTTTTGCTTCTCTATTTCTGAATCTAGGTTTTGGGGAAATATGAGATGGTCTAGCTTTGTTTGATCCAATCTATGCATGAGGACATGTTTTGAGGGTGTTTTTGCAGTAGAAGTGTGTATTGGTAGGATAAAACGGCTACTGTAGTACCAATATGATCTGTCAATCTGTTCTTGCGAAATCCCCCCGTGCGGTACTACCGCACCTTGTGCGGTACTACCGCTCGTAGGGCGGAAGTAAAATTTTACTTCCGCTGATGCCACGGTACTATCGCTCCTATGGTACTACCGCGTCGTGAGCGGTAGTAATTTTTTTACTTCCGCTCGACGGGCGGCAGTAAAATTCTACTACCGCCCCAGCCATGGTACTACCGCTCCCACGGTACTACCGCATCTGGAGCGGTAGTAATTTTTTACTTCCGTAGACTGGGCGGCAGTAACACTTTACTTCCGCTCCAGCCACGGTACTACCGCTCCCATGGTACTACCGCGTCTGGAGCGGTAGTAAATTTTTACTTCCGCAAGAACTGCTGGTACTACCGCTCGATCCAAAGCTAACTCGTTTTGTCCTGTCTGTTCTCCCTTCTACATGGTTTTTGTGTCTGCTTTCGTCCTTGCCTTACTTTTTCCATTTGTCCATTGTGTTTGCGTTGCGTGCCATAGGTGGTGGCTCTGGTTCCAGCTGTGCTCCAAGACATTCCAATCCGTCTCGTGACACAAGCTCCAAGCGGCTCCACAATCCTGATGCTCCTGAGGGATCCAATGATCCACCGCGCAATTTCAAGAAAACCGCATCCAAGCTCAAGCGACCAGTTGAGAACTATGAGGTCATGCCCCAAGCTGAGTTTCTGTCTCGACGGTTGATCAATCCCTATGACAAGCCAAGGGAAGTTTCCAAGGCAAATGACTTGTTCTGGTCCAAGCAGCAGTATCTTATTCACCTGGATGTGATCAAGGGCAAGAAAAATCACTATGTTCCTATCCAATACATTGATCTGGAACACATGAGGAAGCATCCGCAATACTTCGGTGAGGCTCTAGAGTTGGTGCAGCAGTTTGTTATCGCAGACATCATATCCTTCCACCTTGACTTTGATCTCGAGATATTGGGTCAGTTCTTTGCCTCTGTCCACTTTCACTCTGATGCGGAGCGGACCATGACGTGGATGACCCATGGCGAGCGCCTATCTGCCACCTGGAAGGACTTCACGGACTTGCTGCATGTTCCTGATTCCAGGCTTGATGTGCCAATTGGACTGCGCCCTCACGGCAACCCTCAGCCAACACATAAGGAGCAGCTCGTGCCTTTCCATTTTCTGAAGACTTTACGATCTGGTGAGCAAATTCCTGTGCTCAACCCTTTCCTTGATGTCATGCACCGGATCTTCCGCAACTCTCTATTTCCTCGCATGGGAGACAAGGACAAGGTACACTCCTATCTGGTGGGTATGTTGCTGCTATGTGAGAAAGGAAGAAATGAAGACCTTGGCATCCTTGATGTGTCTCACATTATGTGGTATGAGCTTCGCACTGCTGTGTTCCATCGTAAGGTCCCCATTTATGGGCCATACTTGTTCTACCTAATTCGTGCTACTTGGGACAAGACCTTTCCGGGTCAGGACATGCCGGAGCACTTGTTTCTTCATGAGCCCATCCATTTGCGTATGAAAGACAGGTGGGCCAACACCACCACTAAGCCAACTTCTGCTCGTATGGAGGTCGATGAGGATGAGATCGAAGAGGAGGAAGATAACGGTTTCGAGTCCTATGTGTCACCATCTTCTGAGCCATCTTGGGCCAAGAAGCTCTCTCACAAGATGAAGACTCTGTTTTGCATGCAGGCCAAGGGTCAGTATCAGGCTCACGTTGCTCAGAAGGAGAGTCGCCAGTGTGACAAGCGTCTTCTGAGGAATCTTGGCGAGACTATCTCGAGTGGGTCTAAGAAGGACATCACCCCTAAGGCCACTTGGATGGCTAAGCAGCAGTTCCAGTGGGCTGATTTAGATGAGGAGTCCATCCCCGATGCTTCAGAGGAGTCAGATGACTGATCTTTCTGCATGGGAGCTACCACCTATGTGTTAGGTGTCCTCTCTGCCTTTTTGGCATCTTGATGCCAAAGGGGGAGAGAGTGTAGGATTTGCGCGTATTTGTGTTTGTCGTTTCGTCGTCTCTCTGCTTTCGTTGAACTTTGGTTTATGTCGTGTGTGTGACCAGGAGACTTCCTCTATCATATGGTGTGATACATATGCTATCACTACTACCTTATTATTGTCTAGTATGATTCGTAGCATGTGAGTCTGTCTATTACATACCCTTATCTTAATGCTCACATGCTATGCCTAGTTTTCATACTTAGTTCTGTTCTTTCTGTTGCAAAGATTGCATTGCCTATAGAATATAGGGGGAGTGTTGATCCTAGTGTGTGTGCCTTGCAGTCCAAAGCATATCTAGAATATGCACACATCTAGGGGGAGTTCTTCTATATTTTGTAGGTCTTGGGTTTTGCATATGTTCATTTTATATCCTTATGTGCAAATCCCGTATTGTCATCAATCCACCAAAAAGGGGGAGATTGTAAGGGAATATTTCTCCCTAAGTGGTTTTGGTGATTGATGACAATGCCTTTGCGGACTAATCATGTGCAATGAGCATTTCAGATATCTCAGGTCTAGGCACAAGACGATTCAGTGCACCTCGAAATCTCTCAAAGATGGTTGTTCTCTACGTTTCCTTTCGGTGGATTTGAGTCGTAGGAAAGTCGTACTATTAAGAGGGGGTCCGCTTCGGAAAGGTTTGGGTGGAATCAACACGTACACATCTATTCCTTTGCACCACCTTTCCCTCTCTTCAATGGAGCTCCAACTCGTTTTCCTTCACTGTGCAAAAGGAAAGCCTGCTGCATGTTTGAGTTTAATGGTCTGCGGTAGTACCACTCAAGGGAGCGGTAGTACCGCAGGTGCCAGTGGTAGTACCGCCCCATGGAGCGGTAGTACTGCTGGCTCCTACCCTGGCACTTGCACCTGCGGTAGTAGGCGCGGATGTAATTTTTTACATCCGCACTATTATGGTAGTACCGTGATTCACGTCCGGTACTACCGTGCCGGACTTTTTCGCAGAGTTTCCCTCTGCGGAGGTTGGCATGGAAGTAATTTTTTACTTCCGTGCACCTCTAGTGCGTGCCTCTGCCGACCGTGCGGTAGTACCGCTCCGGCGGTTCTACCGCTTGTTGTCCTATGCAAACGGCCAGGGCTAGTTACTCCCGCGCGAGCGGTAGTACCACGTAGGGCTGCGGTAGTACCGCAAGCCCGCATGGTAGTACCGTGACGCACAGGGCTGAGGGAGTGGATAATGGTTGGATCTTATCCCCCACTATAAAAGGGAGGTCTTCTTCTCCAAGAAGCTCACCTCTTCCTTCCCAAACTCCATTGTTGCTCCAAGCTCCATTTTAGCCTGATCTCTCTCCCTAGCCAATCAATCTTGTTGATTTCCTAGGGATAGGTTGAGAAGGCCCCGATCTACACTTCCACCAAGAGAAATTTGATTCCCCCCACTAATCCCTTGCGGATCTTGTTACTCTTGGGTGTTTGAGCACCCTAGACGGTTGAGGTCACCTCGGAGCCACATTCCATTGTGGTGAAGCTTCGTGGTGTCGTTGGGAGCCTCCAATTCAGTTGTGGAGATTGCCCCAACCTTGTTTATAAAGGTTCGGTCGCCGCCTTCAAGGGCACCAATAGTGGAATCACGGCATCTCGCATTGTGTGAGGGCGTGCGGAGAATACGGTGGCCCTAGTGGCTTCTTGGGGAGCATTGTGCCTCCACACCGCTCCAACGGAGACGTACTTCCCACAAGGGAAGGAACTTTGGTAACACATCCTCGTCTCCATCGGCTCCACTTTTGGTTATCTCGCATCTTTACTTCTTGCAAGCTTTTATTTTGTTATATCCCTTGCTTGCTTGTGCACTTGTTGTGATTAGCATCATATAGGTTATTCACCTAGTTGCACATCTAGCTAACTTATTTGATGCTAAACCTTAATTGTTTAAAGAAAAGTTAAAAAGTGTTAGTTGCCTATTCACCCCCCTCTAGTCAACCATATCGATCCTTTCACTCGGTGTTTTGTTCCACTCTTGCCGCCCCTAGTTACTTGTGAATCGGTGTTATGTTCCATAATTGAGCGCTCCTAACATGCTCGGGGTTGTTATGGGGACCCCCTTGATTTTCGTTTTAGGATAAAGCTTGTCTGGCAAGGCCCAACATTGGTACTATTTGCTTAATAACAACTAAAATTTGCATAGGGCATGATCACCCCGTGGATTAATCAACAACCCGGGCCTGTGCTCCTCGTGAGTGTTGGTCCAAACTAGAGCACTGTGCGGGACCACTCCAGGGCAACTTGGGTGATTTCTATCAGGCCACTGTACACGTAGCTTATTCGCCGTGTCCTGAGAATGAGATACGTGGCTCCTATCGGGATCATCGACACGTCGGGAGGCCTTGTTGGACTTGTTTTACCTTTCTCGAATGTCTTGCGTGAGGAACTCTGATCTTCTTCGGGCTATCTCGAGGTGTCGGAATTCCTTTGGAATTTCCTAGGATGATCACGAGATCCGTGGTCGAGGTTATTCCCGTGGCGTGTGGTTAATTTGTGATGGCCTAGGGTTCATACTTTCACTAGTGCAATTTCTCTCAACATTATTGACATAGTTGAATCATATGTAAATACCCATCGTGCGACAAAGAGTTCACTCCAAAGTCACAAATAGCGGAGAACTAACGAAGAAATTATTGTAGGGTACGAAACCACCTCAAAGACCCAATCCGATAAGAAAACTTCAAAGGAAAAACTCAATTCATCACAACAAGATAGAGAGGGGAAAACTCCACATGATTCAATCTATACCAACAAAGCTCGCGGTACATCAAGATTGTGCCCAAGAACACGAGAGAGAGATCAAACACATAGCTACTGGTACATACCCTCAGCCCCGAGGGTGAACTACTCCCTCCTCGTCATGGAGAGCGTCGGGATGATGAAGATGGCCTCCGGTGATGGTTTCCCCCTCCGGCAGGGTGCCGAAACGGGCTCCCGATTGGTTTTTCGTGGCTATGGAGGCTTACGGCGGCGGAACTCCCGATCTAGGTTATGTTTTTTTTGGTATTTATAGGAAATTATGGCGGTGGAAATAAGTCTGGATGGGCCACGAGGGAGTCACAAGCCTGCAGGGCGCGGCCAGGGGGGTGGTCACGCCCCTAAGGCTTGTGACTACCTCGTGGGTCTTCTGGCCCAACTTCAATGCTCCGTGGGTCTTCTGGTCCAAAAAAATCATCATAAATTTTTATTCCATTTGGACTTCATTTGATATTCCTTTTCTGTAAAACTCAAAAACAAGGAAAAAACGGGAACTGGCACTGGGCTCTAGGTTAATAGGTTAGTCCCAAAAATAATATAAAGTTGTGGTAAAATGATTGCAAAACATCCAAGAATGATAATGTAGCAACATGAAACAAGCAAAAATTATAGATACGTTGAAGACGTATCATCCACCTATATAATTTGTCCAATGGTTCACACTCATGTATTGCATGAAGAATAAAAAGTTGATGCATATTAAAAAAGCATGATCCAATTGCCTGACGTGGACACCGTGGTGCTTAACATTTGTATTGATGTGGTGAAGATAGAGTCATGCCTTGCTAATATAATAAGATGAATGGGGGTAAATATTCTTTTAGGATCGTATACTTTAAAAATTCAATGATTTTGTTTCTTATACTTATAAATATTACTATGTTTATGTTTGTTAACACATCATTTCTCAATGAGCATACATACAAAAAATTACATAATGAGTAGCATGTCAAATAAAAAATTATGTTTTTATCATTTACCTACTCGAGGATGAGCAGGAATTAAGCTTGGGGATGTTGATATGTCTCCAACATATCTATAATTCTTTATTGTTCCATGCTGATATATTATCATTCTAGGATACTTTTTGGGCATTTGTTTACCAATTTATATTATTTTTGAGCACTAACCTATTGACCCAGTGCCCAGTGTCAGTTACTGTTTTCTGCATGTTTTTGACTTTTCAAGTTTACAGTACCAAACGAAGTCCAATTGCCACGAAACATTTTGATGTTTTTTTTTGGACCAGAAGAAGACCTGGAAGCTTCAGGAGGAGGCCGGGAGGCGTAGAGGGGCCCACCACACATCAGGGCACGCCCCTAGGGGGGCGTCTTGGTATGTGGTGGCCCCCTTGGGCATCCCTCGACGTTCCTCTCTGGCCTATAAATTCTCTAATATCCCAAAAACCATAATGGAGCTCCCGAAATACTTTTTCTGCCGCTGCAAGTCTCTATTCCGACGGGAGCCCATCTAGAGCTTCGTTCCGACACCCTGCTAGAGGGGTGATTGATCACAGAGGGCCTCTTCATCAACCTTGTTGCCCTCATGATGTTATGTGAGTAGTTCACCACAGACCTACGGGTCCGTAGGTAGTACCTAGATGGCAATCTTTGTCTCTCTCTTGATCTTCAATACAATGTTCATTGCATCTTTGCCTTGATATATCCGATGTAATCCCTTTTTATGGTGTATTTGTTGGGATCCGATGAATTGTGAGTTTATATTCAGATTATTCATGAGAAGTATCTAACTCAAACCTGAATACTAAGATTCTTATTTGCATGATCATTATAGCGTCGTAATGCTCTCTGATCTACTGAGATAGTTTGGCCAGCTAGATTGATATATCTTCGGTGGGAGTGGTGCATTGTAGTATGTTCAACCTGGCGAGTTTTAATATCCCAGTGACAAAAGGGGACAAGTTGCGTCTTTGTGTTACTTATAGTAAGGATAAAACGATAGGGTTTATTCATATTTATTGAGTTTACTTTGTGTACATCATGTCATCGTTCTCCAAGCATTACTCTGTTTTGCTTAATACTCTAGATGAATGCTCGATGGCAGTCAATGAGTGAAGTAATAGTAATAGTTGCAGGCAGGAGTCGGCCTATTTGCTTATGGACGTGATGCCTATATACACATGATCATTGCCGTGAAAATCGCATAATTATTCGCTTTTCTATCAATTTCCCAACAGTAATTTGTTTACCCAACGTATGCTATTTCTATGAGAGATGCCACTAAAGAACTCTATGGCCCCCGGGTCTATTCACTTATATATATATATCCACAAACGTTACTACTACCTTGCTATTATTTATTTGCTTTTATTTTTTTTGCAATTTATAATTATCTACACAACTCACTTGCTTGCAAATAACGAGATCAAGGGGATTGACAACCCACTTGCCGGCATTGGGTGCAAGTTGTTTGTTCTTTTGTGTGCAGCCGCTTAAGACGGTTGAGGATTGGTATTCCTATTGGTTCGATAAACCTTGATTTCATAACTGAGGGAAATACTTACGCACGTTGTGTTGCGATAACCCGTTCCTCTTCACAGAAAACCCAACGCAGATCACAAATATCAAGGGCTCATGCACCATGTTGATGAACACCCATCAAATCTATATTTACTCTTAACAAAATGTAGAATAAAGACAATGAAGAAGTTTTTGTGGCAGGCTTCTCCAGTTATCCTCCCATCGACATGGAGAAGGGCTTTACAGAGCCAGTGATAACTACCCACGTAAGTCCATCCTTCTTATGCCTTCAAACTTATCTGTGTTATAGATTTGTATAGGCTCATTGCCTCAACTGCTGCTTAGGTTGGCACACACACTCATGACTCACGACTCATGGGACAAACAAATAACTGGATGGGCCAATTTTATTACTTTCCCAATCTAACCATTGATTTTTTTATAAACTAATTATTCAAAAATTAGATAAAACCATTTCCCTTACAAATAAGTAGCTATACTAACACGGGAAGCATTCCCTTTTCTTCTTTTGTTGACTTTATTTTAACTTGTACTATTCAATTAGTGTGGCAATACTGGACAATGGTGTTAAACAGTAATCAATGAACAATACAATTCATACATGAATAAGCCCCCGGGTGAATAGTAACCGCACATGAGCAGCATAACTCGAAACAGTACCCAGTACATGAACAATATTTAGCAGTGAACAATACCCATCATTTGAACAATGTTTCCTAAGAAAAAAATAACCCTGTTGTTAAAAATGGATTTTTTGCACATCATTTCTCTCATCCACCCCCATCCCCGCGTCCTCATATAGTGGAATAAGATTTAAGATTTTTCTACACGTCATTTCTCTTCATCGCCATACCGATGCAGGGCCGCCTCAATCGTCTCCCAATCCTTTTCCGATGGTGGTATTGTCGAGACACAAAATAGTAGACCGGAACAATATATTTGCATGAACAGTAACCCATGGAAAAAACAAGTCATTGACCGATTACTACCCTTTTTACACCATGACCTCACTGAACAATGCACCAATAATTATCCGAACGAAAACTGGAACAATACCTGAATAAACCATGAACTTCTAACTAAAACAATAGCCTAAATAAACCGAAACAACAAACCCGAATAACATGGAACAATAAAACAAGTGAAATAGAACAACACCGGAATAAACCGAAAAAATTAACGCACCCGAACAATAAACCAAAACAGTAACCAAATTGTAACTCAGATCAATACACTCAGATAAACTGAAACACCAAAAACATTAAATCAACATTATGCATTCACATGAACAATAATCTAGAAGAAATATAAAAATGTTGAGACCCCTTCTCCCTCGGTGCGTCACCTACGCAAGGATAATAGCCTATGTTGTTGTCGTCGTCTACCTCTCCTTCTCCTTCCCTGTGACCAACCAGACCGAGGTTTGAACCACAATACAGTCACTCAAGCCACATCTATGACGCGCACCGTCACGACAGTCTATAAGCAGCCACTGAGAAGAGACAACCTAAAAATAAAATTTGTCACTCTACCAACCTCTTCACTCCATTCCTTATTCTATTTCTTTGTCCGATTTAAAGAGAAAGAGAAAATTGCAAGATCGTGGATCATCCGTGAAGGGCACTGCTTGCTAAAAGAACTATTATAGAACCAGTAACTCCTTGGCCCCCAAAATTTCTCGAAGTATGAATATACCACTTATACTATATCACAGTTTGAAAAGCGCGTTGGGTTGACATCCTATTATCAGATTAGCCATTTATAGATATCGCGCTTAAATAAACTCTTTGACATTTACTATTCATTTTACACCCTGACGGATTTGGGGTTTAAATTACTTATACATTTAAATTTAAATTTTTATTAAATAGATACATATTTGAGAGAGAATGAAAAAGCATCGACTAGAAACTGGATATGAAATGTAGGTGAACAGGATGCACAAACAGATCATATGAGAACGAATCCAAATACATATCGCTATCACGTCCATCACATTTTTTTACTTACAAAAGAGAAAATATGTGCTTATGCAAAAATATTAATAGGTCAGTCAATTTACTTAATTTGTTAAATCATTTAGTGTTTGTTACATGCCTACACAGATCATGGGATAAAAATAGAATTCATATTCTCCTTTTCATTTTCTTCTCACTAATACATGTTATTTTTTACTTGTTTTGGCAAAATGTAGATGAAATCGGTTGCGATGCAGCATGCGCCGCGCTTCTTCGGTACTAGTTCACCTCTATCCAGCTAGCGAGTACTTCTGCTATGTGTTTGCCAAAAGAAAAGGAGTATTGTAGTTATTTCTTGACGGCAGTTTCTCAGTCAAGTCCTTATAGGATGCAATGGTTCATAATGATGTCCCCATTGATAACAAAAATTAACCTCTAAAAGTGAAGATATTCCTCTGATTTTTAAGAAAAGGGACCATCTTAACTAGAGATAACCTGGCACGACGTAACTGACAAGGTTGTAAGACATGTGTCTTTTGCTCACATGACGAGTCTATTAAACACTTATTTTTTAAATGCAAGTTCGCTTGTGCAATATGGGTCATAGTCCAAGTAGCTTCGAATCTATATCCCCACGTCGTGCATGTAACATGTTTGGCAATTGGTTACGGGGTATTGATAAACATTTTTTTACACATATTCTTGTGGAAGCGGCTGCCTTATGTTGGGCATTATGGTTTACCAGAAATGATATGGTTTTTTAATAATAAATGTGTTTCTTTTCCTGTACAGGTTATTCATGCATGTACGCGATGACTCCGTACTTGATCTATCCTGCGGAGGCCGGAGGACAGAGACCTTTTTATAATGGCATCTACACTTCCATGAAGGTTTTCTTCCTCCATGGATGACGATGCAATATCCGGATAAGATTTGCCGCGCCCCAGGATGAATTGATTTATTTTGTTGTAAACTGTTTATTTTTTAGTCGTTTAGACTTGTTGGCTGTATGTATCATTTTATGCTGAGGCCGGACATTCTTTCGATAAGGTGGTATCATTTTAATAAATCAATTGAATGAAATGTTTTTTTAATAAATATAGTTGTTTCTTAAAAAGTAGTACTACTGTATAATCGAGAAGGCAACCCCCCATCCAAGAAAAAAAAACGAGGAGAGAAGTGGAGCACGCCCTGGTTCCTCAGGCGGCGGCAGCGGCAGCGGAATGGCGGTGCCGGCCTGGATGCGGAGGCAGATGGACCAGATCCTGGAGCTGGACATGGAGGAGCTCGAGGTGGAAGAGGTCGACGACTCCGGCTCGTCCTCTTCCTCCGACGTCGCCACCTTCCTCAGGTCCAGCACGCCCATCCCACGCCCCAATCTTACCATTTCCTCGTGATTACCACCCCACCCCGATCCCTAGGGTGTGCCTTCTGCCCTTCTCACCACTCTGAACTCGGAGGTGGTGGAAATTGGGGTCGGGGAAGGTTTTCGAGCTCGAAACTAAACTCTGTTGTTAGAATAGTAGAAGCCGATGCCGAGATGGTCTCATAGGTTTCGATTGCTCCAAATCTATTTGGTTTAAGGTGATTTGCCACCCGGAACTCACTACATTGTTGGTGCACATCAATTCAGGAATCAAAGGTTAAATAGTGGCATTCCAATGGACGATCCACTGATGATTAGATGCGCCTTCTCCCCTTCGTACATTATTTGGGGGTTTGGTTTGAGCAGTGGCTTGCAGGCCTCATGATTTTGCTTGTTTTGGGGATGGAATGAATTGGGCATCAGCACATCATCTGTCATAAGCTGCTAGTCTGAAGATGATCCCGTCTCACTGAAATCATGGGATGATCCCGTCTATGATGAACTGACATGCCCAGGAATGTGATGATTTGTTCAAACTAAATACACCATGCGCTATAGTCCACAGAAATGTACCAATTCTCTGATTAATTGTATAACTAAAATTTGACCAGTTAGTTCCATTGATGTTTATGAGGACATTGCTTTGATCCTTTTCCTCATTCTTCTATCACAGAAATACTCATGGAGATGGAGAGACTAGCACTTCTGGAGAGTTTACATTCAATACGTCTCGGGCTTCCCTGAACACATATGTTGGTGGTAAATATTAGTGCCGAGTGCTGACCTTAGCATGTTGTATCATGCCAGCTGCATAGTTTTGAAATATGTTTATATGGCAGAGGTTGATGATACCCGGGGCAGATTTGCTTTCTTGAATGGTGGTGCAGTCCTCAGTTTACCTATGTTTTCTCTTCAAGGTAGCATTCCTATTGACTTTACATTCTAACATACTAGGGCATAGGAGCTTATCTCAAATTGATCTGACTACACCTTTCAATACGTATTTAGGTGTTTCTCTTTATCAATAGATGATCTGTTTGTGCTTAACATTAACTGCATAACTTACTAGAATTATCTCATCTGTTATAGTTTTTCAATTCCATGGAAATGAAATTGGGAGCGAAAGCTCTTCAATTATCAATCAGAGAACAACAAAATCATTTATTCCGAACGGACGAAGTACAATTGGGGTTGAATACACATCTGTGTCATCCTTCTGTTTGTTGTCTACAAAGCCACGCCTTAGTGGCTGGCATTTATAGCGTAGCAATTTTATTCAATTTTATGGCATACTTTTGCAGGATTTCTTTTGTTTCCTGAAGCTACCCTGACTCTTAGAGTAACTCAACCTAGATTTGCAGCAGCTGTTGACAAGGCTATTAATCATGTTGATAATCCATGCATGATAGGTGTGGTGAGTGCTACTCACTGTTCTTCTGCCGTGTCTTATTGTGGTTTTATTTTCTGACAGTTCTCCAACTTTAGGTTCATCTCTACCGACATGTAAATAATGGACATCATGCTATTGCTTCAGTTGGCACAACAGCAGAGGTGTTGCTTCTTTTCACAAGTCCTTTCAGTATTAAATCATATACATTGTGAGATTTGGCATTTCATCTGTTCTTTGTTTATCTTTTGTTTACATATTATTAGTTCATCAAACTTATTTTTTTATTTTTTGTGTATCCGTTGGTTGGACCATTTTTCTAGAAACACCCAGCTAAGCCACTTAATTACCTTGTGTACAAATATTGTATATCTTCAATAATGCCCAAGTCTAAGGCGCTGCATCTGTGGATGCCCATGGTCCCTTGTCATTTGATAGATATACATCAAAGGAAATGATGATGCCATAGACCACATCCATTTTTGTCATTACTAGACAGCGCACATGGTATACACTTGTTGAGTTGATGCTTGCAAATATCTTAATGGAGCAACTCACCATGTTTCAATCTAATTTATGGAGTTGTATGTTAATCAACAGAACATAATCAAGCACAAGTATGCACCACATATATCATTCCTATATTAATGTAAATGCGTGTCCTATATGTTGTACTGTCCGAAAATTTCAAGGAAGACAAGTGTACTATGAAATGATATATGTTGCTGGAGTCTCTTCTTTCATCTTCAAACCATTTTCCTTCATCTGTACTGTGATAAGTTGTCAGTAATAAGGTCTTTTGCTTTTATTTGATAATATAGATACTTGAAGTTAGGCGATTGGATGATGGCTCATCAAATGTTATCACTCGAGGTCAGCAACGGTTTCGTCTTAGGCGCAGTTGGGTCGACATTGATGAAGTAGTAAGTGTTGACATTTAGTTGAACCCTGCCATTCTCTAATGCTATGAGCCAGAGCCATGAGGGTGCGACTTCCTTCCTTCCTTCCTTCCTTTATTTATTTATTTATTAATTGACAGCCTTGGGGTGAGGTCCAAATCATTGAAGAAGAAGACACGCCTTTAAGAACTCCAAGAGATGCATTTGGACAGTTAGCTGCAATTAACACCTTCAAGCAGTATGATTCATCGGTGCCCAGTTTTGGTGTATCTTGTTTCAAGCAAAGAGATCTTATGGATTCTGATCTTGATTTGGATTCTCTGTCATACACTAGTACTTCAAGTGACCATTCAGTAACAGATACAGGAATATACTATTCCTCAAATGAAGATGAAGATCTCATGCCTGAACTGTCTTGGCAGAAGCATGGTTATGTGAATGAATTTGGTGCATTAAGCCAGCCAGTCAAGGATACCACCATGGGAGATGATGATGATCTTTGCTTTGCATCCCCTGAATCCTTATCAACAGTGAGAAAGAAAGATGCTGGGCGACAGAGACAGTACCGTGCTGCTTATAATACAAAGATGGCTCCATTATCATTTTGGCCCCGATGGGTTTACAATATGTACGATTCATATTCACTTGCACGCAGGGCTGCAGGTACTGAGTTATTTCACCTCTTCTTTGTCGTCATGTGATAACCTTATCCATATTGTTGTATGTTCATTTATTTTTAACCAGAATATTCCTTCCTTTTCTGTCAGTATATTAAGCTGTGATTAAAGTGTCTGTATGCATGACCTTAGCTTATCTTCATGGCAGATTTGTGGAATCAGATAATTGCAGAGCCAGGCATGAATGGTTATGTGAGAAAACCAGATATGTTGTCGTTTCTTATTGGAAGCAGACTGCCCGTGTCAGCGTCTATGAGACAGGAGTTGCTTGAGATCGATGGAGTATCATATCGGTTGCAGCGAGAGATTCAGCTACTCAAGGCCTTCAATCTTGTACGATGTAAAAATTGCCTGGTAAATGATTTATTATCTTGAATCTGTTATATAACTGAAATTCCTCATATTTGAGCTTCTTTTTCCACTTCTACCTAATGTCCCAATCTTCATCACTTCAGTTCTGTTTAGGTGGTTTCTTAATATTAGCTGCTCCAGTCCTGCTTACTTGGCTTGGTTTATTACTTGATTTGCCTCTATCTGATCTGCAGTTGCAGCCACGATGCTACTTAGTATGCTGCAGCATTCCACAGCTGTGACATAAAACCAAATTACTTCATGTAGTATAGTTCAACAACATTGCCACCAAAATTTCTTGCAGAGGAGGTCTAGTTAAATCCGAGCCGCAGTTTAGAAAGTTCTGCATTTTTTTTGGTCAGTTTAGAATTTTTCAGTGCTTCAGTCGGCCTTAAAAATGCCAGGAAACAGTTCTGAGCCTGTGTTTCTCTACCTCTGAATAGCTAAAACTCACTAGAGAATTTCGTTAGTTGATATTTGCAGTAAGAAAAGAGCCTGTGATTTACCTACTACAGCTGTATTAAAGAGACACTTATATACAATTTGTTTTGTACGTAAAACTGGCTATGAAGTTGAGCTAACGGCATAACTAAATTTAAAAGAGAGAAAAAAAAATTCAAGATAGTTTTAACTTTGAACTGATATGTCAAGTTGCATTCTTGTTCTAGGCTCTCATAGCTAGACGGAGTGACATGGTGGTACCGTCCAGCGTTGACCCGTGTGGCGCTCATGTCACGCCGTTGTTGTATAAAGGCGCGCAGGAGGTGATAACAGTGCACAACACGTCGGGGCTCGCGCTCAATGGCAATCCTTCTAGTGCTCACAGCTGGTTCCCAGGGTATGATCTCTACCCCTCTGCTCTAATACGCCATTCATGAACTGGAAAACGGAGCGACCTCTGTGTGCCTACTTCTGTACTCGCACATTCTGTTTGTTACGCTGACAACTAGAGAGCTTAATATCTTAATATCCTGCAGATATACGTGGACGATTGCGCTATGTGCTGCTTGCGAGTCCAACATCGGTTGGCTGTTCAGGGCTGACAAAAAGAACCTTCTTCCGAAATCCTTCTGGGGGGTCCGCATTTCCCAAACTAAAGACGGCACACAATCGGCCCAGGACCAACGTTCCGTGTAAGGCCGTGGTCGTAGTTTTCGGCGCGATTCTCTTCATCCTTCAGCAGACCCAGTGACCTATCTTCGCCTTCCTAGAGCTGCACAATATCCGTGGCCTGCTCGTTGTGGACCATGCTGGATTTGGCCTGACGATTTCTAGAATTCCCACTCCAGATCGACTTTGTTCAGTCTCCATGCTGAATGTGGCTTGGTAATTTCGTCTAGATTTCCAACTTCATGTCGACTTTGTTTAGCCGAGTACATGGCGTCGTAAATGGTCTTAGTGTATGTTGGTATAATCGTCTTCCTGCTTTTGAGCCCAGCATGAAAAGATTAATGGAAATATTTTCATCATGCAGTCTTGTTAGATGTAAAGTATCCCACTATGATCATACACAACCGAACATGTTCGCAACTTTATTACACGATTACACAAACCTGAACCCTAGATGTCGGTTCGCCATTCCAATTCCTTTGCATTATACGATAACAAGGGAAACACGACTAAATAAACAAGTATACGAGCCTGACGAAAGCAACATGTGTACAAAATTATTCGTGGCCGTAGTATGGGGCGCCAAGTCTTCATCTGTATGAACGGTAGATGGGGCTGTACATGCAGCTCTCAGCGTACTTCACCAAGTCCTTCGGGCGAGGGAGATGGCTTGCCAGTCCTGCTCGTACAGACAAGCATACGGGTTCAGTGATCGTGCCTTGCTAGTGCTAGAGGCCTAGCGAATTACTACACCAAAAGAAAGAAGATTTTACCGAGTTCATAGGCTTTCGCAGCGACACGAGCCGCAATGTTAGCCGATATTTTCCTGATGCTGGAGAAGGGTGGATAGATCAGACCTTTGTCGAAATGTTCCACCGTAACCTGTTCAGCTAGGCTTTCAGCTGCCCAACACCAAAGATAGGCTTAGAGCAGTTCAACAGAGTAGCTCACTACCATTGATTTGGAACAATATTGTAGAATTACCAGCAGCGAGGACCATATCGTCTTTCACCCTTATCACCCCGGAGATCACTACACCTAGGCCAAATCCTGGGAAGATGTACGCATTGTTCGCCTGATGTTTTCATAATGGAAATGAGTAACTTGAACACTATCAAGAACACAAAAAGGATTCACAGATGATACACGCAAACGGGTGGTTTTCCAACCTGGGCAGGCATGAAAAGCTTCCCGTTATATTTCACCGGATCAAACGGGCTTCCACTCCCGAATATTGCACGGCCCTACACGTACGCACGCAATATGATTAGTCGTATGTGGTTTTCAGTGAGATGTAGCTTCATGCATCTAACAGAAAAACTTTGGTTTCTCACTGATGTCATAGAGTTATCGTTAATAGAATATCACCTGACTCCATGAATATGCTTGCTCAGCTGTACATTCAGATTTCGATGTTGGGTTGGATAGCGCAAGGATGATTGGCCTCTGCATTTGACAGGAACTAGTTCTCAGTCATTATGGTAATGAAAATAATTACCAAGGTAGGTTGATGACGTAGTTCTCTCGTGAAAATCATCAATATTGTTAGTTCTACCTTGTTAATTGAAGACATAGCCTCGATCACTTCTTTTGTGAAACTTTGACCCACACCAGCTGATCCTATTAGCGCGGTCGGTTTGATATCCTGAACAAATGGAAATCAGTGTGCTGCTTGATAGAAAGAAGGTATGTACTGGAACTGTGGAGCACTATGTGTGCCCCTAAACTCTACAGTGAAGTTCAGCTTTGCACCTTGATGGCGCTTAAAAGATCTTTGACTGGTTCATGCTCATGTGCATATAGCTTCTTGAAGGGCTGGATAGAATCTTTACGCGAACTCACGATCAACCCCTGCAACCCACAACGCACATCAGGTACGGTCTGCTTATCAACACATATGAAGGGGTGAGGGGATAACTGTATATTACCTTTGAATCAACAAGCCAGATATTTTTGCGAGCTTCTTCCTGTGAAGTCTTGGACTGAAACATTACAGACGACATATTTTTTTAGCACAATCAATAACACACTCTCCAAATCTCATTCAGATGAGGTTGACAAACTAACTACCTGCATCGATATCTCCAAAGCAACTAATTCAGCAATGCCTGTACCAGCCTGCAAAAACAAACAATTGGGCTCTTATTAACAAACCTGGTAAACAACTCGAAACCATTGGACAGATTGTTCTAAGAAACTGATAATAATATGAGTACATATATTAGGATGCATCTAAAGACTGAAAACAAGAAGCAACCTAAACTAGTACTGTGTATCATGCTATCAATCCTTCATCTAATTGTTTTATAATTTATAGACAAGTCCCAATCTGTTAATGTTTTAAAACTAAGCATAGAACATCCCTATGAAATCTTCACTTTAAAATCAAGGCTAGTAGAATACGAAGCAATCCCTGATGTGGCAAAAGCAGTCAGAAGCAACCAGGATGAGCAATGCATAATCAGAATAAGATAAACCGACCTCTCCGGCACCGAAGAATAAGAATGTGTGATCAGCTAAAGTTCCACCAGCAAACTTCAGACCAGCCATAAGGCCCGCAAGAACCACCGCAGCCGTTCCCTGTGAATACCGCATTCCCAAAGTTAACTCCTACCATTGCGCAACACAGTACATAATAGCTCCAAGATATAGAAACCAGAAATAGGCAGTCCCAGAAACCTGAATATCATCATTGAAGACAAGATGGGTTGCCTTGTACTTCTCGAGAAGGGTAAACGCATTGTGATTTGCGAAGTCTTCAAACTGTAAGAAGTAGAAGAAGTTTCAGGTAAGTGGCCACGCTAGCAGCTCAACTTCAGATCAGAAATGAGGGTTCTTCTGAGTTTTCTCATACCTGGACAAGAACCTTCTGCCCATAGTTCTGCTTCACGGCAACCATGAACTCATCCAGAAGCTCAGTGTATTCCTGATTCGAGCAAGAAATGGAGATGAAATATGAGGGACTGATTGATGGCCATAGTGTGAACTGACTGGGCACAGCCAAGGCAGCAGAACTGGAACCTGGCCAGTGGCTCTTCTTTGGCGTAATCCAATGTAGAACTCATCATTCAGTAGCTCTTCGTTGTTCGTCCCCACATCAATGGTGATGGGTAAACACTGGGAAGCAAAACGGAAGTACATGAAAATTGTCAAATTGCTCACTGCAAACAGAAGAAGAAATTGCCCAAATGTTAAGTACTTACAGCAGATGGCCTGACACCACCAAGAGCCGTGTACAGCGCAAGCTTCCCCACAGGAATTCCCATACCCTGCACATGATGGGAGTTCCATTCATGATCATGGTTTTCACTTTCAGTGTGATCTAATAACGATCTCATTAATTTCGATATATTGATATAATTTTCTTTCGGTCAAAATATTCCAACAATTTCGGTAGCACACACAAATTCAAGTTAATTTTTGAATTCTCAAAATATTTGGTTGGATCTCAGTCAAATTCTGGTGGAAATTTTGGTCCTCTGACGGAGGTGAAAATTGGAATAATTGAATTTCAGCGAATTTTAGTAATTTCGGTTATGGCTAAAATATTTCTGAAACTCGAATCCAAAACTATGTTCGTAGTAAGCAACAAGTCAAAAACTTTTTGTTAAAGTAAGTAAGCTCCGTGACTGACCTGGCAGCCAAGATCTCCCAGGCCTAAGATGCGCTCGCCGTCGGTGACAACGATGACCTGAATACTCTTCTCCGGCCAGTTCCTCAGTACCTCGAGTACCCTCCCCCTGACATCAGCAGCAGGAAAACCAAGCACGCGTTTCACTCGCTTGAAACGGAAACTGGCCACAGGCCATGTGAAAAATGAAGTGAATTGATCAGAAGCGTACTTGTCTTTGAGACTGATGTAGAGACCCTGCGAGCGCCTGAAGATGGAGCCGTACTTCTGGCAGGCCTCGCCGACGGTGGGCGTGTAGACGACGGGGAGCAGCTCCTCGACGTTGTCGATCATGAGCTTGTAGAAGAGCCTCTCGTTTCTCTCCTGCAGACAAACAGACCAGCGCATCAACGCCAAGGGTGAAAGATGACATGGATACTAACTAAGTTTGCCTCTGAAGAAGATGCACGCAAGCACGCATGGCCGGAGAGAGACTGAGAGCTGAGCTGACCTGGAGGTCCATGAGGAACATGTAGCGCTGCAAGGGGACCTCGAGCTGCCGCACGTTCTGCAGCAGCCGCTTCTCCTGGAGCTCCTGGGGCAGGACCACCGGAGGCAGCAGGCCGCGCAGGTAGTGCGCGTCCCGCTCCTTCTCCGTGAAGGACAGCCCCTTGTTGTGCCGCGGATCCCTCAGCAGGGAGTGGCCGCTGCAGATTAATAATAACCAAGTGGCAGTAAGAATCGACGATCGACGGCGAACGGAGCAGCGGTGGAACAAGGTGGCCGCCGTCTGTCTGTATGTATGTATGTACGCACCTGGCGATGCAGACGGCCCACGGCGTGACGGGCTGGTCCTCGGTGGCGCGGTCCTCGCCGTAGGCGTCCTCCACGCCGCCGGTGGCCACGCCGGCCATCGCGGCGTCCGCTTCCTCCCCTGGTCGTCCCGCCATGGTACAGTACCGCGCCGCTCTCGCTTCTGATATGCTGCTGCTGCACTGACGCGTCCACGCCGCTCTGGTGGTGGATGCAATGCGGGCCAAGGCGCCGCGTCGTAGTCGTAGCCCGCGCATAAAGGGAGCGCCAGGAGGAGGAGGAGAACTGGAGAAGCACCAGCGCGGACAGCGAAGACACGGTGACACCGTCGCCTCTTGTCCGGCGACACGTCGCGGGAGAGGCGGCGACACGTACCCCCACGGTAGGCCGGCTCTAGAAACCCTGCGGTGCCAGGCCGGGCCGAGCCGGACGACTCGCTGGTCCTTCCCAGCCCGGCCTGGCCCGGCCCGCTCGGTCCCCATCTGAAAACCCAACCCGCCCCGTCGCCTGCGTGCGGCTCGCTCTCCTCCTTCCTTCCTCCATCCGGAGTCGCGCAGCCAAATCCGGAGCAGAGCACCGGGAGCAACGCCATGAGCCGCGCGCTCCTCTCTCACATCCTCCACCGCCCGCCCCTCCTCGCGTACGGCCACTCTCCTTCTCACTCCCCGCCGCCCTGACCGCTTCGCCTATCGTCGCTGACGCTGCCACTTTTTTTTTTTACTCTCTCCCGCCGTTCGGGCGTCGCGCGCAGGTCGAGGAGTGGCGTCCGAGGAGGAGCGCTGCCTTCCAGCCTCCGCGCTCTTCGCCTCAACTGCAGCGCCTCCGAAGCCACCGCCTCGGCCGATGAGGCGCCTGCTCCCCCGGCGAGGAAGTAAGCCCCGCGCCTCTCCCCTCGCTCCTGTGCTGTTCGACGTAATGCGTCTCTGCTGGGCTCTGCTCCTCCGGTTCGTGTTCGTGTAGTTCCGTGCGGCGCGAGGACTTTTGGGCGCACGTGATTGCCTGCATTCGATCGGGGGTGAATGCAATGCCGGAACGTTCAAGCTTAAGACTAGTGTGCTTCAGTTGTGCACCGCCGGTGTATAATGCAATGCTACATTAGGATAATATACATGCCAATGCATGCCGCTTGGCATCTGTTATCGTGTTGTGGAGGTGTTGGGAGGGTTGGGATATGCCAACGCATGAGCTGTTGAGTATCTGTTGCTGACTGCAATTTACTTCCTACAAACCTTATTTTCGATGGAGCACGCTGGCCATAACATTTAGTCTTCACTTCTGATTATATCCACCATACTCATTCTCCCAGTGATGATTTGGTTTTCTCTACTTAAAAAGCATGCATAATGCAACCTTAAGTAGAACAGAAAAATCAAACATGTCCAATGAGCCAATGCAAACTTTTCACTCTTAAGCCACACTTTGAGATTATATATGCCCGTTCCCTACTAAGAGATCTGTTGTAAGTTCTGCACAAAAAGCAATTCTTTGGCCTTTTTATATACAACTTTCAACTGTTGGGGTCTCATACCAGTGTATAGATCTCATTGCAACTTCTGCACAGCAATAAAATGTTGATATTATTTTAAATATCTTGATGGTAAATTGTTCCATGTTGATACTATTTGTATAGCAAGGTTGTGTGTAGTCCTGATAAACCCATTTGATTTGATTGTTTCTTCCTTTGTAATTTGAACAACAATCCATGTGTCTACCCAATGCAGGAAAAGAGTAGTTTCTGGTGTACAGCCAACAGGAATGGTGCACCTTGGAAATTATCTTGGTGCTATTAAGAACTGGGTTGCACTTCAGGTACTGCATATTTTAACTTGTAACTACATTGCCTAATCAAACTGCAGTCGAATTGCTTTGGCTTTACTGTTAGTATCTCAAAAGAAAAACTTTCAAAGCAATGGAGCTACGAAATATTAATCAAACATTATCACAAGGTTGGTTCAGTTTTGGCATTGTTCCACTTTCATCTAGTTGGGAGGTGTTCAAGAACTAAGAAGCTACATATCCAGTGCTAAACTAATAATTCATTACATCTATGTTTTGCATCTTAGTATCTTATTCTATGATAATTCCTTGCAGGATTTGTATGAGACATTCTTTTTCATTGTGGACCTGCATGCGGTAAGCATCTCATGGCCATCAAGCGCAACAAGTTTCTATAGAGTGGAGTTCGTCGTGAATAGCTTATAGCGTAGCCGTAGCTAGCTATCAGCATTCCCATTTGTAATTTATCCAGTGCTTCGGTCAAACTGGGATGCTTTACCTTGTATGGTTGGATACTCTTCTAAGACAAGCTACAACTGCAAGATCTTGTGGAATACCTGAGGTTCATCACAATGTCTATTTGTCTAATCAACCATGTGAAGTACTCCCTTACAATAAGTGTAAAAAGCACAATGTCTATGTTAACCAAGCAATGTTAATGCTGTATATGTGAACTACAGTGCCCCCCTTCAAGAACACAAGCAGCTACATAATGTTAATGTTTGACTATTTCGTAATGATTATTTTTGAAGATTTATCTTCACGATTCATTTGGCTAGCTTAACATTTGATAATCTACGTTTCCCACTATTTCCAAACATGTGCAGATTACCTTGCCATATGATGCACTAGAGCTATCTAAAGCTACAAGAAGCACCGCTGCAATTTATCTGGCATGCGGCATTGATAGCTCCAAGGTCTGCTCCATATGCATATTTATGCTATGTTTTGGTGTTCCTGTTTTGGATAGCTTTCTGTTACTGAAGATTTTATGGTACTTTTTGTGTTTCCAGGCTTCTATTTTTGTACAGTCTCATGTCCGTGCTCATATTGAGCTGATGTGGCTACTGAGCTCTTCGACTCCTATTGGTTGGCTGAACAAAATGATTCAGTTCAAAGAGAAGTCACGCAAGGCGGTGCGTCATTCGCTGTACGATAGCTTCACTGTTAACTTCTGTTTTAGCTGAACCCTCATAAACCATCATACTACATAAGGGATTTTAAAAGACGACTGCTCAATTCACAAATAGACATGTTTCCTATGTTGGGGAGATTATTTGACAGTCAAGAAATAGCACCTTCTCAATTCAGGACTGGTGTGAATAACCTGCAGTTAAAAAAAGAATTCCACCAATAATATGCACTAATATCTGTTCCCTAGTGATTTAGAATATCCTACTGAGCAATGAGAGGAAGGGAAACCCAGAAATCAATTCGGCTCTTGGGAACACTAAATTTAATACTCCTTTCAGAATACTGACACCAACTTTTTCTGTATTTTGTCAAAATTATTAGTTCCAGCATTACCATTTTACTGAAGCATTAGTTCCATATTTTTTGTGATCAGATGAACCCAGGTTTTGTTTTATGCATGTCAAATCAGTTCATCTGCAACTTCCATCACATTGTTTAATTTGTTAGATTTCGTTAGGAATGTATTGATTGCTTGTGTCCTTTTAAATTACCAGGGTAATGAAAATGTTGGAGTGGCACTTTTGACGTACCCTGTTCTAATGGCTTCTGACATCCTTCTGTACCAGGTAAAGTTTGTTTGTGGCTGCCATTTTGTTATAGTGTAAAAGCTTGCATTAGCATATAATTCAACTTCAACCTTATGCTTTTTACACTGTATTCCTTGCGTTGATCTCAACAATAGCTGGTTTGAATGGTTGCAGTCCGATTTGGTACCTGTTGGTGAAGATCAGACACAACATTTGGAATTAACTCGTGAAATTTCTGAGCGTGTAAATAATCTTTATGGTGGAAGAAAGTGGAAGAAATTGGGAGGGTGAGAAAAGCTAAATTATTTCGTACATCTTTTGTGATGCCAGTAGCTGTCTCTCAGTATGATAATGTCATGTCTATGTGTTTGCAGGAGAGGCGGTTCATTATTTAAGGTGTGTGTAGTCATGCGTACACATGGTTTGCCATTATACTGAGATTCAACACCTTGAGGGAAGGATGTTTTGTACTTTTGCTTAAGGAATTTTCTGGGTTGTTTATTTAGGTTCCTGAAGCCCTTATCCCTCCAGCAGGTGCGCGTGTTATGTCCCTAACTGATGGTCTCTCCAAGGTACTTGTATCATTTCTTACCTGATCACGGACTAAAGTTAATACTATGGTTACTTATACTGCTAGTTTAAATGTTCATCCATGGTCATGTACGTATTATTTGCAGAGCTGATTTGATGCACATATTGTACTTACCTCCACAATGTGATGTATGTGTATGGTACTGACGTGATGTTTATTGGTTATAGATGTCGAAGTCTGCTCCTTCAGATCTATCTCGCATTAATCTTCTTGACCCAAAAGATGTAAGTGCAGTGTAATATGAATTCAATGTTTTGCTTTCGTGTTATTTCTTCCATCAACTTACCGTGTTTATCTTTATAGGTGCATGCCTTTTGATTTGTTCTGATAGGTCTCTGACGCTTTGCAGGTGATTGTGAACAAAATCAAACGCTGCAAAACTGACTCGCTCCCAGGGTCTGTAGTGTCTCTCCTTCCCTCACCGCAATTTGAATTCATATAGTCGTTGGTAAGGAATTCATGTTATTCGACTTGTACACTCCAGCTTGGAATTCGACAACCCAGAGAGGCCGGAATGCAGCAATCTTCTCTCAGTCTATCAGATAATTACTGGAAAAACGAAAGAGGTAACTTTTGCATGCTTGAGTAGTACACCTGCTCGGCCAGAATATGAACAGGGTCACACGGACGGTTTCATCCATGTCCAACATCATGTTGTTGATTGAAAACATAATTTACCCATTTGGTTTCGCAGGAAGTTGTTAGCGAATGCCAAGATATGAATTGGGGGACATTCAAGGCTACCCTTACGGATGCCTTAATTGATCATCTGCAACCTATTCAGGTCTGACAATATTTAGGATTTGTGTGGTCTGATTATGTTCACGCTTCGTGTTTACCCTATCCAATTTAACTTCTTTTTGTGGGGAAATATCCAAGTTGACTTAATCAATGTACCGAACACCCTAATTTGCTAACCAAATTATTTTCACATTTATAATTGATGTAATCTTGCTTATGCTCCCTGGATGCTACATTAAATCTTGTCACCTTTCTGTAGGTCCGATACGAGGAGATCATGTCTGATCCAGGCTATTTAGATAGTGTTCTGCTAGATGGGGCAGGGAAAGCTTCTGAGATAGCAGACGCCACACTCAACAATGTATACCAAGCCATGGGCTTCTTGCGCAGATAGTGTATGTCTCACCGTGCAGAACATTTCGCAAGAACAACAGATTCAATTTTTTTATAACTACACAATACTGCCTTCTTGCACTTGTTGGCCTTTCTGCCAGTAGTACTGATAAACATTTTGTTTGATGATACTTGGATTAGCCTTATGTTTCTAGTTGTAACAAACAAAAATCGACAGTCTGTTAATATGATTATTAACGGATTATTTATTGAAATATAATGTCAAAACACCATCTCTGGACAACTTTACAATTGTTTTCGCAAAGTTACACCTGTGTATGGACTTCCTTTTATGTATGAACTGGTGATTGACATATTGACAATGCGGTCGCAAGCGGAATCAACAGAGCAAAAAGCTTTATGTCAACCCTCCACTAAGGACTAACGCGGCTTGGCTAATGACTCTAGCAATCCTGTGGATCTCATGCTGTACAGATTGCCAGGACTCGGAGGTATTTGTTCTCTTTGCTGTCTGAATGGCATCATCAACACCTGGATACACTTCCGCTCCATAATCGTTGTACAGTGAAGGTCCATAAATCTGCGTGATTCTTTTCCGTAAGCATAAGCACGATGGTATGTAATGAACCAACAAATTATTTTACCGAAACCACACCAGCTTACCATGTGTTTGTACCATGGTCTCCCAGACAGTCCTTCCCGCTCTGTGAAGGCCCGCTCGGTCATCATCAACCGGTCATTCAGATCTCTCACCCTCAACGGGTTGTTTCGCCACGGGGACCAAAACTTCGATGTTTGCAGAGCCTAATTGCCAAGATGAACTTAGAAAGCTCCAAGCTAAAGCTATGACCCAACAACAACAACAACAGACAGCAATACCTGAAGTTCAGAATCCACTTTCAGCACTGCTCTATTGAACTGTTTGATCGACTTGTGGAGGGGAGATAAGCTGACAGGCATTCCTAGTACTCTCTTATTTATATCCACCGCACCATTCTGCAAAAGGGATAGAGAGAGAGCTGTCACGATCCTCCAAATTTAAACCCCTAATTACTGACAGAAGATGCCCATTTCTTAAAAAGTCGGTATGTGAGAGCTCTGAAGGACATGTACCTCAAGCTCTGCGGCGTAGGAGCTGTAGTTGAAGGGCAGGATCTCCTCATCTGAAAGCCTCAAAGCAACAAGGCCCCATACACTTGCCACTACAAGAAGGGATGATTTTAGCTCGGGTTTCGATTATGCAAGTATTCTACAAATGCAACAAAAATTTAAGGACAGTTCAGTAGTTTGATTGATGTAACCATATCAGCTGAATAAATGTTTACATACTTGCATCAATCAAACTACTGAATTGTCCTTCATATCTACTTTCGGCTGAGTTGATCATCCACAAGTCATACAGGCTATCTTAGTGGTCAAGTTGAGTTTTCCCTATAAACAGGACACCATGTACTATCAATTAACCAATGAGAAGAACAAACTAGTAAAGATCTAATCCCAATCACCCACTTCTATGCCTCTCATCCACTGCACGCCAGCCTACCCTACCCTTGCTCCTCAGAGCCATAACTCCAAACTTGTCACATTCATCGGTGTTAGGACCGCTACCAACTTTAAGAGTCGTTGTTATGGGGTACCTGCGACATGCCTGCGAAACATGGGATCTCCATACTTCTCCATCCATGTGAAGTCATCATAGAGGCTATGGTACACTGCGTATCCTGCAAACAAGTAGCACTCTTATCCGATTTGATCTAGTAAAAGAATTCACAAACATTTAAGAGTGTAAACGGCAAAACATTTCACAACCATTCAGGCAGATAGAAAACATGAAACAAACCTGACCCAATAGCCATGTCGACTGAAGGAACACCAATATGTTGAACAAAGGCAGAATAATCTGATCCTCCACCTCCTAACCTTCCAATCTTAATGTATAAGTGTGTCATCAGAAATCTTAAACTTGCATCTAGTATAGCAAAAGCATCACACGCCTGAACTTAGAACAAGAGGAAATAGAAGTATGTCTAAACTATACATGACATTCCTTTTACATGCCAAGTGTGCAGAATACTGAGAGAACAGATTTGCGTGACAAGCTTTAGCTAACATTAAGCGCATACCAGAGAACTATCAGAAGCCATCCACAAGTCGTACAGACTTTCTGTTCCATTATCTGGACTTTGAACCTTCATCGGAAAGAAATAAAATACAGTATATTAAGAGAAGTAGAGAATCCACAACACTAATTCACTCTTTGGTTTTAAGTATAAATTCCTATTGAAAACAATCCCATTACAGTAAACTATTCCTTTTTTCAAATGTAACAATTATAAGCAATGACAAAACAAGCCGAGCACAGGCTAGAGAGAAAAGAATCTACTGATTGTAAGTTCGTGGCTCAACTGTCCCCTTGGCATAATTGCAGGAACCATGCAATTCAAGTCCCTTGTAGTTTCTGGCCACGTACAAGTTACAACATGCTATTGGTGCATAACTATGCCAAAACTTAGAGCAAGTTAGTTTATATAATAAACTTGCCAAAGTTTGCCACTTCTTTTAATTGGCAAACTTACCTAAGGTTAGGTCATAAAAACTGGAATAACTTTGGTTAGTCTGAAGGGAATATGTGCCATGATTTTCTGAGTTATTGACATGTGGGATCCAGGTGCTATAAATGAAATTTTGCCACATGTGAGACTGCAGACCAATGGATGCCCAAGTCAGAAGTGTGGAATTTTGGTTAGTCTAAAGGTTTGGTTATGAACGAAACATGCCTTGGCCAAACCGTGGTTTGCCACAAAAAACACCAGATCTTCTCACATAAATGCTATGGCACCATGGAAGCAAGCCTCAGCAGGCCGGATCTGATCCTAACATTATTGTACATCTTTGCTGTTGACTGAAAAGACACGCTATTTCGACTATTATACCTTTTTACTCGCTTGCTTAAGTAACTCATCAAGTTGAGGAGTGGCTGATGCGTCGACTCCAGAACCAGACACCCCAACATCTACATTCAGGTAAGCAACAGTTCTCGAAGTTAGCATTGCCCTGTTCTCTTCAACCCATTCTGTTGATCCTATCTGCAATTTTGTAAAGAAGTTAGCATGAAAAGGATAGGTGAACTGCTTGATAATAGTCCAAGGGAGAGAGAGAGAGAGAGAGAGAGAGAGAGAGGGAGGGAGGGAGGGAGGGAGAGAGAGAGAGAGAGAGAGACCAATCCGTACTCTTCGGCATCCCAATTACACAAAATGATGGTTCGACGGGGTCTCCAACCCTTGTTTTGTAGCTTAGACAGCCTTTGAGCTAGCTAGAAGTCAATGTGTTCCTCCAGATCATTAGTAGAGTAAAACAAAGGGGTGACATAGAGCAACTGAATATGCCATACCTCAAGCAAGGCTGCTGTTCCGCTGTTTGGGTCAGCTGCCCCAAATGTCCACGCATCGCGATGGTTGCCAAGAATAACATACCTGTATGTGCATGATAATTATTACTGTATATGTAGTTATCTATGTACTGAATTTCTTTTCCTTGCAAAATCAAATCATCAATGCCAGCAAACAGTTGAAACAGATGCAAGAGCATGCTCACATCAGAATCCAACCTAAGGTGGTTCTTGGTCTCTGTTTCAAAATTGTAAAATTGTAGTCCAAGGTATCTCTAATCAAGTACTGATGAAATGTAGCTGAGTTTCTGTGATCCAGTTATAACACTGTAGTTACAAATTTGTTGGCACGGTTTATTTATTTTTGAATTTGTTAGCACGAATTTATACTGAGTAAATTGGAGTCAAGCCAGAGGACACACTGTTGCCGACAGTAGTTCTTTTCAGGGAACCGATAGTAAGGGGTTTGTTGGGCACTGAAGTGGAAATTCCCATTAAAGTGAAAGTGCATGGCAAATTGTGAGCGGTTTGGCCATTTGGGGATGTTGGCAAAAAGGAGAAACGTGGAGAGTTTCATTTACCTATCTGGTTCTTCTTTCCCTTCAATCACCGAAATGACATTCTGAATGGTAGCTATCGTCTCATTCCCCTGGAAAGAAACAGCGAGCATCACTGAAGTCGGGTAGTGGAACCGAAAAGAGCAAATGCAGATCTCATTTCCTTGACAGCAACTTACTGTGTAGGACAGATTGAGCACCGCCGGCCCGGGCCCCAGGCGGTAAACCGGAGCGCCGTCGCCGCCTTGCCAATCCTCTGGCGCGACATCACCGCCGACGAGCCGGAGTATCGCCTCCCCGTCCCTCCCCGACACCGGCAGCGCCGGTATCCCCGGCATGTCGTCCGTGGCCATCGCCTCCGCGACGCTCACGCGCTCGCACCCTTCCGACGACGCCCACATCGGCGTCGTGGGGTCCCCCACCCCCTTGAACGTGCTCCCCACCTGCACGCCGGTCGCCGGCATCCACGGCCCGTCCGGAAAGGCCTTCCCCGGCGTGTAGTCCTTGGCGTCAGTGAATATCACCGCCGCCGCCGCACCAGCGTCACGGGCGTTCTTCACGATGTCGCCCCGGTACACCTTGCCGTAGCGCGCGAGGGCGACCTTCCCGGTGACGTTTACGCCGCGGGAGGCGAGGTAGGCGTAGTCCTCCGTGCGGCCGTAGTTGGCGTAGACCACCTCGGCGGCGGCCGAGCCGGACGCGGCGTAGGCGAGGAAGGTGGGGACCACCTCGGCGGAGACCGCGGCGTAGGGGTCGCCGGGGTAGGTGTCCTGGACTAACGCGAAGGCGGTGGCGTCGCGGCCTGGCGCGGAGAGGGAGAGCGAGCGGCGGACGGGGTAGGAGAGGAGGACTTCGTAGGGCGTGACGCGGGTGGGGAAGGAGAGGGAGGAGAGCGTGGAGACGACGTGCTCGGCGGCGAGCGCGTTGGCCTCGGTGCCCGCGAGGTGGGGGCGGACGGTGAGCGCGCGCAGGTGCGCGGCGGCGGTGTCGTTGGAGCCCAGCGAGAGGAAGAGGGACTGGTAGTACGACGGAGCGGGCGCGACGACGAGGTGGTAGTAGGTAGCCAACAAGGCGCCGACGAGGAGAGGGAGCGGGTGGAGCCTAGCGGTCGCCCGGCGAGGAAGAGGAGGAGGGGTGGGGTCCGTCGGGATGAGCGGGGTAAGCACGGAGGAGTCGTCTTCGCCGTGCGGAGGCGGCATGGCGGCGGCGTCCGGCGTCCGGCAGTGGCAAGGCGGGGTATTCCGGTAGTGCCTGCCGGCTGGCGTTGTACGGCGGGAAAGCTGGAGTGGAGTGGGTCTCCGTAGTACGCACGGGTAGAGAGTGGAGACGAGGGGAAGACGCCGGGAGCGGTACCGTTTCCCTATGACATCTGGGTCCCTGTGCGATGTTTACGTTTTATATACGTTGTACTGACGTGGCGTGTGGTTCGTCGAACAATAGCTTTTTACTGGTTCTATATATATATAATGCGTCGAATAATTGTGGATTGATTCGGATTGGGCCTTTCTTTATGGCTTCAATTATTCGAGGGTCTATATTGCGCTCCGAGGATTTTATAAGTGTCAAAAAAGTCTTACATTATGGGATGAAGGAAGTACATGCTAGGCGTCATCCGGATGTAGCAGGGGCAAACAACATATGCCTTGCTCACGATATGATTCGATCTAATCTAAGTATTCACAATCGTCGAATGAGTGAACGTAGAAAAGAGGCACTCCTCGTCGACATCACACAACATGGCATCGTTCTTCTCTTTAGCATGGACCCACAGATCTGGCTAGCAGCATGGCGGCGCAGTCGGAGCACCTCGCAATAGGTCCACCGTTGCAACACCGGCTCTCAGGACGGCCGTCGAAGTAGCATCATCGCTACCTTTGCAACAACCGTCGCAGCAACATTGGAGAAGTCGCACCATTGTCGCAGCAACTATCGCAACATCGCCAGTGACGCCACGCCAAAGTCGCAGCATTGCCGAGCAGTCGGCCCGTCGTCGTGCTCGTACCAGCAGACATTGTTGCAGCCGACTCGCCGCCATGGCGGCAGCAGCGTCACCGCCACCTAGCAGTCCGCAGCATCCATCACAACATCGTCGGAGAAGCCGCACCATCGTCCCAATAGTCGGGTTGCCGTCGCGCTCGGTGCAGCGTATTCGTCACAATCAGGACGTCGTCGCAGCATCCGTCGCAACATCGTCGAAGAAGCTGCGCCATCGTCACAACATCACCGAGCGGTGTGCCATCGTCGTGCTCGGAGCAACGTATTCATCGCAGCCAGGACGTCATCGTAGCATTCTTTGCAACATCGCTGGAGAAGTTGCCCATCGTCGCAACATTGCCAACGTCTCTAGTCCATCGTCGTAGCACCACGCGGCCTGTTCGCAGGATGGTGTGGCTCCCCTGGCTCAGGGCTTGCAGCAACTCAAGGGGTCCGTGCAAGCACAAGACATGGTGGCATTTTCTGTGGAGGGTGGAGCGACGGTTGACGGTGACTGAGGTAGGAGATGAAGATATGAGACTGCCACGGATGGGGATCGGGTGGAGAAGATGGACTAACGGTGCGAGAGGATGGGAATGGGCAACCACTAGTAGATAAGATTGGGTTGGGTCGGGTGGATGCGTGGGCTCTAGGTGACACGTGTCGGACGCGGAAGGAGGTTATTGAGTCGTTCCGTGCATCCGGCTGCATTACATCATTTCCATTTTATAAATATGTTAACGTAAAAACTGTTGGAAATATGCCCTAGAGGCAATAAATAAAGTGTTTATTATTATATTTCCTTGTTCATGATAATCGTTTATTATCCATGCTATAATTGTATTGATTGGAAACACATTACATGTGTGGGTAAATAGACAACACTTTGTCCCTAGTATGCCTCTAGTGAACTGGCTCGTTGATCAAAGATGGTCAAGGTTTCCTAGCCATTGACATGTGATGTCATTTGATAACGGGATCACATCATTAGGAGAATGATGTGATGGACAAGACCCAAACTACAAACGTAGCATATGATTGTGTCAGTTTATTGCTACTGTTTTCTGCATGTCAAGTATATGTTCCTATGACCATGAGATCATGTAACTCGTGGATACCGGAAGAGTGCCTTGTGTGTATCAAACGTCGCAACGTAAGTGGGTGACTATAAAGGTGCTCTACAGGTATCTCCGAAGGTGTGTGTTGAGTTGGCATGGATCAAGACTGGGATTTGTTACTCCGTGTGATGGAGAGGTATCTCAGGGCCCACTCGGTAATACAACGTCACAATAAGCCTTGCAAGCAATGTGACTAAGTGTTGGTCACGGGATCTTGTATTACGGAACGAGTAAAGAGACTTGCCGATAACGAGGTTGAACCAGGTATGGAGATACCGATGATCGAATCTCGGGCAAGTAACATACCGAAGAACAAAGGGAACATCATACGGGATTAACTGAATCCTTGACATAGAGGTTCGACCGATAAAGATCTTCGTAGAATATGTAGGAACCAATATGGACATCCAGGTCCCTCTATTGGTTATTGACCGTAGAGGTGTCTCGGTCATGTCTACATAGTTCTCGAACCCGTAGGGTCTACACACTTAAGGTTTGGTGACGTTTCGGTAGTATAGAGTTATGTATGATGGTGATTGAAGGTTGTTCGGAGTCCTGGATGAGATCCCGGACGTCACGAGGAGCTCCGGAATGGTCCGGAGGTAAATATGGATATATAGCAAGTCCTATTTTGGTCACCGAAAAAGTTTCGGGCTCATCGGTAGTGTACCGGGAGTGTCGGTAGTGTACCGGGAGACCATCGGGAGGGGTATTTCGACGCAAGAGGCTACATGGGCTGTGGGAGAGTGAATACCATACCTTAGTGGGCTGGTGTAAGTCCCACACAAGGCCCATGTGGCTGGGAGAGAAAACCCAAAGAGATAAGGTGGAAAAAAGGCAAAATAGGGAGAAATCCTAGTCCTACTAGGATTGGAGGAGGAGTCCTCCTCTCCTCCTTGATTCGGCCGAACCAAGGGATGGTCCCTTGAGGGCCAAGCCTCCTCCTCTCTTCCTCCTATATATACTAGAGGTTTTAGGGGTTTTGGCACTAGATTTTTAGCCACGTGCTACCCGTTCCTCCAGTGCATAGTTTCTCCTCTAGATCGGATTTCTGCAGTGCTTAGGCGAAGCCCTGCCGGAATAGCTCCACCACCATCACCGGAGCGCCGTCACGCTGCCAGAGAACTCTTCTACCTCTCCGCTCCCTCTTGCTGGATCAAGAAGGCGGAGATCGTCATCAAGCTGTACGTGTGCTGAACGCGGAGGTGCCGTCCGTTTGGTGCTTGATCGGGACGGATCGTGATTGGATCACGAGACGCTCAGCGGTTTGGATTGCGAAGATGTTCGACTACACCAACCGCGTTTCTTAACACTTCCCTCTTAGCGATCTACAAGGGTATGTAGATCCACTCTCCCTCTCGTAGATGCTCATCACCATGGATAGGTCTTGCATGAGCATAGGAAATTTTGTGTTTCCCATGCAACGTTCCCCAACAGTGGCATCATGAGCTAGGTCTATGTGTAGATGAGATCTCGAGTAGAACACAAAGAGTTTATGGGCGTTGATTCTTAGATTGCTTCCTCCCTTGGTCATGTTTTGGTTCAGCGGTATTGTGGGATGAAGCGGCCCGGACCAACATTACTCGTACGCTTACGAGAGACCGGTTCCCTCAACTGCAACTTGTTGCAAAAGATGGCTGGCGGGTGGTAGTTTCTCCTACTTTAGTTGGACCGGATTTGACAAAGGCGGTCCTTGAGAAGGTTGAAAAGCAACTTATGTATCACCGCTGTGGTTTATGCGTAGGTGAGAATTGTTTTTGCTAGATACGCGTAGTAGCCACGTAAAACATGCAACAACAATTAGAGGACGTCTAACTTGTTTTTGTGGGGTATGTTGTGATGTGATATGGCCAATTACATGATGTGATATATGTGATGTATGAGATGATCATGTGATGTATAGAATATCACGACTTGCATGTCGATGAGTACGGCAACCGGCACGAGCCATAGGGTTGTCTTTAATTATTGTATGACCTGCGTGTCAATCATTAAGCGCTATGTAATGCTTTACTTTATCGCTAAACGGTAGCAATAGTAGTAGAAGCATGATGGGCGCGACAACCCCAATGGCGACACATTGATGGAGATCATGGTGTCGTGCCGGTGACGATGGAGATCATGCCAGTGCTTTCAAGATGGAGATCAAAAGCACAAGTTCATGGCCATATCATGTCACTTATGATTTGCATGTGATGTTAATCCTTTTATGCACCTTGTTTTGCTTAGGACGACGGTAGCATTATAAGGTGATCCCTCACTTAAATTTCAAGATGAATTGTGTTCTCTCCGAGTGTGCACCGTTGCGAAAGTTCGTCGTGTCGAGACACCACGTGATGATCGGGTGTGATAGACTCTACATTCACATACAACGGGTGCAAGCCAGTGTTGCACGTGCAGAACACTCGGGTTAAACTTGACGAGCCTAGCATGTATAGACATGGCCTCGGAACACAAGAGACCGAAAGGTCGAACATGAGTCATATAGTAGATATGATCAACATGATGATGTTCACCATTGAAACCACCTCAACTCACGTGATGATCGGACTTAAGTTGGTGAATTTGGATCATGTGACACTCAGATGACTTGAGGGATGTCAATTTGAGTGGGAGATTTAGTAATTTTATTAATTAAACTCATTATCTTGAACAATAGTCTAAGTAACCTTTGCATATTTATGTTGTAGATCAATGGCTCGCACAGTAGCACCCCTGAATTTTAATGCGTTCCTAGAGAAAGCTAAGTTGAAAGATGATGGAAGTAACTTTGTTGACTGGGCCCGTAATCTGAGGATTATCCTCACGGCTTCCCAGAAATCATATGTCCTTGATGCACCGCTTGGTGACCAACCAGAAGACATGTCGTCCGGAGACGTTAAGAACGCTTGGGAGGCACGTTCTGGAGATTACTCAATAGTTCAGTGTGCAATATTGTATGGCTTAGAACTGGGACTTCAAAGACGTTTTGAACGTCATGGAGCATATGAGATGTTCCAGGAGTTAAAGTTTATCTTTCAGAAGAATGCCCGGATCGAGAGGTATGAGACCTCCGATAAGTTCTATGCTTGCAAAATGGAGGAGAATGGGTCTATCTTGTGAGCATATACTCAGAATGTCTGGGTATTCGAATCGTCTAGCAGAGTTGGGAATTGCCCTTCCGCCAGAGGCGATCACTGACAGAGTTCTTCAATCACTGCCACCTAGTTACAAGAGCTTTGTGATGAACTATAACATGCACGGGATGAACAAGTCAGTCGTCGAGCTGTTTGCGATGCTAAAAGTCGCTGAGTTTGAAATCCAGAAAGAACATCAAGTTTTGATGGTCAATAAAACCACTAGTTTCAAGAAGAATGGCAAGGGCAAGGGCAAGAAGGGTAAAACCAAGAAGGATGGCAAAGCAGTTGCTACTCCTGTAAAGAAACCCAAGCATGGACCCAAGCCAAAAACTGAGTGCTTTCATTACAAGGGAACTGGTCACTGGAAGCGGAACTGCTCCAAGTACCTGGCTGATAAGAAGGCGGCCAACGACAAACAAGGTATATATGATATACATGTTATTGATGTGTACCTTACTAGCTCTTGTTGTAGTGCCTGGGTATTTGATACCGGTTCGGTTGCTCACATTTGCAACTCAAAACAGGAACTACGGAATAGACGAAGGCTGGCAAAGGGTGAAGTGATGATGCGCGTGGGAAATGGTTCCAAGGTTGATGTGATCGCCGTCGGCACGCTCTCTCTTCGATTACCATCGGGATTAGTGATGAACCTGAATAATTGTTATTTAGTGCCTGCGTTAAGCATGAACATTATATCTGGATCTTGTTTATTGCGAGACGGTTACTCATTTAAATCAGAGAATAAAGGTTGTTATATTTATATGAGTAATATCTTTTATGGTCATGCACCCAATGTGAGGGGTTTATTCATATTGAATCTTGATAGTGATGATACACATGTTCATAACATTGATGCCAAAAGATGTAGAGTTGATAATGATAGTACCACTTTCTTGTGGCATTGCCATTTAGGTCATATTGGTGTAAAACGCATGAGAAAGCTCCATGCTGATGGACTTTTAGAGTCACTTGATTTTGAATCACTTGACACATGTGAACCATGCCTCATGGGCAAGATGACTAAAACGTCGTTCTCTGGAACAATGGAACGGGCGAGTGACTTATTGGAAATCATACATACTGATGTGTGCGGTCCAATGAATGTTATAGAGTGTGGTGGACATCATTATTTTGTCACCTTCATTGATGACTTAAGTAGATATGGGTATATTTACTTAATGAAACACAAGTCTAAAACGTTTGAAAAGTTCAAGAAATTTCAGAGTGAAGTTGATAATCATCGTAACAAGAAGATTAAATTCCTGCGATCTGATCGAGGAGGTGAATATCTGAGTTATGAGTTTGGAAGTCACTTAAGACAGTGTGGAATTGTTTCACAGTTGACACCGCCTGGAACATCACAACGTAATGGTGTGTCCGAGCGTCGTAATCGAACCTTATTAGATATGGTGCGTTCTTGTTGGGGAACGTCGCATGGGAAACAAAAAATTTCCTACATTCACGCAAGACCTATCCATGGTGATGAGCATCTACGAGAGGGAGAGTGGATCTACATACCCTTGTAGATCGCTAAGCGGGAAGCGTTAAGAAACACGGTTGGTGTAGTCGAACGTCTTCGCGATCCAAATCGCCGAGCGTCCCGCAATCTCATCATGATCCGTCCCGCGATCCAATCATGATCCGTCCTGCGAACTCATCATGATCCGTCCCGCGAACTCATCATGATTCGTCCCGCGAACTCATCACGATCTGTCTCGCGATCTTGATCACGGTCCTTCCGATCTAGCGCCGAACGGACGACACCTCCGTGTTCAGCACACGTATAGCTCGATGATGATCTCCGCCTTCTTGATCCAGCAAGAGGGAGCGGAGAGGTAGATGAGTTCTCCGGCAGCGCGACGGCGTTGCGGCAATGGTGGTGGAGCTATTCCAGCAGGGCTTCGCCTAAGCATCGCTGAAAGCCGATCTAGAGGAGAAACTGCGATCTAGAGGGGAGGTAGCATGTGGCTATTAGGGTTAGCTTTTTCCTCTAAATCCTCTAGTATATTTAGGAGGGAGGGAGGGGAGGAGGCAGCCTCAAACCCTGAAGGTTTGGTCGAAATTGGAGGTGGATGAGTCCTACTCCAATCCTATTAGGAGTAGGATTCCTCCTTTCCACTTGGAAACTCTTTCCACCTCTCCATCTTTGGATTTTTTCCTTCTCAAACCACTCCAGCTGCATGAGCCCTTAGAGGAGGATTCGGCCAGCCCGCAAGGGGCTGATTTACCTCCTCCCACAGCCCATGTAGCCTTTTGGGTCGAAATACCTCTCCCGATGGTCCCCCGGTACACTACCGATGAGCCCGAAACTTTTCCGACGATCAAAACAGTACTTCCTATATATCAATCTTTACCTCCGGACCATTTCAGAGCTCCTTGTGACATATGGGATCTCATCTGGGACTCTGAACAACCTTTGGTCACCACCATACATAACTCTATACTACCGAAACGTCACCGAACCTTAAGTGTGCAGACCCTGCGGGTTCGAGAACTATGTAGACATGACCGAGACACCTCTACGGTCAATAACCAATAGCGGGACCTGGATGCCCATATTGGTTCCTACATATTCTACGAATATCTTTATCGGTCGAACCTCTATGTTAAGGATTCAGTTAATCCCGTATGATGTTCCCTTTGTTCTTGGTATGTTACTTTCCCGAGATTCGATCGTCGGTATCTCCATACCTAGTTCAACCTTGTTACCGGTAAGTCTCTTTACTCGTTCCGTAATACAATATCCCATGACTAACACTTAGTCACATTGCTTGCAAGGCTTATTGTGATGTTGTATTACCGAGTGGGCCCTGAGATACCTCTCCGTCACACGGAGTAGCAAATCCTAGTCTTGATCCATGACAACCCAACAGACACCCTCGGAGATACCTGTAGAGCACCTTTATAGTCACCCAGTTACGTTACGACTTTTGATACACACAAGGTACTCCTTTGGTGTCAGTGAGTTGCATGATCTCATGGTCATAGGAACAAATACTTGACATGCAGAAAACAGTAGCAATAAACTGACACGATCATATGCTACGTTTGTATTTTGGGTCTTGTCCATCACATCATTCTCGTAATGACGTGATCCTATTATCAAATGACATATCATGTCCATGACTAGGAAACCATAGCCATCTTTGATCAATGAGCTAGTCTATTAGAGGCATACTAGGGACATGGTGTTGTCTATGTATCCACACATATAGCTGAGTTTCCGATCAATACAATTCTAGCATGGATAATAAACGATTATCACGAATAAGGAAATATGATAATAACTAATTTATTATTACCTCTAGGGCATATTTCAACAGTCTCCCAGTTGCACTAGAGTCAATAATCTAGTTCACATCACCATGTGATTCGCATTGTTATGAATCTAACACCCAATGAGTTCTGGGGCTCGATCATGCTTTGCATGTGAGAGAGGTCTTATAGTCAACGGGTCTGTGACATTTAGATCCGTGTGTACTTTGCAAATCTCTATGTCAAACTATAAACACTACTACCACACTTCACTTGGCGCTATTCCAAATGGCTTCTCTACTATACGTATCCGGATTGCTACTAAGAGTCATCCGGATTGGTGTGAAAGCTTGCATCGACGTAACTCTTTACAACGAACTCTTTCTTACCTCCATAATCGAGAAACATTTCCTTAGTCTTTTAGTTACTAAGGATCATCTTGACTGCTGTCCAGTGATCCACTCCTGGATCACTCTTGTACCCCTTGACGGACTCATGGCAAGGCACACACAGGTGTGGTACACAGCATGGCATACTATGCAGAGCCTATGGCTAAGGATAGGGGACGACATTCGTCCTTTCTCTTTCTTCTGCCGTGGTCGAGCTTTGAGTCTCACTCAACTTCACACCTTACAAAGCAGGCGAGAACACTTCTCTCTGACTAATCCATTTTGAACTCTTTCAAAATCTTGTCAAGGTATGTACTCATTCAAAGTCTCATCAAGCATCTTGATCTATCTCAATAGATCTTGATGATCAACAATTAGGTAGATTTATCCAGGTCTTCCTTTGAAAAACTCCTTTCAAACAACCCTTTATGCTTTCCAAAAATTCTACATCATTTCCGATCAACAATATGTCAATCACATATGCTTATCAAAAACTCTATAGTGCTCCCACTCACTTTATTGTAAATACAAGTTTCTCATAACCTTTGTATAGACTCAAAAACTTTGATCAGCTAATCAAAGTGTATATTCCAACTCCGAGATGCTTGCTTCAGTCCATAGAAGGATCACTGAAGCTTTCTCACATTTTAGCATCCTTAGGACTGACAAAACCTTCTGGTTGTATCACATACAACTTTTCCTCAAGTAAACTGTTAGGCAAACGATGTTTTGTCATTGATCTACCATATTTCATAATTGAAAATGCAGCAACTGCTAACATAATTCCAACAGACTTTAGCATCGCTACGAGTGAGAAAGTATCACCGCAGTCAACTCTTTGAACTTGTCAGAAACTTCTTTGTGACAAGTCGAGCTTTATAAATGGTGACATTTACCATCAGCATCTGTCTTCATCTCAAAGGTCCATTTGTACTCGACGACCTGCCGTCCAACGAGCAAGTCTACCAAAGTCTATACTTGGTTTTCATACATGGATCCTTTCTCGGATTTCATGGCCTCTAACCATTTTTCAGAATCCGGGCCCATCATCGCTTCCCCATATCTCGTAGATTCATCGTTATCCAACAACATGACCTCCAAGACAGGGTTGTTGTACCACTCAAGAGCAGTATGCATCCTTGTCGACCTACGAGGTTTGATAGTAACTTGATCTAAAGCTTCATGATCATCATCATTTACTTCCTCTTCAACTGACGTAGGTTCCACAGAAACATCTTTCTACGCTGCGCTACTCTCTGGTTGAAACAAATGTTCAACAACCTCATCAAGTTCTATCTTCCTCCCACTCAATTCTTTCGAGAGAAACTTTTTCTCGAGAAAGGACCCAGTTTTAGCAACAAACACTTTATGCTTGGATCTGAGACAGAAGGTTTACCCAACTGTTCTTAGGGCATTCTATGAAGATGCATTTGTCCGCTTTGGGTTCGAGCTCATTAGGTGAAAACATTTTCCACACAAGCATCGCAGCCCCAAACATTAAGAAATGATAGCTTAGGTTTCTATCAAACCATAATTCACACGGTGTCATCTCAAAGGATTTAGATGGTGCCCTATCTAAAGTGAATGTAGTTGTCTCTAATGCATAACCCCAAAATTATAGTAGCAAAACGATAAGAAACATCATAGCAAGCACCATTTTCAATAGAGCATGACTATGACGTTCGAACACACCATCACACTATGGTGTTCCGGGTGGCGTGAGTTGTGAAACAACTTTCACATTGTCTAAAGTTGTATGCCAAACTCGTAACTCAGATATTTACCTCCACAATCATATCGCAGACATTTTTATCTTCTTGTCACGATGATCTTAAACTTCACTCTGAATTTGCTTGAACCTTTCAAATGATTCGGACTTGTGTTTCATTAAGTAAATATACACTATATCTACTCAAATCATCGGTGAAGGTAAGAAAATAACGATATCCACCGCACGCTACAAGACTCATTGGATTGCATACATCAACATGTAGCATTTCCAATAAATCACTTGCTCGCTCCATCCATCTGGAAATGGAGTCCTTAGTCATCTTGCCCAAGAGGCATGGTTCGCATGTCTCAACCGATTAGAAATCGAATGAGTCCAAAGATCCATCAGCATGGAGTTTCTACATGCGCTTTATACCAATATGACATTTAGGGGTAGTGCCACAAGTATGTGGTACTATCATTATTAACTTTGTATCTTTTGGCATCAATGTTATGAACATGTGTATTACTACGATCAAGATTCAACAAGCCATTCTGACTGGGTGCATGACCATTGAATGTATTATTCATGTAAACAGAATAACCATTATTATCTAACTTAAATGAATAACCGTGTTACAATAAACACGATCTAATCATGTTCATGCTCAATGCAAAACACCAAATAACATTTATTTAGGTTTGTCACTAATCCCGAAGGTAGAGAGAGCGTTAGATGTTGATCACATCAACCTTGGAAAAATTTCCAACACACATCGTCACCTCACCCTTAGCTAGTTCTCCGTTTATTCCATAGCTTTTATTTCGAGTTACTAACATTTAGCAACCGAACTGGTATCCAATACCCAGGTGCTACTAGGAGTACTTGCAAGGTACACATCATTAACATGTATATCAAATATACTTCTGTCGACGTTGCTAGCCTTCTTATCTACCAAGTATCTAGGGTTGTTCCGCTTCAGCGACCGCTCTCCTCATAATCGAAGAACTTAGTCTCGGGTTTGGGTTCAACTTTGGGTTGCTTCACTGGAGCAACAACTGACTTGCTATCCATCAAGTTTCCCTCCTTGCTCTTGCCCTTCTCGAAACTAGTGGTTTGACTAACCATCAACACTTGACGCTCCTTCTTGATTTCTACCTTCGTGGTGTCAAACATCGCGAATAGCTCAGGGATCATTATTTCTATCCCTGACATTTTATAGTTCATCACCAAGTTCTAGAAGCTTTAGTGACAGTGACTTGGAGAACTATATCAATCACTATCTTATGTGGAAGATCACTCCCACTCGATTCAAGCGATTGTAGCACCCAAACAATCTGAACACATGCTCAACGATTGAGCTATTCTCTTTTATCTTGCAGGCAAAGAATCTTGTTGGAGATCTCATATCTCGCAACACGGGCACGAGCCTGAGATCCTAATTCAGCTCTTAGAACATCTCATATGTTCCGTGACGTTCAAAATGTTTTAGAGCCTCAATTCTAAGCCGTAATGCATGATGCACTAAACTATCAAGTAGTCATCAGAACATGCCTGTCAGATGTTCACAACATCTACAGACGACGCTAGAGGGGTTGGCGCATCGAGCGGTGCATTAAGGACATAAGCCTTCTGTGCAGCAACGAGGACAATCCTCAGATCACGGAGCCAGTCTGCAATATTGCTACCATCATCTTTAAACTCTATTTCTCTAGGAACATATAAAAATTCAAGGGAGCTACAGTGTGAGCTAGTAATCTACAACACAGTTTGCAAAGACACTACTGACTATGTTCATGATAATGAGTTCAATTAATCATTTTACTTAAGAACTCCCACTCAAATTGACATCCCTCTGGTCATTCGAGTGATACATGATCCAAATTCACCAACTCAAGTCCGATCATCATGTGAGTTGAGGTGGTTTCAATGGTGAAAATCATCATGTTGATCATATCTGCTATATGACTCATGTTCGACCTTTCGGTCTCTTGTGTTCCGAGGCCATGTATGTACATGCTAGGCTCGTCAAGTTTAAACCGAGTGTTCTGCATGTGCAACACTGGCTTGCACCCGTTGTATGTGAACGTAGAGTCTATCACACCCGATCATCACGTGGTGTCTCAACATGACGAACTTTCACAACGGTGCACACTCGGGGAGAACACAATTCACACACATAGGTCTTCTATCTTTAGCCCCAGCTTGTGCATCGTGTCGAGGTAGAGGATATTGATGCTACTGCCACCATCTATTAGCACCCGCGTAAAGCGGCAGGCTCGATCCTTGGTGGCGTTGGTGGGGTCGAGGACCAAGGCGTAGCTGCCGGGATTCGACATCACCATGGGATGGTCGGCCTGGCTCCATGTGACAGGCTTCTCCGACCAGTGCATGAACTGGGAGTTGCCGGCATGGTGGCGTTCACTTCACGGCAGAGCTGGCGCTCCGCGTGCTTGCCCGTCTCTTCACTCGTGAAGACGATGTAGCAACCGTCTTGGTTGGGGTACTGGTCGACTAGGCGACCGTCGTTTGGGGCCGTTGCCGGCGCCGGGGCGGCAGCTTGGACCGGGGCCGGCGCATGGGCTGGCGGCATGGGAGGAGCCGAAAGGCCGTCCCCTCGAGCCAATCACTGTGAGAAGCTGCACTGCCGGAGCGTGTGCGTGGAGGGTTTGGCCCCCCGAGTGATTCTTGCATGGAAGATCGAGCATTTGCTAGAAAGGTGAGCTTCGGCTGCCAGGCAGCCTTGTCGGTGCACCGGTGCTGGTTGGAAGGCTGGGCAGCCGGCTCCTGATCCTCGACAATGTTGACCTGCCGTCTCCCGTAGCGGGGATCTGGTTGGTCGTTCTTGCGCTTGTTGCTCTGTGGCTGCCTGTTGTCGGCAGCCGGCCGGGCCGCGGCCGGCGTTGTTGTCGCCTTGGCCGGTGGGGTCGTCTTGACCCGGATGGTCGAGTCGGCCATGGCATAATTGTCCGCCTTGGTCATGAGTTCGGCCAGCATGGCTGGCTCGGAGCACAAAAGCTTGTGCTTGAGAGGGGTGCCGTCCCGACAACCCTCGATGAAGTATTGCACGGCTTGCACCTCATGCACTCCCTCACAGGAGTTGCGGAGCTCGGTCCACCGGGTGAGGTAGTCATGGAGGGATTCATCCGGCCCTTGAACGCACATAGCAAGTTCACGGGGCCGGCCAGGCCGCTTGTAGGTGCCGGTGAAGTTGCAGACGAAGGCCTCCTTGAAGTCCGTCCAGGCCAGGCTGTTGAGCTAGGTGCGGGCCGAGCCGATGAGCATGAGGGGGGCGTAAGGGACGGCCAAGCGTTTATTTCCCCTGGCGATGCCCACTGCGGTAGTGTAGTCGATCAGCCAGTCTTCTGGCTTGACGGCCCCGTTGTACTTCGGGGTGTCCCTAGGGAGCGTGAAGCCCTTCGAGAATGGCTCAACATGGATCCGGGGGACGAAGCAAGCCGGGCCGATCGAGCCCTCCTCCTCGAGGAGGGCGGATTGCGCAAGTTGGTCGATGCGGTTGTGAGCATCGTCCTTGCTACGGGGGACGCGTGGCCCGAGCCGGGCTGAGAGCTCGGGGCGGATGGTGGGCGGGGTTGATTGCCGCGACCCGCCTTGCAGGGGTGGTGTGTGCCCCCGGCTGCGCTGGCTGCTGGATGCCGGTGCTTCGCGGTAGCGGCCGCTACGAGGCGGCTCATTGGTGTGCCGGCTGCTAACTGCCGGCGTCTCACTCCTCGTCGGTTGAGAGGGCCGGGGGTCGTGCGTTTCGACCTGACGACCGGAGATGCGAGGGGAACAGGAGTACTGCACCGCCCGGCGGCCGACAGTTCCCGTGCCCTTGCGCTCGGGCCGGGGGCCTTCAGCGGCGGTGCCGCCTGGCGCGAGCTGATGCTGTTGTGCGTCAGCAGCATCGATAAGCTCCTTGATGTGGCGCTCGTGGGCGGCATGCTCTTCGCCCTCCAAGGTGTCCAGTTCCTCGTAGGCCACCTTTAGGGCCCGCAGGTTAGCTGCGGGGGTGTCGTAGACGGGCATTTTGCCGCCGAGGATTTCGGCAACCACACGGCCGCGGTTGTGCACGGCCCCACGCCGGCTAGGCTCGACGCCAGCCGGGGTAAGGCCGTAAGCGGAGGCGTATTCCCGCTGCGCCACTTCCATGCGGCGGCCCGTGGCGGCGAGGGCGGTGGCATCCTCAAAGAGGATGCGACGAGCCACCTCGAGGTCGGCCGCAGCGGTATCGTGGTTTGCCATCGGGGAGATCGGGGTGCTCAAGCCCCGGAGGGCCGCACCGACCGGGTCGGACGTGCCGACGCGGGCGGCAGCAGCGGTGGCCATTACCCGCGCCCGTCCGGAGGCGGTGGAGGAGGTGATGGCCATCACCCCCTCACGGTCGCAGGACCCGCTGGGGCGGGCCGCAGCTAGTACGCCTACGGCTGTGGGAGGGCCGGCGTAGACGAGTACCCCCGCGGGGTACTCACCCGCGACCGGAGCCTCGACAAGGCTGAGCATGCCGAAGCGCTCGGTGAGCGCGTCGATGTCGGCCGCTAGGCCGTCGGAGTCGCCCGCAGGGCGTGCCGCAGCAAGCCCCACAAGCCCCCACGGTTTCGCCGGGCCGAGCGGCAACGGCGGGGAATGGTGAGAGGTCCCGCCCAGAGCATGAACCCGAACGGCACCGTGGATGGCCCCACGGTGGGCGCCAACTGTCGTCGTTTTCTCACGACAGATGCCGTAGGGTGGCTTATCGGTGGTGTTGGGGCCATAGGATGCCGATGGGCTCCGGGTGCGAGATTGGGCACAAGAAGGTGGAGACACGTGATGTACCCAGGTTTGCGGCCCTCCGAGGGAAGTAATGCCACTAGTCCTGCTTGGATTCGTTGGATGGGTGGATAAGTATACAGAGGTGCTCCTAGAGCTGTGTTCGGAGGAGGAAAAAAGGAGCATCCGGCTTGTCTCCCTCCGCTACTGGGAAGGGTATGAGAGCTCCCTATGTGTGTGTTCTTGATCGGGGGTTCCGTCCCCATTGCATGGGGGGCTCGGGTTTTTTAGGCCAACCCCCCGGCCCTTACAATATGATTTAGTTACGAGGGTGGAGGGACCCGGTTGGCTGCCTCTTCGCCTGGCCTGGGGGTCCCGCGGCTTGTATCGTCTTGTCATGGGCGGGGCCCACCAGCCGAGCGGTTCCATCCCTGCTGGGACCCACTGATAGGCGCCGTGATTGGGCCTCCCCCACCTGCCCCAGCACGGGCCGCCCGGGGAGGCATCGTTCAGCGCCAGCTGACCGAGGTCGTCGGTACGGCCGGCGGCACTGTAGCCACGTCGGGGCAGGCACTTGAGTGGCGGAGGCGTGCTGGAACTGTTCCCCGTCTGGTCGCGCTCACTGAGGTTAGCGGGCCGGACGGATGGACTGTAGCCATGCGGGACGGCGCGTCAGCGACCACTGTGGCCACAGGGTCGCTCGCCCCGCCAGTCACGTTGTGCTGCCATACCTGCGGACAGGGACGGGACAGGGCGTGTCCGTCCCGAAGTCAATGGACAGCCCGGCTCGTGGGCAGCCGTCTGCTTGGCTAGCTGGGCGGGAGCACGCCCGGCCGCTAGACCAGCCGGGCGAAACGCCAGCCGGAGACGGCTCGTGTGGCGTGTCCCCAGCCGGCCTCGTCGAGCCGGCCAATTGGTTTTTCTTCAAAGCAGAGAGGGGAGGACCCCGTTGCCTTGGCCTACCCGGGGATATAAACCCCGTTAGTATTCCCCGAAGCCGGCGGGGGCCCACGTCCGGCGGACGGTGGGGTGCCGGCGGCTTCCCCCAGCCTAGCCTGCCTCCATCTCGAAGGAGAAGGGGCAGTCGGGCTAGCTGCAGGACCCGACGCCTCAGGTTCTGGCGCGTCGCTCTGGGGCACGCGCTGGCACGCGACTTGCTTCGCGGTGCGTAATGATGCGCTGGGCCCTGCGCACGCGGGGAGACGGGACGTCGCCCATGCCTAGTCCGGTAGGGCCCAGACGTAGCCCGGTAGGCCTTGGGGCCGAGGCCGGATCCCCTGCGCCCCGATACGGCCGTTACGGCCCGAGGCGACCCACTCGCGCGAGATTTCTGGGGAATGTGGGCGCAGACAATCCCACGTCCCCGGTCGTGTCCTCCCCTATAAAGGGGAGGGAAGGGCAGGGGGCGGAGGTACCCGCGCCCCACTTGCCCCCTTGCAGCCCTTCTCGCCATTGCTCCCTGCTTCCTGACCTCGCCTCTCCTCGTGCTGCCACGCTCGAGCCCGCGCACGTGCTCGCACGCCACCCCACCGCTGAGATGGCCGACGGATGCGACGGCAGCTGGGGAGGATCCTTCATCACTGATGCCGATATCGAGGAGCTAGGCAAGGCGCAGATGCTGCCGCCGCCCGAGCGGGTGGCCACCCGTGCGCCGGGCGGCGAGCTGGTGCCGGCGTCGCAGCCAGGGGAACAAGTAGTGTTCCTCTGGCACTTCTCCCAGGGCTTCGCGCTCCCGGTGAGCAACTTCTTCCGCCTCTTCCTTGATACCCTCGACCTTCAACCCCATAATCTTGGTCCCAATGCCATCTTGTATCTCTCTGCCTTTGTGGCGTTGTGTGAGGGGTATCTAGGAGTTCTTCCTTTTCTTGGCCTCTTCAACGTGCTTTTCTATCTCAAGCCGTTGATCAACAACGCGTGCGGGGGCACCGTAGTGTGCTGTCACGGTGTTGCCCGCTTCCCTCCCCTTTCTTGGATTGACTCCATCAAGGGGTGGCACCGCACTTTCTTCTACGTGCGGAATGTCAACCCGGTGATGGACTACATCGGGCTGCCGCCGTTCGAGGACCGCCAGTCATCCCAGCAGAACTAGCCGGCGTTGGTCCCGCGCAACATCGCTCTGGAGGAGCTGGGCCGGCTCGGGGAGCTGAAGAGCTCTGAGGGGCTGGTTGCCTCCGACCTGGTGGCGGCCTTCATATCGCGCCGGGTGTCGCCTCTTCAGATGAGGCCGCACCGGATCTGCGACATGTCAGGCTGGCACGACCCCTGTCGGCAGTCCATCGTAGAGCTGACGCCGGCTCAGGTGACGAAGCAGGTGAACGCCCTCACGACGTTCAAGCTGAAGCCCGCCTCGTGGTCGTTCAGCATGGAGCCGTATGACCGCATCAACCGCCCCCCCTGGTAAGTCTTCTTGTAGGGGTTTGTCTTTTGCTTGATATCCCCAGCCGGCAGCCGACGGGAAAACTTATGATGGGGTGCTGACCGCAATGGCTGGTGCAACAGAACACCCCAGACGGCCCGCATCCGCAAATCTTTGAGGCGAAGCGGGTAGATTCCGACTCCCGGGACTTCCTGACGAGGGGTACCACGGAAGAGGGTGTGGACTCCTTTGGGGAGGCCAACAAGCCGGCGAGGCCGCGAGGCGGCGCTCCCAGCGGAGCCGGAGGGTCCGGAGCGGCCGAAGGGTCCGGAGCAGCCGGGGGACCCAGCGGAGCAGGTGAGTTCCCTCTTGGTCCCAGCATCCGCGATTGGACGGACGATGACGACGACGATGATGATGAGATGATGATCCTCGACGGACCTCCTCCTGCAGCGCACCCGGACTGGAGGAGTGAGGAGCGCCCTCTTCGAGGCCCGACCGCTGAGCCTGCCGGCAGGGAAAAAAGGCCGGTCCAGGAGGGGTCAGCGGCTCCACCGCTCGACCCGAAGCGGGTCAAGGTGGCTGTGCGGAAGCCGCCGCCTTGCGCCAAGCGGGCCCTGCCCCTCGTCGTCGCGTAAGTTCTCTATGCTTCTTCCCTTGTTTTTTTTTCTGTTTTCGTCTTACAAGCCGGTCGATGACCGGGGCTTGGATGCCGCAGTGACCCCATCGAGCTCCAAGAGGAGGGGGCGCCCGATGAGCAGGCGGATGCCGCCACTTGGCTGGCCCGCGAGCATGCGGCCACCCAGAGGGAGGAGAAGAGGAGGCTCGCGGAACTGCGAGCCTCCCAGTCCGGCACGCGGGGAGGGGCCGCATGCTCTGGAACTTCAAGCGGCCGGCGACGTAGAGGGGCGACCGAGCCGCCGCGGGCCTCGGACTCAGTGGCGGAGTCCACCCACATGTCAAGACCCCCCTCCAGCGAGCCGCGAGACGCGGCCATGGATCCACCGCCGCCCCCGCCCGCATGGGAGACCGTGACAGAGCCGGCCCCTGAGGCGGCTCAGCATGAAGTGCCAGAGGTGACCCCGCCATCTCCCGAGCCGGCCCGGGAGGAGGTGATCCCGCCGGCTCCGGAGGCGACGCCGGAGGCGCCCCCGGAGGCGGTCGTTATAGAGGTGGAGCGGCCCTCCGGCGCGACCAACGCACCGGAGAAACCGGCAGGTGAGGCGGCGGCAGCGCCCGATAAGGGGCCGGCGGGAGGCGACTCCTAGTCTCTCGCCATTATCAACCCGCCCCCAGGGGCCGGAGCCGCGACGAGCCCGGGCGGTAGTGGCGGCCGTGCTCGGCGAATCCTGCGGTCGATGCAAGAGGTCTGCCGGGACTGGGAGGCGCTGGCGAACGTGCCGGCCCTACCGGTGCCTCTTGCAGGCGGCCCGGTCCCCTCCTTTGGGGATGTGGGGAGTGTCCTAGACCGGTGCTGGCAGGAGCTGGCTCGGTTCGCGGAGGCAGCGGACACCGTCCTTCGGCGTGCTAAGGTAAGCTTCTCCTTCCGTCTTTAGTATTTTTAGTGGGGGCACGCAAGCACACCCACCGGGTGTAGCCCCCGAGATGCGGGCCGGTTGACCGACTGACGGGTAGCCGGGCCGGATCTCCTTCGAGCGTGTTTTTGACGTTCTCCCCCTTTTGCAACAGGAGGGAGCCTCCTTGCAGCAGAAGCTCTTCGCGGAGGCGATCGCCATCCACGACCGCGGCAAGTACGACTTCTACCGTCTGGAGGAGGAGCTAGCCCGTGTGCAAGGTGAGTTGCATTTTGCGGGTGGAGGTGTGTAGCCCCCGGGAGTCGGCGGCTTTACGCCTGTTTTACTGATGTTATCATTGTTACGCAGGCGAGCTGGCCGCCCTTCGGGAGGAAAAGACCAGGCTCACCGCCGAGCAAAACCAGCTGGCGCGGGATGTCCAGGTGGCCGTGCGGGAGACAGACCGGCTGGCTGCGCTGCTGGTTGATGGCAAGGCGGTCCGCGACCGGCTCAAGGCCGAGGCGGCAAAGGAGGTGGCGGCCTGAGAGGCGGCTGACGCCGCCTTGAGGACTGCCGCCCTCCAAGGCGAGGTGACTTGCCTTGAGAAGTTGTTCGAGGAGGCCAAGGGCTCTCTTGCCGCCTCGGAAGCGGCTCGGGCGGCCGAACGGGCGGCAACGCTCAACTTCGCCATCAGTGTGGATGATGCGATTGAAGGTAAGCGCTTGTGTCTTTCTTTTTCGATTGGTTGCCTTCTGCTTGCCGCCTCTTTGTGCTTCATCTGGTTTTCCTTCTCTTCTTCCCTTCTTCCCCTCAGTGCGGTTCCCGGAGACCCACCGCCACGCCGCGTGGGCCGTTGAGGAGCACCGGGAGCACCTCCGGGGGTGCAGCCGCTCCATTAATGAGCATGCCCCGTGGGATGTGGACGAGATCGGGCTCGCCATTGAGATGCGGATGACCCATCTCGAGCGGAGCATGGAGCGGCTCAAGACCGCCGGCAAGGAGGTCATTGCCGCGCTGTGGCTGGGCCGCAGAGGAGCTCCGACGCATCGCGTGGCGTTGTGTCTTGAGCACGCCGTCTCCCGCCTCAAGGCCTGGAAAGCCTCGTCTGCCCGAGCCGGAGTGTAGATGGCACTTCGGTTCGTCACTTCATGGTACCGGGGGGTGGACCTCTCCCGGCTAGCGACGATGCGGGACGTGCCGGCCGCGGAGTGGGAGGCTCGCGAGCCGGCCCTTGTCTTGTGGGCGAACGAGCTCGCGTCATATGTCGACGCAGATGAGTTCCTGCCGCCCCTTGGAGAAGACGGCGAGCCGCTGCCCGAGGACTCCTCCGGCATCCCCCAGGGCCTGGACGACGCCGAAGTTGCCAACGAGAGCACCGACTCGAGCGGCGAGACAGCGGAGACCGAGGAGGCCGCTGCGAAGGGCAAGGCGGCCGACTCGAATGCCGCGAGCACCTCCGAGACGAGGACCGAGCCGCCTCTCGACGTGCCAGCTGGCGACGCACCGGCTGGCGACGCGCCGATGGCTTGAGCCCCCGGGCATCTTCCTGTTTTGCTCTTTCTTTTTCTTCTTTTCCGCACTTTGAACTTGGATTCGATCCACCCACTGGGGGTGTGTATGTAATGAATTGAACGCCGGCCGTGGGTCGTTTTGCTTTATGTTATGAATACTTTGTGTTTTATGCCTTATGAATCTTGCCGCCTCCACCTTACCCCTTTTTCACCCGCCTCGACCCTTTGCACTTCTACTCCGTTTCCCCTTTGGCCTCAGCCCCGCCAACCTGACAGCCGGGAGCCGGTCTGTGGCTGGGTCGGGGCGTCCGCCTCGAGGGAGCCGTTTCAAAACTTAGGATTCACGGAGGTTTTTTTAGGGTAAGTGAAGCGGCTAGAGACGCGGCAAGGGTCCGGCTGGGCCTAGAAAAGATCCCTTCCCGTTTTGACCCTTGGTGTGAGCCGAACCTTGCTGCCCCGAGGCCTCGTCAGCCGGACAACCGGGTGCCGGTCTGTAGCTGGTAAGGGTGGGGAGGCTTGGCTGGCTCACATTTACTTAGTCTTTTCTGTGGAGAGACACTTCTAGGTCCAGCCGGCTAGCCCCCAGGCCCGGGAGCCGGACCGGGGAGCCGGACCGGGGAGCCGGTGAGTGTGGAAAGCTTTGAGGCAAACGAAACGGGGCACGCCCCCAGAGCTGGCTTGGGACGCCCGTTGCATTCATAAGCCCAAAAGGACGGGGATACATACATACGTTGGTTTTTTCCTTAGTAGTAAAACGGGCGTAGGAGTGCCGCGTTCCATGGATGCTCCGTTTCTTTGCCAGAGGCGTCTCTTTTGCGCTTCTGTGGCTTCTGGGCGTCTATTAGATAGTACACATTGTTGTGTAGCACCTTGCTGACGATGAATGGGCCCTCCCATGAGGAGGACAGCTTGTGCTGACAGGCGGTTCGTTGGATCCGTCTGAGGACCAGGTCCCTCTCGCAGAATGAGAGCGGCTGGATCCTCTTGCTGTGATAATGCCGGAGCTTCTGTTGGTAGATTGCTATCCGGCTCAAGGCTAGCTCGCGAGCCTCCTCGAGCATGTCGACACCGTCTTCTCTTGCTTCCTTGGCGTCCTTCTTCGTGTATAGGGCGACCCGAGGCGAGTCAAATTCGACGTCGGTGGGGATGATCGCCTCTGACCCATACACGAGAAAGAACAGGGTGTATCCGGTTGAATGGTTAGGGGTGGTCCTGAGACTCCAAAGGACGGCCGACAGCTCGTCGATCCAGTAGCCGGCCGACCTGACCAGCGGAGTCACGAGCCGGGGCTTGATGCCGAATAGGATGAGGCCGTTTTCCCTCTCGACCCGGCCGTTTGATTGTGGATGAGCAACGGAGGCCAGGTCGAGCTGGGTCCCTTGCTTGGAGTAGAAACGTGCGAGCGCGCCTTTGGCAAAGTTGGTGCCATTATCGGTGATGATGCTGTGGGGGACGCCATAGCGTACTGTAATGTCATCGATGAACCGGACGGCCGTCCAGCTTCTTGATGGGCCGTGCTTTGATCCACTTGGTGAATTTGTCCACGACCACCAGCAAGTGCGTCATGCCGCCTCGAGCGGTTTTGAAGGGCCTCACCATGTCCAGCCCCCAAACGACAAAGGGCCACGAGACGGGGATGGTTTGGAGGGCTGTTGCCGGCAGGTGGGTTTGTGTGCTGAAGCGTTGGTATTCCTCGCACTCGTCGACAAATTTCTTGGCCGCCTCGAGAGCCATGGGCAGAAGCTGTGGCAGAAAGCCTTGGCCACCAGGGTCTGGGAGGCGGCGTGGTTCCCACACTCGCCCTGGTGGATGTCGAGGAGGATCTCTTGGCCTTTTTCTGGCTCGACACACCGCTGGAAGACGCCGCTGGTGCTACGGTGGACAAGTTCGTTGTTGATGATGCTATAAGCCGAGGCCCGGCGCTGGATCTGCCTAGCCAGAGCCTCGTCCGGAGGCAGCTCGCCTTGTAACAGGAACACCAAGATGGGCTGGGCCCATGAGGGGGCTGCGACGGCAGCCGGTTGGAGAACTCCCGGGGCTGGTTGATCAGCACCTAGGACCAGCTTGCCAGCCCCCGGGACCTGCTCGGGAGCCCCCAAGGCTGGTTGGTCATCCCCCGGGCCTGGCTCGCCAGCCCTTGGAGCCGGCTGGTCGATGACCATCATGACGACCGCGTCGTCAGGTCCGTCCGCTCCGGGTGCTGCCGGTTCGACCGGGGCCGGCTGGGCAACCAGCGGTTCGAGAGCCGACGATGGAGTTGCTGGGGAGGCGGCCGACGCCGTTGATGGGCCGGTGGCGCTTGTCGGCATGAAGATTGACTCCAACTATGGGGAGGGCTTGACCGACGGCTTGAGCAACCGCTCGAGAGAGACACCGGCTGGGATGGCCTGCCAGGTGGAGCCGATTTTTGCCAATGCGTCTGCCGCCTTGTTATCCGCTTGGGGGATATGGTGGAACTCGCAGCCCTTGAAGGATCCGGTGAGTTGTTGCATGAGGAAACGGTAGCTGGCCATGTTGGCATCCCTGGCGTCCCATTCGCCAGAAACTTGCTACACCACGAGGTCGGAGTCGCCAAAGCAGAGGATGCACCTGATGCCGATCTCCTTTGCGAGCCGGAGGCCATGGACGATGGCCTCATACTCCGCCATGTTGTTGGAGGCGGCGAAGTGGATCTGGAGGGCGTACTTGATTTGATCACCTTTCGGGGAGGAGAGGACTATGCCGGCACCCAAGCCGGACCTCATCTTCGAGCCGTCGAAGTGCATTCGCCAATGCGTGGAGTCCGGGGGAGGTGGGATGAACTCCGTCTTTGCCCAGTCGACGAGGAAATCCGCCAATGCTTGCGACTTGACGGCGGTTCTTGGCTCGTACCGGATCTCGTGATCGGCGAGGGTGATCACCCACTTGGCAATCCGGCCGGTGGTGTCCCGGCCGCTCATGATCTCGCCGAGCGGGGCCGTGCTCACCACGGTGATGGTGTGCTCTTGGAAGTATTGTTTGACCTTCTTGGCAGCGAAGTATATGCCGTAACACATCTTCTGGTAGTGGGGGTAGTTCTGCTTGGACGCGGCGAGGACCTCGCCGAGGTAGTAGACGAGCCGCTGGACCGGCAGGGCCTTGCCCTCCTCCGGCCGTTCGACCACCAGCACGCCGCTGATGACCCGGGTCATCGCGGAGATGTACGCGAGCAGTGGTTCCTTCTCAACCGGCACAACCAAGATTGGCGCGCGTGTGAGAGCCTTCTTGAGGCTGCGGAAGGCCTCGTCCGCCTCGTCAGGCCAGTCGAAGGTGCCCGGCTTCTTGGTTCGACCCCCCTTGATGAGAGCCGTCTTGCGAAGGAGCCCATAGAGGGGCAAAGCCTTCTCCCCCAGCCGGCTGATGAACTAGCTGAGTGAGGCAAGGCAGCCGGTGAACTTCTGGACGTCGTGGAGCCGGGTCGGCTTTGGCATGCGCTCGATTGCGTGGATCTTCTCGGGGTTAGCTTCGATGCCGCGGGCAGACACGAAGAAACCCAAGAGTTGACCGGCGGGAATGCCAAAGACACATTTCTCCGGGTTGAGCTTGACCTTGTATTTGCGCAAGTTCGCGAAGGTCTCCCGGAGGTCGTCGAGGAGGCTGAAGTGCTTCTTGGTTTTGACGACGATGTCATCGATGTAGACGTGAACGTTCCTGCGTATCTGAGGCAGGAGGCACTTTTGCATGCACCGTTGAAAGGTGGCGCCTGTGTTCTTCAGGCCGAAGGACATGGTGATGTAGCCTACGCCCCAAAGAGCGTGCTGAAGGAGGTCTTGAGCCGGTCTTCCGGGTCGAGCTTGATTTGGTGGTAGCTGTAATAGGCATCCAAGAAGGACAGGAAGTCACAGCCGGCCGTGGAGTCGATAACTTGATCGATCCATGGCAGGGCGAATGGGTCCTTGGGACATGCCTTGTTCAGGCTGGTGTAGTTGATACACATGCGCCAGGTCTTGTTTTTCTTCAGCACCAAGACTGGGTTGGCCAACCGGTCTGGGTGGAACACTTCCATGATGAACTCGGCTGCGAGTAGCCGGGCGATCTCTTCTCCTATAGTACGCTGCTTCTCCTCGGAGAAGCGGTGTAGGGGTTGCTTGACCGGCTTGACGTCCGGCCGGACGTGTAGTTTGTGCTCGGCGAACTTCCTCGGAACACCCGGCATGTCCTTAGGGGAGCACATGAAGATGTCCCGATTTTCACGGAGGAAGTCGACGAGATCGCCTTCCTATTTGCTGTTGAGGCAAGAGCCGATCGTGACGCACTGAGCCGGGTTGGCCGGGTCGAGCGGGATTTGCTTGGTGTCCTTGGACAGCAAGAAGGAGGCCTTGCTGGTGGATTGCGAGGGAGGAGCCGGCACGGCCGGCTGTCTGGCAGCGAGGGCCACGATCCGGTCGAGTTGCCGCTTCTCCTCGGTGATTTCTAGGGCCTCGACCAGCCGGCTACCGTCTGGAGCGCATTCGAGCGACATCTTGTAGTCGCCCTTGACGGTAATGATTCCCTTGGGGCCCGTCATCTTGAGCTTGAGGTAGGCGTAGTGCGGGACCGTCATGAAGCTAACTAGAGCCGGCCGACCCAACAGCGCGTCGTAGGGGCTTGCGAGGTCCACGACCTCGAACAGTACTAGCTCACGGCAGAAGTGGCCGGGTCCGCCGAAGAGGACGTCAAGCGTGATCTTGCCTATAGGGGAGCAAGACTTTCCAGGCACAATGCCGTGGAAAACCGTCCGGCTCGCCTATAGGTCTTCTATCTTTAGCCCCAACTTGTGCATCATGTCGAGGTAGAGGATATTGATGTTGCTGCCACCATCTATCAACACCCGCGTAAAGCGGCAGGCTCGATCCTTGATGGCGACGGTGGGGTCGAGGACCAAGGCGTAACTGCCGGGATTCGGCATCACCGCGGGATGGTCGGCCTGGATCCACGTGACCGGCTTCTCCGACCAGTGCATGAACTAGGGAGTTGCCGACATGGTGGCGTTCACTTCACGGTGGAGCCGGTGCTCCGCGTGCTTGCCCGTCTCTTCACTGGTGAAGACGACGTTGCAACCGTCTTGGTTGGGGTACTGGTCGACTAGGCGACCGTCGTTTGGGGCCGTTGCCGGCGCCGGGGCGGCAGCTTGGACCAGGGCCGGCGCACGGGCTGGCGGCACAGGAGGAGCTAGAAGGCCGTCCCCTCGGGCCAATCGCTGTGAGAAGCTACACTGCGGGAGCGTGTGCGTGGAGGGTTTGGCCACCGAGTGATTCTTGCATGGAAGATCGAGCATTTGCTTGAAGGTGAGCTTCGGCTGCCAGGCAGCCTTGCCGGTGCGCCGATGTTGGCTGGAAGGCTGGGCAGCCGGCTCCTGATCCTTGACAGTGTTGACCTGCCGGCTCCCGTAGCGGGGATCCGGATGGTTGTTCTTGCGCTTGTTGCTCTACGGCTGCCGGTTGTCGGCAGCCGGCCGGGCCGCGGCCAACGTCATTGTCGCCTTGGCCGGCGGGGTCATCTTGACCCGGATGGCTGAGTCGGCCGTGGCATATTTGTCCGCCTTGGTCATGAGTTCGGCCAGCGTGGCCAGCTCGGAGCACAGAATCTTGTGCTTGAGAGGGGTGCCGTCCCGGCAACCCTCAATGAAGTATTGCACGGCTTGCACCTCGTGCACTCCCTCGCAGGAGTTGCGGAGCTCGGTCCACCGGGTGAGGTAGTCGCGGAGGGATTCGTCCGTCCCTTGTAGGTGCCGATGAAGTTGCGGACGAAGGCCTCCTCGAAGTCTGTCCATGTGTTGATGCTACCGGCCGCCAGGCTATTGAGCCAGGTGCGGGCCGAGTCGATGAGCATGAGGGGGGTGTAGCGGACGGCCACGCGTTTGTTTCCCTTGGCGATGACCACTACGGTGGTGTAGTCGATCAGCCAGTCTTCTGGCTTGACGACCCCGTTGTACTTCGGGGTGTCCCTAGGGAACGTGAAGCCCTTCGGGAATGGCTCAGTGCGGATCCGGGGGCCGAAGCAAGCCGGGCCGATCGAGCCCTCCTCCTCGAGGAGGGTGGATTGCGCGAGTTGGTCGATGCGGTTGCGAGCATCGTCCTTGCTATGGGGGACGCGTGGCCCGAGCCAGGCTGAGAGCTCGGGGCAGATGGTGGGCGGCTTTGATTGCCGCGACCCGCCTTGCGGGGGTGGTGTGTGCCCCCGGCTGCGCCGGCTGCCGGATGCCGGTGCTTCGCGGTAGCGGCCGCTACGAGGCGGCTCGTTGGTGCACCGACTGCTAACAGCCGGCTGCTCACTCCTCGGTGGCTGAGAGGGCTGGGGGTCATGCGTTTCGACCCGATGACTGGAGATGCGAGGGGAATAGGAGTACTGCGCCGCCTGGCGGCCGACAGTTCTCGTGCCTCGCGCTTGGGCCGAGGGCCTCTAGCGGCGGTGACGCCTGGCGCAAGCTGATGTTGCTGTGCGTCAGCAGCATCGATAAGCTCCTTGATGTGGCGCTCGTGGGCGGCACGCTCTTCGCCCTCCAAGGTGTCCAGTTCCTCGTAGGCCACCTTTAGGGCCCGCAGGTTAGTTGCGGGGGTGTCGTAGACGGGCATTTTGCCGCCGAGGATTTTGGCGAGCACACGGCCGCGGTCGGGCACGGCCCCACGCCGGCTGGGCTTGGCGCCAGCCGGGGTAAGGCCGTAAGTGGAGGCATATTCCCGCTGCGCTGCTTCCATGCGGCAGTGCGTGGCGGCAAGGGCGGTGGCATCCTCTAAGATGCGACGAGCCACCTCGAGGTCGTCCGCAGCGATATCGGGGTTTGCCATCGGGGCGATCGGGGTGCTCAAGTCCCAGAGGGCCGCACCGAGCGGGTCGGACGTGCCGACGCAGGCGACAGCAACGGTGGCCGTTACCCATGCCCATCTGGAGGCGGTGGAGGAGGTGATGGCCATCACCCCCTCACGGTCGCGGGACCCGCTGGGCGGGCCGTAGCGAGTACGCCTACGGCTATGGGCGGGCTGGCGTAGATGAGTACCCCCGCGGCCGGAGCCTCGGCAAGGCTGGGCCTGCCGAAGCGCTCGGTGAGTGCATCGATGTCGACCGCTACGCCTTCGAAGTCACCCGCAGGGCGTGCCGCAGCAAGCCCCACGAGCCCCCACGGTTTCGCCGGGCCGAGCGGTGGCGGCAGGGAATGGCGAGAGGTCCCGCCCGGAGCATGAACCCAAACGGTGCCGCGGATGGCCCCACGATGGGCACCAACTGTCGTCGTTTTCTCAAGACAGATGCCATAGGGTGGCTTATCGGTCTTGTTTGGGCCATAGGATGCCGATGGGCTCCGGGTGCGAGATTGGGCACAAGAAGGTGGAGACACGCGATGTACCCAGGTTCGTGGCCCTCCGAGGGAGGTAATGCCCCTAGTCCTGCTTGGATTCGTTGGATGGGTGGATAAGTATACAGAGGTGCTCCTAGAGCTGTGTTCGGAGGAGGAAGAAAGGAGCAGTCGGCTCGTTTCCCTCCGCTACTGGGAAGGGTATGGGAGCTCACTATGTGTGTGTTCTTGATCGAGGGTTCTATCCCTGTTGCATGGGGGGCTCGGGGTTTTTTATAGGCCAACCCCCCGGCCCTTACAATATGATTTAGGTACGAGGGTGAAGGGACCCGGCTGGCAGCCTCTCCGCCTGGCTAGGGGGTCTCGCGGCTTGTATCGTCTCGTCATGGGCGGGGCCTGCCGGCCGGGCAGTTCCATCCCTGCTAGGACCCGCCGACGGGCACCGCGATTGGCCCTCCCCCACCTGCCCTGGCACGGGCCGCCCGGGGAGGCATCGTTTAGCACCAGCCGGCCGAGGTCGTCGGTACGGCCGGCGGAACTGTAGCCACGCCGGGGCACGCACTCGAGTGGAGAAGGCATGCTGGAAGTGTTCTCCGTCCGGTCGCGCTCACCGAGGTCAGCGGGTCGGAAGGATGGACCTGTAGCCATGCAGGACGGCGCGTCAGCGACCACTGTGGCCACAGGGTCGCTCGCCCCGCCAGTCACATTGCGCTGCCGTACCCGCGGACAGGGAGATGGGACAGGGCGTGTCCGTCCCCAAGTCAATGGACAGCCCGGCTCGTGGGCAGCCGGCTGCTTGGCGAGCCGGGCGGGAGCACACCTGGCCGCTAGACCAGCCGGGCGAAACGCCAGCCGGAGATGGCTCGTGTGGCGTGTCCCCAGCCAGCCTCGTCGAGCCGGTCGATTGGCTTTTCTTCGAAGCGGAGAGGGGAGGACCCCGTTGCCTTGGCCTACCCGTGGACATAAACCCTGTCAAACGTGGTTGGTATAGTCGAACGTCTTCGCGATCCAAATCGCCGAGCGTCCCGCAATCTCATTACGATCCGTCCCGCGATTCAATCACGATCTGTCCCGTGAACTCACCACGATCCGTCCCGCGAACTCATCACGATCCTTCTCGCGATCTTGATCACAGTCCTTCCGATCTAGTGCCGAACGAACGACACCTCCGCGTTCAGTACACGTACAGCTCGATGACGATCTCTGCCTGCTTGATCCAGCAAGAGGGAGCAGAGAGGTAGATGAGTTCTCCGATAGCGCGACAGTGTTGCGGCGATGGTGGTGGAGCTATTCCAGCAGGGCTTCGCCTAAGCACCGCTGAAAGCCGATCTAGAGGAGAAACTGGGATCTAGAGGAGAGGTAGCACTTGGCTATTAGGGCTAGCTTTTTCCTCTAAATCCTCTAGTATATATAGGAGGGACGGAGGGGAGGAGGCAGCCTCAAACCCTGAAGGTTTGTTCAAAATTGGAGGTGGAGGAGTCCTACTCCAATCCTATTAGGAGTAGGATGTTGGAAATATGCCCTAGAGGCAATAATAAATTAGTTATTATCATATTTCCTTGTTCATGATAATTGTTTATTATCCATGCTATAAATTGTATTGATCGGAGACTTAGATGCATGTGTGGATACATAGACAAAACCATGTCCCTAGTATGCCTCTAATAGAGTAGCTCGTTGATCAAAGATGGTTAAGGTTTCCTAGCCATGGACATGAGATGTCATTTGATAATGGGATCACATCATTAGGAGAATAATGTGATGGACAAGACCCAAACTACAAACGTAGCATATGATCGTGTCAGTTGATTGCTACTGTTTTCTACATGTCAAGTATATGTTCCTATGACCATGATATCATGCAACTCACGGACATCGGAGGAGTGCCTTGTGTGTATAAAACGTCGCAACATAACTGGGTGACTATAAAGGTGCTCTACAGGTATCTCCGAGGGTGTCTGTTGAATTGGCATGGATCAAGACTGGGATTTGTTACTCCGTGTGACGGAGAGGTATCTCAGGGCCCACTCGGTAATACAACATCACAATAAGCCTTGCAAGCAATGTGACTAAGTGTTAGTCACAGGATCTTGTATTATGTAACAAGTAAAGAGACTTGCCGGTAACGAGGTTGAACTAGGTATGGAAATACCGACGATCGAATCTCGGACAAGTAACATACCGAAGAACAAAGGGAACATCATACGGGATTAACTGAATCCTTAACACAGAGGTTTGACCGATAAAGATCTTCGTAGAATATGTAGGAACCAATGTGGACATCCAGGTCCCGCCATTGGTTATTGACCGTAGAGGTGTCTCGGTCATGTCTACATAGTTCTCGAACCCGCAGGGTCTGCACACTTATGGTTTGGTGACGTTTCGGTAGTATAGAGTTATCTATGGTGGTGACTGAAGGTTGTTCGGAGTCCCGGATGAGATCCCGGACATCATGAGGAGCTCCGGAATGGTCCGGAGGTAAAGATTCATATATAGGAAGTCCTATTTTGGTCGCCGAAAAAGTGTCGGGCTAATCGGTAATGTACCGGGAGTGCCGGTAGTGTACCGGGAGACCATCGGGAGGGGTATTCTGACCCAAGAGGCTACATGGGCTGTGGGAGAGTAAATACCAGCCCTTAGTGGGCTGGTGGAAATCCCACACAAGGCCCATGAGGCTGGGAAGAAAAGCCCAAAGAGAAAAAGGTGGAAAAAGGCAAAAATAGGGTGAATCCTAGTCCTACTAGGATTGGTGGTGGATTCCACCTCTCCCACTTGATTTGGCCGACCCAATTTCTGGTCCTTTGAGGGCCAAGCCTCCTCCTCTCTTCCTCTTATATATACTAGAGGTTTTAGGGTTTTTTGGCACCAGATTTTAGCCACGTGCTACCCGTTCCTCTAGTGCATAGTTTCTCCTCTAGATCTGTTTTCTGCAATGCTTAGGCAAAGCCCTACCGGAATTGCTCCACCACCATCACCTCAGTGCCGTCACGCTGCCGGAGAACTCTTCTACCTCTCCACTGCCTCTTGCTGGATCAAGAAGGCGGAGATCGTCATCAAGCTATACGTGTGCTGAACGCGGAGGTGCCGTCCGTTCGGCGCTAGATCGGAAGGACCGTGAACAAGATCGCGAGACTGTTCGTGATGAGTTCACGGGACAGATCATGATGAGATCGCGGGACGGATCGTGATGAGATCGCGGGACAGATCGTGATGAGATCGCGGGACGGATCATGATGAGTTCGTGGGACGGATCGTGATTGGATCGCGGGACGGATCGTGATGTGATCGCGGGACGCTCGGCGATTTGGATCGCGAAGACGTTCAACTACACCAACCGCATTTCTTAACGCTTCCCGCTTAGCGATCTACAAGGGTATGTAGATCCACTCTCCCTCTCGTATATGCTCATCACCATGGATAGGTCTTGCGTGAGCGTAGGATTTTTTTTGTTTCCCATGCAACATTCCCCAACAAAAACTACTTGAAACGTATGGACATACTCCATCCATCCTAGGGCATCTCCAACGCAAACCCTCAAACTGCCCGCTAGCGATATCATCCGAACTGCACGGTCCAGACATGATTGTTCATTCAACGTGGCCATATATTGGTTCGTCGAACGGTTCAGATTTTTTTCGCAAACCCGAGACAAACGTGGGGACTTTGCGGGAGTCTGGACAGTAGCCACGTAGGACTTTGGCTCTCTCGACCCACCCAAAACCCTTCTTGGACTCCACACCTCAATCCTCTCCATCTTGTCCCCTTTCTTCTTTCTCTCTTGCCATCGTCGACACGCCACACCTCCTGCTGAAAGTCTATTCTTTGTCACCCCAAGCGTTCCAGACGGGCTCTACCCCGCTTCTCCTCTGTCGTCGTTCAACCCCACTCCTTCGAATGCCCCGCCAGGTACCATCTGCTAATGCTGTACTCACCATGCTCGACAACTATTCGATGAATTGTCGGGACTAAAAAGTTGCCACTTCTTGTTTCAAGCAATGGATTCTGATTTGGAGCACATATACGTGCACTATGTTGAGTCGTCCATGTTGGAGATATGCCCTAGAGTTAATCATGTATGATGATATTTCCTATGTGTTTATGAATAAAGATAGTCCTTGACATTATCAATGATGTGTATTAACAAGTACGTGGCTTGTTTGTGAGACTATGCATTGCATGAGGATTGTCCTAAATGGTCCCTAATTGAAAGGGTTGTGTGGAAACACAACCCGTTAGACTAGCATATGACATAGTAGATGGTCCGTGTCGGTGTCAAAACTGGCAGATCTCGGGTAGGGGGTCCCTAACTGCGGGTATTGGATCGATGGGTAATAGGATACAAGGGAGCCGACGTTTACCCAGGTTCGGGCCCTCTTGATGGAGGTAACGTCCTGTCGTATTTTGTATTGATGATGGAGTACCGAATATAGAGTTGATCCACCTCGAGATCATATGATGTGGTCTAAAACCCTAGAAGTAATGAGCTTAACTTGTCTTGCGGACTAGACTAAGACCCGAGGTTTATATAAACACCAAGGGTTCCTAGGGTTGCACAATGTCGGTTACACCAGAAGAAGAATATGCCAAACGAATCATCATGTCCTTGGAGTTCACACCATGGTCTTGGGAGGTTTCCATCGTGGCTGCGATGTCACAGTGTTCGGGCCTTTTATTGACAATGACAGGGCGGCCCACTGTCTAGTCCATAGAAACAAGCCAGCAACCCGAAGATCCCTTAATCCATGACTCCCTGAGTAGCCCCCGAATTGGCCTCTAGTGTCGCAATCTTGATTTTGCACTTGTTCGTCCAGAGCTTGCCAGCTTGCGAGGCAAGTTCCCCCATCTTCATAGTTTAGCTGGGACCTATTCGGCTGACGGCATGCCCTTGCGAAATGTCTCATGGCCCACATCTTTTATTTTCCTATGACTCCTTGATTCCCATGAATCGGACGGAGGCTGGCAATTCCCTAAATACCCTTCGAAGGTCGGCAGAGCCAAATCATGTAGGATCAAAAGTAGGTCTAGAGGGGGGTGATTAGACTACTTGACCAATTAAAAATCTACCTTTTCCCAATTTTAAGTGTTGGCAGATTTTAGCATTCATAGCAAGTCAAGCACACCCTACACATGCATGTCTACGAGTATAGCAGCGGAAAGTAAAGAGAAGCATGAGTAGTAAAGGAAGGGTAAGAAGATCAAATGCAATTTGGAGACACGATGATTTTTCCCATGGCTCCGATAGGTGGTGCTATCGTACGTCCACATTTATGGAGTCTTCAACCCACGGAGGGTAACGGCCGCGAGAGTCCATGGAGGGCTCTACCCATGGATGGTTCCATGAAGAAGCAACCTCGACTATACCATGATGGCCTACATCGACGGAGGACTAGCCGAACTCGAGGTAGATCTTCACGAAGTAGGCGATCTCCTTGCCCTTACAAACTTCTTGGTTCACTCCACAACACGAAGTAGGAGGCTCCCAAGCAACACCTAACCAATCTAGGAGGCACCACCCTCCAAAAGGTAATAGGCTCGATAATGTCGATGAACTCCTTTGCTCTTGTGCTTCAAGATGATAGACTCCTCAACACACAATCACTCTCTCACAAATTTGGCTTGGTGAAAGAGATTGATTGGGTGGAAAGCAACTTGGGGAGGCTAGAGATCAAGATTCATATGGTTGGAATGGAATGCCATGATCTCAACTCATGAGTAGATGGCTCTCTCTCAGAAAATCAGTTGGTATGAGCGGGGGTCTATTCTGAGTGCTTCTCTTGCGAGTGAGTGGTGGAGGAGGGTTATATATAGGCATCTCCAAAAATCCAACCATTACACCTAATAAGTCCAACTCGGTGACACCGATGTGTTAATCTCGGTGGTACCGAGTTTCCTAAAAGGTAGCAACTTTTGAATCTCGGTGAGACCGATACATACAACTCGGTTGCACCGATAAGGTGACCAACGGTCAGATTGCCAAACTCGGTGACGCCGATTCAACAAACTCGGTGTAACGCCCCGGACACACCCGCCGATAGTCGTTATTTCTGGCAGGATCTAGACTGGCCTCACAGATCAATACTAGTCTTTTCTGTGCATTTTGTCGTCACTCATGCACACCCGGGACTAACTTCCCGGCCGGTCACCCATCCTAGAACTATTCCAAACCAAGCACGCATAACCTGGGAGTTTTTTTCGAATGGGCTCCCAGAAAAGAAGGAATTTCTTATTGACATGAGTAGTCTATGATCCCTAATAATCTAGGCTATTACATACACCACCACTCAGAGGAACCAACATCCTTGTCGGGTCACAGGAACGTTCCCTCTTGGCACAAATGTGTGTGCTTCCAGTCCGATACATGTGTCATACCATGTGCCATGACGGGTCACCAACTTCGTGAACAACATGACCGTGCACTTGTTGGCAAACATCCGTGTAACCCCGAAGGCCGGCTCTGATACCAACTTGTAATGCCCCGGGCACACCCGCCGATGGTCGTTATTTCTGGTGGGATCTAGACTGGCCTCACAGATCAATACTAGTCTTTTTTGTGCACTTTGTCCTCACTCATGCGCACCCGGGACTAACTTCAAAGAAGGAATTCCTTATTGATATGAGTAGTCTATCATCCCTAATAAGCCAGGCTATTACATACACTACCACTCAGAGGAATCGACGTCCTCGTCGGGTCACAGGAACATTCCCTCTTGGCACAAACGTTTGTGTTTCCAGTCCGATACATGTGTCATTCCGTGTGCCACCACGGGTCACCAACTTCGTGAACAACATGATCGCGCACCTGTCGGCAAACATCCGTGTAACCCCGAGGGTCGACTCTGATACCAACTTGTAACGCCCTAGACACACCTGCCGGTGGTCGTTATTTCTGGCGGGATCTAGACTGGCCTCACAGATCAATACTAGTCTTTTCTGCGCACTTTGTCCTCACTCATGTGCACCCGGGACTAACTTTCTGGTCGGTCACCCATCCTAGAACTACTCCAAGCCAAGCACGCTTAACCTGTGAGTTTTGTTCTCCCGGAAAAGAAGTAATTCCTTATTGATATGAGTAGTCTAACATCCCTAATAAGCCAGGCTATTACACTCAGTCGGACCGATTTTGTGAATTTGCATAACAAAAAGTTGGCAACCCAAACTCGGTGGCACCGAATCAGAATCGATTGCACCGATGGGCTAGGGTTTGGCTTGAGTCTATTTGAGGCTGAGAATCGGTGGCACCGAGTGGGGAGTGTTGGTTTCACCGATTTTGGATATTTGGCTTTGGACAGACTTTTATGGAAGAGCTTGTGGATGTATGTGGTGACTATCACTTGTGCATGTATGAGCATATTGTTCACCAACAGTACCTTACCCCCTTTTGATAGTATTGGCTTTCCTATGGACTCAAAGTGATTTCTCACAAAGTAAAATGCAGAGTCCTCTTGCTTGAAGCTTTGCCAATGCTTTTCATTCTCCTTGGGGTATTTCCACAATCCTTTTGCCAACCCATCATCGAACTTTTCCTGAAATATGCTTAGTGGAAATATTAGTCCAATGACATATAAGTTGTTATTAATTACCAGAACCACCAAGGGAGCAAATGTGCTTTCAAATCATCTATTTAAATAAAACAAGCATGCATTGAGCAATCCATCCGTCACCCCATCCACCAAGGATAATATCTAGAAGCCATGGCGAATGCTCCCGGTTCTTCCTCGTGCTCTCATGGTCCTCTTCCTGATGGTTGGGAGAGATGCTCTGTTTCCCGTCTCCGACTGCACGACCTAGAGGTGCAGGGATACCTCCCCCCCTCAGATCGAGCACTCTCTCGTTCTGGATTAACGTCGACAGACGGCGAGGCCTTCGCGGAGAAATCTCTCACTCCTCGCAAGGAAGAGAGGGTATGCTTTGTTCCCTTCCTCCTCTGAGGCCTGGGTTTTCCTATTCATCCTATTTTAAGGGGCTTACTAGAATTTTACGAGATCCAACTCCACCACCTCACCCCTGGATCAATTCTCCATATTTCAGTTTTTGTTGCCCTTTGTGAAATGTTCCTCGGCTGCAAATCCCAGTTTTTCTGTCTTGTCCCCCGAACTCAAGGGGGCAATCTTCGAAGTGGGCAGAGCTGCAGTGTGGCGTATAGCCGGATCGGGATACCCCATGGGGACCCCAGAAAAATATCTCGGAGAATGGACCATCGAATGGTTTGATATTGAGGATGTCCCCCTTTTCGATCCAATTCGGAGGGGTCTTCCCGAATTCTTGCTTGCCCCTTTACAAGCGATTCAATTGGCGTCCGAAGAGCCCTTTTCAAGAAGTTAGTGCCAAAATAAATCTGCTAGTCACCAAGGTTAGGCTATTAACCCATTGCAAACTAACCATCATCGATGTGATCGCCGCGGCTATCAGATGGTGCATCCAACCCCTTCAACAAAGGTACATCCCTTATGGCGTTATAGCGGTTTGAATGACGCAACCCTCTATAAGCAAGAGGGTCCTGCCAAACAAGAGGCTATGGCTGCCGTGCTAGCCGATCTCTTTAAAGGAGAAAAAGAAGGGTTCTATCACTTGAATATCAAAGAGGGATATTCAAGCCAAAATCCCATTGAATGGGTGAGCCTGATTCTACCCCCATAGTTTAGCCGTTTTCATTAATTGTTTGTCTAACCATACTTGTTGGGGTTTGCTGACCAGGAATGGAGGCGCTGGATCAAGACACTTAAATGCCCCTCCTCCCTAGCTTGTGAATTATTCTCGGGATGATGACCCCAGATACCATGATGACCCAGATACCTCGATCATTTGTAAGGACGGAGTCTTTTTTTAGAAGAGCCTTGATGGCACGGAGGTTGCCATCATAGCCGATCACCCTAGGACACTCCCCAGCCGAACCGGAGGTGGGAGGAAAACTTCTTCCTGGAAAGGGAGCTAGTCCCTAATATTTTGAAGGCACCTCCCCCCGTTCCCAAGGGCCGTCGTAGTACATGTCGAACACTAGAGAGCATACCACCAGGAAAACCTACATAGAATATTGTCAAGCATGCTGCTGCTAGAGGGACTACCTCAACCGCTCCTCGATCCAAAAGGTAACTATCTTAGTTTCATAGTTCGATCATTGCTCATGGCTGCTTGCAAATTTTCGTAATCTAGGCCGACCTTTTGTAGGAACAGAACACATCCTCCATCATCTGAAGACGTCAAGAGGGTTCAAAGCGGTGGTTCCGCACAAAGGCCCTAACAACTTCAGGATACAACAAGGGGGGCACTTCCATGTACTAACCTCCAGAAGATGCTAAGTAAGTCCCCGCTACCAAGTCTAAAGTGGAGAGCGTGCTGAATCATCGGCGTCGAAATAAGTTGTTGCGCCATCCTGAATTTTTGGATCACGAGGTTAATGCTCTTGATTCGGTGGACATGCACCTTGGCGCCGCCCGATAAGGACTGGAAGGAATCACAAATTTCATGCAAAATAGTCTTCGGGTAAGTGTTTGATTTCAGTGTCGGAACACAAATCCTCACCGAGTATCCCCCGAGTCTTAATTTGGCCGGACCGACCGTATTAGGGGTCTTATAAAAACTTCATGTGACACTTCCACAGCTTTCGAAAGACAAATATGATAAGTTGTTGGAAGATCCTGAGGCGAGCCGGACTCAGCTAGAAGCTGTAAAGGCCGAGCTAGAGGGAGTGAAAAAGTTTACTAGGGAAGCGCACAGTGAGCGACAACTTCGATTAATATATAATTGTCCGAGTCATTGATGTCTAACGAGGGTTTGCTTTGTAGTAGCAAAATCTATAGGTCATGTCGAGAAAGATTCGGATGCCATAAGAGAGTCTAAGCTATATGTCAAATCGCAGCTTCAGGCCGGTCAACGAGTACTGACCCATACCCTTGGGAAGAAAAACAACCTTCGGGCCGAAAATCAATGACAAGCTAGTGAGATTGAAGATTTAAAAACTTAGCCGGCCTCTGCCCATGAAGAAAATCAGAGATTGAAGGGTGACATATTTAGTAAGTGAAAATTCTGGATTCGTACTTTTGTGCATAAAGTATACCCGCATTAACAAACATACCACATCTCTTGGCATCTCTCTTAATTGGGCTTCCTCAAGAGGAAGCCAACTCGTTCGAGGGAAACCTATTGAAGGACTCTCCACTGTGCATGAACGAGCTCGAAAGGCGATGAAGAGATCAAGGCCCTATGGCCATCCAACATTCCTCTGGAAGAGATGGCTGAATTGGCGGATCGGTTTAAAGGAGATCGTCAGCGGTTTTAAGTGTGGAAAACTTTAGCCTGTCAAGAAGGAGCACAAGAGGCGTGGTCCATGGTGAAAACAAGATTCTCCAAAATCCCGAGCGCATGGCTCGAGTCGGGCCGATAGGGCCAGACGGTTAAGACATACATTTACATTTGGTATAGGACCAAGTAATGCCAGCCGCATGCCTCTCGCAAGAGGACTATCGTTTGGATGCGATAATAGATAATCTTGATCAGTAACCAGATGCTTGATTCTATGTATCTATGTACTTTACATGAAATATTGCTTCATCCGAACTGTAAACACTATCTTAACCGGCCATTAGTTTCCACCTCCCTAAACAATAATTGGGGAGTGTTCCTTACTATGCATCATCTGAGAATATCAAGATGGCATTTCGGAGAACCAAGCAATCCGGCCATATGGTACGAACATAAAGAACTTGATCAGAGAATGATGTTATATTAATTTTTATCATAAGAAACATCTTCTAGAGAAAATAGTACCTCTGGGTGTTACTTTCTTCATGCGCTACGTTATCCGTAGACTTAAAGCCGAATATCCACAGTAAGCGTACAATTGTTGAGTTGGGAGTATAACTTCCAATTATGGTGAGAATCACCTAATTATTCTCTCTTCCGTTTGAGACCGACCAACTATTTTCTTAGGACTACTAGCTTTCGGCTTTACCTGTTTGAGGTACATGTCTAGATGAGCTGGTCGTAACAATCGCAGAGGTGCTCCCTTTACCCTCTAGCCAAACAATCAGGAACGTAGAGGGTAATCACAGGAGCTAGGCAACGCAGCTCGGCCAAGTCTAATGTCAAATTGATGCATATAATGGTATTGTAGTATAGGAAGGGAGCACAAACAATAAAGGTGATAATAAGCGCATAAAAAATTGTTATTCAACTTTGTTAAAAGGCCCCCAAGTGTTCTCGAGAAAACACATTTGAAAGATGTATGCCCAAGAATTGGTGAATATAGCTCGGTCGAGCCAAACATAACCTGATGGACAGTAAAAGGAGAAAAAAAGAACTGAAGGAAAAAGTAGGACTAGTGTTATTGAAGACAACCGTATTATCCATAGAAGCGTCTAAGATGAGCAATGTTCCAGGGGTTTTGGTTCGAGGCGATTGTCAGTCTCAAAACCGGCGGATCTCGGGTAGGGGTCCCGAGCTATGAGACTAGGATCGCTGGTAACAAGGGATGAAAGAGATGATGTTTACCCAGGTTCGGGCCCTCCTACGTGTTGGAAATATGCCCTAGAGGCAATAATAAAATAGTTATTATTGTATTTCCTTGTTCAGGATAATTGTCTATTGTTCATGTTATAATTTTTCTTAACCGGAAACCGTAATGCATGTGTGAATACATAGACCACAACATGTCCCTAGTGAGCCTCTAGTTGGCTAGCTTGTTGATCAATAGATGGTCACGGTTTCATGACCATGGACATTGGATGTCAATGATAATGGGATCACACCATTAGGAGAATGATGTGATGGACAAGACCCAATCCTAAGCATAGCACAAGATCGTGTAGTTCGTCTGCTAAAGCTTTTCTAATGTCAAGTATCGTTTCCTTAGACCATGAGATTGTGTAACTCCCGGATGCCGTAAGAATACTTTGGGTGTGCCAAACGTCATAACGTAACTGGGTGGCTATAAAGGTATACTACGGGTATCCCCGAAAGTATCTGTTGGGTTGGCACGAATCAAGACTGGGATTTGTCACTCCCTATGACGGAGAGGTATCTCTGGGCCCACTCGGTAAGACATCATCATAATGAGCTCAATGTGACTAAGGAGTTAGCCACGGGATGATGTGTTATGGAACGAGATTGAACAAGAATAGGGATACCGACGATCGAATCTTGGGAAAGTATCATACCGGTAGACAAAGGGAATTGTATACGGGATTGATTGAATCCCCGACATCGTGGTTCATCTGATGAGATCATCGTGGAGCATGTGGGAGCCAACATGGGTATCCATATCCCGCTGTTGGTTATTGACCGGAGAGGTGTCTCGGTCATGTCTACATGCCTCCCGAACTTGTAGGGTCTACACACTTAAGGTTCGATGACGCTAGGGTTATAGGGAAATAGTGTACGTGGTCACTGAAGGTTGTTTGGAGTCTCGGATGAGATCCCGGACGTCATGAGGATTTCCAGAATGGTCCGGAGGTAAAGATTCATATATAGGAAGTGAGGTTTTGGTCACCGGAAATGTTTCGGGCATCACCAGTAGCGTACCGGGACCACCGGAAGGGTTCCGGGGGTCCACCAAGTGAGGCCACCGGCACTAGAGGGCTGCATGGGCCGCAAGTGGGAGGGAACCATCCCCTAGGTGGGCTGGTGCCCCCCACAAGGGCCCAAGGCGCAGCACAAGAGGAGAGGGGGCAAACCCTAGCCCAGATGGGCCTAAGGCCCACCTAGGGCGCCGCCCCTCCCCTCTCCCTCTCTGGCCGCCGGCCAGATGGCCATCTAGGGCCGGCCGCAACCCTAGGGTGGGAACCGTAGGGGACGTGCCCTCCCTCCCTCCTCCTCCTATATATAGTGGAGGGTTTGGGGCTGACAGAGACACACATCTCTCTCTCCCTCGACGCAACCCTACTCCTCCTACTCCTCGTTCTCCGTAGTGCTTGGTGAAGCCCTGCCGGAGTACCACACAGATCCACCGTCACCACGTCGTAGTGCTGCTGGAGCTCTCCCTCAACCTCTCCTTCCTCGTTGCTGGATCAAGGCATAGGAGACGTCATCGGGCTGCACATGTGTTGAACGTGGAGGCGCCGTTGTTCGGCGCGTAGATCGGATTCCACCGCGATCTGAATTGTTGCGAGTACGACTCCACCAACCGCGTTCTAGTAACGCTTCCGCTTTGCGATCTTCAAAGGTATGAAGATGCACTCATCCCACTCGTTGCTGGTTTCTCCATAGATATATCTTGGTGACACATAGGAGAAATTTTGATTTACTACTACGTCTACCATGACTATGGAGGTAAAACCCTACGTCCTGCTCGATTATATTGATGGTATGAAGGTCACAGAGTTGATCTACCTCGAGATCGAATAGCTAGAACCCTAGATGAGTTTCTTTGCCCTACAATCTAAAACCCCTGGCTTATATAGACGTCGTAGGTCGGTTGCACGTCAAAGGGAAAATATATGCCTATCTACTATACCAAACTTGGAAAACATGCCACGACTCTCGAGGCTTCCTCCTTGGCAATAGGGCCTTCGATCAATCCAATGCTTAGTAAGCGACCCATGAGTCTGGCCCATAAGAAATAGGCAGGCCATCCAAGGACCCCCTAATCCAGGACTCCCTCAGTAGCCCCTAGACTAGCCTCCAATGCTGAGATATACTATCCGAACAATCTTGCACGTCAAAGTCTTCGGCTTGTGAGGCGAGTCCCTCTATCCCTTCTTGTTCGGCAACCATCCCGTCATTTGCGAAACCTCAAAAGTCGAGCACTTGCGGGTCCCATTGTAATAGCTTTTAGCGCTTCTTGATCCTTGTGCGCCTAGGGGAGACGAGCGGTCCAACAACTTTTTACAAGACTTCCCTTCCCACAAAGGAAGCACCACCTATTTAAAAAAACTAAATCATGGTTTTATGCCACATATTCCTCTTCTTCCCTAACAGAAAAAACTTCAAGCAAGAAGTCACCACAAAAGCATGGTGAGCGCCCCAGCTCTTCCTCACGTCCTTATGACTCTCGTCCCGGGGATTGGGCAAGCTGCTCGGTATCCCTCCTTCGGTTGCATGACCTCGAGACCCAAGGGTATCTCTCTTCCTCGGATCCAGTGCCTACCTGTGCCAGTTTGACTTCTTTTAACAAAGAAGCCTTCGTGGAGAGATTCCCTAATCCACAAAAGGGAGAGCGAGTATGCTTTGTGCCCTTCCTCTTGCGGGGTCCAGGGTTCCCCATTCATCCTTTCGTGAGGGGATTACTGGAGTTCTATGGGATCCAACTCCATTATCTTACCCCCCGGATCCATTCTGCATATCTCGGACTTTGTTGCCCTCTGCAAGATGTTTCTGTGCTGCGAGGCACATTTTGGATTATGGAGGAAATACTTCTGCCATGTCCCCCATAATCGGGGTGAGACAATTCGGGAAATCAGAGGAGCCAAAGTATGCCGCATAGCCGGGATAGGGTATCCAGTGGGGACACCAAAAAAGGAGTCCGAAGAGTGGTCTTCGGAATGGTTCTATATCGAGGACATTCCCCTATTCGATCCATCTCGGAGGGGTTTTCCCGAGTACTCCGACGCCCCTTTGAAGAAAAGGTACAACTGGCGACTGAAGAGTTCATCCCAAGAGGACGGTGCCAAAGTGCAACGCTTGGCCGCCCACATAAGGCTACTGGCTCGTCACAAGCTGACCATGATTGATGTAATGGCCACCGCTATCACCCGATGCGTTCAGCCTCTCCAATAAAGAATACACCCTCTGTGGTGTTGTGTTCGGATTTAACATTTGAGGATGTATGCCGAAAATCTTAATACAAGATCGGTTTAACCGAACATAGACCTGGGAAGAAAAAATCTGAACCTGCCAAAAATCAAGGTGGGAGGGAAAGAAAATAAAAAAGAAAAGGAAAGAAAAAGGAGGGTAAAGAATATGACGACATCGGACTAGCCGTAGAAGTGGCGAAGACGAGTTGCGTTCCATGGGTTTTGTTGGAGGCGGTTATCTGATGGGTCTCGAAGACGATAAGCCGCTCCTGTGAGTATTTCGTCAATTATGGAGGGGCCCTCGCATTTGGGATTGAGTTTATGCTTCTGCTTCTCCAGAATCCGTAAGACAAGTTCACCCACATTATACGCTTTTGCCCTGATCTCTCTACTCTGGTAACATCGGGCCTACTATTGATAAAAAGTAGAACGAGATTGAGCTATGTCACGCTCTCCTTCTAAGGCGTCGAGGACATCCTGCCGATCTAACTCAACCTCCTTTTCTTCATACATGCGCACCCTTGGTGCATCGTGAATAATATCACAGGGAAGGATTGCTTCTGCCCCGTAGACCATGAAGAACTGTATGTATCTAGTTGATCGATTTGGGGTGGTACGTAGGCCCCACAGAATAGAGTCGAGCTCCTCTATCCAATGGCAGTCGGACTCATGCAGAGATCGAACAAAATGTGGTTTAATACCACTCATGACAAGGCCGTTGTCCCGTTCGACTTGTCCATTGGTCTATGGGTGATACACTGATGCGTAATCGAGCTTGATGCCCATTTGTGCGCACGCGTCTTTTACTTCTTGGGCTGTGAAGTTGGATCCATTGTCCGTTATTATACTGCGCGAGACACCGCAACGGTGTACCGCGCCAGATATAAAGTTGATTACTGGTGCGGACTTGGCTGGTTTGACAGGTTTTGCTTCTATCCATTTGGTGAATTTGTCAACCGTGACCAGTAGGTATTTATTCTTCTTAGCCCCCCCTTTAAGTGGTCCGACCATATGTAGCCCCCAGACCGCAAAAGGCCATGTAATCAGAATAGTTCGAAGAGCTGTTGGGGGCATGTGTCTTTGATTTGCAAAAAGTTGACATCCCACGCAATGCTGGACAAGCGATTGGGCGTCCACTTGAGCGGTGTGCTAGAAGAAACCAGCCCGAAAGGCCTTGCTGACTAGGCCCTTGCCGCGGCGTGTTGGCCGACCATTCCCGCATGGACTTCGGCTAAGATTTTCCATCGTTCTTCCTTAGATATGCACCGTTGTAGTATTCTGGTGGTGCTTTTCTTATATAACTCAGCCTGGTGGATTTTATAGGCCTTGGATCGCCGAATTATGTGTCGTGCCTCTGTTCGATCGTCGGGGAGTTCTTTGCAAAGAAGGTAGGCAAGGAAGGGCTTGGTCCATGGCGCGATTGCTGCCATGACCTCACGAGCCGAGGGCGTTTCGTCCATTACAGAGCCATCGATGATTTGGTCGTCTGGTTCATTTATAGGGGGAACAACCTCTTTCGTGTTGATGAGTCCGGTGCCCTTATTATTGTCCTGCCAAACCACTGACGGTTTAAAGAGCCGTTCCAGGAAAGTGTTTTTTGGGACAGGGTCCCATTTGACCCTCATGCGGGCCAGTATGTCAGCAGCTTGGTTGTTATCTGTGGCAACATGGTGGAATTCTAGCCCCTCGAACCATGTGGATATCTTGAGGACGACGTTTCTATATGCCACCATCTTCAGGTTTTTGGCATCAAAGCCAAGTTGGAGTCTCCCCGTACCTCCAGCCGTTGTATGCCCATTGAAGCTGCTATTTGAAGACCATGCAAAAGTGCTTCGTATTTGGCTGCATTGTTGGAATTGGCATACATGATTTGCAACACGTATCAGACATTGTCGCCTATGGGGGATGTGAGAATTACTCCAGCACCCAGTCTAGCCAATGTTTTGGATCCGTCAAAGTACATTGTCCAATGGGAGTATGTACTATATTCCCTGGGGAGCTTGGCCTCTGTCCATTCAGTGAGGAAATCTGCCAGCACCTGAGATTTAATAGCTCGTCGTGGCTTGTAGGCAATTTCAAAAGGAATGAGCTCAATTGCCCATTTGACTATGCGGTCGGTGGCGTCCTTGTTGTTGATTATGTCGTTCAGGGGTACTTTAGATGCCACCGTGACCGAACACTCTTGAAAGTAGTGTTTAGTTTCTGTGATGCCATAAATACCGTGTAGGCTATCTTTTGGTAATGCGGGTATCTGGACGTGCACTGCAATAATACTTCTGACATGTAATAAACCGGCTTCTACATCTGGAATTTGTGTCCCTCCTCCTCTCGTTCGATGATGAGCACTGCACTAATGACTTGGTTGGTGGATGATATGTACAATAACATTGGTTCACTAGTGCCTGGCGCTGTGTGTATGGGGTTGCTTGCCAGCAGTGTTTTAATTTCTTCTAATGCAACCGCTGCTTCATCGGTCCATTCAAAATTGTTGGTCCATTTTAGTAACCTATAGAGCGGTAAAGCCTTTTCACTGAGGCGGGAGATAAAGCGGCTTAATGCTGCCATGCAACCCGCCAACCTCTGGACATGCTTTAGCCGTGTGGGAATTGCAAGTTTTGATAGGGCGTGTATCTTAGCCGCATTCGCTTCTATTCCTCTATGGGAAACAATGAATCCGAGAAGTTTACCAGCGGGAACTCCGAAGACACATTTCTCCGGATTGAGTCGTATATCGTACTCACGTAAGCTGGCAAAGGTTTTCCTTAGGTTGTCAATCAATTGGATGACGTGTTTGGTTTTGATGATCACATCGTCCACGCATGCCTCGACTATTTTACCGACCTATTCCGCGAGACAAGTCTGGATCATACGCTGGTATGTAGCCTCAGCATTTTTTAGCCCGAAGGGCATCGTGTTGAAGCAGAATGGCCCGTAAGGGGTGATGAATGCGGTTGCAGCTTGATCGGATTCCTTCATTTTGATTTGATGGTATCTGGAATAAGCATTGAGGAAACACAATGAGTCATGTCCGGCTGTGGCGTTAATAATCTGTTCTATGCGTGGTAAAGGGAAAGGATCCTTAGGACATGCCTTGTTGAGGTATTTGAAGTCGATGCGCAACCGCCAAGATTTGTCTTTCTTTGGTACCATCACTAGGTTTGCCAACCATTCGGGGTGCTTGATCTCCCGTATGAATCCGACCTCTAGAAATTTTGCTAATTCTTCACCCATAGCTTGTCGTTTGGGCTCAAAAAAGCAGCACATAGTTTGTTTAACAGGCTTAAAGCCTGCGATGATGTACAGACTATGTTCTGCTAGCCGCCGTGGGATTCCTGGCATATCAGAAGGATGCCAGGAGAAGATGTCCTAGTTTTCTCGTAAGAATGCTCGCAGCGCCTCGTCCACCATGGGGTCCAGCCAAGCTCTAATGGACGTTGTCTTATTGGGGTCCATTGGGTGTACCTAAAATTTAAGGATTTCATCTGCAGGTTTAAAGGACGTGGGTTTGGGCCTTTTGCTAAGGATCACATTGTCCTTGTCTACCGTTGACCCGAGTGCGTTTAATTCCTCTGCAGCAAAGGTCTCAGCTAGTGCATCGTGGGAGAGCGTTGTTGTTTTGTTTTTGGCTCGAAGGGCTATACTCGGATCACTTGTGACTGTGATTACCCTGTTTGGGCATGGCATCTTGAGCTTCATATACTCGTAATGTGGTATAGCCTGGAATTTTGTGAAGGCATCACGCCCCAGCAGGGCGTGGTAGCCACTGGTGAAGGGCATAGTATGGAAGAGAAGTTCCTCAGATCGGTAGTTTTCGGGCATGCCGAACACTACGTCCTGAACAACGCGCCTCTTTCCCAAGAACGATCGCTCAGAATGTTGTGTTGCTATACTCGATGTGAGATCGGTCGAACTGCATTTTTGCCAGGGTATCTTTGTAGATAAGTTTTAAACCACTACCGCCATCCATTAGCACTTTCTGCAGCCTGAAGCCGTCGAGGATGAGGTTTAAGACCAGTGCGGCCGGTGTATGACCGGGACGGATGGCTGGTTGGTCAGTATCTATGAAGGTGATGGGTATGTCTATTGGGGAACGTTGCATGGGAAACAAAAAATTTCCTACGCACACGCAATATCTATCCATGGTGATGAGCATCTACAAGAGGGAGAGTTGATCTACATACCCTTGTAGATCGCTAAGCGGGAAGCGTTAAGAAACGCGGTTGATGTAGTCGAACGTCTTCGCGATCCAAATCGCCGAGCGTCCCGCCATCCAATCACGATCCATCCCACTATCTCATCATGATCCGTCCCGCGATCCAATCATGAATCGTCTCGCGATCTTGATCATGGTCCTTCCGATCTATCGCCGAATAGACGACACCTCCGTGTTCAGCACACGTACAGCTCGAGGACGATCTCTGCCTTCTTGATCCAGCAAGAGGGAGCAGAGAGGTAGATGAGTTCTCCGGCAGCACAATGGCATGGTGGCGGTGGTGGTGAACTAATCCCACAGGGCTTCTCCTAAGCACCGCGGGACTAATCTAGAGGAGAAACAGATCTAGAGGAAGAAGAGGGCAGCACGTGACAATTAGGGTTGGCTTTCCCCCCTAAATCCTCTAGTATATATAGGAGGGAGGGAGGGGAGGAGGCAGCCTAAAACTCTCAAGGTTTGGTCGAAATTGGAGGTGGAGGAGTCCTACTCCAATCCTATTAGGAGTAGGATTCCTCCTTTCCACTTGGAAACTCTTCCCACCTCTCCACCTTTTGGTTTTTTCCCACCCCTAGCCGCATGGGCCTTAGTGGGGGCTTAGACCAGCCCACCAGGGGCTGGTTTGACTCCTCCCACAGCCCATGAGGTCCTTTGGGTCGACACACCCCTCTTGATGGTCCCCCGGCACCCCCTCGGCACTCCTGGTACACTACCGATGAGCCCGAAACTTTTTTGGTGACCAAAACAGGACTTCCTATATATCAATCTTTACCTCTGGACCATTCTGGAGCTCCTAGTGACGTCTGGGATCTCATCCGGGACTACGAACAACCTTCGGTAAACACCATACATAACTCTATACTACCGAAGCATCACCGACCTTAAGTGTGTAGACCCTGTGGGTTCGAGAACTATGTAGAGATGACCGAGGCACCTCTATGGTCAATAACCAATAGTGGGACCTAGATGCCCATATTGATTCCTACATATTCTACGAAGATCTTTATCGGTTGAACCTCTATGTCAAGGATTCAGTTAATCCCGTATGCAGTTCCCTTTGTTCTTCGGTATGTTACTTGCCCGAGATTTGATCGTCGGTATCTCTATACCTAGTGCAATCTCATTACTGGCAAGTCTCTTTACTCGTTCCGTAGTACAAGATCCTGTGGCTAACACTTATTCACATTGCTTGCAAGGCTTGTTGTGATGTTGTATTACCGAGTGGGCCCTGAGATACCTCTCCATCACACGGAGTAACAAATCCCAGTCTTGATCCATGCCAACTCATAGACACCCTCGGAGATACCTATAGAGCACCTTTATAGTCACCCAGTTATGTTGCGACCTTTGATACACACAAGGTACTCCTTCGGTGTCAGTGAGTTGCATGATCTCATGGCCATAGAAACAGATACTTGACATGTAGAAAACTATAGCAATAAACTGACACGATCATATGCTATGTTTATAGTTTGGGTATTGTCCATCACATCATTCTCCTAATGATGTGATCCCATTATCAAATGACATCTCATGTCCATGGCTAGGAAACCTTAACCATCTTTGATCAACGAGCTAGTCTATTAGAGGCATACTAGGGATATGGTGTTGTCTATGTATCCACACATGTATCTGAGTTTCCCATCAAAACAATTCTAGCATGGATAATAAAAGATTACCATGAACAATGAAATATGATAATAACCAATTTATTATTGCCTCTAGGGCATATTTCCAACAGTCTCACACTTGCACTAGAGTCAATAATCTAGTTCACATCACCATGTGATTCACATTGTTATGAATCTAACACATAAGGAGTTCTGGGGCTCGATCATGCTTTGCATGTGAGAGAGATCTTTTAGTTAATGGGTTCGCGACATTCAGATCCGTGTGTACTTTGCAAATCTCTATGTCATACTATAGACACTGCTACCACACTCCACTTGGAGCTATTCCAAATGGCTGCTCCACTATACGTATCTGTGTTGCTACTAAGAGTCATCTGGATTGGTGTTAAAGCTTGCATCGACGTAACTCTTAACGACAAACTCTTTATCACCTCCATAATCAAGAAACATTTCCTTAGTATTTTATTTACTAAGGATAATCTTGACCGCTGTCCAGTGATCCACTCCTGGATCACTCTTGTACCCCTTGACGGACTCATGGCAAGGCACACACAGGTGCGGTACATAGCATGACATACTATATAGAGCCTATGGCTAAAGCATAGGGGACGACCTTCGTCCTTTCTCTTTCTTCTGTCATGGTTGAGCTTTGAGTCTTACTCAACTTCACACCTTACAAATCAGGCAAGAACTCTTTTCTCTGACTGATCCATTTTGAACTCTTTCAAAATCTTGTCAAAGTATGTACTCATTGAAAGTCTCATCAAGCATCTTGATCTATCTCTATAGATCTTGATGCTCAACAATTAGGTAGCTTTATCCAGGTCTTCCTTTGACAAACTCTTTTCAAACAACCGTTTATGCTTTCTAGAAATTATACATCATTTCCTACCAACAATATGTCATCCACATATGCTTATCAGAAATTCTATAGTGCTCACACTCACTTTATTGTAATTACAAGTTTCTCATAAACTTTGTATAGACTCAAAAACTTTGATCACCTCATCAAAGCATATATTCCAACTCCGAGATGCTTGCTCCATCCCATAGAAGGATTGCTAGAGCTCACACACCTTTTAGCATCCTTAGGACTGACAAAACCTTCTGGTTGTATCTCATACAACCTTTCCTCAAGGAAGGAAACGATGTTTTGACATCCATCTGCCAGATTTCATAATTGAAAAATGCAACAACTTCTAACATAATTCCAATAGACTTTAGCATCGCTACGAGTGAGAAAGTCTCATCGTAGTCAACTCCTTGAACTTGGCGGAAACTTCTTTCCGACAAGTCGAGCTTTATAAATAGTGACATTCACCATCGTCGTCTGTCTTCATCTTAAAGGTCCATTTGTACTCAAACGACCTGCCGTTCAACGAGCAAGTCTACCAAAGTCCATACTTGGTTTTCATACATGGATCCTTTCTCGGATTTCATGGCTCCTAGTTATTTATCGGAATCCGGGCCCATCATCGCTTCTCCACAGCTCGTAGGAACAACATGACCTCCAAGACTGGGTTGCCATACCACTCAGGAGCAGTATGCGTCCTTGTCGACCTACGAGGTTTGATAGTAACTTGATCCAAAGCTTCATGATCATCATCATTAACTTCCTCTTCAACTAACGTAGGCTCCACAGAAACAACTTTCTACGCTGCGCTACTCTCTGGTTGAAACAAAGGTTAAACAACCTCATCAAGTTTTATCTTCCTCCCACTCAATTCTTTTGAGAGAAACTCTTTCTCGAGAAAGGACCCATTTTTAGCAACAAACGCTTTGCACCTCGGATCTCAGATAGAAGGTATACCCAACTATTCTTAGGGTATTCCATGAAGATGCATTTGTCCGCTTTGGGTTTGAGCTCATTAGGTGAAAACATTTTTCACATAAGCGTCGCAGCCCCAAACATTAAGAAATGACAGCTTAGGTTTCTAACAAATCATAATTCATATGTGTCATCTCAACGGATTTAGATGGCACCCTATTTAAAGTGAATGTAGTTGTCTCTAATGCATAAACCCAAAACGATAAGAGACATCATAGTACGCACCATATCCTATATAGCACGACTATGATGTACGGACACACCATCACACTATGGTGTTCCAGGTGGCGTGAGTTGTGAAACAACGTTCACATTGTCTTAAGTTGTATACCAAACTCGTAACTCAGATATTCACCTCCAGGATCATATCGTAGACATTTTATCTTCTCGTCACGATGATCTCAAACTTTACTATGATTCTGCTTGAACTTTTCAAACGCTTCAGACTTGTGTTTCATTAAGTAAATATACACTATATCTACTCAAATCATCAGTGAAGGTAAGAAAATAATGATATCCACCGCACGCTAGAACACTCATTGGACCGTATACATCAATATGTATCATTTTCAATAAGTTACTAGCCCGCCTCATCATACTAAAAACGGGGTTTGTAGCCATCTTGCCCAAGAGGCATGGTCCGCATGTCTCAACCGATTCGAAATCGAATGAGTCCAAAGATCCATCAACATGGAGTTTCTTCATGCGCTTTACACCAATATGACATTTAGCGGCAGTGCCACAAGTATGTGGTACTATAATTATTAACTTTGTATCTTTTGGCATCTATGTTATGAACATGTGTACTACTACGATCAAGATTCAACAAACCATTCTCACTGGGTGCATGACCATTGAAGGTATTATTCATGTAACCAAAATAACCATTATTCTCTAACTTAAATGAATCACCGTGTTCCAATAAACATGATACAATCATGTTCATGTTTAACGCAAACACCAAATAACATTTATTTAGGTTTGTCACTAATCCCGAAGGTAGAGAGAGCGTGCGATGTTGATCACATCAACCTTGGAAACATTTCCAACATACATCGTCACCTCACACTTAGCTAGTCCCCATTTATTCCGTAGCTTTTATTTCATGTTACTAACATTTAGTTCGAGTTACTAACATTTAGCAACCAAACCAGTATCCTATACCCAGGTGCTACTAGGAGTACTAGCAAGGTACGCATCAATAAAATGTATATCAAAATATACTTCTGTCGACATTGCCAGCCTTCTTATCTACCAAGTATCTAGGGTTGTTCCGCTTCAGCGACCGCTCTCCTCATAATAGAAGCACTTAGTCTCGGGTTTGGGTTAAACCTTGGGTTTCTTCATTGGAGCAGGAACTGACTTGCCATCCATGAAGTTTCCCTCTTAGCCCTTGTCCTTCTTGAAACTAGTGGTTTCACTAACCGTCAACATTGGATGCTCCTTCTTGATTTCTACCTTCGCGGTGTCAAAACATCACGAACAGCTCAGGGATCATCATTTCCATCCCTGGCATAATTATAGTTCATCACGAAGTTCTAGTAGCTTAGTGATAGTGACTCACAGAACTATATCAATCACTATCTTATCTGGAAGATCAACTCCCACTCGATTCAAGCGATTGTAGCACCCAGACAATCTGAGCACATGCTCAATGATTGAGCTATTCTCCTTCAGCTTGCAGGCAAAGAATCTTGTTGGAGATCTCATATCTCACAACACAGACATGAGCCTGAGATCCCAATTTCAGCTCTTAGAACATCTCATATGTTCCATGATGTTCAAAATGTTTTTCGAGCCTCCATTCTAAGCCGTAAAGCATGACGCACTAAACTATCAAGTAGTCATCGGAACGTGCCTGTTAGATGTTCACAACATCTACAGACGAAGCTAGAGGGGGTGGCGCACCGAGCGGTGCATTAAGTACATAAGCCTTTTGTGCAGCAATGAGGACAATCCTTAGACCATGGACCCAGTCTGCAATATTGCTACCATCATCTTTCAACTCTATTTCTCTAGGAACATATAAAAATTCAAGGGAGCTACAACATGAGCTACAACATAATTTGCAAAGACACTACTGACTATGTTCATGATAATGAGTTCAATTAATCATATTACTTAAGAACTCCCACTCAAATTGACATCCCTCTGGTCATTCGAGTGATACATGATCCAAATTCACCAACTGAAGTCCGATCATCACGTGAGTTGAGGTGGTTTCAATGGTGAACATCAACATGTTAATCATATCTACTATATGACTCATGTTTGACCTTTCGGTCTCTTGTGTTTTGAGGCCATGTCTGTACATGCTAGGCTCGTCAAGTTTAAACCGAGTGTTCCGCATGTGCAACACTGGCTTGCACCCGTTGTATGTGAATGCAGAGTCTATCACACCCGATCATCACGTGGTGTCTCGACAGGACAAACTTTCGCAATGGTGCACACTCGGGGAGAACACAATTTATCTTGAAATTAAGTGAGGGATCACCTTATAATGTTACTGTCGTCCTAAGCAAAACAAGGTGCATAAAAGGATTAACATCACATGCAAATCATAAGTGACATGATATGGCCATGAACTTGTGCTTTTGATCTCCATCTTGAAAGCACCGACATGATCTCCATCATCACCGGCATGACACCATGATCTCTATCATCTTGATCTCCATCAACATGTCGCCATCGGGGTTGTCGCGCCCACCATGCTTCTACTACTATTGCTACCTCTTAGCAATAAAGTAAAGCATTACATAGCGCTTAATGATTGACACATAGGTCATACAATAATTAAAGACAACCCTATGGCTCCTGCCGGTTGCCGTGTTGATCGACATGCAAGTCGTGATATTCTATACAATACATGATCAACTCATACATCACATATATCTCATCATGTAATTGGCCATATCACATCACAACATACCCTGCAAAAACAAGTTAGACATCCTCTAATTGTTGTTGCAAGTTTTACGTGGCTGCTATGGGTATCTAGCAAGAACAATTCTCACCTATGCAAAACCACAACGGTGATACATAAATTGATTTTCAACCTTATCAAGGACCGTCTTTGTCGAATCCGATCCAACTAAAGTAGGAGAAACAAACACCTGCCAGCCATCTTTGTGCAACGTAGTTACACGTTAGTCGATGGAACCGGTCTCTCGTAAGCGTATGAGTAAGGTTGGTCAGGCCCACTTCATCCCACAATATCGCAAGATCTATCCATGGTGATGAGCATCTACAAGAGGGAGAGTTGATCTACATACCCTTGTAGAACGCTAAGCGGGAAGCATTAAGAAACGTGGTTGATGTAGTCGAACGTCTTCGCGATCCAAATCGGCGAGCGTCCCGCGATCCCATCATGATCCATATCGCGATCCAATCACGATCCATCCCACGATCCCATCATGATCTGTCCCGTGCTCCAATCACGAGTCGTCTCGTGATCTTGATCATGGTCCTTCCGATCTAGTGCCGAACGGACGGCACCTCCGCGTTTAGCACACGTTTAGCTCGATGACGATCTCCGCCTTCTTGATCCAGCAAGAGGGAGCGGAGAGGCAGATGAGTTCTCCGGCAGCACAACGGCATGGTGGCGGTGGTGGTGAACAACAGGGCTTCGCCTAAGCACTGCAGAACTAATCTAGAGGAGAAACAGATCTAGAGGAAGAAGAGGGCAGCACGTGGAAATTAGGGTTAACTTTCTCCTCTAAATCCTCTAGTATATATAGGAGGGAGGGAGGGGAGGAGGTAGCCTCAAACTCTCAAGAGGTAGCACGTGGCTATTAGGGTTAGCTTTTTCCTCTAAATCCTCTAGTATATATAGGAGGGAGGGAGGGGAGGAGGCAGCCTCAAACCCTCAAGGTTTGGTCGAAATTGGAGGTGGAGGAGTCCTACTCCAATCCTATTAGGAGTAGGATTCCTCCTTTCCACTTGGAAACTCTTTCTACCTCTCCACCTTTGGATTTTTTCCTTCTCAAACCTCATGGGATTTAGTGAAGGCTTCGGCCAGCCCACTAGGCGCTGGTTTATCTCGTCCCATAGACCATGAGGCCCCTAGTGGCGTGACACCCCTCTCGATGGTCCCTTGGTACACTCTCGGCACTCCCGATATACTACCGATGAGCCCGAAACTTTTTCGGTGACCAAAACAGGACATACTATATATCAATCTTTACCTATGGACTATTTTGGAGCTCCTCGTGATGTCCGAGATCTCATATGGGACTCCGAACAACCTTCGGTCACCACCATACATAACTCTATACTACCGAAATGTCATCGAACCTTAAGTGTGCAGACCCTGCGGGTTCGAGAACTATGTAGACATGACCGAGACACCTCTACAATCAATAACCAATAGCGGGACCTGGATGCCCATATTGGTTCCTACATATTCTATGAAGATCTTTATCGGTTGAACCTCTATGTCAAGGATTCAGTTAATCTCGTATGCAGTTCCCTTTGTTCTTCGGTATGTTACTTGCCCGAGATTCTATCTTCGGTATCTCTATACCTAGTTCAATCTCGTTACTGGCAAGTCTCTTTACTCGTTCCGTAATACAAAATCCTGTGGCTAACACTTAGTCACATTGCTTGCAAGGCTTGTTGTGATGTTGTATTACTGAGTGCGCCCTGAGATACCTCTCCATCACACGGAGTAACAAATCCCAGTCTTGATCCATGCCAACTCAATAGACACTCTCGAAGATACCTGTAGTGAACCTTCATAGTCACCTAGTTACGTTGCAACCTTTGATACACACAAGGTACTCCTCCGGTGTCAGTGAGTTGCATGATCTCATGGTCATAGGAACAAATACTTGACATGCATAAAACTATAGCAATAAACTGACACGATCATATGCTATGTTTATAGTTTGGGTCTTGTCCATCACATCATTCTCCTAATGATGCGATCCTGTTATCAAATGAGATCTCACGTCCATGGCTAGGAAACCTTAACCATCTTTGATCAACGAGCCAGTCTATTAGAGGCATACTAGGGACATGGTGTTGTCTATGTATCCACACAATGTATTTGAGTTTCCGATCAATACAATTCTAGGATGGATAATAAACGATTATCATGAAGAAGGAAATATGATAATAACCAATTTATTATTGCCTCTAGGGCATATTTCCAACATTGTCTGTGCATGAACTTGTTGCTGCCACATGATATACCTGTTCGTGTTCTCTAAGAGCTGTTTTCCTCCTATTCCTTGAGGGGAACATTTCGTAGATTGTCAAGATTTTGGTGTTGTGTTCTGGTGGTGATGTGGAGTGCCTGTTCGGCGGTAGTGCCTCGAGGATGGCCTCACCACTTTTTGTGACCGGCCTGACAACCCAGCAAGCCCGAAGGCTGTGAGTATTGCTTGTGTTCAACAATACAGAATGTATAGGGCATGGCTTATCCAATAGTCCATCAAGGATAGTTCTCACCCCCATAGGGGGTCTATTTATATTTTTGGTGGGATCGAGTTCGTCTAGCCACTTTGAAGGTATCCTCTTTTTCCGATCTCGTCTAGGGTATTCAGTAAAGATTGGTTCCGAAAGTAGCCATTCGTCCTACCAGGTGCTCTCCATGGCACATTATTTTTGGACCAAGTCCGACAGCTCGGTGAAGTCACGAATGTGCCGACGAGCTAGGGCGTTGAGGATCCCTTTGTCATGGCAATTGCGACTGAAGGTTTCCATTATCTCCTGGTCACTAGAACCTCGTACTTTGTTTCTAGTGAGGAGGAGTCTAGCCCAAAAATGATGAACCGACTCTCCTGGTAGCTGTTTAACATCCCGTAAGTCCGAAGAACTTTGGTTTCGCTCCACGATGTGAGTCCGGAATCACGGGTTCCGAGTTGCGCCCTAGATCGGGAACTGATCCCGATTTATCTCTGGAGCGAGCTTTAGGGTCTGGGTTGCATGCGAGGTCTCGATGATCGAAAGTGGGGGTACAAACCGTTTTTAATTCCGATCGTTGGGGGACGAGCCCCCAGCCGGACACTTGATGGTGGCGACTAAGTGAGTGACCGAGGGGGTGCGAATCTCCCTATAGTCGGGTTTAAGCCCGATCCGGTCATAGTCCGGGGTCTGATTGTTAGTCATACACATAGTATGAATCCGGTCAAATAGCTCGTTTAGGGATGAGGCGTAGGTAGGACGCGTGTCGCCAAAGCACATGGGGTCGATCTATGGCGTCATGGTTCCGGAGTCGCTTTACAACAAATCCGGGTCATGTTTGGCCGTAGCGGATCCGGGCACAACAACTGGATTGGGTGTTCTAGACAGCCCAAGGGTGAAGACCACCTCAAAGGCGGGGTATGATGTCCTCGGCGTCAAGGCATCAGGATCTGTGGGCTCCTCCATGAGAGCTGATGGTTGCATCAAGAAAAGCTCTCCCCATGAATCAACAACAAACTCTAGGGTTCTGAATCTAATTTCTTGATCCGGGGTGAAGCTTTCGATCTGGCCAAGATGGTTGGCCGGGTCGACATGCAACAAGACCTCGCCACCTGTGAAGATCTGACCAGGGATGAAGACATCCTGGCTCCATCTCGCTATTTATGATAAGGCAAGCCATCGATTCCTTTGGCGATCACAGCGGAACTCTGAATGAAGGACAAATGTCGGTGTCAAAACCGGCGGATCTCGGGTAGGGGGTCCCGAGATGTGAGACTAGGATCGATGGTAACAAGGGACGAAGGAGACAATGTTTACCCAGGTTCGGGCCCTCCTATGGAGGTAAAAAACCTACGTCCTGCTCGATTACATTGATGGTATGAAGGTTACAGAGTTCATCTACCTCGAGATCGAATGGCTACAACCCTAGATGAGTTTCTGTGCCCTACAATCTAAAACCCCTCAGCTTATATAGACTCCGTAGGTCGGTTGCACATCAAAGTGAAAAACATGCCTATCTACTATACCAAACTAGGAAAACATGCCACGACTCCTGAGGCTTCCTCCCTGGCGACGGGTGTCGGTGTCAAGACCGGCGGATCTCGGATAGGGGGTCCCGAACTGTGAGACTAGGATCGACGGTAACAGGAGACAAAGGGGACACGAGATTACCCAGGTTCGGGCCCTCCTATGGAGGTAATACCCTACGTCCTGCTTGATTGTATTGATGGTATAAGGGGTTACAGAGTTGATCTACCTCGAGATCATATGTCTAACCCTAGATGAGTTGTTCTGTCCTATGTCCTAAAACCCTCCGGCTTATATAGATGCTGAGGAGGCCTAGGGTTTACACATGGTCGGTTACATGCCGAAGAGATAAACATGCCTATTCACTACATCAAAAGTGGAGCGCAAGCCATGCTCCTAGAAGCTTCCATCCTCGTAACTGGGCCTTCAGATCATCTAGTGTTCGGCCAGTGGCCCATATAGTCCGGTCCATACACAACAGGTGAGTTATCCGAGGACCCACTAACACAGGACTCCCTCAGTAGCCCTCGAACTTGCCTCCAACGCAAAGAGTCTTCAGCTTCAATTGCTTCGCGAACAGAGTCTTCGGCTTGCGAGGTGAGTTCCTTCTGTTGAACCATAGTTCGGCCTCTGATGACAAATAGTTTTCTGCACTATAGCATGTCCGAATCCTATGAGATAAGTTGGCTTTTGAAGGCTAAGCATTGGAAAAAAAACAATGTTTCCCGACGACCTTTCTAACAAAAGGTCACAACCCACCACGACCGATAGGCTAGTTACATGCACTCGATGCATGGTTCGAGGCCGTTCCGTCCACACGGTGTATCCATACGTAGATCATGTCCCGTTTTATATGGGATGTAGTTAATCATACGCACACAACGGCTCACGCATCTTAGGAAGTGGATGGAATCATGGCATAGCAAGGGGAGCCCGAATCGACACACCTCATAAAAGGAGAAAGAAAACCCTAGAGCCCCCTCACGCTCTACATTCGACATCTCCGCCTCATATTCTCCTGTGCCTCCAAAGCACAGATCTAGGTTTCTTCCACCCCCGCTTCTGTGCTCAACAATGGCAGGCTCCAACGGCCAGTGGGAGGTTTCCATGGTCAGCAACCAAGACATCCTCGACCTTAAGAAGGCCGGCTACCTCCCTGCCGATATTCCTCATCGTGCGGCGAAGAAGGGACAAGTAGTCCCCACCCCCCAGGCCAGGCGAGCGGGTGGTATTCATCCCCCACTTCATTAGGGGGTTGAGATTTCCGCTCCACCCCTTCGTCAGGGGTTTAATGTTTTTCTGCGGCCTCGACTTCCACGACCTTCTGCCGAACTCCATCATGCACCTCTCTGCCTTCATCCTCGTCTACGAGGCATTCCTACACGTCGAGCCGCACTTCGGGCTCTGCTACCGGTTTTCAACATCAAGTCGAAGTGTGTCGGCGGCAACCACGCTGACTATGGTGGTGCTGTCATCGGCAAACTCACGCGCATCAACTGGCCGGCGGGCACCCTCATCGACACCATCATGGGGTGGCAGAAGGATTGGTTCTACATCACTGAACCACAGGAACAAGGTCTGCACCCCACCGCCGCATTCAGATTCGGTCCTCCGACCAGACTAGCTTCATGGATCAAGAAGGGTCTTGTCTAGGGGTCGAGCAAGGAGGTGACCGAGCTACAAAAGCAGATCCGCTCCTTGGTGAAGAACGACACCAAACTGGCCGATGTAGTCCAGGTAATGTTCTGAAGATGCATCCTCCCCTACCAGCGTCGGGATACTCCCCTATGGGCTCGGAAACTCGACGCTGAGCCCACAGTCCGGAAACTATTCCGCACTACGCGGGAGAATCTATGGAAGGCGTTCTTCAAATCAATGAAGAGCTGGCCTGCCGAGGAGGAGGACAAGGGCCTTCACGCCGACAAGCCGAACTCCGAGGTATGACTCATCCTAGCCTGATTAGCTCTTATACATAGAAGGTCGATAACCCTTTGTCCGATATGTTTATGCAGAGATGGCTGAAGAAAGCCATCAATATCCGTAGTCTGGCTCCTCAGCCCGAAGATGAGAGGACCGGGCTGCTAGCCAAGATGTTCGTGGAGAAGCCCTACGAGGCTCCCACGAAGAAGGAGAAGAAGAAGAAACCAGGTCAGGCTAGCCTCCGTATCAAAGATCAGCCTGATGCTGCTTCCGAAAACATTCCTGCCTCCTCGAATCAGGAGGAGTCTGAAGAGGAAGAAGAAGAGGAGGAGGAGGAGGAGGTCGAGAGCGAGGGGGGAGGCGATCCCCTCGCACCAAGAAGAGAACGGCAGCTTCGGACGCCCTGGGGTAGGCAACTTCTCCTGCCCCTAAGAGGGTGCGGCAAGCGCGGATGGTCTTGTCCGACAACTCGGACTCGATCTCTGCATCTGAAGATGCTGAAGAGGTTCCACGAAGGAGCCACAGGGTCAATGTGACGCCCTAGTTTCGTAGCTACAGTAATCCTTGTAATGAAGCTACAGTAATGTTAGTATTATGCTAATCCATTTTGCTAATCTGGATATGATCAAGTTGAAATTCATATATAATTTCAAATTCCACTTCAAAAGCCACTTGAATTTTATTGTGATAAAATAAGTGCTCAAGCAGCAAGATAAAATTGTTGCACACTTGTGATAAATCATTAAACAATTGGTGTTGGGGAAAACAACATCACCAAAACTATGGTGTGCCCCCACCTTCAATAACAACACGGAATTACATTTAAAAGTGCTCTTAAATTCATTTCGATAAATCAAACAATTTCCAAAAATGCCCAAAGTGTATGTGGCCATGTGGAATATTGGAAGGTATTTTACGGACCAAGTGACACATTTTTTCTGAAGAGAATATTTGCAAAATAAATAAAACAAAATTAAATAAAAAAGGAAAAGAAAACTATTAAAATAAGCAAACAAAAAAAAAGAAAAGAAAAAGACCCCCCTCCCACATGGGCTAGCCTAACTGGCCGGCCCACCTACAAACTGTCCTAACCGGTGCCTACAAGGGGTGGGGCGCCAAACCCTAGCCCCCGAGATGCCCCACACCCCCACTCCCTCTCGCTCTCCCTCGATCCAGATTGGATCGGGGCCAACCCACGCATCACTGGTGCCCATCAGCTCTACCGGCGTCACCATGCCATCGCCGGTGCCTCCCTGATGCCGCATTGCCTCGCCTCTGCCTCCCCCGGACCTCCTCGCCCCTCCTCGAACCGGCCCCACCGCGATGCACCGTCGTCGCCCCGTCGCGCCTCCCCACGCCCATTGTCTCGCCTCTTCTGGCAATTGTGAGGCCCCACCTTCCTCCCCTTCGCCTCTCCTTCCCCCTCGGCCGAAACTGCCACGATCCCCACTGCCGGCCGTGCTTGCCGTGCGCCTCGTGCACCTAGCGACCACACGCGTGCTCGACCCCTGTCTACGTGGCCCTGGCCGCCGCACCGCATGGCCCTGCTCGTCCCCTCGCCGCTGCGCCTCCGAACCCGACCATGCTCACCGTGCACGCCCCCCGACCCTTGTTCCCATGTCCCTGCCTGGCCGCTGGCCCCGTCGCGCTCAGGCGCCCCTCCCCTGCCGCTCGCCGAGCCCTCGCCGGCGCCGTCGCCCGCATTGGCCGTCGGCCGGTCCTGCATGCCTCGACCGCCCCTGCCCGTTCGGTTAGTGGGGGCTAACCACCCCACTTAACACCACTAACCCCAACCCTATGGGCTACTCACAGTGGGGGCCCACCGCCCCCTAAAAACATTTAAAATAAATAAGTAAATAATAAATTAATAAAAATGTTATTTAAATTAATTATGCTAATTAACCTGGCCTAAAATTAATTAGATGCATTTAATTAATTCTGTAAATTAATTAATCTAATTAGGGAATGATATGTGGGTCCCACCCCCCTTAATTAATTTGTTTTAACTAAAATTAAACTTATTTAACTCTATGGGAAATACATGTGGGACCCACTGGTCCTGTTGACCGCTGATGTCATGCTGACGTCATCATGATGTCAACCTACACTGTTTCGGATAATTCAAAATTAATAATTAAATTTATTCCAGAATATTAATAAAACTGTAAAAATTAATATAAAATAGTCCATAATCTGGATGAAAATAATTTATACATGAAAGTTGTTTAGAAAAATCCCATGAATCCGAATACGTAGTCCCTTAGTCTGTCACGTGCTCCTAGCATAGCAAACATGGAACTTTTCCAATGTTTTCACCTGTTCGGTAAAAGCCAGAGACCTAGGAAATATCGACAGCTATTCTCCCGATCCGTCTGCGACGTGTAATACTATGTTAGGCATACCTAGCTCTCCATGTCATGCATCGTGATGCATTTGTTTGCTTTATATTTATCTTTTCTTCCCCCCTCTTCTTACCCGTAGACCCCGAGACTGTCGTTGCTGCCGGGTATGACTACGCCATTGACGATTAGCCTTTTGCCACAGAGCAGCAAGGCAAGAAACCTCCTAGAGCATTCCGATATCACCCATTCTTCCCTCTTATTCTTGCATTAGATTTTTGTTACTGTATTAGTTAGCTCCTATTCTGATGCATAGCCTGTTTTTGATGAACGGTTACTATACCTGCAATAATATCAACTGTTGAGTATAGGTTGATCAATGAATCCCCAGTGACCCCGTTAGTCCCAATTGCCCCTGCTTCTTCATCGACGACTCAATGACTCGAAGACCCGAAGACTCGGTCAACCGACCGACGAGCCAGGCCCTTCACATCACCGCACACCCTTTAGATTGGCACTACAGAGCTACTACCGAGTGTCGAGGGTGATGCCCCACTTAGCACTCCCGATGTTAATTCTGTAGCGTAGCTAATCGATCGTGGGTATCGAGGGTGATTTCTGCATCCCATTTATCGATAGCGACTCTTGTCATACACATACCTCAAGTGGGATCCATCGAGGGTGATTCCTCGGATATTCACTTGGTGTATAAACACACAGTTACTTCAACTTGACCTTGTTTACATGTGAAAGACGGGACTAGAGGGACACACGGTACCACCCTGGTTGAGGTGGACCTGAGTTCCCAACAGTCTTGAGACGGGTCAGCCCTAAGGGTACCCGTGTGTAAGATGTGGTGGGATGCACCGGTAAGGCATCCAAAAGGGTGATGATGAGGCGTGGACTAGCGAGAGAGGCCTTTGCCACACATCCTCGAGACGGGGCAACGGGACCACACTTTATGGGTCACACTTGCCCCGCATTAATAAAATGCTAATGGGTTGGGTACTTGATTTGAGTTAGGTCGTTGGACTTAATATGCACTAACCTTCACGTGGGAGAAGTTATGGGTACTCAACGTCGTTGTATCAGCCAAAGCTCTTTGAACGTCAGCAATGGAGTGGCGCGCGCCGGATTGGGCTGGAAGGTACAGCTCTCGAACTGGAGTGTGCTAGGTCTGCTTTTGGCTGCGCGCGCATCATGCAGGAGTGCAAGGGAAAGTGGGCCCATGAACCTACGTGCTTAGGATTTAGACTGGCGGGCTGGCCTCTTTGTTGAGCCTTGGTGGGGCGACGACGTTTTGATATCCCGAGGCTGGTCATGAACCAGAAAAGTGTGTCCGGCCGGAGATGGTTCAAGCGTGTTGGGGAATATGTTGTGCACCCCTGCAGGGAAGAAATTATCTATTAGAATAGTCGTGCCCACGGTAACAGGATGACTTGGAGTTGTACCTTGAGATACTACAACTAAAATGACTTTAATTGAAATGAATGTTGGCTCCGGGATTGCTTCCTCACAGGGAGTCGAGGAAGAATCTCTCGGTATGGTTACTTAATAATATTGATACGATAAAATTTGCTATATATGAGTTACCATTCTACTCTCTTATAATACTGCAAGATGCTAAAGAGGCTAGTCTTCGATAGGACTAGGCCTTCCCCTATTCTTGCTTTCTACAATTAACCCAAATATAACCCCATTCCTTGATACTAATGCATACTTAGCATAGTTCTGATGTCAGTCTTGCGAGTACTTTGGATGAGTACTCACTGCTGCCTTGCTTCCTCTTCCCCCTTTGATACGATTGCTGCGTTCAGATGATGGTGCCCCAAGATGGAGTACACAGGAGACAACTACTACACCACCGTAGGAGCCTACTACTGCGTGGAGGCGGCCCCTGACCAGCAATAAGATAGGAGGTTCCCAGGCAGGAGGCCTCGCCTCTTTCGATCCGTGTTATGTTTGTGCTAGCCTTCTTAAGGCAAAACTTGTTTAACTTATGTCTATACTGAGATATTATTTGCTTCCGCTGAATCATGCTTGTCGAGCTATGTATTCGAGCCCTCGAGGCCCCTGGCTTGTAATATGAAGCTGTATGACTTTAATTTGTGTCTAGAGTTATGTTGTGCTATGGATTAGTGAGTCCCTGATCTTGGTCGTACGCATTGCGTGTATGTTTAGCATACAATCGAAATTGGGGGCATAACAAGTTGGTATTAGAGCTTACTGCTTATAGGTAGCCCCCTTTCCAACTCCTTGGCCGAAGTTGAGTCTAGTCATTGAAAAACTTTTACTAACATAGTTGTGTGCCTTATGGGCCCACATCTCAATCGGGTGGTATTAGGATCTTTTATTCCTCATCTATACTCTGGGTTCTGATCTCTCTTCTCTTTTGGGTTAAAGATTTTATTAACTCTAACTCTAGGTTCTTGTAACTACTTCCCCCGGAGAGCCCCTCATTTCAGGGGATTGCTTGATTCATCAGAAGACTTCGAAGATACTCTTCGATGTTCTCCCCAGTACTTGTGCTCATCGCTTTTGCGATTTCCCTCCTCCATCATCCCCTATGGATGATTACACACAATTGTCGCTCATACTTTCATATCCAGTTTGCCCTTGTTACAAGGTACATCAAATTATCTTACCGGAGATTCGTTCTTCCTCGGTTGATCATGTGTTTCTCAGAATTCTTTGAAATGCTATTCGATCTTTCATAATCCTCAGTAGCCTTTTGCTCTTGACCTTTCTCACCTTCTTGCAATATGGTTAATTCCATATGTCTAGCAATGATAAGTAAATCCCTTATGGTTTTCATTTGATTTTATTGATTCAACCTGTGTGTGAATGCATGCAGTCATTAGTTGTTTATCATAAATTATTCGTCGGGCTCAGACGCCTTTCCAAACATGAGTTGGTTCCCAACAAATCAAACTTGATTGATCGCCCATCTAAGTCCTTTCATCTTACTTGTATTTGATAGGAACATCTATTTTCCGATACACCAATTTGGAAATTTTAATTCCTTTGGTTATTTTGGCATCAAAATTATTGGATGTTCTATAATCTGATGCCTTTCATTCTTCTCTCTCTGATTGAGTATTTATAACCGCATCAGGTCCTTTATGGACTGCCAGACCCATTGTTGGGTTATGATCTGATAGCGTCCTTCGCATTCCAAATTATTGTGATATTCTTCCCCTGATTCATGATGCCATTGGTAAACTGTGTCTTCTCCCTTTGATAAGTTGTATCCTATGCTTTCGTCAGCCATGCTCTGTTCGCAAGCATGTGTTAATTACTATTGAAGCTTGTGGTATATGTTCCTAAGATGCCCCAATGGGTTGAACCTATGCCTTCCTTAATCCGTGTGAACCCAACGGTTTTCACGAGTCATACTCTCCTAGTGTTTTGCCAGTTAAACTTTCAAAAGTACAACTTCATCAAAGGCGAGGTGTAAATGGAAGGTGATGCATTGATGAAGTGGGAGTCGACCTTGGACCTTGTGTTCATGCCCATGGAAACGATGTTGATCTTATCATACAAGCTTCTCCTTTCATATAATCATTCATTGTATGATCTGATCTTGTATCTTTGATCTTGTCCTTTGCAATCGTGGTTCCGACCAGGTTGTTCTACTTTGATATCATTCTCAGACAGGTTAAAGTGTTTGTCTTCCAGATCAATACGCTAGTCTAATCCCTATCCTGATCTACCTCCAGGTGTTATCCCTAGTATCTTGATAAATATCATGGAGCTTTAGAACTTCTTATGAGCTCCTCATCAACTATGATATTTCACTGATTCCAGTCTTCTCTCATTATGAGTTGTACTCGAGCATGTCATTCCAAGCTGTTAGATGTTGAAGCCTGACTATATGCCTTGAATGCATTAAAGGAGTCACCTCTTGAAGGGATTGAAAACATTCCAGTTGTCAAGGATTTCCAAGATGTCCTTTCGGAAGAACTTCCATAGATCCCCCTGCTAAGAGTTGTTGAGTTTATCATCGGCTTAGTGCCAGGCACCACCCCTATTGCTAAGCGGCCATATAAGATGCCTCCACCTAAACTCCTTGAACTGAAACAATAAATCGATGATTCGCTTCGTCCAGGGTTTATTCGACCAAGTTCCTCTGCTTGGGGAGCACCTTCTCTTTTTATCAAGAAGAAAGATGGTACGAATCGATTGGTCCAAGATTACCGTCCCATCAACCAAGTCACGATTCAAAACATATATCCGCTTCCTCGGGTCAACGATCTGTATGATCAACTTGCTGGTTCATCAGTGTTTCCTAAACTCAACTTGAGGTTGGGTTACCATTAGATCCGGGTTCGTGAAGAGGATATTCCCAAGACTGCATTTGTTACTCGCAATGGTTCATATGAGTACACCGTCATGTCCTTTGGCTTAACCAATGCTCCTGCAACTTTCTCTCGCCTGATGAATTATATGTTCATGGTTAGCTCGATAAATTTGTCATGTTTTATCTGGAAGATATCCTGGTTTACTCCAAGAATAAAGCAGATCATGATGAACATCTTCATCTTATACTGGAGAGACTTCGAGAACATCAACTATATGCCAAGTATTCCAAGTGTGAGTTCTGGATGGACGAAGTAACCTAACTTGGTCATGTGATCTCCAAGGATGGTATTGCTATCAACCCTAAATGAGTTGATGCTATTCTTGACTGGAGTCCCCCAGAAGAATGTCAAGCAAGTCAGAAGTTTTCTCAGACTCGCTAGCTATTGCCGTCGATTTGTCGAGAACTTCTCCAACATTGCCAAGCCCTTAACCAATCTGCTTCACAAAGGTGTCAAATATGAGTGTACAAAAAAATGTCAGCAGAGCTTTCAGGCACTTAAAGACAAACTGACGTCTGCTCCAGTGCTTGTTCCTCCGGATACTCGTAAGGACTTCATCATTTATTGTGATGCTGCACGTCAAGGATTGGGTTGTGTCCTAATGCAAGAACGCAGAGTGGTTGCGTATGCCTCTCGTCAATTGCGTCCTTATGAAGAGAACTACCCAGCTCATGACCTTGAACTTGCTACAGTAATTCACACACTGAAAGAGTGGTGGCAGTACCTTATTGGTAATCGTTGCGAGATCTACACCGATCACCAAAGTCTGAAGTATCCTGACACCAACCAGATCTGAATCTCGGACAGATATGATGGTTTGAACATTTTCAAGAATTATAACTTTGGTCTTTATTACTCGGTCAGGTGATGTTGTAGCTAGCACATCTGGCCAGATGACCTGTTGATATAATGCCTTGTTTAGCAAGGATTTCCATTCTTCCATGGGAAAATTATAAGACTTATTTTATAAATTTTTCCTACTGGATCATTTGTGTATCCAAACTCCATCCTTTACTCGAAACACCATATCATTGCTATCCCAAAGCATGGATGTGGTATATCGATCATCAGGAGGAATAATGTAAGATCAATGCTAATTGTTTCTTGAGCAATCATTCAAACCCCGTTGTATGGGCATGTCATGGATTTTCCTCGCACCTTTTACCTAAATGGTTATCTACTTGCTATTCTGTCATGTATATCATGCTCTGTTTTACTTTGGGAAAGGTATACTCTAATACTTGGGTATAAACACATTTCCATTTCCATTGGTCTATTTACCCCGTTCTTGTAATCTAACTTATCTGAACAGTGGCAATTCCCTGATTTGGAAAACACCTCGGTGATCAACTCTGTCAGTAAGACCCTGTTACTATTGTTGATAAGATTCCGGTAACCGCCGGTGGATGAGAACTTTGCCTATTGGCCCGCCTCGTTTCAACAAGCGGGAAAATGGTTCTATTCGTCCCCTGCCCTTGGTACCGACGTTGTTGCCAACTTAACTGACAAGATGTCCTCTAACAGATCTTGCTACCATGATCATGCAAGATGTCACCGCTCTTCCTAATATTAACCCGCATGGCGGGCCCATAACCCAAAGTTCCACGGGATCGAAACCCGACTCTCTTATACATCCTTAAATCCAAAGTTCTGTTGCACTTGGCTTTGTATGTAAATCCCGAGCCAGCATCCAAGGTAATGACGCTATTCTTGTCGTCATTGACCGGCTGTCCAAAGTTGCGCATTTTCTGGCTGTCAAGGAAACTATTACTACTAGTCAGCTAGGAGATCTTTACATGTCGAGAGTTGTTTCCCTCCACGGTATTCCATTGTTGATTAGTTCAGACTGTGGTAGTTTATTCACTTCAAGGTTCTGGGCAAGTTTCCAGGAAGCTATGGGAACTCATTTGTCATTCGACACCACTTTTCACCCTCAATCCCAGGCACAAGTTGAAAGAGTCAATTAGATTCTCGAAGATATGCTTCGAGCTTGTGTCATTTCTTTCGGAAAGAAATGGGAGGAATCTCTCCCGTATGCCGAGTTCTCCTATAACAATACCTATCAAGCTAGTCCGAAGATGGCTCCTTCTGAAGTGTTATATGGACGTAAGTGACGGACTCCTCTAAACTGGTCAGAAAATGGGGAACGTACGCTTATCGGCCCGGATATTATCCAACATCCTGAAGATCAAGTCCGCATTATTCATGCAAATATGAGGGCTGCTCAATCACGTCAGAAGAGTCAGTATGACCGTCATCACAAAGATATGGTCTATCAACCTGGCGAAAAAACTTATCTTCGAGTCACGTCAATGAGAGATACACACCGTTTCGGATTAAGGGCAAGCTGGCTCCTCGATATGTTGGTCCTTTCATTGTTCTCAAAAGATGTGGTAAAGTGGCATATCAACTGGAACTGCCACCAAACCTTCCTCAGGTTCACGATGTGTTCCATGTGTCACAGCTTCGTCGCTGCTTCAAGGATCCTATCCGAGCAGTGGATCATGATATGCTTGAGCTCCAAGAAGACCTTTATTACAAAGAGCAACCAGTCCGCATTCTCTATGAAACTGAACCTCAGATTCGTCAGAAGGTTACCAAGTTCTTCAAAGTGTAGTGGGCAAATCATTCTGAAGATGAGGCCACTTGGGAACGTGAAGATCATCTTTGTGCAGAATACCTCAGGCTCTTTCCTTCTACTTCTTGATTCTCGGGACGAGAATTGTTTTTAGTAGGGGAGAGTTGTGATGCCCTGGTTTCGCAGCTATAGTAATCCTTGTAATGAAGCTACAATAATCTGAGTATTATGCTAATCCATTTTGCTAATCCGGATATGATCTAGTTGAAATTCCTATCTCATTTCAAATTCCACTTCAAAAGCACTTGAATTTTATTGTGATAAAATAAGTGCTCAAACAACAAGATAAATTTTTTGCACACTTGTGATAAATCACAAAAGAATTGGTGTTGGGGAAAATAACATCACCAAAACTATGGTGTGGCCCCCACCTTCAATAACAGCACCAAATTACATTTAAAAGTGATCTTAAATTAATTTGGATAAATCAAAAAAATTCCAAAAATGCCCAAAGTGTATGTGGCCATGTGGAATATTGCAAGGTATTTTACGGACCAAGTGACACATTTTTGCTAAAGAGAATATTTGTAAAAATAAATAAAACAAAATTAAATAAAAAAGGAAAAGAAAACTATTAAAAGAAGCAAACAAAAAAAGAAAACAAAAAGACCCCCCTTGTAACAGCCCAGGACCGACGCTCTAGAAGATTCCCCTTTTATTTCCATTCTCGTCTGTGTTTCGTTTGGTTGCTGCATTCATCATTGCATCATTCGCATCATCTGCATAGCATCATCACTCATTTTTGAAAACTTGCATCCGTTTTTAGCCGCCGGTTCTCTCCGTTCGTGTCGTCGACCGTTTCGAGACCAACCACACATGCACATGCCCGCGGCATCGATAACAATATTGTTTTTGAGGCACGCATAAAACTTTCTCGGATTGGGTCAAAACCTAGCGTGCGGTCTTATTATATTGTACGTAGACCGCCTGCCAAATTTCGTCGCATTCCGAGGTCGTTTGATACCCAAACGTTCAATTGTAGCAGTGCGGTCATCGGTTATTATTAGTCGTTTCGGTGTTTTAAAACCTCGTGCCACTAGCTCACATCTCCCTCTCTCCTCAGTCCACTAACCCACCTATCACCTACCCCTCCAACTGGAGCTGTCCGATCTCGATCGAAGGGCTCGAAATGGTGCAAACCCCCCTAAACCTAACACTAGACGTCCCCTGCTATAAAAGGAAGCCCCCCACCAAAAATGGCCTCCCTAGCCTCTCCCGCATGGATTTCCGTGCCCAGCGACCTCCTGGCCGCCACTTGTTGCTAGCAGATCCTTCCAGTGCCACCGCGACCGCCGCCCTCGGTCAACCACACAGTGCCACGTTGCCCCCAGCCCCCACCCAGCCGCCGCCGGCCCGCTAGAGCCCATATGGGCCCGATCAGGCCCGCACGCCCCAGCCGATCATCCCCGAGCATGGATCGGGAGGAGCCCCAATCCAGTGTCGCCGCCTGCTGGCCGAGTCCCCGCCGCCCAATGGCTGGAGCCCCACCGCCGGCGACCCCCCTAGGCCGGACCTTGGCCACATCGCCCTCTTCTCCCTCTCCTCCTGTTCCTTCTCCCTTCTCCTCACTGCATCTCTCTCTCTCTCTTTTCTCTGCTCGTAGGAAGCCATGGCCTCCGCTGCTTCAAGCTCGTGCCGGAGCTCCGTCCGCCATCGGGAAGGGCCGGATCCGACCGCCCCCCACCAGATCCGCCCGTCCCTGCGCCACTGGACCTCCTGTCCCACCGGCTGTCGCGTCGTTGACCGCCAGTGTTGCTGCCTCCTGCTCGATGCCTGGACGAGGGCAACGACGCCCGCTCGTGTTGACCACCGTCGCTTCGCCTGGGCCGGCGTCCCCAAGGCCCAGCCGGTCATCGCCTCGCCCGACGCCTGGACCAAGGCCCAGCCAGCCGCATCCGCCGGCCCAGTGGCCCTCTGGTGAGCCCCGATATGCCTCCCCTAGTGCGCTTGTTAGTTATCTAGCGCACACCAGTTTCGACCCATGTCTGTCTTTTTTTGTTTCTGCGAATTTAGTATTTATCCCAGGAATTACAGATTTGTAGAATTTCAGAAAACCCCTATTTTTAAATTGCTAACATCTAAACAACCGTGCATTATATGTAAAAACCTTATATATGAAACTTGACTAGAATTTTATGTAGTTTCACAATATCAAACTTTCACATGTGATAAAAATGTTTAACCTTGCTGTTTGCAATGATTTGCATAAATGCCATGTAAAATGATTTATTTCGTAACTTTTAAACCGTAGCTCCGATAAAAATGTCCCATATATGTAACTTGTCTAGAAAAACGTGTACAATCTCATGCCACACTTTATTTAATGTTTAATAAATATAAAATTGTGTTAGGACAGCTCTGGACCAAACTTAAAATATGCATGTGAGGTCGTTCCAGAATTGTTATTCTTTGCTTCCGGACTCATTTAAAGTGCCTAGGTGGTGTAGTTGTTTGTGCTTCACCTCTTGCCATGATAAACAACATTAACCACTTTTCTCATAATACGGAGAGTTATTATTTTGTTATATGTATGTTTTCCCTCTCCATTTAAAATTGCTTAATTCCATCTTTGCCTCATGCCATGGCCCCCCATGTTAAACAACATTTAATATTGATGAGTACCTAACGAGAGTGAACTAAATAATTTGAACATGGAGTTTCATCAATATGCAACTCGTTGCATATTGAACTTCACTTAATATGTAGTAGTTGTTTGTTGTGCTTGCCATGCCATGCGTTGCATATTAAACCGGACATGCATCATATTTGTTTGCTCATCATGTCATGCACATGTTGTGGTGTTTTCTGTGTGTTGATTGTTGTTTTGGATTGCTTCTTCTCGATAGATTTCTAAAAGCGTTCGGAGTGTGAGGATTCGTTCGACTACATTGGCTCGTCTTCTTCATGGATTCATTCTTCTTCCAAGTGGGATCTCAAGCAAGATGACACATTTCCCTGGATACCATTACTATCATTGTCATGCTAGATGTCTTGTTTTCTATTGCTATGCCTCGCTACCTACCACTTGTTTGACAAGCCTCCCAAAATTGCCATGAAAGCCTCTAACCCTCCACCTTCCCAGCAAACCTTTATTTGTCTATGTTACCACTTGCTCAGCCCTTCTTATATCGTTTCTAGATGCAGGTGCAATTACTTCCATGTGTCAACATGGACCTTCTTTTGTTATCACAATATTATTACTATTTAATTTAATGCACATATATACTTGATAAAACGTGGAAGGCTTGGCCTTTTGCTCGGTGTTTTGTTCCACTTTTGTCGCCCTAGTTACTTGTGAACCGGTGTTATGTTCCATAATTGAGCGCTCCTAACATGCTCGGGGTTGTTATGGGGACCCCCTTGATTTTCATTTTGGGATAAAGCTTGTCTGGCAAGGCCCAACATTGCTACTACATTTTCCTAATAACTAAAAAAATTGCATAGGGACTCGCCGGCACACGCGGATCTTTAATCAACAACCCGGGCCAGTGCTCCCCATGAGTGTTGGTCCAAAACAGAGCCACTTGCGGGGCCACCTCGGGGCAACTCGAGGGATTTCTATCAGGTCGCCATACGTAGTGTTCATCTGGTCGTGTCTCAAGAATGAGATACGCGACTCTTATCAGGTTCGTCGACACATCATGCGGCCTTGCTGGATTTGTTTTACCTTTCTCGAACGTCTTGCGTGAGGAACTCTGATCTTCTTCGAGCTATCTCGAGGTGTCGGATTTCCTTTGGAATTTCCTAGGATGATCACGAGATCCGTGGTCGAGGTTATTCCCGCGGCATGTTGTTAATTCGTGATGGATGAGTTGGAGCACCCCTGCAGGGTTAAATCTTTTGGAAAGCCGTGCCCGCAGTTATGTGGAAAACTTGGAAATTTTGTTTAACACCCGGTCATAGCAAACTTGAAGTAAACTCTAATAAAACACACCAACCATGTGCATAACCATGACTGTCTCTTCTCGTGAGTTCTTTTTCGAGAGAGAACATGGTGGGGTTATGTTTGACGTAAGTAGGTGTTAAGGATCAATTAGTGGTCATTACTAGTTCACGTCCGTTATGCATAGACCACCCACTTTACTTTCTGTATTCGTAAGTTAGCCACTCGAATAAATGCTTAGTTGCTTGCTGCAGCCCCACCACTTAACCATACCTCACCCATTAAGCTTTAATAGTCTTGATACCCTTGGAAATGAGATTGTTGAGTCCCTGTGGCTCACAGATTACTACCACAACAGTTGCAGGTACAGTTAATGCGATGATTTGACGTGAGCGCGATGCTTATTCTATTTGGAGTTCTTCTTCTTCTTCTTCTTCATCATCATCATTCTAGGATGGGTTCCAGGCGACAGCCTAGGATAGCAAGGATGGATGTCATTTTATCGTTTGATTTCGTCCGTAGTCGGACCTTGCTCTTATATATGATGTTTGAATATGTTGTTGTATTGATGTGATCTTGATGTATCTTGTGGCGAGTGTAAACCAATTCCATATACTCATCTCTTGTGTACATGTACTTGTAATGACATCCATTCTTGCAACACGACGAGATGCGCTTCTATCCCTGTCGAGGCCCTCGTGCCTAAATAAGGATAGGATCGCATCTTGGGCGTGACAAGTTGGTATTAGAGCCTGTACCGACCTAGGAGCCCCCTTGATTGATCGAACTTGGCCAAGTTGAGTCTAGTGAAAAACTATTTTGTGTCTAGTTATATCGGAGAGTAGGACTCTTTTTACTCCTCTTCTATGCTCTGGTGAGGAATTACGACTTAGGAATTTTGATTCTACACTCTTCTCGATCAATTTTTTAGGATCATGCGGGTATTTTGGAATCTATATGATGTCGATGTGACAGAGTTCTGTCTTGGTGCCTCCTGTCTGACTTGATTTCTTTCGGGGAGTTGAGCTCCAAGGGATTCTTGGCACATCGTTATCATTCAGTTTCCTTAGTATGTCAGGACGGAGGATGTTCAAAATTTCTTCAATACTTGTCGTGGCGAGATAAGATCAGAGTCACCCAGTACTGGGGAGGCGTCCTGGGTACTGCCATGTTTGGTATCGTTCTGTTTTCGAGTGTCCGAGATAGATGGAGTTCCGAAGCCTCAGGTTATGTGTTGAAGCATGGATACAGTTGGGGTGTAGGGATTGTTAGTTGTGTGAGATATTTTCCTCCTTGTATCCCCAACACCCGATTGCATAACCAAGAAGATTTGGAAGTTCTTAGGTGGGAATTCAAGTAGTTACCTAGGCTATCTTTCAACAGATCATGATGTGAGGTTGGGGTTCGACAACTTGTGGATTTGTTTGTTCATGGTCTTTCTTACAGTGGTTCTCATTGTGTCTTAAAGAGTCCTTGTAGCTTGCTACGACTCGGGGACGCGTCGTATGTCATGTGCACTGCCTTGCACAAGATCGCTACTATAAGATCGAGCCCGTGCGAACCTTACCACGAAAATATCGAGCGGAATCTCTGTCATGTATTTGTTCTGTCTTGTTTCGTACGGCCCATCCCTTGTTTTGTTTTGTATATGGTAATTCGAGTTGCTTCGATGTCAAGTGGTGATCTCATATCTTTCCGAAGTAGTGTTCTCATATTTCTGTGGGATTGCTAATTCTTTTGCTCAATCAAGTTGTCATATCAATTCGTTTTATCTGGTGTGCTTCTCTGTAAGATAATTCTATCATCTCTAATATTTGCAAGATCAATCCTCATATTTCATTCCGGAGTTGTCTCATCTATTCCAAGTTTTCTTTGTTTTTCCCACCCTCTCGCCCTTTTTCTTCAATGATTAAATTCACATTCAAGTGCCTTTTCTATTCATGTGATGCTTCCGCTATCCTGTCTCTCGTATTGTTGTCGATGATCCCTTGTGAAGATTCTCAGGAGTTTCAATTTCAAGATCTATCCTCATATTCTTTGTCCTTGTTGTTATTCTTCTCCGATGGATTTGATTCAAGCTCTCGGTGTTCATCATATCCCTTCTCATTCGTTCAATGGTTTCCATGTTGGAATTTCTTTTCCAAGCCTCTCTTGTTTATTCGTCTCTCTCTGTTCTATCCGGAGTGCTGAAGATATCTTAGAAGATTCATGTTTTCTTTCAATCCTTTCAAATTATTTTGAGGTTCTCAAATAAATGCTTAGTTGCCTGCTGCAACCTCACCACTTAACCATACCTCACCCATTAAGCTTTAATAGTCTTGAGACCCTTGGAAATGAGATTGTTGAGTCCCTGTGGCTCACAGATTACTACCACAACAGTTGCAGGTACAGTTAATGTGATGATTTGACATGAGCACGGTGCTTGTTCTATTTGGAGTTATTCTTCTTCTTCTTCATCATCATTCTAGGATGGGTTCCAGGTGGCAGCCTGGGATAGCAAGGATGGATGTCATTTTATCGTTTGATTTTGTCCGTAGTCGGACCCTGCTCTTCTGTATGATGTTTGAATATGTTGTTGTATTATGTGATCTTGATGTAGCTTGTGGCGAGTGTAAGCCCATTCCATATACTCATCTCTTCTATACATGTACCTGTAATGATATCTATTCTTGCAACACGACAAGATACGCTTCTATCCCTGTCGAGGCCCTCGTGCCGAAATAAGGATAGGATCGCATCTTGCGCGTGACATCCCTCCCCATGTGCCAGCCCAACTGGCCGGCCCAGCCGGTGCCTACAAGGGGTGGGGCGCCAAACCCTAGCCCCCGAGACGCCCCACACACCCACTTCCCCTCGCTCTCCCTAATCCCGATTGGATCGGGGCCAACCCGCATGTCGCCGGCGCCCCTCCACTCCACTGGTGCTGCCATGCCATCGTCGGCGCCTCCCCGACGCTGCACCGCCTCGCCTCCGCCTCCCTCGGACCTTCTCGCCCCCTCCTCGAACCGGCCCCACCGTGGCGCACCGTCGTCGCCCCATCGCGCCTCCTCACGCCCATGGGCCCGCCTCTTCTGACCGCTGTGAGGCCTCACCTTCCTCCCTTTGGCCTCTCCTTCCCCCTGGCCGGAACCACCATGATCCATGCCGTCGGCCGCGCTCGCCGCGCGCTCCGGCCACTGCTCACCGTGCGCACCGCGCCTTTGGCGGCCACACGCGTGCTCGGCCCCCTGCCTATGCGGCCCTCACCGCCGCACCGCACGGCCCCGCGCGGCCCCGCTCGTCCCCTCGCTGCTATGCCTCCGGCCCCGACCATGCTCACCACACACGCCCCCACGACCCTTGTCCCCATGTCCCTGCCTCGCCACTGGCCCCGTCGCACTCCAGCGCCCCTCCCCTGCCACCCGCAACCACCGTCCACCAAGCCCTCGCCGACGCCGGCGCCCGCACTGGCCACCGGCTGGTCATGCATGCCTCGGCCGCCCCTGCCTGTTCGGTTAGTGGGGGCTAACCACCCCACTAACCCCACTAACCCCAACCCTATGGGCCACTGACAGTGGAGGCCCACCGCCCCCTAAAAACTTTTTTAAAAAAGCAAATAATAAATTAATATAAATGTTATTTAAATTAATTAATCAGCTCAATTAAAGTTAAATATGCTAATTAACCTGGCCTAACATTAATTAGATGTGTTTAATTAATTCTGTAAATTAATTAATCTAATTAGGGAATGACAGGTGGGTCCCACCCCCCTTAATTAATTTGTTTTAATTAAAATTAAACTTATTTAACTCTGTGGGAATGCATGTGGGACCCACTGGTCCTGTTGACCGCTGATGTCATGCCGACGTCATCAGGACGCGAGCCTACATTGTTTCGGATAAGTTGAAATTAATAATTAATTTTATTCAAAAATATTAATAAAACTTTAAAAATTAATATAAAATAATTCGTAATCCGGATGGAAATAATTTACACATGAAAGTGGTTTAGAAAAATCCCACGAATCGGAATACGTAGTCTGTTAGTGTGTCACGTGCTCCTAGCATAGCAAACATGGAACTTTTCCAATGTTTTCACCTGTTCGATAAAAGCCAGAGACCCGAGAAATATCGGCAGATATTCTCCCGATCCGTCTGCGACTTGTAATACTGCGTTAGGCATACCTAGCTCTGCATATTGCCATGTCATGCATCGTGATGCATTTGTCTGCTTTGTATTTATTGTTTCTTCCCCCTCTTCTTATCGGTAGACCCCGAGACTGACGCTGCTGCCGAGTACGACTATGCAGTTGATGATCAACCTTTTGCCACAGAGCAGCAAGGTAAGCAAGCCCCCCTTGAGCATTCCGATATCACCCATTCTTCCCTCTTATTCTTGCATTAGATTTTTGCTACTGTATTAGTTAGCTCCTATTCTGATGCATTGCCTGTTTTTGATGAGCTATTACTATACCTGCAATAATATCAACTGCTGAGTATAGGATGATCAATGAATCCCTAGTGACCCCTTAGTCCTAGTTGCCCCTGCTTCTTCATCGATGACTCGACGGCTCGAAGACCCGAAGACTCGGTCATCCGATCGACGAGCCAGGCCCCTCACATCACCCCACACCCCTTTAGTATGGCACTTCAGAGCTACTACCGAGTGCCGAGGGTGATGCCTCACTTAGCACTACCGGTGTTAATTTTGTAGCGTAGCTAATCGATCGTAGGTATCAAGGGTGATTCCTCCTTCCCATTTATCGATAGCGACTCTTGTCATACACATACCTCGAGTGGGATCCATCGAGGGTGATTCCTTGGATATCCACTTGGTGTACAAACACAGTTACTTCAACTTGACCTTGTTTACATGTGAAAGACGGGACTGGAGGAACAGGCGGTACCACCCTGGTTGAGGTGGACCTGAGTTCCCAACAGTCTTGAGATGGGTCAGCCCCAAGGGTACCCGTGTGGAAGATGTGGTGGGATGCGCCGGTAAGTCATCCAAAAGGGTGATGATGAGGCGTGGACTGGCGAGAGAGGCCTTTGCCACACATCCTCGAGACGGGGCGACAGGACCGCACTTTATGGATCGCGCTTGCCCCACATTAATAAAATGCTAATGGGTTGGGTACTTGATCTGAGTTAGGTCATTGGCCTTCATACACACTAACCTTCACATGAGAGAAGTTATGGGTACTCAACGTCGTTGTATCAGCCGAAGCTCTTCGCACGTCAGCAATGGAGCGGCACATGCTGGATTGGGCTGGAAGGTATAGCTCTCGGACTGGAGTGTGCTAGGTCTGCTTCCGGCCGCATGCACATCATGCAGGAGTGCAAGGGCAAGTGGGCCCACGAACCTATGCGCTTAGGATTTATACCGGCAGGCTGGCCTCTTTATTGAGCCTAGGTGGGGCGACAATGTTTTGATATCCCAAGGCGGGGCATGATCGAGAAAAGTGTGTCCGGCCGGAGGTGATTCAAGCGTGTTGGGGAATATGTTGTGCAATCCTGCAGGGAAGAAATTATCTATTCGAATAGCCGTGTCCATGGTAACAGGACGACTTGGAGTTGTACCTTGACCTACTACAACTAAAGTTGTGGCTTCAATTGAAATGAATGTTGGCTCTAGGATTGCTTCCTCGCCGGGAGTTAAGGAAGAATCTCTGGGCGTGGTTACTTAATAAAATTGCTACGATAAAATTTGCTATATGAGTTACCAGTCTACTCTCTTGTAATGCTGCAAGATGCTGAAGATGCTAGTCATTGATAGGACTAGTCCTTCCCCCTATTCTTGCTTTCTACAATCAGCCCAAATATAACCCCATTCCTTGATACTGATGAATACTTAGCATAGTTCTGATGTCAGTCTTGCGAGTACTTTGGATGAATACTCGCTGCTGCTTTGCTTCCTCTTTCCCCTTCGATATGATTGCTGCGTTCAGACAATGAAGCCCCGCAGATGGAGTACGCCGGAGACAACTACTACACCACCGCAGGAGCCTACTACTGCGTGGAGGCGGCCCCCGACCACCAGTAGGATAGGAGGTTCCCAGGCAGGAGGCCTCACCTCTTTCGATCCTTGTTATGTTTGTGCTAGCCTGCTTAAGGCAAAACTTGTTTAACTTATGTCTGTACTCAGATATTATTTGCTTCGCTGACTCGTGCTTGTCGATCTTTGTATTTGAGCCCTCGAGGCCCCTGGCTTGTAATATGAAGCTATATGACTTTAATGTGTGTCCACATTGTATTGTGGTATTTATTAGTGAGTCCCTGATCTTGGGCGTACGCATTGCATGAATGTTTAGCGTAAGGTCGAAATTGGGTGCATCACAGTCAAACCCCCTCCATCCAGGTTAGGATCCAAAGACCCTTCTTTCTGTCGCCATTAGGCTCAAAGTTTGCTAACACGCTGGTTGTTGAGCCAACAGCCCCCCGCGTGTCATCCCTACCGAGGTTATATCGGATGGGGAGACCCCGCGTGCCGAACTGGCGGAGAGCGGGGACGTCTCACACCCCACCACTCCAGGCGCCATGAAGGACGTCATGGATGTGTTGTCCCAGCACACTTCAATGGAGGCGGACACAAGGGGCACGAGGGATACCCCCATGGCCGAAGCTAACGCTTTGGCCATCGAAGAATAGGGGGCGATTCCCTTCTCGAACACCGAGGAGACTGGACGGGCAGATAATCAGTCCCCTTCGACAACGTCTCCGGAGCGCATGGTGCCTCCGGAGGCATCAGTCCAATCCCCGGTGGGTGATCAGGAAAACCAATCATCCTCGACACCGCCGACCAACGAGTGGCCGGCCATGAGGGAGGCTCTATCAAGCGCCTCCATCTCCGAGGAGCACTGCACCCTTATCGGTGCGGTATTACAAAGCGTCCAGTCCGTTGACAACGGACTGAAGCAGGCCTTCAAAGGTCTTCTTTGTCGGGACCCCGATCCTAAGTCTTAACAATCCAGACTATAACATATCACATCACTTTGTGGCCTCATACACGGTAAGCTCCACGGCTGCAGCCTTACCTTAGCCGGGACCGTTTGCGTCTTTTGGCTCACATATGTGAACATGTCACTTGCAATCAAACGACAGAGAACCCGGGCCGACATGACTAGTCATAGAACCCAAGTGGCACATCCGCACGGAAACAAGCATACGTAACCCAACAATGCAGGTGTCGGCCTCAAGCGTGTGTAGACGAGTCATAGCAAGCTACAAGGACTTCATTACGCTGTGGGACATAAATGTCATCACTGCATGTAGACGAGTCATAGCAGGCTACATGGACTCCATTACACCGCGAGACATTTCCCCGAAGGGACAAACACAACAGCACAGAAGGATACATGCCGGTCAATCAATGTGTCCGGAGCAGTAGCAAGCTACCAAGGCTCGATGGAAGCACAAAGAGGTAGTTTCCCGTAAAGAGTACTACTAAAGGCACATGACCAGGCGTCAGATCCCGTACATACCGTTGCATGTCACACATGCGCATGACATGCCCGATATGCATAGATACAACTATGGCATCACAACATAACCATACATCAACACAACTTTTATTTAAGAGGCCGAGAAGAGCCTTGCATAATATGTTCTTACAGATAGGGGCCACATGACCCGACACTCAAGTCATACAAACAAGTTCATACAAACCAAGCGGAAGCATAAAGCTGTCTGAGTATAGACAGATGAAAGGGGAAAGGGCACATGGCCTGACTATCTACAGCCCGCCACAAGGCATAAGGTCGTAGCTGGGACATCAGCTATTCGGCATCGTCGACATCTAGATAGAACCCACCTGATGGGTCCTGAGTCTCATCTGCAACGTTTATTAAGCAAACGTGAGTACAAACATACTCATCAAGTCTTTAAACAGACCTAGTCTATTCATGCTAAAGTATCAACAAGGGAAGTGGTGGAGTTTATGCAACACTGCCAGCTTTAACTCATGGCTAACCAATACTACACAATTTTAACTCTTTGTTAAGATTTTAGATATCGCACACGAGTCCATTAACTCCACAGCAATACACCACCATGGATTCACCTCCGTCCTCTACAAAAGTGCCATCCACGGTACTCACACTTGTCTTGATATTTTTATGAGTATCCATTTGATTATCTATGAACAACATAAGCTTTCCAAGTAGTCCATATCTGAGCACGCGGCTATTCAAATAGTTTCATACCCTGTAGGGGTGTACTTCTTCACACACGCTCTCGCCACTTATCGATGTGTTCTCATTAAACCATGCACCTCGGCAACCTTCAAGCAGAAGCCCAGTGAGGGAGTCGGCCACGACCGTCAATCACATAAGACCTCTAGTCCAGGCTATCGCCTATTTGAGACTGAACCCGCACGGAAGTCCAGACGAAGTTTCCTCTACGGCCCCAAACGATGTGCACAGGGTTCCCAAGCCCACCATTCGGGTGATCGTTGGTACACCGTGCCACTGCCTACCGCGTCGTAACCCACCCCTAGGGTCAGCGCTACGCACGACCTCCATCATACTATAAACACCAGAAACTACTTGCAACTCCTGGACCACGGACTAAGCGATTGATAAGTCGAGAGGGTTAATTAAGTATCCCAACGTGTGGTAGTAACTAGTCTTGGATCACAAACACGGAACTTAGTTCCTATGAACGGTCCCAATGAGACAACCCGCTATGTACTCCTACATAGCCTCTCATTGCTACCTTTACAAAATTAGGTTCATCATAAGCTTATCACATCAGATCAACATTGTTTCACTCTAGTTCATCACCCGGATGAATCAGACCTGACACAACTCTAAGCATAGCAAGCATAACAGGCAAAGTAAGCAAAGCACATCATGGCACAAACATCTACCAGGTATGCTAGGTTGCAAGGTTTAGCTATTTACTGTGACAATGACAGGTCATGCAAAAGAATAGGTTCATCTACCGTGTATGACAGACAAGTAAACATTTGTCCTAATGCAATAAACAAGAGCAGAAGCGAGAGAGTGGGATGTTATCGGAATGATCAAAGGGGTGGCTTGCCTTGCTGGGAAGCGGGAAGGTTTTCTCCTTCGTTGGAATACTCAGAGGTATCCTCAAAAGCAGGGCCTAACGCAATGCAGATAAATAGCAATCAATACACGCAAGTGCAACAATATGATGGATGATCATGACATGGCAAGATGTATGGATGAGATGATGCAACTATTGTCCAAGTTAATTGAAGTGAGTTTGAATATAGGTTCAAAGTCATTCTCCGTTTCATATTTCATAAGTTAACCTATTAGTAAATGTCAATGTTCAACTACATAGGTTGCTCTACACATGCATGATAACAGCACCATTGGATTCATTGGATTTTTCTGATAAATTTTCATATATAAATTATTTCAATCTGAGTTATAGATTAATTTCTATGATTTTTCTAAGTTTTAAACAGTTTCTGGAATTATTTTAATTCAGAAAGTCATTAATGCATCAACATGACATCATTATGATGTCAACTAGTCAATAGAACGTTGACAGGTCAAACCTGACTAGTGGGGCCCACTGGTCAGTGACCCAGTCTCTAACAGAATTATTTAAACACTAATTACTAATTGGTTAGGATAAGGGCCCATTGGTTAGTGGGTCATTAACATAATTAGTTTAGTTAATTAATTTTCTTAATCTAATTCTAATTAAAAAGGTCGGGCCCACTTGCCAGTTGACCTGGGGTCAAACCCCTGTGGTCAACACCGGTTGACTCGCCGGCGTTGAGCTGCCGGTGACGTTAGGGACGACGGAGGGGGTCGGGTTCCCTCCTTCGGTGACCAAAAGGACGGCGGAAGGCACCGATCTACTCTGCTCGCTCGCGCGCGTCGATCCCGACACCTCCCAGGGGCTGGGATGGCCGGAATCGGCGCCGGCGATGAGCACAGCGGCTGCCGGAGCTCGGGCGAGCACACGCTCATCGAGCCAGAGCTTGAATGAGCCACCTAAGGACTCCTAAGGCTGCCTAGGATCATCCTGAACACGACTACGTGCTCAGGTGTGAGCTTGGGCCGCTGCAGCAACGGCCACATCCTCGCCGGCGGCGAGGAGCTCTCGTACCCGAGGAAATCCGGCACTGGAATGTGCTAGCGACGAGGAGAAGAGGGGGAAGAGGGCTAGGGGCTCACGTCGGTTGCAGAGGCATCGAAAGCGGGCTCAAGGAAGGCCTGGAGCAGCAGCGAGCTTCGCTTCTGCACCAGCGGCCAGAGGTTGAAGACGACGGCGATGCGGCGATGGAGAGCTCCCGGCGGTGCATGGCTCGGCGAGAAGGAAGAGGGCGTCAAGGCGGAGCGATTGGGGGGCTCAGGGGCCAGGGGGAGCGGCTGGAGCGACAGCGCTACGGCGGCGGGGCTTCGGCGGCCATGGCGACAGAGAGGGAGAGAAGGAGAGATGGGCGAGAGCAAGAGGGAGGGAGCGATGGGGACGGCTCTCTGAGCTTATCCCCGTCGCGCTGGAGATGGGGAAGCAGGCAGGCAGTGGAGGCACGACCATGCGCGCGCGACGGCCACATGCCCGTCCTCCTAGCCGCCAGGAGGACGACGACCTCCCTGGGCCAGGTTGGCCGGCCTAGCCTGGGCCTAGGTGAGCTTCCTCTTTCTTTTTCTTTTTTCCTGATTCTGTTTTATTTTATGTCATTTGTTTTATTTATTTTTAGGCACAATTGCTAATTTATAAATATCCCGATTATTTTATAGCATTAATTTGAATATTTCAAACTTCTGTAAAAAGTTTCAGGATATTTTGAAATCTAAAATAATGATAATGCTTTATTTGGCATTTTCAGAGGATTTATTGTTTATTTTAAAAATGCTATAAATATTCAAATATTTAGAATGACCCCTGATATATTCATGTCCATATTTATCAGACATAGGGAACATTTTAGATGGGCATTTTGAATTTGTTGTTTTTCACAAACTTTGAACTAGTTTGGTTCAAATGAGGGTTTGGGGTTTCCTTTAATCCCCATTTCAAGTTGATGCAAAAATGAAATATGATGCACACACATGCTGTCCTAGGACAACTAGCTAGGGATGTGACATCCTTGCAGGCTTTCAAGTAAGTTTCCCCTTGTTTTTGTTGAGATTTCATTTAGTCGTATTGTGTATATGGCAGCCCTCGAGCCCTAGGTGAGTTGAACAACCTCGCCTAGGGGTCCGCTCTATGGTTCAGGAAGTGCCGATGTGATATTTATATTGTATGTGTGATGTAGGTCTCGTCATCGGTGGCGACCAAAAATGGCACCGAGCTGGACAAGATACATCGGAAGCTCAAGCGCTCCAAGGATGAGGTGGAAGACCTCATCAAGAGGTTCAATGAGGCGCAAGGTACGTTTAAATCGTATCTTAACTCCCCGACTTTGGTTGGTTCACATTCCTTTTAAATAAGACATTGTCATGTTTCAGCCCCGTCGAAAGAGATTGAAAACCTCTGGGCCGAGCTTCAACGTGCCAAAGATGAAGCGACCGTGGAGAAGGCAGCGACCAAGGAGGCGGCCATCGCACTCTCTGCCCTACGAGCCACCAGTGATAAACACCAGGTTCATGTGGCGGAGATATAAGATGAGCTCAAGGACGCGAGCCACAAGTGCGATGCCTTGGAGAAGAAGAACAAGGCGGTCTCGGCCGAACAATCCTCCTTGAGGTGCGATCTTTAAAAGGAGCGGATGGACAGACGGTTCTTCGAGGAACAAGTTCGGCAGGCCAAGGAGATAGCCGATGGTAAGCCGTACTCCCTAAAGTGCATATTCGGGAATAGCAAATTTGAATTGCTGACCCGGGTGTGGCTATCCTCAAGCGCGGCCGCCGATCTCCAGAAGAGTGTGGCAGACGCCAATCAGTTGCTTGCCTTGCGGGGAGAGGAAGACGAAGCTTGGATCTTCTGGGCACAATTCGGAGCCCCCGAGCGTCCTCCTCTTCTAGTAGAGCAGCTAAAGCAGCTAATGGAGATGCATCGGATGGCGGAGCCGGACATCAAGGACCTCTGCATCCATCTATGGCCTGATGAGCCACTCCCAGGCAGCTACTTTAGCTTGGTGCAACGGCTGATTGATGAGACGCCCCGCCTCGACGCCATCAAGTGTTCCTCCTGCATCGAAGGAGTCCAGATGGCCTCTGCCAAGGCCCAAGTGCACAGGCCGAGGCTCAATCCAATGAAGGTCACCACCGATCCACTGCCGCCCGGAAAGGAGCACCGATGCCCTGAGCTCTACTTTGATGGAGTAATGGAGAGTGCGCGGGTGATAGCGTCGCAGTGTTCGAGCAAAAAAATATTTGAATGAGATTGTAATTATGTCCGAAGACTTGTTTATAGTTTTCAGTGATATTAGTATCCGCACTTATATTGTTTTTGCCTTCCTTTATAACTCCTGTATGGTTGTTTGATATTGAAATATGTGAGTCATCGGCTTCAGCCCCCACATACATACTACATGGGGTGTCTATGCCAATGCACTACATTCCTTAGCCAAATTATAGGAACCCGAAGGTGATTTAGTGCGGCAGACTAGGCATTCGGACTATTATGGTTTATTTCTTTCACTTAACCGAACGGGCACGAAAAGGACTGCAGGAAGCGTATGATTAGCCACCGGGGTTTTTGCGATGTTCGGACGAGCCAAGGCCGAAGCCGACATCATAGTGTTTTCCCAAAAGGAAAATTCCTCGTATAACACTAAGTAACCACTTACGAAGGTTGAAGTGTAATACTTTTAACTTGGGGTTCACAGATCGGGTCGCGCATACTATAACAGTCTGGTTTCGGCTTTCTCCCCTGAGGTGCTTGACTAGACTATCCGGAAGCTCAATTGCAGGGGTGCTCCCTTTGCCCTTTTAGCCAAATGAGCAGAACATAAAGGGGCAAGCACAAGAGCCGAGCAACCCAACTTAATGACCAAAGACATAGTTCAGAAACCGATGCATATAAAGCGAATGCCAAGACGCTGAACGCACGATGGTTAAGGCGATTTGTGTTTGAAATCGAGCCCCCGGTCTATTAGCCGGTGGCCTTGAATCATACCGAACAGGTTCACAAGGAGAGGGAGGGAAAAAGTATATGCCAAAAACAGGACAAATAAGGCGTACGTGCGCCAAGCAATTTTGCATTTCCTCAACAACTCTTATAACTCACATTTGCCAAAGCAGCTATTTACAAGTATGTGATAAGAAATAAAGTCCTGCTGGAGCTGTTGTACCAGGGTCTTCGATTGGTGACCAGCCGCCTCCGATATGCCCTGTTGCTCGTTGACTCCTGCTTTGGATGTACCTTGATGGGTGTTGATGCGGGAGGACTTTGCGAATAAAATCTTGAAAGGCCGCTGTGTTTAAAGGTGAGCTTTACGCCATGGGCATGCTCTTTTAGGAGCGCCTGCAGTTTATCCGAAGATGTGTTGATGGTAATAGTTCAGAACAACCGAACAGCCATCATAAGTTCCCCACCACTACCCATGGAATCTTAAGTGCAAAGTTGTGCATCCTCGGCACATACTTTGCTGGTCCTAAGGTTGTGCGGGGGGGGGGGGGAGTCCCTATTGAGGGGAGGAAGGAGGGTCGAAGTGCTCGGCTTAAATCCGAACTCGCTTCCCGGCCTTTTGTGCCTTTATGGCCAATGCCAAAGCTTGCCGGTCATCTTTGTAGCTGAATTCGGCCGCCAGTGCCAGTGCATGTTCCTCCGTTGTAAGGGACTGCTTTGTATTGCCGTTGACAGTGATGACCCCCTTAGGGCCCGACATCTTGACCTTGAGGTATGTGTAATGCGGGACTGTGTTGAACCGAGCAAACACCGTCTGGCCGAGTAGCGCGTGATAGCCGCTACGAAAGGGCACAATGCCGAAGACCATCTTGACCTTGAAGTTATCAGGCGAGCCGAACACAACCGCCAGGGTTACAGAGCCCGTATATCGGGCCTCAACACCTGGGATCACTCCCATAAAGGTAGTGCTATTGGGTTTGATCCTTGACGGATCTATACCCATCTTCTTCACCGTGTCTAAGTAAATCACACTGAGGCTACTTTCTCCATCCATTAGGACTTTAGTGAGGTGATACCCATCTATAATGGGATCTAGGACGAGGGCAGCCAAGCCCCCATGTCGAATACTGGTCGGATGGTCGCGCCGGTCAAAGGTGATCGGGTATGCTGACCATGGGTTATACTTCGGGGCTACAGGCTCCACGACATAGACCTCCCAAAGGGCCCGCTTTCTCTCTTTCTTAGGTATGTGGGTGGCATATATAATATTCACCGTTTTGACTTCGGGAGGAAATTTTTTCTTCCCGCCACCTATTGGACCCCGAGGCTCTTCTTCGTCCTCGCTGCACGAGCTCTTGCCTTGGTCTTCAGGTTGTATTTTGTTGGCCTGTTTAAACACCCAACCGTTGCAGTGTGTGTGATTGGCTAGCTTATCCGGAGTTCCATGGATTTGGCAAGTCCTATCCATGATCTTCTCGAGTTGAGTGAGTCCATCATGATTGCCTTTAGGGGGCTTCTTCTACTGCTTGGGTCGAGGGTCACGGAATCCGGCATTGACTGCCGTGTCATCAACGTCGTTACTATTGTGTCAGCGTTTGTTCTTATTGCGCTTTGGCTTTGAGTTGCCATCCTGGGCTTCAGGTGCCACAGGATCTTCCGAATTGTGGCTGCGTCTTGCCAGCCAGTTGTCTTCGCCTGCGCAAAAGCGGGTCATGAGGGAGGTGAGGGTGGACATAGTCCGAGGTTTGTCCTGGCCTAGCTGGTGGGCCAGCCACTCGTCCCGAATATTGTGCCGGAAGGAGGCTATAGCCTCTGCATCCGGGCGGTCGATGATTTGGTTCTTTTTAGTCAAGAACCGGTTACAGAACTGCCGTGCGGACTCACCAGGCTTCTGGACGATGTTGCTGAGGTCGGAGGAGTCCGCCGGGCGGACATAGGTTCCATGGAGGTTAGAGTGAAACACGTCTTCCAAGTCTTCCCAGCATCCTATGGAGTTTTTGGGGAGATTGTTTAACCAGTGCCGGGCTGGCCCCTTAAGCTTAAGAGGTAAGTATTTGATGGCATGGAGGTCATCTCCTCATGCCATATTGATGTGGTGGAGGAAATCCTCGATCCATACAGTTGGGTCATTGGTCCCGTCATACTGTTCTATATTTATGGGTTTAAACCCTTTGGGGAACTGATGCCGCATTACTTCATCCATGAAGCATGGTGGGTGAGCGGCGCCTCTGACCCGAGCTATGTCCCGCCTGTATTCGGCCTTTGTATGAGACCGGTTGTGTTCCCGGCTTCTATGATTTTGGTCGAACCATGGTCTATATTCTCCCCTTCTGTCTGGCGAGTAATCTCTGGATCCGTAGACGGATCTCGTATAGCCTGCTCTGTGATTTAAGTCGTCACGCAGGTCTAACCAGTCATTGGGCTCGAATGGCTCCTTACCTTGTGTTCGAGGCACCGCCGGTATATAACCGATGTCTTTAGCCGCTCTGTCGCGCCCACGAGTAGGGCGATTCGGCTCGTCATATGCGGTGTGATGCGAAGACGGAGTGTTAGTGAGGTCATCATTGAATTGTGGCAGTAGCCGCCTCCGAGGGTAGCTTTTGGGCTGGTTTGATAGACCAGTGCCGTATGCTTCTTCGGCTGAGAGGACTTTCGTCCATCGATCAGTGAGGTCAGCCTGTTTGGCTTTGAGTTGCCGCTCTTTGGCCTTCAGGCTACGAGCCGTTGCTATGAGCCGTTGCCTTATTTCTTTCTGATCCTCGGGGTTATCAGGGATATACAAGTCATCGGCTTCTGGTAGGTCTTCCTCCTTGACGAGGGGAAGGTAATCATCGCCTTCGGGGTCCTTGACGGTATCGGGGTCGTTTTGGTCCGTGGGTTTGTCCGGACCCTCGAACGGGTGCTCGGGCACATCAGGATGATCATTATCGGCAGGGGCGTTACCATTCCTACCGCTGATAATAGTTCATCCTCCCTTTTTGCTTTTGGGTCGCTTATGTGATTTCCGGCGCCTTGATGGCACGTCGCCCGATTTGTCACCGTCATTGTGGGGCATGTTCTCGCCGTTGGTGGCTGGAGTATCCACCATGTAAACGTCGTACGTAGAAGTGGCAGTCCAACTCCCGGTGTTAATAGGCGTGGGAGCACGGTCCTCTTCGTCCATGTATTCTGCCTCCTTGGAGGCATAGTCTGGCACGTCGGTTAAGTCTTCGACGGTAGTTATCAAGTGGGTGGTGGGTGGGTCAAAAAATCCGTCCCTGCCCGAACTGTGATCGGACAGGACATAGATCATGGCTGGATCGTCGGTGAGTTTCAACAATGAGAATTGCTCCAAGGCCTGGTCGACCGCCGAGGGACCGATTAGATCCAGTTGTTCAGAACTTGTGGAGTCAATCCCCCTGAAGCCCATCCCTCGGGAGTGTTCGGCAGGAACATATGTCTGGCCATATGGCTTGATGGCCAGGTTGGGGTTAGAGATCGGATTTCCGCCATGGGTGACCCCATTGGCGTATCCGATGGAGGAGTTCGAGATTAAGGCCTCAGAGTCCTCGAGGGCTACAGGCGAAGCTGTGAGCCCTATTAGTGACAAGTCGCCTCGAGAGTTGACAGAAAACTCTAGGTTTTGAAATCTAACTTCCTTATCGGGGGCGAGGCTCTCAACGCATCCTAGATGACCGGTGGAACCAACATGCAGCACAACGCTGCTGAAGGCGAAGATCAGCCCGGGGACGAAAACATCCATACTGCGGACCTCTTCGTTGATGAAAAGGCGAGGCGTCGATCCCATATCGCTCATAGAGGAACTCTCAATGAAAGCACCAATGTCAGTGTCAAGACCGGCGGATCTCGGGTAGGGGGTTCCGAACTATGAGACTAGGATCGACGGTAACAGGAGACGAAGGGGACACGAGTTTACCCAGGTTCGGCCCTCCTATGGAGGTAATACCCTACGTCATGCTTGATTGTATTGATGGTATAAGGGGTTATAGAGTTGATCTACCTTGAGATCGTATGTCTAACCCTAGATGAGTTCTTCTGTCCTATGTCCTAAAACCCTTCAGCTTATATAGATGCCGAGGAGGCCTAGGGTTTACACATGGCCGGTTACATGCCGAAGAGATAAACATGCCTATTCACTACATCAAACGTGGAGCGCAAGCCGTACTCCTAGAAGCTTCCATCCTGGTAACTAGGCCTTCAGATCATCTAGTGTTCGGCAAGTGGCCCACACAGTCCGGCCTGTACACAACAGATCAGTTATCCGAGGACCCCCTGACACATGACTCACTCAATGGGGCCTTCGATCAATCCATTGCTCAGTAAGCGTCCCATGAGTCCGGCCCATAAGAAATAGGCTGGCCATCCAAGGACCCCCTAATCCAAGACTCCCTCAGCGGTTATCTGATGGGTTGCATAGGCGTCATGCTCCTCCTATAACCTATAAGGACTTCATCAATGATGAATGGGCCCTCCCATTTGAGTGAGAGTTCGTTCTTCTTTTTCTCTAGGAGACATAGCAGCACTTCATCCACATTATATGCTTTAGCCCGAACTACCCTGCTCTGGTAGCTCCATGCCTATTGCTGGTAGAAGGTAGATCATGACAGAGCTATATCGCTCTCTTCCTCTAAGGCATCTAGGTTGTCTTCTCGATCTATCTCGGCCTCCTTTTCCTCATACATACACACTCTAGGAGCATCATGGATAATATCACAAGGTAGGACTGCTTCTGCCCCGTATACCATAAAAATTGTGTTTACCCTATTGATCGGTTAGGGGTGGTACATAAACCCCATAGTACAGAGTCCAGCTCCTCTACCCAGTGACAATTAGATTCGGTCAGGGACTGGACTAGGCGCGTTTCAGTGCCGCTCATAATAAGTCCGTTGGCCCGTTCAACCTGTCCGTTGGTTTGCGGATGATATATGGAGGCATAGTAAAGCTTGATGCCAGAATTAGCACACCAATCCTTAACTTCCTCGGCTGTGAAATTTGATCCGCTATGTGTTATTATGCTATGTGGGACACCATAACGGTGCACCACTCCGGATAGAAAGTCGATGACTGAGCCTGACTTAGCAGAAGTGGCTGGTTTGGCTTCAATCCACTTAGTGAATTTGTCCACCATTACTAGTAAATATTTCTTTTTCTTGGTTCCCCCTTTAAGTGGTCCGACCTTATCTAGACCCCAGAACACAAAAGGCTCGGTAATCGGTATTGTACGAGAGTCGTTGCAGGCATGTGACTTCGATTAGCAAAGAGCTGGCAGCCCACACAGTGCTGAACAAGCGTTTGAGAGTCGTCACAAGCTATGGGCCAAAAGAAGCCAGCCCGGAAAGCCTTGCTTACAAAGGCCCGAGCTACAACGTGATGGCCATCCATTCCTGGATGTATTTCAGCCAAAAGTTGTTGACCTTCTTCTTCGGAGATGCACCATTGGAAAACTACAATGGTGCTTGTCTTATATAGCTCACCTTCATGGACCTTGTAGGCCTTGGATCATCGAATTATTCGTCTATCCTCCGTTTGGTCGCCAGGGAGCTCCTGGCGGAGTAAGTAGGTGAGAAAGGGCTTAGTCCATGGTGCGATTACTGCCATGACTTCGTGAGCCAAAGGTGTTTCTTCAAGTGCAGAGCCTCCAATAATTTGTTCATCTAGTTCAATAATAGGAGGGGTGACCTTCTCTTGAGTGCTTGTTTCAGCAATGTTGTGCTCGTCCTGCCGTACCACGGATGGCTTGAAAACCCGTTGCAAAAATGTATTCTTAGGAACCGGGTCGTGTTTAGCGCCCATGCACATGAGTACATCGACAACTTGATTGTTGTCTCTAGAGATAAGATGAAATTCGACTCCTTCCAACAATGCTGAAATTTTAAGGACGGCGTTCCTGTATGCCGCCATCTTTGGGTTTTTGGCATAAAATTCACCGTTGATTTGTGAAATGGCGAGGTTGGAGTCCCCTGGTACCCCGAGACATTGCACACCCATAGAAGTTGCCATCTGAAGTCCATGCAATAAAGCTTCATATTCGGCCGCATTATTGGAGTCGGTGTACATGATTTGTATTACATACCAGCTGTTGTTATCGGTGGGGATGTAAGTATTACACCAACCCCCAGTCTGGCAAGCATTTTAGGTCCGTTGAAGTACATGGTCTAGTGGGATTATGTATTGGAGTTCGGCCTCCATCCATTCGGCAAGAAAATCAGCCAAAACCTGAGATTTAATGGCTCAACGTGGCTTGTACATGATTTCAAAAGGTAAAAGCTCGATGGACCATTTGGCTATATGGCATGTGGTGTCCCTGTTGTTGATTATGTCATTGAGGGGTACTTCGGATGCTACCATGACCGAACACTCTTGGAAGTAGTGCCGGAGCTTGCGAGATGCCATAAAAAGTGTATAGGCTATCTTCTGGTAGTGTGGGTAGCCGGTTTTGCACGGAGTAAGCACATCTGACACGTAGTAGACTGGTTTCTCCATCCGGAGCTTGTGTCCTTCCGCCTCTCATTTGATGACGAGAACAACACTGACCACTGGATTTGTGGCCGATATGTAAAACAACATTGGCTCCCCTATGGCGGGTGTCGTCGGTATGGGATTGCTAGCCAATAGAATTTTCATATCCTCCAATGCGGTTGTTGCCTCATTGGTCCACTCAAAGTTCTTAGTCTGTTTGAGCAGTTTGTAGAGTTGCAGAGCCTTTTCACCGAGACGGGAAATGGAGCGACTTAAGGCTGCCATGCAGGCTATCAGTTTTTGTTTGTGCTTTAACTCTGACGGGATTGTCAATTGGTATAGGGTTCGAATTTTAGCTGGATTGGCCTATATTCCTCTATGGGAGATGATAAATCCGAGTAGTTTACCTGTAGGGACTCTGAAGATGCATTTGTCCAGATTAAGCTATATATCGTAAGTCCTTAGATTGTCGAAGGTTGTTAGGAGATTGTTCACCAGCTAGCTGACATGTTTTGTCTTAACGACCACGTGGCCCATGTATGCTTTGACTGTTTTGCCGATTTTTTTAGGCATGTCTGAATCATGTGTTGATATGTGGCGCCTATGTTTTTCAATCCGAAGGGCATTGTATTGAAGCAGAATAGCCCGTAGGGAGTAATGAAGTCAATTGTGGCCTGGTCAGATTCCTTCATTTTTATTTGATGCTATCTGGAGTAGGCATCAAGGAAGGAATGTCATGCGGTAGCATCAATTATCTGGTCTATGCAAGGCAGAGGAAAGGGGTCCTTGGGGCAGGCATTATTTAGGTCTTTAAAGTCAACACACAACCACTAGGATTTGTCCTTCTTTGGCATCATGACCAGATTTACGAACCACTCCGGATGTTTGGTATCACGGATGAATCCCGCCTCTAGTAATTTTGCCAGTTCGGTACACATGGCTTGACTCTTAGGTTGGGAGAATCGGCGTAGTGCATGTTTGACCGTCTTGAAGCCTCGTATTATGTTCAGGCTATGATCTTCTAGTCCTCGTGGGATTCTTGGCATGTCCAAAGGATGTCAGGTGAATATGTCCCCGTTCTCATTTATGTAGCGCTTCGTCAATTGTAAGGTCTACCTGAGCTCCACTGGACGCCGTCTTGTTGGGGTCCATTGGATGTACCTGAAATTTGACTATGTGAAAGCACAATGTGCTCCCTTAGTGGTTTTGATAATTCATGACAACATACATTATCTCTTGGACTAATACTTTCATCTAATGTATTTCAGTAAAGTCCATAGAGAGATATGGGTTGGCAAAAAGGAGTGTGGAGAGTATCCCCATGAAGAAGAAGGAGAAGGAATAACATTGGCCAAGCTTCAAGCAAGATGACTCTTCATTTTACTTTGTGAGAAATCATGTTGAGTCCATAGGAAAGCCAATACTATTAAAAGGGGGTAAGGTTTTGTTGGTGAACAAAATGCTCATACGTGCACAAGTGATAGTCACCACATACACCCACAAGCTCTTCCACAAAAGTTTGTCCAAAGAAAAATATTCAAAATCGGTGCAACCAACATTCTCCACTCGGTGCCACCGAGTCCAAACCCTAGAATGACTCAGCAAAACCCTATCTTTTAGGTGCAACCGATTCTGCATTCGGTGCCACTGAGTTAGGCTGCCAACTTTCTGTTACGCAAGTTCACAATTTCGGTCCCTCCGAGATTGTTGAATCGGCATCACCAAGATTGGACATTCTGACCGTTTGTCACCTTATCGGTCTGTCCGAGATTCCTATATCGGTCTCACCGAGATTCAAAATTTGCCACCTTTTGGTCACTTCGGTACCACCGAGATTAACACAGCGGTGTCACCGAGTTGGTCATTTTATGTGTAACGGTTGGATTTTTGGAGATGCCTATATATTCCCCTCCACCACCACCTCACTCGCAAGAGAAGCACTCAGAACTGTTCCCCACTCATACCTACTGATTTTCTGAGATAGAGCCACCTACTCATGTGTTGAGATCATGCCATTCCATTCCTACCATATAAAGCTTGATCTCTAGCTTCGCCATGTTGCTTTCCACCCAATCAATCTCTTCTACCAAGCCAAATCTGTGAGAGGGTGATTGTGTGTTGAGGAGTCTATCATCTTAAAGCACAAGAGCAAGGAGTTCATCGACACAATCGAGCCTATTATCTTTTGGAGGGTGGTGCCTCCTAGATTGGTTAGGTGTTGCTTGGGATCCTCCTACTTTGTGTTGTGGAGTTGAACCAAGAAGTTTGTAAGGACACGAAGATCGCCTACTTCGTGAAGATCTACCCATAGTGAGGCTAGTCCTTTGTGGACGGAAGCCGTTATGGAATAGTCAAGGTTGCTACTTTCTGGACCCTTATGGGTGGAGCCCTCCGTGGACTCTCACGACCGTTATTTTCCGAGGGTTGAAGACTCCATAAACGTGGATGTATGATAGTGTCACCTATCGGAACCACGGGAAAAATCTTGTGTCCTTCATGCGTTTGATCTCTCTATCTCTACTCCTTACTTCCATGTGCAATGTGTTTACTTTCCACTACTATACTTGATGACTTGCATGTGTTGGGTGTCATAGACTAATTATGTATGCTAAAACTGCCAACATCTTGTCTTATGCTTGAGGTAGTTTTAAATTTCTTCTTGTAGTCTATTCACCCCCCTCTAGACATATACTTCTATTGATCCTACAAGTGGTATCAGAACGTTGGTTTCCATTTCTTTGGTTTCAACATCGTGGAGGAAGATGGATGTGTCTAGTGTGGAGAGTTTGTATTGTAGAGTGCCCATTGTTGATGGAGAGTATTATTGTCAATGGAAGAATGCCATGATTGATATATTTGATAAATTCCATTTGAGAAAACATATTGAAGATTCCTATGTGCTCCCCATTGATGAATCGCATTCCACACATGAAGAGGAAATTAACATGCTTGGTAACCTTAGGACTGCCAATCTTATTGTCAGAGGCTTACCAAGATTCGTGCTTTCTCAGTTGAAGAACTTTGCATGTGCTTATACTTTGTGGACTGATTTGGAGAAATGATATCCAGATCCTTCATTAGGAAATCTTGATGAAATTCTTCATAAAACTGTTTCTTTTCACAAAATGAAGCCTAGTGATCCAAACTTTGATAAATGCCTATTTGAGCTTCGTGATCTTATGCATGCTAAAGGAGATGTCAAAACTATCAACAATGTCATTATTCAAGCCATTCACATTCATAAACTAGAACATTGTCATGATCACAATTCTAATGAATCTCTTGTTCTTTATGACGAGGATTTACCACTTGATCATGACAATGCAGAACATGGCTACTATGATGAAGATGAGTTGTTCGACATCGAGCATGAAAAGATTGTGGAATCTATGTCTAATGGCAAACTTCAAGGATTACATGTCCGGCGGAAAAGAGTGAATTCTCGACAGTGGATGCACGGATCACATGACTAGTGATAAACACATGTTCCAAGAGATGACGCCTAATCAAGGTCCTCGGAGGTACGTGACCTTTGGAGACAATTCTAAGGGTAAGGTACTTGGCCTTTGTAAGGTGGCAATATCTCATGATAACTCAATTCAAAATGGGATGCTTGTGGAATCCCTTAGCTACAATCTTCTTTCCGGATCTAGACTAGTAGACTTTGGTTTCAATGTGCTATATACCAAAGTAGATTGCCAAGTGTTTCAATTTGATAATCATAAAATTGTATTTATCGGTATTTGTAGAGGTGATCTATACATTGTTGATTTCAATAAAAAAGGCCCAACCTCGTACTTGTCACATTGCAAAATCATCTAAAGGTTGGCTATGGCATAGAAGGCTTGGACATGTAGGCATGCGCAATCTAGATAAGCTTATCAAGGGCAATCACATTCTTGGTGTTAAATATGTTATGTTTGACAAAGATAGACTTTGTTGTGCTTTTCAAGCGGGAAATCAAGTAGGTGGAAGTTATCTCGTTAAGAATATCAAGACTACTAGGAGACCACTCGAGTTACTTCACATGGATCTTTTTGGTCCCAATGCTTACAAGAGTATGGGTGGAAACTCCTATGGTCTAGTTATAGTTGATGATTTTTTCAGATTTATGTGGGTATTATTTCTTGATGATAAGTCGCAGGTACAAAAGATCTTCAAGAACTTTGCACGCAAAGCACAAAATCAGTTTGAAGTGAAGATTAAGAAGATTCAAAGCGATAATGGATCGGAGTTCAAGAACACCCATGTGGATACCTTCCTTGACGAAGAAGGTATTTCACATGAGCTCTCGGCTACGTACAAGCTTCAACAAAATGGAGTTGTTTAGAGAAAGAACCGAACCCTCATTGAGATGGCAAGAATGATGCTTGATGAATACAAGATGCCAAGACACTTCTGGGCAGAAGCCATGGAAACAGCATGTCATGCCACAAACCGACTCTACTTGCATAAGCTTCTCAGTAAAATGGTATACGAGCTTCTCACCTGTAACAAACCCCAAGTTGGATACTTTAGAGTATTCGCGTCCAAGTGTTACATTCTCGATAAGCAACGTCATGCTAAATTTTCTCCCAAATCTCGTGAAGGTTTCTTACTTGGTTATGGATCGAACTCTCACACTTTACCGTGTCTACAACAACTTCACTCGAAAAGTTGAAGAGACAGTAGATGTGAAGTTTGATGAGTCTAATGGTTCGCAAGTCGAACAGTTGCCAAATAATGTAGGAGTCATAGATAATGAAAAACAAGAGAAAAATTGAGGGAATCATTAAAATTAATTTCTCTCCCTCTGGATAAACTGAGATCTTGCAGAACTTCTCCTCCTTTAAGTTAGGGATCGTTGAATGTATTTGTCCCCCTTTAAAAATAATAATAAAAGGGATCATCGAAGGATGGAGAAAATACATAAAGGAACACAAGGAATATTTACAACTACAAGCACAAACAGAAATATGACATAAAGTCGGTGGCTCCGATACAGATTTGTCGGTGATACCGAGGTAATGTTATGCATCTCATCTTCTAAATCGGTAGAAACGAGTTCTTTGTATCGGAGGCTCCGAGGTGTAGCTCAGAAGCTTGGATGAATTTTCAAATTTGCAAAATTTCCATACTTGGCAAAAGTGACAATTTGATCAAAGACAAGATTGCAAATTAAAATCAAACAAGGAAGAGAATCAAAAGATTGTACCAATTGCAAATATTTACAGATAGATATCAACTAGGAAAGATTTGAGTGGTTCCAAGAAATTTTGCGATTCGAGAGTGAACCAACCAAAAACTTAACTAGATGATGATCGATGACTAGGTCACCTATATTAGAGTATATTGACTTAGGAGCCAAGCAAGAATGCTTGATCATAGGTCATACTCATCGTTCAGCTCAAAATGGGGTTACTATTTTTTGATCAAGCATTTTAATGTCTTCATATCACTTGAGTTGCTTTAGCTCATGACTTGGAGTAAAGCCTTTTTCAAGGATATGAATACATACCTTTGAGTGATGTTGTTGATGTAGCTTGTACGTGAACTTTATGAGGATGCTCGAAGTTGATGAAGATCATCTTGAGTTGGGAGCAATCCTTGTTGTTTTCATTCACTCTTTACCTACATAGGTTAGTCACGTAAGGAAAACATGATATATCCAAATGACATGATATCAATTTGAGATTTAGCAATTAAGGGATATATGTCAAGGATATGTTTTGTTGTCTTCTTCCTTCCATCATCAAAGCGAGGTTGTGGATACTTGTTGTTTTCGGGAAATTGCTTGTTAGTACGAACATGTTTAAGATTGATATCTCCTTTGGCAACATGATCACGAATGAAATGATGTCGAACTTGAATATGCTTGGTTCGAGAATGTTGCACGAGATTATGACCAATCTTAATAGAACTTTCATTGTCACAAAGTAATGGCACATTTTGAACATAGATTCTATAATCTTTAAGCATTTGTGTCATCCATAACAATTGCGCACAACATGATCCAGCAGCAATACATTCAGCTTCGGCGGTAGATAGAGATACCGAGTTTTGTTTCTTGGAAGACCAAGACACAAGAGATCTACAAAGAAATTGACATGTACCCGAGGTGGATTTTCTATCAACCTTGTCACCGGCATAGTCCGAGTTGGAGTAGCCAACAAGATTAAAGGAAGATAAAAGGGGGAGAAATACATTCAAGGATCCCTAACTTAAAGGAGGAGAAGTTCTGCAAGATCTTAGTTTATCCAGAGGGAGAGAAATTAATTTCAATGACTCCTACATTCAATGACCCTTGTTCTCAAGGATCCCATTTTATTCAATGATCCCTGTATTTGAGCCTACGTCTGAACTTTTTGGAAATTAATGCCAAAGGGGGAGAGATATACAAAGCTTCAAAGCTAAAAAGGGAGATACACACTTATGCAAAGGGGAGATATAATTTAGGGGGAGAGGAGAATATCAAGTTTACACTTACATCTACAAGGGGAGAATACCAAAGTAGGGAGAAGAATTTTATTACCCTATCCAATCCCAATATCTACATGCTAAGATTCAGAGGGAGAGGATATCCTACTATTTCATATCTAGGGGAGAATGTTCTAAATGATCTTGGAGACATATCAATTCTAAAGAATACTATCTTCTACATATTCTCCATATCTAGAGTACCAAGATATAGTGTTTAATTTTGAGTTCTATTGCCTTTGATTAGTAGAATACTCTTGTGTTTCCTAACATTGTTTTCTCAAGTGTGTTTCTACTACTAGAATTCTCAAGAACTCAAGGTAAGTATATACATCAGATCTTTGATCAAGATGATCTCTTGCTTCTTGCACATATTGTTTGCAAGAGTGAAGTCTTGAACGAGGATACATCTCATTCACATACATTTGATGCATATAGCCAAGATACACATGACTCATTTTTATCCTTTCTACTACATGTGTGTCTATACATTCCAAAGCAACCATCCTTTAAATTGATTGCACACATTTACGGGGAGCAAGTCTAAGTCATGTGTCTCTCAAAGTCTTCATTATATACATGCATATCTTTATTTGAAGCTTTGATTGTATGTAGTCATCAATTACCAAAAAGGGGGAGATTGAAAGCACAATGTGCTCCCTTGGTGGTTTTGATAATTCATGACAACATACATTATCTCTTGGACTAATACTTTCATCTAGTGTATTTCAGATAAAGTCCATAGACAGAGATGGGTTGGCAAAAAGGAGTCTGGAGAGTATCCCCATGAAGAAGAAGGAGAAGGAATAGCATTGGCCAAGCTTCAAGCAAGAGGACTCTTCATTTTACTTTGCGAGAAATCACTTTGAGTCCATAGGAAAGCCAATACTATTAAAAGGGGGTAAGGTTTTGTTGGTGAACAAAATGCTCATACGTGCACAAGTGATAGTCACCACATACACCCACAAGCTCTTCCATAAAAGTCTGTCCAAAGCCAAATATTCAAAATCGGTGCAACCAACATTCTCCATTCGGTGCTACCGATTCCAATTCCTAGACAGACTCAGCCAAACCCTAGCTTTTCGGTGCAACCGATTCTGCATTCGGTGCCACCGAGTTAGGCTGCCAACTTTCTATTATGCAAGTTCACAATTTCGGTCTGCTACTTCTCGAGCATGCGTTGGTTTCCCGTGAAGAGGAATGGTTTGATGCAGCAAAGTATATAAGTATTTCCCTTTGTTTTTGAGAACCAAGGTATCCGTCCAGTAGGAGATACAAGCGAATCGCCAATAGATGTACTTGCAGAAAGAATCAAACTCTTGCACCCAACGCTACAAAGGGGTTGTCAATCCCTTCACGGTTACTTGCAAGGATGAGATCTAATAGAGATAGATATAATAGGATGCTTGAATGGAAAGTAAAAAATAAAAGTAAAAATAATGCAGCAAGTATTTTTGGTATTTTTGGTTTTAGATCTGAAAATATAATATGGAAATAGAACTGGGGGCCATAGCTTTCACTAGATGGCTTCTCCCATGATGGCTAGTATTACGGTGGGTGAACAAATTACTGTCGAGCAATTGATAGAAAAGCGAATAATTATGAAGATATCGAAGGCAATGATTATGCATATAGGCATCACGTCCGTGAAAGTAGACCGAAACGATTCTGCATCTACTACTATTACTCCACACATCGACCGACTCCTGCCTGCATCTAGAGTATTAAGTTCATGAAGAACAGAGTAACGCATTAGGTAAGATGACATGATGTAGAGGGATAATCTGAAGCAATATGATGAGAACCCCATCTTTTTACCCTTGATGGCAACAATACAATACGTGCCTCGCTACCCCTACTTTCTCACTGGGTAAGGACACCGCAAGATTGAACCCAAAACTAAGCACTTCTCTTATTGCAAGAATTACCAATCTAGTTGGCCAAACCAAACCAATAACTCGAAGAGACTTGAAAAGATATGAAATCATGCATATAAGAATTCAGGAAAGACTCAAATAATATTCATGGATAATCTGAACATAAACCCACAGTTCATCGGATCTCGACAAACACACCGCAAAAGAGTATTACATCGGATAGATCTCCATGAAGATCATGAAGAACATGGTATTGAGAAGCAAAGAGAGAGAAGACGCCATCTAGGTACTAGCTATGGACCCGTAGGTCTGTGCTGAACTACCCATGCATCATTGGAGGGGCAATGGAGTTGATGTAGATGCCCTCCATGATCGAATCCCCCTCCGACAAATTACCGGAAAATGCTCCAAGATTGAATCTCTCGGGAACAGAGGCTTCTGGCGCCGGAAAAGTGTTTTCGTGGCTCTTTCTGATAATGATGGAATATTTGGGAATTTATAGGCCGAAGATTAGCGTTAGGGGAGCAGCCGTGGACCCACAAGCCTGCCCGGCGCGGCCACCCCCTGGCCGCGCCCCTAGGGCTTGTGGCCCCATGGTGGCTCCTCTACATTGGTTCTCAAGTCTCGTAGATTCCTTTTGTTACAGAAAAATTCCTTCTGAAGGTTTTATTCCATTTGGACTCCGTTTAATATTCCTTCTCCGTGAAACTGAAAAACAAGGAGACACTAGGCTCTAGATTAATACGTTAGTCCCAAAAATAATATAAAATAGCATATTAATGCATATAAAACATCCAAAACAGATAATATAATAGCATGGAACAATCAAAAATTATAGATACGTTAGAGATGTATCACAGTCCCTCTAAGATTGTTGAATCGGTGTCATCGAGATTGGACATTCTGACCGTTTGTCACCTTATCGGTACGTCCGAGATTCCTATATCGGTCTCACAGAGATTCAAAACTTGCCACCTTTTGGTCAGTTCGGTACCACCGATATTAACACATCCGTGTCACCGAGTTGGTCATATTGTGTGTAACAGTTGGATTTTTGGAGATGCCTATATATACCCCTCCACCACCACTCACTCACAAGAGAATCACTCAGAACTGTTCCCCACTCATACCTACTGATTTTCTAAGAGAGAGCCACCTACTCATATGTTAACATCATGCCATTACATTCCTACCATATGAATCTTGAACTCTAGCCTCCCCAAGTTGCTTTCCACCCAATCAATGTCTTCTACAAAGCCAAATCTGTGAGAGAGCCATCGTGTAGAGGATTCTATCATCTTGAAGCACAAGAGCAAGGAGTTCATCGACACAATCGAGCCTATTACCTTTTGGAGGGTGGTGCCTCCTAGATTTGTTAGGTGTCACTTGGGAGCCTCCTACTTCGTGTTGTGGAGTTGAACCAAGAAGTTCGTAAGGGCAAGGCTCCTACTTCGTGAAGATCTACCCATAGTGAGGCTAGTCCTTCGTGGACGGAAGCCGTTATGGAATAGTCAAGGTTGCTACTTCGTGGACCCTTATGGGTGGAGCCCTCCGTGGACTCTCGTGACCGTTACCCTCCATGGGTTGAAGACACCATAAACGTGGATGTACGATAGCACCACCTATCGGAACAACGGGAAAAATCTTGTGTCGTTCATGCGTTTGATCTTTCTATCTCTGCTCCTTACTTCCATGTGCAATGTCTTTACTTTGGGCTGCTATACTTGATGACTTGCGTGTGTTCGGTGTCATAGACTAATTATGTATGCTAAAACTGCCAACATCTTGTCTTATGCTTGAGGTAGTTTTGAATTTTTGCTTGTAGTCTATTCACCCCCCTCTAGATATACACTTCTAGTGATCCTACACTATCTCATGCGCCGGTTTAAAGGAGGTGGATTTGGGCCTCTTGCTGAGGGTTACATCATCCTTATCTACCCTTGAGCGGAGTGCGGTTAGCTCTTCAACTATAAGGGCCTCTGGTAGTGTCTCGAGGGAAAGCGATGATGTTTTGTTTTCCGCATGGAGGGCTCTATGCACATCACTTGGAACAGTAATGACACTGTTTGGCCCTGGCATTTTAAGATTCCTGTACCCATAATGATGTATGGTGTGAAACTTGGTAAAGGCTTTACATCCTAGTAGGTGTGGTAGCCACCGTGGAAGGGTACAATGTGAAAGACAAGTTCCTCGGACCTGTAATTTTTTGGAGTACCGAATACTACATCAAGGGTAACTTATCATGTGCATCGCGCCTCTCTCCCGGGGATTATCCCTTGGAAAGTAGTGGCGCTTTGTTTGACACGAGATTTGTCGAACTGCATTTTGCGTAGCGTATCCACATTGATGAGGTTTAGGCCACTACCACCGTCCATTAGCACTTTGTGCAGCCGAAAACCATCTATTATGGGGCTGAGAACCAGTGCGGCGGGTGTTCGGTTGGAGCGGATTCTTAGCTGGTCCTCCTTGCCGAAAGTTATGGCAGTGTTTGTCCAGGAATCCATTGCTACCACTCGATATATTTGGTCGAGGTCTTGAAGTGGCCTCTTCCTTTGATTGTTTGATGGGAACATTTCGTAGATCGTTAGGATCTCATTATTGTCATCGGACGATGTGGTGGATGCCTGTTTGGCGATGAGGTACCCAGGATGACCTCCTCACTCTTTGTGACTTGCCTCACGACCCAGCAAGCTTGAGGCTGTGAGTAGTGTTTATATTCGGCAAAGAGGAATGTATGGGGCAAGGCTTATCCAACAACTCATTGAGGACGGACCTGTGTCCCTCAAGAGGCTTAGTCCTTTTCTCGGCGGGCTCATATTCGTCTGTTCTTCGTATGGGTATACGCTTCCTCCAAGATTTTCTCGGGTCTTTGTGCTGGGTTAACTCTAGTTGTTGAGCCTGCCAAGTGCTTTCCATGGCGCAATACTTCTACACTAGGTTCGATAGCTCGACAAAATCTCAGACGTGGCGACGAGCGAGGGCGTTGAGGATCCCTTCATACCGGCAATTGTGCCAAAAAGCAGCTATTGTCTCGTGATCGCTGTAGTCTGTTATCTTGTTTTTGGTAAGGAGGAATCGAGCCCAATAGTGGTGGACTATTTCCCTAGGCTTTTGTATGACATACAGCAGATCCCATATGTTGCGCCTCCTTGAATTGGTTGGGGAGTACTCGACGTGGGCAGTGGGTGGGAATTTTTTTCTGATCCCAATAGGTTGAGAGTTCGGAGCCATAATGCTAGGGTCTTGCATCGTTAAGATGTTCAGCACACCCGTCTCGTGACTCGGTCGCCCGTCGGACTCTTCGGTCCCAACTCATGGTTGGCGGCTAGATCGGGAATCACTTCCGAACTATCCGTGGGACTAAGTCCGGATTCTGAACTTGGTAAGAAGTCATCATGGCTAGATGCTGAGATATAGATTGTCCTCAGATCTAGGAGTCGAGATAGCGAGTCTTCGCCTGGACTTTCGATGGTGGCTACCAGATGTGTGACTTGCGAAACATGAATTTCCCTGTCATTGGGTTTAAGCCCGATCCGGTCATAGACCGAGGATTTGTCGCTGGATATTTCCATGGCCTGGATTTGTCCCAGTAGCTCGTTCAAAGACAAGACATCCATGGGATCGGTACTTCTGGGTCTGCTAGGTCGGTTTGTAATGCGGTTGCACCCAGTGTTTTCGAAAACACGCCTGGCGTACTTCGTCCGGCAAGAAACATGATGAGTTCACGGGATCGGGCTTCGAGGCCGGATCCAGGGTGTAGGGTGCCTCCACAATGCGGTCCTGTGCCATCGGGGTTATGGTATTGGGGCTCCTGAGCTCTTCGAAAGGATCCAATACGTTGTTGAAAACAAGATCCCCCCGGGAGTCGGTCATGAACTCTAAGTTCCCGAACCTGACATCCTGACATGGGGCAAAACTTCCGACCTGTCCAAGGTGGCCGGCTGGATCCGCGTGCAGTACAATGCTATCGAAAGTGAACATCTATCCGGGGACAAAAAGTATCCCACTACAGATTTCTCTACTGATGATCGTGCGAGCCATCAATCTTCTTGATGATCCCACGGCGAAACTCTCAAGGAAAGCACCAATGTCAGTGTCAAAACCGGCAGATCTCAGGTAGGGGGTCCCGAACTGTGGGTCTTGGATCGATGGGTAACAGGAAATAAGGGAGACGACGTTTACCCAGGTTCATGCCCTCTTGATGGAGGTAAAACCCTATGTCCTACCATGTTTTGTATTAATGATGGAGTACCGAGATCTACCTCGAAATCATATGATGTGGTCTAAAACCCTAGAAGTAATGAGCTTAACTTGTCCTACAGACTAAGGCCCTGTTTGGTTTGGCTGTGGATTTCTAAAAGCAGCTGTGAGAAATCTACTGCGAAAAAACAGCTGTGGAAAATCTGCTTTGAAAAAACTATAGGTCATTTGGCAAACCAGCTGTATGAGGTGTCAGCCTGTGAATGTAGGTCAGCAGCAGTGGTGGCACCAGCAACAGAGAAGACCGGCAGATGGGGGATGGGGGGCGGAATGGAGAGGCGTTCGACAGCTAGGGTACAGGGCGGGAGGCGTTCGATGGCGCGGGGACGGGGAGGGAGGGGTTCGGCAGCACGGGGGTAGGGGAGAAGGGGTCCGGTGGCGCGGGGACAGGGGTGAAGGGGACCGGTGGAGCGGGGACGGGGGCGGAGGCGTCCACGGCAGCGTGGGGGCGGGCGCAGAGTGGAGAGGCGTCCGGCGACGCGAGGACGGGACGAAGGCGTCCGCGGCGGTGTGGGGGCGTCCATCGGCGATGGGGCCTAATCGCGGGGTAGGTTCGAAGTGGCCCACAACGGAATAAGATTTTGGAAAGCATGTCCCGGGCTGCTTCTGCTCGTGCATGTATTTTGGCTGCGGATTTCTGGAATTGGATTCTGTTGGGTTCGCCCTTTGGTTCAGATTCTGCTGCACGGCAGCGGAATCCGTCGATAAAAGCTGAACCAAATAGGGCCTAAGATTCCCCGATTTATATAAACATCGGGGGTTCCTAGGGTTGCACAATGTCGGTTACACCAGAAGAAGAATATGCCAAACGAATCATCAGGTCCTTGGAGTTCACGTCACGGTCTTGGGAGGTTTCCATCGTGGCTGCGGCGTCATAGTGTTCGGGCCTTTATTGACAATGACAAGGAGGCCCACTGTTCGATCCATAGGAACCGGTCGATAGCCCGAGGAACCCTTAATCCAGGACTCCCTTAGTCCAGTCTCACTAACCATGTAGCATTGGATGCTAGCCGGATAATATGGACTTGGAAATATCATGTTGGATTCGACGTGGTCGAATCTGAGTCATGATAAGGTCAGGGTTGGACATACCCGACTACGAGACATAGCGATAGGTCATCTATTTGTCTTCAGTACAACATATGTTCTGTGTCCTAAGACCTGAGCTGACGCGTGTACTCAGGGATGGTGATAGACCTTCGTTGGCCCGACCAAACTCTACTTAGTAACTGGGTAGTTATAAGGGTAGGTTCCGGACTTGTCCGGACCCATGTTGTGAGACATGGTTGAGCAAGATGGGGTTTGCCCCTCTGATCAAGACAAAGGCACTCCGGGCCCCTCAGGTGATCCGACCTGGATAAACATGGCCATGCGATGAGGATTATGAGATAATCCAAAGTGTTGGTTGGATTCACCGGAACGAGAAAGAGGTCATGCTACAACAAGGATGACCATGTCACCTTGAGCATGACAACATATATCGTGTGGCAAAGGGAACAGAAGTGTGACATATAGGTTTGCCTAACCAACTTCATTGGACACTTGGAGTCAGCATGCTTTGCTAGAGGCCTCTACCGACTAGCTGAGTCGGATGTGATCGGACTCGCGACCAAGTGTATGAGAACATAAGGGGTCGCACGCTTAAGGGAAGGAACTTATGGGCTTTAGGATCCATGCGAGGCCCAAGTGTTGGGCTCGCGATGGATGCCTATATATAGTGGAGGTGTGGCACAACCATAAGGTTGATCGCTTCGGCGCTGCCATTTGGGCTTTACATGTGTTGCAAGTAGCCACCTCCACTCGCCTCCGACTGTGTGATTGGACCTAGCAGTCTGTCGCACGGTGTTCCTCCTGCACGGGCGAATACCGTTAGAGGTGGTGCACTTGCCCCGCTCCGACGAACCTGTATGTGGGATCCGATGACCGACTGTTTGAGGGAGATCAGATGAGGGGGCACGACTCTGGGCGTGCTGCTCCAACTCTATTTCCGTTGCACGACACTACACGTTAGTGGTAACGATCTATGATCCATCTCTATAGCATGTTCCTGGATCTTCTGCATGTAGACAATTTTATTTTGCATGTGATGCACCTACGCAGAACACAACACTAGTATCAGATCCTCTACTATAGGATTTGGATTCAGATCGGGTGCATATTTGATATGTGGAGGCGACAGATGAGATTTGTGGTTCTTTATGAGATCGGCTATGTGCATGGTTGATGAGATCAACTACACATGGGGATCATTGAGGCTATGTTTTTGTCAATCGGAATTGATGAGGTTGTGACACAACCTACCCCTACCGGTCGGTTTCCGCCATCGGGGTTAACAGTGAAACGCCGAATCAGATTCACGATGATCGATGAGATCAGTCAGATCAGAAAATTTGGCATGATCGGAGTACATACTCGATCTTTGATTTCTGAAAACGTCAGGCGCCATCGTGTGCGTAGCGCCGTATATTTTGTACACGATCACTCAAGCAGGTAGAATGCGATTGTATGCATTTTTGTAGGTTTGATGTGAATAGTATGGATCGTATGTATGTGATGCATGTGTGTAATAGATTTTTTTGGAAAATTAGGAATTTATAGCGGTAGAATTAGGGTCGGGGGGCACGAGGGGAGCTCCACCTACTAGCCACGCCGGGGGGGGGGACTGGCGCGCCCTGGTGGGTGGTGGGCACCTTGGCCCCCCTCTCTGGTGGCTTCTGCCTCAAATATTCTTCATATATTCTGAAACAATTCTCCAAAAAGTTTCATTTCGTTCCCATAACTTTTATTTCTGCACAAAAACAAGACCATGGTAGTTCCTCCAAAAACAACGTCAGCCCGGGTTAGTTTCATTCAAATCATGCAAATTAGAGTCCAAAACAAGAACAAAAGCATTAGGAAAAGTAGATACGATAGAGACGTATCAACTCCCCAAGCTTAAACCCTTGCTTGTCCTCAAGCAATTCAGTTGACAAACTAAAAGTGAAAAAGAAGAACTTTTACGAACTCTTTTGTTCTTGTTTATATACCTATGCTTAATTAGCACTCAAGTTTTCAGCAAAGATTATGACTAACCATGTCAACAATAACTCTTAAGGATTATATTAACTCATATCAATGACACAAGCAACTAGTGAGCAATAATAAGATATCTCAAGTGCAAACAGTTGTCAAAACAATCATGATGTAATATGACAATAGTGGTATCTCGCTAGTCCTTTTTGAGACTGCAAAGCATAAATGCAGAGCACCTCCAAAGTTCAAGCAGCAACTAAGCATTGCAATTCATGGTAGAAAAGATCCAGTCATGATGCATCCAACATTCACCATACACAATGCATGAGGATGACAGTAGAGCTCTTAGATCTGGTGCTTATTTGAGAAAGTGATGACTCAACATTAAAGTAAATAGATAGTCCTTTCGCAGAGGGAAGCTGGGATTTGCAGAGGTGCCAGAGCTCAAGGCTTAAATAAGAGGTAAGTATAATTTTGAGAGGCACACCCTTCTTGTCAACTTTACAACCAAGAGATATCAATATCTTCCATGTTAAACAAATTAGCGACGGTTCCCAAGCGGTAAAAGTAGAGGTTTACTCCCCCTCCACCAACAAACACACTCCACGGTGAGCCAAATCCATAGGTACCTTCCAAACCAACAACATTCCCGGGGGAGTTTTGTTTAATTATCTGTATTTATTTTGATTTCGGGATTGGGAATCCCTATTACCGCCCTTCTCGTCCAAGGAAGAGTGAATAAACACTCATCATGAGAGTAACCCGCTTAACATGGAAGATACTGACCTCCCCCCTATCGTTGCATGAGCGGTCCAGGCACACAAAACAAATGTTCATTTGAAATTTTAGAGTCAGCACATGCAAATTTACTTGGAACGATAGGGTAATACCGCATATGGGTAGGTATGGTGGACTCATATGGAATAAATTTGGTTTAAGGATTTTGATGCACAAGCAAAATTCCCACTTAGCACATGTGAAGGCTAGCAAATAGATTGAGAAGCATCCAGCTAGAGAGAGAATACGGTCATAAACATGCATTATGGATTTTAAACATTGAATGCTATCATGAGTAGGATATGGACACCATGATCATAAATATCATGAAGTCTATGTTGGTTTTGATTCAACTACATGTGTGAACATGTGCCAAGTCAAGCCACTTGAAACATTCGTAGGAGGATACCATATCATCATACTACATCACAACCATTTTAATGCATGTTGACATCTAAGATAAATCATTATCCACTCCTAGCTACTTGAGAATGGCATGAGCAACTATAATCTATAATTTTCATTGCAAACATGTTTGATCATAATATGTTGCATCCTAGATACTGTGTTAAACATATTAACAAAAACAAGTTGAGTTCATACCCGGTTCTCTCTACCACAACCAATTCATGAAATATCGTCATTATTGCCTTTCACTTGCATGATCTAATGATATGAAAATAATAATAGTGCAAGAGTGTCATGGACTAAGATGTATTTGTAAGCATTTTATTCAAGATGAGAAGACAAAGTAATACATGCTCTTTGTTAGATCAACAGTAAAGCATATGAGAGCCACTCAACATTTTCATCGTGGTCTTCTCCTTGGTATGACTCAATAAAAAGGAAGAGAATTTTAGAGAAACACACTAAAATATTTTTGGAGGTTTTAGTTTTTCTTGAATAAGCAAATAAGAGAGAAAAAATGAGAAAAACTATTTACAGAAGAGAACTCCCAACAAGCAAAAGAAGAAGTGAGAAATATTTTTGGGTTTTCTTTTAATACTACAACTAACTAAACTGAAAAGAAAAACTGAAAAGAAGCAAGAAGTATTTTTGGATTTTCTCAAACTTTTTTTCAAACACACAAGAAGAAAGTAAGAAAATAAATCTAACATGGGTAATACAACAAAAAAGTGTGAACATCGACAACTGGAATGAAATGCGTGAACATGAATATAATGTCGGTGGAAACACATACTCCCCCAAGCTTAGGCTTTTGGCCTAGCTTGGTAATCACCATCCATAACCTGGATAATAGTCTGAGTGATAACCTACCGGGGCTCTTGGTGCAACCACCTCAGCCCTTCTGGAAGCTTTAATCTCTACATTGTACGTGCGGGCCTCGCTCTCAAGGACATAGTATCTTCCCTTCCTGTTATAATCAAAGAGAGCAGGAGCAGGCAATACAATAGGCACAATGGGACCATTATCGAACCTCAAGTTGTAAGCATAGTTATTGACTGTGCCCTTAAGAAATATATGGCATTTCATGGCATCAAAGTCTAATTACTAGTAAGGTAGGATATGATCATTAAGCCACGGGGGACACTGCCAACCTCATAGCGAGGCGAGAGGCACAAATACCACCATAGAAATTACCATTAGAAGCATTGAGAGTCAGTCTCCGTGCAACAATTCCTCCTAAATTATAGTCTTTAATTTCAGTTAAAGTAGTGTGTATAAGGCTCAATTCATGGGCACACAGTGTACTACAATCATGCTTGCCTACAATGCATTTGCCATTAAAGAGTGCAAAGTACTGTATATATGGAAAATTGATGCTTTTTATTCTGCCTTGTGTCACCCCTCTGATTTCACCGCACCAAAGGCTACTCAATAATGACTCATACTCAGATTTTTTTGGTTAGTCTAGCAAACCCCAATATGGAATTTTGCACGTTTCACCGAACACATCTAAAGGCCTGGTGAAAGCATTATTATAGAGACTAAATGGCACTCTAGACTCACGAGGAAATATGTAAATTTCTTAGTAATTGTCTCTGTGATGGTGAGATGTTGAGTGCACTTATATTCAATGAAGGGAACCAGGTCAGCATTGCAAACGTATTGCTCAAATTCTTCCATGAAAGATAAGAGGGGAAAACACCATATGATCCAACTATATTAACGAAGCCCGTGATACATCAAGACCATGCCATCTCAAGAACACGAGAGAGAAAGATTGAACACATAGCTACTAGTACAAACTGTTAGCCCTAGGGGTGGACTACTCCCTCCTCATCATCGACTCCGTCGAGATGATGAAGATGGCTACCGGAGATGATCTACCCTCTCCGGCAGGATACTGCTTTTCTCTCCCGATTGATTTTTCGTCGATACAGAGGCCTTGCGGCTATCGGAGATTGAGTTTTCCCTTCCACGGATTTTGTTGTTATCGGATTGAATACTTTTATGGATTTGAGAGCACTTGATGTATGTCTTGCATGCGGATACCCGTAGTCACATTGGGCTATTCAAGTGGTTCACTTGATATATGTTATGGCGTCAACTTGCGGATTCTAGTGACCTTGGGCTATGCATAGGGGTTGATTGCACGTTCTTGTCCTAGCTTCTCCGGTAGAAATCTTGGGGTACTCTTTGATGTTCTTTGTGTTGGATTGAGTGTCATGAATCTGAATTGTTTGATGTGTATCATATAATTAACTCATGGATACTTGTGGTGACATTGGAGTATCTAGGTGACATTTGAGTTGGTTGATGTGTATCATATGGTGTTTTTCTAGTACAAACTCTTAGATAGATTGATCAAAAAGGATAACTTGGTTATTTTAGTACGAACTCTTGGATAGATCGATCGGAAAGGATAGCTTTAAGGTGGTTTCATACCCTACAGACAATTTCTTCTTATGCTCTCCGCTAGATAAGAACTTTGGAGTGATTATTCGTTGCACGTTGAGGGATGGTTATGTGATCCAATTATATTAGCATTGTTGAGTGATTGCACTAGCGAAACTACGGACCGTAGGCCTTGCTTTCAAGAATTGCATTACTGTTTGTGCTCACTTTTTTCACTTTCTACCTTGCTGTTTTTATATTTTCAGATTACAAAAAAATATCTACTATCATTACTACACTTGTATCACCCTCTCTTCGCCGAACTAGTGAACCTATACAATTTTCCATTGTATTGAGTGTGTTGGGGACACAACAAATTTCTTGTATTTGATTGCAGGGTAGTTTCAGACATACCATCTTCATCCTACACCTCCCATGGATTGATAAACCTTAGGTCATCCACTTGAGGGGAAATTGCTATTGTCCTACAAAACTCTACGCATGGAGGCCCAACACAATCTACAAGAACAAGTTGTGTAGTAGACATCAAGCATCACCAAGAGTAGCTAATTATTCTGAAAATAAACTACTAAATCAAAAACTAATTGGATCACTGGGGGAGTTACATACGAGTAAGCAATCCCCTAAAATAGTTTCGGAAATAGATTTTCGAGCAAAGAGAACGAAATCCACGGGTTCTTGAGCAAGAACACGAGGGAGAGAGCAATGGTGATTTTTTTTGGAAGTAGGAGATGACATGCGCTAAGGGAATAAGTAGGGGACCAACAAGGGGCCCACCACCCACCAGGCCGCGCCAAAGGTCGTTGGCACGCCTTAGTGTGTTGTGGGCACCAGGTGCACTCCCCTCTGGTGTTATTAGTACCAAAAATTCAGAAAAATTCAGAAAAATTGTATTAAATTTTCAGGACATCCTCAGAAATTTTATTTGTGGGTCATTTTTTATTGCATGGGAAATTCAGAAAATAAGATAATCATGGTGTTTTATTTTATTTAACTAAGAAAACAGAAAATAAAAGGTGGATACAAAAAGTTGTGTCTACTAAATTCATCAACTTCATACCTCTCAAAAATGATCCATTAATAAGGTTGATCAAGTCTTATTAACAACCACTTTCAATTAGCATGAAACCGAAGATCTTTCATAGAACACTAAGTTACCTCAACGGGGATATGCATATCCCCAACTATAATTATATCATATTCCTTTTTGGTAGTAGGTAGAGGTAGATGAAAGCTTCCAATAGTGAGTGTCAGAGAATTTTCAATAACATTTATACCATTTACTTGGAATTGCTTCTTCGGAAAGTGCATTGTATGCTCATTACCATTGATATGAAAAGTGACTTTGCTTTTATTGCAATGAATAACAGCCCTGCAGTATTCAAAAAGGGTCTACCAAGGATAATCGACATGTTGTCGTCGTCGGGCATATCAAGAATAACAAAGTCCGTTAAGATAGTAACATTTGCAACAGCAACGGGCACAACCTCACAAATACCAATAGGTATGGTAGTTGATTTGTGAGCCATTTGCAAAGATATTTCAGTAGATGTGAGTTTATTCAAATCAAGTCTTTTATATAAAGAGAAAGACATAACACTAACACGAGCTCCCAAAGCACATACAACAGTTTTGACATAATTTATTTTAATGGAGCAAGGTATACTTGGTATTCTAGGATATCCAACTTTTTTAGGTACTCCATCCATAAAATAATAATTAGCAAGCATGGTGGAGATTTTAGCTTCAGGTATCTTTCGTTTATTCAGGCTGATGTCTTTCATGTATTTAGCATAAGGAGGCATCTTTAAGATATCAGTTAAGCGGGTACGCAAAAAGACTGCCCTAATCATTTTAGCAAAGCATTCAAATTCTTCATCATCCTTTTTCTTAGATGATTTAGGTGGAAAAGGCATGGGTTTCTGAACCCATGGCTCTCTTTCTTTACCATGTTTTCTAGCTACAAAGCCTTTTTATCATATCGTTTATTTTTAGATTGTGGGTTATACAGATCAACAACAGGTTCTGTTTCTACATCATTACTTGGTTCGTTATCATTACTAGGTTGAGTATCCTCATGAGCATCACTATTAGGTGTATTAGCATAAATTCCTTGTGAGTCTTGTTTAGTTCTATTAGGATGACCTTCAGGATAAAGAGGTTCTTGGGTCATTCTACCTCCTCTGTCACTACTCTAATAGCATGATCATTCATATTATTGTTCATTTCATCAAGCAATTCTCTTTGAGATTTAGCAACTTGTTCTAACTGAGTTTGAACCTTTGAGGCATGTTTTACTACACCTCTAACATCATTATTGATTCTAAATAACAAGTCACTCAAGCAAGCAATCATATCAGAATTATATTTCAATTGTTTTAGAACATTTGCATTGAAGTGATCTTGTTTCCTAGTGTAGTTATCAAACTCATATAAGCATTGACTAGGATGTTTATTGTAAGGAATGTCACCTTCATCAAAATTTAATAAAGAATTTACCTCTACCACCTGTGGAGGTGGTGGTGTGTTGAGTCCGTGTATTTCTTCAATAGGTGGTAAATTCTTAACATCCTCAGCCTTAATACCTTTTTCCTTCATAGATTTCTTTGCCTCTTGCATATCTTGAGGACTGAGAAATAAGATACCCCTCTTCTTTGGAGTGGGTTCAATTGGTGGTTCAAGTAGAGTCCAATCATCATAGTTATTCAATACATTATTCAATAGTTCCTCAGCTTGTTCAACAGTTCGTTTCCCTGAAAACACAACTAGCACAACTATCTAGGAAGTCCCCGGAAGCATTAGTTAGTCCATTGTAGAAGATATCAAGTATTTCATTTTTCTTAAGAGGATGATCAGGCAAAGCATTAAGCAATTGGAGAATCCTCACCCAAGCTTGTGGGAGACACTCTTTTTCAATTTGCACAAAGTTAAATATTTCCTGTAAGGCAGCTTGTTTCTTATGAGCAAGAAAATATTTTTCAGACAAGTAGTAAATCATATCCTGGGGACTATGCAAACAACCATGAGGAAGAGTATTGTACCATATCTTAGCCTCACCCTTTAATGAGAATGAAAATAATTTGAGAATATAATAGTAGCGAATCTTCTCATCATGAGCAAATAGTGTGGCTATATCATTCAACTTGGTAAGATGTGCTACCACAGTTTCAGTTTCGTAGCCATGAAAAGGATCAGATTCAACAAAAGTAATTAAATTTGGATCGACAGAGAATTCATAATCCTTATTGGTAACAAATATAGGTGAAGTAGCAAACTTAGGATCACATTTCATTTTAGTATTCAAAGTCTTTTCTTTATACTTGCATAGTAGTTCCTTAAGATCATTTCTATACTTACAAGCAAGAATCTCTCTAGATATTTCTTCATCCAAAGCATAACCTTAAGGTATCTTAGGCATTTCAAATCTAGGAGAGCTTGGCCCAACAGGTGTTTCATAATCATCAGTTTCAATGGTTTCATTCTCTCTAGCTCTAGCGATTTGTTCATCAAGAAATTCACCTACTAGCGCATTATCATCAAGCATGGTACTAGAATCATCATAAGCATCATTCATAGCAGAAGTAGCATCATCAAGATCAAGATTAATAGCATGTGGTGGTGTTGCAAACTTACTCATAATAGAAGGTGAATCAAGTGTAGAGTTAGATGGCAATTCCTTACCTCCCTTCGTAGTAGAGGGAAAAATCTTGGTTTTAGTATCCTTCGGATTCTTCATAGTGATAAATTGATATACATCCCAAGTGACTCAAAAAATGCTCCCTGGCAACGGCGCCAAAAAAAGGTCTTGATAACCCATAAGTATAGGGGATTGCAATAGTTTTCGAGGGTAGAATATTCAACTCAAATTTATAGATTCGACACAACAGGAGCCAAAGAATATTTGAGAGTATTATCTGTTGAGTTGTCAATTCAATCACACACGGAGATAAATATCTGTAGCAAAGTGATCGGTAGCACAGTAATATGATAGTTTGATAGCAGTAGCAACGGTAACAATAGCGGTAATAGTTTTGTAGAAAGTGCAATAGTAACAGTAGCGGTAGTAACTTAGAAAGAACAATAAGTGGAAAACTCGTAGGCACTAGATCGATGTATTTGTTGGATGATATTCATCATATAACAGTCATATCCTAGGGCGTCACAGAAATAGCTCCAGTTCGTCAATGTAATGTAGGCATGTATTCTGTAGATAGTCATACGTGCTTATGGAGAAGAACTTGCATGACATCTTTTGTTCTACCTTCCCGTGGCAGTGGGGTCCATAAGGAAACTAAGGGATATTAAGGCCTCCTTTTAGTAGAGAACTAGAATAAAGCATTAACATATAGTGAATACATGAACTCCTCAAACTACGATCATCACAATGAAGTATGCCAAATATTGTCACTATGGGGTTTACGGATCATAACACATAATAGGTGCACATGACTAGGCAAGATCGGATCAAGAACATAGATGTGATGATGATAACATAAACGGTTCAGATCTGAAATCATGGCACTCGGGCCCTAGTGACAAGCATTAAGCATGGCAAAGTCATAGCAACATCAGTCTTAGAACATAGTGGATACTATGGATCAAGCCCTAACAAACTAACTTGATTACATGATGAATCTCATCCAACTCCTCACCGACCAGCAAGCCTACGAAGGAATTACTCACTCACGGTGGGGAGTATCATGGAATTGGTGATGAAGGAGGGTTGATGATGACGAAGACCAAAGATTCCCTCTCCGGAGCCCCAATGAAGAACACGAGATGGCGGCGGGTCTGTATCGTGAAACACGATGAAATTTTCTCCTTGATTTTTTCTAGAAACTTAGGAATTTATAGCGCTAGAATTATGGTCGGGGGGCCCATGAGGTGAGCACCACCCACCAGGCCGCGCCAAGGGGGCTGGCATGCCCTGGTGGGTGGTGGGTACCATGGGCCTCCTCTCTGGTGGCTTTTAGCTCCAATATTCTTCATATATTCTGAAACAATTCTCCAAAAAGTTTTGTTTTGTTTCGAGAACTTTTATTTCTACATAAAAACAACACCATGGTAGTTCTGCTGAAAACATCATCAGTCTGGGTTAGTTTCATTCAAATCATGCGAACGAGAGTCCAAAACAAGAACAAAAGCGTTAGGAAAAGTAGATACGATGGAGAAGTATCAGTAACATAAATTGCGTGTCATGATTGTCAGCCGGCCAGAGCCAAAGTGTTGTCATTATAACATATAGTGACATCCATGTCGACTTTTCATTCTTTGTAAAAATCATTACTAGTTGTTGTACTTGGAGGACAGAGATCAAGTTTGAGGCTTTGGCGTGCCAGTGTGACGAACAAGATGGAGTTATGTCATGTTCATCGGGTTTGGAGCCGACCTAGAAGGACGTCCATGAAGGGGCCATACTATTTCACATATTTATGTTTATATGTGATTGATATTGCTTCTTGTTTCTATGGATGATAAAAGGTAGAAAGATCCCTTATTAATATCAAGCACATTGCCATTCCGGATGTTGCACCTTCACACATCAAGTACATATAGTAGTGTGATCATAAAATTGACGTGCTACTAGGTGTTCTTGAATTGGGGGGTTCGTGTCAGACATAGACATGCACTGCATCAGGTTAACTTGACAAGGCTATGAAAAGGGTTTTGGGCCTTGTGGTAGAGAAGGTCAGGAGCCAGGGTATGATATACCTACCCGACCGATAGGAGTCATATAGAGATACGATTAGCAAGGAGTTTCTTACCGAACAGGCAAGTTGGATAGCAGTGATGCTAGAGCTCACTAGTCGCTTGCACTGGACAGATCCTGAATCACTGAAAGTTTGCAGAGGGATGCCGACTTTAGTGGGAGTAGTTCTGTTTAAGGCTTGAATTACTCTACATAAACACATTGCTTAGTGATTGCATATTCTTCTGTTGTAGATCAATGGCACCACTTGCTCAAAACAACTTTGCCTTGAAATCAATTCTGGAAAAGGATAAACTTGATGGAACAAACTTTACCACCTGATATAGAAATTTGAGAATTGTTCTCAAGCATGATAAAAAGGAACATGTCCTAGAGGATCCACTTTCAGAGGTACCTGTCGATAATGCTAATGCCACATCCAAGAATGCCTACCAGAAACTCGTTGATGAATCAAACGAGATCAGCTGCCTCATGCTGAGCTCGATTTGCATCGGCATTTCGAAGATGTTGGGGCTTTCGATATGATCGAGAGTCTCAAGAGCATGTTTCAAGTGCAGGTGAGGACCAAAAGGTTTAACGTTTGACGATCCTTGATGGATTGCAAGCTCAAGGAAGGTGATCCATTGAGCCCGCATATGATCAATATGATCAGATACGTGTTGTCAGTCTTCTAGGAATGGGGGTACCCAGACCTGCCTGCCTGCGGCCCAGGGCATGGCCCACCTCATCAGCCAAGCACAGCCCGACATGACCCCACTCAAGACAAGGCCCTCGTGAGAGCCCTGAGCTTGCGAGAGAAGCAGACCAAGTCTTGTGAGGAATTGGCCTCCTCAGGCCCCCACCGAAGCGGCAGAGATCTCTATGTAGTGCTTGGCCTCGGGAGGCCAAGGATGACGTAAGGCGGGATAGGCGGGTACCAGCGCGCCAGGCGGTACAATTTCCCTTAGGTGCAAAGGGGGCAAGGACGTACGCAGGTTCCCAAAGCACCCCCAAAGGTTTCCATTCTGGTGCAACGAGACCATGAACACGAGCCCTGCAGGACGAATGTCATCACCGAGCCCACCTCTGCATCATCAACAGCTACTTTGCGGGCAAAGACCACCTTTTGTGAGGATAAATATTTACCCCTTGTCTCCCTTCAAATTTGGTCGTTGTGGGATCCCTTCCCACGGTAGCGATAAGGGAAGAGGACCCAAGCCACTATAAGTAGAGGCTAGGATACTCCATAGAGAGGGGGATGAATGAAGATAGGCAAGACCACCAGAATGCCCTCACGAGGCAACTCACCACTCTACTAGTTCATCCACAGACCTCCTCGTGAGGCAATCCACCAAAGCAGGAGTAGGGTTTTACGCTTCGCAGTGGCCCGAACCTGGGTAAATCATTGTGTGCAATCTTCTTCCTCATCATCGTGCGAGTTCGTCATCTAAACCATCGAGTTGTGAGCTAGGTGGGGTGAGGCTCTTGGGTATCTTCGCACATGCCCCTGTGTTCGAACTTCCTTGGGTTTTGTGAAGCCCGAGATCTGACATTTGGCACACTAGGTAGGGGCATGTCAAAGCTTCCCCACTCGTGGCAATAGTCGAGCCCCAATTCGCCGACCCCATGATGAATGGGACCCCCAAAGCTATGCGGACCTTGGCGCGCGGTGGCGCCATGGCTCGCAGTGCTGCCCCGGCGGTCGCATGCATTCTTGGCAGATTGCAGGCGCTCGCCTCCAACCGCCAGGTCAAGTAGTTCTTCCACTACGTAGGCGCAATTCGGCCGCGGTCCGACTCCCTGCAGCCTCGGACATGTCTAGAGACCGACATCTCCTTCGGCCCCGACGACCATCCTAGGACAACGGCAGTCGCCGGCGCGCTCCCCATGTTGTGCACGCCAACTGTAAACGGCATGGCTGTCACCAAAAGGCTCATAGATGGTGGTGCCACTCTCAACGTCCTCTCCATGTAGACCTTCAACGCACAGCAGGTTCCCCATGACCAACTCGCACCTTCAAGGCCTTCTCCAGATTGGTCGGGGGATCTGTCGCTCTCGTGGGGCGGGTGCGCCTCCCCGTCACCTTTGGCACTCGCTCCAACTTCCGCACCGAGCAGATCAACTTCGACGTCGCCCACATCCACCTCCCATACAATGCAATACTTGGCTACCCACCCTTGCCTAGTTCATGGCGGCAACGCATACGGGCTACAACATCGTCAAGATGCCCGGGAGCAGCAACATCCTCACCGTTGTCGGAAATACCAAGGACGCGTCCCACGCACTCCAGCTTGCCTACAAAGTGGCGGCCATGGCACACCCAAATGTTGGGGACACCGTGCAGGCCACAGAGGACGCTGGGGACAGCCTCAATGTCATGCTGATGAAGAAGAAGCAGTTGTTCTCCCAAGACCGGGAAGAGACGAAGTGAACCCTGGTCCTACCTTCACCATCGGTGCCGGCGTACCTCAGGAGCAAGAGGAGGAGTTGGTGGTCTTCTTCTGCGCGAACAAGGACACATTCATGTGGAGTGCTTCCGGCCTGGTGGGGGTCCCAAGGGATGTAATCGAGCACCACCTCATGGTGTGCCCCAATGCACGCCCGGTGAAGCAAAATGCGAGGAGGTAGGCTTAGGAGAAGCAGGCGTTCATTGCCTAAGAGGTTGGCAAGCTAAAGGAAGCCGGAGTCATCCGGGAGGTGCGGTACTCGGAGTAGCTCGCCAACCCGGTAGTCATCCCAAAGAAGTGCGGGAAGGAGCATATGTGCATTAACTTCACTAGCCTCAACAAAGTCTGTCCTCGGGACCCATTCCTGCTGCCACGCATCAAACAAATCGTGGACTCCACCGCCGAGTGCGACCTCCTGTGCTTCCTGGACACTTTCTCAGGCTACCATCGGATCAAAATGGCGGTGGAGGACATCGAGAAGATGGCCTTCCTCACTTCATGCGGCGTGTTCCGCTACACGTGCATGCCCTTCGGACTACGAAATGCCGGAGCAACCTTCTAGCGGCTGATGCACATTGCCTTGGGGTAGCAGCTCAGGAGGAACACGGAAGCCTACATCAATGACATCGTGGTCAAGTCAGGAGAAGCCAGGTCCCTGATTGAGGACCTGGAGGAGACGTTCGTGAGCCTGAGGAAGGTGAACGTGAGGCTTAACCCCGAGAAATGCGTCTTAGGGGTCCCGTCGGGCAAGCTGCTCAGTTTCCTGGTGTCGCACCGGGGAATCGAGGTGAACCAAGAGAATATCAAGGCTATAAACAAGATGAGCGCACCTCAGACCCTCAAGGAAATGCAGAAGTTGGCCGGTTGCGTGACCTCCTTGGGGCGCTTCATCTCCAAGCTCGGTGAGCAGGACTTGCCGTTCTTCATGATCATGAAGAGGAAGGGCCCCTTCGTGTGGACTCCATAGGCAGATGCAGCGTTTGAAGAACTCAACCGGTACCTCACGTGCCCATCGGTAATGGTGGTGCCTCATCCCCGAGAGCCCCTACTGATATACCTGGCTGCCACCCCGCACTCCGCCAGTGTTGTGTTGGTGGTGGTCAGGGAGGAGCAAGCCGACACACGCGCTGCATCATCAAGCGTAAACGGGGCCCTAGTCATGAAGCAAGGCGACTCACGGGATACCAAGGACCTCACTTCTCCTCAAGATGGTGCTCCTGAGGCCCTAGCCACACCGGCGACCCCCGAGGCACCCAAGCCTCATGAGCCTGTCGCGGAGCAGGGCGCTACGGGAGTCCTCACCCTCATCGAGCACCCAGTGTACTATGTCAGTACGGTGCTGCGGAACGCGTGCTCGTGCTACCCCGTGCATCATAAGCTCTTGCTCGCACTTCTTGTCACTTCGAGGAAGATGCACCACTACTTCCAAGGACATCCCATCAAGGTCGTCCCCGCGTACCCCTTGGAGAAGGTGCTGTTGTCCGTGTCAAATCCGGCATATCTCGTAGTAGGGGTCCTAAACTAGGCGTCTTTGAGAGATGGTAAGATGGACACAGGATTTTACCCAAGTTCGGGTTCTCTCAAGGAGATAATACCCTATGACCTGCTTTTGATTGTATTGATATGGGGATAGTACATAGTACAGGTATCTACCATGAGATTGTAGTAATGAATATGAGATTGTCTATTGACTATCCTAGCCTTGGTTTATATAATGTACCATAGGCCTAGGGTTTAGAGGACTCCTTGTCTTGTGCGCCAAGTCTTGTGGAATCTCCCTTGTATGCGTCATGGGCTTCCCGAAGTGGCCCATTAGTGAATCACCCTAGGGGTCCTCGGCCCAACCCACTGGTCGGGAGACGACGTGGTGAGTACTGCCTAGTCCAGGACACCATCAGCTATGCAATCCCAACGCGGCAGGGAGAGTCGCAGAATGGAACATTGAGCTACATGCCTTCAATATAGAGTTCAGCATGACCATAGTCATCAAGGGGACGGCCTTGGCAAACTTTGTAGCAGAATGGACGAACGCTCCTGACCGGGGGATGGACGAGGACCTGTCCCTCACCCCTAGTGACGAGGCACCAGAGGGTTGGACCATGCATTTTGATGGCGCCTTCGCGCACAGGGGAGCAGGGGCCGGAGTTTTGCTCATCTCCCCGCCTGGGGACAAGCTCCACTATGGTGTGCAACTTTGTTTCCATCATGGTGAAAAGGTCTCCAACAACATCGCACAGTGCAAGGGCCACATCGCCGGCCTAAAGGCCGTGGCTGCCTTGGGGATTCAACACCTCACCATCAAGGGAGACTCCCAACTCCTTGTCAACTTATCCAACAAAGAGTATACACCCAAGGACGAGCACATGGGGGCATACTTGGAAGAGGTACGTAAGATTGAAAAAAAATTCAGGGCCTGGAATTGCAGCACATCCTGCACGGCACGAACAAGGAGGCCGATAACATTGCAAAGAGGGCGTCGTGCCACGAGCCCCAGGAGCCGGGCGTCTTTGAGGAACGGCTCTGCAAGCCCTCCGCGATGCTGCCATCCAAGGATTCGGTGCCGCGGAGTGAAGAGCTGCCCCTAGCACCACCCTCGGGGGCCCAGCTTATGGTCCAGCCTCAGGAGCCCCACTGCTCCTGGCACTGGAGCCTCAGGAAGACGACTGGACCTAGGAGTTTAGGGTGTACCTACTTCACGACATGCTGCCAGAAAAGGAAGAAGACGTAGAGCACATGGCACGACAGGCCACAACTTACTGTCTACAGGACGGTGACCTGTACTGCAGGTGCCCTAATGACATCGCGCTGCGGTGTATTTCCAGGGAACAAGGGTGTGAGCTAGTGGCCGACATTCATGGAGGGGGCCCTGGGCACCACTCCTCGTCGCGCACTCTCGTACGAAAGGCGTTCCGATCTGGCTTCTACTGGCCTGCGAGGCCTGCCAGTTCCACGTCAAGCAGATTCACCAGCCCACACAGGGCCTCCAAACCATCCCGCTCTCCTGTCCCTTCGCGGTCTAGGGGCTGGATATATTGGGACCTTTCCTGTGGGCAGCAGGCAGGTACCGCTACCTCTACGTCGCCATCGACAGGTTTACCAAGTGGACGGTAGTGGAGCCCGTCTACACCATCCCCGCCGGATTGGCCTTCAAGTTCATCAAGGGCCTCGTCAGCCGCTTCGGCGTCCCCAACCGCATCATCACCGATAACGGTTCGCAGTTCACAAGTAACCTATTCAGGACCTATTGCGCTAACCTTGGAACGTAGATATGCTATGCCTCGGTGGCCCAACCATGGAGCAACGACCAGGCAGAACGCGCCAACGCGGAGGTCCCACGGGGCCTCAAGGCAAGGAGCTTCAAGAAGAAGCTTGAGGCTTGCAGCAGGGTTTGGGTCGATGAGCTTTAGTCCGTGTTGTGGTCCATCCACACCACCGCGACTAATCCCACTGGCGAGACCCCGTTCTTCCTCATCTATGGTGCCGAATCCATCCCCTGCACGAGGTCAAGCACCGGTCCCTACGGGTCTTGGCATTCGACGAGGAGCATCGGGATGCCATGCAAGGAACATAGGTCTTGATCGAGGAGGAGGCCTGTCGCCGAGCCTTGGTCCAAGCTTCGAGGTACCAACAAGCACTACGGCGTTATCATTACTGTAACATCCGCTCCAAGACCCTCGAAGTTGGCGACCTTGTCCTGAGGAGGGTCCTTTCCAGGGAGGGCTTGCACAAGCTCTCGCCCATGTGGCAGGGTCCGTTCAAGGTCTCCCACATCTCAAGGCCTTATGCCTAGAGACTCAAGACGGGGTCCCCATCCAGAATGCCTGGAACATCTAGCATCTTCGCAAATTCTACCCGTGACACTCTCACGTAATAATGAGTGGGTTGTATACGCCTGGAGCTCCCCAAGGATGCGGAGAGGTTCCCACCCATGCCCAAGTGGAAGCCCCATGCTCCACGCTGGCGAACAACACTGCCCTCTAATGGCTATGCCCATGCAACATGGATGCCCTACGCTCCGCGCTGGGGGAAGACAAAGATGAAGACTAGCTTAGGTGTCGGATGCAACTGTTATTTGGTTTTCTTGTGTTCGAATTCGCCAACTTTTCGGGAACAAAACTCGGGGTTTCCCAAACGTATTTTAAGGAAAAAGGGCCGGGGATTTCTTCTCATTATTGTTTCCTATCTTGAAATTTCTATCTTCGGGTCGAGCACTTGCCTACTTCTCTCCCCCTTGCGCTCCGTGATCGGGGGATATGGGGTACAATGCACACACCTCACCAAGGCCTTGGTGCCCTGGTCCTCGCATGGCACTCCCGACTGAGTTAGCAGGAGCGTGTCGCTGTATATTTGCTCGGGGGCTCCATCGCGGCCCGACGCGCCACCTTCAAGCCTCTGTAGGCTCGTGCCTCCCTAGGCAGGAAACATTTTTTTGGGGGAGCTCCTTGAGCGTCAAGGGGGGCTCCTGAGCAACGTGCCTCAGGAGACTTATCGATCACATAGACACTAGCCCCTTGGTGTCGTCCTGGTGATTCCGTCGTCCCAAGGGTGTCGAGGCCTCATCCTATAGTCGCGTCTTGGTGATCCGGATGTCCCTTACGGTGGTCGAGGAATGCGCAGGACTGGGACCTGCCGACGTACAGCGCCGCTTGAGCGCCAAGGGGGCTCCTGAGAAATGCGCCTCAGGAGCCTTATCGGTCAAATAGCACCTCACCCCTTGGTGTCGTCCTGGTGATCCAATCGTCCCAAGGCTGTCGAGGCCTCGACCCGTAGTCACGTCTTGGTGATTCAGATGCCCCTTACGGAGGCCGAGGAATGTGCGGGACCAGGGCCCGCTGACGTAGAGTGCCGAAAGGGATCCCAACATGCCTCACTCGCAAGAAGAAGCCCCCAGGGCATCTAGACTCCCCAAATGCCACCGCCGAACCTCCCCGACATAGAAGCCTATCGCGAGCGTGCCAAGCTAAGTACCCTAATCGCGGCCAGCAAGAGGTCTCAATTAACAATAATATAAGGACCAAGACACAAGATAAGAGTACTAACAAAAGGGCGCGAGCGCCGAAATTCATTACACGCCCATAGCCCCCCCCCCTTGATTCTGTGGTTGCAGGAAAAGGAAAAAAGAAGGAGAAAGAGAGTGAAGAAGCCCCCTCGAGGTCTGCCGCTCCGGGAGCCCTATCTTTGGCGCGCCAACACTCAGTCAGAGCCCTCCTCTTCCTTCATGTGCCCATGGAGGCGAGCCAGTGTGGCCGCTTCTTAGGCAAGGGCGTGATGCCGTAGCGGTTGGCTCCCCCCCCCCCCCCCCGTGCCATGAGCGTGCTGACGCGGTGGTGCATCGTAGCTGCTGTCGTTGCTGTCTGTCGGGCTATCCTCGAAGGAGGTGTTGCTGCTGCTGGAAATGCGATGGTCGTTGCCAAGGGCAAGCTCATCTCCAAGGTTGCCGCCGCTGTCGCACTCCGGGCAGCACCCGAAGCATCCACCATCTTCCCCAAAGACCTTGACGAAAGGCGACGCGACACCGTCGTGCTTGAAGAAGAGCGTGGGCTTCCCCTCCAGGTCGTGGGAGCGAGTGAAGGTTTGCCACCCATGGCTCAAGAAGGCATGGCTTGTGGGGGAAACCTTGACCTCCACCCACAGCACACCGCTATAGCAACCATCGGCCTTCAACCACAAATCGGCGGGCTCGCAGTCCCGCAGTGCAGTCGCGAAGAAGTGTGGGAGCCGAAGCCGAGGGACCACTAGCTCCTCCACTAACACCAAGAACTCCTAGACCGCATCAGCCGTGCGGGCATGTGGGCGCGGCGGTCGGACACCTGTTGCAAGCCCCCTCCCTGGCCACGACTGCTGCGCCCGCCACTTCTGCTAGTGCCGGCTGAGGCACCAGCCCACGTGAAAGCACAACCGCATACCCATGGCGCCTTCGTCGATGCCTCGGCATACTTGTGTGGGTGGCCCCGGCCCCTCTTGGGAGGCTGATGGACCGGCCTCGTCTCGCAGGCCTTCCCCTACCCGTCAGTGGACAGCCTCCTCACCAGCGTCATGCGGAAGCAGAGGATGAAGACGGAGGAGCGAAGAGTGAGAATGGCCTGCCCCCCCCATTTATAACCGGACGGAGGCCAACAAGCACGCTTCCTCACCCCCGATCAGTCAAGCCCGATGGTGTGCGCCTGCTGCGGATCAGACCGGGTGGCAGTTGAGGCATTGCAGGGAGAGGAGGCGCCCTGCGCCTCTTGGGTTCTGCGTGCCAGCCCAGTCGGCACACAATCATGCATCACGTCGCCTCACCTGCCCTTGTCGGGTCACATCTGAGTGGCCTAGAAAGTGAAGACATAAGGTGGCAGAACCATTCAAGGTAAGGGTAATGATGACCGGCGCAACACACATGCGTCGCATCAGTTCAACCTGGGGCAGTTCCTGATGGCCTCGGGGAGTGGAAACATTGGCGCCTTGGTGCACGACGCGTGTTGAACCTGGCACATAGGCGTTTGGGGCCCGCGGTGCTTCGGGTCACCCTCAATGGCTTCACCCGGAAGCCATCTCGAGCATGCCTTGGGCCTGGGGGCTACTGTCAGCGTTATGGGAATGGGGGTACCCAGACCTACCTGCCTACAGCCCAGGGCATGGCCCACCTCACCAGCCAAGCACGGCCCAACGTGACGCCACTCAATACAAGGCCCTCGCGAGAGCCTTGAGCTCGCGATGGAAGCAGATCAAGACCTGAGATGAATTGGCCTCCTCAGGGCCCCTCTGGAGTGGCGGAGATCTCTATGCAGTGCTTGGCCTTGGGAGGCCAAGGATGACATAAGGCGGGACAGGCGGGTACCAGCACGCCAGGCGGTATAGTTTCCCCTTCGGTGCAAAGAGGGCAAGGACGTACGCAGGTTCCCAAAGCACCTTGATAGGTTTCCATTCCAGTGCAATGAGACCATGACCATGAGCCCTATAGGACGGATGTCATTGCCGAGCCCACCTCTACATCATCAACATCTACTTTGCAGGTGAAGACCACGTTTTGTCAGGATAAAGATGTACCCCTTTCCCCCCTTCGAATTTGGCTGTTGTAGGATCCCTTCCCGCCGTAGCTATAAGGGAAGAAGACCCGGGCCACTATAAGTAGAGGCACTAAAGGAATCAGGCACTTTGCCGTCAGCCATCCCGGACGGCAAAGGCATGCATCCCGGATGGCAAAGACTTTGTCGTCCGCTAGCAAACGGCAAACCGTCCGGCTGAATAAGCCACGGTAAAGGGCACTTTGCCGTCTGCTGGCAGACGGCAAAGACCTTTGAATCTTTGCCATCTGCCAACGGACGACAAAGGGCCTAGATGGCACACGTGGCAACTTAGCTCCGTTAAGTGCTTAACGGCGTGCTTTGTCGTCCGCTGGCAGACGACAAAGACCTTAGTTCTCTGTCGTCTGCCAGCTGACGACAAAGAACCCACCTAGGCCAACCCCCAAGTTGCACAGGTAGCTTCCACGTGGTATCTTTGCCGTCCGCTGGCAGACGACAAAGGTCTTTGCCGTCCGCCAGCAGACAACAATGCTCTTTGCCGTCCGCCAGCAGACGGTAAAGTGGCTATACAACCCCTGTTTTTTCTGTTTTTTCTTAAAATCATTCAATTTGACAGAATATCACATATATATCCAACATATCAACAATACAAGTTTCCAACAAGCATACCAACAATAAGTTTCAACAAGCATACACACAATAAGTTCCAACAAGCATACCAATAATAAGTTCCAACAACATATCCAACATATACAAGTTTTGAACAACATATCCAACATACATATCCAAAACAAGTTTCCAACAAGTTTCCATAAAAAAGGAAGCAGAAGTTGAAGATTACACTCCATCAATGCAAGCTTCCTCATCTATAGCAAATCTACAAAGCAGGAAAGATGAAAGTTACAAGAAGAAGAAGAGTAGCTAGAAGAAAAAGAAGAAAAAGAAGAAAAAGAAGAAAAAGAAGAAAAAGAAGAAGAAGAAGAAGAATTTATCTTCTCTTTCCTTTTCTCCTCTCCTCTCCTCTTCTGCAAGGTAGTAATTCCATTCTCTAGCTAACTAAGAATATCAAGTCATTTTGGAGGAAAAACACTAAGTATAGGTCATTTTATAGCTATCCTAGGTACAATATATCATTTTGGAGGTAAGTAAGGTTATTATGTCATTATTGAGGAAAATAAGCTAAGTATAGGTCATTTTGGAGCTAAACCAAGGTTTTTATGCCTTTTTTGCCTAAGTGAGTTAATTATGTCATAAATGAACTAGCTAAGCTAATTATATATTATTATTGAGCTATCCTAGGTAGTTATGCCATTTTGTATCTAAGTGAGCTAAGTATGTCATAAATGAACTAGTTAAGCTAGCTATAGATCATTATTAATCTATACTAGGTAGTAATGCCATTTTCTAGCTAACCAAGCATATCAAGTCATTTTGGAGGAAAAATGCTAAGTATAGGTCATTTTATAGCTATCCTAGGTAGAATATACCATTTTCTAGCTAACTAAGCATATCAAGTCTTTTTAAGGAAAATAAGCTAAGTATAGGTCATTTTGGAGCTAAGTAGGTCATTTCTTAAGCTAAGTATGCATTTGTTAATGAAAACACTTGGGAAAACTTACCATCAACATGGAGGTGAAGGACCGGTAGGGTTTGCGCCAGGGTGAGAGTAGAAGGACCGGTCGGGCTTACGGCAGACGCAGAAGGATCGGTCGATGCTTGTTGGGAGGCACGCTACACCAAAGATCATTCGCAATGTCTCCTTAGCATGATGCAACTAAAATGTGAATACTAGTAACTAATGACCATTTAAATGAAACTCACCATGGGTGCTATAGCAATATGGGACATCGACGGAGGGGTCTGACCATTGTTTTGGCACACGGTCTGCATATTTTGTTTTCGCGAGTCATTCATATTAGTTAGTGATGAAACAAACTTTACGTGCATGATTTGGCTAATATGCAGGAGAAACTTACCATGAGGAGCTCGTATAGGTCCCGATGAGACGCATCGTTCCAGTTCCTCTCCTCCTCCAACAGCCTAGCCATCCTCTCCTCCATGTCCCTCTCCCTCTACATTGCCTGCCTGTTTGCCTCCGCCAGAAGCTCCTAGGCCCTAGCCTCAATGGCGAGCTCCATTGGCAGTGGACTAGGCCTTATCTCAGGATCAGACCTCGTCTGGTGCTTCTTGATATCCGGGAGAGTTCTAGGACAATGTATTAGTCCATCCCCAATGGCTATCGAGCCATGGGGCCTCCCGCCACCAGATATCATCACGAGCTCTGGATCAAAAGGACTCTGTCTCGGGTTGAAGTCCTCCCCTTTCCTCGCCTTCCCCTCATCCCTATACCTCATGAGCTTGTTGTGGGAGGAGATGTTGCTGAAGCTCTATGGATGATCATGGTCATCCTTAGAGAATGCCTTGGCCTTCTTGTACGAGGCAGTATGGGCCATGGCATAGAGGTCTAATAGAGGTGGCACCTCCTTCTTGTTGTGTCGCGCCTAAAAGAGAGGAACAAAATATTAGTTAAGGGCTCAAGCTAGCATGAAGAATGAAATTGCATGAATCATGAATCAAACCACATACCTAGTTATCCCTGAACTCAAACAGGTTGGAGCTCCCTTGATGGTGTGGCACACCTCTCATTTGGGCATGCTTATCCTTGGCCTTGTTGTGTTCGGCTAGCCATTCGGGAGAGCACCACTCATCCACCAATGCCTCCCAACAGTCCATCCTATCCGCACACCATCTCGGGGGCACCTAAGTTAGACAGGAGAAATTTCAGCGCTACGCCTACGAATCAAATCAAAGAAACTAAGTACAAGGCCTTAAGAATAGATAATTACCTTCATTAACTTCTCCTTACTCAGATAATTTTTGCGGCACTTCTTCTTGGCCCTCTTAATGTTACTCGAGGCGTAGTAGTCTCGAATAGCCTGCACCCGAGCCTCGTGCCGTAAGTTCTGAAGTAGGTGCTTGCACTCGGCTTCGAGAACAACAGCTGCTTTCACCTTGTCTTCCTCAAGGCACCTGTAGAAGGTCTGCAATCAAACAAGACAACACTAATTACTACAATCACTAGGTGTTGTTGATTTTTAATTCTGTAAAGGAGAAATTACCAAAAAGCAACAGATCACAATGTCAGCCACCATCTCGCACAAGACACCATCGACCATCTCCTCCGGCAGGGTCGGGGCAGCCTTATACAGCTCCTAGGTCAGTGCTACCTATGGAGACTCACCCTCACCAGGCAACTGGACCTTCCCCGGGAAGTGGTGTTGGAGAAGCACACCAAGGACCTGGTTGGGCCTGCGGACACCATGCTCGTATTTCCAACCCCTGCAGTAGGACAAGGCCAACACATTGGATATTAATTTGAAGAAACATGAAGGCAAAAGGTTAAAAAGAGTAAATGCACTTACTTCTCCGCATTAGGCGCAATCAACCACCTCTGCTCGCGGGTCGTCGGCACGGGCGACGGCTTTGTACAACCACGCTGGTAGACCTTCTTGCCCTCCTCAACCAGCTCACCCTCGTTATAGGTGTCCTTAGACAAGTTGTCCTCTCCACCATCAGCATGGCCACTAGCCTCCGGAGTCACGTGGGACGAAGACTCTGGGACCCAAGTCTCCTGGGACGAAGACTCTGGGGTCGGAGTCTCCTGGGACGAAGGCTCGGTGATCCGAGGCTCGTCGAACCGAGGCTCGTGGACCGGAGTCCAAGACGGGTCCAAGGCAGACGGGTCCATCTGAGATGCAGCACTCCTGTGGTCAGGAGAATCAGCTGGGGGTGGCGGCGAGGAAGGCGCAGCAGCCTTCCTACCTCTAGCACCTCTCTTTGGCTTCCCTCGACCTCTCCCGGTCAAAGAAGAAACGCCCACCGGTGTCTGTATGCTATGTACCAGTGCTCTCCGGAGTTGCTGGGGTGGAATAATAGCACCCCTCCCAGCATGTGTCGAGGAAGGAGGCTCAGAGCCCTCTCAACCCCCGCCCACCATCTGTCAACACCTGCAATGACAAAGAGTGAACGAAATTAGTTCAACATAAAAAAATTGAATACCTAATAACATGAACTAATTAATAATACACATGTACATAATAATAATTGAATACCTCACATTATAATAATAATTAATAATATATGTGTCGTGTTGGGGTCGGGGTGCCGGGGGTGTCGTGTCGGGGTAGGGGTGCCGTGTCGGGGTCTGGGGTGCCGTGTCTGGGTGTCGGGGTGTCGTGTCGGGGGTCGGGGTGTCGGTGGTGTCGTGTCTGGGTAGGGGTGTTGTGTCAGGGTCGAGGGTGCCGTGTTGGGGTGTCGGGGTGTCGTGTCGGGGGTCAGGGTGTCAGGGGTGTCGTGTCGGGGTAGGGGTGTTGTGTCGAGGTTTGGGTTGCTGTGTCGGGGTAGGGGTGCTGTGTCGGGGGGTCGGGGTGTCGGGGGTGTTGTGTCGGGGTCGGGGTATCGGGGGTGTCGTGTCGGGGTAGGGGTGTTGTGTCGGGGTCTTGGGTGCCGTGTTGGGGTGTCGGGGTGTCGTGTCGGGGGTCGGGGTGTCGGTGGTGTCGTGTCGGGGTAGGGGTGATGTGTCGGGGTCGGGGGATGCCGTGTCGGGGTGTCGGTGGTGTCATGTCGGGGTAGGGGTGATGTGTCGGGGTCGGGGGTGCCGTGTCGGGGTGTCGGTGTGTCGTCTCGGGGCTCGGGGTGCCGTCTCGGGGTGTTAGGGTGTTAGGGTGCCGTGTCGGGGTGTCGGGGTGTCGGGGTGCAATGCCATGGTGTCGGGGTGCCGTGTCGGGGTGTCGGGGTAGGGGTGCTGTGTTAGGGTGTGGGGTGCCGTGTCGGGGTGTGTGTCGTGTCAGGGTGTCGGGGTGTCGTGTCAGGGTGTCGGGGTGTCGTCTCGGGGGTAAAAAAGGTAAGCAGCTAAGTCAACAGGAAGAAAACAAACACAGATATCCATGCCCTTCAGGCAATCACAAAAACATTTACCTTATCCTTAAACTCCCTTATGAGAAAGAAACACTCCAAACGTTTCTTTAACCCTGAAACAGTAGGAGAAACATTTCAATTTGAGCAATAGAGCAATCTATAGCATGGCAGATAACCACGTCAATGTAATGTTACCTATCATATATCCTGTGTAATGAACATATAGTGAATAGATATGCATAATTTCTACGAATACCCCCCGAAAGATAAAAGATGTTTTGTTTTGATCATCCGAGTTACAATTGTCGTCATCTGTAAGCAACTTCCCTGATCTTCCCTGTCGAAAATAGTTTGGACTTTAGACTATGTACCGAGGAGAACGTGCAATGAGAAATCTCTCATCCTTTGTTTTGTAGCTAGACTAGAACAACAAGAATCTCGTAATTAATCTGGTTTTCTGTAAAGATTGTTTGACTGAAGTTTGTTATCAACAAAATTAAGCCCCGCAATGCTTCTTATTAAACTTCAAACAGTAAAACTAAGGATTCAGGTGTTATACAAGCAGTGGATGTGATGATGTTGAGCATGTTGTGTCAATAATACTTGGTCTCAGTTCTGAACTTTGTTCCAGCTAACACTTGAGAGTTTCAGAGACATGAAAGAGCAGGCAAAACTGACTGAATCAAGGCCAAATCAAAGACGGGGCGGCGGACCTGCTTGCCGAGGATGAGGAGGCCGGGGCTCTCCTGGAGTGCGAGGGCGCGAAGGATCTTAGCGACGGCGAGCAGGAGGAGCGGGCAGGCGGGGTCAGGATCGTGGAGGACATGGACGGCGCAGTCGGCGGTGGGGCATCGGGGGCGGCGGGTGTTCCGGCAGGGACGGTGGCGGTGGGGTGCCGGGGAGGGAGAGAGGGGCGGGGTGGTGGGGCGGTGGGCGCGGGCGGCTGGCGGTGCTGACGCGGTGGCGACGCGGCGGTGGGGGTGCGGGGCACGGGCGGCAAGGGTGGTGGCGCGGGCGGCAAGGGTGGGGGGCGAGGGCGGCAGCCGGTGGGGGGCGCGGGCGGCAGGGGTGAGGGCGGTGGGGGTGCGGGTGGGGGAACGGGCGGCGGCCGGCAGTGGGCTAGAAAGAGAGAGAGGGAGAGAAAGAGAGAGAGAGGCAAGCCGGCGGGCGATGGGGAGGAGAGAGGGAGAGAAAGAGAGAGAGAGGCGGGCCGGGGGGCATCAGCCGTTAGTTAGCCCCCCTCTTTGCCGTCCGCTAGCGGACGGCAAAGAGGGGGCCGTTAGGTCAAGTTGCGGGCTGGGTTTAGGGTGGGCCCCTTCCCTCTTTGCCGTCCGCTAGCGAACGGCAAACCTCCTTTGCTGTCCGCTAGCAGACGGCAAAGAAGTGGCTGATGGCAAAGCCACCCTTTGTCGTCTGTCACCTCTTTGTCGTCTGCTTTCTGCTAGTTGATGGCAAAGCCACTCTTTGCCATCCGCTAGCGGATGGCAAAGAGGTGGCAGACGGCAAATCTTCTGATTCCAGTAGTAAGGCTAGGATGCTCCATAGAGAGGGGGGACGAAGGAAGATAGGCAAGACCACTAGAACACCCTCACGAGGCAACTCACCACTATACTAGTTCATCCACAAATCTCCTCATGAGGCAATCCACCAAAGCAGGAGTAGGTTTTACGCTTCGCAGCGGCCTGAACCTCGGTCAATCATCATGTGCAATCTTCTTCCTCATCACCGTGCGAGTTCGTTGTCTAAACCATCGAGTTGTGAGCTAGGTGGGGTGAGGTTGTTGGGGATCTTGGCACATGCCCCTGTGTTCGAACTTCCTTGGGTTCTGCGGAGCCCGAGATCCAACACATGCAAGCTTTGGATCGGTTGGGCTTCCCGCTCTTGGATGATCTGGCTACCGATGCAGCTCTGGGTTCTCTTCCAGCTAGCTATGGGTCGTTCATCTCGAGCTATCATATGCACGGCATGGGTTAGAAGCTCATTGAATTTCATGGGATGCTCAAGGTGGAAGAGTAGAATATTAAGAAAGGCACGCGTCAAATGTTGATGGTGCAAAACTCAGCTAAGTTCAAGAATAGTTGGTCGAAGAAAAATGGTAAGGCAAAGGGCATAGAGAAGGTTGTGCTAAGCATGGCAAGAAGGCCGGAAATGCATCTTCAGGCAAAGGTACACTTGTTACATATGTTGTAGAGATTTACCCTGCTGACATACCTAGTAGCTCCTGGGTATTTGATACTAGATCGATTGTCCATATTTGTAACTCGATGTAGGGGCTGGTAAGAACTAGCTATGTGGCACAAGGGGAGATTGACATCAGGGCCGACAACAAAGCAAGAGTTGCTGCGTTGGAGGTCGGCACGATGCAGTTCTAGCTTCCTTCTAGATTTATTTCAGAAATGAATACTTGTTATTACATTAGGATACTTAGTCAGAACATTATTTCTGCCTCATGCTTGATGAGCCAGGGTTATGAATTCAGTTTAAAGGACAATAGTTGTTCATTTTATTTGAATGGAGTGTTCCAAGACTATGCACCCATTGTAGAGGGCTATTTATTTTGAATCTAGAAATGGAACCAGTCTATAACATGAATGTCAAGAGGCATAAGCCTAATGAGATAAATCTGACTTACTTCTAGCATTGCCGGCTTGGACACATTAGTCTGAAACACATGAAGAAGCTCCATGATGATGGACTCCTAACTTCGTCCGACTTCGGGTCGTTCGAGACATGTGAATAATTCTTGCTTGGTAAAATGACTATGTCTCCTTTTGTAAAGAGTTACGAAAAGGCGTCCGAGCTATTGGAGCTTATACACAGTGATGTGTGTGGTCCAATGAGCAGAATGGCTAGAGGTGGCCATTAGTACTTTGTGACTTTTACCGTTGACTTGAGTAGATATGGATATATCTATTTAATGAGGCACAAGTCGGAAACTTTTGAAAAGTTCAAAGAGTTTTAGAACAAGCTTGAAATCAGCTTGACAAGACGATAAAGCTTCTACGATCAGATCGTGGAGATGAGTACATGATCCAGGAGTTTGATGATCATCTGAAAAGCCGAGGTATAGTACCTCTACTCACACCTTCGGGTACACCACGGAGAAACGACGTGTTAGAATGGAGAAATCGAACCTTGTTGAACATGGTCCAATTGAGGATGAGCAAATCGGATTTTCCCTTGTCATTCTGGGGATACACTCTAGAAACTGCAGCTTCCACACTTAACAGGGTACCATCAAAATCCGTAGACAAAACACCACATGAGATGTAGACTGGGAAGAGTCCTAGTTTGTCTTTTCTAAAGATTTGGGGTTGTGAAGCATTTTTCAAGCGACTCATGTTGGATAATCTTACACCCAAGTGAGATATATGCATATTCGTGGGATATCCAAAGGAAACCTTGGAATACAACTTGTAGAACCAAGAAGAAAACAAAGTGTTTGTTGCTCGAAACAGGGTTTTCCTAGAGATTGAGTTCCTCGATCGGGAGGCCAGTGGGAGAACAGTGCGACTCGAAGAAATTCAAGAGCCACTCAGGGACGACTCAACTAGCAATAACATCATATCAGAGTCAGTCAAGGAATCCATAGTGGAATCAGCACTGGAACCACGGAGGTCAGAAAGATTGCTTAGAGTGCATGATGTGTTGTAGGTTGAAAGCGATGAATCGACCACGTATGCGGCAGCAATGGTGAGCCCGAATTCCGAGGCATGTCTAGAGGCCATGAGATCCGAGTTAAAGTCCATGGATGACAATCAAATCTAGGACTTGGTTGATCCACCGCTTGGCATAATTGCCACTGGTTGCAAATGGGCCTTTAAGAAGAAAACCGATGTGGATGGAAAGGTTCAGATCCACAAAGCTCGACTTGTCACTAAAGGTTATGGACAAGTTCAAGGAATTGACTATGATGAGACCTACTCGTTGGCAGCAATGCTAAAGTCGATTAGGATCATACTAGCTATAGCTGCAAATTTTGATTATGAGATATGCGAGATGGATCTCAAAATGGGTTTCCTTCATGGAAAGTTAAAAGAGGATGTATACATGATATAGCCCGAAGGTTTTGTCGATCCAACTAACGCTGGTAAAATATGCAAGCTCAAGAGATCCATTTATGGATTGAGGCAAGCAACTCGGAGTTGGAATATTTGTTTTGATGAAGTCATCATTGACCTTGCTTTCATCAAGAACGAAGAGGACTATTGTTTATACAAGAAGTCTAGTGGGGGCTTGGTAGTATTTTTGATCTTGTATCTGGATGACATACCACTGATCGGAAATGATGTTTCGGTGTTGAACTCGGTCAAGGAATCATTGAATGGCAAGTTTTTGATGAAAGACCTTGGAGAAGCAGTGTACATTTTTGGCATCAAGATCTATAGAGATAGCTCGAGGAGGGTGCTCGTCTTAAGCCAGAGGACGTACATAGATAAAGTGTTGAAGCGATTCAACATGAGTGAGGCCAACAAAGGTTTCTTGCCCATCTCACATGGTATAAGGCTAAGCAAGATCCAGGGTCCTACGACTTTTACCGAGCGAATCCAGATGAGTAGGATTCCATATGCTTCGGCAATAGGATCCATCATGCATGCCATGCTATGTATTCAACCTGATGTTGCCTATGCAATAATCTTAACAAGCAAATACTAAGCTAACCAAGGTGAGAGTCACTGGGCAGTGGTGAAAACTATCTTGAGATACATGAAAAGGACTAAAGAGATGTTCCTAGTTTATGGAGGTGAGGAGGAGCTTTGCGTGAAGGATTACGCTGATGCTAGTTTCCAAACCGGCACAGATGATTGTCGATTGCAAACTAGATTCGTGTATTCATGAATGGTGGAGCAATGAGCTGGACGAGTTCCAAGCAAGACACGGTGGCCGACTCCACAAGAGAGGTTGAATACATTGTGGCTTGTGAAGCCGCAAAGGAAGGTGTTTGGATTCTGAAGTTCTTGGAGGATCTTGGTGTGTTCCGGGCTGGTCAAAACTGTTGGACCTTTATTGCGATAATGTCAGGTGCCATCACACGGGCCAAGGAGACGAGACAACACCACAAGACCAGGCACATAGACAAAAAATATCACTTGATACGAAAGCTCGTAAAGAATGGTGATACTAATTTATGCAAGATTCATACAGATGCAAGTGTTGTAGATCCGTTGACTAAGCCACTTCCACGACCCAAGCATGAGGGGCACGTTAGAGCTATGGACCTCCGATGTCTATTTGATTGACTCTAGTGCAAGTGGAATACTATCGGAGATATGCCCTAGAGGAAATAATGTATGATGATATTTCCTATGTGTTTATGAATAAATATAGTCTTTGGAAATTATCAGTGATGTGTATTAACAAGTACATGACTTGTTTGTGAGATTATGCATTGTATGATGACTGCCCTAAATGGTCAATAGTCGAAAGGGTTATGTGGACACACAACTAGTTATACTAGAATATGACACAATGGATGGTCCGGTCTCACCGACCATGTAGCATTGGATGCTAGTCGTATAATATGGACTTGGAAAGATCTGGTCGGATTCGATGTAGTCGGATCCGAGTCAAGATAAGGTCTGGGTTAGACATACCTAACTATGAGACGCATCAATTGGTCATGTGTAAGTCTCTAGTACAACATACGTTCTATGTCCTAAAACCTGAGATGACGCATGTACTCGGGATGGTGATAGACCTACTTTGGGCCGACCAAATGCTACTCCATAACTCGGTAGTTATAAAGGTAGGTTTTGGGCTTGTCCGGGCCCATGGTGCAAGACATGGTTGAGCCAGATGGGATTTGTCCCTCTAATCAGGAGAGATATACTATGGGCCCCTTCGGTGATCCGACCTGGATAAGCATTGGTCGGATTCACCGGAGTGAGAATCAGGTCGTGGTAAAAGAAGGATGACCATGTCTCCTTGAGCATGACAACATATATTGTGTGGCAAAGGGAACAGAAGTGTGAAGTACATGTTCGCCTAACCAGCTTCATTAGGAACTTGGAGTTGGCACACTGTACTAGAGGCACTACCGACTAGCCGAGTCGTATGTGATCAGACTCGCAACCAAGTGAACAAGAACCTAAGGGGTCACACGCTTAAGGGAAGGAACTTATGGGCTTTAGGATCCGTTCGAGGCCCAAGTGTTGAGCCTGTGATGGATGCCTATATATAGTGGAGGTGTGACACACCCATTCGGTTGATCGCTTTGGCGCCATCAGTAAGGCTTTGCATGTGTTGCAACTAGCCACCTCCACTTGCTGTTGTGTGATCGGACCTAGCAGTACGCCGCACGGTGTTCCTCCTGCACGCACGAATACGGTTAGAGGCGGTTGCTACTTCTTGAGATTGCATTGGTTTTCCCTTGAAGAGGAAAGGGTGATGCAACAAAGTAGAGAAGTGTTTCTCTCGGTTGTTGAGAACAAAGGTATCATTCCAGTAGGAGGTACAAGAAAGCCCCCAATTTATGCACCTACACAAACAATCAAACACTTGCACCCAACGCTATAAAGGGGTTGTCAATCCCTTCACGGTTACTTGCAAAGATGAGATCTGATAGAGATAGATATAAAAGATTACTAGAAGTAAAACTAAATAAAAGAAAATAAAAATGCAGCACGGTATTTTTGGTATTTTTGGATTATAGATCTGAAAATATAATACGGAAAATAGACCTGTGGACCATAGGTTTCACTAGAGGCTTCTCTCTTGAAGCAAAATAATACGATGGGTGAACAAATTATTGTCGAGAAATTAATAGAAAAGCGCATAGTTATGACGATATCCAAGGCAATGATTATGCATATAGGCATCACATCCATATCAAGTAGACAGAAACGATTTTGCATCTACCACTATTACTCCACACATCGACCGACTCCTGCCTGCATCTAGAGTATTAAGTTCATGAAGAACAGAGTAATGCATTAAGTAAGATGACATGATGTAGAGGGATAAACTCAAGTAATATGATGAAAACCCCATGTTTTTATCCTTGATGGCAGCAATACAAATACGTGTCTTTCTACCCCTACTTTGTCACTGGGTGAGGACACCGCAAGATTGAACCCAAAACTAAGCACTTCTCCCATTGCAAGAATTACCAATCTAGTTGGCCACACCAAACCAATAACTCGAAGAGAATTGAAAAGATATGAAATCATGCAATTCAGAGAAGATTCAAATAATATTCATAGATAATATGATTGTAACCCCACAATTCATCGGATCTCGACAAACACACCGCAAAACAGTATTACATTGGATAGATCTCCATGAAGATCATGGAGAACATGTTATTGAAGAACATAGAGAGAAGAAGCCATCTAGCTACTAGTTATGGACCCGAAGGTCTATGGTGAACTACTCACGAATCATCGTAAGGGCAATGGAGTTGATGTAGATGCCCTCCGAGATTGAATCCCCCTCCTGTAGATTACCGGAAAAGGCTCCAAGATGGGATCTCACGAGAACAGAGGCTTGTGGCTTGGGGGGATATTCCTGACTTTATAGGTGAAGAATTAGGGTTGGAGGAGCTACGGGGGGGCCACAAGCCAGGGGCGCCCCCTAGGGCGCGCCCAGGTGGCTTGTGGCCCACCCGTGGGTCTTCTGGCCTCTTCTCCAAGTCTCCTGAGTTCCTTTTGTTCCAAGAAAAATCATCATAGAATTTTATTCCGTTTGGACTCCGTTTGGTATTCCTTTTCTACAATACTCAAAAACAAGGAAAAACAGAAACTTGCACTGGGACTAGGTTAATAGGTTAGTACAAAAAATAATATAAAATAGCATACTAATGCATATTAAACATCCAAAACACATAATATAATAGCATGGAACAATCAAAAATTATAGATACGTTGGAGACATATCAACGGTGCACTTGCGCCACTCCGCCTTGGCCCTGTGAGGGAGTCCGAGACTAAGGGGTCCTCGGGTCATCAACTCATTCCTCATGGGCCGACTTGTTGGCCTGCTCTATGGAAGGCCTAACTATGAGGCAACCCCATGTTTAGGAAGCAAAGCTCCGAAGAATGGCGTGGCCTCCAAGCTTTGAAGATAGGATATGCGTATCTATCCCTGTTGAAGGTCGGTTATGTGTAACCCTAGATACCCCTGGTGTCTATATAAACTAGAGGGTTCCATTCATAGAGGGAGGTCGGCTCATCTAGGTTTTTAGCTCAGACGATCTCGAGGTAGATCAACTCTGTAATTCTCATCCACATCAATATAATCAAGCATGACGTAGGGTTTTACCTCATCACGAGGGCCCGAACCTTGGTAAACACTATCTCCTTCTTCCCCTATTACCCATCGATCTAAGGTCCAAATCTCGGGACCCCTTACCCGAGATCCACCGGTTTTGACACCGAAATTGGTGATTTCATTGAGAGTTTCGCTGTGTGATCACTAGAAAGATCGATGGCTCGCCTAATCATCAATAATCAAGCCTACATCATGGACACCTTCGTCCCTACGTAGGTTTCACTTTTGGCAGCATCACGTTGCATGCTGATCTAACCGGCCATCTAGGCTAGATCGGAAGCTTCACCCCTGATCAAGGAACCAGGTGAATCTAGAATTCTCTACCAACTCCCGGAGCAATCTGACCCCAACTAGGCTCTTGGTCCCATCCGATGAGTTCAAAAGTCTCGAAGCTTTAACTTCAGGTCTCTTGCTCGGTCCCGCTCTCGGCTCCCCCTTCGCCAGAAGCCGCCCTTGGGTTCGGGCCCGGTCTTAGCGCCCGAGCACCCGAATTCGGCCCTTACTGAATGCCCGTCCCTTGCTAACACCCCAGAGGTTATCTCTAAAAATCTTCGGGTATTGACCCGGACAACATCTCAATGTTAAATGAGGCGCTTGACCGGATCCAATCGTTGGAGATTGTGGACTACCTAAACCCGACCTATGTTCAGATCTGTGTAAGGTCATGTCATGAGGAATTTCACCACCCATCCACCACCCACTTGGTAGCCACTGTCGAGGACTTAACCGACATGCTAGATTATGCCTCCCATAGGGTGGAGGGCATGTACAAAGAGGTTGGCACCCCCACCCCTATTAATACGGGACGATGGGCAGCCACCTCCTCTTATGATGTCTATATGGTGGATACACCCATTGACAAGGACGACAACACCCCCAAGAAGAACGACGAGAGATACGAGGATCCGTCAAAGCGCCAGAGGCAGCGCAGGCGATCCAAGACGAACAAGGGGAGGGGAGTAGTCATGGGCACCAAGGAAAATGATATCCCGACAGACCCTGACGACCTCAAAGCCCTAGAGCAACCACAGGAGGACCTCGAGAAGCCCGATGACCCCAAGGATCCCAATATTTTTGAGCACGACAACTATCTCCCCCCAGTGGATGAGGACGATAGCCTCGAAGACAAAGACTTCACCATCCCCGAGAATCCGCAGGATCAGGAACGATTCAGGCTACAGCTTATAGCCACCGCTCGGAGCCTAAAGGCAAAGCAGCGGCAGCTCCGAGCTGAGCAAGATACCCTCAATGATAGATGGACGGAGGTCCTGGCATCTTAAGAAGGGTACGCCACCAAGCGTCCGGATCAAAACAAGAGTTACCCACGCCGGTGCCTGCTTCCTCAATTCGATGTTGAGGCCCTCGAGCCCACGTCTCCTAGATACACTCAGCATGACCAACCGGACCGCCCCCTCGAGGACGGGATAGAATAGCTGAGGAGCCCGAATACATACCCGTGTTACCCCGAAGAAGAACAAAGAACCCACTACGGTATAATGATCAGCATGACTTACGACATGACCTGAACTATAGAGCAGGTCACACTAGATCCATCTACGGATCCAGAGGATAGTCCCTCGCTAGACGGGATGGCGACCAACCTTGGTTCAACCATAGCAACAGACACCAAGAAGGATACCGGGCACCAGCAGCTAATTTTCGGCACAACATAGCTAGGGCCGGAGGTGCCGCACCAGTAGACGTAGTTATGCAACATCAATTTCCTGAAGGGTTTAAACCCGAAAATACCAAACAGTACGACGGGACAATAGACCCCGCCATGTGGATCGAAGTTTTCCTTCTCCACATAAATATGGCCAGGGAGACAACCTCCATGCCATTAAATACCTATCTCTAAATACTAAAGGCCAACTCAACACTGGTTACACAGCCTCCCCGAATACTCCATTGGAAGTTGGGAAGAGCTCGAGGATGCCTTCCGATATAACTTCCAGGACACTTATGTCCGGCCTACGAACTCTTCCGACCTAAGCAACGTCGTCCAAAAGGCAGGCAAATCGGCGAGATAGTTTTGGAAAAGGTTCCTAACTAAGAAGAACCAAATCGTTGATTGTCCGGACGCTGAGGCAATAGCCTCTTTTAGGCATAATATCCGGGACGAATGGCTCGCTCGACAGCTCATCCAGGATAGGCCGAGAACAATATCCGTCCTCACCTCACTCATGCCCCACTTTTGCGCGGGCGCAAAAAACTGGCTAGCTCGTCGCGGCTATGATCCCGAAGACCTGGGCACCTCAGAAGCTCGGGACAAAAATGGCAAACTGTGATGCAACAAGAACAAACACCGCCACAACAACGGTGATGCCGATGATACGGCCGTAAATGCAGGTTTTTGATAATCCCCAAGTGCAAGGAATCATCGTAGCAATTTCCAAAGGTAGAAGTGATAAGTATGGAGTGTCGAACCCACAAGGAGCTATAGGTGAGATCAATATTCTCTCAAGTCCTATCTGCCACCGATACGACTCTACGTACACAGAACGTTTGCTTCCATCTAGAAATGAGAAATAAAACTACGTTGTGGGTATTAAGAGGATAGCTTTTCATGATATCGGAGAACTAAAATATAAAAATAGTTGTTGTTATCATAATATTACAATATATTACAAATAGCGAGTGTGGAATAATGATGGGTCGGTGTGCGGAATTATCCTAGGCAATTGTTAACAAGATCGGAAATGATTATTGCAATTTTATATGAGGGAGAGGCATAAGCTAACATACTTTCTCTACTTGGATCATGTGCACTTATGATTGGAATTCTAGCAAGCGTCCGCTACTACTAAAGATCATTAAGGTAAAACCCAACCATAGCATTAAAGCATCAAGTCCCCTTTATCCCATACGCAACAACCCCCTTACTCGGGTTTATGCTTCTGTCACTCAAGCAACCCACTATAAGCGAATTTGAACGTATTGCAACACCCTACAACGGGAATCCTTCACGTGTGTGCAGCACAGAAGGCACCATAGGACAGCACCAAAATAAACATGCAACTCAAACCAATCTAGATCATCAATCAACCCAAAGGACAAAAGTAATCTACTCAAAACATCATTAGATGGAAACACATCATTGGATCATAATATGTAGCATAAAGCACCATGTTCAAGTAGGTGATTACAGCAGGGTGCGGGAGATTGGACCACTAAAAGGAGATGAGGATGGTGATTAAGAAGGTGATGTTGATGAAGATGATCACTACGGCGATGGTTCCCCCGGTGGAACTATGGCACCACCGGGAGAGAGGGAGAGAGGATCTATCCCTTGTGCTTCCTCCTTCATGGCCTCCCCTCTATGGGGAGAGGTTCTCCCTCTAGTCCTTCGCCTCCATGGTGTTGATTGCCCTTCCGGGACGATGAAGATAGCCTCCGGTGATGGTGACCCCCTCCGGCGAGGGCCAAGATTGGTTTTTCGTAGCTCTGGAGGTGTGCAGCGGTGGAACTCCCGATCTAGGTTATAGAGCTGAGAGGGAGTCTGGTGGACTCTCGAGAGGCCCACAAGCCTGGTGGGCGCGCCTAGGGGGGTGGCCACGCCCCTGGGGCTTGTGTCCTCCTCGGCCTTCCTCTCTGGTGACTCTTCGCTCCATTATTTTTTATATTTTCCAAAAATATTCTCCATAAATTTTCAGCTCATTCCGAGAACTTTTATTTCTGCACAAAAACAACACCACGGTAGTTCTGCTGAAAACAACGTTAGTCCGGGTTAGTTCTAATAAAATCATACCAAAATCATATAGAATTATTGCAAACAAGGCATGAATAATTCATAAATTATACATACGTTGGAGACGTATCAGCATCCCCAAGCTTAATTCCTGCTCGTCCTCGAGTAGGTAAATGATAAAATAGATAATTTATAAAGTGTGAATGCTAGCAACTGCACAAGTTCGATCAATGATAATTCCAATCACTTTTTCTAGCATCATCATAAACAGTATCTCGTCTCATAAAACCTCTCATGATGAAGTAATAAGCTATTCACATGTTAAAGTACAGACCATAAAATTTCTTGAAAACTAACAACTATGCCTTCAGTCACCAAACAATTGCAATCCATCCTATTTTTAGGAAGGGTCCATGTAAGAGCATTGATTTAGAAAATTCCACATACTCAACTATCATAGAGTCTTCCATGATTGCTAACTCTCAAAGCATATTTTTAGAGCAAATGGCATCCATCGAACACAGAGAAAGATAGGGTCTTAGAGTTTCACGTCCCAACTTATTTATCATGTAGATAATTGTCAACAATAATAATTCATGATCAAATATATTTAAATGGTCATATATGTTGGATCTTTCCCCACCACATGATGCTTGCCAAGAGAAAAAGGCAAAATATAGGAAGTGGTGAAGATCACCATGACTCTTGTATAAAGGTAAGTACTAGAAAATAAAAGATAGGCCCTTCGCAGAGGGAAGCAGAGGTTGCCAGGCGCTTTTTGTTTTTAGATGTGCAAACTCTTAATGCAAAGGAACGTCACGTTGTATTGCCCTTTGTGATAGCAACCTTTATTATGTAGTCTGTCGCTTTTATTTATTTGTCATCACAAATTCGTACCACGCTTATTTTCCCTTACAAAAAAGATCTTACATATTTAGGAGCAATTTTTATTGCTTTTTGCACCGATGACAACTTACTTGAAGGATCTTATTCAATCCAAAGGTAGGTAGAGTGGACTCTCATGGCAAGACCGGTTTAAGGGTGTTTGGATGCACAAGTAGTATTTCTACTTGGTGCGGAATTTTTGGCTAGTATGAGGTGGAAGCAAGCACCATATGTTGGAGGATACAAAACAATATAACTTCTATACAAATATACCCAAGCATAACCCATTATGTTGTCTTCCTTGTCGAACTTCAACTAATTTGCTCAAGTTTGAAAATAATTAATGGGTATTCACAATCATAGTAGATGTCCATGATAGTATATTTATATGTGAAATCTCTCTTCCTTCAATATTCTTTCATAAATTGTTGAAGTGACCAATGCGGTGTTTGCTAACTTTCAATAAATTTCACCACCTATACTTATTATGTGTGAAGTCATTACTCCCCATGGGATAAGTATATGAAGTATTTTTAATTTCAGATTTATGATACTCAATTAATTCAACCATTTACTCATAGGATATAAGTGAAGCACGAGAGTGAACGAGAAACTACTCCAAAAAGATATAAGGGAAGATCAATGCGTAGTTAATTAGATAAATATACATGTGAGGACTCTCTCTTATTCAAAATTTCAGATCCAATGATTTTATTGAAACAGCAAACAAAATAAAAATGGCACTCCAAGAATAGCATGCATCATGTGAACGAATAAAAATTTAGGCTCAACATAGGCTAACCGATAATTGTTGATGAAGAGAGGTGGGATGCGTAGCATCCCCAAGCTTAGATAATTTAGAGTTATTGAAATATTTTCTTGGGATGCCTTGGGAATCCCCAAGTTTGAGCTTTTTTATCTTGTTCAATCCTCTCATATCCCGGTTTCACCTATTCTCAAAAACTTCATCCACACAATACTCAAAAAGAACTCGTGAGATAGGTTAGTACACATAAGAACAAATCAACACTTCATGTACTGCCAAGACAATTTTCACCATAATTTTCAAACATTAAGTACTGTACACTATCATTTACACAATTTATATCTACTAATATAGGCTATGGAAACTATAGGATAAGTAGATAGCAAAACTGTGACAACAATCTGTCCCAACAGAATAGTCTGTAGTAATTTATTAAACCAGTGTATGTATGGAACTCTAAAAATTATGAAAATTTAGTAAATGCTAAGTAATTTATATGAAAATACGTTTTAAAAATTTCAGAAACTTTCTACGTTCCAGTAAAATATGAAAATTCAAACACTACTGCAAAAGTTTCTGTTTTCTTACACAACACACATAAAACATGCAATGCAAGCATCCTAAGGAAATTCTTGGAACTTTTTATTGAAATACAAGATTATAAATAACACCTAGAAGATAAAAACAAAATAAAATGATGCTCCAAGCAAAACTCATATTATGTGATGAATAAAAATATAGCTCGAAGTAAGATATACCGATAGTGTTGAAGACGAAAGAGGGGATGCCTTCTGGGGCATCTCCAAGCTTAGAAGCTTGAGTTTTCCTTTAATATTACCTTGGGGTACCTTGGGAATTCCCAAGTTTGGGTTCTTGTCACTCTTTATTCCCCTCATATTGGTATTTCACCCAAAACTTGAAAACTTAAATCACACAAAACTTAACGGAACTTCATGAGAAGGGTTAGTGTAATAAAGATAAATCATTCACTTAGGTACTGTAAAGACAAGATTCATAATTGTTCCCCCATGATACCTACTGTATTATATCATTACCATCATTTATATTACTCGATATAAGCTATAGGAACACTTGAAACAAGCAAACTATGCATGCAAAACAGAATCTGACAAAAACAGAACAGTCTGTAAAGATCTAAATAATCACCATACTTTCCTGACTCTAAAAATTCTGAAAAATTAGGACATAATTTGCATAGAAATGTTGTGTAAAAATTTCAGAAACTTTTAACTTTCCATTAAAAAAATGTAAATTCATGCACTACAGCCAAACTTTCTGTTTTTGCACTGCACACACCAAACAAGCAATCTAATCATCCTAAAAGTAAATTTTGGCACATTATTTTTATAATACAATGGATATATACAAGGTGATAATTATTTTACAGAAGCTTCCATGAAAAATTCTACATTGTTTCCTTGAGCATGAACACAAATGTTCAAGGTTGACCCTCACTTCTCCAATCCACAACTTTCCAATCACTTCTCTTTTTGAAAAACTTCTTAGGCATAAGAGGCAAGTAAATCTTTTTGTATTTTTAATTTTTTGTTTGTTTCACCCACAACTATAGAAAGTAAAAAGGGAAAACAAAATCTATTTAGTGAAGAAAGCAAACACGCATACACAAGAATATCAATCCCACGCTATTGCTCCCCGGCAACGGCGCTAGAAAAGAGCTTGATAATCCCCAAGTGCAAGGAATAATCATAGCAATTTCCAAAGGTGGAAGTGATAAGTATGGAGTGTCGAACCCGCAAGGAGCTATAGCTAAGATCAATATTCTCTCAAGTCCTGTCTTCCACCGATACGACTCTACGTACTCCGAACGTCTGCTTCCATCTAGAAACGAGAAATAAAACTACATTGTGGGTATGAAGAGGATAGCTTTGCATGCTATCGGAGAACTAAAGTATAAAAATAGTTGCTGTTATCATAATATTACAATATATTACAAATAGCGAGTGTGGAATAATGATGGGTCGGTGTGCGGAATTATCCTAGGCAATTGTTAACAAGATCGGAAATGATTATTGCAATTTTATATGAGGGAGAGGCATAAGCTAACATACTTTCTCTACTTGGATCATGTGCACTTATGATTGGAACTCTAGCAAGTGTCCGCAACTACTAAAGATCATTAAGGTAAAACCCAACCATAGCATTAAAGCATCAAGTCCCCTTTATCCCATACACAACAACCCCCTTACTCGGGTTTATGCTTTTGTCACTCAAGCAACCAACTATAAGCGAATCATGAACGTATTGCAACACCCTATAGCGGGAATCCTTCACGTGTGTGCAGCACAGAAGGCACCATAGGACAGCACCAAAATAAACATGCAACTCAAACCAATCTAGATCATCAATCAACCTAAAGGAAAAAAGTAATCTACTCAAAACATCATAGGATGGAAACACATCATTGGATCATAATATGTAGCATAAAGCACCATGTTCAAGTAGGTGATTACAGTGGGGTGCGGGACATTGGACCACTAAAAGGAGATGAGGATGGTGATGAAGAAGGTGATGTTGATGGAGACGATCACTGCGGCGATGGTTCCCCCGGTAGCACTCCGACACCACCGGGAGAGAGGGAGACAGGATCTCCCCTTGTGCTTCCTCCTCCATGGCCTCCCCTCTATGGGGAGAGGTTCTCCCTCTGGTCCTTGGCCTCCATGGTGTTGATCGCCCCTCCGGGACGATGAAGATGGCCTCTGGTGATGGTGACCCCCTCCGGTAGGGTGCCGGAGAGGGCCAACATTGGTTTTCTGTGGCTCCGGAGGTGTGCGGCGGCGGAACTCCTGATCTAGGTTATGCCCTGGGTTTTTTGGAATATTTTAGGATTTATAGAGCTAATAGGAAGGTTGGTGGACTCCCGAGAGGCCCACAAGCCTGGTGGGCACGCCCAGGGTGGTGGCCACGCCCGTGGGGCTTGTGGCCTCCTTGGCCTTCCTCTCCGGTGACTCTTCGCTCCAGTATTTTTATATTTTCCAAAAAACATTCGTCGTAAATTTTCAGCTCATTCCGAGAACTTTTATTTTTGCACAAAAACAACACCATGGCAGCTCTGCTGAAAACAACGTCAGTCCGGGTTAGTTCTAATAAAATCATACCAAAATCGTATAGAATTATTGCAAACATGGCATGAATACTTCATAAATTATAGATACGTTGTAGACGTATCAGTTTCCGTAGCACAAAACCCAGGCAATGGAAGACACCTCTAAAGGGAACATGGACGGACCTACTACATTAGACAAAATCATGGAGATGCTCTGCCAAATCCATGGCACCCCAGACAAGCCCGCCACCCACACAAACCGTAACGTTGGGTGTTTCGATAGGCCGACAAACTCGTAGCCGATGAGTAGGGCAAAGGCCCACGCAGCAAAGATGAGGAGGAGCCCCATGGCCCGAACAACAAAGGACAGAAACAATTCCCTCCAGAGGTAAACAATATGAACATGATATATGTCACACACATACCAAAGAAGGAGAGGAAATGAGCATCCCTTGTCTTGGATCCCATCATCGATGGGTCTCACCTCACTAGAGTACTTACGTATGGAGGAAGTAGCCTTAGTCTGATTTACTCAGACATAGTGAAAAAGATGGACATAGATCCGTCAAGGATCAAACCCAAGGAGTGATTCCAGGCGTCGAAGCCCGCTGCTCTGGCACTGTAACATTGGAGGTTGTGTTTGGCTCATCTAACAATTTCTGCAGCGGAAACTTAATCTTTGACATTGTACCTTTCTGTAGTGGCTATCACGCCCTGCTTGGCCACACAACATTTGCCCGCTTCAACGCTATCCCCCATTACGCCTATCTGAAGCTCAAGATGCCCGAACCCAAGGAGGTCATAACTGTCAACGGCAATACAGAGTGCTCTCTCCGAACTAAAGAACACACCGCGGCCTTAGGAGCTGAATGCCAATACAACAGTGAAGCATTGAGGCCCCAGTCAGCCATCAAGACGCGACAGGCGGGCAAGCGAGCTCGAGCCCAACTGGATCCCCTGGAGCCATCTCCCGCTCAACACAAATAGGGATACGCTCCCCACAGCATGGCTCGACTACCCGTAAGGTATGTCCCTCGAAGACACAATTTTGCTCTCAACATACCATGGGCAGTTGTGGGGACCCATTACCAAGGACTAGATGTCCGGCTCAACCAAACTACACTCCAAGCACTTCTTCTAATAGAAGCCTGGTACCGTCAAGGATCGCCCAAGCGTGAAGCTTACCTACTCTATGGGGGCTTCACAAGACCCCTTCCCCAAGGTCCATTTGCCAACAGCAACTACCTTTAAAGGATTCTACTCCTCCCTGCCTGAGAGCCAAGGACTAAGCCCATAGCAGGGCACTGGGGGGGCAAGCCACCCATAGAAGGCCCTGAGTAAAACGCTACCCTGTAAAGATTGTTTTTTAAATAAGAATTACCTATAATAGCCGCCTCAGCATTATAAATTATAAGACTGTTACTTGTGGCCTTTTTCAACATTTTTATGATTACATAACTTGTTTCCCGCTCATCGGCGTCGTAAGGAAAAATTGTCCGGTACAGGATAGGTGCGATCGGCTAATAAACCGAGGGCTTGGATATAATTCCCGCCCCAAGCATCACCTCGTCACTATTTTTTACGTGTTTGGCTCTCGGATATTGCTTTATATGAATTAGTTCCGAATTATGTCTTGGGTCAACAGTCGGGTTGCCCCGCTCTTGTGCTTGCCCTTTTATGTTCCACTAGTTCGGCTAAAAGGGCAAAGCGAGAACCACTGCGATTGTATTCCTAGCTGGCCTGGCAAAATATCTCAGAGGAGAAAGCCGAAAACTGACTATCATAATAAGCGAGAACCAGTCTGCGATCTGAGTTTAAGTGTCAAACTAAGAATCGATGGAGCTTATTCCGTGTCATATGAGGGGTTTGTACCTTCCCAAACCTTGTGGTACTAGTCTCAAATGTTGGTCAAACCGAATACCACAAAATACTAGGGGCTTGTCACCAGCCCCCGCATTCAAGCTCCTAAGGCTAAATGAAAGCACTAAAGCCACATAGTCGGATTGCCTTGTTTCCCTCACACACTACCGCCTGTGAGCACCGATATATCGGTTAAGAGTCCAATGCGGAGGTCAAAACACCCCTCGTAGTATCTACATGGGGGCTGAAGCCAATGACTGGCAACTTTCAGATTAAAACGGCCACACAAGAGTCAAAATAATACAAAATACGATATATTTGGGTCAAGCATTATAAAGTGAAATTGTATTAAGGGCACATGATAATGCCCTCACTCATACATTACATCCTTGGGGCATTGGGTCTCTATCAACCGAGCACCCTCTAAAAACGCACGGAAATAAAGCTCGAGGCACCTATGTTCCTTCCGAGGAGGCGGGGCTGCAGTGGACATCTCAATCGGCTTCACCCTTGGCCAATGCATCATTGTCCTTGCAAATTCCATCTGTACTCCCTCGATGCACACGGAGCGCTTCAGAACTCCAATCTGCGGCGTGGCGTCGGAAAGTTTCTGCAACAAGACAAAATAGTTGCTCGGCAATGGCTCAATAGGCCATAGCAAGATACAGAGATCCTTCAAGGCTGGCTCCGCCATCCTGTGTAGCTCCATGAGCCGCTTCATCTGATAAATGAGAAGGGGACGAGGCTTGGGGGTTTAAAATTGCGCCCAGAAAAGCCTCTGCTCCACATCCCCGTCTCGGGCCACAAAGTGCTTTGCCGTGTCCGCTGCACTCCTCAAAAGCTCCGAAAAGGCATATGTGAACGCTACAACCATGTAAGAAAGGTGAACCTGTTTCCACCAAAGGCACATTGTAGTAAGTATGGCTTACCATCCGCGATCAGCCTAACTTGGCGAAGTTCTTCCTCGAAGAACCACCTCTCAACGTGCTCCGATTTGAGTTTGGAGGATAGCGTGGATAGCTCGGTGGCCTGATCCTTGGCCTTTTGCTCCAGGGCCTCACACTTAGTGCTCGCATCCTAGAGCTCCTTCTGCACCTCGGCCACTCGAGCGTCATGCTTGCCGCTCTCAACATTTAACAAGCTTAGCTCGACGGCTTCCCGATTGGCTGCTATCTTCTGATCGGCAGCCACCTACTTGGCCTTCCTCAGCTCGGCCTTGAGGTTTTCAACCTCTACACTTGCGGCTGCAGGTATAAATGGAAGAAAACTCAGGAACCAAAGCCGGAACACCCCTACTAATGAGAAAAGCAATAAACTTAGCAAGTACGGTTCAAACCTACTTTGCATCTCATCGAACCATTTGTTCATGCGATCAAACTCCTCATCAGAGCTCTTGAGCTTCCGGTTCAGCTCGGCCAGTTCAAGGGCGTTGGAGGCCCTAGCTGAGGATGAGGCCTACAAAACGACTTTTATATAAGCAAACATCCGAGCTATTTGGTTCCGAACTATTTTCTAAAACAATCTCTTAAAACCAGTTATAGTCTCAAGGCCACAAGTCGCCCTTGAATTTACTAACGTTTCTAGGTTCTATGACCCCCGGGCAAGTTTTTCAAACTCACCAATGGCTCGGGGGCTACTATACCTATAAGGAATACATAACCTTATAAATAAATTTGTTCTTGTGAAAATAATATTACATGGCTTACCTTGAAGCCCGCCAGTAGACCACTAAAGGCTTCCTTCAGTCCGCTGTAAACGAAGTGGATGCCTTGTAAAACCGCACCCATAAGGGTGAGGTGATTTTAGACAATGGAGGAGTCAGACAAAGCCTCCTCCATCATGGCCGGACACCTGGTCACAGTCCGCTCTATCATGGGCGGCACCAACGGTGGCTCTTCCTCTTTCCCTTCTTAGGGAGGCAAAGTCGATGACGTCGGAGGTGAGGTCTCCAGAGTCGACTGTGGAGGGAACTCAGACGAATTGCGGACCCCTTCTTTGCTTGACAAGAGGGGTTTAACCTCCTTGGCTTCATCGATCGAGGCATGATCCTCGGCCAGGACTTCCTGGTCTTCGGTGGCCGAGGTATGCACCTCGGCCATAACCGTCTCACCCCTAGTGTTTGGTGTAGGAGGGGTCCAATGGGATAACACCTCTATAGTCTCGTCTGTTTCCGGAGGGGGTGTGGTGCGGGACGCCGTCCCACTCTCTGCTATCTCGAACGACGGAGAACCCCCCTCTGAAACCTATTCGATTGTAAGATCTCGGGTCGGGCTGCAATACAGAAGGCACTCGTCCAGTTAGTAACGGAAGCTCCATGTAAATATACTAGACGGCTTTTGAAATCAATACCTTTGATCTAAGGTCTTGACCGTGGGGTTCCTTTGGGGAACCCTCTCGAAAGCTCCGGAATCCTCATCGGAATCTAGGCTGTCATCCGGCAGGACCACCTTGGCCCTACATGGCTTCTTTGGGGTGAAGGGAGGCAGATCCTCCTCAGCATCCTTCGGAGCGGCCCTCTTCCTTGTCTGGGGGGGGGGTAGATCTCCTCCCCGTCTTCTGCATGCTCTTCCTCGTGAGTGGAAGAGGATTGGGTCTCTCTGGATTTAGTATCCGGAAGACCCCTTGAGGGGAGGCCTTCATGGGCCTCCTCTTTTTCTTCTTCTTCTCTTTCTTCTCCGACGCCGCATACAGCGCCATGACCAGCATCATCATCAGCTGGGGTGTCCTGGGATGCTCGGGCAGGGGGCTAGACCGTTGATCCTCACTGCCTTGTCTAGCTAGCCCTGCAAAGAGAATGGGAAAGAGGATTAAATCCTTGCCGAATGATAAAACTGGGAATGAAATAGAAACCATGTCATACCTTCAAGGGTGGGGTGTCGGCATCTAAGATGATGTCTTTTTCTTCGGTCGGCCATTCCTTTTGGGGCTTGAATAGCACTTTCCAAAACATCTGGTGAGTTGTGTGATAGAACTTGTGCATGATGGCAGGGTCGCCGAGCTTGTAGAGCCACATCGGGGTGTCCCGGTGCTGGCATGGTAGGAGGAGGCGGCGGAGCATGACCTGGACCATGTTGTTCAGCTTGATTTTGGCCTCCACCATTTGTGTGATGCACTTCTGTAACGCCTTCACCTTTGAGGTTTGTAGCGACCCGACTCAAAACGAGTCAAGCCTCTGTGTGTTCTGTGCCATCCCTGGATCAGTATGCTGGCACACATAGTACATCAATGTATATATCAAAGTGCAATAACATGTAAATAACGTAAAACTGATATATACCTTAAAATAGCAGCGGAATACAGTCAACAGGAGTGGAGTCCCAATAACACCAATGGCAGGTTGAGTGTAGACCGTAACCCTGAATCGTACTCTTACCCGTCGTAGAAGAGTATCTGCAACATAAGACGTTGCAGCCGTGTAGGTCAGCATTTTGAATATGCCGGCAAGATCACCATAGCAGAACAGAAGATAGAAACTATACTATATGCAATAAGGCTTTATGGCTCTATGGCTAAGTTTTTGCATAAAAGCTGATTTTATTTTCCTACAACAAAGGAATATCAGGAATTTCACTATGGAGTTACCTATCATGACATGGTTCCGCCAACCAATGTCTCAATGCCCATAAGTATCATAAGTTGCCCACAATTAGTTATCAGTCCAGTGTTGGGAGTTCAGAGATAGATCCAAGTCCAGAGGCTCAAATTGTCCGTAACCGGGGACATGGCTAATCGATTAGGTTTTAACTCTACATAGTGTTGTGTACTTTACCCACAAGATTCTTTCCCTCCTGGTAAGTCCTCGCACTGCCTGGTGTTTGAGAACAGGACGAAAGAAACATGGTCTTTCAGAGTGTTTCCCTGACTACTGTCAGTGCCCATCCATTCCTAACGTCGACTACATCTCGTAGCACTACCCAGCCAGAGTCACAACAAAGATCGACCAAGCCAGAGCCCATAATGACTTGTGGCTACACAGGTAAGCTTCCGGGCATGAAGTATTCATCCTTCCCTTTGAGTCTGGGTGAGGCTTTCCGCGTGAATACTGGCCATCTCCAGCAACACCTAGGCAAATCCACTGGCTTCTCTAGGGTGCCGTTCCAACCATCCCTCACCCAGTAGTGTGTATTGAAAAACTTGTTTCTCGAGTCTCGAAGTCTTGAGGTCTTGAATATGCAGGTCTTGAAGAAGCCTTCATGAAGTCGTCGTTTTGACGTGGAGTCCTCCTTCTCACACCACTCACGAACACTCATACCAGACCCCGTCTACTTTAGCATAGCATTGCACTAACTAGCGTTCGCGGGGCTTTAGTAACAAGTGGTGGGTTCCTACCTCATGCATTCTACTCAACTACAAGAATTTCAATAACACTACGGGAGGGATTTGTTGAATGATGTCACTACATGCAATAAAACATAGGTATGAAAAGATGGTCAAAGTGAACTTGCCTGGTATTACTTGATGAAGATAGTCGCTCTCACAATCTGGATAATTCTACTCGTCACACTCTAAGAAATCTATCGTAAGTAAATAGCATTCAATAAACATTCATGCCAAAACAAAGAACCGAAAGAACGCAAGAACAAAACATGTCTTGGAGCGAATATAACAACATACTAGGGTTAAATAAGAAAGGATAGGTTCTAACTGTGTTGTAAAGTGAAAGTGGAGGAATCAACTCAAAAGAGTTAATGGATGATGAACTATTGCTATATAAGCTTAGGTTGGAGAGACTATTGAAGAGAATCCAAGGTATGAGAGAACAACATGAATGTTGTTTGACAAATAGCATAAGACATAAGAATTTATTTGTAGAAAGAATTTAATTGAAATGGAGCACTACAACACAAGTTATAGCGAGTTGAAGTATAAAATAAATTGTAAATTCAAGTATGAATTGAATCTGAATTCACAAAGGTCAAAAGAAGTTGAACCGAAGTACGATGGTTATGAATTGAAATATATGACACGAGTATTTAGGGGCAAAAAAAAGAATCAATTGAAACGGTGTTACACTTTGCAAGATATGATAAAATGAAGGTTTGGATTCAAATTGAATCGCTCCAATTTGAAAGGTTCAAAGATTGAAACTAATGATGTTACTATATATGGGAAGTCAATATGAACATGTAGAAAACAGAATTACTAGGTTCGAAATGACGGATCAAAAGTTATAAGCAATTCAATATGACATTGAATTAGGTTAGTACGATGTTTGAACACATTTTGGGGACTAATAGAGAAGTATGAGAAAGATCAAAATTATATGTTGATATGATAACACTAATGATGTGAATGGAAAGATTACTTTGATACGGATCCGACGCAATTGGATTCATCGGAAACGGAGCTACGGATAAAAAGATAATCAAAAAAAGTTTGAATATAAATCTGAATAAATTTTGAAATTTGAAATATGAAAAAAGTTGACGTGATAGGTTGATTAGATAGATGAGGTCAAGACGAAACTCTAGGCGTTGGTTTCATCTAATTCTGGCTATTTGAAAGTTATGAAACGAGTAAAAAGTTATGGCTATTTGAAAAATCTGGGCCAAGCTGTTTTACGGAAGAAAATGCTATGTCTAAAAGAATTCTAGGACTAATGAGTAAATACGAAGACTAATTAATAATCTAATTACTCTATCGTATACTACTATAAAAATACTAGTCTAGGGATATTAAACTACAGGAGTATAAAAGAAAATACGAAGAGAATACCTTTAGAATGCAGAGAAGATATAAATCCAAAGAGGATACGACTTCCAGAAATCCCGCCGGAGAGAAGAAAATATTTTTTTTATAAAGCTAGTCAAACCGAAACGATTCGATTCAACCCGAAGTGGATGACTTTTGGGTTCACCTATGGGTCTATATTTATAGGTGGAAGGCAGGTGCAAAGGTCTAAAGCTAAGCAAGGTGGGACTAAAATCATAAACAAGGAAAAGAGAGAAGAAGAGGGCCACATGGGCTTATTCAGCCGGCCTGCACATGGGCGCAGCCCAGTTTTTTTTTTAATTCTCGGATGAACAGTGTCTGCAGTGAACAGTGTTTCCTGGATTTTTTTTAAAAAAACCAGCAAAGAAAAACAAATAAAAAATATATCAAAACATTTTATATAGGCATATTATATATCAAAAAATTTAGAAAAATATTTCCTAAAACATGAACATTTTTTAAGGCCGAATAAAATAATTTAAAAAATAGTATTTTTTTGCAATAACTCCAAAATGAAAAGAAACTTGAATTTCAAATAAATGGCAAATAGTTTTTATTTTTAAAATTTGAGTCAAAACACTGTATATGATTTTTGAGTGTCATTTACCTCCTCTCATTTGAGAAATTTTATAAGAGGGTTTTGAACATATTCGAACTCAAAATTGAATAGGGATTCGAAATAGAAAATTTTGGGAAAGTCATTTTATTCCCTCTCATTAAAATTTCAAAAGTTTCAAAATTACACTCAATTTCACACAATCAATCACACAACATTCAAGCAAACAATCCTACTTATTTATTTAATATAACATTCCAAAATTTAGAATTTTGGGATGTTACAAGGTTGATCCCTAGTCAAGGCCTTTCTTGACCCACGAGGTTAACCTCGCGGGGGTCTAGATCTGAACTCGATCAGTGCCGACCAGTCTGTATCTCGTGGCTCAGTGACGTAGAACCTCTCCTTCTGCCAGACCTTAATGGTGTCGATGAAGGTGTCGTCCGGCCACTCGACCTGTGAAAGCTTGTAGATCATAGCTGCTCCGCAGTTGGCGTGTTGGCCGCTGACTATTTTTGGCTTCATACTGAAGATCTTGAGCCATAGGTCGAAGTGTGGCTGGACCCGCAAAAAGGCCTCATAGACAGTGATGAAGGCCAAGATGGGCATAAAAGAGTTCGGGGAAAGATCGTGGAAATCTAACCCATAGAAGAACATCAAACCCCTAACAAAGGGGTTGAGCGGGAAACCCAACCCCCAAAGGAAATGGGGGATGAATACCAATCTCTCGCCCGGTCTTGGAGTAGGCACCACATGGCCATCTTCTGGAGGGCGGTGGGTGATGTTGGGCGAGAGATATCCAGCGAGCTTCAGCTCCCGGATGTCGTTGTTGGTAATGCAAGAGGCTTCCCACTTTCCTTGTGAGCCCAAGCCAGTCATGGATGAGCTCGGGGAGGGTGGCTTGGAAGGGGAGGAAGAAGAAATGGATCTAGACGCTTGAGGTGTGGACAGGAGAAGGAATCGAGTCTGGGATGCGTAGAAATGCCTTGGGGCTTTTCTCCTTTTTATGGGAGGCCGTAATACCATGGGTCCTTTGTTTACTATCGCGGGCTTTGGCACTTCCCAAAATGATCGTGCCATTATACGTGTGCGGGGTTACCCAGATGTTTACTCGTATCCCATGAAGTATGGAGCACAATCTTCATATTGACAAGGCGTGCCGATAGAAAAGCAGCCTCGAACCGCGAATTGAGTTTTCATAACTGGTTGTCGTGGCCTTTCGTCAGAAAGATTGTTTATAACTCACAAGTATAGGGGATCGCAATAGTTTTCAAGGGTAGAGTATTCAACCCAAATTTATTGACTCGACACAAGGGGAGCCAAAGAATATTCTCGACTATTAGCAGTTGAGTTGTCAATTCAACCACACGTAAAAGACTTAACATCTGCATCAAAGTATTCAGTAGCAAAGTACTATGTAAGTAACGGTAATGGTAGCAAAAGTAACAGTAGCAGTTTTATAGTGATTGTAACAGTAGCAACAGAGAAGTAACTTAGCAAGGATCAATATGTGGAAAGCTCGTAGGCAATGGATCGGTAAGGGATAATTATGTTGGATAGCATTCACATGCAAAAGTTATAACATAGGGAGACATAGAACTAGCTCCAATTCATCAATTTAATGTAGGCATGTATTCCATATATAGTCATACGTGCTTATGGAAAAGAACTTGCATGACATATTTTGTCCTACCCTCCTGTGGCAGCGGGGTCCTCATGGAAACTAAGGGATATTAAGGCCAACTTTTAATAGAGAATCGGACCAAAGAATTAGCACTTACTAAGTACATGAACTCATCAAACTACGGTAATCATCAGAAAGAATCTCAGTTATTGTCACCCTGGGGGATGCGGATCATAACTCGTAAAAGGTGTCTACAACTTGCAAGATAGGATCAAGAACACATATATATTCATGAAAACATAATAGGTTCAGATCTGAAATCATGGCACTCGAGCCCTAGTGACAAGCATTAAGCATAGCAAAGTCATAGCAACATCAATTTCGGAACATAATGGATACTAGGGATCAAACCCTAACAAAACTAACTCGATTACATGATAAATCTCATCCAACCCATCACCGTCCAGCAAGCCTACGATGGGATTACTCAAGAACGGTGGAGAGCATCATGGAATTTGTGATGAAGGATGGTTGGTGATGATGATGGCATCGATTTCCCCTCTCCGCAGCACAAAACGGACTCCAGATCTGGTCTCCCGAAGAAGAACAGGAGGTGGTGGTGGCTCCGTATCGTGAAACGCAATGAACTGTTCTCTCTGATTTTTTTTCTCTGCGAATATTGTTATATGGAGCTCGAGAGGAGGTCGAAGGAGCCACGAGGGCCCCACAAGCCTGCTAGGCGCGACCAGGGGTGGCCCCGCCTAGGAGGCTTGTGGCCTGCAGGTGGCCCCCCTCTGGTTGATTCTTGCTCCAGTATTTTTTATTAACCCCTGGCCACGCCTAGCAGGCTTGTGGCCTGCAGGTGGCCCCCCTCTGGTTGATTCTTGCGCCAATATTTTTTTTTCAAAAATATTCTTCGTAAATTTTTAGGACGATCTGAGAACTTTTATTTTTGCACAAAAATAACACCAAGGCAACTCTGCTGAAAACAACGTCAGTCCGGGTTAGTTCCATATAAATCATGCAAATTAGAGTCCAAAACAAGCGTAAAAGAGTTTGGAAAAGTGGATACGATGGAGACGTATCAACTCCCCCAAGCTTAACCCATTGCTTGTCCTCAAGAAATTCGGTTGATAAACTGAAAGTGATAAAGACAAAAGTTTTACAAACTCTGTTTGATCTTGTTGTTGTAAATACGTCTAACTAATGTTCAGATTTTCAGCAAACATCATGGACTAACCACGTTCACAATAACATTTAGGTCTCACATTTACTCATATCAATGACATAATCAACTAGCAAGCAATAATAATAACTCTCGGATGACAACACTTTTTCAAAACAATCATGATACAATATGACAAAATGGTATCTCGCTAGCCCTTTCTAAGACCGCAAAACATAAATGCAGAGCACCTTAAAGAACAATGACTTACTAGACATTGTAATTCACGGTGAAAGAGATCCAATCATGCTCATACTCAATATCAATTACCAGCAAATCATACAAATGACGGTGGTGCTCTATAACTGGTGTCTTTTATAAGAAGATGATGACTTAACAATAAAGTAAATGGGAAGGCCCTTCGCAGAGGGACGCATTGATTTACAGAGGTGCCAGAGCTCGAGTTTTTAAAGCAGAGATAAGTAATGATTTTTGAGTGGTATGCTTTCATTGCTCACATAACGACCAAGAGGTTTTCAACATCTTCCATTCTAGATACATTATACACGGTTCCCAAATAGAATGATAAAGTTTTTACTCCCCCTCCACCAATCAATCACACTCCACGGCGAGCCAAATCCACAGGTACCGTCCATACAAACATAGTCCAGGGGGAGTTTTGTTTAATTATATTTTATTTTTATTTCGAGCATGGAACTGGGCATCCCGATTTCCAGTCACTTTCCCGTGAATGATAGTGAATCAACACATATCGTGAGAATAACCCACCTAGCATGGAAGATACTGACAGCCACCAGTCGCCACATGAGCGATTTGGGCAAATAAAACAGAATGTTTATTTGAAGGTTTAGAGTTTTGCACATGCAAATTTACTTGGAACGACATGTAAATACCACATATTGGTAGGTATGGTGGACTCATATGGAATAAGTTTGGGTTTGAGGAATTGTATGCACAGGAAGTGTACCCGCTTAGTACAAGTGAAGGCTAGCAAAAGACTGGGGAGCGACCAACTAGAGAGTGACACAGTCATCAACATGCTTTGAGATTAACCAACATTGAATGCAAGCATGAGTATGATATAAATCACTATGAACATAAATATCATAGAGGCAATGTTGATTTTGTTTCAACTACATGCATGAACATGTGCCACTCAAGCCACTTGAATCGTTTAGAGGAGGATAACATCCCATCATACTACATCACAACCATTTTAATATGCATGTTGGCACCCAAAACAAACCATTATCCACTCTTAGCTAATTAAGCATGGCATGAATAACTATAATATCTAATTGTCATTGCAAATATGTTTCACCCATGATGAACTGAATTCGGAATGATGAACTAATCATATTTACAAAAGCAAGATAGGTTGAGTTCATACAATCTTTTATCCATATAAATATTTTAATCAAATATCATAATTATTTCCTTTCACTTGGACGACCGAACGGTGTGGATAATAATAAGAGTGCACGTGCATTGGACTAAGCTGAAATCTGCAAACAATAACTCAAAGGATTAGACACAGTAATATGGGCTCTCTAATAGGTAAACAATAATGCATACGAGAGCCACTCGACATTTTCATTGTAGTCTTCTCCTTACGACCAAAAGAAAGAAAAATCAAAACAAGAACGAGAAAACTATTTACAAGGGAAAGCTCCCAACAAGCAAAATAAGAACGGAAAATCTTTTTGGGTTTTATTTTTATTGCTATGACTAAGCAACTGGAAATAAAGCTAGAACTAATTCTTTGTATTTTTGTCAAAGTTAAATAAACTCACAAGAAGAAAGCAAAAAAAGAAAATAAACTACCATGGATGGTGCAATGAGTGTGTGAACATGAATGTAAAGTTAGTGACAAAAACGTACTCCCTCAAGCTTAGGCTTTTGTCCTAAGTTGGTATATGGCCACGGCTGGAAAGGGCTCTCTCCCAGATACTCAGGAGTGTCATCAGAGTTATATTGGTTGGCGAACTCCTATGCTCCCACTGAAAAACTGGCTCCGGATACGGATCAAAGGCTAGTGCCGGTTCTGGAGTTGGGGGTTGCGTCAGACCCCAATATCTGTAAATGTCTCCGGGCATAATGGTGTACCTGCCTGAGCGAATATCGAACAAAGAAGAAGCAGGCAGAGTAATAATTTCACAAGTACCCTAGCTAAAAACTAAGTTGTAAAGCAGCCTCCTATCATCATTTTTCTTACTAACATCATGAGCTACCATACAGTCATAATCTAAAAACTTTGCGGGTAGTAGCCTCTCATCTTTCCCGTTAAGCCTAATGGGTATCTCAAAATGTTTGGCTAAACGAGATGCATAGATACCTCCGAATATGGGCCCCTTTGAATGGTTGGTGTTCAACTGTTGGGCCACCATAGCGCCCAGACTATAGGTTCTATCAGCAAATAAAGCATGGCACAAAATGGCGAGGCTAGGGGCACTAAGACTTCCACTCTCCCAATGACCAACTAAACATCTTCCCGCAAATAATGAATAAGAACGTAGCACATGAAAATGTAAACTAGCAGCTCTTGCCTTTGACACGCCTCTCTCTTCCCCTACAGTGTCTGCGGCAATAAAATCTTCCATGTCTCGAGGACGTGGTTCCCTGATGCTGCTCTCATAGGGTATTCTGCAAACTTTGCAAAAAATCATAAAGGTTCATTTTCTTAGGCACATCATATAAGTGAAATTCTACTGTAGGAGGGTCTTCCCTAGGATGATAGCGAAAATTTTGCACAAAGGTATTCGTGAGCAAGAGGTACTAGTCACACTTATCGTTGAGGAAGTCGATGATGCCTGCAGTTTTGGCCAAATATAGAAATCTTCATAAATTCCGGTCGCCCTCAAGAATGTGCCACACTGCCATTCACATGGTCAAACTTCTGGGATGCGAGGAAGATTATATTTGAGCTCATATCATTTTCATCTTCCTTAGAACTCTGGATTGAAGAGCCTCTTAATAATCTCTCAGAATTTCTTTCTCTAAAATGTTTGGAAATATTTAATGACTCAAAATATAGGTAAACAGAACTCAGCAAAACTCATAGCAAATACTGCCACAAGTGCCTAGAGGATATATCATGCATCAAAACTACTTGGAACCATATAAATGTGACATGCAAGTTCAAGAACAAGGTCACCACAGCAGCAAAAAATTGCAATAAATAAAGCACTAGAACAAAAACTAATTGGACCATTGGAGGAGTCACATACCGAATAACAATCTCCCAAAATAGTTTAGCGAATGAAGCTTTGCACAAGGAGATCAAAAATGGCAGCAAAATGAGCTAGACCACGGGTTTGAGCAATGGTGGGATTTTTTCTGGAGGAAGATGAAATGAATGGGTGCTGGAATAAGTGAAGGGGGGCCACGTGGGACCCATAAGCCTGCTAGGTGCGGCCAGGGGATTGGCCGCGCCTTGTGGGCTTGTGGTCCACTGGTGTAGCCCCCGACAGTGTTCTCAGTGCCAGAAATTATTAAATATTTCAGAAAAATCATATCCATTTTCAGGGCATTTGAAGAACTTTTATTTTCATGTCACTTTTTTATTGCACGGGAAACTCAGAAAACAGAAAAATGATAGCATTCTTACTTAATTTCATCAAACCAATAGAAAATAAAAGTTGGGTACAGGTAGTTGTGCTTTCTAAATTCATCCATCTCATGCTCATCAAAAGGAATCCATCAATAAGGTTGATCAAGTCTTATTTATAAACTTCTTTCGAATAACATGAAACCAAAGAATTTTCTAATAACACTAGGTTACCTCAATGGTGATATGCATGTCCCCAACAATAAGTATATCATATTTCTTCTTGACAGTAGGAAGAGGGAATTCAAAGTCTCCAATAACAATCATTGAATTTTTTCAATGGAGTTTATACTGTGAACTTGAGGTTATTTCTTCGAAAAGTGTATTGTATGCTCATTACCATTAATATGAAAAGTGTCATTGCCCTTGTTGGAATCAATAATAGCCCCTGCGGTATTCAAAAAGAGTCTACCAAGGATGATCGACATACTGTCATCCTCAGGAATATCAAGAATAACGAAGTCCGTCAAGATAGTAGCATTTGCAACTACGACAGGTACATCCTCACAAATACCGATAGGTAGAGCAGTTGATTTATCAGCCATTTGGAAAGAGATTTTAGTAGGTATCAACTTATTCAAATCAAGTCTACGATAGAAAGAGAAAGGCATAATACTAACACTAGCTCCCAAATCACATAAAGCAGTTTTAACATAATTCCCTTTAATAGAGCATGGTATAGTTGGTATTCCTGGATCTCCTAATTTCTTTGGTACTCCACCCTTAAAAGTATAATTAGCAAGCATGGTGGAAATTTTAGCATCCGGTATCTTCCTTTTATTATTCACAATATCTTTCATATACTTAGCATAAGGAGACATTTTCAGAATATTAGTTAAGCGCATATGCAAAAAGACAGGTCTAAGCATTTCAACAAAGCGCTCAAAATCCTCATCATCCTTTTTCTTGGATGGCTTAGGAGGAAAGGGCATGGGTTTCTGAACCCATGGCTCTCTTTCTTTACCATGTTTCCTAGCAATAAAATCCCTTTTCTCATATCTTTTATCCTTAGGATGTGGGTTAGCAAGATCAACAACAGGTTCAATCTCCACATCATTATCATTGCTAGGTTGAGTATCAACATGAACATCATCATAAATATTATCACTAGGCTCATGTTCATCACCAGATTGTGTCTCGGCATCGGAAACAGAAATATCATTTGGGTTTTCAGGTGTATCTATAACAAGTTCACTAGTAGCATGCTAGGTTCTATCATCATCCTTGTTCCTCCTATTATTGGAATGACTAGGTGCATCAATATTATCCCTTTGAGAATCTTGTTCAATTCTCTTAGGGTGTCCCTCTGGATACAAAGGTTCCTGAGTCATTCTTCCACCTCTAGTTACAACTTTAAGAGAACGATCATTGTTCTTACTATTCATCTCATTAAGCAAATCATTCTGTGCCTTAAGTACTTGTTCTACTTGAGTAGTTACCATAGAAGCATGTTTACTAATCAGTTTAAAATCATTGATAGTTCTACTCATATAATCACCTAAGCGATCAAGCATGAAAGCATTATGTTTCAATTGTCTACTAACATAAGCATTAAAAATTTCTTGCTTCACAACAAAATTATCAAACTCATCCAAGCATTGCCTAGCAGACTTATTATAAGAAATATCGCTTTCATCAAATCTACAAAGATAATTTACCTCTACTACCTGTGTCGGGTTATCAAGACCATATATTTCTTCAATAGGTGGTAGATTCTTAACATCTTCAACTTTAATACCTTTTTATTTCATAGATTTCTTTGCCTCTTGCATATCTTCAGGACTTAGAAATAGAATACCTCCTTTCTTTGGAGTTGGCTTCGGAGGTGGTTCGGGAATAGTCCAATCATTATCATTGTTCAATATATTATTCAATAGTATTCCAGCTTGTTCAACAGTTCGTTCCCTGAAAACACAACCAGCACAACTATCTAGGTGATCCATAGAAGCATCGGTTAGTCCATTATAAAAGATATCAAGTATTTCATTTTTCTTGAGAGGATGATCAGGCAAAGCATTAAGTAATTGGAGAAGCCTCCCCCAAGCTTGTGGAAGACTCTCTTCTTCAATTTGCACAAAGTTAAATATTTCCTGCAAGGCAGCTTGTTTCTTATGGGCAGGAAAATATTTTTAGAGAAATAATATATCATATCCTGGGGGCTATGCACACAACCAGGAGAAAGAGAATTAAACCATATCTTAGCATCACCCTTTAACGAGAAAGGAAACAACTTAAGGATATAATAGTAACGATTTTTTCCTCATGAGTAAATAGGGTGGCTATATCATTCAGTTTAGTAAGATGAGCCACAACAGTGTCAGATTTAACCAGAGGAATCAACTCAGGATCAACAAAGAATTCATAATCCTTATCAATAACAAAGATAGGTGAAGTAGCAAACTTAGGATTATATTTCATTATAGCATTCAAAGATTTTTCTTTCCACTTGCATAGTAATTTCTTAAGATGATCTCTATCATTACAAGCAAGAAAGTCCCTAGCTACCTCTACTTCCATAACATAACCCTGAGGAATATCAGGCAATTCATATCTAGGAGAGCTAGGTCTAGCAGGTGTCTCAAAGTGTTTAGTTTCAATAATTTCATCAGTTTCAGAAGTATCATAATTTTTAGCATTGACTCTAGCAATTTGTTCGTCAAGAAATTGACCCAGTGGCACAGTATTATCAAGCAAAGTATCATCATAAGCATCATGCATAGCATAAGTGGCATCATCAATTACTTGCAACATATCAGAATTACTAGCAGGTGGTGGTGTCGCAAACTTACTCATAACAGAAGGTGAATCAAGTGTAGAGCTAGATGACAGTTCCTTACCTCCCCTCGTAGTAGAGGGATAGATCTTGGTTTTTGGATCTTTCAGATTCTTCATAGTGATCAACAAATATAAATCCCAAGTGACTCAGAGAAAAGAGCTATGCTCCTCGGCAACGGCGCCAGAAAAAGGTCTTGATAACCCACAAGTATAGGGGATCGCAACAGTTTTCAAGGGTAGAGTATTCATCCCAAATTTATTGATTCGACACAAGGGGAGCCAAAGAATATTCTCGAGTATTCGCAGCTGAGTTGTCAGTTCAACCACACTTGGAAGACTTATTATCTGCAGCAAAGTATTCAGTAGCAAAGTAGTATGGAAGTAAAGATAATGGTAGCAAAAGTAACAGTAGCAGTTTTATAGTGATTATAACAGTAGCAACGGAGAAGTAATTTAGCAAGGATCAATATGTGGAAAGCTCATAGGTAATGGATCGGTGATGGATAATTATGTCGGATAGCATTCATCATGCAATAGTTATAACATAGGGTGACACAGAACTAGCTCCAATTCATCAATGTAATGTAGGCATGTATTCCATATATAGTCATACGTGCTTATGGAAAAGAACTTGCATGACATCTTTTGTCCTACCCTCCCATGGCAGCGGTTTCCTAATGGAAACAAAGGGATATTAAGGCCTCCTTTTAGTAGAGAACCGGACCAAAGCATTAGCACTTAGTGAATACATGAACTCCTCAAACTACAGTAATCACTGGAAAGAATCCTAGTTATTGTCACCCTGGGGTGGATCATAATTCATAATAGGTGTCTACAACTTGCAAGATAGGATCAAGAACACATATATATTCTTGAAAACATAATAGGTTCAGATCTGAAATCATGGCACTCGGGCCCTAGTGACAAGCATTAAGAATAGCAAAGTCATAGCAACATCAATCTCAGAACATAGTGGATACTAGGGATCAAACGTAACAAAACTAACTCGATTACATGATAAATCTCATCCAACCATCACCGTCCAGCAAGCCTACGATGGTATTACTCATGAACGGTGGAGAGCATCATGGAATTGGTGACGAAGGATGGTTGGTGATGACGATCGCGGCGATTTCCCCTCTCCGGAGCCCAAAACAGACTCTAGATCTGGTCCCCCGAAGAAGAACAGGATGTGGCGGCGGCTCCGTATCGTGAAATGCGATGAAATCTTCTCTCTGATTTGTTTCTCCGCGAATATGGTTATATGGAGCTGGAGAGGAGGTCGGAGGAGCCACGAGGTCCCCACAAGCCTGCTAGGCACGGCCAGGGGGTGGCCGCGCCTAGCAGTCTTGTGGCCTGCAAGTGGCCCCCCTCTAGTTGATTCTTGCGCCAGTATTTTTTATTAAATCCAAAAATATTCTCCGTACATTTTTAGGATGATCCGAGAACTTTTATTTCTGCACAAAAATAACACCAACGCAATTCTGCTGAAAACAACGTCAGTCCGGGTTAGTTCCATTCAAATCATGCAAATTAGAGTCCAAAACAAGGGCAAAATAGTTTGGAAAAGTGGATATGATGGAGACGTATCAATTGTCATATTAGGGTACTATTCACACTCAGGCGTTTGGCCTTTAGGGTTAAACAATGAGTGTTTGGAAGACTGGGCGTTGTCAAGGGCCAGGTTGAAATAAGCCGAACATAAAGGGAACTCACCTTGCAAGATGAATACCATGGATAAGCGAAGTTGCCGAAGACTACATACCTCGGTGTTGGAGGCTAGGGGGGCTACTGAGGGAGTCGGGGACTAAGGGGTCCTTGGGCTGTCGGCTCATTTCTCATGGGTCGTCGACTAAATCCTCATGGGCCAACCTGTTGGGCCGCTCTGTGGAAGGCCAAACTATGAGGTAACCCCGTGTTCAAGAAGGAAAGCTCCAAAGAATGGTGTGGCCTCCAAGATTTGAAGATAGGAGCTACGTATCTATCCCCTGTTGAAGGTCAGTTATGTGTAACCCTAGGTACCCCTGGTGTCTATATAAACCAGAGGGTTCCATTCGTAGAGGGAGGTCGACTCATCTAGGGTTTAACTCATACGATCTCGAGGTAGATCAACTCTGTAATTCTCATCCACGTCAATATAATCAATCAGTACGTAGGGTTTTACCTCCTCACGAGGGCCCGGACCTGGGTAAACCACTGTCTCCTTCATCCCCTGTTACCCATCGATCTAAGGTCCACAACTCAGGACCCCCTACCCGAGATCCGTCGGTTTTGACACCGACACCCTAGTCCGCTGATTTTCCTGATGAAGACATGGATCTTACCAAAGGGGACCCAGTACCCATACTTGATTGAGCCGGCCTCGAGACTCGAGTCAGAATCATTGATGTAGATCTTGTTACGGTAACTCTTCTTCATCTAGCCTATCGCATATCCGTCGATCCCTAGGAGAGCTCCCTCCAAGAACTCAACACCACCACGCGCTCGCCCCATGGTGGGCGCCAACTGTCATGGTTTTGTCATGGTAGATGTCCTAGCGATAGGACTTAGTTTAGGAGACATCACAAATAGGTGGTATCTTTGATGGGGTTGATCGGGAACGAGAGACAAGGGTTTACCTAGGTTCGGCCCCTCCGATGGAGGTAAAAGCCTACATCCTGCCTTTTGTGTTTATTAATGATGATCCTGATTACAAGGGTGCGGGATCGCTAACCTAGATTTCAAAGATTTCTTACCTGATCTTTCTATCGCAGGGGCTCCCATTTATATATAGGTTGAGGCCCATAGATTACAACAGAGTTCGGGTCGCACTATAACTCGTGACCTAGTCTAATACCTATTCGTCGTGTCTCTCTTCATGGAAAAGACCTTGTGCCTTCCCTCTCGAGCCGGCCTGCCAAATACCGATCTATGAGTCAGCTTCTCAGCATGAAGCCTCCTTGGCCTTGGGCTTCTAGGCTTCTAATGCTCACGTAGTGACCATTCCTTGAGTCGTTGTCTTGACATCTGGGTCATGCTCCTGGCGGGTCATCCTGTGGGGTATATCCCCAATAGGTAGTATTTCACCCAAATTTATTGATTCAACACAAGGGGAGCAACATAATATTTATTGGTCTTAGTTGTTGTGTTGATAATTCAACCAAACCTAGAATTTCTTTCTGCGATGAAGTTTTTAGTAGCACATTAACAAAAGCAATAAGAACAGTGAAACACATCAGATTGTATTGATTGTAGCAGCAGTAGTAACGAAAGTAACTTAACGGAAACCAATAAGCATAAATCATAGGACATGGATCAGTGATGGATAATTGATATTGATGGCATTCATTATGTAACAGTTACACACTAGAGCGACACATCACTAGCTCAATTCATCAATATAACGTATGCATGTATTCTGTATATAGTCATATGTGCTTATAATTAGAACTTGCATGGCATCTATTGTCCTACCATCCCGTGGCAGCGGGGTCCATAAGGAAACCAGAGATATTAAGGCCTCCTTTTAATATAGAACCGAAACAAAGCATTAACACAAGGTGAATACATGAACTCCTCAAACTACGATCATCATCGGAGATGATTCCAGTTATTGTCACATTAGGGTCTACGGACCATAACACATAATAGGTACATACACTTGCAAGATAGGATCCAAAACACTCTCATATTTATGGAAACATAATAGGTTGATATCTGAAAGCATGGCACTTGGGCCCTAGGGAAGAGCATTAAACATAGCAAAGCCATAGCAACATCAATCTCCAAATATAGTGGATACTAGGGATCAAGCCCTATCAAAATAACTGAATTACATGATAAATTGCATCCAATACCATCACCATCCAATAGTCCTACGAAGGAATTACTCACTACCAGTGGTGAGCACCATGGAATTGTTGATGGAGAAGGGTTGGTGATGACGATGGCGACGAATTCCCCTCTCCGGAGCCCAAAATAGACTCCAGATCAGCCATCCCGACAAAGAACAGGAGGTGGCGGTGGCTCCATCTCACAGAATGGGATGAAAACTTCTTTTCTATTTTTTCTCGGTGAATAGGAATATATAGGCTTAGAATTAGGGTCAGTGGAGCCACGTGAGCACCACAAGATAACAGGGTGCGCCTAGGGGTGTGGGCATGCCCTGTTGCCTTTTGGGAAACTAGTGGGCCCCCATTGGTGGACCTTTGCTCTAGTATTTTTTATATATTAAATAAAAAATCTTCAGAAAGTTCCGTCCAATTCCGAGAACTTTGATTTCTGCACAAAAAAACAACACCATGGTAGTTCTACTGAAAACATTGATACGTCTCCAACATATCTATAATTTTTTATTGTTTCATGCTATTATATTATCATTCTAGGATACTTTTGGGGTATTTATTTACCAATTAATATTATTTTTAGCACTAACCTATTACCCTAGTGCCTAGTAACATTTGTTGTTTTCTGCATGTTTTTGGCTTTTCAAGTTTACAGTACCAAACGAAGTCCAATTGCCACAAAACTTTAATATGATTTTTTGGACCAAAAGAAGACCTGGAAGCTTCAGGAGCAGACTAGAGGCCTCACGAGGGAAGCACGAGCCAATAGGGCGCGCCCAGGGGGGTAGGTCGTGCCCTGTTGCCTCGTGCTCCCCTCGGGCGGCTGCTAGTGCCCCTCTCTGGCCTATAAATTCACATATATTCCAAAAACCCTAGATAGCCTCTAAAAAACACATTTTCTATCGTCACAAGTCTCTGTTCCGTTGTGTGGCCGTGCCCTGCCATTCAGGGGATCGATCACGGAGGGCCTCTACATCATCCTTGCTACTCCCATGGTGATTTGTGAGTAGTTCCCCACAAACCTACAGGTCCGTAGTTAGTACCTAGATGGCTATGTCTCTCTCCCTTGATCTTCAATACAATTATCATCGCATCTTTGCTTTGATCTATCTGATGTAATCCTTTTGTGCGTTGTGTTTGTTGGGATCCGATGAATTGTGGGTTTATGTTCAGATTATTCATGAAAAATATTTGAGTTTTCTCTTAAATCTATTATGATTGTTATGTGCATGATCATAATACCTCCGTAAATCTCTCTGATCTACTGATTTGCTTTGGCCAAGTAGATTGATCTATCTTTAGTGAGAGGGGTGCATTGTATTGGGTTCAATCTGATGGCTTTCTATATCCCAGTGACAGAAGGGGACAAGATATGTCTTTGTATTGTTGTCCCTAAGGATAAAACAATGGGTTTAGTTAATATTAATTGAATTCTCTTTATCTACATCATGTCATTGTTCTCCAAGCATTACTCGGTTTTACTTAATACTCTAGATGCATGTTGGATAGCGATCGATGGGTGGAGTAATAGTAATAGGTGCAGTCAGGAGTTGGCCAATTTTCTTATGGACGTGATGCATATATACACATGATCATTTCCGTGAATATCACATAACTATGCACTTTTCTATCAATTGCCCAACAGTAATTTGTTTACCCACTGTATGGTTACTTTCATGCGAGATGCCACTAGGGAAAACTATGGCCCCCGGGTCTATACACTTATAAGTTTACAAACGCTACAATATCTTGATGCCATTTATTCATTTCTATTTATTTTGCAATTTACAACTATCTACTACCAACCACACTACTTATAAGCTTGCAAATAATGAGTCCAAGGGAATTGACAACCCTCTTGCCCCCGTTGGGTGCAAGTGTTTGCTCTTTTTTGTGTAGTCGCTGAACACGGGGGTTGGCTGTTACTCATGTTGGTTTGATAAGCTTTGGTTCTCTAATGATGTAAATACTTACCTATATTTTGATTCATCACCCATTCTGCTTCAGGGAAAACCCAACGCAGATCACAAGTATCAGGAAGAATTTCTGGCGTCGTTGCCGGGGAGCATCATCAACCTACTATCAAGTAACTTCACACAAATCATCGTTCGCTTGTTCTTCTTTTTATTTGTAGTCATATATTGCTTGCTTCATAAAAAACAAAAATACAAAAATATTTCTATTTGTTTGCTTGCCTAGTTATGTTATCTTTATCTATGTCACACCACAACAGAAAGTAAATTCAAAATTTTAAGATAAATGGATCCTCATCCACTAGCTAATCGTTTCGAAAGACCCGATTATGTTGAAACAATTTCTAGTGAGAGTTCACTAGATTATCTTTATGAGGTCTTGCTTGAAAATCATGAATCTAAAAAGTATGAAATTTATAAAGTAATTCATGATAGTTCCTTGAATAAAAAGCATGATTGCCATGTTGTTAGTGTAAATTCTATGAATATCAATTGTGCTAATGATAATGATTGGGGTGACACTATAGGAATCAGGCTCTTTGCCGTCTACCATGGCAGACGACAAAGGGCACAACCACTAATCGCAAAGGCCTTTGTCGTCAGCCAGCGGATGGAAAAATTTTGGGCCGAATAAACTCTGACAAAGGGGTTCTTTCCCGTCTTCCATGGCACAATGGACGACAAAGTTTTTTGCCGTCAACCTGCAGTCGGCAAAGCCGTTGGATGGCATAGAACTGACGTTAGCATCGTTAGGTGGCTAACGCCCCCCAGCCCTTTGTCGTCTGCCCAGGACGCCCCCTAGTCCTTTGTCGTCTGCCCCGAACGGCCCCACTCAGTCCTTTGTCGTCGCCCCTGACGGACCCCACCCAGCCCATTGCCCCCCGCCCAGCCCTTTGACGTTCGCCCCTGATGCCCCCAGCCCTTTGTCTCTGCCCCTGACGCTCGCCCCCCAGTCCTTTGCCATCTGCTCCGGACGGCAAAGAGGCCAAATGGCCCCAGGCCACTCCCAGGTTTAACAGGTGGCTTCCACGTGCCCACTTTGCCATACGTGGCCATCGACAAAGGGGTCTTTACCGTCTGGGGCAGACAGCAAAGAGGCCGTATTGCCTCTTTTTATCTGTTTTGTTTATATTCAACAATTATCACAGGCAAATATATGATATATATATATATATTCCACAGAAACAATATCCCAGCCATATGAATATGATCAACCAACAATTATACCAAATTAAAAGTATCAAATGTAACATTGTTCACCATATTACAATAGTTTCATCCATACATACATAGTCTCATGCATATAGGTAGAAAGTTTCACATAAGTTCATCAATACACCATGAAAACAGAAAGTAAACACTAGCACTACATCAAAGAAAGTTGTCGTGAACTCAATCAAATGTAGAAGAAGATCTAGAAGTAGAAGAAGATGTAGAAGAAGAAGAACATGAAGAAATGTTTTTTTTCTCTCTCTTTCTCCTCTTGTTTTTCTTCTTATTATGGCTTATTTGTGTCATTTACAGCTAACCTAGGTAATTATCACATTTTTGACCTAACTAAGGTTATTGTGTCATTTTGCAAGAAAATAAGCTAAGTCTATAGCATCTATGAGGTTACCAAGTCTATTATGCCATTTTTGAGTTAACTAAGCTTATTATGTCAGTGTGGAGGAAACAATGCTAAGTATAGGTCATTTTAGAGCTAACTTAGGTACAATATGTCATTTTGGAGGTAAGTAAGCTTACTATGTCATTATAGAGGAAACAAAGCTAACTTAGGTAAAAGATGACATTTTTCTAAGTGCTAAGTTTGTCATTGTGCTAAGTTTGTCTAAGTGCTATGTTTGTCTTTGTTTCAGAAAATGAGCCAAGTAAGTGGCATATTAGGGCTTACCATCCTCGTCATCACGGAGGTGAAGCACTGGGGTTGCTCGGTCTGGTGTCAGCTGGAGCACTACTTGGCCCTAGAGAAGGATCGTGCGATGCGGCTCGGGAGTTATGCTACACCAAAGATCATTTGTGTTAGCATGATGATGCTAAAATTTTAAGACTAGTAACTAATGAACATTGAAATGAAACTCACTGTTCCAGCCGTGGTAATGACTGGCATCAGTTGAGGGGTCTGTCTGGTCTTCTCGCACAAAATCTACACATTTGGTTTTGACAAGTCAATCATATTGGTTATTAATGAAACGAACATGTAGTGCATGATTTGGCTAATATGAAGAAGAAACTTACCATGATGAGCTCGTACATGGCCTGATTAGATGCATCGTTCCGTGCCCTCTCCTCCTCCAACAACCTAGTCATCCTCTCCTCCAAATCCCTCTTCTCCTCCGCTGCATACTGGGCCTGTTCTGCTAGAAGCGCATGGGTTCTCTCTCTCTCTCTCTCTCTCTCTCTCCCTTTCTGTAGAGCAACCTGCAACAAAACTCCTCATTAGCATTGTAATCATATTTGTCCGCACACACAATGTAATGGAGGAAAGCTATCTGAGTCTGTATGACTAACCTCGATGGCGAGCTGGACTGGCCGTGGACGAGGCGTCATCTCAGGACAAGAACTCGTTTGGCATGCCTTAATCTGCGGGAGAGTGTGCGAAGACCGTATAAGTCCATCTCCAATGGCTATCGGGCCATGGGGCCTCCCGTCGCCAGCTATCATCACCAGGTCTGGATCAATAGGATGTTGGCTCGGGTTGAAGTCATCCCCATTCACCGCCTTCTCCACATCTCTGTACCTCACGAGCTTGTTGTGGGAGGACATGTTGGTGAAGTTCTAGGGATTATCGAGGTCAGACTCAGAGAATGCCTTGGACTTCTTGTACGAGGTAGTATGGGTCATGGCATAGAGGTCGTACACCTGTGGCACCTCCGTCTTATTGTAATGCGCCTACAAGAGAGGAACAAAGTATTAATAAAGGGGTGCAGCTAGCATCAAAAAATGAATTGCAGGAATCATGAAGCAAACCACATACCCAGTTCCGCCCGAACTGAAACAAGTTGGCACTACCTTGATGGTGTGGCACACCTTCCATTTGGGCATGTCGTTCCTTGGCATCGTCGTGGACGACTCGCCATTCGTTAGAGCACCACTCATGCACCAACGCCTCCCAACAATCCATCTTATCCGCACACCATCTCTGTGGCACCTAAGTTAGTAAAGAGAAATTTGAGAGCTACGCCTACGAATCAAAGCAAGGAAACTAAGTACAAGTCCTTAAGAATAGGTAATTACCTTCATGTACTGCTCCTAGTACAGAAACTTTCGGCGGGACAACGACTTGTCCTTCTTAATACGCTGCGAGGCGTAGTAGTCTCGAATGGCATGTACCCGAGCCTCGTGTCGTAAGTTCTGTAGTAGGCGCCTGCACTGATGAAATTCTGCATCGGATCCGGATCAGAGCATAAGGGAAAACAAACCCAATCTACACATACTCGGGCTGCCCATGGATAACATTGGATAATTTGAAAGGATGGCGGTTATAAATATGCAAAGACATGCATATTTATAGATGTCGTGCTTTCGAATGGGAGACGCATACTGGTCACTCATACTGATAATTGAAGAGACCTATAGCTAGCAAGTTTCATCGACACAAAGACCAGAACTAAGCAAATTAAGGGGGGAGGAGATGTCATTTGTGCTCACCCACGACTGCAGCAAGGGAGCTCGTCAAACGCACGGGGAGGTTGTCGAACACTAGACCCTCGCAGCGATGAAACAGCTACACATTGAAATCCACCTGATAAACTCAAAGATGACGTTTTCCATAACAAAATCGGAAAATGTAATACCTAACTCATAATTTACAAAACTAAGACCCCTTCGGCCTCTGGAAGGCCGAAGAGCACCTTTTCGGTCAACGGGAGGCCGAAGAGGTGTAGGGGGTCGGGGTCGGGTTTAGTGGCATTGGGTGTCAGTGGCATTGGGGGTCAGGGCGTCGGGGTCAGTGGCATCGGTAGTCGGGGGTCGGGGGTTAGTGGGGTCAGGGGTCAGTGGCGTTTGGGTCGGGCGTTAGTGGTGCCGAGGGTCGAGGGTCAGTGGCATCGGGGGTCAGTGGTGTCGGGGGTCGAGGGTCAGTGGGGGTTAGTGGTGTCGGGGGTTGGGGGTCAGTGGGGGTTAGTGGCGTTAGGGGTCGGGGGTCTTCTTCCTCTTCTTCTTCTTTTTCTTCTTCTTTTCCTTCTTCCTCTTCTTCTTCTTCTTCTCTTCTCCTCTTTTTCTTCTTCTTCTTTTTTGTCCTCCTCCTCCTCCTCTTCTTCTTCTTCTTCTTCTTCTTCTTCTTCTTTGTCCTCCTCCTCCTCCTCCTCTTCTTCTTCTTCTTCTTCTTCTTCTTCTTCTTTTCTTTTTCTTCTTCTTCTTCTTCTTCTTCTTCTTCTTCTTCTTCTTCTTCTTTTTTTCCTTCTTCTTTTCCTTCTTCTTCTTCTTCTTTTCCTTCTTCTTTTCCTTCTTCTTTTCCTTCTTTCCTTCTTCTTCTTCTTTTGTTCTTTTCCTTTTTCCTTTTACCTTTTTCCCTTCTTTTTTTCTGCTACGTTTATTATTTTCTTCTAATTTTCTTCCTTTCTTTTCTTTTTTAAAACCTAATAAACTAACCTAATTAACCTAATAAACTAACAAACTAATCTAAGTAATTTAACATAAAAACAAAAAATGAAGGGGACGGTGGGTGAGTACTCACCGGAGGGGTGCCGTGGGCGGCAAGGCGGGGACGACGGGGCCGTAGGGCGGCGGGAGCGGCGGGGCACCGGGGCCGAGACGATGGGCTTCACGGGGGCGTTGGTGCGGCAGAGGCGGCGGGGCGCGACGGCGGCGGTTGGCGCGGGGGGCGGCGAGGGAGGTGGTTGGTGGCGGGGACGACGGGGCCGCAGGGCAGCGGGAGTGGCAGAGCGGCGGGGATGATGTGGCCGCAGGGCAGCAAGAGCGGTGAATCAGTGGGGTGCCGGGGTGGGGACGGCGGGCATGACGGGGGCGGGGGAGGGGGCGCTTTGGGCGGTGCGGTGGCAGCGGTGGGCGTCGGGGGCAGCGGTGGGTGTCGGGGGTGGCGGTGGGCGTCGAGGAGCGAGAGAGAGGGAGGGGTGGGCGCGCACGAGATAGAGAGATGGGCTAGGGGTCGGGCAACGACCATTATAACCGTCAGCTTTGCCGTCCACTAACGGACGGCAAAGAGCCCCTAGGCAGATGACAAAGCGGAGGCAGACGGCCATGTTAACCTAACCAGCCCCACAAGGCCAGTGGGTCCCAGGTGGGCTCTTTGTCGTCTGCCTTTGGGCTCTTTGTCGTCCGCAGGGCAGATGGCAAAGAACTAACTGATGGCAAACATAATCTTTGCCATCAGTCAGTTCTTTGTTGTCCGTTTTTATAAAGCTGATGGCAAAGAACAACTTTGTTGTCTGCCAGCGGATGGCAAAGACCTGGTAGACAGCAAATGCTCTTATTCCAGTAGTGTGATAATCATGATGTTTCTTGTGATCTCAATAATTCTATGCTTCATGATGAAGCTATTATTGATTATCATATTTGCAACACTACTAAAAATGGGTTTGGAAGAGCGTCAACTTTAGGTAATAATGATCCCACTACCTTGGAAGACTATAACACTTGTATGCATATGGATCATAAAAGAATGTTTTACATGATAGTTATATTGCTGAGTTTGATTATGATCCTACATGTAATTATTATGAGAGAGGAAAATATGATTATAGGAATTTTCATGTTACTCAATTATCTCTCTTTGTGTTGAAATTATTAATGCTTCACTCTTCCTATTTGCTTATGCTTGATATTAATTTTCTTGATAATTTGTTTTCCTATAAAATTCCTATGCATAGGAAGTACGTTAGACTTAGATGTGTTTTTCACATGCTTTATGATGCTCTCATTGTGCTTCATTCATGTCTTTTATGTGAGCATCATCACTGTCCCAAGCCTATCTTCATGGCTATAAAGAAAGAGCTTGTTGAGAAACAACTCAATACTTTCTATTTATTTTTTATAACATGGTTATTGATACTATAATGATTGTGTTTTTGTGTTTAAATTAGTGTTTGTGCCAAGTAAATCCTTTGGGATGACTTGCGTGATGAGTATAATTGATACGGTGCAAAAACAGAAACTTTAACGTCCAGTGAAGAATTTCTCTGTTTTTATTGGGACAAATTTTTGATCTGTAATTTTGATACAATATTCCTATAAAAATTCCTAAGGTTTTCCTAAGTTTTAGGAATTTTTAGACTTACAGAAGTATGGTTTCTTTACAGATCATTATAGATTGTTCTATTTTAGTCAGATTCTGTTTTTTGCTTGCATAGTTTGCATGCTTTGATGATGCCATGGATTGTATCGGGAGGCGGGTTATAAGTTATGGAGAAGTTGGAATAAATTTAATTATTCAACAATATAATAATAATAAATTTATAAAATTACCTAAAGTATTTGATATGTTTATTATACTAACGGATCTCATGAAGTTTTTGTTCAGTTTTGTGTGCTGGAGTTTTCAAGTTTTGGGTGTTATCGCGATTGACGAAGGAATAAGGAGTGGCAAGATCCTAAGCTTGGGGATTGCCAAGGAACACCAAGGTAATATTCTAGGAATACTCAAGCATCTAAGTTTGGGTATGCCCGAGAAGGTATCCCGTCTTTCGTCTCAATCCATTGGTATGTCACTTAGAGCTATATTTTTTTCATCACATGATATGAGTTTTTCTTGGAGTGTTGTTTGCTTTAGTTTGTGTTTTGTTTACCACAATCATTGTTTGTTGTACACACCTATTCTAGAGACACACACTATCACCATGATTTATTAGAATACTCTATGCGCTTCACTTATATCTATTGAGCTTAGCAGTTGCTCTGGTATTTCACTTATATCTTATAGAGCACGGTGGCATAAAGATTTTATAGAAATAATTGCACTCTCGTTCTTCACTTATATTTGTCTGAAAGTTAATAAATAGCGATGATAATTTGCATGCATCATAATACTAGTTCAAAAATAATAGGTATTCAATGAGTGCAGAATCAAAACCAAATGTAGCACATAAAAGAGAAATCATGCTTAATGATACCAATGTGGTAATGTGAAAGAGCATGAGTGCATGATAATTGGTTAATAGGAGTATCATAAATTAGAGGTTGTTAACTTTCTATTCATCCAAATATTTTTATGGCATGGTGATCATGTGTGAGCATACGTATTCCTTGTTGAAATCCTAGTGTTATTTAAGTCGAGGGCACGCGATGGTTAACTCCCACCAAACTCCTCCCAAGGGGCGTGCGAGTAGTGCTTTGCTTTGAGAGATCTAATAAAATCTTGCAGTAAGTATGTGATTTCTTTATGACTAATGTGAATCCATGGATATACACACTCTCACCTCTACATATCCCTTAGCCTCTTTGGTACCGTGCATTGCCCATTCTCACCTCGAGGATCGGTGCAACTTCCGCCGATGCATCCAAACCCCATGACATGATACGCTTTGTTGCACATAAGCCTCATTATATCTTTCTCAAAACAGCCACCATACACCTATCATGGAACTTCCAGAGCCATTCCAAGATATATTGCCATGCAACTTCCACCGTCACATCATATGACTTATACTTCCATTGTCATATTGCTTTGCATGATCGTAAGATAGCTAGCATGATATTTACATGGCTTGTCCCTTTTTTGATATCTTTTGCTATGCTAGATTAGTGCACATCCTGGTACACTGCCAAAGGCATTCATATAGAGTCATATCATCCTATCATTTTTTATATCAAGTTGTAAGTAAATAAAAGTGTGATGATCATCATTATTTAGGGCATTGTCTCAGTGAGGAAAGGATGATGGAGACAATGATTCCCACACAAGTCAGGAAGAGACTCCGGACGAAAAAAAAGGGGAAAATAAATAAATGAGAGAAAATATAGAAGGGACAGTGCTACTACCTCTTATTCCACACTTGTGCCTCAAAGTGGCACCGTGTTATTCATATAAAGAGTCTCTTGTTTTGTCACTTCCATATGCTAGTGGGAATTTTCATTCTAGAACTCGGCTTGTATATTCCGTTGACGGGCTTCCTCAAATGTCGAGGTCTTCATGAGAAAGCAAGTTAGATGCACATCCACTTAGCTTCAGTTGAGCTTTCATACACTTATAGCTCTAGTGCATCCATTGCATGGCAATCCCTACTCCTTGCATTGATATCTATTGATGGGCATCTCCATAGCCATTGATATGCTTAGCTGATGCGAGACTTTCTTCTCCACTTTCACCCCTTTGAAACCGACCATCATAATCCATTCCACCTTTATGCTATATATATGGTTCACTCTCATATGTTAAAAAGTACGATCCAATTGCATGACTTGACACCGTGGTGCTTAACATTTGTATTTATGTGGTAAGGACGGAGCCATGCTATATTTATGTGATAAAATGAATAGGGGGTGAACATTCTTTAAGGATCGTATGCTTTTGAAACTTGATGATTATGTTGCTTATGTTTATAAGTATTATTATGTTTATGTTTATTAATTCATCGTTTCTCAATGATCAAACGTGCAAAAGTTTACATGTTGGGTAGCATGTCACATCAAAAAAATTGTTTTTATCATTTCCCTACTCGAGCACGAGTAGGAACTAAGCTTGGGGATGTTGATACGTCTCCAACATATCTATAATTTTTGACTATTACATGCTATTATATTATCATTCTAGGATACTTTTTGGGTATTTATTTACCAATTAATAATATTTTTGAGCACTAACCTATTAACCCTGTGCCCACTTTGACTTCATGTTTTCTACATGTTTTTGGCTTTTCAGGTTTACAATACCAAACGAAGTCCAATTGACACTAAACTTTAATATGATTTTTTGGACCAAAAGAAGACCTGGAAGCTTCGGGAGGAGACGAGAGGCCTCATGAGGGAGGCACGAGCCAACACGGCGTGCCCAGGGGGTAGTCCGCGCCCTGTTGCCTCGTGCTCCCCTTGGGCGCCTCCCGCAGCCCCTCTATGGCCTATAAATTAACATATATTCCAAAAAACCTAGAGAGCCTCTCAAAACAATTTTTCCGCCACCGCAAGTCTCTCTTTCGTCATGTGCCCATCTAGAGCCCTGTTCCGATACCCTATCGGAGGGGGGGTCGATCAGAGAGGACCTCTACGTCATCCTTGCTGCTCCCATGGTGATGTGTGAGTAGTTCCCCCACAGACCTACAGGTCCGTAGTTAGTACCTAGATGGCTATCCCTCTCTCTCTTGATCTTCAATACAATGATCATCGCATCTTCACTTTGATCTATCTGATGTAATCCTTTTGTGCGGTGCGTTTGTTGGGATCCGATGAAATGTCGTTTTATCTTTAGATTATTCATGAAAAATATTTGAGTCTGCTCTGAAATCTATTATGATTATTATGTGCATGATCATCATAGCTTCGTAAATCTCCCCGGTCTATTAATTTGCTTTGGCCAAGTAGATTGATCTATCTTTAGTGAGAGGGGTGCGTTGTAATGGGTTCAATCTGACGGGTTTCTATATCCCAGCGACAGAAGGGGACAAGATACATCTTTGTATTGTTGCCACTAAGGATAAAATGATGGGGTTAGTTCATATTAATTGAATTCTCTCTGTCTACATTATGTCATTGTTCTCCAAGCATTACTCTTTTTTACTTAATACTCTAGATGCATGCTTGATAGCGGTCGGTGGGTGGAGTAATAGTAATATGTGCAGGCAGGAGTCGACCTATTTTCTTATGGACGTGATGCCTATATACACATGATCATTGCCGTGAATATCACATAACTATGCGCTTTTCTATTAATTGCCAACAGTAATTTGTTTACCCACCATATGCTTACTTTCATGAGAGATGCCACTAGGGAAAGCTATGCCCCCGGGTCTATGGACTTGTTAGTTTACAAATGCTACAATACCTTGCTTCCATTTATTTATTTTCTATTTTACTTTGCAATTTACAATTATCTACTACCAACCACCCTACTTATAAGCTTGCAAATAACGAGTCCAAGGGGATTGTCAACCGTTTTGCTCGCGTTGGTGTTTGCTCTTTGTGTGTAGCCGCTGAAGAAGGGGGTTGGTTGTTACTCCTATTGGTACGATAAACCTTGGTGCTCTATTGAGGGAAATACTTACCTATATTGTGCTGCATCACATGTTCCTCTTCACGGAAAACCTATAGTTGAAGGTATTCTTTTGGGTGGTGTGCCTTTCCTGTCAACGCCACGACAAAGGATTTCGGTACCTTCCATGCTAAACACAATATAAGCATTCCCAGACAGGATTTTAAGGGTTAATCCCATCCACCATACATACACGAGCCATGGCTAACCGAATCCACAGGTGCCCTCCAACATTTCATTTTTCTAGGGGAGTTTGTCTTATTTATTATTTTTATTATGCATGACCTTTTTACCAGCCTCTCTCATGCAATCACAAGTGAATACACACCTCGTGAGAATAACCCGCTTAGCATGGAAGATATTGACCGCCTCGTCACTCCATGAGTGGTCAAGCACAAAAACATATATTTATTTGAATGATTTGAGGTGGCACATGCAAATTTACTTGGAAAAATAGGGTAATACGGCATATAGGTAGATATAGTGGACTCGTGTGGAACAACTTTGGTTTAAGGATTTTGGATGCACAAGTAGCATTCCTGCTTAGTACAGATGAAGGCTAGCATATAGATGGGGAAGCGACCAACTAGACAGCGACAACTGTCATAATCATTCATTGCGACTATTTCACATTGAGTATTAACATGAGTAGGATATAAACACTCCAAACATAAATATCATGGAGGCTGCATTGGATTTGATTCAACTATATGTTTGCACATGGGCCAAGTCAAGCTACTCAAATTACTCACAGGAGGATACCATGCTAACATACTACATCACAACCGTTTAATGCATGTTGACACACAAGATAAATCATTATCCATTCCTAGATATTTAAGCATGGCATGAGCAACTATAATCTCTAATTTTCATCACAAACATGTTTACTCATAATATGCATAATCAAGAGCGACTGAGCTAAACCTATTAACAAAATCAAAAAACAAGAAGAGTTCATACCAGCTTTCTTTACCTCGGCCACTTCATCAAATACTGTCATTATTGCCTTTCATTTAAACGACCGGATGATGTGAAAATAATAATAGTGCAAGTGTGTTTTGGACTAAGCTAGAATCTATAAAACATTATTCAAAGGAGAAGACTATTGGAAATATGCCCTAGAGGCAATAATAAAGTGGTTATTATATATTCCCTTGTTCATGATAATCTTTTATTATCCATGCTAGAATTGTATTAACCAAAAACTTAAATACATGTGTGGATATATAAACAACACAGTGTCCCTAGTGAGCCTTTACTAGACTAGCTTGTTGATCAAAGATGGTTAAGGTTTCCTAACCATAGACATGAGTTGTCATTTTATAACGGGATCACATCATTAGGAGAATGATGTGATGGACAAGACCCAACCGTAAGCATAACATTTGATCGTACCACTTAGTTTGTTTGCTATTGCTTTCTTCATTTCAAGTATATATTCCTAAGACCATGAGATCATACACCTCCATGATACCAGAGGAATGCCTTGTGTGTATAGAATGTCACATCATAACTGGATGATCATAAAGTTGCTCTACAGGTATCTCCAAGGGTGTCTGTTAGGTTGGTATGGATCAAGACTGGGATTTGTCACTCCGTATGATGGAGAAGTATCTCTAGGCCCTCTCGCTAATACAACATCACAAGAAGCTTGCAAGCAATGTGACTAAGGAGTTAGTCACGAGATCTTGTATTATGGAACGAGTAAAGATATTTGTCGGTAACGATATTGAACTATGTATGGAGATACCGACGATTGAATATAGGGCAAGTAAGATACCGTTGGACAAAGGAAACTACATACGGTATTGATTGAATCCTTGGCATCATGGTTTGACTGATAAAGATCTTTGTGGAATATGTGGAAACCAATATGGGCATCCAGGTCCCGCTATTGGTTATTGACCGGAGAGGTGTCTCGGTCATGTCCACATGATTCTCGAACCCTTAGGGTCGGCACACTTAATGTTCGGTGACAATATAGTATTATTGGGTTATGTATGTTGGCTACTGAATGTTGTTTGGAGTTCTTTATGAGATCCCAGACGTCACGAGGAGCTCTGGAATGGTCTAAAGGTAAGGATGTATATACCGGAAGTCATATTTTGGCTACCGGAAAAGTTTCGGGTTTTGTTGATATTATACCGGGAACCTTCTAAAAGGTTCTAGAAACTTACGGAGGAGTCCGGAGGTCCACCAATGGTTCCACCACGTCCCATAGGTTTTCATGGGATGAGGGGAGGCGCCTTGGTCTTATTGGGCCACCGCACAAGTGCCTCAGGGCCCATGCGGCTTGGGAAAGGTGGAAAGTCCACCTCTGTATGGAAACGGAGGGAATTGGACTAGGAGTCCAACTTCTCCCCCTTGGTTGCGCCCCTAGGGATTGGAGGGCTGGCCACCATGCCCCTCCACCTATATATAGAGAGGAGGGGGCGCCCCTAAGAGGGCACACAAGCCTTTGGCGCCCTCTATCTCCCGTTACCCTGTAGTTGATCTGTTCCTTGTTCTAGTAGTGCTTGGTGAAGCCTCACTGGACTAGTTCCACCACCACCTCCACCATGCCACCATGCTTCTGTAGAACCCATATAATACTCCACCCTCGCTCGCAGGATTGGGAAGGCAGAGACGTTATCCAGCTGCACGTGTGCTGAACGCAAAGGTGTCGTCCGTTCGGCACTAGATCGGATCGGATCGTGAAGAGTATGACTACATCGAGCGCGTTCTACATAGACTTCACCAAAAATCCAACCATTACAACATTATTGTCCAACTCGGTGCACCGAAGATAAATCTCGGTGGTACAGACTAGTGCAAAAAGTCCCAACTTTTGGCTTTTTGGTGGTACCGAACGAAACATCTTAGTGATACCGATTCGACATAACCTAGAGAGTTCCATCACTTCGGTGGCTCCGAAAATTTTATCTTGGAAATTCTAAAACGGAAAATCTCGATCACAGAAGGTTGGAATCTCCTTTTCGGTTCCACCGAAAGCAGTCTCAGTTACACCGAGAACTGAGACTTTGAGTTAGGGTTCTGCCTAGGATAGACTCAATGGAACCGGAGTGGGAAACTCAGTGGGGCCGAAGTGGCAATTTGGGTTTTGGACATAATTGTTTGGGAGAAAATATTTGAGGTTTTTGGTGCATATCTCTAAGCACTCGAGCAACCAGATCATCATCAGTACGTCATCCTCTCTTAATAGTATTTTCTTTCCTATAGACTCAATTTGATCAAATCATTCAAAGCAAAATGTGGAGTCTTGGAGATTTTGCCAATATGAGTTCTTTGCATCTTAGGGGTTCCTTCTCACCAATCCTAGCCATTTCATTCATTGAACATTTTTTGAAATATACTTGATAAGCATATTAGGTCAATGAGCTATATGTTGTAATTAATTATCAAAACCACCTAAGGAGAAGTGGTGCTTTCAAAAACTCAAAGGATTCCAATTGTTAGCCTCTTACAAAATTCTTAGCCCCTCACATACAAAGTGCGCCGACCCTTATATTTTTCTTTTTGCTCGTTGGCTTGAGACACGGGATAACTTCGTTCGCTCGAAAGCTTCCCTCGTGACCGCGTCACTATTTTTGTCGCTTGTGATCGTTTCTTTGTTTTTTCTATTTTTTCGTTTCTTTGTTATTTCATAGGTTTTCTTCATTTTTTTCCCTTTCTTTGTTTTCATTAGTTTTCTTCATTTCTTTATATATCATAGCTTTTTCTTTGATTTGTTTTTCCTTTCTTTCTTTCTTGGTTTTGACAGTCTTTTCTTTTCTTTTGTTGAGTTATTTTTGTATAATTCTTGCTCTTCATCGGTTTTCTTTTGGGTTTTCGTTGTTTCACCATTCTTTTTGCGGTGTTTTTTTATTTTGAGTTTATTTGTTTCTTTCTTGGATTTTCGTTGGTTTTCTTTGTCTTTCTTTTTTTATATGAAAACTATTGATCACATATTTTCAAAATGCTAGACGTGTATCTAAATTTGTTGATCATGTATACAAAAATGAATGACATACATTAAATACAAGTAGACACCATGAAACATATTGTCTTGAAAATTAGTTTTCTATATAATAATTTTTCAGCATGTATAAAAAAATGGTCCTTATATATAAAAAATGTATATTGTGTGTGAAAAAATGTTCTTTGCCATTAAAAAAAGGTCAACACATGATCAAAAATTCTCTCATAAACATTGAGCCTTTTATATTAGTGACAACATTTTTTATACACCTTTACGTTATATATATATATGATCAATATTATTTTCATCCACATTTATATCTTTTGTGCACATTTTGTTAACATATTGGAAACATTTTTTTCTGTATGCATTTAATATTTTTAAAATGTTTGATCAATATTTTCCAAATACTTGTTTAACAGTTTTCAAATACATGGTCAACATTTTTTACAGACCATTCACATTTTTTAATATTTGGTAAATATTTTCTTAAAGGATTTGGTAAATATTTTTCAAATACTTGTCTAACATGTTTTTCGAATGCTTTATTAACATTTTTGAAATACATGATTACCCTTTTTCACACATATTGTATATATTTTTATACACGAGAAACAATTTCCATGGGCATTTAACATTTTTGAAATTCTAAATCGATATTTTTTGTTAGATTTTTTTGTATTAAGAAAAATTTAGAATTTGAAAAACAGTAAGAAATATCAATTTAAAACTGGAAATGTTAAATAACGGGGAAATGTTAAATTCCCATGGAAAATGTTTCTCATTTATAAAACAATATTTTCCTAAATCGACATTTTTGAAACATCAACAAACATTTAAAACTAAATGAGTTAAATAACGGGAAAAAACAACGTTGGGGCCTCCCGCAAGCTGGTCGGCCCGATATGGTTCTCGCTTAGGCAAGTGTAGCTCTCGCGGCAAGTCCTATCTGTGGCTTATTGCAGCAGCCTGTCGGGCAAACGCACACGCGGCCCCGACTGAGCCAGCCTACTAGCGAACGGGTGATGTGCCAAATTTGTGTACTGTAGGTAGATCTGGCCATGGACAGCCCGGCTCGGTCGGCCCAACCCGAAAAAGCCCGACCTGACCCAACCCGACCTTGCCCACGGGCCAGGCTCGGGCCTAGATTTTGAGCCTGGTGGTCTGGTCGGGTCGGGCTCGGGCCTGCAGAAATCCGATTTTACGTCTATGTCGGGCCGGGCCTGCCAGGCCGGGCCGGGCTTCTTCAGGCTCAAGCCAGGCTTGGGCCCAAAAATTAGGCCCGAGGGCCAGGCCGAGCTCGGGCCTGGGTTTTAGCGTCGGGATTTTTTAGGCCCGGCCCGGTCCGAGCTATGGCAAGGTATAACTATAGGGACTATAAATTCGCAAAACAAATCAAGCAAGACTGAGGATTGAACAAGAGAACTCCAACAAAGAATCTTGTAACGCTAACCACCCTAGATTATGAGAGTTAGTGATTACTTATTGCCGCAAGGCAAAGAACCAATACCAGTGCAGATCTAAACATTTCCTGATTCATTTTTTCTTTTTGTGTTTTGATGATGATTTTTGAAGTTGCAAAACATGTTCTTGAACCTGAAATTTATTCAAGGATTTAGAAAAAAGTGCTAGTTTTCATTTTTTCTGCAAATTTCAAAAAATGGTCATGTTTTCAGAACTTGTCGTATTTTACAAGAAATGTTGAAAAATGTTCAGTATTTCAAACATTGTTCATGTTTAAAAATAAAATTCAATTATCGTAAAACGAATGCTTAATAAAACTTAACGTTTTTCACTCAAAACATTTTCTGAAAAGATGAACATTTTTTGAAACTACAAACACTTTTTGAATATAAGTATATTTACTAAAACAGGAACAATTTTTTGAAGTCCTAAGTTTTTTTTGTAAATGATAAAAAAAGTGAAAAAGGGATTATTTTTTTAAGACTACACAAAAATACTGATTACCGGGAAATATTTTGATATTTTGCAAAGATTTGTTTTACGATGGGGACAATTTTTGGAAACATGTTCTTTTTAAATTCCCAAAAAAATACTAAAACTGAACAATGTTTGGAAACATCAACACGTTTTGAAACTCCTGAATAAAGTATAAAATACGGACATTTGAGACAAACAACCATTTTTTTAAAATAAAAAAGTTAAAATTAAAAATTAAAACGTAAAAGGATATAAAAATAAAAACGGGAACAAATAAACAGGAAAAAGAAAATAAAAATAAGTAGAAATAGAAAAAGGAAAATGCTCATGTTTTATGAATTACTGAATAAAGATTTCTAAAACATGAAATAAGTACATAACTAAATTTGAAATAGACAATATATGTTTTGCAATTACTAGAGATTTTTTACAATTGTGATAAAATTAGGAAACAATTTTTTTAATTCCCTATATACTTTTTGAAACACTAACATTTTTTGAAACTCTAAAGAAAATTTGAAAATGAGAACCTTTTGTAAAACAATTGAACATTTTTTGAAATTCGGAGCAAATTTTTTAAAGCAAGAACAGGTTATAAAATTCCGAATAAATATTTGAAATTTTCAAAAAAGCAACTTTAAAAAGAAAAACGAAAGAGCAGAGAAAAGAAAAGCAAACAGGAAAAACAAAATTAAAAATTAAAACGAAAAGGAAAAAAAGTATGAGGGAAAAAGGAGAAATAGAAAAATAGGTTCAGGAACCTCCTAGAGGGTTCCCGTAACCAGAAAAAACTGGCTGGGAACCACGTAGAAGATTCTCAATGCCGAAATCGCTCAAGCGTTTGAATGGACCGGTCATCCGAAAGATCATCGAATTGCCCATGTGCGTCGCCCCGACTACTTGCTTCAGCAAAAGGCAAATAGGAATTTTCAGATCTGGCTGACCAATCAGCGCCCGTCTGACTGCTCCTAGTAGACCGGGCCAACAGCGTCCTCGCTCATACCACCCCATATGACTGTTGGCAAGATCCACTAAAAAAAGACTAGTGACCAAGATCATTACTTTTCTTCAAAAAATAAAAAAAAAAGAACTTAAAAATAAATAAATAAATAAATAAAGCTTATGAGTTTAAAGAAATTTCACGAATTTCATTTGTGATTTGCGATTATTTCATGCATTTGGAAAGTTGAAAAAATTCAAAAAGTTCACTCATTTTAAAAGGACCATAGACTTCTAAAAACTCACAAACTTTCCAAAAAGTTTGTGAATTTTTAAGTATCCACCATTTTTTTGAAAAAATGACAGCTATAGAGTTTAAAACTTTAAAAAATAACTAATTCGAAAAACTTCATAAATTTTTAAAATGGTCTTGATTTTGAAAAAGGTACGCAAATTTGAAAAGGGCCAAAATTTTAAGAAAGTTTATTATTTAAAAATAATAAAAACGAAAGAAATATATATATGAAAAGATAGAAATGAAAAATAGAAGAAAATAATAATAATTAACCTGTGCAAAAACCCAAGAAAACCTGCCCTAAACGAATAGGAGGAGCCTAGAAAATACCCAAGACCTATTTAAGGCGAGACTAGGATGAGCCGGCCAATTCGTCACGTTTCTGTTTTTTACAGAGCACACATCAAACATTCAATGCAAGCATCCTAAGGCAATTCTTAAAACTTTTTATTGAAAAACAAGATTATAAATAACACATAATAGAGAACAACAAAATAGAATGACGCTCCAAGCAAAACTCATATTATGTGACGAATAAAAATATAGCTCCAAGTAAGATATACCGAGTCTTCCTTGGATATTACCTTGGGGGTGCCTTGGGCATCCCCAAGCTTAGGTTCTTGTCAAGATGATGGTGTTGCCGGACATGCACTAGTGACAACCAACTCCTACGACATATTTGATTCACCAAATGAAGGGAGTGGATGTTGCTTCATGGCTAAAGTCTCCAAGGTATCACACTCCGAGTATCTTGATTTCAATAGTGATGAACATGACTTGTTAATTGAAGATGACTTGCTATTTGACAAATCTAGTAATGTTAGTTAAAATGAACTTGCTAGTGCTCACTCTAGTCTAGATAAGCAGTGCGATGATGATAAGTTGGAAATAGAATGACTAACTTAAGAACTAAACACTCTTAAGTTAGCTCACGAGTCTACTCTATGAGATCATAGAGAGCTTGAAAGGACACATGAGAAGCTCCGCTTCGAGAAGCTCAATTTAGATCAAGAGCATGAGTTTCTTAAAGCTATCAATGTCGATCTTCGAAAAAAGACTTCCTCTTATCTAGCCAAACGACTTCTCTTGTCTACATTCATGCCACAAGTTAAGTCTAAGCAAGCTAGTAACAAAGAAAGAAAGGTTCTTTATCTACTAGCAATAAAAATTATAAAGCCAATGATATTGCTTCTAGTAGTACTCTTGATCCCACTAACTCTTCTCTTAGCCAAGTCACACTTGAGCAAGAAAATGAACTATTGAAAGAGATTATAGAGAAAGGTATCTACAAGAGTCTTCAAGGTTGCAAACAATTTGAGGAGATTGTACGCAAGCATGGAGGATACCGGAAGAATCATGGTGTTGGCTACTTCAACGCTAATGGAGTTCAATGGGAAGAAGGTCAGTACCCCAATCCCAAGTTTGTTCCTCAAAAGGAGAAGTATGAAAATACTATCCCCAAGGGAACAAAAGCTCAAGATGATCTTCTACCACAAGACCCCAATCTCAAGGACGAGAACAAGCTTCAAGAGGACATTGACTCATATGAAGATGAATCACGAGCTTTGGTGAAGTGGGCTCCCAAGGCTACTACAAGCTTAACTTCTACAAGTGCTAATTCAACACTAAGGGTCCCCATCAACTTGATGTGGGTCCCCAAGAAGAAGAACTAGAGAAGTTCTTGAGGGGCAACTCCGCCAATGAAATCCACTTATATTCATTATTCTCAAGAACTAGTTGCAGTCAACATAAATATCATGCAATAGTTCAAGGAGTCACACATTCCCTCAAAGGTAAGCATGGGACAAGGTAATCAATATTGGAGATATGCCCTAGAGGCAATCATGTATGATGATATTTCCTATGTGTTTATGAATAAAGATAGTCCTTGGACATTATCATTGATGTGTATTAAAAAGTATGTGACTTGTTTGTGAGATTATGCATTGTATGATGACTGTCCTAAATGGTCCCTAATTGAAAGGGATGTGTGGACGCGCAGCCAGTTAGACTAGCATATGACACAGTGGATGGTCTAGTCTCACTGACCATGTAGCATTGGATGCTAGCCGATAATATGGACTCAGAAAGGTCTGGTCGGATTTGACATAGTCGGATCTGAGTCGAGATAAGGTCTGAGTTGGATAGACCCAACTATGAGACGCAGCGATAGGTCATCTGTGAGTCTCTAGTACAACATACGTTCTATGTCCTAAGACCTGAGCTGGCGCATGTACTCGGGATGGTGAAAGACTTGCTTTGGGCCGACCAAATGCTACTTCGTGACTGGGTAGTTACAAAGGTAGGTTCGGGCTTTTCCAGACCCATGCTGCGAGACATGGTCGAGCAAGATGGGATTTGCCCCTCCGATCAGGAGAGATATACTCTGGGCCCCTCGGGTGATCTGACGTGGATAAGCATGGCCATGCAATGATGATTATGATATAATTTGAAGTGTTGGTCAGATTCACCGAAACGAGAAAGAGGTCGTGCTGCAACAAGGATGGCCATGTCACCTTGTGCACGACAACATATATCGTGAGGCGAAGGGAATAGAAGTGTGGAGTACAGGTTCGCCTAACCAGCTTCACCAGACACTTGGAGTTGGCATGCTTTGCTAGAGGCCGCTACCGACTGGTCAAGTCGGATGTGATCTGACTCGTGACCAAGTGAACGTGAACTTAAGGGGTCACGCGCTTAAGGAAAGAAACAAGTGGGCTTTAGGATCCGTGCGAGGCCCAAGAGTTGAGCCCGCACCGGATGCCTATATATAGTGGAGCTGCGGCATACCCATCCGGTTGATCGCTTCGGTGCCATCATTAGGGCTTTGCATGTGTTACAACTAGCCACCTCCACTTGCCGTCGCCGACTGTGTGATCGGACCTAGCAGTCTGCCGCACGGTGTTCCTCCTACATGCGCGGATACCGTTAGAGGCGGTGCACTTGCACCGCTCCGGCGAACCTGTACGCAGGATCCGACGATCGGCTGTTCGAGGGAGATCGGGTCGGCTGTTCGAGGGAGATCGGACAAGGAGGAGACGCACCACACGAACGCACTGCCCCAACTCTACTTCTGCTGCACGGCACTGCGCGTCTAGTGGTAACAAACTGTGATCCATCTCCGTAGCATGTTCTTGGATGTTCTACACGTAGGAAAATTTTAATTTGCATGCGATGCACCTACGGTAGAACCCAACAGTGGTACCAGAGCCTCTGTTATAGGATTTGGATTCGGATCGAATGCAAATTTGATATGTGGAGGCGGCGGATGAGATCCATCATCGTGCATGAGACCAGTTATGCACGGTTGATGAGATCAACTGCACATCGGGATAGACTGAGGCTATGTTTTCTGTCAATCGGAATCGATGAGGTCGTGACACAACCTACCCCTACTGGTCGGTATCCTCCATTGGGACCGTTGTGTGTGTAGCGCCTTGTATTTCGTACACGATCACACAAACTGGTAGAATGCGATTCTGTGCATGAGTTTGTTTTTCACGTTTGATGTGAATAGTATGGCTCATGTGTATGTGATGCATGTGTGTAACTTAACATGACATGCGCGTCATGATTGTCAGCTGACAGGAGCCAAAGTGATGTCATTATATTGTATAATGACCTACGTGTCGACTTGTGGTTCTTTGTAAATTCATTACTAGTTGTAGTTGTTGGAGGACAGATATCAAGTTTGAAGCTTTGGTGTCCCAGCATGATGAACAAGATGGAGTTCCTCCTTGGTCATCGAAGTAGGAGTCGACCATGGAAGGACGCCCATGAAGGAGCCATACTATTTCACATATTTATGTTTATATGTGATGGATATTGCTTCCTATATCTATGCATGTTAGTATGGTAGAAAGATCCCTCATTAATATCAAGCATATTTCCATTCCGGATGTTGCACCTTCTCACATCAAGTACGTCTGGTAGTGGGCTCATAAAATTGAGGTGCTACTAGGTGTCCTTGAACTGGAGGGTTCATGTCGGACACGGACATGCACTGCATCAGGTTAACTTGACAAGGCTATCAAAACGTTTTTAGGCCTTGTGGAAAATAAGGTTGGGAGCCGGGGTATGAGATACCTTCCCAACCGACAGGAGTTGTATAGAGATATGATTAGCAAGTTGTTGCTTACCGAATAGGCAAGCTGGCTAGCAATGATGCTAAAGCTCACTAGTCGCTCACGCTAGACAGGTCTTGAATCACTGAGAGTTTGTGGAGGGATGCCGACTTCAGTGGGAGTAGTTTTGTTTTAGGCTTGAATTACTCTACATAAACACATTGCTTAGTGATTGCATATTTTCTGTTGTAGATCAATGGCACCACCTGCTCAACCCAACTTTGCATTGAAATCAATTCTGGAAAAGGATAAACTGAATGGAACAAACTTTACCACCTGGTATAGAAATTTGAGAATTTTTCTCAAGCACGATAAAAAGGAACATGTTCTAGAGGATCCACTTGTAGAGGAACCTGCCGAGAATGCTAATGCCACAACCAAGAATGCCCACCAGAAACTCGTTGATGAATCAAACAAGATTAGCTGCCTCATGCTGGCTTGTATGGAGCCCGATTTGCAATAGCATTTTGAAAACATTCAGGGTTTCCATAAGATCGAGAGTCTGAAGAGCATGTTTCAGGTGCAGGCTAGGACCGAGAGGTTCAACGTTTGGCAATCCTTGATGGATTGTAAGCTGAAGGAGGGTGATCCACTAAGCCCGCATGTGATCAAGATGATCGGGTATGTGCAAGCTTTGAATTGGTTAGGCTTCCCACTTGGGGACGAGTTGTCCATGGATGCAATTTTGGTTTCTCTTCCACCTAGCTATGGGACGTTTGTCTCGAACTATCATATGCATGGCAACAAGCTCACTGAATTGCATGGGATACTCAAGGTGGTAGAGCAAGATATTAAGAAAGGCACGCATCAAGTGTTGATGGTGCAAAACTCGGCTAAGTTCAAGAAGAGGTTGTCCAAGAAAAAGGGTAAGGCAAAGGGCACGTAGAAGGTTGTCTCTGCCGCTGAGCCAAAGTCCGGACTGAACTCAAAGACCATTTGCTTTCACTGCAAGGAAGCTGGTCATTGGAAGAGGAACTATAGCAAGTGGCTTGCTGAGCACGGAAAGAGGGTCGGAGATGCTTCTTCAGGCAAAGGTACACTTGTTACATATGTTATAGACATTTACCTTGCTGACATACCTAGTAGCTCTTGGGTATTTGATACCGAATCGGTTGTTCACATTTGCAACTCGATGCAGGGGCTGGTAAGAACTAGGCGTGTGGCACAAGGGGAGATTGACAGTAGGGTCGACAACAAAGCAAGAGTTGCTGCGTTGGAGGTCGGCACGATGCAGCTCAAGCTTACTTCTAGATTTATTTTGGAATTGAATAATTGTTATTACATTCCCGCACTTAGTTGGAACATTATTTCTGCCTCATGCTTGATGAGTCAAGGTTATGAATTCAATATAAAGGCAATGGTTGTTCATTTTATTTGAATGGAATGTTCCATGGCTATGGACCCATAGTAGATGGGCTATTTATTTTAAATCTAGAAACGGAACCAGTCTATAACGTGAATGTCAAGAGGCATAAGCCTAAATCCGACGTACTTCTCGCATTGCCGGCTTGGACACATTAGTCTGAAACGCATGAAGAAGCTCCATGATGATGGACTCCTAACATCGTCCGACTTCGGGTTGTTCGGGACATGCGAATCATGCTTGCTAGGCAAGATGACTAAGTGTCCTTTTGGAAAGAGTTGCGAGAGGGCGTCCAAGCTATTGGAGCTTATACACGGTGATGTGTGTGGTCCAATGAGCACAACGGTTAGAGGTGGCCATCAGTACTTCGTGACTTTTACCGACGACTTGAGTAGATATGGATATATCTATTTGATGAGGCAAAAGTCGAAAACTTTTGAAAAGTTCAAATAGTTCAGAACAAGGTTGAAAATCAGCTCAGCAAGACGATAAAACTTCTACAATCAGATCGTGGAGGTGAGTACATGAGTCAGGAGTTTGATAATCATCTGAAAAGCCGAGGTATAGTACCTCAGCTCATAGCTCCGGGTATGCCGCAGAGAAACGGTGTGTCAGAACGGATAAATCGAACCTTGTTGGACATGGTCCAGTCGATGGTGAGCAAATCGGATTTACCCTTGTCATCCTAGGGATACGCTCTAGAAACTGCAGCTTTCATACTTAATAGGGTACCATCAAAATACGTAGATAACACACCACATGAGATGTGGACTGGAAGAGTCCTAGTTTGTATTTTCTAAAGATTTGGGGTTGTGAAGCATTTGTCAAGCAACTCATGTCGGACAACCTTACACCCAAGTGAGATAAATGCATATTCATGGGATATCCCAGGGAAACCTTGGGATATAACTTCTACAACCGAGAAGAGAACAAATTGTTTGTTGCTTGGAACGGGGTTTTCCTAGAGTAAGAGTTTCTCAGTTGGGAGGCCAGTGGGAGAACGGTGCGACTCGAAGAAATTCGAGAGCAACTCGGGGACAACTCGGTTGGTGATGAGATCACACCAGAGTCGGCCAGAGAACCCGTAGTGGAGTCAGCACCGGAGCCATGGAGGTCGGAAAGATTGCACAGAGTGCGTGACGTTTTGTTGCTAGAAAGCAACACGCCGGCCACATGCGGAAGCGATGTTGAGCCTAGATTCCGAGGCATGGCTAGAGGCCATGAGATCCGAGTTAAAGTCCATGGATGACAATCAAGTCTGGTACTTGGTTGATCCGCCACCTGGCGTAGTTGCCATTGGTTGCAAATGGATCTTTAAGAAGAAAACCGATATGGATGGAAATGTTCAGATCCACAAAGCTCGGCTTGTCGCTAAAGGTTATGGACAAGTTCAAGGAATTGACTATGACGAGACCTACTCGCCGATAGCGATGCTAAAGTCGGTGAGGATCATACTAGCTATAGATGCATATTTCGATTATGAGATATGGTAGATGGAGGTCAAAACGGTGTTCCTTCATGGAAATTTAAAAGAGGACGTATACATGATACATCCTGAAGGTTTTGTCGATCCAACTAACGCTAGTAAAATATGCAAGCTCAAGAGATCCACTTATGGATTGAAGCAAGCAGCTCGGAGTTGGAACATTCGTTTTGATGAAATCATCGTTGACCTAAGTTTCATCAAGAATGAAGAGGACTATTGTTTATACAAGAAGTCTAGTGGGAGCTCAGTAGTATTCTTGATCTTGTATGTGGATGACATACTGCTGATCGAAAATGATGTTTCGATGCTGAACTCAGTCAAGGAATCGTTGAACGACAAGTTTTCGATGAAAGACCTTGGAGAGGCAGTGTACATTCTAGGCATCAAGATCTATAAAGTTAGACCGAGGAGGCAACTCGGCTTAAGCTAGAGCACGTACATAGACAAAGTGTTGAAGAGGTTCAACATGAGTGAGGCCAAGAAAGGGTCCTTGTCTATCTCACATTGTATAAGGCTAAGCAAGACTCAGAGTCCTACGACTTCCGATGAGCGAAACCGGATGAGTAGGATTCCATATGCCTCGGCAATTGGATCCATCATGTATGCCATGCTATGTACACGTCCTGATGTTGCCTATGCAATAAGCTTAACAAGCAGATACCAGGCTGACACAGGTGAGAGTCACTAGGCAGCGGTGAAAACTATCTTGAAGTACTTGAAAAGGACTAAAGAGATGTTCCTAGTTTATGGAGGTGAGGAGGAGCTCTGCATAAAGGGTTACGTTGATGCTAGTTTCCAAACCGACAAGGGTGAATGTAATCGCAAACTGGACTCGTGTATGTCATGAATGGAGGAGCAGTGAGCTGGACGAGTTCCAAACAAGATACAGTGGCCTACTCCACAATAGAGGCCGAATACATTGTGGCTTGTGAAGCCGCAAAGGAAGGTGTTTGGATTCGGAAGTTCCTAGAAGATATTGGTGTGTTTCCGGGCTGGTTGAAACCGTTGGACCTTTATTGCGATAATTCAGGTGCCATCGCATAGGCCAAGGAGCCGAGACACCACCACAAGACAAGGCACATAGACTGAAAATATCACCTGGTACGAAAGCTAGTAGAGAAAGGTGATACCAACTTATGCAAGATTCATACGGATGCAAATGTTGCAGATCTGTTGACTAAGCCGCTTCCACAACCCAAGCATGAGGGGCATGTTAGAGCTATGGGCATTCGATGTCTATTTGATTGACTCTAGTGCAAGTGGGAGACTATTGGAGATATGCCCTAGAGGCAATCATTTATGATGATATTTCCTATGTGTTTATGAATAAAGATAGTCCCTGGACATTATCATTGATGTGTATTAACAAGTATGTGACTTGTTTGTGAGACTATGCATTGTATGATGACTGTCCTAAATGGTCCCTAATGGAAAGGGTTGTGCGGATGCGCAACCAGTTAGACTAGCATATGACAAGGTGGATGGTTCGGTCTCACTGACCATGTAGCATTGGATGCTAGCCGGATAATATGGACTCAGAAAGATCTGGTCAGATTCGACATAGTCGGATCCAAGTCGAGATAAGGCCTGAGTTGGATAGACCCAATTATGAGATGCAGCGATAGGTCATCTGTGAGTCTCTAGTACAAGTTACCTTCTATGTCCTAAGACCTGAGCTGGCGCATGTACTCGGGATGGTGAAAGACTTGCTTTGGGCCGACCAAATGCTACTCCGTGACTGGGTAGTTACAAAGGTAGGTTTCGGGCTTTTCCAGACCCATGCTGTGAGACATGGTCAAGCAAGATGGGATTTGCCCCTCTGATCAGGAGAGATATACTATGGACCCCTCGGGTGATCTGACCTGGATAAGCATGGCCATGCGATGAGGATTATGAGATAATCTGAAGTGTTGGTCGCATTCACTAGAACGAGAAATAGGCCGTGTCGCAACAAGGATGACCATGTCACCTTGTGCATGACAACATATATCACGCTTAGCTAGAGGCCGCTACCAACTGGTCGAGTCGGATGTGATCTGACTCGCGACCAAGTGAACGTGAACCTAAGCGGTCTTGCGCTTAAGGGAAGGAACACGTGGGCTTTAGGATCCGTGCGAGGCCCAAGAGTTGAGCCCGCGCCGGATACCTATATATAGTGGAGGTGCGGCACACCCATCCGGTTGATCGCTTCGGCATCGTCATTACGCCTTTGCATGTGTTGCAACTAGCCACCTCCACTTGCCGCCGCCGACTGTGTGATCGGACCTAGCAGTCCGCCGCATGGTGTTCCTCCTGCACGTGCGGATACCATTAGAGGTGGTGCACTTGAGCCGCTCCGGCGAACCTATACGTGGGATCCAGCGACCGGGTGTTCAAGGGAGATCGGGTTGGCTGTTCGAGGGAGATCGGACAAGGAGGAGACGCACCACACAAACGCACTGCCCTAACTCTACTTCCGCTGCACTGCACTGCGCGTCTAGTGGTAATGAACTGTGATCCATCTCCATAGCATGTTCTTGGATGTTCTGCGCGTAGGAAAATTTTAATTTGCATGCGATGCACCTATGGTAGAACCCAACAATCAACAAATCAATGGACATCATCATATATGCATTGCACTCCATGTCCATAGATATCCTTTTATTTGTCTCTTGTGTGTTGGGACTAACCCATGTAGGTGAGAAGAGTAATGAAACAACGAGGATGCTCCCAACTCTTGGTGACCTTCATCAACTCTGTGCATCCAACACTACTTCACCTACATGAAGTCTTCATCGACAAAACCCAAGGTTAGTTTATCCCTCCTATGGGGGGATGTCACATCAAGGGGGAGCTTTACTCTAAGACTTGAGTTAAAGCATCTCATAGAATGTGACAACATTAAATGCTTTATGTAAAAGTGGTAACCCCACTTGTGCTTAAACGATGAGTATGACCTATGATCAAGTATTCTTACTTGTCTCCTAAGTCAATATACTCATATATAGATGACTCCCTCATCGCCAAAGTGCTTGTTAGATGCTAATGTGTTTGTGCATGTTTGCCATGATTTCATTTGATATCTTATTGTGTGAGCATGTTGGTCTGCATTTATTTACTCGTTCGAGGATATCCAATTGTTGCTATTTGGATTTTGATTTTTCATTTGCCAATTGGATATACAAGAATGCCTAGGACCACTCCTATAGCTATCTAGGATTTCTCACCTAATATTCTATTCATGCTGCATCACAAAATTTGAACAAGTAGTTTTCGATCTCTCTGTGTGAGGAGCACTTAGAGTTCTGTATCGACAAAGGACTGACCATTAAAAACCTCCCAAGTGCATCTCGGTGGAACCAAATCCAAAATCTCAGTCTCACTGAATGCCTAGGGTTGATCTGGTTTTTCAATCTCGGTACTGCCGATTTCATATTCTCGGTTACACCAAGAGAAACTCGGTGACACCGAAAATATCAAATCGGTGTCACCAATAGTGATGGGTATATATGCTGTGGACCCCGACCCTTTGAATTTCTATCTTCAAACGTCATGCTCCAAAACCCTAAGCTGCCATTCCGAAGACCCCTGGTCATCACCTTGCTTCCCCGAGCATCTCCGCCGCTGGGAATCACCGCCATCGACGTATTCTGCTCTATCGTCGCCGCCGTAGCGGATCCATCACCAAGTTAGGGTATGGATTCAGCCCCCTCTCACACTCCTCTTTCCGATTCATGGGCAATAGGGATTTTTCCTAGTCTAGCCACTGTTTGAGATCATTCCATCCAAAAGAAATCTCCATTAGATAGCGAATGATTGATTTTCTAGGGTTTGCCTTCCGCCTGATGAAACTTGGTGGAACCAAAGTGAGCAAATCAGTGTCACCGATTTGCTGTCTGTGCTGCTAAGAACTCTCTTAGTGAAACCGAGTACTCCTTTTTGGTCCCACCAAAAGGGGTGCCAAGTTTCGGTAAGTGAGGGAGTCAGTCTCGGTAGCACTGATATTTTTGCTTCAATTGTACCAATTTTCATGTGACAGAATGTGAACCTTGAGAATCTTTTGTTCAAACTTTCAAAACTCTGCATTTTGTGATGACTTATCCTATTCCACTCTTCGATACTCTATTCACAGGGTCAGACATGTCAGGTTCGAAAGATAGTCAGGATCTGCAGGAGCAGAATGTTGCTATGAGTTCAGGCACTTGTCCTGAGGCCAGTTCTTTCTTAGATCCAGGCACTCCCGGTTCTCATGCGTTGCCTAAGGCTGCAACAAGGACAAGGAAGAGGCTCAACTTAAATGAAGAAGATTCTGATTTTGTGCCAGAGGAGGTTCTCGCTAAGAAGCAAGAGAAAGCTGCAAGGAAGTCTGCTACTGAGGCTACCTCATCTAGGAGGGTAGTCATTAAAATTTATGCACCTCCAGAGACTTTCAAAGCACATGAGGGTGCTAGAGACACTATGTCTGTTGAGATCCCCAAGAAATCTTTGCCTAAGAAGGTAGGAGAAAAGAAGACAACCAGGAAGAGGATCATTCATGTCATTGGCAGACCTAGCTCTATGTATGAGGATCCATAGGAGTCTGTTGGTGCTAGTGCTGAGGAGGAGGAGGAGGAGGAACATGTGGTCAAGGCCCCTCCCAAGAAGAAGCAGAAGAAGCTTATGGCAGATGCTATGCCTAAGTGTGCCCCCTCCAAGAGAACCAAAGCTGTATCCAAGAAAGTTGCTGCAGGGAAGTCCAAGAGGACTACCAGAGATATACCTGCTGCTGAGAAGAACAAGACATCCACTTTCAAAGAAGCAGATGATGATGATGATGCTATGTCAGTTTTGATGAAGCTGAGACCTCACCTTCCAGAACACAATGCCAGCCACCCGGTTGTTGAGGATATGAAGAAGAGGAAGGATTAAGGTTTGAGGGCATGGAGAGCAATTGATCCGTATGCCCAGAGGAGAAAGACTGATGTGGACTACATGTTCTATACCAAGGAGTAGCAAGACTTCTATGAGACCATCTTACTTGACAAGTGTCCTGTAGTCAGTGACATGAGATATGTTGACTCGAAGTATATCAAGGATAATAAGGACTATTTCCCATGTGTGCAAGACAACTTTCATTGCATTGTCTTAGACAAGTTTGTTGGCAAAGAGTTTACTACTTGGAATGATGAAATGATCATGCAGTTCTATTCCACTGCTCATTTTTATGGAGATGGCAGGATAGTGTGGATGATTGAAGGAGCAAGAAATGAATCTACTGTTGATGAGTGGGCTACCATCTTAGGAGTCCTAGAGGTTTAGGATGGTGACTTGGATGTTTACTCTAAATCCAAGGAGAGACACAATGCTATGAAGGATATGTACACTGCTATTCTAGCTGCTAACTTGCAATCTCACAAGATAGGATCCATTTACTACCTCCAGACAGGCCTCCGTACCATGAACACTATCCTGAGGCATACCTTGATGCCCAAGTCTGGAGATGAGAAGATGATTCGTGGCTACTCCATCAACATGCTTATCCATCTTGATAGTCACACCAGAATTCGAGTGATGGATCTGATAGTTGAGACTGTGAAAAGGGTTGCTGCTGACCAGAAGCGCTCATGTTGCTATGCACCCTATATTCAGATGCTTATCAACTCCAAACTTGAGAAGCACATATTTGCTCTGGATAGACCCCACTTGCCACTTCAGCCATATTTTGAGGACAACATTGTGGTGATGGACCCAGACCATCCCACATCAGCTGCAGCTCAGGCACACGCAGAGACACAGACAAAGGCAACTCGAGACACTAGTGCTCAGGTCTCCAGATCCAGGAACGAGCAGATGGATCTCTTGATCACAACTATCATGGACATGAAGAAGGACATCAAAACCATCATGGACACTCAGGAGAGCCTTGTGAACATTATTGAGGATAGAGTGAAAACTCTAAATGACAAGGTAGATCGGCTGACTAAGACAGTCAATGAGCTTAAGGAGGTAGATGAAGCCCCTATCCGTCGCACCTCTGCAAAGTCCGAGTCTGATGATGATCAGGATAGTGCACCTATCAGGACGACTGCTAGTTCAAACTGAGGCCAGGACACTTACAGTGCTAGCTCTAGAGACGATGCCTTCATCTTCTGCTCCAACCATAGTGACATTAGCTCCATCAGCTCCAGTGCCTCTAGTGTCTACACCAACTCCATCCAGGACATCTGCAAAAGTCTTCGTCGATGCAGTTCTCTCGACTCCGACATCGACCACCAGAGGAGATCATCCACAAAAGAACGATTAGCTATATCTCTGCAAACTTTTTGGTAACTTGTTGCCAAAGGGGGAGAAGTTGTATATAGATCTAGGCTTCGAGTGAGAGAGCGTTTGCTTTTTATTTGCTATTTTACAAAACATTTGGTCTTTTGGTTTGGCTGTGAGATACTTTTGTTTGTGTTTGATCATACACTTTAATGTGTGTTGTTACTATTTCCCTTCTTTTGATGATTATGTGATGATCGTTGACTTTGTCATTCACTTTGCTTGATGTGTTGTGCTATGTTGTTAACTCTTATTACTCTCGCACACCACCAAGATGTATGTGACATGGAAGAAGTTCCCCATGTACCTAATTGATTGTGCATTTGCATTCAAATGCAAATTTAAAAATAATACACAAATTTAGGGAGAGCTCTTGCTTATCGCATACTTCTCAAAGCAACGATTATATTCATAGATTATATCATATGTCGAAGCTTTGATCTATATGTTGTCATCAATTACCAAAAAGGGGGAGATTGAAAGCACATTTGCTCCCTTGGTGGTTTTGGTAATTAATAACAAAATATATGTCATTGAACTAATGTTTTTCCTAAGCATATTTCAGGAAAAGTTCAACGATGGCTTGGCAAAAGGACTGTGGAATACCCCAAGATGCAAGGCAATTGATTGGCAAAGCTTCAAGCAAATGATTCTACATTTTAACTTTTGTGAGAAATCACTTTGAGTCCATAGAAAAGCCAATACTATTAAAAGGGGGTAATGTTTTTTTGATGAACAAAATGCTCGTACGTGCACAAGTGATAGTCACCACACACACCCACAAGCTCTTCCACAAAAGTATGTCCAATGCCAAATATCCAAAATCGATGCAACCAACACTTTCCACTCGGTGCCACCGATTCAAAACCTTAGACAGACTCAGCCAAAACCCTAGATTTTCAGTGCAACTGATTCCACTACGGTGCCTCCAAGTTTGGGTTGCCAACTTCCTGTTACGCAAGTCTAGAAAATTGGTCCCGGCGAGTTTTGTGAATCAGGGTCACCAAGACTGGCAATCTGACCGTTGGTCACCCTATTGGTGCAACCGAGTTTTATGTATTGGTCTCACCGAGATTCAAAAGTTGCTACCTTTGAGACAACTCGGTACAACCGAGATTTACACATCGGTTCCACCGAGTCTGACTTATTAGGTGTAACGGTTGGATTTTTGGAGATGCCTATATATACCCCCCCACCACCACTCACTTGTAAGAGAAGCACTCAGAATAGTTCCCCACTCCTACCTACTGATTTTCTGAGAGAGAGCCACCTACTCATGTATTGAGATCATGCCATTCCATTCCTACCATATTAATCTTGATCTCTAGCCTCCCCAAGTTGCTTTCCACCCAATCAACCTCTTCCACCAAAGCCAAATCTGTGAGAGAGTGATTGTGTGTTGAGGAGTCTATCATCTTGAAGCACAAGAGCAAGGAGTTCATCGACACTATCGAGCCTATTACCTTTTGGAGGGTGGTGCCTCCTAGATTGGTTAGGTGTCGCTTGGGAGCCTCCTACTTCATGTTGTGGAGTGAACCAACAAGTTTGTAAGGGCAAGGAGATCGCCTACTTAGTGAAGATCTACCCCGAGTTAGGCTAGTCCTCCGTGGACGTAGGCCGTCATGGTATAGTCAAGGTTGCTTCTTCGTGGAACCCTTCGTGGGTAGAGCCCTTCGTGGACTCTCACGACCGTTACCCTCTGTGGGTTGAAGACTCCATGAACGTGGACGTACGATAGCACCACCTATTGGAACCACGAGAAAAATCATTGTGTCACCAATTGCGTTTGCTCTTCCTACCCTCTCTTTACTTACATGTTTGTCTTTATTTTCCGCTGCTATACTCGTAGACATGCATGTGTAGGGTGTACTTGACATACTATGAATGCTAAAATGTGCCAAGACTTAAAATTAGGAAAAAGTAGGTTTTTAATCGGTCAAGTAGTCTAATCACCCCCCTCTAGACCTACTTTCGATCCTACACCACCATGTAGACATCATAGGTGGACGTCGCGGTCCACTTGCCGGTGTTTACCAAGGGCGAAGTGTGATCTTTAGGCTCGTTGGCATCTTCATCCATGTCCGTGAGCTCATCGTAATCTAGCACGTTGGTTAAGTCATCGATCGTGGCGGCTAGGTGGGTGGTGGGTGGGATGTAAATTTCTCGATCGTCGGCTTTAAATCTGATCTTTTCATAAACCGAAGTTGAGATAGAAATATTCTGGATGCGATCGAGCATCTCATTTAGGTGAGATAGTTCTTCGGATTTCATTACCTGGCTATAGGCAGGGCTGACTCAAAGTATGTCAGGTGTGTTATTTGGGGTTGGATCAAGATCCAACATGGCTTTGGAGGTTGGGGCCGGGCCTAAGCCCAGGCTGTGGTTTGAGGGGAGGTCATCCGCAGTCACTACAAACAGGACTTCTGATAGCACCGAGGACTTTGGCCCGACATCTTCGAAGGGGATTGGTTCCGGAGTCGATTGTCTAGTGCCAGGCAACCTCTCCACAATGCCGGTCACCCATCTTGACAAAATGAGATCTCCACGGGAATCCATGGTGTATTCCAAGCCTCCGAAGGTCATGATCCGATCCGGGGCGTCATTCTCGAAGGGGGCCATATGGCCAGTCGAATTGGCGCAGAACATCATATTGTCGAACACAAAGAGTTGGCCAAGGACGTAAACCTTCCCGTTGCCGGTGTCGGATTCAGGGCTCCGCAAAACCCACAAGGTTCGAACACTAGGGTGCGCTCGTTCTGCAGTCCCAATCTACCTCTCAGCCTCGCAGTGATTCATGAAAGGGAAATAAGCATACGCCTACGATTTTACCCAGGTTCAGGCCACCTTGCGGTGTAAAACCCTACTCCTGCTTTTTGGTGGACTGGCCTCACGAGGAGGCTAAGGACGAACTAGTACAGTGGTGGCGTGGCCTCGCGAGGACCCTTGGGGTGATGGACTAGCTCTACCCAACATGCCTTCTACGGTGGGAGTGGGTGGCCATTTATGGGGGTCACGGTCCTCTTCCCTTATTGCACAGGCAGGAAGGGATCCACAACTGCCAAATTTGAAAGGGGACATGAGGTACATCTTATCTTGACTAAAGGTGGTCTTCGCCTGCAAAGCTTCGGGGGTGACGCAATGTGGGCTCAGTGATGACATTCGTCCTGCCAAGCTTGTGGTCTCGGTCTCGTTGCACTTGGAAGGAAACCTTTGGGGGATTCCCTAGGAACCCACGTATGTCCTTATATCATTAGCACGAAAGAGGAAACTACCCTCCTCCTGCACCTACTGGCGCCCGCCTGGCTTCGTTTTCAGAGACCACGTCATCCCGTGATCGGGAGGTTGGGCACTTGCGTAGGAATCTCCGCTCGTTGGGAGGCAGCCTGGGGGGTGCTACTCTTTGGAGGTCATGACGTCATCCTCCTCGCGAGGCGGGGGGTCTCACAAGGGTCTTGGCTGGAATATCTTGTTGCTGGCATGTACCGCGGGATTGTGGTGGGCTAGGCGTTGGGCCGCAGGCAGGCAAATCTAGGTACCCCGGGGTACCAGAATGCCGACAATAGCCCCCAGACCCGAGGAGCACATAGACTGGCTTCTGGGCGAAGTCAAGGAAGGGAGGCCGGAGTGTCGTGGGTCCCAATTGCCTATGGGCCGAACTAGACACGTGGCGCATAATGAGGTGCGGACGCCGCCACTTCCCCATGTCGCCTCAGCAATCGCCCTTATTGACAAAAGCGTGGCACGCGTTGTGGAACCACCATTTCCTTACCGAGTGAGGGAGTCCTGGTTTAAGGGGTCCTTGGATAGCCGATATGTTTCTCATGGGCCGGACTATGTGGGACGTCGGATGAGCATTGGATGATCAAAGGCCCCGTCGCCAGGGAAGAAGCTTCAAGGAGATGTGGCATGTCCTCCAAGTTTCCGACAGTAGATAGGCATGTTTTCCTTCGATGTGTAACCGACCATGTGTATGATCGAAAGTAGGTCTAGAGGGGGGTGATTAGACTACTTGACCAATTAAAAAACTAATTTTTCCCAGTTTTATGTCTTGGCAGATTTTAGCATTCATAGCAAGTCAAGTGCTACACATGCATGTCTACGAGTATAGCAGCACAAAGTAAAGATAAGCATGTAAGTAAAGAGAGGGTAGGAAGAGCAAATGCAATTGGTGACATGATGATTTTGCTATGGTTACAATAGGTGGTGCTATTGTATATCCACCTTCATGGAGTCTTCAACCCACGGAGGGTAACGGTCGCGAGAATCCATAGAGGGCTCTACCCACGAAGGGTTCCACGAAGAAGCAACCTTGACTATACCATGACGGCCTACGTCCATGGAGTACTAGTCTAACTCGGGGTAGATCTTCACGAAGTAGGCGATCTCCTTGCCCTTACAAACTTATTGGTTCACTCCACAACACGAAGTAGGAGGCTCCTAAGTGATACCTAACCAATCTAGGAGGCACCACCCTCGAAAAGGTCATAGGCTCGATAATGTCGATGAACTCCTTGCTCTTGTGCTTCAAGATGATAGACTCCTCAACACACAATCACTCTCTCACAGATTTGGCTTGGTGGAAGAGGTTGACTGGGTGGAAAGCAACTTGGGGAGGCTAGAGATCAAGATTCATATGGTAGGAATGGAATGGCATGATCTCAACACATGAGTAGGTGGCTCTCTCTCAGAAAATCAGTAGGTATGAGTGAGGAACTGTTCTGAGTGCTTCTCTTACGAGTGAGTGGTGGTGGAGGGGTATATATAGGCATCTCCAAAGATCCAACCATTACACCTAATAAGTTAGACTCGATGGAACCAATGTGTAAATCTTAGTTGTACCGAGTTGCCTCAAAGGTAGCAACTTTTGAATCTCGATGAGACCGATACATAAAACTTGGTTGCACCGATAAGGTGACCAATGGTCAGATTGCCAATCTCGGTGACGCCGATTCACAAAACTTGGCGAGACTGATTTTGTAAACTTGCGTAACAAGAAGTTGGCAACCCAAACTCGGTGGCACCAAAGTGGAATCGGTTGCACCGAAAAGCTAGGGTTTGGCTGAGTCTGTCTGAGGTTTGGAATCGGTGGCACCGAGTGGAAAGTGTTGGTTGCACCGGTTTTGGATATTTGGCTTTGGATAGAATTTTGTGGAAGAGCTTGTGGATGTATGTGGCGACTATCACTTGTGCACGTATGAGCATTTTTTTCACCAACAAAACCTTACCTCCTTTTAATAGTATTGGATTTCCTATGGACTCAAAGTGATTTCTCATAAAAGGTAAAATGTAGAGTCCTTTACTTGAAGCTTTGCCAAACTATTTCCTTGCATCTTGGGGTATTCCACAATCCTTTTGCCAACCCATCATTGAACTTTTCCTGAAACTTGCTTAGTGGAAACATTAGTTCACTGACATATATGTTGTTATTAATTACCAAAACCACCAACGGAGCAAATGTGCTTTCAATCTCCCCCTTTTTGGTAATTGATGACAACATATAGATCAAAGATTCGACATATGATATAATCAATGAATATAATTGTCGCTTTGAGAAGTATGTGATAAGTAAGAGCTCCCCCTAAAATTTTGCATTATTTTTAAATTTGCGTTTGAATGCAAATGCATAATCGATTAGGTACATGGGGCACTTCTTCCATGTCACATACAACTTGGTGGTGTGCGAGAGTAATAAGAGTTAACAACATATCACAACACATTAAACAAAGTGAATGATCATCACATAACCATCAAAAGATAGGAAATAGTAACATCACACATTAAAGCAGATGATCAAACACACAAAAGTATCTCACATCCAAACCAAAAGATCAAATGTTTTGTAAAACAGCAATAAAAACAGACCCTCTCTCACTCGAAGCCTAGATATATATACAACTTCTCCCCCTTTGGTAACAAGTTACCAATTTTTTTGAAGAGGTATATATAACCGTTCTTCTGCGGCTGATCTCCTCCGGTAGTCAATGTCAGAGTCGAGAGAACTGCGTCGGTGAAGACTTCTGCTCATGTCCCGGACGGAGTTGGAGTAGACACTGGAGGCACTAAAGGTGCTGATGGAGCTGATGTCACTATGGCTGGAGCGGAAGATGAAGGTCTTGTCTTCGGAGCTGGCATTGTAGGTGTCCTAGCCTTAGTTGTGAATTGGGCAGTCGTCCTGACAGGTTCACTGTCCTCATCATCATCAGAAGACTCGGACTCTGAAGAGGTGCGATGGATAGGAGCTTCGTCAACTTCCTTTTTAAGCTCATTGACTGTCTTAGTCATCCCATCTACCTTGTCATTGAGAGTTTTCACTCTGTCTTCGAATATATTCACACGGCTCTCCTGGCTATCCATAATGGTCTTGATGTCCTTCTTCATGTCCATGATGGTGGAGATCAAAACATCCATCTGCTCGTTCCTGGATCTGGGAACCTGAGCACTAGTGGATTGAGCTGCCCCTGCCTGTGCTTGAGCTGCAGCTGATGTGGGATGGTGTGGGTCCATCACCACAACGTTGTCCTCAAAATCTGGCTGAAGTGGCAAGTGGGGTCTATCCAGAGCAAAGATGTGCTTCTCAAGTTTGGATTTGATAAGCATCTCAATGTACGGTGCATAGCAGCATGAACGCTTCTGGTCAGCAGCAACCCTCTTCACAGTCTCAACTATCAAATCCATCACTCGAATCCTGGTGTGACTGTCAAGATGGACAAGCATGTTGATGGAGTAGCCTCGAATCATCTTCTCATCTCCAGACTTGGGCATCAAGGTATGCCTCAAGATGGTGTTCATGGTACGGAGGCTTGCTTGGAGGTAGTAAATGGAACCTAACTTGTGAGATTGCAAGTTAGCAATTGGGATAGCAGTGTACATATCCTTCATAGCATTGTGAATCTCCTTGGATTTAGAGTAAACATCCAAGTCACCATCCTCAACCTCTGGGACTCCTAAGATGGTAGCCAACTCATCAACTATAGATTCATATCTTGCTCCTTTAATCATACAAACTATCATGCCATCTCCATAGAAGTGAGCAGTGGAGTAGAACTGCATGATCATCTCATCATTCCAAGAAGTAAACTCTTTGCCTACAAACTTGTCTAGGCCAATGCAGTGGAAGTTGTCTTGCACACATGGGAAATAGTCCTCATTGGCCTTGATATACTTCCAGTCAACATATCTCATGTCAATGACTGCAGGACTCTTGTCAAGTAAGATGGTCTCATAGAAGTCTTGCTGCTCTTTGGTGTAGAACATGTAGTCCACAGCAGTTTTTCTCCTCTGGGCATATGGATCTATAGCTCTCCATGCCCTCAAACCTGAATCCTTCCTATTCTTCATATACTCAGCAAGTGGGTGGTTGGCATTGTGTTCTAGAAGGTGAGGTCTAAGCTTCATCGAAACTGACATAGCATCATCATCATCATCATCATCATCATCATCATCATCATCATCATGTACTTCTTTGAAAGTGGATGTCTTGTTCTTCTCAGCAACGGGTATATCTCTGGTAGTCCTCTTGGACTTCCCTGCAGCAACTTTCTTGGATGCAGCCTTGGTGCTCTTGGAAGGGCCAGGCTTAAGCATAACATCTACCATAAGATTCTTTTGCTTCTTCTTGGGAGGGACCTTAACAACAGGTTCCTCCTCCTCCTCAGCAGAAGCAGCACCAGCAGCCTCCTCTGTATCCACAAACATAGAGGTAGGCCTGCCAATAACATGGATGATCCTCTTCCTGGTTGTCTTCTTCTCTCCTGCCTTCTTAGGCAAAGATTTCTTGGGTATCTCAATGGATATTGTGGCACTAACACTCTCATGTGCTTTGAAAGTCTCTGGAGGTGCATAAACTTTGTTGACTACCCTCCTAGATGAGGTAGCCTCATTTGCAGACTTCCTTATTGCCTTCTCTTGCTTTTTAGCAAGAACCTCCTCTGGCACAAAATCAGAATCTTCTTGATCTGAATTGATCCTCTTCCTTGTCCTTGTTGCAGCCTTAGGCAACCCATGAGAACTGGGAGTGCCTGGATCTGAGGAAGAACTAGACTCGGACTAGTGCTTGAACTCATATCAACATTCTACTCCTGCAGATTCTGGCTACCTTTTGAACTTGACATGTCTGACCCAATGAATAGAGTTGAGAAGAGTGGAATAGGATAAGTCATCACAAAATGTTCAGCTGATTTTTGAAAGTTTGAACTAAGAATTTCCAAAGTTATACATTCTATCACATGAAAATCGGTATAGCCGAAGCAACAAAATATGTACTACCGATACTGACTTCCTCATTAGCCGAAACTTGGCACTCCTTTCGGTGAGACCGAAAGGAATTACCCGGTTTCACCGAGAAAGTTCTTAGCAGCACAAATTACAAATTGGTGACACTCATTTGTTCACTTCGGTTCCGCTGAGTTTCATCGGGCGGAAGGCAAAACCCCAGAAATCTAATCATTCGCTACACTATGGAGTTTTATGTGGATGGAATAGTTTGCAAACGGGGCTTATAGATAAAACAATCTCCTTTGTGCAATAATTGGATGGGGAGCTCAAGAAGGGTCGAATCCATACCCTATCTCGATTATGGATCCACTACAGTGTGGACGGTGTTGAAGATTCCTGTCGACGGCGAACATCCGAGCGGCGGGGGAGCGCGGGGAGGCAAGGGCGATAAACAGGGGGTCCTTCTTCGGTAGTTAGGGTTTCTAAGGTGCGATGTTTGAAGAGTGATTTTCAAAGCATCGAGGTCCACAACATATATACCCATCACTATCGATGATACCGATTTGATATTCTCGGTGTCACCGAGTTTCTCAACCGTCGGCTTATAGGGAAACTCGGTGTAACCGAGAATATGAAATCGGTAGTACCGAGATTGAAAAACCAGATCAACCCTAGGCATTCAGTGAGACCGATATTGTGGAGTTGGTTCCACCAAGATGCACTTGTGAGGTTTTAATGGTTAGTCCTTAGTCGATACGGAACTCCGAGTGCTCCTCACACAGAGAGATCGAAAAGTACTTGTTCAAATTTTGTGATGCAACATGAATAGAATATGAGGTGAGAAATCATAGATAGCTAAAGGAGTGGTCCTAGGCATTCTTGTATATCCAATTGTCAAATGAAAAAATCAAAAGCCAAGTAGCAACAATTGGATATCCTCGAATGAATAAATAAATGCAAACCAACATGCTCACACAATAAGATGTCAAATGAAATCATGGCAAACATGCACAAACACACTAGCATCTAACAAGCACTTTGGCGATGACAGAGTCATCTATATATGAGTATATTGACTTAGGAGCCAAGTAAGAATACTTGATCATAGGTCATACTCATCGTTTTAGCACAAGTGGAGTTACCACTTTTACATAAAGGATTTAATGTTGTCACGTGCTATGAGATGCTTTGACTCAAGTCTTAGAGTAAAGCTCCCCCTTGATGTGACATCCCCCCATATGAGGGATAAACTAACCTTGGGTTTTGTCTAAAGACTTCATGTAGGTGAAGTAGTGGTGGATGCTCAAAGTTGATAAAGATCACCAAGAGTTGGGACCATCCTTGTTGTTTCATTATTATTCTCACCTACATGGGTTAGTCCTAACACACAAGAGACAAATACAAGGATATCTATCGACATGGAGTGCAAAGCAAATATGATGATGTCCATTGATTTGTTGATTACCTTGTCCATTGCTTACCTTTGAGGGAATGTGTGACTCCTTGAACTATTGCATGATGTTGATGTTGATTGCAACTAGTTCTTGCCAATAATGAATGTGAGTGGATTTCATTGGCGGAGTCATCCCTCAAGAACTTCTCTAGTTCTTATTCTTGGGGACCCACATCAAGTTGATGGGGATCCTTGGTGTTGAAGTAGCACTTGTAGAAGTTGAGCTTGTAGTCGCCTTGGGAGCCTACTTCACCAAAGCTCGGGATTCATCTTCATATGAGTCAATGTCCTCTTGAAGCTTGTTCTTGTCCTTGAACTTGGAGTCTTGTGGTAGAAGGTCATCTTGAGCTTTTGTTCCCTTGGGGAGAGTATTTTTTATACTTCTCCTTTTGAGGAACAAACTTGGGATGGGGGTATTAACCTTCTTCCCATTCAACTAAATGAGCGTTGAAGTAGCCAACACCATGATTCTTCCAGTATCCTCCGTGCTTGCGTACAATCTCCTCAAATTGTTTACACCCTTCAAGACTCTTGTAGATACCTTTCTCTATAATCCCTTTCAAAAGTTCATTTTCTTGCTCAAGTGTAACTTGGCTAAGAGAAGAGTTAGTGGGATCAACAGAACTACTAGAAGCAATATAATTGGATTTATCATTTTTATTGCTACTAGATGAAGAACCTTTATTTCTTTTGTTACTAGCTTTCTTAGACTTAACCTGTGGCATGAATGTAGACAACAGAATTCATTTGGCTAGATAAAAGGAAGTCTTCTTTCGAAGATCGTCATTGATAGCTTTAAGGAACTCATGCTCTTCCTCTAAATTGAGCTTCTCAAAGCGGAGCTTCTCATGTGTCCTTTCAAGCTCTCTATGATCTCGTAGAGTAGACTCGTGAGCTAACTTAAGAGTGCTTAGTTATTGAGTTAGTCATTCTATTTCCAACTTGTCATCATCGCACGACTTATCTATAGTAGAATGAGTACTAGCAAGTTCATTTTAACTAACATTACTAGATTTTTCAAATAGCAAGTCATCTTTAATTAACAAGTCATATTCATCACTATTGAAATCAAGATACTTGGGGTGTGATACCTTGGGGCCTTTAGCCATGAAGCAACATCCACTCCCTTCATTTGGTGAATCAAATATGTCATAGGAGTCGGTTGTCACTAGTGTAAGTCTGGCAACACCTTCATCTTGACTATAGTCGGAGTTGGAGTGATAGCTTCTCTCAGAGTGGTTGTCGGATTCGGAGTCGGAAACCCATTCACCAACATGAGCTTGATGTCTTCTTGAGTAGCTCTTGGTGTTCTTGTCCTTCTTCTCCGAGTCCCTACTTATCCTTGAGGGTCTTCGTTCAGAACCATCATCCCTACTCCTTCTCTCTCTTCGAGGTGACTCGTCTCTTGAGCTACGTCTTCTTGGTGACTCTTCTTTCCTTTTGTAAGGAGCCTACACTCATTGTAGTAGTGTTCGGGCTTTCCACAATTGTAGCAGTTTCGGTCACGACTTGACGAATGCTTCTCTTTATATCTTGAGTTGGAGCTTCGATCTTTGCTTCTATTCTTGTAGAACTTGTTGAATTTCTTCACCATGATGCTTATCTCTTCATTTGTGACAAGGTGATCGCTTGAGGTAGCGGGATCATCACTTGTGGCTTTATAAGCACCGCTAGACTTGTGGTGAAGCTCTTCCTTGTCTTTGAGTGTCATCTCATGAGCAACAATCCTACCAATCACTTCCGTTGGCTTGAGATATTTGTAGTTTGGCATCATTTGGATCAATGTGCATACAATGTGATCTCGGTCATCCAAAGCTCGAAATATCTTCTTGATGATGAATTGGTCGGTCATTTCTTTGCTTCCTAAGCCAGCAATCTCATTGGTGATGAGAGCTAGCCTAGAGTACATCTCAACGACTCCTTCACCATCCATCATCTTGAACTTGTCAAGCTGACTTTGAAGAACATCCAACTTGGATTCTCTCACAATTCAGTACCTTCATGTATATCAACCAAAGTATCCCAAATCTCTTTTGCATTCTCAATATGGCTGATTTTGTTGAATTCTTCGGGGCATACGCAGTTGAAGAGAATGTCACATGCTTGAGCATTGAGTTGCGATATCTTCAACTCATTTGTAGTCGCTTCGCGATCCGGTTCCCTTCATTCCGCAAAGAATTCACCTTGCATTCCAACATGAACAACATCCCAAACGACGGGGTTATGACCAAGCAAATGCATTTTCATTTTGTGCTTCGAACTAGCAAAATTATGTGCCATCAAAGTACGGATATCTATGGTGATAATTTCCCTCACTAGACGCCATACTCTCCTAGGTTATGAATGTTGGAAATATGCCCTAGAGGCAATAATAAATTGGTTATTATCATATTTCCTTGTTCATGATAATCATTTATTATCCATGCTATAATTGTTTTGATCGGAAACTCAGATACATGTGTGGATACATACACAACACCATGTCCCTATTATGCCTCTAATAAACTAGCTCGTTGATCAAAGATGGTCAAGGTTTCCAAGACATGGACATGATATGTCATTTGATAACAGAATCACATCATTAGGATAATGATGGGATGGACAAGACCCAAACTATAAACATAGCATATGATCGTGTCAGTTTATTGCTACAGTTTTCTGCATGTCAAGTATATGTTCCTATGACCATGAGATCATGCAACTCACGGACATTGGAGGCGTAACTTGTGTGTATCCAACGTCGCAACGTAACTGGGTGAATATAAAGGTGCTCTACAGGTATCTCCGAGGGTGTCTGTTGGGTTGGCATGGATCAACACTGGGATTTGTTACTCCGTGTGACGGAGAGGTATCTCAGGGCCCACTCGGTAATACAACATCACAACAAGCCTTGCAAGCAATGCGACTAAGTGTTAGCCACATGATCTTGTATTACGGAACGAGTTAAGAGACTTGCCGGTAACGGGATTGAACAAGGTATACAGATACCGACGATCGAATCTCGGGCAAGTAACATACCGAAGAACAAAGGGAACAACATACGGGATTAACTGAATCCTTGACATAGAGGTTCAACCGATAAAGATCTTCATAGAATATGTAGGAAACAATATGGGCATCCAGGTCCCGCTATTGGTTATTGACCGTAGAGGTGTCTCGATCATGTCTACATAGTTCTCGAACCCACGGGGTCTGCACACTTAAGGTTCGTTGATGTTTCGGTAGTATAGAGTTATGTATGGTGGTGACCGAAGGTTGTTTGGAGTCCCGGATGAGATCCCAGACATCATGAGGAGCTCCGGCATGGTCCAGAGATAAATATTGATATATAGGAAGTCATGTTTTGGTCACCGGCAAAGTTTCGGGCTCATCGGTAGTGTACCAGGAGTGCCGGGAGGGTGCCGGGGGACCATCGGGAGGGGTGTCTCGACCCAAAGGACCTCATGGGCTGTGCGAGGAGTAAAACGAGCCCCTGGTGGGACGGTCTAAGCCCCCACTAAGTCCCATGCAACTAGGGATGGGAAAACCCAAAAGGTGGAGAGGTGGAAAGAGTTTCCAAGTGGAAAGGAGGAATCCTACTCCTAATAGGATTGGAGTAGGACTCCTCCACCTCCAATTTCGACCAAACCTTGAGGGTTTGAGGCTGCCTCCTCCCCTCTCTCCCTCCTATATATACTAGAGGATTTAGAGGGGAAAGCCAACCCTAATTGCCACGTGCTGCCCTCTTCTTCCTCTAGATCTGTTTCTCTTCTAGATTAATTCCGCAGTGCTTAGGCGAAGCCCTACAAGATTAGTTCACCACCACCGCCACCATGCCGTTGTGCTACCGGAGAACTCATCTAACTCTCCGCTCCCTCTTGCTGGATCAAGAAGGCGGAGATCGTCATCGAGCTGTACGCGTGCTAAACACGGAGGTGTCGTCTGTTCGGCGCTAGATCGGAAGGACCATGATCAAGATCGTGAGACGATTCGTGATTGGATCGTGGGACGGATCATGATGAGATCATGGGACGGATCGTGATTGGATGGTGGGACAGTGTGATGGGATCGCGGGACGCTCGGCGATTTGGATCGCGAAGACGTTCAACTACATCAACCGTGTTTCTTAACGCTTCCCGCTTAGCGATCTACAAGGGTATGTAGATCCACTATCCCTCTCGTAGATGCTCATCGCCATGGATAGATCTTGTGTGTGCGTAGGAAATTTTTTGTTTCCCATGCAATGTTCCCTAACAATGGTATCAGAGCTAGGTCTATGTGTAGATGAGATCTCGAGTAGAACACAAAGAGTTTGTTGGCGTTGATGCTTAGATTGCTTCCTCACTTGGTCGTGTTTTGGTTCAGCGGTATTTTGGGATGAAGCGGCCCGGACCAACCTTACTCGTACGCTTACGAGAGACCGGTTCCATCGACTGACGTCTAACTTCGTTGCACAAAGATGGCTGGCGGGTGTCTGTTTCTCCTACTTTAGTTGGATCGGATTCGACAAAGGCGGTCCTTGAGAAGGTTGAAAAGCAATTTATGTATCACCGTTGTGGTTTTGCGTAGGTGAGAATTGTTCTTGCTAGATACCCGTAGCAGCCACGTAAAACTTGCAACAGCAATTAGAGGACGTCTAACTTGTTTTTGCAAGGTATGTTGTGATGTGATATGGCCAATTACATGATGAGATATATGTGATGTATGAGATGATCTGTGTTGTATAGAATATCACGACTTGCATGTCGATGAGTACGGCAACCGGAAGGAGCCATAGGGTTGTCTTTAATTATTGTATGACCTACGTGTCAATCATTAAGCGCTATGTAATGCTTTACTTTATCGCTAAACGGTAGCTATAGTAGTATGAGTATGGTGGGCGCGACAACCTCGATGGCGACACAATGATGGAGATCATGATGATGAAGATCATGGTGTTATGCCGGTGACGATGGAGATCATGCTGATGCTTTCAAGATGGAGATCAAAAGCACAAGTTCATGGCCATATCATGTCACTTATGATTTGCATGTGATGTTAATCCTTTTATGCACCTTGTTTTGCTTAGGACGACGGTAGCATTATAAGGTGATCCCTCACTTAAATTTGAAGGTAAAATTGTGTTCTCCCCGAGTGTGCACCGTTGCGAAAGTACGTCGTGTCGAGACACCACGTGATGATCGGGTGTGATAGACTCTACGTTCACATACAACAGGTGCAAGCCAGTGTTGCACGTGCAGAACACTCGGGTTAAACTTGACGAGCCTAGCATGTACAGACATGGCCTTGGAACACAAGAGAAAGAGACCGAAAGGTCGAACATGAGTCATATAGTAGATATGATCAACATGATGATGTTCACAATTGAAACCACCTCGACTCACGTGATGATCGGACTTGAGTTGGTGAATTTGGATCATGTATCACTCGAATGGCCGGAGGGATGTCAATTTGAGTGGGAGTTCTTAAGTAATATGATTAGTTGAACTCATTATCATGAACATAGTCAGTAGTGTCTTTGCAAATTATGTTGTAGCTCACGCTGTAGCTCCCTTAAATTTTTATATGTTCCTAGAGAAATAAAGTTGAAAGATGATGGTAGCAATATTGCGGACTGGGTCCGTGATCTGAGGATTGTCCTCATTGCTGCACAGAAGGCTTATGTCCTTAATGCACCGCTCGGTGCGCCACCCCCTCCAGCGTCGTCTGTAGATGTTGTGAACATCTCACAGGCACATTCCGATGACTACTTGATAGTTTAGTGCATCATGCATTACAGCTTCGAATTGAGGCTCCAAAACATTTTGAACATCACGGAACATATGAGATGTTCTAAGAGCTGAAATTGGGATCTCAGGCTCGTGCCCGTGTTGTGAGATATGAGATCTCCAACAAGATTCTTTGCTTGCAAGATGAAGGAGAATAGCTCAATCGTTTAGCATGTGCTCAGATTGTCTGGGTGCTACAATCGCTTGAATCGAGTGGGAGTTGATCTTCTAGATAAGATAGTGATTGATATAGTTCTCCGAGTCACTATCACTAAGCTACTAGAACTTCGTGACGAACTATAATTATGCCAGGAATGGAAATGATGATCCCTGAGCTATTCACGATGTTTGACACCGTGAAGGTAGAAATCAAGAAGGAGCATCCAGTGTTGATGGATAGTAAAACCACTAGTTTCGAGAAGGGCAAGGGCAAGGAGGGAAACTTCATGGATGGCAAGTCAGTTGCTGCTCCAGTGAAGTAACCCAAAGTTCAACCCAAACCTGAGACTAAGTGCTTCTATTATGAGGAGAGTGGTCGCTGAAGCGGAACAACCCTAGATACTTGGTAGATAACAAGGCTGGCAACGTCGACAAAAGTATATTTTGATATACGTGTTATTGATGTGCACCTTGCTAGTACTCCTAGTAGCACCTGGGTATAGGATACCGGTTCGGTTGCTAAATGTTAGTAACTCTAAATAAAAGCTACAGAATAAACAGAGACTAGCTAAGTGTGAGGTGATGATGTATGTTGGAAATGTTTCCAAGGTTGATGTGATCAACATCGCACGCTCTCTCTACCTTCAGGATTAGTGACAAACCTAAATAAATGTTATTTGGTGTTTGCGTTAAGCATGAACATGATTGGATCGTGTTTATTGCAACACGGTTATTCATTTAAGTTAGAGAATAATTGTTATTCTGTTTACATGAATAATACCTTCAATGGTCATGCACCCAGTGAGAATGGTTTGTTGAATCTCGGTCGTAGTAATACACATGTTCATAGCATTGATGCCAAAAGATACAAAGTTAATAATGATAGTACCACATACTTGTGGCACTGCCGCTAAATGTCACATTGGTATAAATCGCATGAAGAAACTCCATGTTGATGGATCTTTGGACTCATTCGGTTTCGAATCGGTTGAGACATGCGAACCATGCCTCTTGGGCAAGATGACTAAGGACCCCGTTTTCTGGTTTGATGGAGCGGGCAAGTGATTTATTGGAAATGATACATGTTGATGTATGAAATCCAATGAGTATTGTAGCGTGCGGTGGATATCATTATTTTCTTACCTTCACTAATGATTTGAGTAGATATAGAGTATATTTACTTCATGAAACACAAATCTGAATCGTTTGAAAAGTTCAAGCAAATTCAGAGTGAAGTTTAAGATCATCGTGACAAGAAGATAAAAATATCTACGATATGATCGTGGAGGTGAATATCTGAGTCATGAGTTTCTCATACAACTTTAGACAATGTGAAAATTGTTTCACAACTCACGCCACCTAGAACACCATAATGTGATGGTGTGTTCGAACGTCATAGTCATGCTCTATTGGATATGGTGGATACTATGATGTCTCTTATCGTTTTGCCACTATCATTTTGGGGTTATGCATTAGAGACAACTACATTCACTTTAAATAGGGCACCATCTAAATCCGTTGAGATGACACCATATGCTTTGGCAGAAACCAAAGCTGTCATTTCTTAGAGTTTGGGAATGCGACACTTATGTCTTATAAGCTCGAACCCAGAGCGGAAAAATGCATCTTCATAGAATACCCTAAGAACAGTTGGGTATACCTTCTATCTCAGATCCGAGTGCAAAGTGTTTGTTGCTAAAATTGGGTCCTTTCTCGAGAAAGAGTTTCTCTCGAAAGAATTCAATGGGAGGAAGATAGAACTTGATGAGGTTGTTGAACCGTTGTTCAACCAGAGAGTAGCGCAGAGCAGAAAGATGTTTCTGTGGAGACTGCATCAGTTGAAGAGGAAGTTAATGATGATGATCATGAAGCTTCGGATCATGTTACTATCCAACCTCGTAGGTCGACAAGGACGCGTACTGCTCCTGAGTGGTATGACAACCTTGTCTTGGAGGTCATGTTGTTGGACAACGATGAACCTGTGAGCTATGAAGAAGCGATGATGGGCCCGGATTCCGACAAGTGGTTAGAGGACATGAAATCCGAGAAGGGATCCATGTATGAAAACCAAGTATAGACTTTAGTAGACTTGCTCGTTGGACGACAGGTCATTGAGTACAAATGGACCTTTAAGATGAAGACAGATGCTGATGGTGAATGTCACCATTTATAAAGCTCGACTTGTCGCAAAGAAGTTTCCGCCAAGTTCAAGGAGTTGACTATGATGAGACTTTCTCACTCATAGCGATGCTAATGTCTGTTGGAATTATGTTAGTAGTTGTTGCGTTTTTCAATTATGAAATTTGGTAGATGGATGTCAAAACATTGTTTCCTTCCTTGAGGAAAGGTTGTATTGAGATACAACGAGAAGGTTTTGTTAGTCCTAAGGATGCTAAAAGGTGTGCAAGCATCAGTGATCCTTCTGTGGACTGAAGCAAGCATCTCGGAGTTGGAATATACGCTTTGATGAGGTGATCAAAGTTTTTGAGTCTATTCAAAGTTTATGACAAACTTGTATTTACAATAAAGTGAGTGGGAGCACTATAGAGTTTCTGATAAGCATATGTGGATGACATTATGTTGACCGGAAATGATGTAGAATTTCTGGAAAGCATAAAGGGTTGTTTGAAAAGAGTTTTTCAAGGGAAGACCTGGATAAAGCTACTTAATTATTGGGCATCGAGATCTATAGAGATAGGTCAAGATGTCTGATAAGACATTCAATGAGTACATACCTTGACAAGATTTTGAAAGAGTTCAAATTGGATCAGTTAAAGAAAGAGTTCTTGCCTGATTTGTAAGGTGTGAAGTTGAGTGAGACTCAAAGCTCGACCATGGCAGAAGAAAGAGAAAGTATGAACGTTGTCCCCTATGTCTTAGCCATAGGCTCTACTTAATATGCCATGTTGTGTACCGCACCTGTGTGTGCCTTGCCATGAGTCTGTCAAGGGGTACAGTAGTGATCCAGGAGTGGATCACTAGACAGCGGTCAAGATTATCCTTAGTAACTAAAGGACTAAGGAATTTTTTCTCGATTATGGATGTGATGAAGAGTTCATCGTAAAGAGTTACGTCGATGCAAGCTTTAACACTGATCCAGATGGCTCTTAGTAGCAATCCGGATACGTATAGTGGAGCATCCATTTGGAATAGGTCCAAGTGGAGTGTGGTAGTAGTATTTACAGTATGACATAGAGATTTGCAAAGTACACACGGATCTGAATGTCGAAGACCCGTTGACTAAAAGACCTCTCTCACATGCAAAGCATGATCGAGCCCAGAACTCATTGGGTGTTAGATTCATAACAATATGAATCACATGGTGATGTGAACTAGATTATTGACTATAGTGCAAGTGGGAGACTGTTGGAAATATGCCCTCGAGGCAATAATAAATTGGTTATTATCATATTTCCATGTTCATGATAATCGTTTATTATCCATGCTATAATTGTATTGATCGGAAACTCAGATACATGTGTGGATACATAGACAACACCATGTCCCTATTATGCCTCTAATAAACTAGCTTGTTGATCAAAGATGGTCAAGGTTTCCTAGCCATGGACATGAGAAGTCATTTGATAACGGGATCACATCATTAGGAGAATGATGGGCTGGACAAGACCCAAACTATAAACGTAGCATATGATCGTGTCAGTTTATTGCTACAGTTTTCTGCATGCAAGTATATGTTCCTATGACCATGAGATCATGCAACTCACGGATACCGGAGGAGTATCTTGTGTGTATCAAACATCACAATGTAACTGGGTAACTATAAAGGTGCTCTACAGGTATCTCCGAGGGTGTCTGTTGGGTTGGCATGGATCAAGACTGGAATTTGTTACTCCGTGTGACGGAGTGGTATCTCAGGGCCCACTCGGTAATACAACATCACAACAAGCCTTGCAAGCAATGTGACTAAGTGTTAGCCACAGGATCTTGTATTACGGAACGAGTTAAGAGACTTGCCGATAACGGGATTGAACTAGGTATACAGATACTGACGATCGAATCTCGGGCAAGTAACATACCGAAGAACAAAGGGAACAACATACGAGATTAACTGAATCCTTGACATAGAGGTTCAACCAATAAAGATCTTCATAGAATATGTAGGAAACAATATGGGCATCTAGGTCCCGCTATTGGCTATTGACCGTAGAGGTGTCTCGATCATGTCTACATAGTTCTCGAACCCGCAGGGTCTGCACACTTAAGGTTCGTTGATGTTTCGGTAGTATAGAGTTATGTATGGTGGTGACCGAAGGTTGTTCGGAGTCTCGGATGAGATCCCAGACGTCATGAGGAGCTCCGGCATGGTCCAGAGATAAATATTGATATATAGGAAGTCATGTTTTGGTCACCGGAAAAGTTTCGGGCTCATCGGTAGTGTACCGGGAGTGCCGGGAGGGTGCCGGGGGACCATCGGGAGGGGTGTCTCGACCCAACGGACCTCATGGGCTGTGCGAGGAGTCAAACCAGCCCCTGGTGGGATGTTCTAAGCCCCCACTAAGGCCCATGCGGCTAGCGGTGGGAAAAACCCAAAAGGTGGAGAGGTGGAAAGAGTTTCGAAATGGAAAGGAGGAATCCTACTCCTAATAGGATTGGAGTAGGACTCCTCCACCTCCAATTTCGACCAAACCTTGAGGGTTTGAGGCTGCCTCCTCCCCTCCCTACCTCCTATATATACTAGAGGATTTAGAGGGGAAAGCCAATCCTAACTGCCACGTGCTGCCCTCTTCTTCCTCTAGATCTGTTTCTCCTCTAGATTAGTTCTGCGGTGCTTAGGTGAAGCCCTACAGGACTAGTTCACCACCAGCACCACCACATTGTTGTGCTACCGCAGAACTCATGTACCTATCCGATCCCTCTTGCTGGATCAAGAAGACGAAGATCGTCATCGAGCTGTACGTGTGCTGAACGCGGAGGTGCCGTATGTTTGGCACTAGATTGGAAGGACCGTGATCAAGATCGCGAGACGATTCGTGATTGGATCGTGGGGCGGATCATGATGAGATCGTGGGATGGATTGTGATTGGATGGCGGGACGGATCGTGATGGGATCGCGGGATGCTTGGCGATTTGGATCGCGAAGACGTTCGACTACATCAACCGCGTTTCTTAACGCTTCCCGCTTAGCGATCTATAAGGGTATGTAGATCCACTCTCCGTCTTGTAGATGCTCATCACCATGGATAGATCTTGCGTGTGCGTAGGAATTTTTTTGTTTCCCATGCAACGTTCCCCAATAATGAAACCAATGCAATGGAGACCAATGCTCTGATACCACTTGTAGGATCGAAAGTAGGTCTAGAGGGGGGCGTGATTAGACTACTTGACCAATTAAAAATCTACCTTTTCCCAATTTTAAGACTTGGCAGATTTTAGCATTCATAGCAAGTCAAGTACATCCTACACATGCATGTCTACAAGTATAGCAACGAAAAGTAAAGACAAGCATGTAAGTACAGAGAGGGTAGGAAGAGCAAACACAATTGGTGCCACGATGATTTTTCCCGTGGTTTTGGTAGGTGGTGCTATCGTACGTCCACGTTCATGGAGTCTTCAACCCACGGAGGGTAACGATCGCGAGAGTCCACGGAGGGCTTTACCCATGGAGGGTTCCATGAAGAAGCAACCTTGACTATACTGTTGGAAATATGCCCTAGAGGCAATAATGAAATGGTTACTATTATATTTCCTTGTTCATGATAATTGTCTATTGTTCATGCTATAATTGTATTAATCAGAAACCGTAATACATGTGTGAATACATAGACCACACCATGTACTTTATTGCTAATCGTTAGCCATAGTAGTAGAGGTAATAGTTGGTGAGACAACTTCATGAAGACACGGTGATGGAGATCATGATGATGGATATCATGGTGTCATGCCGGTGACAATGGTGATCATGCCATGCCCCGAAGATGGAGATCAAAGGTGCAAGATGATATTGTCCATATCATGTCACTTTATGATTTGCATGTGATGTTTATCTTGTTTTTGCATCTTATTTGGTTAGAACGACGGTAGCATAAATAAGATGATCCCTCCCTAAAATTTCAAGAAATGTGTTCCCCCTAAGTGTGCACCGTTGCGAAGGATCGTTGGTTGGTGTAAGCCAGATTTACACACGCGGAACACTTAGGTTGACTTGAAGAGCCTAGCATGTACAAATGTGGCCTCGCAACACGAGAGACTGAAAGGTCAAACATGAGTCGTATAGTAGATGCGATCAACATGGAGATGTTCACCATTGATGACTAGTCGGTCTCACATGATGATCGGACACGGCCTAGTCGATATGCATCATGTATCACTTAGATGACTAGAGGGATGTCTATCCGAGTGGGAGTTCATTAGGTAATATGATTAATTGAACTCATTGTCATGAACATAGTCAGAAGTGCCTTTGCAAATTATGTTTTAGATAGCTCACGTTGTAGCTCCCCTGTTTTATTGATACGTTCCTAGAGAAAAGTATGTTGAAAGATGATGGTAGCAATAATGAGGAATGGGTCCGTGATTTGAGGATTATCCTCATTGCTCCACAAAAGACTTATGTCCTTAATGCACCGCTCGGTGCATCACCCCCTCAAGCGTCGTCTGTAGATGTTCTGAACATCTGACATGCACGTTCTGATACCTACTTGATAGTTCAGTGCGTCATGCATTACGACTTAGAATTGAGGCTCCAAACGTTTTGAATGTCATGAAACATATGAGATGTTCTAAGAGCTGAAATTGGGATCTTAGGATCATGCCTGTGTTGAGAGGTATGAGACCTCCAACAATATTCTTTGCCTACAAGATGAAGGAGAATAGCTCAATCAGTGAGCATGTCCTCAGATTGTGTGGGTACTACAATCGCTTGAATCGAGTGGGAATTGATCTTCCAGATAAGATAATGATTGATATAGTTCTCCAAGTCGCTGTCACTAAGCTACTAGAGCTTCGTGATGAACTATAAAATGCCAAGGATGGAAATAATGATCCCTGAGCTATTCGCGATGTTTGACACCGCGAAGGTAGAAATCAAGAAGGAGCATCAAGTGTTGATGGTTAGTAAAACCACTAGTTTCACAAAGGGCAAGGGCAAGAAGGGAAACTTCATGGATGGCAAGCCAGTTGCTGCTCCAGTGAAGAAGCCCAAGGTTGAACCCAAAACCCAAGACGAAGTGCTTCTATTATGAGGAGAGCGGTCGCAGAAATGGAACAACACTAGATACTTGGTAGATAAGAAGGTTGGCATGATTAGATCGTGTTTATTGCAAAACGGTTATTCATTTAAGTTAGAGAATAATGGTTATTCTGTTTACATGAATAATGCCTTCAATGGTTATGCACCCAATGGGAATGGTTTATTGAATCATGATCGTAGTAATACACATGTTCATAACATTGATACCAAAAGATATGAAGTTAATAATGATAAACCACATACTTGTGGCATTGTCGCTAAATGTCATATTGGTATAAATTACATGAAGAAACTCCATGCTGATGGATCCTTGGACTCATTTGATTTTGAATCGGTTGGGACATGCGGACCATGCCTCATGGGCAAGATGACTAAAGACCCCGTTTTCGGTATGATGGAGCGAGCTAGTAACTTATTGGAAATAATACATGTTGATGTATGCGGTCCAATGAGTGATGTAGCGTGTGGTGGATATCATTATTTTCTTACCTACACTCATAATTTGAGTAGATAATGAAACACAAGTCTGAAACGTTTGAAAAGTTGAAGCAAATTCAGAGTGAAGTTTGAGATCATTGTGACATGAAGATAAAAATGTCCACGATATGATCGTGGAGGTGAATATCTGAGTTTCGAGTTTGGTATACAACTTAAGACAATGTGGAAGTTGTTTTACAACTCATGCCACTAGGAACACCATAGTGTGATGGTGTGTCCGAACATCGTAGTCGTGCTCTATTGGATATGGTGCGTACTATGATGTCTCTTATCGTTTTGCCACTATCTTTTGGGGTTATGCATTAGAGACAAATACATTAACTTTAAATAGGGCACCATCTAAATCCATTGAGATGACACCATATGACTTATGGTTTGCTAGAAACCTAAGCTGTCATTTCTTAGAGTTTGGGAATACGACGCCTATGTATGATAAGCTCGAACCCAAAGAGGAAAAGTGCAACTTCATAGGATACCCCAAGAGTAGTTGGGTATACCTTCTATCTCAGATCCGAGTGCAAAGTGCTTTTTGCTAAAACTGGGTCATTTCTCGAGAAAGAGTTTCTCTCGAAAGAATTGAGTGGGAGGAAGATAGAACTTTATGAGGTTGTTGAACCTTTGTTTCAACCAGAGAGAAGCACAACGCAGAAAGATGTTTCTGTGGAGCCTATATCAGTTCAAGAGGAAGTTAATGATGATGACCATGAAGCTTCCGATAAAGTTACTATCGAACCTCGTAGGTCAACAAGGATGCTACTGCTCCTGAGTGGTACGGCAACCCTGTCTTGGAGGTCATGTTGTTGGACAATGATGAACCTAAGAACTATGAAGAAGCGATGGTGGGCCCAGATTCCAACTAATGGCTAGGAGCCATGAAATCCGAGAAAGGATCCATGTATGAAAACCAAGTATGGACTTTGGTAGACTTTCCCATTGAACGGCAGGTCGTTGAATACAAATGGACCTTTAAGATGAAGACAGACGCTGATGGTGAATTTCGCCATTTATAAAGCTCGACTTGTCGCAAAGAAGTTTCTGCCAAGTTCAAGGAGTTTACTGTGATGATATTTTCTCACCCGTAGCGATGCTAAAAGTCTATTGAAATTATGTTAGCAGTTGCTGCATTTTTAGGTGATGAGATTTGGCAGATGGATGTCGAAACATACTTTCTTTAACGATTTTTGTGAGGAAAAGTTGTATGTGATACAACCGAAAAGTTTTGTCGATCCTAAGGATGACAAAAGGTATGCAAGCTCCAGCAATCCTTCTATGAACTGGAACAAGCATCTCGGAGTTGGAATATATGCTTTGATGAGGTGATCAAAGTTTTTGAGTTTATACAAAGTTTATGAGAAACTTGTATTTACTATAAAGTGAGTGGGAGCACTATAGAATTTTTGATAAGTATATGTGGTTGAGATATTATTGATCGAAAATGATGTAGAGTTTCTAGAAAGCATAAACGGTTGTTTGAAAAATAGTTTTTCAAAGGAAGACCTGGATAAAGGTACCTAATTGTTGGGCATCAAGATCTATAGACATAGATCAAGATGCTTGATGAGACTTTCAATGAGTACATACCTACACAAGATTTTGAAAGAGTTCAAAGTGGATCAGTCAAACAAGGAGTTCTTGCCTGATTTGTAAGGTGTGGAGTTGAGTGAGACTCAAAGCTCGACCATGGTAGAAAAAAAGAGAAAGGACGAACGTCGTCCCCTATGCCTTAGCCATAGGCTCTATATAGTATGCCATGATGTGTACCGCACCTGTGTGTGCCTTGCCATGAGTTTGTCAAGGGGTACAAGAGTGATCCAGGAGTGGATCACTAGACATTGGTCATAATTAGCCTTAGTAACTAGAGGACTAAGGAAATATTTCTTGATTATGGAGGTGATAAAGAGTTCGTCATAAAGGGTTACTTCGATGCAAGCTTTAACACCTATCCGGATGACTCTTAGTAGCAATCCGGATATGTATAGTGGAGTAGACATTTGGAATAGCTCCAAGTGGAGCATGGTAGCAGTGCGTATAGTATGACATAGAGATTTGCAAAGTACACACGGATCTGAAGGTCACAGACCCGTTGACTAAAACCTCTTTCACATGAAAAGCATGATCGAACCCCAGAGCTCATTGGGTGTTAGATTCATAACAATGTAAATCACATGGTGATGTGAACTAGATTATTGACTAGTGCAAGTGTGAGACTGTTGGAAATATTCCCTAGAGGCAATAATAAAAAGGTTATTATTATATTTCCTTGTTCATGATAATTGTCTATTGTTCATGCTATAATTGTATTAACCGGAAACCATAATACATGTGTGAATACATAGACCACACCATGTCCTTAGTGAGCCTCTAGTTGACTAGCTCATTGATCAATAGATGGTCATGGTTTCCTGACCATGGACATTGGATGTCGTTGATAATGGGATCACATCATTAGGAGAATGATATGATGGACAAGACCCAATCCTAAGCTTAGAAAAAGATCGTGTAGTTCGTCTGCAAGAGCTTTTCTAATGTCAAGTATCATTTCCTTAGACCATGAGATTATGCAAATCCCGCATACCATAGGAGTGCTTTGGGTGTATCAAACGTCACAACGTAACTGGGTGACTATAAAGGTGCACTATAGGTATCTCTGAAAGTGTCTGTTGGGTTGGCACGAATCGAGACTGGGATTTGTCACTCCGTGTGACAGAGAGGTATCTCTAGGCCCACTCGGTAATACATCATCATAGTGAGCTCAATGTGACTAAGGAGTTAGTCACGGGATCATGTGTTACGAAACGAGTAAAGAGACTTGCCGGTAACGAGATTGAACAAGGTAGAGGGATACCGACAATCAAATCTCGGGCAAGTAACTTACCGATGAACAGAGGGAAGTGTATACGAGATTAATTGAATCCCTAAAATCGTGGTTCATCTGATGAGATCATCGTGGAACATGTGGGAGCCAATATGGGTATCCAGATCCCGCTATTGGTTATTGGCCGGAGAGGTGTCTCGGTCATGTCTGCATGGTTCCCGAACCCGTAGGGTCCACACACTTAAGGTTCGGTGACGCTAGAGTTGTAATGGGAATTGTATGTGGTTACCAAAATTTGTTTGGAGTCCCGGATGAGATCCTGGACATCATGAGGAGTTCCGGAATGGTCTGGAGGTAAAGGTTTATATATGGGAAGTCCTATTTTGGCCACCGGAAAATGTTCAGGGTTTTTCGGTATTGTATCGGGAAGGTTCTAGAAGGTTCCGGAGTGGGGCCCACCTACATGGGGGAACCCACATGAACTATGGTAGTGGGGGCAAGGCCCCACATCCCTGGTCAAGGCGCACCTTGTTCTCCCCTTAGAAGGAATAAGATCATATCCCGAAGGGATAAGATCAAGATCCCTAAAAATGGGGGAAAACAATCGGTGGGGAAGGGAAAGGATGGGATTTCTTTCCTCCCACATTTGCCAACGCCCCAATGGATTTGGAGGGCAAGAAACCAGCCCCCTCCACCCCTATATATAGTGGGGAGGTTCATGGGAGCTTCACCCCTTGCCTGGCGCAGCCCTCTCCCTCCTACAGCTCCTCCTCCTCCGTAGTGCTTAGCAAAGCTCTGCCGGAGAACCGCGAGCTCCACCGCCACCATGCCGTCGTGCTGCCAGAGCTCTCCCTCAACTTCTCCTCTCCCCTTGCTGGATCAAGAAGGAGGAGACGTCCCCGGGCTGTACGTGTGTTGAACTCAGAGGCGCCGTCCGTTCGGCGCTTGGATCGGATCTTCCGCGATTTGAATCGCCGAGAGTATGACTCCATCAACCGCGTTCTTTCCAATGCTTCCACTTAGTGATCTTCAAGGGTATGAATATGCACTCCCTCTCTCTTGTTGCTAGCATCTCCTAGATTAATCTTGGTGACCTTCCACGTAGGAAAAATTTGAATTATTACTACATTCCTGTTGGGGAACGTTGCATGGGAAACAAAAAATTTCCTACGCACACGCAAGATCTATCCATGGTGATGGGCATCTACGAGAGGGAGAGGGGATCTACGTACCCTTGTAGATTGCTAAGAGGGAAGCGTTAAGAAATGCGGGTTGGTGTAGTCGAACGTCTTTGCGATCCAAATCGCCGAGCGTCCCGCGATCCAATCACGATCCGTCCCGATCAAGCACCGAACGGACGACACCTCCGCGTTCAGCACACGTATAGCTTGATGACGATCTCCACCTTCTTGATCCAGCAAGAGGGAGCGGATAGGTAGAAGAGTTCTTCGGCAGCGTGACGGCACTTCGGCGATGGTGGTGGAACTATTCCGGCAGGGCTTCGCCTAAGCACTGCAGAAATCCGATCTAGAGGAGAAACTATACACTAGAGGAACGGGTAGCACGTGGCTGAAAATCTTGTGCCAAAACCCTAAAACCCTCTAGTATATATAGGAGGAGAGGAGGAGGAGGCTTGGATCCCAGGGAGCCAGCCCTTGTGTCGGCCGAACCAGGAGGGAGGAGTCCTCCTCCTCCACTCCTAGTAGGATTAGGACTCCTTCCTAATTTAGCCCTTTTTGCCTTTTTCCACCTTTTTCCTTTGGGGCTTTTTCTTCCCAGCCGCATGGGCTCTTTGTGGGACTTCCTCCAGCCCACTAAGGTCTGGTATTCATCCTCCCACAGCCCATGCAGCCTATTGGGTCGAAATACCCCTCCCGATGGTCTCCTGGTACACTACCGGCACTCCCGGTACACTACCGATGAGCCCGAAACTTTTCGGTGACCAAAATAGGACTTCCTATATATCAATATTTACCTCCAAACCATTCCGGAGCTCCTCTTGACATCTAGGATCTCATCCGGGACTCCGAACAACCTTCGGTCACCACCATACATAACTCTATACTACCGAAACGTCACCAAACCTTAAGTGTGCAGACCCTGCGGGTTCGAGAACTATGTAGACATGACCGAGACACCTCTACGGTTAATAACTAATAGCTGGACCTGGATGTCCATATTGGTTCCTACATATTCTACGAAGATCCTTATCGGTCGAACGTCTATGTCAAGGATTCAGTTAATCCCGTATGATGTTCCCTTTGTTCTTCGGTATGTTACTTACCCGAGATTTGATCATCGGTATCTCCATACCTAGTTCAACCTCGTTACCGGCAAGTCTCTTTACTCGTTCCGTAATACAAGATCCCGTGACTAACACTTAGTCACATTGCTTGCAAGGCATATTGTGATGTTGTATTACCGAGTGGGCCCTGAGATACCTCTCCGTCACACGGAGTAACAAATCCCAGCCTTGATCCATGCCAACCCATCAGACACCCTCGGAGATACCTGTAGAGCACCTTTATAGTCACCCAGTTACGTTGCGACGTTTGATACACACAAGGCACTCTTCCGGTGTCCGTGAGTTGCATGATCTCATGGTCATAGAAGCATATACTTGACATGCAGAAAACAGTAGCAATAAACTGACCTGGTCATATGCTATGTTTGTAGTTTGGGTCTTGTCCATCACATCATTCTCCTAATTATGTGATCCCGTTTATCAAATGACATCACATGTCAATGGCTAGGAAACCTTGACCATCTTTGATCAACGAGCTAGTTCACTAGAGGCATACTCGGGACAAAGTGTTGTCTATTTACCCACACGTGTAATGTGGTTTCCAATCAATACAATTATAGCATGGATAATAAACGATTATCATGAACAAGGAAATATAATAATAAACACTTTATTTATTGCCTCTAGGGCATATTTCCAACAGTTCCCTAACATATACCATGACGACCTACGTCCACGGAGGACTAGCCTAACTCGGGGTAGATCTTCACGAAGTAGGTGATCTCCTTGCCCTTACAAACTTCTTGGTTCACTCCA